>CM057723.1:1472883-2945767 GCA_030064385.1 Melaleuca quinquenervia
AAGTCCCTTATAATTTAGATAAACTGATCTTGAAAACAAAACTTCCAATCTAAAATAGGAAACTGATGTGATAATAAACATTCTGGAAAAATTCCACCACTCTGAAGGCAGAGCCTCTACCAATAAAACCCAACGCCACATACGGTCAACAGTATCTTTCCACAATGTGAACATCCCCCAACCTCTTGAGGAGGAGGCAGGTATTTCTTTGTCACGGCACTCCCTCCACAATAATCAAGAACCGAGACAGAAGCAGCTTTTCAAAATTGCAGAAATATTTTCTCAAAAGCTAAATCTTGATGTTGAAGTAATCCGGGTCAAAGTGATGCAACCTAACATAACCATCTTCACCTCCACTTGAGAAACTGAAAAGACAGAAACACAGCCGTAGAAAGTTTAGAACTCAAACGCACAACATGATTTTACTAAACATGCAAGGTATACCAGAGTTCTGTACGAGGACATATGGCATCAATGTCACACAAAGTAAATTGTGAAACCGCAACAAAATCAATTATTAACTAGCAATCACATCCAAAATCCACCATATTGGAAAGCTGAGCCCGTTCTCATGTTTTGGGAAATAATCAATCTATTTCATGTACTATACAACTTTTACTGAAAATATCACACTTCGGCTTATTAACCAAGTTGTACCAGATATTAAGACAGCACCATCATCCACAATATTATACTACCATATAAATTAAAGAACTGTACCTTTTCCCATCAGGATTGAATGCCAGCGCATTGATAGGCCCAAAGTGTCCCTTCACACCTCCAATTTCTTCTTGAAGAATCTATGCAAAAGCAGGACCACCAAGATGACATTATATACTCAAAAAACTAGTGAACAGACAAACATCCAATGAGTCAATATTGCATAAAGTACCTTGTCAAAAAACTTGGCTTCAAACTTTCCAGCACGATGATCAGTCATTGTTACGGCCGATGCATCTTGGCCACCTCCAAGGACCACCTGTAAGGACAAGAACACCTTAGACTAACAAATACAGCACATACGTGCATCATTTCATCAAAATAGAGGATATTTTGGCGAGCACATAATTTGAAAGCAGCACGGGATGTACTAAATCATTTCAAGGTGCATACACCTAGAATAAATGTACAAGGTGATGAAGCTAGTGATCTGGTAGTATTAGGTTGAGCCTCCTCTGGTTCATTGAGAGAGTGAGCATGGAGGGGAATAAGAACAGAAGAAAATAAGAAGAGAAAATTCTGAATTTGAAGATTCTCTGGGTTGACCGACCCACAGGAAAAGGAATATAAAAGTAAAGAAAGCATAAGGAACTAGCATTGAACTTGTGAAGGATAATACTAAGAATTACCGTTGCTGCTTTTTGTTAATACATTTGCTTTTCTACCCAATTTTTAGACTCATTATCCCCAGCCAAGTCAATGGCATCCATTGAGTCCTCTAATAACTAGCTATACAAGATTACCTCTCAAACATGCTGATAGATATAACCTCAAAAACATAATTATTTAACTCTAACACAGAAAAAGCATAGATATGATAAGAGTGTTCAAATAGAAAGATTCATGACCATGTCGCAAAAGCAACCAACATTTAAAAGGATGGGGGAAGAACATACATGATCAAGAAGTGGAGACATTGTAACTGCATTGACCGGGCGCTCTGTCACATATGTTTTGATAAGAGTCAACGTCCTGATGTCCCAGAGCTGAGATAATTGAAAGAAATGTTAGTATCAGAAAAAGGAGAACTGTGACATAAATCAAATCAAATGTCCTTTTTGGAATAATTACCTTGGCAGATTTATCTTGTGAACCAGTGATGAAATGCGAACCATCAACTGATTTCGAAAGTGAAGTTATCGCCTTTTTATGGCCAGTTTCCCTGTCTGACTCTCTAATAAGCTTCCCAGTCTGCAATTTCACAAAAAAGCAGCAAAGAAGTTAGTACTTGTGTCAACAACAAACAACTTCTAATTAATGAAAAACCAGTATGTACTCAAGAACAAACTAAAGCCAAATATGCAAATAGATAACCACAACAGAAAAAGAATCATATACCTCAGAGTCCCACACACGAATTATAGCATCTTCTCCAGCACTAATAATAGTCTTGTTCAGAGGGCCCCAGACAGCTCGGGCTATTCTTCCTTGATGACCCCGCAGGATGAGGTCAGAGTCACCAATCTCTGCAATAAGGAGACAATAATGAACATTTACATGAAAAGAACGCCACAAAGAGCAGCTGAATAAGGTATGGAGGTCCTAAATTTCAAGGCTGTTAACAAAGGTGGCGAGGCGAGAGAGTCAAAAGAATGGCCAATAAATTCACATTCGCCATAAGGTTCTGATAATTCACCACACTGAATAATGCCCGCAGAAAAACGGGATATGTTCATCCATGGATACTGGTGGCTGCCTGACACTATTCAAGAAGAAACCTCAAACCACATCATTTGCCGAAGGTTAGCCACCTAAAGCAGTAGTTTTCCAACTTGAAACGATTCTATGTTTGAATCAAAGTCAACAAATCAACAAACTTGATATAGTTTGATAATTGAATCAATTTATTTGCTTTTATTACGGAAACTCAACCTGTCTGGATCAACCCAAATAATTGGAGATGTAACACAAAAAACACCCCATGAGAGAGGATCCTCATCCATGAGTATCTCGATCTCAAATGCTCGAGGATATAAAACCCAAAGACATCGCCAAGGCATCAATGGAGAAGTTTGAAAAGAGGAAGAAGAGCACAAACTGTTCACATAAGATTACAAGGAAGTCCAAGAGCTAATGATAAAAAAGGAAAGCAAACAGACAGATGACGAGATACTATGAAATCATTGGCGTCCATACACTTCTATAGAGGTTAGTAAAACTAAACCCTGTAAAGATTTCCTCTTTCTGTCATGGGTTTCACAGAGGCATCATCTATATCACTCAATCATAATTAGCCACGCTTGAAAGAGTACTTAATACTTAAAGGGCTGGTGCCAAGTATCTGGGTAAAGTCGGTGGCTAATTTCCAGGTGCATACTACAAGCCAATGAATCTAAAAACATTCATATCAAGAAGCACATAGGCCCAACTAACTAAAACATGACAAATAGAAATCTAAGATACCAGCACCCACTAATACAAGTAGTTAAACGATGCCACACAACACGAATTATTTTCCACTCATCCCACAATTTAAAGAGGCCACAAAGGCACCGCACTTACGGTCCTCAAGGTCTCTGGCAATGCGCTTAACATGAATAGCCGAAGGCAGCTCCATGAAAGGATCGGTGGTTATCACCGCTAGCTTATCGCCAATGGAGAAATCCACCGACCTCGCCGGCGAATCGAAATTGAACGTGAACAGCTGCGTCCCGTTCTGCACGCTCCACAGCTTCGCCGTCGTATCCGCGCTTCCAGTGATCAGCCTCATAGAATCCCCTTCAAATAACAAAGTCAGCACGCAAGCAGATTCACCAAAACCAGCCCAGAAAAGAAAATCGAAACCGAAATCAGAAGCGACGCGAGACCCCCGGTGCCGGGGGGGCGGGGGGGGGGGGTGGAGGGGGAGGGAGGGACTTACGAGAGACGTCGCAGCACCAGACGGCGCCGTTGTGGCCGCGGTAGGTGCCGAGGCGCTCGCCGTTGTCGGCGAACCAGACGGTGGGGGTGTGGTCCTTGGCGCAGGAGAAGAGGAGATCGCCCTCCCGGTTGTACTTGAGGAACGTCAATGGCCTCTCGTGGCCTTTCATCAGAATCGGCCTCATGGTTGACGATTGAACCGGAAAACGCCTCCTTGTTGGAGCTCGGCTAGGGCTGTTTCAGCTACAATTTGGGGCTTCTCCGATGGGCGGAGGAGTGTGTAACCGCCGGCGGGTCTCTGCTCTATCTATCCGTGCTCTGTTAGAAACCCTAGCCGAGCGGGGAAGAGGACGTTGCCTATCCGGGAGCACGTGCCACAGGATCCTATTGGTTTCCACACGCGTTACGACACGGATATTCGATTTAGGGGTGGTGCTACGATTCACCCAATTTTTATAAAAAAAAATTAAATTAATTTTCATTATTCAATTACAATTCAAGTCCTAAACTTATTTACTGTCGTTTTTTCTGAGTTCTCCCTCATCTGTGTAGGATCGACTCGCGATAATTAAAAAAACTTCATTTGCTGTAGGTTTTCTATGCATATTAATGGGGCTATGCTTTTTTCATTGTTATTATGAGATACTACTTTCAAAAAATTTGTTTGTCGAAAAAGATAAATTTCCAAGAAATCTAGTACTTTTCTAAATTGCTTATCAGATTTATGTAGGGCTAAGCATAATGAACTGTCGGTTTTTTTGAATTTTGGTCCCGTCCACGGCTCATAAGAGGCTTGATTCTCGATTTTTGAGAGGGTGGGACTGAATCAGACCTCTCGAATCGAACCACCTGGATCGAAATTAGAACCGACCTTATTTTCCCTTTCTCTGAGTTCTCTCAATCTTAATATTTCTCTCATTTCATCCATTGGGCCTCACCAGAGTCCAAATTTTACTGCTCTAAGTAAATTTACGTCGATACGCCCTTCATTTCGCGCTCTCTCTCTCTCTCTCTCTCTCTCTCTCTCTCTCTCTCTCTCTCTCTCTCTCTCTCTCTCTCTTCCTTCCTAGTCCCATTGGACCGCCCAAAAACGGACTGGGCCCCAGTCCTAAAAACCAATCATCGGTCTCATCGGTCTAATTCCTGGCTCTAGGGGAGAATCGGACCATTCGGAGAATCGATCACTCCTAGATTTATGGATAAAGTAGTAAAGTAGCTAAAATTTGATTAAATCAAAATATCACAGAAAAGTGGAGCTTCTTTTTAAATGCCAATGAAATATCATTATTCTAAATTGACAAGTACTAATATCATTTATCAATTGTTTATGAATTTTTTAAGATATCTCATTATGCATTTATACTTTTAGTGCATTCTCAAGATATTCCTTTAACGTCTTACATACTTTGTATAAAAGTACGCCGGCAATATAATAAGGAAAGAGATAAATTCTTAATATAATAAATAAAGAAAACTGATATATATTATAGACTAATGGAATTAATAAAAACTTCATCGAGAAAATGAGTTTTGGAGATAAGAGAGACAAAAAATAGATAAGTTGTATTCACCAAAAAAAAAAATAGATAAGTTATACGTAGTTGTATTAGTTGAGAGCTTCTTCTTCATTGTCGAGGTCGTGCGTTTGAAATCCGTAGTTGCTAGTATTTTAAGTAATGGGCATGGGGCCTGGCCCTTTGGCACGAGGTGCCCGTGGTAGATACTTCAATCATAAAAAAAAAATATAGATAAGTTGTTATAAGATCAACAATGAAGAAGAGGCTCTTTAGTTTTATATTGTCTCAAAGGAATTTTTTTCGTTACTATTAATGAGATATATAAAGCGGATAAAATGTTATAGAAATATCAAAGAATGCACTTTTTTTTTCTAATATGCTAAAAAAACATATGGAATGCTTGATGATGGTAACTATCGTAAGTAGAAAAATGAAAATAGAAAAAAGAGTGAGTGGGGCAATAATTTTGAAATAGTAATTGACAGATTGATGGTAGTTTTGTTCTTTTCTTTTTTGGCTAGTGTAAATGGGGTTGGACTAAGTCATTTAGGATATGAAAGCACTGTGGCTCAGACTAATTAGAAAGATTTTTTCAGATTACACACATTATAGCATTTTTCATTATGACACGAATACCTCAACTTTTATTTTCGTACCACAAAAGTTTCAAACTTATGACATAGATATAGAATCAACCGTAATTTTAATGAGCCCATGAATAGTTCCATTTTTTTAGTTAGATTAAACACTTTAAGTTAATGCAATAGCATGATTATCATTACTTAAATTATTGACATTTCTTTAATCGATGAATGAATGAATTTTCAATTTAAATTAACTTTTTACTTTGTTTGAGAAAAATTGAAATAAATATCGAATGAACACCTGTCATGGACTAGTACTTAATGTTTTTTTTTATGAGAAACATGTCATGAAATAAATTGTTAGTGATAATAAAAAAAATTATTGACTACTTATTTTATAAGATACAAACAAACATTTTTATAACAATATTTTTTAAATCGTTCATTTTTTTAAAAAGATCGTGAAGATGATTTCGAAGAAATAATGACTGATCGTCGGGCCAATAGAGGCTTGTAGCCCATCTCCATGAGGCCCGGTCTATGAGAAGTTGGGCCATCCAACAAGCAATGCTTGGATTTTTGAAGGATCGTAACCTTTCTTATTGCCCGGAAAAAGGGCCAAAACGTTTCAAGACAGCCCAACAAACATTCACGTTTCCCTTCACGTTCGATGCATCCACAAATTCTAATGAATACTTCGTGGATTGCCGTTTCGAGTGTCAATTGCAATGTATTATCCTAAGCCACTCGAGCACTCGACTATTCTCGAGCGACCGGGACACACATGACACATATTGGTTAAGTGACACTATTCAGTGTTTTGGAATGTGCATATTTTATTGTGGGTAAGACTGAAAGAATTGATTCGAGATGATGATCATACATCTGTTGAGTACGAAAAATGGCATAAACTAAGCATTATAGTTCTCTGCGACACACATCTCGCTTAGAATCAACGACGCATGGATCAATCTTTACAACATAATCAACAGGTCGTCTCTCTTATCATATATCCAGATGAAACTAGATGGGTCGATCAAAATAATCTGCTCGACATTCTTAAGGTTGGCACATCGCGAGTTACTTTATTGAAGTCTGTCGTATGCACGAACTGTCTCCGTCTCTAATAATGAAGGATTAGCTCCTGGACAGACGGGCAGCATCCTCGAATAATCAGCTCCAAGATGGCTTTGGCTGATCGGGAAAATGACGAGTCAGGTAGGGTTTTTTCGCAAGCACAAAAGGCCGTGCAAGGTCCAGGAGAAAGCAGACGAACACGAACATTTCTTCGTGGGAACCACGTAGTTGCGCAGTGCATTTATTGAAGGTATGAAGCAGGACTGGAAAGGGCTGGATTCACTCTCGATGTCTCCGGCGAGTGTGTATTATCTCCACCATTAAAGCTGCACGTGGACATCCCCAGCAAGCAGATTCTTTCCTTAAACGTAACGCACGTGGGTGAGTTCGAGCTGATGGACGCAACGTTGAAATTTGAAGTGTGGTTAGGCTTTTGAGATCTCGACATATGCTCATTATCAAATCTGATGATTGCCCGCCATTCTGCCAATGTATCTGTTTTTGAAGGATGAATGTGTGCTAGCTGCACATTGTATGTTCTTTTGTCATACAATTTTTTGGAGATTTGTTAGTGTTGGGAGATTTCAGATTACATAAATTTTCGAAAATCGGAAAGAAATTCCGATTACGAATGCAGCAGAAAACATACCCATAATTTATTGTATTACCGATCTAAAAGCATATCACATAAACGAACGTATCTTGATAGCCACAAATTAGATGCCCCATTTGTGGCACGAGAATTCCAAGAAATCCAGGAGAGAGGCGAGAGAGAACGTCCCTTGTTGGAGTGAAGAACCAGAGAAAATGACAAACGTTCCGTCTCTTTTGTTTCCACATTACAATGTCCATATCACTAACCTCTCCCATATTAACCATTTATAAGCCCGTGTTGGGCTTGGCCCATCTTGAGCTTGGCCCTAACCACATATCCCATATTGGGCGGCCCATAATTCCATTAGTTAGGTTTGAAAAAGTTGTAAATACTTCTCATGTATTATTATGATAAGTAAACGAAATCTTTCTTTCGACCATAAAGAATTGCCCCTTCAAAATCTAAAACTTTGCCAAATTTTGAGATCGCGATAGATTGGAAATTATGCACCAAATAAGTGTTTTTTCCTTTTTTGGGGAGCATATAAGTCGGGTTTGCAACATTTAAGTACGAGATTACTGATTGAATAATGACGAAACCTAAGTTTATCTACTCAAGTTGATGATGGAGGAGTAAAAGAGCGAAATGACATGTACCAACCCGTTTATATTAACGATGCTTGATCGTCAATGCCAGCTTTCTAGAACGAGATCTACTGCAAGCTGTATCGGAGCCAGAATTTCACCGAAGACGAGGGAGTCGGGAATCTATACTTTTGCTGCCCTTCACGGCTTAATCAACGCGAGCCTATTCATTTGTGTACATTGGAAATGAATGCGTCAAACGGCGGCCCGACAATTGTAGGTCGAATTAAGTGTATGAGATAACTAAGAGTTTGTGGGGATTTTGACATGTGAGGAAGAATGGTAAACCTAATTCCATGGTGAGGCCTGCACTTAACGCTAGTGATGTCGATGAACGAGGACACAACCTTGAGGGAAATGCAGTCCCTCAAATTTCATAGAACTAGCGATGCGTGAAGCAATCTTTACGACGTGACGGGTGAGTCTCCCTTATCATTTCCCTAGTTGATCCTTTATAAGACCATAAAATTACTACCACACATGCGGCTTTGCTGTAGCCAGATCGATATACTAATACGGTCTCCCTCTACTTTGATAATCAAGAAAGAATCAACTCGTCGACAGCCAAACAGCATCCTCAATTAATGAACTTACTAATAATTACAGACCGCTTTGATTTATTAGAAAGAGATGAGTCAAGATCAGTTTTTTGCAGTCAATTTGCAAGCGCAAGAAGGCCGCGCAAGATCTCCATGAGAAGCAGACAAAGACACGAATGTTTCTTCGTGGGATTCACGTAGTCGCATGACGCATTTATTGAGGTTGTAAGCAAGGTGATTCGCTCGATATCTCTTGCAGGTATGTATATATTATCTCCACCATTAAACCTGCACATGGACGTCCTAAGGAAGCAGATTTTACCTTAATGCATGTGGATGGGTTCGAGCAGATAAATGCAACGTCGAAATACGGAGTGTCATGAAGACAACATGGACAGCAAGTTGCACGTTCAGATGTTAGATTTGCCAAACTTTGAGATCGCAATAGATTCAAAGTCTATGCAACAGGTGCCGTTCCTTTTTCTTCACAATAAAACTCGGGTTTGCAACACTTAAAGCACAATATTTTCAATTTGACAACTATGAAATTTAAATTTGGCGAGTCGAGTATGAATAAGTGCCATGAGAGAAACAATATATGTCAACATGATTATAAGAATGATAATCGATCGTCAAGGCTAGTTCTCTACAAGGAGATTTGCTGGAAGTATAGGAGCCAAAACCCTGGAGCATTAAACACAACGGCATATACGTGAATAATTATGTTAAGCTCATTCAAAAGTACGTGCCACTATTACCTTTTCATATTTCTCCAAATTGTAACCAAAAGAGTTTGCGTTTTCAATACTAACATGCCCTAGTGGTTCTTGCCTTCCACTCGTAGAAAAAGGGGATGAAATACAATGCTCACAAGCATGCACAAGAAACGCGATTTGAGTCGTTGTTTAAACAAGGGATGAGTCAACTGCGTGAGAATTTGGAGCTGATGTAAACATAGCTCTATTTTGAAATTGATGTAACGTTCTCACGTACGATCTGGATCACAGTTGCATGCATCTAAATCAAACGACGTGACACTTACTATAAAGGGGAGTTGCCTCAAGAATTTAACATGAATCGATCAGATGTCGACCAACCTAATGGTCAGTGTCCGTCTTTGATACACTAGAGGTTGGGAGCTCGAGCTTCCATGCTCAGTCCCAATTACCCTTTAAAAGTAATCGATCGAGACAGGAGTGTATGAGCCTCCCCATGCTTATAATGCTTCCCACGTCTTACTTAGTTATATATTCAATAAATAATATATGCATATACATTTGGGGAAAAAAAAGAAAAGGGAAGAGAGTCAATAACATGGTTGGCTATAAAAAAGAGACTTCGATGCGGAAGAGATTGATATTTGATTTGATAACAGAAGTCGATAGCCATCAATTTTGAGTGTGAATTTAAGTACTGAATTTTGAGTGTCGATGATTTTAGAATTAAAAAGTTGTATGATGATAATAAAAATCTATAGCTAAATTTTATCAATCTCTTATCAAACATAGAAAGAAATGTTATTAGTAGGCTTTGTTAATATAGCAAGATTCTAATTACCATCAATTTTTTTATCAACTTAATTGACTCCTCCTTTACTTACCAGATGAGTGCATTATTTATAACGAAATTGAATGATTTAGTCAACTCTATTTAAGATTATATCAAACCAACTTGATCTCATTAATAGTGTGATTGTTTTAAGGAAAATAAATTATTTGAAAAATGTTTTCGAAAATATGATTGCTTGTATTACCCACAAAAATGAATGAATAATAAAAAAAATATCTTCATTGTCTATGAAAATGTTAATGTTTAGACATAATGCAAATATTTTTCATCGACTAATTTTTTCAAATGATATGAATGATTATTTACTGAGAAGTATTTTTAAGATCATTTATTTTTCACAAAACAAATAAAAACCTAGCACTTGATAGAGTTATCAAACAGACCTTGAGAAGGAAAGAATCACACCAGCCACCTGACACGGATTATGCTATGAAAATTTTATACGTAATCAACAACTTTCATATAACACAGAGAATAATCCCAAGGAAGACAATGTCACTGTTATATGAATGTCTTACTATTTGTCAACATTAAAGGTAACACTAAGACGATGTTGTTATATATTTCTGCAGAGCTAAGAATTCTTATTATTGATTTATTGCTAACACAAATAATTAGGCTTAGTATTTACCAAAAAATAAATAATTAGGCTTAGTTGTAGTAAATGGTGCAAGGATGGTCTCTAAAAAGGGAGTTTATTTTTTCATAGTCATGGCTCTCCTCTTCACGCAAGCTTAAAATCATATCGCACGTGCGCAAGCTCATACTGGAGGCCGTACACTATAGCTGGAAATTCAAATATGATACTTTTTAAATTATTAGTATTAAGATTAGGAAAAAAGAAAAAGAAAAGGAAAAAACAGAAGTTCCACCCTGCCATTCTCACACAATCACATGATCACACCCAAATTATCCCAATTTGTCATCACTCATCATGTGCAATTAAGTGCTGAACAGCTTGTCTTAGGCTCTAAATTAATGTTGCACCTTCTTTTTAATACTTCCCTATATTCCCTTTTGGACTTGATTTATTTGGAATACATTGACGAGCTTCGATTATTTTCTCTCTTTAAAATATCCTCATGGTTATGTGGCAATCCCTATGGTATCCTGTCTAATTAAATGTCAGTCCACCGTATCCATTTGCAAGACTAGCTAATGAGTCATTGATTAATGCTGCTTGTCATGAGCTAATGGCCATTATTAAAATCAAATCGGGAATAATTGATTAGAATGAACATATATGTGACAACTTCGAATTGGAGATCTTGAGAAGAGATGTGGTCTGCTTTGGCTAAGAGCGATTGAAATCTTTCGGGTTGAACTTATTGGATCGATAGTAATATATATGAACTCATCATCCGTAATTTAAATGCCTTGAGGCTCCTTTCTAAACGTAAGTCAAGAATCGACTTAATATTAGAGCTCGAAAAAATTCACCGTGAAGTTTAGGTCAACGAAAGACTGGGAGGTGCTCGAACACATACCCCTTGCTCAAATCTCACATGAGAATTATAGGACAATCGCCAACTGAGGCGCGGTTAAACGTTTGAATGTATTTTAGCATCGCATGATTTGATCACATTAGGTCACTTTGGTTCAATGCCTCATAGCAAGAGTCCTAATTAGAATTAAGTGGAAAGATTCTTCTCTCTGTTGTTAGCTCTAGATGGCTAAGTATTCATTATAGTTGCGTTTTATACAAGTAAGATTTGATTTGGCGCGTGATTGATGCCAGATCCTATCTTGTCCCCGGAAGGCGGTGCGAGCATCTAATCATTGGCCAATTAACAAATGCAAAGTAAACCCAAATTTTGGGGGGACCAAGGAAATTCTCATGGGTTTAGGCTGTTCGAGACAGACATTGCCCCTCTCATCATCTGTCGATGACCTTGCATGGAGTTCCCAATGGGAGACAGCTCAAATCAAGGGTCAAATTTAACAAAACCAGGTCAAAGAATTGCAGCGATGGCTAAACTAATCTTGTAATGAATTGTTTCTATGTGTATTCATACGCAGTATACAAATCTCTTCAAAGGAGACAACAATACGTACATAACACAGCGACCAGAGTATCTTTTCTAACAAAGATAAAAGATGACACGTATGAGCTAAGCCAGCTACATCCGGATAAATAACCCTCTATCTCAATTATTTTCGACATATATTGTGCGAGTCTACTAACATGACTTAACCTTGATTAGGTTGATTAACTCATATGAATTGCATCGATATAAACTCACTTTAAAGCTATTCAAGCTCTTCGCAAAATCGATTACTCACCAGAGAATATGTTCCCAAATCTTTGCAAAGGGTTCTCGAACTCATATGGAAGGCTTGAAACCTAAAGCTTGCTCGAACCTAAAGCTTCTTGGAGCCATCTAATCGCGGGTCAACAATTTCTCGTCGAACATTTATGTCTTCAAGCAGCACCGGGAATCACACCCACTTAGCGTCCTATAGGAAAATGATCCCAAGTACCACCTGGCCGCGATACTAGCTACTGAAGACAAAAACCCATCTCATGTACAAATTGATAGATACAAGAAACCTTGTTATACGCTTGAAATACAGGCATGCTGGCAATTATATACATGCATACACACACAACATGGGCATGGTGTGAAGATCATCCACCGCATTATTTTACACGGTAAGTCAAATAATGTGCATTTTTTTTATGGGTTGGTTCATTCAATTTGCGTACTTTGGGAATGAATTCCGGATGATGGGGGATCGGACATGTGATTAAGCATGTGATTCAATAAATGAACCCGACACCTGCCCAGTTGTCCCTCTCCAGGCAAAAAACCGAGTTAAAAATGATTGACCAGCAATTTTCCTCCCTCTGCATCTTATCTTTCAGTGCCAACCGCAAACCATAAATCCCATCTGCACGGGGGCCTCTCTTCCTCTGAATGGACTGACCAACAAATGCTTGGCACTATTGTATTATCAGATCAATTGTCAAAGATTGAAGCCTGGAACATCATCAGTGATGGTCCGGTACAGTTTTGTCCGTAGAAAACTTATCAAGTTGCGAAAATTCATTCGTGGACGGCATTCTTTCTTTCTTTCTCTTTTTCTTTGATCAAGTCCAGCAAGGGCCGAAGAGGGTCGACCGGCCCGGCTTGGAAGACAAAAGCGAAAAAGATAAGATAAGATAAATAAAAAATAAAAAATTCCGAAATTTTAAAAAAATTTATGAAATTGTCTATTGGGTATTGTAGGCCGTGCTAGATGTTTGCGTCAGCAATTTCCGGCTAACATTAGCCGGATAGACTTAACTGATAAAAGTCGATAATGTTTAAGATTCAATCGACAAAATTGAAAGGTTGTTTAGATTGAATTGATAAAATTGTAACAGGTTCGAGATCTTTTGAGCGGGTTTCCCCCAGAAATTACAAAGCTTTTACAATATATATAGTTTCTACGTGTCTAGTCAAGGGGCATCCATGTATTTAAATAAATCTTCAACACCTTTGAATCAATAAGTATAGCTACCCTTCATGTGTCGTGTGTGCAAGAAAACGAACTAAAGGGCGCGGTCCAACAAAGGGGGTTTCCGAGTTTCGAAATCATGTTTTCATGCTTCTTGTGGGGATTATCTGGCGTTCATGCATAGTGCATTGCACGATAAGAATGTCTTTTGGCCGTTCACATAACAAATTGCAAGTTAGGAATGTCTTTGGAAACCCACTTGAAGGAGGCATTTCTTCTAATCAGAGCTTGCTTTTCCTGCGAGTTTGGGAACCTCATTTGTTAATCGATTCCCGAATAATATTTAGGTGGCGCGACACTCCCGAGGAAGAAGTTTGCTTGTTTCCGAAGTGCGAGCTGAGCAAGTTGGATGTGCATACAATGCTCGAAACACTACACTTTGTTTAACTTTTGTCCCTCTTCAAACATTTGCAATCATTCCCACGACATAAGCTTTCTAAGCATCGCTTGTTTCTGTCGTACTTTCCTTCGTTTGAGCGATCACTAAGTTTGAAGTTATGAATGTCTTGCTTCTCATGCCGTTGACCAAGCTCCTTTACCATATGACTTGCGGGAAAAAAATACTTTATTATCACTGAACTTTGTTCAATAAATTGCACCAAGTTAAGAACAGGGCCTGAATGTCACACCTATCGTGAGACGCAAGACTCTAGTTCGCTTATTAAATAGGCCAACCTCTTGCCGCTAACAATGTTTATTGATTAGGACTGGGGACTGCATAGACAACTCGGTCAGAGAAAGATAGAAAACTTCTTGTTTCTTTTAATGCTGAAGAAGACAAGAAGGCTATTTTAACTGAGGTGGACCCAAATTTTGTTTGTTACTGTGATATTCGGTGTGCACCCAAGTCTCTCTCTCTCTCTCTCTCTCTCTCTCTCTCTCTCTCTCTCTCTCTCTCTCTCCCCATTTTCAACTGTTGCAAAGCCATTTTAGAAGTAGACCACGAAGGTTTTTCAGTTTCCTTTATCCAAGCGAGTCCTTTTGCACATTCCTAATTCACTATATGGGGCAAAAGAGAGTAAAGCAAATCCAGCATCTCATGCAATAAGTAATTTGTCTTCTTATATTAGCTTGATGAAGTACTTTGAAGATACAATGAGATAGTTGGAAACGCTCATAAGTAGAAAGATAACAAACGTCATATCATTCGACAGAACATTCTATCAACGATCAAACAAAGCACAAATATTCAGTCCTAACTTCTCACTGCTGCTATTGAAGCTGCACTATTTCTGAGGAACATCAGCAAATTATAACTTATCCTTCTTTTTCCTTTTTCTTGAAGAGAACTGGAAAGGAGAATTATTACTATGATGACTATCATTATCATTATTGTTATTATTACTTTTTCTATAGTCGACTACTTAGCCTCAAAGTCCATCATCATCACTTGGAGCTGAAGCTTCTGTCTCTCTGAGAGGATAGGATGGCATCAATGGCTTCCTTCACTTGGGAAATATCAGGAGCCTTCCCACCTTGCGCTGGCCAAAATTCATCTGTTGCCAAGACCTGCACATAGAGAGAACATACACGCAAAATTAAGTTTTTTTATGATGATTTCTTTCTGAAAGTTTTAATTTTACAAATTGTCGTGCTGAAAATTCACCTTCACTTGCAATTGGAGAAACTTGACATAACTGATAGCTTTCTCTAACATGGTTACCAGGTCAACCTGCACATGTTCACATTCTACAAAATGAATAAAATGCCAATTTTTCATCATTCAAGTAGAACAAGATAAGAAAAAAACTAAAAGGGAAGAAGAAGACGACCACCCACCTTATTACCATTCGGAACCAAATCCTGCAGCATTTTGAGTCGCTCACTGATCCTTTCTCGCCGGTTCTGCATGCAAAACCAAACTCATAAGATCATTGAACCCTTCTCTCAAATTTTCCTAATAATATAAAAACAAATGAATACTAACGAAATTCTTGTGTTAGATGGAAGCACATCAATCAACCTTTGCAGCAACACTCTGCGGATCTTTTGATGAGGAAGGCGACTTGGATTTTGATAAGCTCTTGGAGGCGCTCGTACATTGCTTCTTTGAAGCTTGCGTGCTCTCTCCCTATAAAAAGAAAATCCTTCAGTCACCTCATGACCTCAATTGCACAAAACGACATATATATGTACTAGAGACTCCATGATCACTTAATTATGACGTGATATTCATCTCATCGTATAATGATGATGGATGCAACTCACAAGGACTAATGATGATTAGACAAGAATGTCATGTCAACATGACAATAACTTAACCAACAACAATTAACAAAAAGCCTGTAATTCAAAGAAGAGAGCTGATTCAAGGACACCCATGAAATTAAGATAAGGGCGTTGATGTATACCATGTAAGCACGCTTGTGAAACCCTGCTTCTTGCGCTCCAGATTCCTGGACACTATCTGTGACAGCCGTCGCTTCCGAGTACAGCCAATTACTTGAACTGTTTCCATGCTTCACAACTGCGTTAGGAACCATGGAGACATAAGTGCTAGTGGACTGATAGCAGTTCGTATCCTCTACTATCCGTGGGTGGTCTGAGCTGCTTTTTGTATCAGTCTGCTTCAAGTTGTGATAGTTGTAATTGTTCATGATACCATCGTCTTTCCATACATAGCAGTCACTGTTCTTTAGGTCAACCGTTTGGCTCTGTTGGAAGCTCAGTAAAGACCCACTGGCTTGCCTGAAACTTTCGTACCCACTATTGCTCTTGAAATTTATGAAAGGCTGACGATGAACGCCTTCAGGTCTATCGTTCATCGGTCGAAACTTGAGGGCACCCGTTGATGGACTACAAATACCAGAAGGGAAGTTCTTGGACATTAGAGTGGCAGTCTTCTCCAAGTTGTCTTCTTCCTCAAACCCTAACTTGTGGTACTCATCATATCCATAAGAGCCTTGTGAAGAGAGATCTGAGAGTTGTGGAGGAGTCTCATTGTTGTTGCTGTTGCTGTTGCCGTCATTGCTGTACGAGTTTAGCGGTTGAAGCAATCCGAGGCGCGAGTCGATGAGTTCCATCAGAGAGGAATCTCAAGTATGTTCTCGGACTGGTGGCTAGGGCTAGGGTTTGAGTGTTCGAGAGGAAGAGAGAGTATGCATGGAGACGGCTAATGGAAGGTGGAGGGTATATATGTAGGGTCCAGAGTGATTATGTCCAAGTGCCATTAAGCTCTAACATCAAAATATGTCCAAGAGAGAGCCCTAGGATATATCAGGCGCAGTAGTTTAATCTTAAGTATTATTATTATTTTTTAGGTCTAGTGATTTGTAGTATTCAAGTACAAATCTTAAGAATATAGGAGCTCATCCGAGTAAAAAAAATATTTCACAAATAGTTTGTTATATCTAACTAAGAAAATGGCAGACAGGTTTCGCTCAAGAACTACTTTTTTAATTTTTTAGTGGCTGAACGTATATTTCTATCTAGAGATTGTTAAGCTTGGGTAAAGCTTTTATAATTGACGGTGCTTCTAGTGCGAGTCCTTTTGCAACATGGAACCGACGTAGTATTGTCCACTTGAAGCTAATGAGATATTGCTCTCATGTTTCCTAAAACATGTATTCTTTCCAACTTGTTAATGAGGTCCACATCTTTTCTTTCTGTAAATATGTTTTTACTCTCATCATTTTAGCTTTTTGAGCTAGACGAATAATTGTTCTAACATATGCACATACAGGCCGAGTTACACGCACACGCATTGGAGACATCACATCGGATGCTCCAAATTGCCCCGAAATCGATGTGAGACAGGATCGTTAAAAAACCGAGAGGAGGAATTGAATTGGAGAATTGATAGAGAATTGTTAATCTTTGTATCGGGATTGTTAGCTGGCGGGGGATCAATAGAAGAGAAAGACGATATAAAAATAGGAGCAAACGAGCAAGAGCATCGCCGGATCCGTCGCGAACCCACGTCTCAGATTCCCATGCATATTGGGTTTTGACTTTTCTTAGCACAAGTACTTACATTAATTCTAGTTCTGAGAGTCTCCTTCCAGCTTGCTTCCCCTTCTTCCACAGCACGTGGACTCTTTTGCCTTTTTATTACCCGTGTGTTATTCTATTCTCAGGCTTGAGGGTGTGAGCTTGCCCATGAACTCAAACCCTTGATCACATTCCACGAATTACACCGTGTATTATACTATTCTGTATCCCACTTAGAGAACTGATAAGGCGCGATGTGCTTCATCCACCAGTCAGCTTTTGCTATCATTCTTTGCCTAGTCTCTCGTTCGACTAGTCGCCATGTGGGACTGGCGGTAGCGAGGGAGACAGATGGGAAAGCAACCGACGCTTGAATACAAAGTCTTCACGTAAAGATCATAACAGGCGACGTATTAACGTGATATACCACGCAGTTGATGAGCTAACTCATATTGTTTTCTGTATATCTGTATTAAGTGATTATTATATAAGAGGTTTTATTCGATGGATATGTGATCCTTAAGCAGCAACGCTACGATTTTATATGCACTTGTGCAGAAGTTTCCCATGAAGATCTAATTTTGTGGACGTGAGAGAGAAGGAAAGTTAGGGTTTACACAAGAAACTAAGAAGAGTGGTAAAAAATCCGCCGCCCGTAAAACACGAGACACTATGCGAGAGCTGGGACATCAATCTTGTTTAATCAAGCTTATGCACGTTGCCATTTCCTGCAACTATACAATAATGGTTGCCTTATCAAGTTTCAGTGTTTCCGTTCTAAATCTCGTTGCCATCTTCTGTTACATGCTTATTTGCCACAAGGCGACAATTGGTTACATCATGTCAAGAAACGGTACAAATTACATGCAATTCGGATGCACAGATCCGAATCCTAAAACGTGCCATTTCGAGTTAATTGGGATGTACTTAACTTGCATTTGTTGAACCGATCCATTCTTCTCAAAGGAACGAACATTTCCCTCCAGAAATCACACATTTTGCTTTCATCAGAGTAACCCGTGTTCCTTTTTTTCTTTAAAGTCGATGATGGGAAGCGAATTATATGCATTTTGCTGGATTGGAAGTCTAAAATGACGGCTTGAAGGAAGTAGCAATGAATTGGTATGGTTGTGATCGAGGAGATGATTGGCAGTCCCAAGAAATTTATAATGCTAAGTGGTGGCAACTTCCGATCCTATTGATGTGGGATCTATCTTTCCTAACCACCATGTTTGAAGAAAAAGGTAACAATCTCTTTGATTGATTGTTTTTCCCAAAGCATGATCGAGATCACCTTACCATGCCTCATATTGCCATTATTACCACGACACGCGTCATCCTCATTGGGTAGACCCTATGCCTTAAGTAACCAAGGTTCATCTAGTTTGCCAAATCACCTCTTATTTAGGAAAGAGCTACCAATTAATCTTAAATTTATTATATAGATGTCAATTTAGTGTTAAATTTTTTTTTCTTTTGTCAATTTATTTATAAACATCTTTAGGAAATTTCAATATAGTCAATTTGACCAATTCTCGCTAGAAATCGTTGAAGCTGAAGTAGTGGTCTAATTATCAACGGACGTTCCAAGTGGCACATCACCATATCAACAATCTTTGGTGAAAATTTGACTGGAACGATTGTATTAAAATTTCGCACAAAGATTTAAGTAAAAATTGAAAAGTTTAGTACTTAATTGGTATTACATATTATAGGTTTAAGACTAATTGAACAATTTTCCTTAGAATACTATTATTATCAAGTATTACAGGTCATTTACGACTAGAATGAATCATGCGGATTTTTTTTTTGCTATTCTCATATTATTCATAAATCTATAGATGGGGACGACCAGGAAGTTATTTGCTAGTAATGCCTTGGTCCGTAGGATTCTGCCAATTTCTAGATGCAAGTAACATACTGGATCAAGATAAGAACATAAATTCAAAAGTATCAAATTAGAGTCGCTGCCCATCAATTGAGGTAAACATAGGTTGATTGGACATCTACATGCACGTCCCGGTCCAATCAGTGATGGTAAAGTCAACTAATTAGGCATAACGGCGAAAGATATGTCTAAGCAAAAACCTGAAATCTTAGGTCCGAGGTTTAAGTTATGCATGGGATGAATTAGCATACTGCTGCGGTTCTGAATTAGCATACCGCTACGTTCTTTCAGAACCGTAGCCATATTTTTAGTTGAGTACAGCATTGACTAGATAATTTCTTAAGCATGCACCATAACTATTTTTCAGTAAAAGCTTTGACATCTCTTCAATATCAGTGTCGAGGTTACCTGCCACACTACTAGTTCGTGTTGTCTTGAAAAATCAACTCACTCATCAACCTCTGGATCGCTTCTTTAAAACAAAACAATACCTCCCTCAGTCCCAATCGAAGAGAGGCTTTCTATAGGTGGATTACAAAACAAGAACATCCCAAGTCAAAATGCATCCGCATAACAATTCAGTACAAGAGACAATAAGAATTGAACCGAACTTGTCTAATGAATGAGTTTTAGCTGTATCTTTCGAGCAGGCACATGAGAGCGAGAGGATATGAACCTCGTCGATCCTAATTATCTCAAGACCGGGAATATCACAAGTTCATCGAATCCAGGGCTGGAAGAAAGGCCGCGGGAGGCGAATGTCAATTACGTCATAGGATTTGAAATATAAAATGCAAGTACGAAGAAACAAGCTGGAATAGCTCAGTTGGTTAGAGCGTGTGGCTGTTAACCACAAGGTCGGAGGTTCAAGCCCTCCTTCTAGCGCAATCGTCATTTCTCTTTTTTGGCCTTTTTATATTTTCTCCGATAATAAGATTTAAAAACAAAAGTAGGGGAGATTTATGACGTGAGCGGCACTATTCGAAGTCATGCCCGATAACCACCGAAATCCATGCAAGATTCGTCATAATCTCCATGCTCGAATGTTTTGACGCCTTCAACGGATTGCATATTGAATATACATGAACGATTGTCAAGATTCATTTTGCGATTGCTATCCAATCGCGCTTTCTTTATTGTATAATTTAACCTCTATGGCATGTAAATGCAAGAATGACATTAGTAATGCTTCCTATGGCTCACGAGAAAGATTGGTCTAAATTTTTTATTTCACCCGTTATGAGTACATAAGATCGACCCAAGTATTACTGTCGTCAATGATGTCTTCATGTATCTTGCTCCCTGTCGGTTAACATATAATTAGGGGTGGTAATTGATGTCGCTTTCTATGGCTAAGCAAGATTGACCCGGAATCATTGTTTCATGATTGAATGTTTCCTGTGTTTTGCTTCGGGTTGGCAATTATTGTCGAATCGTATGGCTAACAAGCAAGATTGACCCACCCATTGTGAGCCCATCACCTGCATGATATATCTGAATTTTGCAGGTGAAGTGGACCCTTCTTGCTTCTAGTAAGAACAGAAGCAAGATTGAGGCAAGATTCATTGTTTCATCAATGATGTCTCTTCTATCTTGCCTCGTGACGATCAACATTTAAATAGGGGTGGTAATTAATGTATCTTCTACGGCTAAGTGAGATTGACCCGCAATCATTGATTCACTAATAAATGTTTTTTTTTGGTATTTTGCTTTAAGTCAATTAACATATAATTAGGGGTGGCGATTAGTGTTGAATCTTATATTTAATAAGCGAAATTGACCAGACGATCTTTGTTTCACCCCCCGAGGGCAACATCACTGGAATGACATCTCTCAGCTTTGAATTCAGAGCAAGCCTCTCTTGCTTCTACATGAATGTCGATTTTTTCTGTTGCCTAGCAAGATTGACTCGAGAACTGTTGTTTCGCCAGTGATGTTTCTTGTATCTTGCTTTCTGTCGATTGTCATTTAATTAGGGGCGGTAATTAATGTTGCTTCTTATGCCTACGCAAGATTTTCTTCAAATCTTTGTTTCGTCGACATGATTTGTGATGTTCTCCTATTTTGCTTTATGTCGGTTAACATATATAATTAGGGGTGGCAAGTTGCTTCCTATGGCTAACAAGCAAGATTGATCCAAAAACAATGTATTTCGCCCATTGTGAGGACATCGCTGGCATGATTTTGTATTTAAAATGGGCTTTCTTGCTTCTATATAAATGTCATTTCTTCGTGACCTCAATAGCATTTACGACCATTAGATGCAAGATTGACCCAAGAATCATTGTTTCACCCAATGTAAGTATCATGATCACATTCCCGATTAATTATAATCGTCCTCGTTAGATCTTATTACTTTGGATATCTGTATAATGAAGAACGCAATGACACGAGATGCAAATGCTTTATGTGTGCATTCAGTGTCCACCCGGTGTAACGTGCACTCTCTTGTTATGCATGAAATTTTTTCTCCATCAAAACTAACATTCACATCTCCTTATTTCTAAGTATACAAATACTATTCCACACAAAATGCGATCTCAAATCTATGGCCCAAAATATGTTCTTGACTTAGAAGAATGTCTACACAAAATCATCGTTTTTCAAAATCAAATGTAGCCCTTGCGTTTTTCTTCTGTGTTTTCTTCATGTCATAGGCAACACTTTTACAGTTGAAACTCTAGTTTTGTAACTCACTCTTATACTAATACCGATAGTGAAAAGATTGTCTTCTGCAGTACCGTGGTTTTTCCTTTTCTGATTTTAAAGTGGTTTTCCACGTAAAAGCTCATATCTCTTTAATGATTTGCATTCCAAAGACGACTTACCAACACATCAGTCCATTTCTTGCCCACTAAGCCGATTCCACGAGGTTAACTTTGCTATCACTTCATTTGATCCGAATCGTACAGCGTCTTGTTTTGCTTGAAACTTAGGAAATTAATCCCGGCTACACTTCATTTAGATTAGGGTGTATCGAGGTGGTTGATTAGTTCAAAAGGTTCATAAAACCACGTATTGGCCAATCCTACCGCCGAATGGCATCGAAAACCAAGTGCCCAATTTGGCCAAAGACGACAATTTCTCATTTGCTTTTCGTGAGGCCTCCGTCCCATTAACATGGCGCATGTCCGTACAAACATCCTGCTAAAAACAGTCACATTCTCAAGGGCGATCCGTTCCTCATGCCTTCGTCCACTTCCGATTCTGAAGGCCAGCCCTAGCTACATTAGAAACCAAACCCTTTAAGAATCGCCGCCCGATTTGGCATTTTCTCAATAGCCATTTCAATTTGCTCGCATCTCCTTCGCTTGAAAGAAAGTTAAGAAAAAAGGGTTCCGAGGGAAAAGGGGTTGAGACAATGGCGGATGATGCAAATGCCAAGGCTGAGAGGGACCGGATATTCAAGCGGTTCGACGCCAACGGCGACGGCAAGATCTCGTCCGCCGAGCTAGGTGACGCGCTCAAGACCCTTGGCTCCGTCACCGGGGAAGAGGTCAAGCGCATGATGGCCGAGATCGACACCGATGGCGACGGCTTCATTTCTTACCAGGAGTTCACCGACTTCGCGCTGGCTAACCCGGGCCTGATGAAGGATGTCGCCAAGATCTTCTAATGGTCTTGTGACATTAAAATTGACCAATTTTCTATCGTAACTACATAGTCGAGGAACTTTAGCATAATCATAGCCACAATTCATCACGTTTACGTTAGCTGAAAGTTCCTTGCTATTGTTGTTAGGTAAACAAATCGAGTAAATGCATTTATCTCCTGTTTTTCCCTTTTGGGTCTGCATTCTTTATGATTCATCAGTTAGCGTATGCTAATCGATGTCTCTCCTTTGTGCCTTGTCTGGAGGGTGATGCAACTTGCCCTTGCGCAATTTGATGTCATATTCATCTATTAATTTTGATAAACAGGTAATGTGTCACTGTTAATTTGGGACAGGCAGTTAAAACAGTTCAATCTATGTTTCATTCTCTGGGTCTGCTATAAGAACAGCTCAAAATTGTCTCTTTCTTGTCCCCACTTCAACGAGAGATTTGGTGGACGAAGGAGACATTTGAGTTGACTTGGCTTCTTGCCCATTGAAGAGCCTGCGATCATTAGCTCTTGTCCAATGACTTGCCACCAACCCTCATCTTTGCCTCTTGTACGGGTCCTCCTCTTTCTAATTTCCTAAAGCTTGTCTGGTTCACCTAAATCTTGAAGCAATTGCAGCAATCTTGGCTTGCTTATTTTTTGGTTTATATGTTATACTTGGGTGGATTCTCTATATATCATCCATGAACAAATCAATCTATTTCCAGAACTGTAACTAGATACGATCTGCGTTTCCCAGATTGCAGCTTCCAAAAATGATTCAAGGTTGATGCTTCTTATTTTTATCTCTAGGTGAAATTCATGGAACATTGTCAGTGAATGATTAGTTTTCCCTTAACATTTGAAGTTCACCGATATGGAAGCCGCGGGAATTACTGATTGATTGATTTGTTGGCCTGCCAATACAAGTTAACATACAGAAAAAATCTAGATCAGATTTCTCAGTACACAATTTGAAGTTATGTACACATGCAATCGCACTGCACAGGCCAGTTCCAAAAAATTTACATATTTCCAGCAATATTTGCAACTCCGATCTCGCTAGAAACCTTTTGTTCAAGCAAAACAAAAGAAATGATTCAAAAAGCTAGCGACTTAGCAGTTTGTCATTGATAGCAGAAGTAATCATCATCCTCAAACTCCGAAACTCCAAGCATCGCCAGAGCCAAGTGTTTGTTCATCTCGCTCTTGCTCTGGTGCAGTTGTTTGAAATAATCCACTATAAATCCGTTTCCAGGAAAGCTGGATTTCTTTTTACTGGCCAAAATAGGTTCGCTGTCGCCTCTTAGAATAGCAGCGACCTCGTCAATGCCTGGTCTCTGGGATTCTTCGCTAATTATGCACACCGCGGCTGCTTGAATCATTCGAGCGATTTGCTTGCAGCTTTTCAAAGTGCGTGTCAGCCTCGGATCAACCAACTCTTCTAATGCTCCTATCCCTTTACTCAAAAGAGGCTTTGCCTGCAAAACATGTGTCAATTTGCAGCTAGGCAAAGAGCAGAGTAGAATGCGATTGTTAGGTTTCAGGTTTTGCTGATCACTTGTCAATGATTATTTTGCTCATAAGCAGTTCTACCTTCTCTTTTCCTTTTCTTTATAGAGGAAATATAAAATGCACACCCTTGAAAGCAACCGATAACTAACAATTTCTTCTCAGTGTTGTATCAATTCAGCACATCTAGCAAAATGAACAGTAACACATGCAGTGCTGCTTGAGAGTAGAGTGACTCTTAGCAAAAAGCGGACTAGACATTAGGAGCAGAGCATTCTAGCAGCATAGTTTACCAGGTTAAGAAATTCTACGCTACTTTTCAGAGATTTTATTGTTTAAAGCAAAAATTCTCACGGCACTAAGGAGATCAACCGTCAAGGTTTCTTCTAAGCAAGTCCCAATGGAAAGAGGCTTCCCTGAGCTAATGGTCTCATAAGTTCCTACACATGAAAAACATTTTAAACGGTAGCCAGCCTAGCCTAACCTTCAGAAAACCATCCAAATCAGGACACCGGTCCTATCAACATATCCTGTCAGCTTGAAATGTGACTACAATAGCATCTGTTTGCATTTACTCATCGACCCCATAGATATCATTTGACCGGTAACAGATAGATACTCTAAGAAATCTTAGGCATGTGGCGTCCATATGGCAGTGGACACAGAGCCCAGACTCCAGAGCAGTCCCCAGAGAGGTGGTTCACTCCCATTAACACAGATATACAGGAGGACCAAGCCTTGTTTCCCATGTAATCTTAAATACTCACTGAATGAGGACCCATACATTCAGCCATCATAAAGTAGAAGTAATAAATAGGCAACGGATTGAGCATTTCAACCTACCCACAACACCAAGTTCTCCTCTCCGGACGGCCTTCTTGCTTCAATTGGTTTTCGACCAGTTAGTAACTCCAATAAGACAACTCCAAAAGCGTAGACATCCATCTTGTCCGATATCTTCCCATGCTGGAAATATTCAGGTGCCAAATAGCTGCACATTCACGTCAACAGTAAATGTGTGAAGCAAAAAGAGACTCAAACTCAAAAGGAGAAAGACCATTGCTTTGATTGGCTCAAGCTTTCTTTAGATTATTACCCAAAAGTTCCTTTCACTGTCTTGCACAGGAAAGGGATTGAAGGTGCTGGTGTCCATGTAGCAAGTCCAAAATCACATAGCTGCAAATTCATTCCCAATCAGAAATAGATTACATCACATGCATATCAATTGCTTCTCTCTTTTTTCACAATAATTTATCAAACAGAGTTAAATTTTGAGGAAGCCTATATCTCACCTTGGGCTTTTTGTTGGCTGAAAGGAGTATATTCGAAGGTTTAATATCTCTATGGACAACACATCTTTCTGTACCACTATGCAAATATGCTATAGCTTCTGCAATCCCAACAGCAACTTTACACCTCATTGACCATGGAAGTGTTGAACGACCCTTCGGCCTTTTCTTCTTGTCTGCAACAGAAAATTTCAGAAACCACTTCAATTCACGCGCTTAAATACACAAAATAAGCCTGGCAAAGGTAAGACAAAATACCGTACCGTGCAAATGAAGCTCTAAACTTCCGCCAGAGACATACTTGTACACCAAGAAGAAGCCCTCCTCGGAGTCCATGCAGAACCCAACTAAAGGAACGACATTAGGGTGGCGAAGGGAGCTCGCAATCATCAGTTCTCTGCAAAATGCCTTTGCACACTCCTTGTCTTCTTTGTCCAAACGTTTCACAGCCACGGAGGTCCTCAAAACCCCAATTCTGCCTCTGAACACGCAGCTCAAAGCCCCTCTTCCCAGAACCCTGCCTACCCCGTCATAAACAAAATCAGTAACAGTTCCCAACATCATGTCAATCTCAGTAATATAGGATAACAGATCAAATCAACACAACGGATTAGGCCCCAAAAACACCCAATTCTAATCCTGAAGAGTATCTACAGACCTCATGAGCCTTTTGCATTATTGCGCAACATGACTGACCATGCTTCAAAATATAGACATACGATGAATTTAGCTACACTTTCTCCACCCTATTAAGTACCTTTGGAGAAATTTCGAGTGGCTGAGGCAATTTGGCTGTAGCTGAACCTCATCAGAGTATTGGTAAGAGGAGTGATGCTCTTCTCCAATGACTCAATCCGCCTCCATTTCTGCTCCTGCTCATGACTCGCCAAGCCATTGTCCAAATTCACCATCAAGACGGTCGCAGCATTGGAGGAATTCAAGTTCATGGACTCCAGCTCGACCTGAGAGCAGATGCTGAACCTGAAGGACGAGTGCACGGACTGGGGGTCAACGCTGGTCAACCGGGCGCCACTCCCTCCAGATTCTGCGAGCAACCACGCCTTGTTGTGCTCCAAGTTTCGATCTTTATCGTCATTCTCATCGCTGTGGCCGGTCTTGGGAAGAAAACAGGACAACCCAAGATCCCAAATCATACTCCTCAAACTGGGTCTCACTTTCTTGAAGTCGTTAGGCTCGAAACAGTATAGCCCAGAGGATGAACGAGCGTTTAGAGCTGGTAAGACATTGCTGGTTTCTTGGGAAATCCCCATGCTCTCTCTTTCATTCACCTACTTTTCCTTGAAGCGAAATCTCACTGAGAGAGCACAGAAACCCAGGAGGAGCCTCTAAAGCAGAGGTGAGCCACGGACAAAGAAAGGTGGAGAGAGAAAAACACCATTTGAAAAGAAAACAAAAGCAGCTCTGCTTGGACGTTGATGGAGAATTTCTCGGTGAAAGACAGACAGAGACGGGCAACGTGAGTGAAAGAGAGAGAGAGAGGAGAGAGATTGCAAATAACGGAGAAAACGTGATCCGGGGCCTATAGCAGTATAGTTTAGTCACATTTATAAAGTGAATTAGGTGATGGATCCCGCTTAAATTAAAGGGAGATCCATTATTCAATCTCAGAAGAGAGTAGGGAGATGAGGGTTGGTTGCGAGAAGGAAAGAGCCGGTTTTGTCAATGGTGAGGTGGGCAAGCAGCCTCCAAGAGGGTAGTTCTTGGTTTTGGATGACGACAGAGTACGACAAGCTAAGAGAAAAGGCCAAGCAAAGAAGGCAAAAATTCAATGCTCAATGTACTTGACAAGCTCGGATTTTGTTTTAATGAGAGCTTTACAGGGTTAGCCTAGCTTAGGCCAGTAATCTTCGACGCCATTCATTTGCACGATACCCCACCAAGGAAAATTATATATTTTGATCAGGCATAAGCTTCAGGCCATTAACTGATCAGTCCGTTTAGGACACGACAAGAATCATGTCTTATGACACGAAGTGATGCATTTAAATTAAAAGCGTAATATGTCATTTATTTTAACACGACTTAATTAGACATGTTTAATGATCATATTTAGAAACATATTCTTCCTTAAAAGTTTATGAAAAAAAGCGCCAATACCAAGAGAAATAAATGTTAATATAAAAGAAATTAGGAATAAAAAGGTGATTAAAGATAAAGAGAACTAATTAAATATTACGACGTAGATGTAATATGAAGTGATTTATATTACATATTAATACGAGTTATTGCATGAACCTATTAACACAACTTACCATGCATAAACGTGTTTTTATGTGTTTATTGTGTATGTATGTTGTATATTATTAGTAGGTTACTTTATTGTAGTGCCACGTTGGATAATCATGTCGTGCTGCGTAATTAGCTTTATTAGGTATGATGTATTCATGTCAAGACAATTTGACTAATATATTGAATATATTGTGTTTGGGTTAACAATGTAAACAACTTATCTCTATTTCGATATAACACGATTAACATGACATAACACGACATGAATTGCCAGCCTTAGATTGTTATCACAAACTAAGCATTGATGTAAGCATAATAAGCAAATAAAGAGATATTTGGAGTGTAAAATTATTATCTTATCTGATTTTTCAAATGCTTCCTTTTGTTAATTGCATTTGAGGAATGATTCTTTTCTCTTTCATAATGAATACTATAATGCCATTCATCTCCCCGTTGATTTTTTTTTTTTACATTGACGATTTATCACCTTATTGGTACAATGCTTATAGAATAATTTTCCCGGCCTTTTTATTTGCTTTCGTTCGATATAAGAACATTGGAACAAGAATGATTAATAATAATACTCAAACCCTGTTATAATTTCTGGTTTGTGGATAGGGGGATTAAATAGTTTACGTACAAGATCAGACCGTGCATGGTGGAATGTGATTAGTGGTTCGGTGACCCTCCACCTCCTTAATTCTCAGCAACCTTCTCTTTCACTCTTCTTGACGCCCCTCTCCTTATATAACCCGTCACGCAGCCGATTAGCCAAACCTAAACTTGGCAAAAGCGAAGCCAATTCTATTTGAATTTGACAAAGTAAGAAAATAAATGCCGTCCTCTCGTTCAATAATGACTACAAAATCAAATCTCAGGCACTGAGGTTTGCCTTTTTCTTCCCTTTACTTTATCCTAGATTTACCTTAATGAGACGGGATCAAGATCCTCTCGAATTAAGGAACCCCTATCCGAGTCTGAGTTTTATCACCCTTTCTCATCACATGAACTTTGCAAGGATTCGATGACATCTTATCCATCTACCATGCTAAGCGCATTATGATTAGATCTTATCTGATGACAGCTTAGGCATATCAGTTCAAGTCTTTAAGACAGAACTACAGACATTTGCAAAGAGATCGACCGCAAAAGATTATATGGGAGGACGATGGGGTTCGAAATCTCTAGCCAGGTAATGATGCCGCTCGCCCAGTCCCTTACGAATTCGATTGGGAGATAAGCTTGAGAAGTGATGACTGGTCAGTAGCAAGTCATACCCATCACGCATCATGGCTAGCCTGCCCTAGAATATGCCCACGAGGGCCTGAAGCAGCATGCATCTTACAAGTGCCATATCTAAGAGCAGTGCGTGCGTCGGCACCTACCTGCCTAACGGGAACCTGCCAGCAACCAGGTGTGAGCGAGACGTGTTTGGATACGAAGTTGAATTAAAATTGATTTGGCGGTTCTCGCATCGCCATCGTCATTGCATGGCACACGTTCGATGGTTCAGGGACGATTCGCCATCAATATCCTCCTTTTAACTAATCAACAACACAAGAGCCCCACGAGTTTTAATGACAGAATCTTTCTTGCTGAGGCAGCCTCTTCTTCTGGCTGTTCAACCATCATCTCTGCTCATATTCTCCCTTTGTATATGGCGTCTTCGATTAGAAAGCACGTGGATGATCAAGGATTAAGGCTGATACGAGCTTCGCTAACCAATCTTAGAGCATCGTGTGGTTAGACGACAGAGAACTACAAATTCCTAGTGAAGTCCTCTAGCCTTCGCGGGAATAGGAAGCTGAATTTGTTTGGCTCGTCGAAAATCATTGTGAAAACCACTCGACCACACAGAGTGATAGAAAGAAATGAGTAAGATTATGGAGTGCTCCACGTGCTCGCATCAACGTCAGACCGAAATTTGAAGCATTGACGTGAAACTCAAATTAGGAGACGAATAGCAGGAATGAAGATCTCTTTAATACGCTCGATCTCATCTTCTGGTAATGTCAATTTGATTGAAAATTCAAGTTGGTGGATAGCTCAATAAATTCCAAGGGACCATCATATGGTCATGTCCAGATCCAATGCGTTTAGGAAACGTGATGCGACCTACATCTATCAATGATACAATATCCTAAAAATGCCAGTGATGGAAGCTATCCAATATCCGAGCGTTCATGATCGTTCATGAACGTAACGATATGTTCCACGTAATTGAGAGTGTATTGAATGCGTTTTTTGGCTCTCGAGTCTTCACATGACAATTCACTCGTGTCGCGCGTGGCACCCAACTAAATTATTCTTAGGAGGTTGCGTTGCACGAACAAAAATCTGAACTTGAAACCTCGCACTTCTTTGGATGCTATATTGCTTTTGCCAAACCGCAGTTCTTGAAGAGAGACTTTTTGTAGAGCTTCTTTTATGCTAATGAACTATCGGACGCTTATGATGCTTGATTGATTCCTCCTCTGGGCCAGTTGATTCTTAAAGGGTAACACAATTTTCCAACATTCAGTTTTTGGATTTCGAAAGTACTACTCACAACATGTAAAATTTGAATTCGAGGTGTCACTAAAACTCAGAGGATCAAGTTGCATGATTCAAAGCACAATGAGCGATGATTTTGATTCTCAAGCTGAACCCCTTACGTTTAACTTTTATATCCGACGATCCTTTGTCATGTCGCGCACAGGATCCGAATTGACGGACTGGCCGCCACTGTAATCCAGAGATTCATGCATGAGATCTTCAGTTCTGGACAAGCAACTTTTGATAGATAAGAAATCCTATCGCTAACTCTTCAACAGTCTACTTTCAAACAAACAAGCATCGTCTACCAGCTCCTCAATGCTCACTTATTCGTTTCTCAATACATAACCGGTGATTAAAAACTTTGCTCTCGACATCAACAGTCTAACAATCAGTCTTTACTCAAGAATGCCGTAGATTCCCACTCAACAAGACAGACCCTTATTTTCCTCAACAGCTGGCTCTATCACCTCTGTTTCAGACGTGAGGTGATATGTTCATCGACAAAAATAATGGAGACTGAGAGATGAACCCTTTCATGCTACAGATTTGAGCAATGTATCCAGAACGACTTCTCGAGTTGGCAAAGCTGGAATGGCACCTCTCTCCGTCACAGTCAGTGCGCCACAAGCATTTGCAAACTTAAGGGCATCTCTTAGCCGATCCTCCTCCTACAAGATTAAATAGACAAAAAATTTATTGAGGGGTTTTCAACTGTGACAGTAAAGAGGACACTGGATGTGCGGCAGAGACTACTGAGCAGAATTATGCAGGTTATTTGCGGAAGACTACTTTCCCAATGTGTTTAATTGGTCTTCATGCTAATTGAGGCAAAAGATCAGTTTTTCAATGTGTCCATCATTTGCTCAGTCCTATCTTAAGTGCTGCAGTCTTGTCCTCGTATGATCATAGCATTATCCATCCACCGCGAGATTCACAAAAAGAATGCACCGTAGAGAGAACGTACTAGGGGATAGATATATGAACTGTAAAGAAAATGAAGGCAAAGTATCATTATTCAACGTTTGAGCCCCTATGTTGAAACATTGGAAGTCAGAGGTAATAAGGGCAGAAGTTTCAGCACTAAAGCAGAAACATTTAAAGAATTCTACAATATATTTAACCTGTCGGCAAAGGAAGCAATACCAAGGAGGGAGTTTCTCACTTTATACATATAAAAGCATCGAGTAATTTCTATCGTACTCTACCTGGCTATTCTAAAAAATCTCATAATGTACTCTCATCTTTCCTTATCAAAACCATCTGATATATACCAAAGTAAATAAGTTTCTCTTATGGGTATGTGGTTTTTGAAGTGCAATGTCTACTTGTTTTTCAGAAAACTGAAACCAAGTGCATACTTCATTGTATGTTACTGTACATTGCCCTGCTTGCTCCTATCTCACATGGATTCTTGCGCAATTGACAATGAGAACCCATGTTAGACGGGCTCTATGTCCAATAAAGAGAATGGTCTGGCATGATAAATAGGTCACTACAATCATGTTGCTAAGATATACTCCTTTTTGGGGTCAACTCTCGCAATGTCTAACGTGGATTATTAGAAACACCACTCTCTGGATCACAACTGTCAAACTGTCAATAAGCCATGTTTAGTGTGGCTGTTGATATTTTTGCCCACATAGCTCACCAAGCTTCCAAAAGCTTCAGATTGGACTCGCCAAGCTTCCGAAAGCTTCAGAGTGGACACGCAAGTGTCAGTTAAAAAACTAACCTGACAAACCTCAGTGCCTCCCACGAATAAAGAGCGCCACTTCAAAAGTAAATAGAATTACTGATGGGTAGATTATGTTCTTGGAAACCAAAAGATGTGGTTAAAACATAGCCTTACCTGAAGCAAGGAGAGATCAACAGCTAGTTGTGATAATATCCCAGCTACAAATGCATCACCAGCACCGGTGGTGTCAACAGCGTCCACTTTCAAACCCTTGACTCTCCCGCTAAAATCCTACAAGACGACACTACATTAGCCAAAGTAACAGCTTTTCACAAGGTAAAAAATAGCATCAATGAGCTATCTATTTACATGTATTAAACAATTCGCATTTTTCTAGGATATATGATGCCACTGCCTACCTTGGTGTAGTACCTACAACCATCAGGTCCCTCTGTTACGAGGAGCAATTTGAGATTGGGATGGTAAAGCTTACGAACCACAGCATCATCATAAGGATCTTCTCCTTTGGTCAAAAAAGAAATCTCTTCTTCACTTATCTGAGTTTATGCAGAAAGACAAGCATGTTAAAAAGGCTAATTTTTATCTGTGCTTCATGCTGTACATCACAACCTTTGGAAGAGCCAAAAAGAAGAACTATGGGCACACAACTGTGATAGACTCGTGGCCAAAGCATTGTTTTTACCTTTATAATATCTGCTGTATTCCATATACTCAAGATTCCTTCCCTGGCGCATTCTGCTGAAGGCCATAAAGGAAGCCTTAAATTGGGGTCATAAGACAGGATGACACCAGCATCCTTTGCAGCTTTTGCTGCAGCAATGTGTGCGGATTTGCAAGGTTCTGTTATAAGACTTATGGAACCGTAATGAAAGATCTTTGCCTGTCATGAAATTAAATTTGTTTCAAGCTATGTATTAATCACATCTGTGCTCAGTAGCCTCACAGAAATTGAACATATGAATCATATATAAGTTGCATCCTTTTTCTGGCAAAGCAAAAGAAAATTAAGTATGGTTCCTCATCTCTTAACTTTGTCTAGAAACTCCAAAATATTTTTCCCTCTCGTTCCTCCTAAACAAATCATTTCTACTCAAATAGACCCAGAAAAGTTTTTCGCAACAAGACAAATTACTTTTGACTTGATGTCCTGTTCTGTAACTTCACCGGGAAAGAGGATGCAACATTCCAGAGGATTATCAGAATGTAGCAACAGCTTGCCAGTTATGTATAAAATCAATAAAAAGCAAGTTCTCAGTGGTTATGCTAACTACTTTACTCATTGAAATTAACCAATTTGATGGGTGATTTGTAGTTAAGGGTAACTCAAACCATTTGGAAGTATCAGCATGAAAATCTTATCAATCTTCTTAGTTTGCATGTTCTAGCAGAGTACTCTGTTATTTACTCCTTTATAACAAAACTTCATTTCTTCACATGATTGGTTTCCTGAAAATAGAATGGTACCGAACCTTTCTAATTAAGTCATAATCCAGTTCAGATTCTTCAAGCAACATATCAGCACTTGGGTTGCGGTAGAACATGAATTCGCGTTCCCCATCATTCCTTAGCGTAACAAATGCTAAAGCTGTACGAGCGCCAGGATCAAATCGCATCCCTTCGCTGTTCACATTATTTTCCTTTAAAATGTCAGCAAGCATGCAGCCAAATTCGTCTTCACCCACCTGGGCAGGTACATAGAGAAAGTCTAAGTTAGTAATTATCTTAGAAAGCAAATGACATTTCATTAGGTCCCTGAAAAATAAGTAGCAGCATGATTGCTATGCAGACAAGTGGGCTTCAATTATCTTAATAGATGCACAAAACAATAACAAGCAATCATACCTTCCCAATGAAGGCGGATGATCCACCAAGACGGGATATGCCCACTGCAACATTAGCAGGTGCTCCTCCCGGAGCTTTCTTAAAAGCAGGTGATTCAGCCAATGAAAGGCCACTAATAGTCGGGACAAAATCAATTAGCATCTCCCCGAAACAAACCACAAGAGGAGTATCTTTTTTTTCAGGTGCGTCATTACCGCTAAGTGCTTTTCCTGGAAGAACATATGCAGATCACGTCAGAATTGGGATAAGTTGATCGGTACAGCAACATTAAAAAAATCTTAGTCAATGATGCAATTTTTGCACAGCTTAATTGCAGCCACGTGGTATAACAAAAAGTTGATTTTCATCTCTTTCCAATACTTGCAATCACTGATTTACGTTAACGATCAATTCCACATCATAACACCTTATCGACGGCCTATTCACCTGTCAAAATCTATGCCAAATTTGGAGTTAATAATGTCACCAGTGAAATTCATCATCACTGCGGTTAAGGATGACAGCATTACGAAGAACTATTTAAAGTGTCCAATTGGGCTCGAAGCGGACCAAGTTTGAGCACGCATTGTTGATCCATCTCTAAGTAGTTTGAGTTCCTAGGAGAAAAGGCTCAAGTACAGATGAAAGAATCGAATGGCACCTATCTTTCTTCTTGTTATTCCGCCCGTTAATACTTTTTGTTTCACGGTTGTCTACTCAATGCCATTTCTTGTGGCCCGACTAAGCTAATTCTCTTGATATTCCCAGGTTCTCAGAACACGACCTCATGAGTGCACCCTCTTTAAAATGCTGTGCCGTTTCTAAGAAAGATCAGCGGCAAATTGGGAATCGAAAAAGTAATTCACCCAAAGCGGTAGGTTCACAACCCGGTAAGGGCTGAAACCACAAAGCAAGCAGAAAATCTTAGCACAACCGATTTAATCTTGTGCACAGTTTGTCAACATTTAGACAACAGACACAAAACTCTTTTCCCAAACTCAAAACAGCAACAAGAGGCACAGTTACTACAGTACCTTTCACGCTCAATCGGGCAATCGAAGACATAGGCGGGCAAGTAAAGGCAGAGACCTTCACCGTTTGGCGCCTACGGCTCATAAAATCTCTCCGAGAAATGGCTAAGCCATTGAAGCATACAGCACTGGAGTGAAGGGCCATCACATAAAAGAACAAAGCTGAGAACTTTCGGGAGTAAGATCAACTCGACCCAGAAGCGAAATCTCAATGTTAAAGATCTGATCAACGAGAAAACGGCAAAGACAAGAAGCAGAGGGCTCGAAAACAGGATGAAGCGCTGTTCTTGCGAGCAAATGCTATCAAAGTTTAGGACGACGAGGAGGCGTTAAAGTCGAGGAGGGTGTTGCGTGAAGTGGAATTTGTGAAACATTGGATTGGCCGAATGAAGAAAATTAGAATAATGCGAAAGACTCCGATTATGGTTCTCAGAAAGAGTCAAGCACCAGTCGACAGCAGAGGAGACGGACGATTGTCGTTTGGTAATAGCGGAGAAAGCAGAGAGAGAGAGAGAGAGAGAGAGAGAGAGAGGGAGAATAGGGAGCAGAGGTTTTCCTTTTTGTCGTGAATTTGGCTTTCAAGTGATTTTTGGACACACAACGAGGTTTCGGCTCGAGTGTTGGGCCATTTGCGTATTTCCACGTGGACTTCTTCCTCTCCTTAATCCATTTTCTTCCCTCTCCTTGACCCAAAAATAAACAAATAAATATTACGACCGAGTTGAATTAACGCAAACTATCTCAGAATTGAATAAAATAATTGTTATTTGGATCAGTACACTCTTTCCCACCCTTATACTGTCATTTGTTCTAGGAAAACTATCTCTGATGTTCTCTGAATTGATATAACATATAGGGGGTAAATAGGTTATGAAATGCAATTCAATAAATTTTCCGAGCAATAAATGGAGTCAGTTAATATACGTAGGAACAGATTGATTTATACAAGGTTAATTTGATAACTACGTGTGTAGTGCTTTTATCAAACAAATAAAATAATAAAGTGATACCAATAGGTGCACACAGATTTATAGTAGTTTGGATTTAGCTGGCGGACACTCTCACATACTAACGGCCACTAAAAAGATTGGATTTTGCTGAGGCTCTTTGAATCTTTACAATTATAACTTGCGTTTTTTCTACTCAAAGCTAGTAGACCACTCTATTAAGTTTCACATGCTACTAGATTACTTTTTTTTCTCTCACTGGTCCTAATCAATGCTCTCATCTTCATCGCCATGGTACTCAACAAACAAATAGACAACCTACCATGTAGATAATAATAGACATGATCACTTACTACTATTATCATCTTTTAGTTTGTTCTTCAAGCTCTTTCGAAACCTTAAGATTGCAATTTTTCTATTTTGCTCGATAATTGTTTCACTCTATATCCCTCATGAATTCTTTATATGACAACCTATCTACATTGACAACGACAATATCAACTTTTTTACTATCACATTCCCACTCATCGCCAATAATAAATTCCCCTGCCGTAAAATCAATTAGTTGTGCCAACGGTATTACCAATGCTTACGCCACCCAACAACAAAAAAAATAATTGGGATCACAATGTAAAAAGGATGACATGAAGTCCCTGCAAAGGCATCAAATTAGACGAGCGCTACTGACTTTGTCACTCAATGGACAAAAAATAACAATGCAAACTAGCAAACATGTAAATCACTCCCATTTACGCTTATAATTGGTGGCTAATAAGTTTTGTGTTGTCACCCACATACAAATTTCTAACCGAAATTAAAAGCGGGTAATTTTCGTATCCCTAAACCCGCCGATCAAGATCCCAATTTGAGAAAATATCCTTCAGTCGGGATGTAGAAAAAACATAATCCTTTTATATAACATCATCTTTCGAGAGCAATTTCTCTTTTCGATAAATCTGAATATGAACTCCGCTAAGATAATTCGAACGATTTGGGATTATGCTATTATCTAGACAAGTTAACGGACATGCGTTTCAATTATTGCACGTGCAGTAGATTCTCACATTTTGCGTTCCAATGAAGCCCAATTGGATACATAAATCTTTGTCACAACGGGCTTGTGAACTACTTTTGGGCCAGAATCCCCAACTCGGCCGTCTTGGGCAAGACTTTGAGTCCAACCCAAGCCCAGTCACCACATTCGCCAAAAAGATAATATCGCCTTAAAAACTTGAATTTCTGTCTATTTCATACACGACCATCCATTTATTTTTATTTTTTCGTACCCGATGACTCCACCGCGAGCTCCCGTGCTCGGACGGCACTAAAGGGTCAGGTCCCTATACTTCGAGAGAAATTAGCACAGCACCCCAACATCATGGCCTCTCACTTAAGACTCTATTAAAGGTAGGTTTCGAAAACGTAACATTGGCGATAAAGAATAGGCTCTTAACCAACCCAACTATCCATCCATTTAATTATTTATGTTTTATTATCTTCAAGTTTCCATCGGTACCCACTTTCTATCTACATCTTTATCTTTGAACATGTTTCCTCCCTTTGCTAATTCCACGTGTGGTTCTCCATTCCAGAGCTTTCATTGGATCCGCAACCGATAAGGAAGTCAAAAGAAGATAATGCTTCTCTCCTCTTCCTTGCGAGTGCGGACGTCTCGTTCTTCTTCCCCAAAATCAATATTGTTTTTGAGGTCGATGTCTTTGACAGCGATCTCTACTTGCCAGAAGGGAGAACCGATGGCTCACCTGACAATGACGAGACCAGCCATCTCGTCTTTGCTTATTGCATGTGAAAGAGTTTGCGCGTTAGCTGAAGTCTTCGTCAATCTTCTGCGCAGTGAAAGCGGAAAGGGTCGCCCTCCATCTCCGCCTTTCGCTTTAGCAGATGGATGACTGGAGCCTTTGTTAATTTCATCTGAAGCTGGAGGGCTTGCGTGGCTCTAGGGTTTACGCGGTTTCAAGCTTTTTCAACTAATTCCACTTATTCCGCCATGGATTATCCTCGAGAAGCTCCCGTGCAAGGAAACTCTTCTCGTGTTTTCCTCTTATGATACTGGTTAAGCTCGTCCGGAGCACGTAAATCCCGAATAGCATAGGTCAAAGGACGTCGATACCGGTGCATTACTCCTTTTTTCCCTTCATTATATGGTGAATAAAGCGTATGTCATAAGCCGAACCCTTCATATATACTGAACAACTGAAACGACACCGTTTGTGCACTTTTTTTCATTGTCGTTGTTTCTTAAGAAAACTTTATTTATCGACTTCTAGTCAAAATTTAAATAATCATGGTCTCTTGTGATAAGTGTGATCGTTGTTTTTGCAATGAAAAGATCTTTCTTTATTAGTCTAGCATATGTGCACGTGTCGTGTGTTTGCACAAATTGGAGCTTCAAAGATTAAAAGTACTTATATGAACTATTAAACACTGAAAGTAGATTATCGATAAAGTAGGCAATTTTCAAAGAAAATATATATATGGGGAGAGATACTAACAATTTGAGATATTAATCTTTTTAAGGAAATTTGTCGTTGGATACAAAAAAAGTTTAAATTTTAACATGGAAATATGTGAGATTTCATTCAGAGTTATTAAATTATGCATTTTACCCCTTTTAACATTATAAAAAAAGAAGTGATAAAGATATTTTGGGAAGAAAAGAATGATTGATCAGATCGCGAGGTCCCACTTCTTTAATACAATAGTATAGATGGTTAGTGAGTGCTCATGGCTCGAGGGCGCTCATTAACAAGACCTAAATAACATTTTGATAGGTTTCTAATATTTTATGTTGAATATTAATTTGAATTCCGTGAGCCATATGAAGATGAGTTTCGCTAGCTGAGCGTCCCCGGGTACGTTCATATCGTGCCCAACAAAGAAGTTTTTTCATTTTTCGATGCACGTGCGCAACACGAGATCGACGAATTCTCTTTGTTTTCGATATGGATTAGAAGGCACTTCTTTGTTTTTACACTTGCAATAAGGGAAGTCTGTCGTGGTCGATGCATGTTTCGTCTCGGCTCACGTCCGATTAGGACATCACAAATCAAAAGTGTTAATGGTATGACCAAGGGCGACACTAGTTGGCAAAAGAACCCTCTTGAGATTCGGCGTATATTCCGGATCACCCGTTAATGGAACTCATAATAATATATTCACAAGGACATGACAACTAACGTCACTCCAACATTAGCTGTCCACGCGCTTCCAACTGCCAACCGATGAAAACTGAATACGGGCCACGAAATGTCGGGCGATGCTTTGGTCAAACCCCGGGCTTCAACGAAGTTGGCAACTTTGGAATTTAGGTTTTATTTTGTTCATGACTCGGCCGAAGACCGCCTCTTTATGCTTGACTTTCGGATCATCTTGGTCAAATCATGTGACGACCTATGCGGCGGTACACAGGGCGGTGCGTCCGCACCTCGGTCCCCAACCGTGTGCAAAGGGAGACACTTTTCTTGTCCCACATTGCCTAGAAGAGAAGGCAATGCGCTCCCTTAATAGTATGAATTCGTTTTCTCGGATAAAATGAAGATAACAAAACCGTGATGATTCAGTGTCCAAAGTGGATAATATCCGTATTGTAACAAATGGTATCAGAGCCTACTCTCCACCGCGCGTGAAGCCATAGCGAGGAAGGGGGGCAAAGTGTGATGACCCGGGCAACGGTGTGCGGGGAGGAGAGATGGTGGTGCAGGGACGCACGCAAAGGGAGACACTTCTCTTGTCACACATCGCTTATGGAGGAGTCCTGAGGCCAACTTATAAAGCAATGAGCTTCCTTAATAGTATGGACGTGTTTTCTCAGATAGACTGAAGAGAACAAAACCGTGAGAACTCAGTGTCCAAAGTAAACAATATTCATACATGGGTAATGCTTGGGCATTACAAGTCACAGCAGTATCGACGGATAAACGGTCTTCCTTACAAAGAGTTTCTCCATTTGGAAAGGACGAGACGGAAAAGGAGGGATTTATCTTACGAATGTACATGATATACCATACATCTTTTATACATATTGTACACGTAAAGCAAATCGAGAATACTTTCGAACTCTTGAATTTTTGTCAAAGCACGTATATTCTATCAATATAAGTGCCAATTATATCAATTCGCATGAAAAAAAAAAGGTAAGGTGGTTTAGGATAATAAACATGGTCCCCCCCCCCCTAATTTAACAAACACTACGTTCTTCTTTCCTCAATTTACTATTGTTTTGATTTATTTTTTGAGAGTACATTACGATTCTCGGTAATTTCTCACTTCCCTTTCTTGTAATATGTATAGATGTGTGCTTCTTTTTTTTTGGGTAACCGAGGACTCCACCTGGGCCCCTTCGCGCTCGGCAAGGGCTAAGGAACCGGGTGCCTATACCTCGGGCCAATGCAAGCTAGCCACCATACTCACATTAGCAGTTAAGTCACCTAGCGACGTCGCTGGAATTCGAACCTGCACATTTTGCGAGAAACACAAAGCCCAAACCAATTACGCCACCACAGCGGGTGGTATAGATGTGTGCTTTTTTGTCAACAAAAAACCAAAAAAAAGCATGCATACGTGATCTGTGTGTAAAAAAAATTTGACACAGTGACGAATTTTCCAAGTTATTAATCAATGAAATGAAGTCATAAACGCGATATGAAGAATTTATGCAGATGTATGTGGAAGGAATAATATTTCAAGATTTGAATTTTCCTGTAAGTTTTTTTATAAGACATTAATTATTAATATTTTGAAATCGAAACATGTGAGAGGTAAAGTGAAACTATTAATTTGCACATTCTTTGTTGATCGATTATTATAAAATAATTACTCGGGGTAGTTGTCGGGCTTCGTGATGTACTTTGCCTAGATGTCTTGCACTTGGAGGTCATAGTAGATTTAGACATGACGACCAGCCAAATGCGGGCGTGATGGTGCTAACCTATTGATTATGTGGATATTTTGAGTAGAAAATATCAGAAAATCATTAAGTAAATAGAAAGTACACAAATTAAATTGACAACAAAATTGAGATATATTTTGAAATTAATGGATGATAAGGTATGTAGAATTTGCATCCAAAAATACAGTGCATAAATTGAAAGATTATTGATAAATAATTAGTTTTTATGTGATGTGTTCAAGAGTCTTCGAACAATTAACAATGGTGTTTATAGTATTCACAATATAACTGCTTATGAGCAATTCTTTGGTAATTTTAGCCATCCTTCCATATTTTTTTAGAATCTTGTTCATGTTGCCGCATTGCCATAAAACCGCTCATTGATCTCTCGCGCCGGTTTGCTCTCGCTTGAATTTCATGCAAGCCAACTTTAATTTTACCCTACGATTTACTAGAGTCCATTGCCCCATCCACCAACAATTCAAATTTAAATATCATAACTGAGTTTAGTGTGCTCTAGACATTCAATCTTCATTTAAGCTCTGTTTGTTTTGTGAAAAATTTTTACATTCCTTTCAGGAAATGAAAACATTTTCTCTATTTTTAGAAATACATTCTTCATTGATCAAAAACATTTTCTTTGGAAAAATATTTTTCGTCCCCCGAACACCTCAATTTTCTAAAAAGTATTTTCCGCGAAATGAACGGAGCTTTAGTTTCCAAATCAGTTATTTGATCCCTTTTAATTGGTATCCCTTGCAAATAGACTCTATTGTGATAATCATCAATCACATGCTATTGTGCATTGATAGCTAGTCTATGACCATCGACGGATACGAACATCAACGACCAATCCTACATGTCCGATATTGATAATCACTCAGTCCTCAAGTCACGTTCTTACTTGTGCTAATGATCTAGATAATTCTTTGTGCAAAGACTTTCCTAAGTCTATATACTAACATGGATAATTTCGCATATCAATACTGGATTTATCAAATGGACGAGTTGGGTTGGGTTTGGATAAGATAAAAAATAGTCCATTGCATAGTGACTCATTTTTGTATAATATAATTCTAGTGATTCATATTCGACTTGACCCATGTTACTAAAACAAACTTCATATTTAACAAATTTTAAGAAAACTTATTTTTTATGATTTTAAAAAAGTTGTATTAGTAAAACATTTTCATGCAATATAATTTAGTTGATATTTTTTTTCTAGTTTTTTTTATTCATTTTTATTTTTATAAAAATCAAATATTTAATTACTTTTCTTTTTTTTTTTCTATTTTATTGGCCGGTTGCTAGCAACCGGCCACAAGTGATGGACAAGCTCACTAGCTAGCCTTAAGCCTCGCTAGGGCGAGGTCGAGCTCACCGATCTAGCAAGGTCTTAGCCTCGTTGTGAGGCTCGACCTAGCTGAAGTTTGGTGAGCTCATCCTTTGCCTCTCGACCGTCCTCGGTCGAGAAAGAAGGAACTACGAAAAAAAAAGAGGAAAATTGAAAAATTAAAACTTTGATTTTTTTAAGGTATAAATAATTAAAATTTCAGTACCTTCCCAAAAAAATAATTAAAATTTCAGAAATTTGAAATTTTCATAACTTAAAAACGACTTATTTATGGCCCTCAAAAGCTAATTAAGTACTCATATATAACTCTTTAAATTATTAAGTGATCTATTTATGAACCACTTAAAATTTTAAGTCAATTTATTAATAATGTGCTCTTCATCAATTTTGCCCCCTCTAATCAATATTAATGGAGCTTGAAATCATGGGGGTTGCGAGTTTTCGGGAAAAAAGAAGAAGGGAAAAGGTTAAAAGTCATGTTAAGGGACCCCAAATCGGCGCGGCGCCGACCAGGTATAGATCGGCGAGGGGAACACAAATCTGACAAGAGAAGGGGTCAGTAAAGCAGGGGACTTAGAGAGAGGGGGTGGGCCCCACTATAATAAGGGGTCCACCCCTTTTTTCTCCTTTCTTTTATTTTTAAGATTGGAGGGCTGCCATTAGTAGAGTTTTAGAGAAGGGAATTCACGCCTGAGGGGTGGGCCCACTGTGCGATCAGGTGCAACCCAAACCACACCATGCGCGCCACGTGGAAGGCAACGTTTGGCCATCCACCAAACATTCGGTGCCTGGCCTACGTCGATGCGTGAACTGTCAACCACGCACCCGGCGACAGGTGATCTCCGCCTCACTGCCAGATTTGGTTAGCCTTAGGGCTGATGATGACAACAGGACGACGCGTTTTGGACGCGTCAATGGCTGAGACCGTACAAAAAACAATCCTTCCAGTCTCGGGACCCCCGCAGAAAAATACTTTATATAATCTCAGGCTCGCTCTCTCAGAGCGACACTCACAATGTGGAAGAAATCGAGCTCCAGCTCCAGCTCGAGCACGAGCTCCAGCTCGCAGGCACAGGCGACGGGATGTCTTGGCAACATGGACCAGGTGAGGCAGGTGTTCGACCAGTACGACAAGAACGGCGACGGCAAGATCTCCTGCGACGAGCTCCGGGAGGTGCTCTCCGCGCTCGGCCCCTCCGCCACCACCCGCGAGGAGGCCCGGGCCGCCATGTCCGAGATCGACAAGGACGGCGACGGCTTCATCGACCTCGACGAGTTCGCCGAGCTCATCCTCGGCGGCCGCGAGGGGCCCGAGTGCGGGGACAAGGATCTCAAGGACGCGTTCAACCTGTACGACCTCGACGGGAACGGGGTGATCTCGGCCAGCGAGCTCCACGCGGTGATGAAGAAGCTAGGGCAGAAGTGCAGCCTGGGGGACTGTAGGAAGATGATAAGCTCGGTCGATCGGGACGGGGATGGCAACGTCAACTTCGAGGAGTTCAAGAAGATGATGACGACGACGACGACGTCGACGAGGAGCAATGGGGCTTCGAGTTGACCGTCGCTGTTCCACCCCCGCGCTCGGTTGGCTCTCCGCCTCTGTACATGCCAATCAAAAAGACTAAGCGGTAACATATTCTCAATCTCTTCGGGTCCTTTTTCTTTGTTTCTTCCGGGGGTATTCTCCAAAACTTGATCAGGGATCGCCTTCACGACCATCGTGTGCGGTTTCGCTGTTTGCTTTCTTTACAAGTGTAAAAGAGGAAACACAAACAGCAGTAGCAGAGCCCTTGGGTGATTAGTTTTACAGATGGGTTAGGTTAGGTTACCTGATTCAGCACTCCTCCTTCATCGTAGATCAGTTTCAGTATCTTTTAGCTAGGTAGTCCAGAGTCAAGATCGCAGGAAAGCGTCTTCTTCAATATGTGGTTACCACGTAATATGCACTCTCCATTAGTTGGGAGGAATTGTCATCTCTATTCTCTGTCTAAGCACGCCCAGTAAGTTGATGCAGACCTCGTTATTCTTCACATTAGTACAATTCAGTTGATATCCCTTTCATTTTCTAATGAAGATCGCCGTACAAGGTACCCGAAAAGGAACAACCTCGGCCATCGAGGATTTCTTGACGTTTTAGCAAAAGTAGGGCACTGGTTCTAGAGTGCAAGGAAAGAATGCGCCTTTTGATCTATTTACGACACCTCTCATTACATCTCTCTCTCTTTTCTTTTGTTGGTGGACTTCCATCGATCGTTCTGGATTCCAAGGAATTATTTCTTTTAGAAACGGGCATTTCAACAATCAATCATACATATATGAACGGCTAATCCTGTTTCGCAAAAAAAATAAAATTTAAAGAATACATTCTAAAAACATATAGACAGTAATTAGAGATTAATAATCAAAATATCTTGCTATCCATTAATTATTTTGAGCGATATAAAAGTTTTACAGAAATAATGATGGGAAGAGCAAGGGCCCTTGAGTTGGGTCGCTGTTTGATTGGTGTTTAAGAGCAGCGGCAGCCTACGATGTGAGTGGTCCACGTGTAAGGTCGGGGCTTAATAGAGATGTGGTAGACGGCCTGGATCGATCACTGTTACTTGTGGAGGACTTCACGCGGTAGTCGCTGGCTGTACATCACGTGAAGCAACGCGGGCTGGCGTGAGCTTTATGTAATGGCTGATCTCAACGCGGTATTCGCTCATTATTGCCTTTTGTCCAGTGTTCGGTTTTTCCAGCTCGTGGGAAGTAAAGAAAGGCCAAAGGCAGCTGCTCCGACCCGACCCGACCCGACCCGACCGTTTCGGGCGCACTATAATCGCGGCCCGTCTTCTGGCTCGATTGGCTTCATTTTGGTATGCGGACCGTTTCTTCTTTTTTTTTTTTTTTTATCCTACGGTTTTTACTTTTGAGACGCATTGAAATCCTAACTACATGACCATGACTACCCTTTGGATGAAAATGATATCACTAATTAACATGGATCAGACATAAATCAATCTAGATAGCCTAATTTAAGATTCTGATCTGATCGACACGGCGTCTACGCTATGTGATTGATTGAAACGATTAAAAGACGTAATCTTTCTACTGTTATTTACTCGTCTATATGACTTACGCATATCGTGTGTTATGTGCATGCATGAAAAGCAATAAAGGTCGGATCTTGCATTGAAAGGTTGATCTTTTTTGACACGATATCAAGCGATGATAAAAAGGCGGGGACTTTAGTCTACTTTCCGTGATTCTCTGAATCTCCGTAAAAAGATAATCAAAACTCTTCCAAATAAGGTAAACCTTAATTTCTCGCTCTCCATATATTATTGCCACCATGGATCTTACGAGATGACTCTAAAATCATGCGAATCAACCAAGAAGGTACACGAGAGGGTCGGCTGCATGAGCAACCTAATCAACATGTGTAAGGAGTATTAAATCCGACCAATTCAATGTTAACATGTGATCTAACACGGCCCAAGGAAAATTCACGCAAAAGCTATGTGCCCTCCATCAACAGAGACGCGATTTTTTAGTTTCGTTCTATTGAATTCATGCTAAGGGATGAGTAATCTAAACATATTAGTCTTTAGATCTTAGCAGCATGAGGGAACTAGAGAATAGATATGGAATTGTCTACCCATATGCATAAATCGCAACCTTAGCACATTTGCAAACGATATCATGGAGCAGAGCAATAAAAGCCCATCCCTATGGCTAGCTAGCATTGTAATCCTATGTGCAAAGGATCGGGATCCTAACTTTAATGGACACCATGCCGCAGACGCCGGGATTGCGGTGGCTGAACGCCAACACTAGGATCCCGAAGGGATCGCCAACACCGTGCCAAGTTGGTGACTTGCCAACTTTATTCTTGATTAAGTAATTGTTGGAATAATAATGGATTCGAATAGGGTAGAACAATGAAATCATATCAGACTTTGAGACGTAATATCACTTTCTTTAATGATCTATTTGCCCACGAAATTGCTAATGATCTCTTGGCAAAAAATTTTCAGGATACAACAAAATCTTTTCAAGAATACTCTATAGCAATTTAAGTAATTTTCCAGTTTTTTTCTATCGGAACTTCCGAATGAATAGCTGCCATTAACTTAAAAGACGACTCGAGAATTGAACAAGCACGACTATTCATTGACAGTTAAACTGAAAGGTTGTCTTGAAAAGACACAAACGAAAACAGAAAAATAAATAAAATTAAATAAAGTAATAAAACAAAGTAAAAGGATTAGTGTTAAGTAAAATAATAAAAGTGCTAAGTGTGCCTAATAATCACACACCTGCACGCAGGTATGGTAGGGTCTAGCCCACATCCCATCAATCCTTTTATTGAGGGAAACTCATATTTAAAGTGACATCCTCTCTCGTACTTTCCTATGTAGGATAGGGAATAACACTCTTGTTTGTTTTTCAAACAAACTCCACCAACAGTAATCCGATAGAAAAGCTATTGAACTAAAGAAAACCAAATAAGCTATTGATAAATATAAGTCAAACGGCAATTCATAATCCAGAACTAGTCGATAACTTAATAGGAGAAAATTGAAAAGTTTTTTTAAATTAAAGGCAGTAAGTTAAGCGAACGAATTTGTGATTCAAGGTGTAACTAATAAAGGTAAATAAAAAATTTGAGTGGCAGTCCAAAACTAATTGGTAACACAATCAAAGAAAAGTTGGCAACTCACTCTAATTAATTAAGGTTCATACCTTTTTTTTTTTGTAAAAAGTTGGCAAATCTAATGCATTTGTGCAGAAATGCATAGGAAAGTTAGTAAATGATAAGAAAAGTTGGCAAATTGAAAAACGACAAATTATAAATGTGATAAGTAGTTCAAACTGGAGTTGGTTATCTAATACAAGCCAGAACTTTTAGAAGAGAAAAATTGGCAATTCACGATAATTTAGGGTGGCAATATCTAAAAAGAGTTTAATAAATATAAGGAGCTCCCGACCGAGGTAAATAGAAGCTACGAACTCAATGGAAAAGTCGATGAATTACAAAGAAAGTAAATAAATGCTGGTAAGCAACTCAAATAAAAAACAATAACGCAGCTGTTTAAGTTGGTAATTTCATACAAGAGTCAATAAAAATTAGTAAATCGGCATAAGAATTGCCAATTTTCAATCTATCAAAAAAAAGTTTGTAATATATCTAGATCGGTGTCAAAGGCATATGAAGATCACCCTTAGAAGATACCGGACAACATAATCTAACGAGGATTCATGATCATTTGTGGACTGGTATCATATCGTTGGAATTTAAATAAGAATGAACATTTTAACAATCAAAGATAAATTTAGCAACCGCAAATTTAATCGATTGTGATTCGCGTCGTACGGGAAATAATAAGGAAAATGCTTGCATGACCCTCCGCTGCAGCATGACCATGGAACGGTCAAAGGGCAGCCCACAAATCTTAATTTTAATTTTTGACTTTATGTTCCTCCCTTCTTCTTCCTTTTGTTTTTGTTTTTGTTTTTACTTCTGTGTTTCCTTATTGCAGGCTCAAATTTTAGAGACAATATCAGAAGAGGGCCCACACAATCAACTTTCTTAATTATTGTTAACTTTTTTTTTCTTGTCGGATGAGACAAGAAAACCGTTCTCTTCTTACGGCTTTATTATATGGAAAATGCTTTCTTAAAGATGGAAACTGTGTGTAACTTTAGCTTTTACTCATGTGCTCTAAGATTGAATTTTTAATGTTTTAGTTATCTGTTAAGTGTTAATCTTCATCTTGGAGATTTGGATCGACGGGGTAAAAATTTTTTCACTGCTAAATTTACTCTTGTTGAATTCTTTACTAATTCATTATCCTTATTTTGATCTTTCTTTTACTTCATTTTTTACGCATAATTGATATCATTGGTCTTAATTTTAGCCTATGATATCGTTATTGGTCACCGAAGAGCCCTTCCAGAGCAGATTGACTTGAATGAAAGGAATGAGAAACTATTTCTTTGTACTATGATATCGTTGTTGGTCGCGGAGCCAGCGCTTTGAGTGTATTTTCATCTTTTCAACTTAATAGATATCTATAATGACAATAATGATTTCTTTTTAGTAAGTGACTATTTTCTACTTTTAATGATTCATATTTCAGTATATGATTTATTTTTTCTTTCTTCATATTCAAGAAAATTGATTCTATGGGCCCTCTTCTAATTCTGTCTATAAATTTGAGCTTGCAATAGGGAATTATAGAAGTTAAAAAAAGAAACAAAAGAAAAGGAAACGTAGAGTTAAAAATTAAAGGGAAAAACCACAAAAAATCCTAAACTATACCTTTTAGGACACATTTAATTAAATTTTTTTGTAACATAAAAAATTCCGAACTTGTCTTCTTATGACACATTTACTTTAAATTATTTATGACACTAAAAATCCTGAACTTATATCTTTCTAACGCATTTACCTCAATTTTTTTTAAAGCTCACTTTGCCTAGTGAGCTCAGGCTGGCGAGGGCTTGTGCCAAAAAAAATGGTGATAAATATGTCTTGATGATGCAAGTACGTGGCTTTTAATATCACAAAAAAATTTAGAATAAATGTATCACAATGAGACATGTTAGGCATTTTTTATATCATAAAAAGAAGTTTATGGTAAATATGTCGCACAGACACTATTGAAAGGTTAATGATTGAATTAGTCATTCTACAATAGGTTTAAGATTGAAATATCACAATTAAAAGCTTTACAACTAAATTGGCCGCCACAAAATATGTTTAGTGTTGTAAAAATGTTGCTTCAAGGAGTAAAATCGAGAGAATAGAGAAAGACAAAGTAGAGAAAAATAGATGAACACTAAGGGTAGTAGAGAAACTCTCTTTCTGATTCTTATCACTCTTATCGTTGGTATCGTTACAATAATCATAACCGAACTCCTATTTATAGGATTACGGAAATGAAACTGCCGTAATAAATTACGTAACGTTCGACATTAATATCGTAACGTCTGTCATTAATAATGTAACGGCTGACATTAATATTGTAACGTCTGCAATTAATAATGTAACGGCTGACATTAATAATGTAACTGCCGGCATAAATGAATATTTATTTACGTACGTATCGTACGTTTTATAACACTCCCCCTTAAATATTCATTGTATCCGGAATGTGCATGATACTGCCTCATTAAAAACCTTAAGCCGGAAAAACCCAATGGGATAAAAATCGGACGAAAGGGAAAAAGAGTACAGAGCACTAATGTCATGATCTCCCCCTTTTATGGGTGCATTAATTGCCTCGTTAAAAACCTTAAGCCGGAAAAACCCAGTGGGATAAAAACCGGACAAAAGGGAAAAAGAGTGCAATGCATAGATCATCATATCTCCCCCTGAATCAAACCATATAGCTACTTCTGGAGCTAATCAATCTTGCATCTTATGAACTCGCCGCATACCAATGCCATATACTAATTTCTCAAAAATTGACGTTGGCAATGATTTGGTAAAAAGATCCGCAAGATTATTTATGGATCGAATTTGTTTAACGTCAATTTGTCGACTTTCTTGAAGTTCATGGGTATAGAAAAATTTTGGCGATATATGCTTGGTCCTATCACCTTTGATATATCCTCCCCTCACTTGTGTAATACAAGCGGCATTATCTTCATAAATTATAGTGGGAGAATTCATAACCGGTTGCAAACCACATGAGTTGTGGATATGCATTATAACGGATCTTAACCAAACACACTCTCTTCCAGCTTCATATAAAGCCATAATTTCAGCGTGGTTGGAAGATGTGGCCACGAGCGGTTGCTTCGTAGAATGCCAAGAAATGGCGGTGCCATTATAACAAAATTAATAACCGGTTTGAGAGCGAGTCTTATGTGGATCAGATTTATACCCAGCATCAGTATATCCAACTAAACCAAAGGTAGTTGAATTCTTTGAGTAATATAAACCCAAATCTATGGTCTCTCGGAGATAACGGAAAATATGTTTAATTCCGTTCCAATGTCTCCGAGTTGGCGCAGAACTAAAACGAGCCAATAAATTTACCGCAAAAGCGATATCAGGTCTCGTACATTGTGCCAAATACATTAACGCCCCAATTGCATTAAGATATGGTACTTCAGGACCAAGTATCTCTTCATCAAATTCTTTGGGACGAAATGGATCCTTTATAGGATCTAGAGACCGTACGACCATAGGGGTACTCAATGGGTAAGCCTTGTCCATATTGAAGCGTTTAAGTAATCTTTCGATATACGCTGATTGATGGATAATTATTCCACTTGATTTATGCTCAAGCTCTAGACCAAGACAGAGTTTGGTTATACCCAAAATTTTAACTTCAAACTCTTTTTGTAAATAGTCAGCAGTTTTGGTTAACTCTTCTGGAGTTCCAATTAAATTTATATCGTCGACATAAACTGCTGCTATAGCAAATCCGGATTCTGATTTCTTAATAAACACGCATGGGCAGATAGGATCATTTATGTACCATTCCTTAATCAGGTACTCACTTAGGCGTTGATACCACATGCGGCCGGATTACTTTAACCCGTATAAAGATCTTTGCAATTTGACTGAGAACAAATTGCGGGGAGTGTATGCTTCAGGCATTTTGAATCCCTCAGGAATTTTCATATAGATATCAGAGTCCAATGAGCCATATAGATATGCCGTCACAACGTCCATAAGACGCATTTCCAACCTTTCAGAGACGGCCAAGCTAATTAGAAAACGAAATGTAATTATATCCATCACAGGTGAATATGTTTCATCATAATCAATCCCAGGTCTCTAGGAGAATCCTTGAGCAACGAGTCGGGCTTTATACCTGACAGTCTCGTTTTTCTCATTTCGTTTTCGGACAAATACCCATTTATATCCAACGGGCTTTACATTGTCGGAGATACGAGTTATAGGTCCAAAAACCTCTCGTTTAGCTAGGGAAGCTAATTCAGCCTTGATTGCTTCCTCCCATTTAGGCCAATCTTGCCTTTGACGGCATTCAATAATGGATTGTGGCTCATAATCATAATTCATAATCTGATAAGCAACTGAGAATGCAAAAATATCATCAACGATGATTTCTTTTCGATCCCAATCTCATTACAATATGTAATGGAATTCTCAGTATTCCCGGGGTTGATCTTTTCATGGGTTTGTGCCTCTTCAGGGGCAATAAACTCTTCAGGAGTAACCTCTTCAGGGGCTCGTGCCACTTCAGGGGCAACAAGCTCTTCTGGAGCTGATTCATGATTCTTTCCCTTTCTTTTACGAGGAACAGTATCTTTTGATCCTATCAGCCTACCACGCTTCAGGCGTGAGGGATTCTGATCCATTTTAGCATGTCCTTCAGGAACAGCTATTCGAGCTGGAGCATTGACAGCTGGAATATGAGACTTCGTTACCTTAACTGCATCATTAAATGCGTTAGGAAGTCTATTGGCCATAGCCTGTAAATGGATTATACGTTGTACCTCGTTTTCACACTCAGAAGTTCTTGGGTCTAATTGAGATAAATTTTTCTCATCTCATGAGAAAAACTTGACTGGTGTCTGCCTGGCAACCATTGAAGTTGCAGGTGTCCCAATTGATGGAAACTCAGTCTCATCAAAATGACAATCTGCAAATCTTGCAGTAAAAAGATCACCAGTAGTTGGTTCCAAGAACCTAATAATGGATGGTGAATTAAACCCAACATAAATGCCCAAACGGTGTTGGGGACCCATTTTTGTTCTTTTCGGTGGTGCTACAGGCACCTGAACTGCACACCCGAATGTGCGTAAGTGTGAAATATCAGGTTCATAACCAAGAACCATTTGAAGGGGAGATTGTAATATACTAGCAGTGGGGCGCAATCTTATTAAGGCCGCCGCATGCAAAACTGCATGACCCCATGCTGTATCTTTGAGATTTGTTCTCAATAATAAAGTTCTGGCAATTATTTGAATACGTTTGATCAACGATTCTGCCAATCCATTTTGAGTATGGACATATGCAACCGGGTGCTCAATCTCAATTCCGAGTGAAGCACAATACGCATCAAAACTTGTTGATGTAAATTCACCAGCATTATCCATTCTTATGCTTTTAATTGGATAATCAGGGAATTGTGCCCGGAGCTTTATAATCTGCGCAAGTAATCGTGCAAAGGCAACATTGCGCGTTGATAATAGGCAAACATGGGACCATCTACAGGATGCGTCCATAAGTACCATAAAATATCTAAATGGTCCACTTGGTGGATGTATTGGTCCACAAATATCACCCTGAATTCTTTGCAGAAATATAGGGGATTCATGATTAACCTTTGTAATTGAAGGTTTTATTATGAGCTTTCCTTGTGAACAAGCTTCACAATTATAATCCTTGGATAACAATATCTTTGTATCCTTTAAAGGGTGCCCTTTTGTATTCTGAATTATTCTACGCATCATTGTAGCACCAGGGTGACCAAGACGGTCATGCCACAACCCAAATTGATCAGGGTTTACCAATCTCCAGGATATGGTTGCGTAGGTTTCAATGGCTTTAATCTTAACAGAATACAAACCCATAGGAGAAGCTTGTAATTTCTCATGGATGGTCTTCAGGCCCATCTTATAAGAGGTAATGCCAATATATTCTTTGTTTTGCTCATAGATAGTTTCAATATGGTACCCATTACGGCGTACATCTTTGAAACTAAGCAAATTCCTTTTTGATTTGCTGCTTAAAAACGCATCCTCAATATGAAGGATGGTGCCATTTGGCAAAACAATTGTGGCATTCCTCGAACCATCAATAATTGATATGGGACCAGATATTGTATGGACACATGCCTTACGCAATGTCATACTCGAGAAAAAATGTTTATTATAAAATATGGAATGAGTTGATGCACTGTCAAGCAGACAAACATCTTCCATATTCTCGGTATATACCATTTGCATATATATTGACAACTTCAGGTGTCAAGTATCAATAAAAGTTGCAATTAGTTATAAAAATTCAAATAATTAAAAGACTCATAAGCATAAACAAATAAAATGTAATAAATTTAAATAAAAGAACATGTATAAAGAAAATAATAAATTTTGAAATTAAGCCGATCAAAAATCCTCAAGAAAATCAGAGACATCAAATGATGCATTCGCTGCTTCAGGAGCAAGAGATGTCCTATCGGCAGAGATGTTATTGGCCTCGACAATGGTTTTGGTAGTAGGGTTGATTGCAATTGCGTGAGATTCACGACGCATGCCAATACCCTTTAAAGATGCCTGATATAGGTCAACGAAGTGCTTTGGCGTATGACAGGTACGTGACCAGTGCCTAGTCATGCCACAACGGTGGCAAGCACTTTCAGTAACCTCTTTTATTGGCTTCTTTCCTTTGCCTTTATTCAGCCCAAAATTAAATTTTTTAGGGCGATTAAATTTTCTGCCACCCTTTTGAGGATTGTGCTCTTGCCTGCGCTTATGACCCTTATTATTTTCAAAGTTAGCATGTGCTTCAGGCAATGCTTTTGAGCCAGCAGGTCTAAGATCATGATTTTTCAGGAGCAACTCATTAGCTTGCTCAGCAGTAAAAAGCACAGAAATCAACTCAGAGTATGTGGCAAATTGACGCTGCCTGTATTGCTGTTGCAATACAATATTTGAGGCATGGAAGGTAGAGAAAGTTTTCTCTAATAATTCTGCATCGGTGAGTTTAATGCCGCATAACTCAAGCCGAGAAACTATGTCAAATAAAGCGGAATTATACTCAGACACAGATTTAAAATCTTGCAGCCTGAGATTCTGCCAGTCATATTGTGCTTGAGGTAGGATAACCGTTTTAGTATGATCATACCTATCCTTTAACCTCTTCCACAAGGTCTGAGGGTCTCGCACTGATAAGTATTGAGACTTCAGGCTCTCATGCAAATGACGACGGATAAAAATCAGTGCATTTGCTTTATCTTTTGCATCTGACGTTCCGTCATCTGCAATTGTATGTGCAAGACCTTGCCCTTGGAGGTGCATTTCCATGTCAAGGCACCATGACAGATAATTATTTCCATTCACTTCGAGGATATGGAATTTTGGCTTTTCAATATATGCCATACTTGATATATTCTCCGCTACTTCAGGAGCAGAAGAATACTTTCAGATTCGAAATTTTTGGCTTCAGGCCAATGAAACGTAAAAATTGATAAAATAATATGAAGAGTGAATTGATTGAAAATAAATGAAACACTTACCTCGCATAATTCACTTACTCAATTTGGAGATCTATCGTGCTGATAACGTGTTGTAAAAATGTTGCTTCAAGGAGTAAAATCGAGAGAATAGAGAAAGACAAAGTAGAGAAAAATAGATGAACACTAAGGGTAGTAGAGAAACTCTCTTTCTGATTCTTATCACTCTTATCGTTGGTATCGTTACAATAACCATAACTGAACTCCTATTTATAGGATTACGGAAATGAAACTGCCGTAATAAATTACGTAACGTTCGACATTAATATCGTAACGTCCGTCATTAATAATGTAACGGCTGACATTAATATTGTAACGTCTGCAATTAATAATGTAACGGCTGACATTAATAATGTAACTGCCGCCATTAATAATGTAACTGCCGGCATAAATGAATATTTATTTACGTACGTATCGTACGTTTTATAACATTTAGGACTTTTTGGACAAATTTTCACTACATCAATTGTGCTCGAGTGGGAAAAATTACCTCAACAGGCCTTGAAATTAAATGAGAGGCAAACACATATATCGTGTCTCGAGTGTAAGTAGATCATGATCATCTTATCGCATATGTTTCTTATTATCCATTCACGGCTGTGATATTCAAATCTTTATCATATCTTGGAAGGATTAGTGTTTTTAAAATCTTTCATGAGATCGAATCGCACTATTGAACGGTATCCACGCAGTTGAATCTTTTAATTTCTAAGACTTTATTATTTTGCAATAGGTACCACGGGCCATGGACAGCTTTATCACGGGCACTTTTAGGAAAATAAGCTTTCTGTGAAACGAGTTCTCATCTCTTCATGGTCATTTTCTCTTTCTACCCATTTTTTTTACCTAGTTAGTTTTCACTGATTTATGGCGAGTTTGACAAATACTCCCTATTACACGTGTTTTTGTCAAGTTGAGGTTGCCCAAAGTTTAATAATTTTAATGACGAAGCCTAATCAAGGATGGTTGGCGACAAATTAAAGTACCGAATCCAACTTCAGATTAAACGAAGATTAATTCTATTATGTCTTGAAGCATCTAGGACTTTGGGAAACCAAATCGCTAAAACAATCCGCCAACCAGAAATTGAAAGTAAACGAGGGAGTTACATGGAACTTTTATTGAATCACAATTGATGGCTAATATTGCCAGATGTCATGCTCGCTCGATGTCTGTATTTGAGCAAAAACTTCTCAATGGAAATCTATGAAGTGCATTGAGAAAGTAAAAAGCTCGCAAGACAGACGATGACAAGTACTGCAGTTAGGAAATCTAATCTACTTCGGGCTTGAAATTTATACTTAAGAAAAACATAATCTAGTATGAAAGATCTTCTTCAAGATCCAATGAGGTTCTTGTGATTTGCGATGTCTTCTGATTCTTGCTCACGGTATGTTGTCTGCACTGAATGTGTTGAGAGCTGTTAATAGATTTTTCCTACAATTTATGAGTTGATAGATCCTGATCCTCCTTAGCAACAATCTCTGATCGCCTCTTGACTCGTGTGCTACTCTAGGGGTTTGTAATTGCTCCCGGTTTATTTAGCTAAGTTTAATCCTTTTGTCGACGGACCCTCCTCGACTCAAATTTCCACATTCTTTCCCATCTCAAGTCAATTGATCGTGACTACATGCTATCTGCTCGACTTAAACTCTTCAATTGGAAGCTCATGATCAATGAGCTCATTAGGCATTACACTAGCGGGCTTTGCGGATTGTTGCAATTATGAGCTTCATGATTGATGAGCTCATCAGACATTCTGTGAATAGACTTTGTCGATTATTTTTTTAGTTGTTATGGCGTGGTCTATGTTTGGGCTTAAATCTCGGGCCTGGTGTCAACGGGCCCCAACCTAATACCAATTGCTTTTCTGTGTGGAGGACTTCCGTAGTCCCATTCCAAGCATAAACAATTCAGATAAGAGTTTATTCATCCCATTCCAATGTCCAATAATTCTCAAGATGATTCTAGCAATTTACATCATGAACTTCATCGTCGAATATGACTTATTAATAGATGAATGTGACTACTCCTTTACAGGCATTATATCTCCCAAGGAGTCATTTTTATAACAAGATTCTTGCTATAGACATATGCATCGATCGCAAGTCTAATAAGATGACCCAATTTTAGAACGCTATTAGAGAACTACATAGCCACCTATACGACTCCACTGTAACCAGAAGAATAGCTACATAGACGATTGAGCAAAGCCATAGCTAGATAATGGCTTGAGGACTCTCGCCAAGAAGTTCCCAAATGTCGGCATCAAATGAGAGCTCGTTCCAACCATTTTGTCTCTCTTCCATAGAGAATTCCTGAGGCCACGAGTTCGTGTCTGGCTGTCCTTCCGAGCCGCTTCTTAAGGCGACGAGTCCGTCGTCAAGGCCGCCATCGGTGAACAGATTTTCCCACCACGCACTCTCCTTGTCCTGGCGAGACAACATCGGAGACTGTTGTCTAGGGTTTTCACCTGGTGGAGTCTTTGAAGCCACCAGACTGGCTTTTCCCTTGAACCATGCAGGGCTCTTTGAGAAGGTCCAAGGTCGAGGCCTTATGACGTTCACTTTGGTGGCGAGTTTCCCGGACGGATTGTCTTCCTTCGGCTTGTGATAGACGATCTTCTTAGCCAAATGGGTGTTCCAATAGTTCTTCACGTCGTTTGCGGTTCTTCCCGGAAGTCTTCCCGCGATCAATGACCATCTGCATGAACTTGGACAGATCACTACCAAGACTATGCGAGTTAGGGAAGAGGACTCATTAGTTCAACATAGGTGACCATCAAAAGCAAAATGACACACTTAGGGTCCAAATTTTCTGTCCCACTTTGTTTCCCGAGTGTTTGCTAACGTTCTGATTTTTCTGTTCTTTTGTTATTTTGATTTCTCAAATCAGACAAAGAACAGAAATTCGTCTAGGAACGTCAATTAATTTTTCTATTCTTTAGTTAGCATACACATGAATTGGAATTGGAATTGAAAATTCTGCATACACTCTTGTCTCTCAAATTTTAATTTGATCTTACTTTTCCGCGTGCCCACTTTTATCTTGCTTGTTTCAGGAATCCGTGCAGGTCATAAGCTTGTTTCGATTCCCATACCGCCAAATTAACTCAATTATCATCCATGCTGATGTCGGTTGAGAAAAGGACGTGGCCGTCCCTTGAGCATGAAATTTCAGTGCTCTTAAGACATTGATGATTGATTGATCGTGTATTGCCACTTTGAGAAGGATTCATCCGCCCAGAACTTTGACTACGACATTAAATTTCATTTTCGTTTGGATGCATTTCACAGTTGATTGCAGCACATCGAATCACTTTTGTTTTGTATTTCTCCGTTTTATTTACTTTAGAATCCACAACTCCATGTCTGAAGTTTCTTTAGAATCCACAACTTCATGTGCATAACTTCGAATATCATTTCAATAGTCTTACATGTCTCACCTCTTTCGTTCCATTTGTTACCCTAATCGAAAAGTCGAGCATGGACAACCAGGTTGCATGCTCCCTCAAAGCACTACCAAAGAGAATTCCATGCCTCGCTACATAATGTTCGGATTAAAGACTGTGAAAGGGCCCTCATTCTACCTAACTCACGACCTATTGCTCTGAGGTAGGCGAGCCATGTCATGATATTTTCTCAGTAAAGTGCTAGAAGTCCCTCAATCATTCGGAAAGGTGAGATACATGATCGCAAGTGGGTTTGAACTCGCGACCTTGTATCTGCAAATGTCGACCAGCATTACTATACCATATTTCACCTTTAAAGCAAGTCATTCATCTATGCTTAAGAGTTAGTGTTTCAGGGCACTCATTATACCTTCTTGATTAGGTATTCAAATTTTAAGGGCATTGATTGTAGATATCTCTAAGGTAGTCAGTGCACTGGAAATTCTAATATTTTTCAACTTAATTGTTTATCAGACATCATTGGAATATTTTTTGGACAAAACCCGTTTATTAAGCGAGAATAGTCAAATTTTCTTTTAAATTTTTTCGTAACGTTTCACTGAAAAGTAAAAATCCTTCAGGTTTGACTTTTCCCCATCCAAATGTTCAACCTAAAGGGACATGTTGTAAATTGGACCCGACACTTCTTCATACGTTGTTGGCGTGCTTATGCGTTGAACTCTCCGACCCTCTCTCATCAATTGAATCTAAATGTGCAACCGTCTCTATTAGACAAGAAGGTTCTACAACGAATACTCGAAGATGCTAAAGTCTGGAATTTTTTGTCAAAATTGATGGCCCATACTCATCTTAGACAATTATACCCTCTATAAAAAGTCAATGCTTTTGCCGGAGAAAAAGAAAATTTGTGACGGAAAATTCACCGATGGCAACACACAAGACCTCGAAACTAAATGACTCAGATTGCAGTACATGTGCATTCTTAGGTTAAGCAGGAGGCAATGTTATCAATCCCATCCTCAGTTAGAATTTCCTCCTCACGCTGTTTAATTGGTTATGATGATTAATGCAAGTACTCATAACCTCTACTCCGAAGGAGGACATGGCATCTCTAAATTTCACCGACGATCATTAAAATTATTGACAAGTCAATGCTAAAACGAAGACAAATCAGCCACTGTATATTCGGTAACAACATGACATTAACATATCGTCTAATTAAATTTCACACGGGCTTCACATGTTTATCGCGTCCCCTCTTTGTTGAGGAACTATAATCAGATCTCAGTGACGTTGTATTAGTTAGACGGATATGAACAAAGTAATCTGTACATAAATATTATCATGGCGACGTAATCGCTCCCTCGGGAAAACTTTACAAAGTGTAGCTTTTACTAAAAAGTTCACCATACCAATTAAAGCTGAGTCTTTCTTCATTATATCGTATATTTACGTGGCCCTACAAAATGCCAAGAAGCAATTTCCGGGCCTACCTCGGTTGAGTGGTTGACAAGAGTACGGACGGCTAAATATTTGCACATTCATTTTCACAAAGTTTCTATCATTTTCCAAGTCAAGATGGGGCTATCTGCCCACTTGCCGACGCCACTTGTGCTAGCTTCCAAGATATTTTCCTCTTTTAGTTTCTCTGTCTCCTCGTTTCAGCTACGTATTTGTCACAAGCTAATTTCTGGAAAGAAAGAAGTTCCCAAACAAGTTTATGACAAAAGGAGACACACATCCCCCGACCAATTATTTACTTAATCATCCGACAGATACTCCAATCTTGCTTTAACATTTTGGGGGTTCATTTATCTTCATCTAAAGATAATTGAAACTTACGGGGTTTAAAATTACTTTTGCGTTGCCTAGGTCACTCGTGTTTATGACGTGACGAATTTTAATACAATGAAAGTGTTTTGGACAACATCTGGACTTCGCAGGTTTTAAGCGACTAGTGCCTAGGTGCTTCCAAAACCATCAATGCTCCGGTGACCAACGATAGCCAAGCGACAAGCTAGTCGACTTCATGTAATAAGAGCTTCTTTACACACCCGAGCTCGTTGAATTCGTCCTTAAACAATGTTGAATACAGAGAGCGCTATGTTTTCTTGATTTTGAAGTTTACCGAAGGGCATTGATTTCAAATTTTGAAAAGAAGGTTAAACGTGAAGGGTGACATTTCTACGATTCCAGAACTCACTTCTTGTATTTTAGCAAGTGACCCAACCTAAGGTTGTTCACACAAGTTTCTTTACGTCTCTCAAAGGTGGTGTGCCCGATTTTCCCCCACACTCCAGACGGCTAAAATACTCCCTAACTTATTGAGTTGCCAGAAAATAATCTCAAGAGAGGTAATGAATAAAGATCACAAATGAAAGGATGAAAGTTTCTAATTATTTGGGAATCAAAAGGTCATAGATGTAATACAAGGCTGCCTGCATTAATCCAAAACAATCATATTCTACTCCACCACTTCATGTGATTTTGCGTTTTGTGTTTATACAAATTTTCATTTCCCCTTATGCACTTACCAATGTGTTCTAAACTGATTTCTATGAAGGTTTTTAATAATGATTTTGAACTTTGTCAGTAATTTTCGTTAACCAGAATTTGTTAAATATACATTATAAATATAAAGAGTTTGTAACTCTAACCAAATAATTCCTCTAAGAAACTTGAACTAAATAATTATATATTACAAGGAATAATTAGAGATTTAACTTTAGAGAGACATTGTAAAACAAATGTACTTTGTTAGTATCCTTTCAAATTGGAATTCCGATCATTCAATTTATTGGAAAACTAGAATCTTGGATGATTCTTATAAAAACTACAAACACGTAAACTTCTCTAATTTGAACATGAAAGAAGAAGAAACAATAATATATGAATGGCCGATTCAAATCATTAGATTTATCATCTATATTAAAAGCATACTTTTTCCTCTTTCATCAATGCCCCACGAGGTATGTTTTGGACCATTTAGATTTTGGGATAAGCATATTTTAAGTCCTAGAACTTGTCACAATGATGCGCTTGAGTTCTAAAAATTTTCAAAAGTGAAATTAAGTCCCAAAACTTAAAGCAAAAGTACAATGGAGTTCTAAAAATTTTATAGAAAAAATTATTAGTTCGATTTGATAAGTTTTAAGACTCGATTGTATTTTATAAACAAGCCTAAGGATGCCCAGTGCACTTATCTTTTAGTTTTTTAGGGCATGTCTAAATCTATTTGAGGTGTGAGGATAGCGTAAGCTATGTATGCGCTTTATTTAAATGGATCTTTAAGCGGATGGGGCTTCACAATCATGCACTCAACAAGCCCTTTACGTCTCTTTTATATACGATATTTTCTGATACCCAGTCTTTTCTATCCGTTATGATGATCCTACGGGCGAAACTCATGTTAGATGACCCGAAAGAGAGGGTCGAAGAGATTGATGATTTACTAGTGTTGACATGTTGACATGACGAGGTATATGATATGCGACGACTAGCACGAACTGGGGAGAGCTTTACTCACCGATTACCAAGAAGCTTATGAAGTCTGATGATCATGTCAACCTCGTCATCCTGGAACGCTCCTCTCTTGATGTTGGGTTTCAGATAGTTCAACCACCTCAATCTGCAACTTTTCCTGCACCTGTTCAACCCTGCAAACTCAAACCCATTGATACACACTCTTTAAACTATAACAGCGACAATAGCTCTCTCTCTCTTTCTCTGTGGGGTGATCAATAGTATACCTGCTGCGCGAGGGACCCGGTGCCAATTTCCTTCACCGTATTTTTCCACGCACTTCTTCAGCAACACGTCCTCCTCCTCAGTCCATGCACCTTTTCTCACTCCTATCGCCCCCTTCATTGCCTCCTCTCTCTGTCTGTCACAACACAAGCTTTTTTAATGCAGAAACAGTTCAGGACCAAAGTATGAGCACGTATGTGGAGTGAAGGTTCGCTCGAAAAAGCCGTCTATATAGGCAGGGGCTCATGGTTCAGTAAGGGCCGTTTGTCCAAATAAATCTATAAATTGGGGTGAGTGTACGACGGACGTGAGTGATGATGAGTGCCGTGCATGTTTAACGTCCACATACAACCATCTCCAACTTCTTGTGGCTCCAACGATGGCAACAGTTTTCTTTTGTCTTCATTCGAGGCAACTAATAGTCTAATCGAATCCTAGCCGTTGGATGTGCGCTTCTCTGTAGGAGCTTTAAGGGGGCTTTTGTCGCCATGGAAAGTGGTTGTTCTGGCTCTTGATTACTAAATGAAGCCATGTGTTTATAAGATTTGTCTCTGATGCCAGAGAGACTCAAAAAGCACGTGCTATGCTATTGGTACGTTGAATGTGTCTGAGTTTCTGTCATTATCATCACGTCCGATTATCTACATTATATAAGAATTACATTTTCAGCGTAACTTTACGAAAATGTCTTCATTAAATATCATATCAGCCTGGAATAAAGTAGAAAATATTTTACCTTAGGATTTTTCTCATACGTTCTGACAATATTCCGTTAACCTTTCTGAGCACATGCCTGAATGAGACTTCCATAGACCTGTTCCTCTTGATTCTGTTTAGCCCTTATGAACTTCTTGTTTCATTGATTTATTCACCCTCAACATCCATTCGGTCTTTCAACTCCTTTCAATTGGCTCTTAGGATGGATTCAAAGCTATTGATTTATTAATTGATACCACCCGAGCGGGAACAACATAGCATCTATAATATCATAAAGAGTGGTTTTGTTAGTATCAAAATCCTTGAAACTTTTCTCAATAGACCAGAGGACAGTCGTGGTTGGTGACAACCATAGGGAGATTTTTCATAAGAGAGAGAAAGAGAGAGGTGTAAGGTCTATTTACCTCGATTGATATAGATCCCTTTTATCGAGATGCATGTGAGAGTTATGTTATAACTTATAATATATTTATATATTACATATAATAATTTTCTTATAATTCATTAGTTTTAAGTTTTTGAGTGAAGGTAAATCCCACCAGATATGTTGATTGACTGGGACTTGGGCTTCTTCTTGGCGATCTTCCGAGTCAATGTATCGTACTTCTGCCGTGTTCTCCCAGCAATCGCATGACGGAAAATTCTATTGGTTGGTGAAAAGAAGACACGAGAGGTGGGATCAGCAAATGGAAACAATAATTCCACTCTCCGATCCGAGGCTTTTCCTCTGATCAGCAACCAAGCATGATTCGGTTCTCAGGTTTCTTCCTTGTTAACATTAGAGAGAATATCTCTTTTCCCGGCTCAAAAATGACGGCTGGCTAGTTACCCTTGTTTTTACTAATTAACATGCATCTCCTCCTGTTCGGCTAGTAAGCTGTCACGTATCGCTAATTATATCAACGATTGAGACAAAATGTGAAACGGAGCTTTAAGCTTAAAGCCTCGCCAAATGTAGTTTTACTTCATAGACCCATTTACATGAAAAGAGTTTGTCTAAGTTTTCTTAAAGATTGAAATTCTTTTATTAGCAGTACTCTCAGTGGGAAACAAACACACCCGCGAGTGATTTTGAAGTAGTCAATTAATTCTTCAAGTGGGCTGTTCGAATCAATCACGGAAGGAATTACGTCGCGGGAACATTCATGCACGTCCTGACTCTTTGAAAAGGACGACCACGACGACGTGTCTCATTTCACACAATCTGTGTGTTTATGTAAGCCGTGACTTGCAAGGAACAGGTTTTCTTCCTTTGGGGCCTCTTGTCTGACTATTATCTGTAGCTGACACTTCAGAAGGAGGCTTTTCTTGGATTTCTGCCACAGTACGACAACTTTGACCCCACAATCGTGTGAGTAAACCACGATGCTTGCTTCCCCTCCATTCGTTCGCAAAGAAGAAGAAAATTCCCAGAAGAGGACGAGGTCCAGCGAAAGATAAAGAATCCAATACTTTCCACAAGTAAAAGCGAGAGTTTGTTGACCCTACAGCCGATCCTCGATCGACCGCCAAAATCTAAAAGCTGCTCTTTGATTTTCTGTGGGGGTCGATTGGATCATATCAATCTTGACGATGGGAAAATCCAGTAGGTTAATGCTCGGATTCAAAATCGATCCGCAATAGGCACAGCAAAATGATGTCGTTGATACCACTTAGGATGAAACCTAGTTTAGGCATATGTTATCATGTACTGTTGACTTGTTTTTCCAATTGATATGAAATATTTGAAGCTTGGCTAAATAAATACATGCTAAATATGCTGAACAGGAGCACTTTTGTCGACAAGCACGTCGATCTCTTAATCGTCAGATGGTTCTCCACATTTCTAGCAAAAACGATTGCCCGATCACTAGTAAAGCGTGGCTGCAATCATGCCACGGTGTCTCCAGAATTAAGGGAAATCTTTCTCAACTACCCTACCTAATGTCCCTCGATTTCATTTCCGCTTCTTTCGTCCACTTGTCCCTTGTCAGAAAGATTTCTCTAATAAGTGCTGAGAAAGCACCATGTGTCTGAATTATAAATAAACGGGAGAAGGATATGATGAGTTGCAAAACTTATGTATGGTACTCATTTTAATACCAAATCTTTTGACCAAAACATTTAAGTGCCAAATCGGAGGAAGAACGATTGCTTAAGTACAAAGGATGATAAATTCCGACCAATTTACTTGCTTGAAATTTATAATTAATTGTTTTATTGTAATATGGTTTTTTAAAAGGAATTAGTCCAAGTGACTTTTAAATTTATTTATTTTATCTGATGTGGCTCAAATTTATTAAAATTAAATTTAAAATTAGTTAAACTATTAAAAATTTCAGGGTGGGAGGATTGCAAGCCCTTCTTGCCACCGGGAAGGACCAAGGATGGCGAGAATGGCTAGCAGGGGTCACCAGGCCCCAACCATGGGCCAACGATCCTTGTTGACCACAGGCAAGGGTCACTCCTCTTGTCCAAACTCAGCCAAGGTCTATCACTGGCAGCAAAGGGTCGCTGCCTTCGCCTGTTGTCAATGAGGGTCACACTTAAGTAAATTGGAGTTGGCACTTAACGTATTGTTTTTCAAAAAATTTGACACTTAAGTAATATGACCAAAAGTTTTCGCATTAGAGTGAATGTCGTACATAAGTTTTGGTGCTCATGGTGTTCTTCTTCCATAAATAAAGTCATTAGCTACTTGAATATTTCAAAGTGGCAAGATTCATGTCATAGTCACAACTAACACAGCCATGTTCGATTCAGTTCCCACTCAAATAAGTTCCTTGCAGATAGTTCTGATAACACTCCACCTCGTTTGTCATTCAACCGTGGTGTCACGAGGGGACTAAACGAAGGGACAAAATTAGTTACATGGTGCTCTAAAAGACTCAGCACCCAGCATCATCCGAAAGAAAAATCAAATAACCCAATGGCACACGGTGTTTGTGAATGTGCTGTGCCCCTAACGTTTACATTTTGTGTACTAGCAACAAAAAAATGTCCTCTTGCTGTACCACTGTAAAGATGTAAGATGAGTTGTATCAGAGAAATACCACATGAAGAATCAATATTGTATAAAAGACTTAGTATATTATAATTAGTTCATAACTCATTGGCTTAAGAGTTTTGAGTAAATGTGGATCCGATTAAATATGTTGACAGACTAAGACTTGAGCTCTCCCTTGATAATCTCTTTGGGCTTCTATTGCATACTCCCAACAAATGATATTAGAGTTGAAGGCCATTTGGTCAGCCCCCAATCTATTATGATGTGTGGTGAATATCTTAAGGAATGAATCTGGTAATCAACACAGTTCACAATCCCTATAGTAGCCTTGATGATTCAATACGGAGAAATAGACTGTGGATAAAGTTGGCCATTGAAGACTTGGCGATCTCCTCAAGCAAAGGTTGGGGCTTCTGCTTCGCTCCTAATAACCATCATAGTTGTTTTTGTCACATCTTGCGATTCCCCTTCGTAAATCCTATTAAATGCTTGGATCACACTAAATTCGCATATTACGATCCACCGCCATAGTTGTTTTTGTCACATGGCGCGATTCCAATTATAAATCCTCTTAAATGTTTGGGTCACCCTTAATTAATTGACTTATCACGATCAATAAATGTGAACTTTGATTGCAAGGAGCACACAGCAATGAAAGGATATGGAAAGAAATGCATTTCTGGCCGTTCAATTTGAAGAGAGATTTTTTTTTCTTGCCACCTTTATACGCCAACAGCCGCTTTCTGCATCTGGGTTGAGAAAGACAGCACAGAGAATGCAAATATATGTTGAACTCAATGGAAGGAGGAATCAGCAAACAACTAATTTTAAATTTGTCCACTTGAAGCAAATTAGGAGAGTGAGAAGGAAGAGTAGGGAATGTTAGGAGCAGATAAATTTCCGATATGTGCTCGCCGGTTTCGATTTTTTCTCTCTCTTTTATTATTTGCTCCCCTTAAATAGCATAGTGAACGAAAAATCATACCCCAAATTAGCTTTCTTATGCAGTAAAGCAACACTGTTAAGTAAAGGCTTATCACTAATTCCTGGCAATTTGAGCTTTTGCTCAAGTTACAACTTCTCCAATAAGCTAGCAACTTTTCAAACTCAATTATGTACTGGAGTAAATAAAATTGATTGTAAGATGATGCAGTTTTCAGGCGGGTCATGGAGTTTTAATGTCAATGGTGGAATGGACTCAACTTCAAAATCTTTGCAACTGATACAGGATCACCGTTTTCTGGCTAAGTCTCAATCAAAAGATTGTGTATGGTCCTACTTCCATCAATGCATACCACATAGATAATCACCTCACTTCACCACGGGCAGTTGCCTATGTAGTTACTGCTTTTACATTACACCCTACATGAGATCACCGACAATTTTTCTTCTCATCACGTGAAATGAAAAGTGGTCAGAGAACGGCAAGAGCACATTAATAAAGATTTCAGGTCAATGCACTCGTTTATCCAAATAGAAGTTTGATGACTCAGTAGCTCTATATATGCAAGCGCGACGACGACAAACTACATCGACTATTAATTGCTGCGGAGGATGATTTCAATCTTGATAATTATCTCAAGCCTGCTTTATATTGCTAAATTGAGTTCGCTTTTTGGTTCCCAAGTTACTTCTTCATAAATGATTTAGAAATTCAATGGATAACTGAACTTAAGCCTCACACTGCTTGAGGGCCAAGCTTCCATTCACCAATGGCCAAATTTAGAACGTCCCTGCAACGCCACGTTTGTCCTTCCTTGTTTCGAAAGGCCAAGTTCAAAATGTTAGTAGTTGTCAGCACTTATTCAATGCCACGAACAGTCACATTCTTCTTTGATCTGCAGCTTATAAATGCCTGCGATAATGATGACTGTAGGTGGATATAAGTTGGCATCCGCCCATCTTGTGGAATAATGCTGGATATTGATAATTGTTAAAACATTATCAGAATATAACAAGATTACATGGGATTGTAATTACTTTTTGAAATTTTCTGTTGTTCACTGTTATAGATGGTTTCTTTGTTAAATTGCTTCATTTCTTAAAAGTTGTTTCCGTATATATATTCTTTGATTTTACCATATTATAGGGTTCAGAACTACGATAATCCTATTGTTTTTATTATTGTTTCTAACTTGGTATTAGAGATGAGCTTCAAATGTGGGAAGAGGAGTGCGATGAAGCAATGATGCACGAACAGAGCATCAAGCAAATACAGCTGCATTAGTGTCAGCTCCCATGAAGGCTTAGAGAGTACCAACTGATCCCACTCTGCCTGCATCCGCCCGAGAAAATTGACCATAGGTTGTCCACATTCTTCGTCTCATGCGCCAAATCCCTAGCAGTGCTACGGTTGAGAAATTTGGATTTCAATCTAGGTCTCATTATGATGCATTATTTCTTGGTCATAGCTATCGAGGCATTTTCTTTTTTAGGCGAATGGTATGGTCATTACAATGTGAAAGTACTTAAATATTAATCAACACATTCGTTTAATAGCTTAAGCATTTTGGATAGTTGACAATGGTTCTACAAAAACTTCATAATATTAAAGGGGGAGGTCATGAGTTCAAATCTTACCAGACCCCTATTTTGTCTCTCCAAATCTTTTCACGCACCAGACTAAGTGTGAGGGAGAGTGAAAGTACTTAAATATCAATCAACATTTTCATCGAATAGCTTAAATTTTTAGGATAGTTGGCAGTGGTTTTACAAAAATTTCACATACAAAATATGATATTATAGGAATTACGGATCTAAAACAACATCTCAGTCCTCATCATCTGGGCTTGCTTTGTTATTTCTCAACCATCCAAGTTTCTTTTGGTTTAGACATTTTATTATCTCGCTCAAACGAAATATGCTTTGGATATTGACTTTCGAGCATGTTCAGCTGACGATAGAGACGGAGGATGAAAGGTTTCGCGGTGGTGCCACTCACGGGAGAGATGACACAGGCAATAGACATGACTCAACCCGAGCAAGAATGTGAACCAAGATCCCACAGTAAAACTCAACAGTTTGCACGAACTATGGACCAACGGAATTGGCACCGACACCGAGTGATGAACTTGTCACGTGAACTTTCTCGAAAACCATTTATGCTCATTCACCTTTTTTTTTTTTCTTTTTTACCACAAAAAGAACATAGACAATGTCCACGAAAAGAAGAATACAACATGCTCATGTTCTACCATCAATCTAGCTGATGATCTAAGGAAATAAAATCCAAGATCCTAAATCTCTGGCAGTCTAATGTTCTTAAATATGTTCGCTGCTGTCTCGTCTACCAGATCGGCCACGCTTGTTGCCTCCCCCGGTCGCTCTACAATGCCCTCGGCGGCCCAGGCTTGTCTTTGCTGGCATCCGGATCGCCTCTGCTGCTTTGAAGCTGCGTGGAGACCACCGCCCGGAGGTGGAGAGGGTGGTGGATTGGGCAAAGCCAGCGGCGAAGGAGACGAACTGGAGATAACCAAAGAGAGCGGCTTTTGACAACCTAACAGGGAGCTCAAGGGGCGAGATCTGGAAATCTGGCAATCACCCGGAAGTTGCGCTATGCAAGGGGGATTTTCAAAAAATTTCAAGTATTTTCGATGTTTTTTAATTCTATTTTTAGGTCGCAGCAAATATATAATTAGATTTTCTATAATAAAAGAGGATTTTTGGAGGAATTCTAACCTCATCCTAACCTATCATATTCCAATCCAAGTCCGGATATCAAATGCATTCAAAGATCTTATTAAACTTTACATAATTAATAAATAATCGATGACCCTCCCTAGAAATAGAGGCTTACCCTGTAAACAAAATAAGTGCTATGATTTTAGTATGGCCGTCCCTTGAAAATCGCCTTGATCTTTCCTGAAACCCATTTCGCCTCCAGTTAATGCATATCCAATTGTTCGATAGAAATTGACGTCTGAAGCTTCCATTAAAAAAAAAAGGAACTTAGCATCAGAGATTAATGTGATGTGATGGGACCAATCTGAAATAAGGAAAATAAAAATAAGGAGAGAGCTTGCAGAACTTTCCGTGGCGTTGGGACAGAGAAAGAGCCATGGACAAACACAAATAATCTGCGACCCGTTCGAATTCAATAAGAAAGGAACGCACCATAAGCTTTGAGTTTCTGTGGGATCAAGGTCATAAATCATCCAGGTCGCAATTGGATATTTGATGAGTTCAGTTTCTTCTTTCTATTCTACGTGGCATTATTACATCTACACTTCGTGGGACTAGTATTTCTACACTTTACACTAACAACTCAAAGTTGCTTTTCACATGTGGAACTCACATCTCACTAAGAGTTGTCTCTTGAGAACAATTTTTCATTCACCCAATTTTCAACAATAAGCTCATGAGAATTTTCATTGAAGAACTTTATAGATTGCACTAATAGGAGCCCAGTAGTCAACGAGCTTATTAGCCATTCCATTAACGGTTTTTGTGAATTATACTGTATTCGTCATGGCCTTGTTTGGGCCATTAACATCTCAATAATTGGGCCCGGATTTTTGGGAACCCATCATCGGTTGCTTCAATGTGTGGAGAATTCTTGTAGCGACATCACATCTCCGTTCGAAGCATATCAAATTTGGGTAGAGTTTATTCACCACATTCTGATGACCAAGAATTCACAAGTTGATTCCAACCATTTCCATCCTGAACTTCATAGTCACATTATAGGGCTAATTTATAGATGAATGTGACTTATCCTTTACAGAGATTATTTCAAACAGTGGGTCGCTTCTATATCAAGCTTCCCCTATAGTCGGTTGCATCGATCACTAGCTTAATATATATCCTAGTCTTAGCACACTATTAGACATAAACCACTCGTCTTTGACCCAGTAGTAATAGCTAGTTCGTCCACTGAGCTAAAGCCGTCGCTAGACAAGGGCCTGAGAGCTCGTGCCAAGAAGTTCCCAAATGTCCGCATCGAAAGAGAGCTCGTTCCAAACATTTTGTCCTTCTCCCATAGCAAGTTCCCCGGGCCATAGATTCGCGTCCGGCTGTCCTTCCGAGCCGCTCCTGGAGGTGATGAGTCCTTTGTCGGGGTCGCCGTCGGTGAATAGATTTTCCCACCAAGCACTCTCCTTGTCCTGACGAGACAATAGTTGAGATGACTGTCCAAGGTTTTCACCTAGTGGGGTCCTTGAAGCCACAAGCGTGGCTTTTCCCTTGAGCCACGCCGAGCTCTTTGAGAAGATCTGAGGTCGAGGCCTTGTGACGTTCACTTTGGGGGCGAATTTCCTGGCCTGGTCGTCTTCCTTTGGCTTGCCATGGATGACCTTTTTAGCCAAACGGGTGTTCCAATAGTTCTTCACGTCGTTCGCGGTTCTGCCCAGAAGTCTCCCCGCAATCAGTGACCATCTGCATGGACTTGGACAGATTATTATTAGAATATGAGAAGTAGAAAGAGTGACTCATTAGGTCAACAATGGTTTACCAGCAAGAGCAAAGTGGAACCTCATTTTCAGTGAACATAGACATGAGTTTGGATTGATAATTATGCATGCTCACTTGAGTCTTAAGTTGTAGTATGATTCGACAGTTCTACGAGCCCACTCATGTGTTGCTTGTCTCAGTTATCCTTGGAGGCATGGGCTTATTTCGATTCCAATATTGCCAATTAACTCATTTGTCAAATCATAGAAACATTAGTAAAGAGTTGTTACCTCATAATCTACAACTTTACTTCTGAAATTTCTTAGTATCTTATGCACATAACTTAAAATATTTATTTCAATTTATCTTATAAGTTAGCATGGGCAACATTAATGGCCATTTCCTCCAAGCATTAACAAGAGAATTCCGCATGTAACTACGCAATGTTTAAATTTGAGACTGTGAAAAGGTATTTATTATGCCTCACTCACGACCCATTAGTCCTAGGTGGGTGAGCCATATCACCATAATTTCTCACTAAAGTGCTAGAAGTATATAAATCATCCCACTCCCCTATTATATCCAGGCATCACATGATAACGATATAGGATCTATTTAGATTTCACGTCATCACCGTGTGACTATCATAGCTGCACTTTCTCTATGAAAGAAGCCATTTGTATATATAAATTATTACCTTAAGGTCATTACTCCTTCCTAAACTAAAAAGTGTTTGGAGATAATAAATAAATAAATAAATAAATAAATAAATAAAAGGATGTACAAAAGTATCATTTTCACAAAAAAGTTGTCATAGAAAAGTAAATCGTGCTTCATTAATATAATATATGTAAGTAATTCGACATAATTCCGACAAGCATCTTTACCGGACGACATCTCAATATGTGCTGGGTTGTGTGGTTGACAAGATTCTGGACCACCAAATGTTTGCACATTCATTTCCTTTTCGTACTGCCCTACCTACAAGTAATGGTGCAATAACTGCTTTGGCAGATCATCTGTTTTGCATATGTGTAGCATTTAAAGAAGCAAATCTATAGATATTTCGGAGAAAAGAAATGCATGGGGTTATTGACTGTTGAGTATTTCGCCGGAGATGCGGTTTCCGGCGAGTATGAGAATCTTGCGGTGGTGGAGGCTGGTGGGAAAGTGGGGAAGCTGCCGGAGAAGGCATTGCCGTTTAGGTAGACAGGGGCTTGAGGTTGACGAGGCGGGAGAGGTCGGGGACATTGCTGGATATGGAGTTGTCCTTGAGGTTGAGGACGTGATAATAGTGAGATTGGGGGGCCGGCCGTCGATGAAGAGGGCCTTCGTTTTGATGTGGAGAGAGAAGACCCACCAATTCGGGTCATTTTCAGAGTAGCCAAGTCTCCGCTTTCTTCTCCTTTTTGGGGATTGGACTGCCAAACGACAAGGCGTGAAAAGTCAAGGAGTTGATGGGGCGAGGGGCAATAAAGAAAGTGCATCTACTCGCACCGTAGCAGCAGCACCTGCTCGGCTTCTGCTGCCCTTTGCCCCCCAGGTAGTCCCAGTCGCAGATGGAGAAAATTGCAAAAATAGCATAAACCCTAGAAGTTGAGCTGCAGAGACGAGGTTTAAGGACTGGGCGAGCTCCAGTGGAAACTCAAAAGCAAGAAGGTGCCCCGCACCTGCTAAAAATGCGTAGTCACCCTAAGGAAACCAAGAAGGGTTCTGAACCTGATGTTCCATGAAAACCGGACAAGCAAGGATGTCCAGTTTCCCTGGGGAGATGTGAGGTGCAGACGGCTGTCGGCTTCTCGTTTCCCTTTTCACGGAAGTCTGTTAATTTCCAAAGCAAGATGAGGCTCAGGTCCCGGGAAACGTGCCGTCAAGATTTTTTTTTCCATTTTCGATTTCTTTGCCCTAGGCATGTGGCGCAAGTTCATTTCCACGGGAAAAATATATAAACTTCTAAACTCTGTTCATAGAAAAGATGTCGAAATTCTAATTGCTCAATAAATTAGACACATATCAGCTCATATTACATGTGAACTCTTCAATGTGCTAGTTTCAGGTGGGGACTAGTTAATGGGAATGAGATAATCGATCTGTGCTTTAGCATCTTGAAAAGTATTCCCATTTTGCACTATCATTGTCCAGAGTTGAACCATTTTTGTCTTAAGGTGCACAAATTTGGTGAAAATGAATAAATTGTGATTTTTTTTTTCTAAAAATGAAAGATTGCATAATTTATAATGATGAACCAACAAAAGTTATTCTCCATAGTTCTCAAAAATATTCGAACATGAACTACTATCGATGAATAAGATATTTTTTATCAACTAATTTATTCCCCACGCAAGTTCGTTGGATTCATCCTCAGGCAACGTTCAATATAGACGGCAAAATGAGTTCTTGATGTTGAAGTGAAGAAGGGCACCGGTCTCGAAATATCGAGAAGAGTTGGAAATAACGCTTGACATTCTTACGCTCCCAAAATTGATTTCTAGTTTTTTGGCAAGTGGGCCAGGTCGAGGTTGTCCGCAGAAGTTTCGTTGCGCCTTCAGATTCTTTGCGCTCAGCAAGTCCTTCCCGTCTCTTTTGCGTACGATATTAACTGAACATAGTCTTTTCTATCTTATATGAGGATCCCGCCGGTGGAACTCATTTTCGAATCGATATATGATTTAGAAGCGTCGGCATGTTTGCGATAAGTAAAACAAACTTCTGGAGAGCATTACTCACCGATTACCCAGAAGCTTATGAAGCCTGATGATCATGTCAACCTCGTCCTCTTGGAATGGCTCTCTTCTGATGTTGGGCTTCAGATAGTTCAACCACCTCAACCTGCAACTTTTCCTGCACCTGTTCAACCCTGCAAACTCAAACCCATTGATACATACTCTTCTTGTAGCAACAAAAATCGCTCTCTCTCTCTCTCTCTCTCTCTCTCTCTCTCTCTCTCTCTCTCTCTCTCTCTCTCTGTGGGGGGTGATCAATGGTATACCTGCTCTGCGAGGGACTTGGTGCCATTTGCCTTCTCCATATTTCTCCACGCACTTCTTCAACAAAACATCCTCTTCTTCAGTCCATGCACCTTTTCTCACACCTATAGCTCCCTTCATTGTCTCCTCTCTCAGTCTTTCAAGTGCGCGCGCATACTTTTTGGTGCAGAAACATTTCAGGACCCAAAGTATGAGCACGTGTTGCATGAAAGTTCAGTTGAAGAGACCATATATATAAAGTCCACCTGTGCAAATAAAGACGCGAAGTGTTGCAGGTGTGAGAGAGAAGTGAGGGAGAGTGAGCGTCGTGCATGTCTATCGTCCACACAGAACAATCTCCAGCTTCTTGTGGCTCCAAAAATGGCACCAGTTTGTCGCCACTTTAGTCATTTAACAGTCCAATTGAATATATTCTGTCACGATCAATGTATCTTGAGTTTCCATCGTTACCTTAATCGCGTATTTATCTCCACTAAAGAAAGAAAAATAAGGGAAAGAATGCATTTTCAGCCCGTGATTACGAAAACGTCTTCGTTTATCATAATAGCATAAGATAAAGTAGAATATATTTTACTTTAGCATTTTTCTCACTTATTTCTCTATTTATCTCACTATTATGCTTGATTGTCAAGTCCACCTTCTGTTACATGTTCCAAGTTACATCGTGATTTACAATAACAAGCACGGAAAGTCGTATCGAAGTGGAAGTTGGGCAGGCTACAAGAATGGACCTTTCTCTATTGAGTAAGTTTGCATCCGAGTGATATACAAACCTACACTTCACGAGACCACGTGTGGCTGGGGCTACTATGCCCACACTCAGAACCACTCTCTTTGATACTCCCATCTCTCTTTGCTAAGCTTTGTTGATGCACGCACCGCAGCTACCCACGACCACCATGGCCGGCTGCCCTAGCATGCCATTTCAATGCCACCACTCCCAAGTCTAGACAGCCGTCGTTGTTCCCTCTCTTCCCCTGGCTCGGGACAAACACGTCGTCTCTTTCCCTCGCTCTCCGCCGCACAGTCCCCCCATTTTCTCTCTTTCACGTTGTGGCCACCATCGATCGTCCTTATCAACTGTAGCGATGAGCTCGATCGAATTGAGATGAAGGATTAGTCAGGCTCAACACAAGCGCAAATGTCGGACCTAGGGCTCCCTCCATGATGAATCAAGGTTATTCAGAGGTTTTCATGCTCGGTCGAGAGAGAGAGAGAGAGAGAGAGAGAGAGAGAGAGAGAGAGAGAGAGAGAGAGAAGAGGGGTCTTGGTGAAATGAAGACACCAGAGACAAGATCGGTACATGCACAGAATATTCCCCCCACCCCCCGCCCAAAAAAAAAAGAGATATTTTTCCTTCATTTATAAAACAGTAAATACAGTCCTCAGCATTTTTTACTCGTTAACTCTAGAGACGGTTTTTCTTTTTGCTATTCAAACTAGACGGCTAGCTTCTTTTTATCAATTAACATGCATCTCTCGTTTGACTCACAAATTACCACGTGTCCCCGAATTTCTATTAGTGGTTGTGCCGAGTTGTGAAACGGAGCTTATAGTTGTCTTTGGTTCTGCTTAAAAAATGAATCTTAGGGAATTGCAAAGGCCTTTAGCCTAAAGAGTTCCTAACGAAATGCAAATCGTGTTTGATTAAAAGATTCTTTGTAAAGCAATTTTGGGTTAAGTAGCATTTGACAAAAAAAAATTGCAAAGGGTTTTGACTTCAATTTTACTATTTTTTTTTATTATTAAGAATCAAACCCTTTGTCGGCTCCGACAAAGGGCTCAAGCCGCCGGTAAGCTAGATCTAGCACTAGTCCCCGTAGGCCAAGATTGCACGACCTTGGGCAACCTCAACAAGGGTCACACGACCCAGAGTGACCCAAACAAGGGTTGCTTGGGGTTGCACGACCTCATCGCCCCTTCGCTAGCCAATCTAGTTTCCTCAACCCTCCCCGACCGCCTACCCCAAAGAAGATGATTGATAATAATGACGGGCAAAATCGAAAAGCTAAAGAGTTGGTGAGGGTAGTTTTGGAAGAAAAAAAATCATTTGACCCTACTTTCAATATTCTGCAAATGCTGAAATCGCAAGTTAAGTCTTAACTTGCCTTAATGTTTTTCACTTTCCCAATGCTAGCATTTTCCCTAAAGTCCATCGGGAATGGTTCCCGACACCCCAAATTTTTCTCGAGAAATTTTGGGGCCCTAGTTTGTTTTCAAAATGTTGAACCCAATGCGGCCTACGAACAATGGTCTCGCCAAATATAGGAGTTCTTCTCAAACCCATTGACATCGAAAGAGTTTGTCCATCTCTGCTTGAGAATTGTAATTCTATTAATAAAGTATTATCAGGGTGAGAGAAACACATACATGAGTGATCTTGAGATAGTCAATTAATCTATGAGAAATGCTTTTGTCATTATCATCAATTTACCGTGAGAATAATAGCCTCATTGGGTCACGAAGAAAATGAATAACAGATAATTAGGAATTGTTGTGAGGTTCACTTTCTTAAGAACGAGTGCTCATAAAATATATGTTATTTAAACAATAGCCTAAAAATTATTATATTAATAAGACTTTTCACTAATGAAGAGGGTTTTGTCGAAGCTAGTAGGCAAGAAGTCACGTTGCATGAACACTCATGCATTTCCTTCGACTCTGCAAAAAGGACGCCGACGACGACGTGTCTCCTTTTAAGCCGTGGCTCATGGGGACAAGTTTTTTTTTTTCCTCGGGACCTTTGACAAGATGACAATTAGCTGTCGCCGAAAAGCAAAAGTCTTTTCTGGGATTTCTGCTGCAGTACGACGATGTCGGCCCCCAACATCCTGGGATTAAACCACGATGCCTCGTTTACCTCCATTCGTTTTGCAAAGAAGGAAAAAGGAAATCCAGAAGCGAACGAGGTCCCCCGCAATATACTTTCCGAGAATATATTCTTTGATAGACGAGAGAACAAGAGAATTCAGAAGAGTATTAGTTCGATACATTCTGCGAATAAAGTGTGGCATGAAACATATAACATGTTATGTCTTTTAATAGTAAGTAACAGTAAGTGCATTTATGAACGTTTTTGATTAGTTGTCTTCAATCCCAATCTAGTAGACAAAGTCCATCGATAATTTCTCTAAGACCATATTGCCCACAACAGGAGCACGCGTGTCTATGTCACTGCAGAATACTTGTAAACCTCTGTTATTTGCAATGATGTTCATTACTATGGCTCTATGATATTTATACGTTAAGGAATGTGGCGGATTGTAACTGCACTTTTAAAGAATAGACACACATAGAACGTCTAACGAGAGTCTTATCACATTACCTGATACATCTTTTTAATATATCAAAAATCGTTCCAGTCTTTCTTCTTTTTTTTCTCCTTTTGATCTTCCAATTCTGTCTGCTGTTAGAGCCTCTTTTTTTATTCCTGCACTTTGCATCCAATAGTTAACTGATTTAACATTAGACAAGCCATGTTAGGGCAAAGCCGACTCCCAAGCTTTGCCTTTGGGGGTGCAAAGTCGCGAACCGATCGGTTTCCAACATCATATTCGGATTGCATTGCATTAAGTTAAAACGTTAGGAAGTGATTTTTGGGCATCTTATTCCATAATCCGATCTGATTAAATGCTGTTGATCGGGTCTTAATGCCGCCAATGAGAACCATTCGTACATCGCCCAGGTAAGTGCATGCATCATAGGCATTGTAATAACAATGTCTGTACGTGCGTTCACATGGTGGACCCTTCTCGATATCTTCAATCCTTAGATCTGGTGAGGCATCGGTGATTGCTAGAACTTTGTCATAATATAATGTAAGGAGTATACGAGACGGGGTTTCCACATTGTCAGAGTATACTTGTTCACAAGCCCCTTGAATCGTCGAAGACGTGGATCCACCGCAACTCGTGCTCGACGTTGCGGAGCCGGAGAGGCCTTTTTCACACGACCTTGGCCTTCGTTTCGCACAATGCAGCTCTCTCCAATAAGGTAGTTTTGCTGGCTCGGTAGTGTCCTCCCTATCATCATCCCCCTCAGGAGGCTTAGGGTGTGTTTGGTAACAATTTTGGTTTTTGGTTTCTCATCCCATGACGAGTTTGGGACAAGAAACTTGTTAAATGCTCTTCAAATTTGTATTCCTAAAATGAAAAAAAGGGCTGGATATGGGTTTTGGATGGGAAATTAGAAATAAAAAAATTTTGGTTTTTTATTTTTCGGACGAAAATGTACAGTACAAGAAAAAGAAAACCGATTTTTTCATCAGTCTTTACTCTCGTCCCAAACGAAAAAGAGAAAACCGATTTCACCAAACACGTTTCTTTTCCCAAAAATTCATCCGATAACTATTTCTAAAAAAAAAACCCATTAAAAAAACTATTTTTGAGACAAGAATGGTTACCAAATGCACCCTTATCTAGCTTCTTCTGAGGAGCTTCTAGGAACGGGCGAATGTCGAGCTCGGCATCCCCCAATTCGAGTTTTTGCCAGATCGGTCGCAATGCCGGCGAAAATAATGATCTCTCATTAACGTCTCCCCTCACGATCCCTCTCCCCTTCAAATTTATGATTTTTCACCGAATGATATAACCGTCCCTTCAGCAATTTGGAGAGCATGTAAGTACTCACAGAAAGATAATACCAAAAGAGACGGACAACGGTCACATGTGACAAGTCCGTAGACAAATAGTTAGTGAATCACGCAAAATCAATGAGAAAGGGACGCATCACAACTTTGGGTACTTGTGGGGATGCGATAGGACGATTTGTGTGTCCTAAATGGGAACTAAACGGGCTACTTGTGACACTAAATTTTTGGATGCTCTGAGAATTAACCTAGCCTTACTTTGAAAAGGGGATAATTGTCTAAAACTTACTAAATATATTATAGGACAGCCAATTCAATCCGAAACATTTGGATAACTTATCAATTTAGTCATATACTTTTAACAATATGCCAATATAGTCATTCCGAATAAATTTGATAGGAAATTGCCAAATGACTATATTGGCTAATTGTGGAAAGGTTTCAAACTAAATCAATACAATTAAAATCTTTAAGATTGAATTGGCCATCATACAATAGGTTTATGAATAAATTGGCACAATTGAAAGTTAGGTTTTGAATTGTATCGACCATCGTGTAATAGATTTAAAAATCTAGTAGATGGCCAGTCAAATCCATTATGTAGAACAAGAAGGGACAAAGGGACCCAGTTGTCCTTGTTCGTTTCCAAAGGATTCCTTCAGTCGTTGGTGTTGATGACAACGCCTGTAATTGTTCTGGTGTTGTGGGGTTTCTTGCATGGGGCAAAGGCAATTGCAAGAAATGGTGTCTGTAGGGCTTTGCATTTGTAACTGGGTTGCGCCCTCCATCTCTAGCTTTGCATCCTCCAATTTGTTAGGAGATGTGAGGCTGCCATCGCCCTGATCTTCGAGGAGCCGGCCGTGAATTTCGCTAGCAAGTCGCAAGGGCCATGGCCTTCGCTTTGTTGGGAGATATCTACAAAAACGATTCAAATGACATAAGAACAAATATGACAGTAAATCCTAGCTGTCCACAGATCGTGTCCTTTAAGTCTGGTGGCTCTAGATTATGCAAAGTCTGATCACATCTTAAGTCTGGCCATCTCCAGACTTTGCACGGTCTGATTACATCTTGAGTCTGGCCATCTCCAGACTTTACACAGTCTGATTAATATTGAGTCTGGCCATCTCCATACTTTGCACAGTCTGATCGCAAAGTCTGATTGTCAAAGTCTGATTGCTAGACGATTTCTACAAATCTACTTTGAGATTGTTCTACATACACAATCCAAAAGAGCATCAATTCACATGAATGATATATATAAGTACATCAAAAGAATTAAAAGAGAATAGAATAAGGAAACCAAGGCCTGTGTTAGACACAGTTTCCTTAAAACAGATTCGTCCCCTTCAGTACACAATGAGGCTCCATCCAGTACACGTGAGGTTATATGGACGTCTGTCTTTTAGGATACAACGGTTCACAGCAACGAAGAACATAGCTTCGAGGCTTTCGGCGAACTTGAACAACGCCTTTGTTGAACACTGTCTAAAACAATATAATGCAGAGAATACTAGGAAACAGCCGTTACACATTAATGACGAATTAAGCAACCGTTACAACATTAAGTCTGTAACCTCCGTTCATTAATCTACCGTTACAACCCTATAACAGTTTTGAGTTGGAAAACATTAATCTACTCGAAGCCCACTCTTCGGGGTTGCAATCGTGTGCGCAGGTCGCACGCTTGTGCCCAAGTTTGTGTTCGTCGAGAACCGAATTTGCACCCCCCTTGCGCGGCGCACGCGAGACATAGTGCTTGTAAATTTACGTTACCACTCTATAAGAGTGTAATAACATATATAGCACTTCCAAGCCTTCTTTCTATGCTTCTACACTTTCCACTACCAACTCAAAGTTGCTTTTTCAAGTGGGACCCACATCCCACTAAAGGTTTTCTTTTGAGAATAATTTCTCATTCACCCTTTTTATATCCCAATTTCCAACACGCTTGAGCCTAGAGAGGGGCCGTCGACACTTCGCCGATACTGCCGCATCGGTTTTTCTTATCTCTTTATTGGATTGTGCATTTCGTTTTTTATTCGAATTTCCAATTTCTAAATTTCGAAAGATATTTGTTTTGCTTTGCGTGCTTAATTTAATGAGTTACATTTAGGATGCCACGCGAAACGCCACCATGGCATTTCACACCAATTTACAATAACACCGGCATTTCTCTTTAAAATTTTTCACAGGAGATCATTTCGCCCAAAAAAAAATACGTATTGTTCATGAAGATTCACCTTCTCTCTTCTTCAAAGAATTCTAGATATTTCGAGGGAGAGCGAATCGCTAGAATGATGAAAGGGGTGCCAACCACTAATGTAGATTGACCATCCTCTTGTGAAGGTGAGGGCTATACAGTACACACAGCGTAAGTGTTCTAATTTGTGAAAATGACCCATTTGGGTCCGGTTCCTATATGGGTCAAACTTATTCTTCAGTACCCTGGGCCGAGAAATACATTGGGCTTACTATAGCCAGATGATTCTATTAAAACTCGAGTTGGGCTCAACTCATCCAATTAAGCCCATGTTCCCTAGAAGCTGATCAAACCCAAATTTACTAGAACTAGATTCATCCCATTCCTCCTCATCTTCTCTCAATCTGATGTTCTCTCTCTTTTCTTATCGTCGTTGTTGTCCCTTTACGTTGGAGTTCACCATCAACACTCCCAGATCAATTTCATATCAAACTCAAGAACCCACATACTGAAATTACCAACGAATCTTCACCTAAATCTGTACATTCAAAGATTGAGTCGGACTCCGCCGACAGCCACTCCCGACCATCACAGGACTGCCACCAACCGGCCATCAGAGGGCAAACCAGCGTCGTTCACCAAATACCCATCGCACACGAACACGGTTGTACGGATGTTGAAAATGGAGGCATTAAATCGAAAAGACGGGGACAATCACCGGCGACCAGTGCATACATTGCCACCTCTCGGACGTTCCTTGCCGGCAACTGCCATCGCCGGCCAGGGGAACGTAGCATATTGAACAAAGAAACACAGAAAACGCCGAAAAAATAAATGCCTACGTTGGTACGAGTGGTGAAAACCAAGGTCAAAACATGTCGGGACAGTGGATCAGGACCGACGGCGACGACCGAGGACGCTCAGGCCGCAACTGGAATCATCAAACTAAAAATATAACGGGAGGAAATCGGGCAAATGAACAAAAAAGAATACAGAAACGCACGGGAAAACTTGCTTTCCCATCCTAACAACAGTCTTTAAGGATCGCTGGTTTTGAGATCTCTTATAGGGAGGAGGTTCAATCCTCCGTGCAACATGAATTCCCAGAAGATCTCGCAGCTCCTCCCTTCCAATGAACCGGAAAATTCGTGTTTTCTGCAAAATTGAGAGCTAGAATTCTTGATGCGGCGATCTTTCCTACGTCGAAACAGACCCTGCAACCATGAACAAGATCGAAGTCCTCTTGTCTAGTCCATTTCCATTTATTCCGCTTGGGATTTTAGATTTGATCGTTTCAAAGTGGAGCGCAGGACTTGTTGCATTCAATGAGATGATGGAGAATTGAAAAGAGTGAAGTTGACCCAGCCCGGTTAACGCCCTCCCTGGTTATATATAAATCTCTGGATCTGAAAATGAATAAGGGGAGTACGGAAGACGGTCCATTGTCTATGCCCAGATCAAGGCAATCATCATGTATGAATTAACTTCACTATCATTCAGTCATCCACGGTGGAGATCTACTTAGACTTTCGATTCTTAAAGATGCAAAGAAATGATCAACGGAGGCTGCCTGACGTCGCGTGAAAATATATTGCAACAAGATATATATTATTCGCATACGTACGTACGTATGTATTGGCATTAATATAGATAGTCAACAATAGCTTTGAAGTCTATTGTTTTGCGATAGATTTTTTTTTTAAATATACTAACAGGATTCTGGAAAGAGTTGGTAAATATCGAAAAAATCTCGGTCACCTAATTTCTCGATAGCTTATTGTTATCATATCAAACCTTTGGTGAACTCACTAATATCGGTGACACTTTGTAAATTAGTAACTTGTTTGATCTTCTTCTCCTTTTTTTATTTGTCTTTCTCACCAATGCAAATAAAAGTTTGCAAACAAAAAGAAAGGTTGACAGATTGAGAAGTTGAATTTATAAATGTCGGTAAGTAACTCAAGTCAGTTTCGTAGAGAATAGATCGTGAGTCATTGAAATTTAGGTTAGCAATCTGCGGAAGGAGTCAGTAATTAAGGTAAATAAAAATTACTAACTCGATAGAAAAGGTGATAAATTAAACATAATTCATTAAACGTTTATAAGTATTTTAAATAAGAATCGACATTCCAAAGTAGTAGATTGTAATTTAATATGAAAAAAGTTGGCAAATCACTTGAGTTATGCAAATAAAGGCCGGTATATTAGCATAAAAATTGCCGATTCGCAATCTATAAAACAAAAAGTTGGTAATTTCACAAAAGAGCGTTGATAATTAAGTTACTAATGAGTAACTTGAAGACAAGTCGTCGATTTAATTTTTTTTATATTTATAAATGGCTTTTTGGTAGACCAACCCTTATTTTTATTACTGAAAACGATAGAATTGTGCATGCAAACAAGGATATATTTAAGTTTGGATTAATACTAGGTCAGGACAGCAGTGGATTTTCCTTCTTTGAGCGAGCACTTCCAATCAAAAGACAAGCTGTTTATCTTGCTCAATTGCGTAGCCTTGTCGTAGATCATGGAACGAAAGTTTAGCACCTTCTTAAAGTTAAAGATGCAGAAGATGTTTTGTTTAAAAACCTTAATCTGCTAGAAAACCGTGTATGTCTCACATCTTGTCGGATCTCGAGGCAGCTCTCTCATGCGAGGTCATGCACATTTCCCTTTGAAATCTACCCTTTTCAATTCATCGTTGCTCTTGACTTCAGCCTCCTGATCTTCTAGTGCCGTGAGCAACTTCTTCGAAAGTCTTTTACATAGGAATTGCACTTACAATTTACAAGTAGTAAAAGAAAAAAAGGACTACCTTCTTACTCTCCACAGCGGCTTTTAATATGATACATGATTTTCTATGTGACGATCGCCGGAGCGGAAATTTTGAACACCTAGATCTTTTCAAAAAACGAAAGCGTGAATATTCATCATAACTTCATATTTGACAATCCGGACAGAAAATTAATATTGCATGGACGAAAAGTTCAGGAGGCTCCCATAAGATTATCCTAAAAATATTAGATGCCATGAAAGTCGGATTTGGGAATATTTTATTTTGCTGAAATATTTGGCTCGGCGCATTCTAGACGCCTGTCTCGAGGACTACGCCTTCGCTTCGACGGCATAAGACTAAAAGGCCGCAGGAAAAAAGAACAACATCGGAGGAGAGAAGGTGGTTCCCCTCCGCCATCTCCGCCATCGACGTTACGTGATTTCCTGGAGGTTTTTATGGGCGTCGTTTAGCGTTGATTAATTGCTTTTGGTGACTTCAGATTATGGTGTGGATCGGATCCTTTGTACCTTTAATTACTCGAGGTCAACGCAAAGGTCGGTTAATTTCCTTTAAAAAGAATCGGCCTAATCTCGCTTCCTATAATTGACTATTTTAGAACCCATAAGCTGAATTTTGGGTAAATTCTTGAAGTGACGACGATGCGTTCTAAAAAAAAGTGATGATGTTTGCATAATTATTTATGAGTTTTAACTTAAGCATATCCAAAAGATTCTATTTCTTTCCCGTCTTTCTCCGTTATTATCTCCTTTTTCGTCCGAGCGAAAGCATCGTAATTAGTCATTGGTTGCGCTAAGCGTGGGATAAGGGCTACTTTTATAAGCTCATGCTACCCGTAACATCATAGATAAAAGCAGCTGATGATTCATACGCACATTCGAGTTGATGACTTGGATCTTAGTGTGGATTCCTTTATGCCTTGGAATACTTTTGGTCAAGAGAAAAAGAAAATAAAGAAGCAAAGTGGCACTGGTTCGGAGGATGGGGGTGTTTGGTGACCGGAAATTAAACTAATTTCTTCACAGAAGGCAGGTGGTCAAAATAAAGTATTCAATGTGCACATTGCTCTCTTCGTCTCTCCTACCATACACCATCGAGAAACCCTCGTTGTCGCCATTGATACAAGTTTATTTGGCTGGGTCCTTTCCCTAGGGATGCACACTGAACACAGCGCGTGACTTCAGAGCCCTCTCGATCCGGGAACGTCGATCCACTGCAGCCGCAGCTCGATCTCGCCGCACTCGACGTTGCGCAGCCTCAGGATCATGTCCTGCACGACCTTGCCGTCGGCCCAGACGATGCGGCTCTCCTCGGCGAGGCAGTTTTGCCTGGTGGGCTGGACCCGGGTGATTATGGTCCCGCTCGGCAGCTCGTCCAGACGCATCCGGAGCGCCTCCACGAAGGGCATGATCTCGAACTCCGCGTCCCCCATCTTGTCGTCGAAGCTCAGCCTGTCCTTGTCGTAGACGAACTGCGAAGTTTCGACAGTGGATTACAGTTAATAGAGCAGTTTTGGTTGGGTCATCTGAATCAAACTTGAAATTCCTAACTCCGGTTTGATCGCTTAAAGTTAGACAACGGAAGCAGTTTGTTCCAAAAAGCTCAAAGAACGAGAGACGACGAGACCTCACCAGCTTAACGGGAAGGCTCGGATCGGCGACGGTCAGCGTAAGATCTTCGTTCCATTCTGGGTTTATGTTCTTCCTCACCACCCGAGTCTTCACCTTCTGCAAAGAAACCACGAAGTTCTGATATTAGGTAACTTTCCACAGACAAGAGGGGCCATGATGAAGCCAAGAAGGAAATCAGAGACTCCAAAAAGGGAAACGACATCTGGGGTTCTTGACCTCGGAAGCGGAAATAAATGCATCAGAAGGAGCAAGAAGATGAGAACCTGCTTGCCCAGCTTGACAATAACATAAGGGTCGCTGCTCTTGACGTCTCGGATGGCGAGGTTGACACCCCTGTGGATGTGAATTCTCAGGAGACCCATCAGGTGTTCCATCGCTGAAGCAGCAGCGGAAGGAGAAAGGAGACGAAGATGATGAGGACGCTCAAGAACGGCGAAGGGAAAGGTAGTCCTGCAGGGGCCTCTCTGTGGGTCTGGACTCTACTCAGCCGAATGGCTGAAGTCTTGATCGGGCCGAGCGTTTTATACATCAAAAGAGACGCGGTCACGAGTCAGTTGCTGCAGGAAAAGGGACGAATGAGGAAAAAGACGAGGTGGAAACCAGTCAGCTGTTTCCACGCATTGGCTTGCGCAGGAAAAAAAATAAAGTGCGATCGTAATTTTCACGTGGTACTTTTTCTATTTGATTATTTCGCGTGGAGATTACTTTGGATCCAACTCTGACGGAAGCTTATTATTAGTATTATTATTTTGTAAAATATCGTTCGGGAGGAAAAGGTTTATTAATTTTTATAATATGAGTATTTGCCACAGGGTCTCATGCCTAACGGGTCAAAATTTCAGTGAATGCAACGATTTAAGGCGTCATAATCTATTGTGAAATAAAAGTCAAGCGGGTGTTAATTATCGTGTTTATATCATATTTTAAGTCGAAAAAATCACTAATTAACTCGAAGCGCCCTGCTGGACGAAATCCGAACGACTAATCTTTTTATTACATGGCAATTGCGTCGAGAAAAAATGACATAGATGGCTATTGAATTTTAATTAAGTGCGCAATATGGTTCACGAATTTTTTATTTTATTTAATATGATCTTCCAATATTTTATAAATGTTTGAAAAAAATGAAGGAAAGCCGACTTCACGGCTCTTCTGTGTGGTGTGCGGTGAAGTAACTTGGGCGATGGTCAAGTTCAACATCTGGCAAGCTTCTTAGGGCTTGTTTGGTAAAAAGTATTTCTATTTCTCATAACAAAAATTTATGTTCTTTTGTTCCAGGGAATAAAAAAAATAGAAATGCGTTTGTTTACACTTTTATTTCCGGAAACAAAAAATATGTCTATTTGTTTATTGGGAATAGAAACAATAAGTATAAAAAACTTGTTTATTTTTCTCAGGAACGCTTTTTAAGAAACAGAAGAACAAAAACTCAAAACTTATTTCTTTTGAACACTTGATTTGTTATTATCAAATGATACTTTTAAAAAAAAATTCAAAACTCAAAAACTTTGTAAGAAACAAACAAAAGAAAGCGTTAGCTATTACTAAATGCGTTTTTTCTGTTCAAAAATTGTTCCCGAGAAACATAAATAGAAAAAAAAACTATTTTTGTTTATAAATTATTTTTGGGAATAGAAACATTACCAAACGTGCCCTTATATATCATCAAACACAGTATTAGATCATGTGCTTAAAAAAAGGAACAAATAAGAAAAGACGAGAAAAGAGTCAGAATTTTCTCATATTGGCTTGCGCAAGGAAAAAAATTATGAGTAATTTTTAACTAGGCAATATTTCATCTTCCGCTGAAAAATAACTCGTATACAATCTTTAACTAGTTATTCTTTCACTCGTCCAAGAGAAGTTTGATTAATTCTTAACATGAGTATTCGTCACAGGGTCAAAAGCCCCATAAGTCGGGTCGCATTGAAGGCATTAGCGCACCGTTTGCGACATCATTTCTAATTCGTGAAGTACCCCAGTGGACCAAACCCGAACTACTAATCTTTTTAGAGTTTGTAAATTTATGTCTTTTCATGGCTGAATAGTTCGACGGTAATCGCGTCATCGATGTATTTTACGATTGGCACACGTCATGAGAGGATGGCAAGGGTACTATTTCTCTAGGATAGTCGTCCACTATTCATTAGGGGTGATCGGTTCCTGGGCGGTTTCCGATTTCCTATTATGGAGAACCGGGAACTGGACCGAACAAGATTGGGCGGTTCCGGTCTGGTTCTTGCCGGTCCGGTCCAGTTCCCGGTTCCAATTAACGCGAAAAAAAAAATTCTAAAACAGAAAATAATTGCGCGTCCATGGTCCACTCGTTGCATTTTTTGGACGTCCATTTGTCCACGATCCACTCGTCCACGTCCAGCGTTGGACGTCCAGCAAGTGGATGTCCATTGCTGGACGTCCAGCAAGTGGACATCCATTGCTGGACGTCTAGCACTAGACATCCAGAAATGTTGGACGTCTAGTGCACGTTCAGAAACTTGGACGTCTAGTTACATCCATTGTTGGACGTCCAGCGCTGGACATCCACAAATGCTGGACATCTAGTGCACATCCAGAAACTTGGACGTCTAGTTTATAGACGTATCCAAAAATGCACCTCAAAATTAAAATTCATAATAGAAAATGCAAAAATTCGTGTACAAATTTCACAAACTCACAAATACAAACTTTAGAATTTTTTTTTTTGAATAGTACCGGTCCGGTTCCGAGCGGGCGGTTCCACCCCCGGAACCGGGAACCGGACTGAATTTTCCGGTTCCATTTTTTGTGGAACCGGGAACCGGACCGGCGGTTCCAGGCGGTTCTCGGGCGGGCGGTTCCACTTGCTCACCCCTACTATTCATGGCCAATGATGGTTGTCCTTTAAAAAAAAAAATCCCAAAACCCTTCCTCTCTATAAATGAGGCCAAATCCCTGGCAAGGGATCCAGATCTTGGGAGGATCGAGAAATTAAGTGGGGAAAGAGAAAAAGGACGAGAAGAAGATGAAGAATTACATTAAAGGAAGTTCAATAGTGAAGCTTCTTGTAAAGCACGAGTAAACTTCATTCATTTAAGGCCTCAAACCCCGCTGAGTCGGGCTTAACGTGAGGACCGGGATTGGATTTTTAGGGCGTCTTTACTGGAGAAAAGATAGTTTTTCACGAATCAATTTACTGCGCTTTCATCCGTGTGGTTTTATCGAGAATGATACGTCAATAAAAAAATCATGCATGGCTAAGAAAAATACGCATGCTCAATGTTCAGAGAATAATTCCTCTGATGTGAAAAGGTCTGCGGAGTTTACTTAATACGATCATTAGACATTTGCTTCTCGGCCAAGCCGGGAAAGTCCCCGGAAGGAAGGAAGTCAAGGCCATCTAGAAGGCGACCTGCCCAACGGGAATTTGGACGGCCCATCAATCAGATTTTCGACTTTGTGATAAACGGGAGCTGACTGGGTCCCGCATCCGGAGAATTCGCAGCTTACGAGGATCGATCATGTTGTCATTGCATCACGCGCTTCACAGTGACCCGTCGACTTTGCAATGCCGAAGCCTCTTCTTTTTAATTTATTCATTCTTATTTTTCGGGAGGATTTTTTAGTGCAATACATAAATTCAAGGAAAAAAGCCCGGAAAAAAAAAAAGAATTCAAACTATACTCACGTCGACACATCTGTCGATAATAGACCCGAAACCACATATATTATAACACATTCACTTTTGAATTTTTTCTTGTGGACATGAATCACCATGAAGTTGTACTTATGTGATCTCGTCACCTCCGCGTGAGCCACGTAGGCATCATGCTAATATCATTTGTATTCTAACGTCTACATGTCCGAGTTTCTAACTGTTCTCATTGACGAAACTTTAATGGAGGGTTAAAGTTTTGGGCGTAGAAAGAAATTTTGGATAGATTAGACATAATTAATGGTTTTGGTGGCTTTTCCCCTGAAATTTTCAACAATAAATTAGCTTGGTTCATCGGAGCGAAAAAGTCTAATTAAGTGTGGGGTCACATACGATCAATTCAACAGCTAATCACATTACAATGAAACGATTCATAGAACCCGATCTACATGTGCTCGTTGGAGTCAATGAATCGGAAATATTTAGTGCTGGAATCGCATATATATATATATATATATATATATATATATATATATGCATTTTTTTTTTGAGGAGGGGCTCTCCGTTTCGTTCATACGACCAAACGCGGCCGGCAGGTGAAAAAACACTAAGCAAGCTTGAGATGGGGGTGCGCAATCCTTCGACATTGCTGCCTTCTTCGCGCGTATCGGCCTCCATTAGTGCGTCGAGCATCGAGGCCGGTCTCGACGTGCTTGATGCAGCACCCCCGACGGTCTCGAATCATAGACGAGATTGACAAGACACCACATGGTGCGTTTCGCCTGAAAATCGAACGTCCACAAAAGAGAAAAATAATGCTTCCTATTTTGTCCTACATGTACGAGATGATGATTCGCCCCACCAAAAAACAAATTTTTTTCCTGGGGGGCGAATCGTCATATATATATATATTTTTTATTGATTGAGTTTAAGCTCATACCAATACGAACCAATAATTACATCGCACCTCTTCGTCATCGTGTGAAATTCATGTGAGTCGCATCGATTTTGTTTGTGTATTAGAAGCCTCTTGGTAAAAAGAAAATTATATACATGGTTTAAAAGGGATATATGCGAAGCATGCGGACTTCATAGCGAGGTAGATCGAAGCAAAAGAAAGCTCGGGATACCACAAAATAGAACTAAATCCCGAAAATGAGGAGGATTAATAGAGCATCGGCGATGTTAAGAGTGCACTCGTTCTATAAGAGCGGTTCGGTGGCCAATTATTGGATCTTGTACTTAGGATTATTCTAAAACAGATTTATTAAATTGTCATTTTTATACCGAGAGAAAATAAATCTTATACTTAGGATTAGATCGAAAGAGTTTAGACTCTTAATTTTAGAACTGGACTGAGAGAAGAGCTCCCGACTCAAGATCGGGAGAAAAGAAATTGCCAGCAAAGAACAAGACAAATCAACAAAAGAGGGAGAGGAGGGCGAGAGTAAACCAAATCCTCTCTCATAGCTGTAAGGTCGAAGAAAACGATGGAGAGAGAGGAGAAAAAAAAAGGAGAGGAAGAGACTTTTCGGCTAAGGGGATTGCGTCCTAAGTTGCAAAGCTTGATTCGTGCAATTATTTAATGAGGCCGGCTTCTTGTCTTATTAATGATTTATCGCTTGCTTACGATCGATCTTAGAGCACGAGATTTAATTAATCTACTTGCAATTCGGAGAAGAGAAGAGAAGCCAATCCTGTAGCATCCGACACATGTACGTACATTAGTACATCCTAGACGAGATAAAAAAGAGAGTGACCCATCGTATGCGTACGTAGACCTCGCACTTTAATTTTGTCTGGCGCCGCTCTTGCACCATCGAAACAACCAAGCTCTTCAATGGCTTTCTCCACCAATTCGCCGGCGAATTCCCTGGCCTTCTCGATCCCCATTAGCTTTGGATTCGTTGCCTTGTCGCTGGCCAAGTCTTTCCCGGCGGTTTTGCCCAGCTCCTGGGTTGATCTGATCACGTCCAATATGTCATCCACCACTTGGAACAGTAGCCCTATGCTCCTCGCGTACCTCCCCGCTCTCTCTACTTCGCTCTCGCTCCCCCTTCCGACGATCGCGCCGCAGACGACCGATGCCTCCAAGAGCTTCGCTGTCTTGGGGACGTGGATGTACTCGAGCTCCCCCAAGCAGATCCTTCCCCTCGCTAGCGATGTCCATTATCTGCCCCGCCACGAGCCCCTCGGACCCCACAGCCGAGCCGAGCTCAGCGATGGCCTGGACAAGGCGGTCGGCAGGGACGTTGGGGGCCGTCCTGGCCGCCACGTGCTCGAAGGCCAGCGAGAGGAGGGTGTCTCCCGCGAGGACCACGGTCTCCTCACCGTATTCCTTGTGGTTGGTGGGTGTCCCGCGGCGGAGGTCGTCATTGTCCATGCAGGAAAGGTCATCGTGGATGAGCGACATGGTGTGGATCATCTCGACCGCACAAGCCACGGGCATTGCGGAGGACACGTCGCAGCCGATGAGCTCGCACGAGGCCAGGCATAGGATTGGCTTCACACGCTTCCCACCGGCGAGGAGGGAGTACCTCATTGCTTCATGGATTTTCAGAGGGTGTTGCAAAGGGGTTGCCATGTCTAGGGCTCGGTTCACTAGCTCGGCCTTTCTGGCCATGTAAAGATCGAATTGGAATGGCAATAGAAGGTCGTTTCCTTCCCTGGGCAGGACCAAATCCTGCGCAAGAGATTGTTGCACTGTACACGGATTCTCCACGTGGATGGCCCGGATTTTCGCCGGAAATCGCAAACTGTCGAGTCGTGGAGAGCGGCGTAACCTAGCGAGATTATAGTCGTTGACACCATGAATGAGATGGCGAGCAAGAGAAGAGTTTTCACGGCAAGCGACGGTAGATGAGAGGGCCACTGCAATGAGATGGGAAGTCTTTGGAAGAACACCAATGTGTTGATGTTGGTGTTTCTACTAAATCTAGCACTGATTATAATAGACGAGGAGGACTGGGAAGATGCTGTTTGGAGCGCCGGAACGTCGGTCTTCTCAATATTCGCATCATAAGCTATGGGTTTCTGTGGGATCAAGGTCATCGATCATCCAGGTCGCAATTGGATATTTGATGAGTTCAGTTTCTTCTTTTTGTTGTTAATGTTAAGAATGACCTCTGTGGCTGTTCTTGTTCATATCCATCTAATTTGTGCTTGCTACGGGAACAAAGACGAACTGTGATCGCAAAAAACTGTATGGTTTCAATGATTGAAGCCTCTTGAGGATGATTGATAGCCAATTAACTACCAAGTCCGACTTCAAATCAAAAGAAAATAAATTTTAATATCCCTTAAAGCGTCAAGTACTCGTGAAAGGCGAATACAAAAACAATGTGCAGGCAATAATTTGAAAGTGAATAAGAGAATTCGAAGGAACTTTTATCGAATCGGAATGATATGGCTTATGTTCTAAAAATGCCATGCTTGCTCGATGATTGCACTTGAATATACACTTCTCAATGGAAATCAATGAAGTGGATGGACAGAGTAGAAAGTTTAGAAGACATGGCCGGAACGCTTTTGTATTTGGCAAATAATAATAAAAAAAACCTAGTCTACTTTGTATTTGAGAGCTTAAGCAAAATCTAATATGAATGATCTTCTTCAATACCCAATGAGCATTGTGGTTTCCGACGTCTCTTGATTCTTGTTCCTATTGTATCACCTATGCTGAATGTGCTAAGAACTGTTCAAAGATCCTTCCCATCTTTTATGAACTGCTCTGCCATACATCTTAATTTTCTTCCACAAGAATCTCCAACTGGCTGTCGACTTGCACTCTAGTTTGAGGAATTACGGTTGCTCACGATCCTTTAGCTACTGTTCTCCTTTGGTCGATGGATCCTCCTAGACTTTAGTCTCCTACATCCTTTCCTATTTCAAGTCAATTGATTGGGATGACGTGTCTTGTCCTCCGCTTAAACTCTATCTATTGGAAGCTTCTGATCTTAAGTGTTGGAGGATTTGCTCGAATATAATGAGCGTAAACAATTCAAACGGACTTCATTAGGATGACATGATTACAAACTGATTCAAATTACAAAGATAAGAACAGAATATGTAAAATCGTGACCTGTGTAACACATAATTTCCTTAAAACAGATTTGTCCCCTCTTGTACACAATAAGACTCCCTCTAGTACACATGAGATTACATGAACGTCTGTCTCCTAGGATACAACAGTTGACAGTAACAAAGAACGGAGCTTCAAGGTTTTCGGCGAACTCGAACAACTTCTATGATGAACACTTGTTAAAATAATGCAATGCTCTTTCGAATACAGAGAAAAAAGCTTTTTCGAATCTATGCTCTTCTTTGAGCAAAACAAAAGAAATATAATAAAACAAAGTGGGGAGACGTTACGGTACTAACTCTATCGTTGCTGAAATTAATCAGCCGTTTGGGAATTCAATATCGTCATTAATAAGTCGTTACAAGCTTTAACGCTGATTAACACGAACGTTACAACTTAATGGTAACTTACTGTTACAAAATAATGAATTAAAACCGTCATTTAATCCCAATCCGGTGGTTACAAACTCTACCACTGAGTCTGGTCATCTCCAGACATTCAATCGTTTGAATCTGACCGCAGCCAGAACGTATATCATTTGATCGCACTTTCAGACTCAGACGATTTTACCGTTACAAAAAACGTAACAATATAGAAGAAGGCAAAAAATGGCTTAATTCTGAGCCTACTTTTTGGACTTTTCCAGGGTTACAATTGTGTGCATAGGTCGCACGCTCGCGCTCAGGTTCGTCGGGAACCGATTTTGCATCCCCTTGTGCATGCGTGCAATACATAGTACTTGTGATTTTATGTTACCACTCTAATGAAGTGTAATCACATTTAAATCACTCACAAGCCTTTTTTCTATTCTATGTGAGACTAGTACTTCTACACTACTCATTAACAACTCAATGTTGCTTTTCACATGTGGAACTCACATCCCATTAAGGGTTGTCTTTTGAGAATAATTTCTCATTCGCTATTTTTATTCCCAATATCCAACAATAAGCTCATGATATTTTTCATTGACGAACTTTGTAGATGGCACCAATATGAGCCTAGCAGTCAAACGAGCTTATTAGCCATTCCATTGACGGTTTTTGTGAATTATACTGTATTCGTCATGGCCTTGTTTGGGCCATTAACATCTCAATAATTGGGCCCCGATTTTTGGAAACCCATCATCAGTTGCTTCAATGTGTGGAGAATTCTTGTAGCAACATCACATCTACATTCAAAGCATATTAAATTTGGGTAGAGTTTATTCGACACATTCTGATGACCAAGAATTCACAATTTGATGCCAGCCATTTCCATCATGAACTTCATAGTCACATTATAGGGCTAATTTATAGATGAATGTGACTTCTCCTTTACAGAGATTATTTCTGTTGTGAATTAATGCGAAAATTTCAGAATCTTGTAATTTACGTCAACACGTAAAACACGGAAAAATAATGAGGAACGATAAAGACACTAGAAATTTACGTGGTTCGGTCCGAATATCGGTACCTACATTTACAAGAAGAGCCAGCAAGAACAATCTACTATAATCGGAGAATCGGATTTATAATCGTTGAATACGCTCGTGTTTGCCACACCTAAATTATACCAAATCCTAAGTGTTTACAAGAAACGACTTAATCGGATAAACAAATAAAATAACTCACGAAGCACCCGATCGGCTACGCACATCTTCACCCGAAGAAAGACCAGTCCCTTTCCACGCGTTCTTTGTGCGCCTCGGACTCTCTCTTTCTCTTCTCTTTGCGTGCCTTCCGTATGTGCCTTCAATCTCGTGCGGCTTCTCTCTTTTGCGGCTGCTCTTGTGCGGCACTATGCGTGCCCTTTTTACTTTGCCAAAAGAATCCACCAAGGAGTATAAGGAAATCTTTCCATTAATTCACCTGGGCCCACGTTTCCTATTTGATAAAGGAAACCTATAGCTTCAATTCCTTTGACTCATTGACTTCGGTTGGGCCCACCACGTGACACTATGAGGAAAATGTGACTTCCTCTCGTAGTGTGACCTTCTTCGCAAAAGGCAAATCGGAGAAGGCCAAGGAAACTCTTTGATTTGTTTCCTCCGTTGTGAGTTCAAAAAAGGATAGGCTTTTGGTTAATTTATTGTTATTCAAATTCAACACGAGACATAATTCAACAATTTCAAACAGTGGATCGCTTCTATATCAAGCTTCCCCTATAGTCGGATGCATCGATCACTAGCTTAATATATGGCCTAGTCTTAGCACACTAGTAGACATAAATCACTCGTCTTTGACCCAGAAGTAATAGCTGGTTCGTCCATTGAGCTAAAGCCGTCGCTAGACAAGGGCCTGAGAGCTTGCGCCAAGAAGTTCCCAAATGTCCGCATCGAAAGAGAGCTCGTTCCAAACATTTTGTCCTTCTCCCATAGCAAGTTCCCCGGGCCACAGATTCGCGTCCGGCTGTCCTTCCGAGCCGCTCCTGGAGGTGATGAGTCCTTTGTCGGGGTCGCCGTCGGTGAACAGATTTTCCCACCAAGCACTCTCCTTGTCCTGACAAGACAACAGTGGAGATGACTGTCCAAGGTTTTCACCTAGTGGGGTCCTTGAAGCCACCAGCGTGGCTTTTCCCTTGAGCCACGCCGAGCTCTTTGAGAAGATCTGAGGTCGAGGCCTTGCGACGTTCACTTTGGGGGCGAATTTCCTGGCCTGGTCGTCTTCCTTTAGCTTGCTATGGATGACCTTTTTAGCCGAACGAGTATTCCAATAGTTCTTCACGTCGTTCGCGGTTCTGCCCGGAAGTCTCCCCGCAATCAGTGACCATCTGCATGGACTTGGACAGATTATTATTAGAATATGAGAAGTAGAAAGAGTGGCTCATTAGGTCAACAATGGTTTACCAGCGAGAGCAAAGTGGAACCTCATTTTCAGTGACCATAGACATGAGTTTGGATTGATAATTCTGCATGCTCACTTGAGTCTTAAGTTGTAGTATGATTCGACAGTTCTACGAGCCCACTCATGTGTTGCTTGTCTCAGTTATCCTTGGAGGCATGGGCTTATTTCGATTCCAATATCGCCAATTAACTCATTCGTCAAATCATCAAATCATAGAAACATTAGTAAAGAGTTATTACCTCATAATCTACAACTTTACTTCTGAAATTTCATAATATCTTGTGCACATAACTTAAAATATTTATTTCAATTTATCTTATAAATTAGCATGGGCAATATAAATGGCCATTCCCTCCAAGCATTAACAAGAGAATTCCACATGTAACTAACTAAGTTTAAATTTGAGACTGCAAAAGGTACTTATTATGCCTCACTCACGACCCATTGGTCCTAGGTGGGTGAACCATATCACCATAATTTCTCGCTAAAGTGTTAGAAGTATATAAATCATCCCACTCCCCTGTTATATTCAGGCATCATATGATAACGACAGAGAATCTGGTTAGATTTCACGTTATTACCGTGTGACTACCATTACTGCACTTTCTCTATGAAAGAAGCTATTTGTATATAGAAATTATTACCTTAAGGTCATTACTCCTTCCTAAACTAAAAAGCATTTGGAGATAAAATAAAAATAAATAAATAAAAGGATGTATGAAAGTATCGTTTTGATAAAAAAGTTGTTATAGAAAAGTTAATCGTTCTTCATTAATATCATATATTTAAGTAATTCGACATAATTCCGACAACCATCTTTACCTGGCTTGGTTGTGTGGTTGACAAGACTCCGAACCACTAAATGTTTGCACGTTTATTTCCTTTTCGGACTGCCCTACCTACAAGTAATGGTGCAATTCGGGCCTGTAATTTTGTTTTATGTGCAGTGGGCAACCGGAGTTACCGGACCACATATCTGCTTTGGAAGATCATCTGTTTTACATGTGTGTAGTATTTAAAGAAACAAATCTAAAGATATTCCGGAGAAAAGAAATGCATGGGGTTATTGACTGCCAAGTATTTCGCCGAAGATGTAGTTTCCGGCGAGTATGAGAATCTTGCAGCGGTAGAGGCGGGTGGGAAATTGGGGAAGCAGCCGGAGAAGGCATTGCCGTTTAGGTAGACAGGGGCCTGAGGTTGACGAGGCGGGAGAGGTCGGGGACATTGCTGGATGTGGAGTTGTCCTTGAGGTTGAGGACGCGATGCTGGTCGAGCCGGTTCAGTGTCTTCCCGCCCAACGTGCCGGTAAGGTTCCAACGAGTCAAGGGTGAGATTGGGGGGCCGGCCGTCGATGAAGAGGGCCTTCGTTTTGATGTGGAGAGACAAGACCCACCAATTCGGGTCATTTTCAGAGTAGCTAAGTCTCCGCTTTCTTCTCCTTTTTGGGGACTGGACTGCCAAACGACAAGGCGTGAAAAGCCAAGGAGTTGATGGGAGGAGGGGCAATAAAGAAAGTGCATCTACTCGCACCGTAGCAGCACCTGCTAAAAATGCGCGGTCACCCTAAGGAAACCAAGGGGGGGCTCTGCTGTTCCAGGAAAACCGGACAAGCAAGGATGTCCCCTCGTTTCCTTGGGGAGATGTGAGGTGCAGACGGCTGTCGGCTTCTCATTTCCGTTTTCACGGAAATCTTTCAATTTCCAAAGCAAGATGAGGCTCAGGTCCCGTGCCATCAAGATTTTTTTTTTCCATTTTCGGTTTCTTTGCCCTAGGCATGGGGAAACCGAAAATGGGGGGTGATCACCATTGATCACCCCACAGACAGAGAGAGATAGGGGGGGTTCTAATCCAAAGGGAGAAGAGGGACCAAGTCACATGCAATTATTACATGTGATCCTTTTCCGAGCCACTTGTGCTTAGATGTTAGATGTTTCAAAAACCACTGGCGAGCTAATGATAGCGCCACGACGAGCTAGTCATATTCATCTAAAAGAGCTTCTTTCCCCCACGCAAGCTCGTTGGATTCCTCAGGCCACGTTCAATAGAGACAGCAGAATGAGTTCTTGATGTTGAAGTTTAGTGAAGAAGGGCACTGGTCTCGAAATGTCGAGAAGAGTTGAAAATAATGGTTGACATTCTTACGCTCCCAAAATTGATTTCTAGTTTTTTGGCAAGTGGGCCAGGTCGAGGTTGTCTGTAGAAGTTTCGTTGCGTCTTCAGATTATTCTTTGCGCTGAGCAAGTCCTTCCCGTCTCTTTTGCGTACAATATTTACTGAACATAGTCTTTTCTATCTTATATGAGGATCCCGCCGGCGGCACTCATTTTCGAAGCGATATCTGATTTAGAAGCGTCGGCATGTTTGCGATAAGTAAAACAAACTTCTGGAGAGCATTACTCACCGATTACCCAGAAGCTTATGAAGCCTGATGATCATGTCAACCTCGTCCTCTTGGAATGGCCCTCTTCTGATGTTGGGCTTCAGATAGTTCAACCACCTCAACCTGCAACTTTTCCTGCACCTGTTCAACCCTGCAAACTCAAACCCTTTGATACATACTCTTCTTGTAGCAACAAAAATCGCTCTCTCTCTCTCTCTCTCTCTCTCTCTCTCTCTCTCTCTCTCTCTGTGGGGTGATCAATGGTATACCTGCTCTGCGAGGGACTTGGTGCCATTTGCCTTCTCCATATTTCTCCACGCACTTCTTCAACAAAACATCCTCTTCTTCAGTCCATGCACCTTTTCGCACACCTATAGCTCCCTTCATTGTCTCCTCTCTCTGTCTTTCACGGGCGCGCGCACACTTTTTGTTGCAGAAACGTTTGAGAACCCAAAGTATGAGCACGTGTTGCATGAAAGTTCAGTTGAAGAGACCATAAGTGTTGCAGGTGTGAGAGAGAAGTGAGGGAGAGTGAGCGTCGTGCATGTTTATCGTCCACACAGAACAATCTCCAGCTTCTTGTGGCTCCAAAATTGGCAACAGTTTATCGCCACTTTAGTCAATTAACAGTCCAATTGAATATATTCTGTCACGATCAATGTATCTTGAGTTTCCATCGTTACCTTAATCGTGTATTTATCTCCACTAAAGAAAGAAAAATAAGGGAAAGAATGCACTTTCAGCCCGTGATTACGAAAACGTCTTCGTTTATCATATTAGCATAAGATAAAGTATAATATATTTTACCTTAGCATTTTTCTCACTTATTTCTCTATTTATCTCACTATTATGCTTGATTGTCAAGTCCACCTTCTGTTACATGTTCCAAGTTACATCGTGATTTACAATAACAAGCACGGAAAGTCGTATCGAAGTGGAAGTTGGGCAGGCTACAAGAATGGGCCTTTCTCTATTGAGTAAGTTTGCATCCGAGTGATATACAAACCTACACTTCACGAGACCATGTGTGGCTGGGGCTACTATGCCCACACTCAGAACCACTCTCTTTGATACTCCCATCTCTCTTTGCTAAGCTTTGTTGATGCACGCACCGCAGCTACCCACGACCACCATGGCCGGCTGCCCTAGCATGCCATTTCAATGCCACCACTCCCAAGTCTAGACAGCCGTCGTTGTTCCCTCTCTTCCCCTGGCTCGGGACAAACACGTCGTCTCTTTCCCTCGCTCTCCGCCGCACAATCCCCCCATTTTCTCTCTTTCACGTTGTGGCCACCATCGATCGTCCTTATCAACTGTGGCGACGAGCTCGATCGAATTGAGATTGAAGGATTAGTCAGGCTCAACACAAGCGCAAATGTCGGACCTAGGGCTCCCTCCATGATGAATCAAGGTTGTTTGGAGGTTTTCATGCTCGAGAGAGAGAGAGAGAGAGAGAGAGAGAGAGAGAGAGAGAGAGAAGAGGGGGGTTGCTCTGTTTATTTTTCGGTTGGTGTTAGATCGCCTGTGGCGGCGAAACCCAATTTGGTGAAATGAAGACATCAGAGACAAGATCAATACATGCAAAGAATATTCCCCCCACCCCCCGCCCCAAAAGAAAGAAGAAGATATTTTTCCTTCATTCATAATACAGTAAATACACAGTCCTCGGCATTTTTTACTCGTTAACCCTAGAGACGGTTTTTCTTTTTCTTATCCAAACTAGATGGCTAGCTTCTTTTTATCGATTAATATGCATCTCTCGTTCGGCTAACAAATTACTACGTGTCCCTGAATTTCTATTAGCGGTTGTGTCGAGTTGTGAAACGAAGCTTATAATCATCTTTGGTTCACCTTAAAAAATGAATCTTAGGGAATTGCAAAGGCCTTTTAGCCTGAAGAGTTCCTAACGAAATGCAAATTGTGTATGGTTAAAAGATCCTGTAAAGAAATTTTGGGTTAAGTAGTGTTTGACAAAAAAAAAAATTGCAAAGGGTTTTGACTTCAATTTTACTATTTTTTATTAAGAATCGAACCCTTTGTCGGCTCTGCAAAGGAGTCACGTTGCATGAACATTCATGCATGTCCTTCGACTCTGCAAAAAAGGACGCCGATGACGACGTGTCTCCTTTTGGGCCGTGGCTTGTGGGGACAAGTTTCTTTCCTCGGGACCTTCTTTGACAAGATGACAATTAATCGTCGCCGTGAAGGAAAAGATTTCTGGGATTTCTGCTGCAGTACGGTGATACCGACCCCAACATCCTGGGATTAAACCACGATGCCTCGTTTACCTCCATTCGTTTTGCAAAGGAGGAAAAAGGAAATCCAGAAGCGAACGAGGTCCCCCGCAATATACTTTCCGAGAATATGAGTATTTGTATTTGATGACTATTCTTTGATAGACGAGAGAAAAAGAAAATTCAGAAGAGTATTAGATTGATACATTCTGCGAATAAAGTGTGACATGAAACATATAACATGTTGTGTCTTTTAATAGTAAGTAATAGTAAGTGCGTTTATGAACATTCTTTGATGAGTTGTCTCCAATCCCAATCTAGTAGACAAAGTCCATCGATAATTTCTCTATAGACCATATTGCCCACAACAGGAGCACGCGTGTCTATGTTACTGCAAAATACTTGTAAATCTCTATTATTTGCAGTAATGTTCATTACTACGGCTCTATGATATTGATAAGTTAAGGAATGTGGCGGATTATAACTGCACTTTTAAAGAACAGACGCACATAGAACGCCTAACGAGAGTCTTATCGCATCATCTAATGCATCTTTTTAATATATCAAGTTTATTATATCAAGAGTCATTCCATCTCTCTTCTTTTTTTCTTCTTTTGATCTTCCAATTCTGTCTGCTATTGAAGCCTCTTTTTTTATTCCTGCACTTTGCATCCAATAGTCAACTGATTAAACATTAGACAAGCCATGTTAGGGCAAAGCCGACTCCCAAGCTTTGTCTCTGGGGGCGCAAAGTCGCGAACCAATCGGTTTCCCACATCATATTTGGATTATTGCATTAAGTTAAAACGTTAGGAAGTGATCTTTGGGCACCTAATTACTCCATAATCCGATTTGATTAAACGGTGTTGATCATAGGGTTTGTAATAATAATGTCTGTACATGCGTTCACACGCTGGACCCTTCTCAATATCTTTGATTCTTAGATCTGTTGAGGCATCGGTGATTGCTAGAATTTTCTCAGAATATAATGTAAGGAGTATATGAGATGAGGTTTCCCCATTGTCAGAGTATACTTGCTCACAAGCCCCTTGAATCGTCGAGGACATGGATCCACCGCAACTCGCACTCGACGTTTCGGAGCTGTAGAGCTGTTTTTCGCACGACCTTGGCCTTTGTTTCGCACGATGCAGCTCTCTCCAGCAAGGCAGTTTCGTTGGCTCGGTAGCGTCGTCCCGACCATCATCCCCCTATAGAGGCTTAGGGTGCATTTAGTAACAGTTCTGCTTCTTGGTTTCTTATCCCTGAACGAGTTTGGGATCATAAGCCTATTTGGCAAATGCCGTTCAAATTTCTGTTTCCGAGATGGGAAAAAAAAGACTGGTGATGGGTTTTTGATGGGAAATGAGAACCAATTTTTTTTTCTGTTTCTCGGATGAAAATGTATAGTACAATAAAGAGAAAACCGATTTCTTCATCAATATTTACTCTCATTTCAAATGAGAAAGAAAAAATCAATTTTACCAAACGCGTTTCTCTTCCAAGAACCATTTCTAAAAAAAAAAACTCATTCTAAAAAAAATTGTTTCTAGCTACTCATCCATAGGTAGCCCAACTAGTTAGGGCGAATTTGGACTTTGTTGAGGTCTTAGGTTCGATTTCCTAGGGTAGCACCTGTAATTTAAGTGGGGGCCATGACAGTGTGTTGCTGTGCTAGTCTCCCAGAGGAATAGTCAAGGTGTCTGGGCGCAAGCTGGCCCAGACACCTTGGTTAAAAAAAAAAACTATTTTTGGAATGAGAATGATCACCAAACGCACTATCTAGCTTCATCTGGGAAGCTTCTATGAACAAATGGATGTCGAACTCGGCATCCCCCATTCAAGTTTGGCCGAATGTCGAACTTGGATTTCGTTGAGGGTGTCTTTGCTCAAGTAAGATAAATTTTTCGCGAATTAATTTTCCGCTCTTTCGTCCGTTTGGTTTTATCGAGAATGATCCGTCAACATGAAATCATTTTACGACCAATAAAAATATGCATGCATAATGTTTGGAGAACGATTTCTCTAATATGAAAAGAAGAGAACATCTTCGTGGATATGAATTTTCTGCGGAGTTTACTTAATACGATCTTTAGACATTTGCTTCTCGGCCAAGCTGGGAAAGTCCCCCCTTGAAGTACAGTCAAGGCCATCTAGAGGGTATGGATTCCTTGCTCTTAGAGCAGGGAGTTCTACCCCTCATCTATCATCACCCAATTTTTCCCTCTTATAAAAAGGGGGGAAACTCCATCCTCACCATCCATTCTTCTGCTTTCCTGATGTCAGCAAAGCAGGGGATCCGGATCCCCATCTAGAAGGCGACCTACCTAACAGCAATTTGGACGGCCCATCAATCTTATTTTCAACTTTTTGATAAATGAGAGCTGACCGAGCCCCGCATACGGGGAATTCACAACTCATGAGGATCAATCATGTTGTCGTTACATCACGCACTTCGCGGTGACCAATCGACTTTGCAATGCCGAAGCCTCTTCTTTTTAATTTATTCATTCTTCTTTTCGGGAGGATTTTTAAGTGCAATACATAAATTCAAGGAAAAAAGCCCCCCCCCAAAAAAAAAGAATTCAAACTATACTTACGTCGACACATCTATCGATAAAAGACTCAAAACCACATATATTATAACACATTCACTTTTGAATTATTTCTTGTGACATAAATCTCCATGAAGTTGTACTTATGTGATCTTGTCACCTCCCATGACAATCCTATCAAATAATTTTTCAGACTGAACACCGTCGTTCGTATATCACGTGAGCCACGTAGGCGTCATGCTAATATCATTTGTATTCTAACGTCTATGTGTGCAAATTTCTAACTGCCCTCATTGACAGAACTTTAATTAAGTGTTAAACGTGTTACACATGTATAAGTTTGAAATTTTTTATACCGTAGAGGCATAATTTATGGTTTTGGTGGCTTTTGCCCTGAAATTTGTGACCATAAACTAGCTTGGTTCATTCGAACAAACAATCCAATTAAGTGTGGGAGCTCATACGATCAATTCAACGGCGAATCACGTTACGATGAAATTATTTGTAGAACCCAATCTATTATGTACTCGTTGGAGTCAATTAATCGGAAATATTTAGTGCTGGAATCGCATTGGATGGATAATTTTTTTATTTTTTTTGTGGAGGGGCTCTCTCCGTTTCGGCCGGCAGGTGAAAAAACACTCGAGCTAGCTAGAGATTGGGGTGCGCAATCCTTCGACGTTGTTGCCGTCTTCATGCGTATCGGCCTCCGAGAGTGCGTCGACCATCGAGGTGTTCCTAGAAGCTCCCCAGATGAAGCCTTGAATCAAATACGAGACTGACAAGACACCACATCGTGCGTTACACCCGCAAATCGAACGTCAACAAAAGAGAAAAATAATGCGTCCTGTTTTGTCCTACATGGTACGAGATGATGATTCGTCCCATTTTTTTTTTTTGATTGATTGAGTTCGAGCTCATAAGAATACGAACCAATAATTACGTCGCACATCTTCGTCATCACATGAAATTCACGCGAATCGCATCAATTTTGTTTGTGTATTAAAAGCTTCTTTGGCAAAAAGACAATTATATACATGATTTAAAAAGGATATATGAGAAGCATGCGGACTTCATTATTGAGGTAGATTGAAGCAAAACAAAGCCCGGAATACTACAAAATAGAACTAAATCCAGAAAATGAGTCGGATTAATAGAGCACCAGCGATGTTAAGCATGCACTCGTTCTATAAGAGCGATTCGGTGGCCAATTATGGGATCTTGTATCATTCATGATGAGCACACGTTGGGAATTTCTTCTCAAGTAATTACGGCGTTGCCAATTGGAGGTGCGTGCTTAGGTTCGGCTCCCTCTACACGATCACCGTACAAAGACAATCAAAATGGGTTGAACAAAAATAAACCTAACATTTGAAGGAGCAAATCTTCGATAAAACACGAGGGTATCGAATATTCTAAAACAGATTTTATTAAACTCTCATTTTTATACCGAGAGAAAATAACTCTTATACCTAGGTTAGATCGAAAGAGTTTAAACTCTTAATTTTAGAACTGGACTGGGAGAAGACCTCCCGAATCTAGCTCGGGTGAAAAGAAATAGCAAGCAAAGAACAAGACGAATTGACAAAAGAGGGAGAGGAGGGTGAGAGTGAACCAAATCCTCTCTCATGGCTGTAACGTCGAAGAAAACGATGGAGAGAGAGAGGAGATAAGGAAAGGAGAGGAAAAGACTTTTCGGCTAAGGGGGTTGCTTCCTAAATTGTAAAGCTTGATACGTGCAATTATTCAATGAGGCCGGCTTCTTGTCTTATTAATGATTTATCGCTTGCTTGCGATCGATCTTAGAGCACGAGATGTAATTAATCTACTAGCAATTCGGAGAAGAGAAACCAATCCTGTAGCATCCGACACATGTACGTACATTAGTGCATCCTAGACGAGATAAAATAGAGAGTGGCTCACCGCGTGCGTAGTCCTCGCACTTTAATTTTGTCTGGTGGCAATATAATTCGCCAAGTGCAACAACGGCGCCGCTCTTGCAGCATCGAAATGACCAAGCTCTTCAATGGCTTTCTCGACCAATTCGCCGGCGAATTCCCCGGCCTTCTCGATCCCCATTAGCTTTGGATACGTTGCCTTGTCGCTGGCCAAGTCTTTCCCGGTGGTCTTGCCCAGCTCTTGGGTCGATCTGGTCACGTCCAATATGTCGTCCACCACTTGGAACAGTAGCCCTATGCTCCTCGCGTACCTCCTCACTCTCTCTACTTCGCTCTCGCTACCCCCTCCGACGATCGCGCCGCAGACGACGGATGCCTCCAAGAGCTTCGCTGTCTTGTGTACGTGGATGTACTCAAGCTCCCCCAAGCAGATCTCCTTCCCCTCGCTCGCGATGTCCACTATCTGCCCCGCCACGAGCCCCACGGACCCCACGGCGGAGCCGAGCTCTGCGATGGCCCGGATGAGGCAGTCGGTGGGGACGTTGGGAGCCGTCCTGGCCGCCACGTGCTCGAAGGCCAGCGAGAGGAGGGCGTCTCCCGCGAGGACCGCGGTCTCCTCACCGAATACCTTGTGGTTGGTGGGTTTCCCACGGCGGAGGTCGTCATTGTCCATGCAGGGAAGGTCATCGTGGATGAGCGACATGGTGTGGATCATCTCGACCGCACAAGCCACGGGCATTGCGGAGGACACGTTGCCGCCGACGAGCTCGCACGAGGCCAGGCATAGGATCGGCCGCACACGCTTCCCACCGGCGAGGAGGGAGTACCTCATTGCTTCATGGATTTTCAGAGGGTGTTGCAAAGGGACTGCCATGTCTAGGGCTTGGTTCACTAGCTCGGCCTTTGTGGCCATGTAACGATCGAATTGGAATGGCAATAGAAGGTCGTTTCCTTCCTTGGGCAGGACCAAATCCTGGGCAAGAGATTGTTGCACTGTCGACGGATTCTCCACGTGGACGGCCCGGATTTTCGCCGGAAATCGCAAACTGTCGAGTCGGGGAGGGCGGAGTAACCTAGAGAGATTATAGTCGTTGACACCATGGATGAGTTGGCGAGCGAGAGAAGGGTTTTCACGGCAAGCGACGGCAGAGGAGAGGGCCATTGCAATGAGATGGGAAGTCTTTGGAAGAGCACCAATGTGTTGATGTTGGTGTTTCCGCTAAATCTAGCACTGATTATAAAAGACGAGGAGGACTGGGAAGATGCTGTTTGGAGCGCCGGAACGTCGGTCTTCTCAATATTCGCTTTGGCCTCGGTTGGACTCTTGTGATTTTGAGCTCCATGCATGGGCCAATCGAGGGGTTGATGGACGATTCTCTTAACGTTCGTGCATCGGCAAGGACCGAGTGAATCAACTTCTCTGCCACGCAACAAGCTCAGGAATTCAAAATTAGCAATTAGATCCTGATCATGATGTAGACAAAAGTTCGGGAAGAGTCGCCTACTACTGCGAGAGACATATGAAATATTATATTTCCTGTAACAAGAATGCAACATAGAGAACTATATTAGAGACTTGATTGACAAAATGGCGTGATGGGCTTTCATTATTGAACGCATCACATGCCCCCCATCTACTTATTATTCGCTTGCGGTACATAATTAAGGATCATAATTCTTTAAGCTTTCACGATCGAAAAATGGCATTCTTTGGTATTCGATTCGGCGACATGAGAGCCGGAGAGGCTCCGAAATCTGATTTCTCATGATCTCTCCCGTTTGAAGAGGTTTGTGTCCGAGTTTTGTGATTATCCAACGTGATATGCGACGAACTTTGTGTTCCTCCCTTGTCCATGAAATTAGCAGACCGATGATCAATAGCTATGCGCGAATGAGGAAGGAGTGAATTCGACAGTTTGATTCCATGGACACCGAACAGGGTTTTGCAGAAAGATTCCAAAGGCAGAAACCACCAAAATCTGGCGGCATTCATTATTCTCTGCTGCTTAGCGAAGTATCGAACTCCCACCTTGGCAAGTGTCCGAGTTTTGTGATTATCCAACGTGATATGCTATGAACTTTGTGTTCCTCCCTTGTCCATGAAATTAGCAGACCGATGATCAATATAGCTATGCGCGAATGAGGAAGGAGTGAATTCGACAGTTTGATTCCATGGACACCGAACGGGGTTTTGCAGAAAGATTCCAAAGGCAGAAACCACCAAAATCTGGCGGCATTCATTATTCTCTGCTGCTTAGCGAAGTATCGAACTCCCACCTTGGCAATTTCACTGAAAACCAATTAAAATAATAGAAAGATTCCATTTATTTTGACAAAAAATATTTTTCACGAAAAGATTATTCTTATTTTGTGATACTTTATATTGAATGTTTTCATATTTAATAGAAAATCGATATTTAAATTCAGGAATTATGATTTTTTTCTTTTAACAAATCTACTAGAAACTTTACACCTGGACATCCAATCCTTGTCCTTGAGCCATAGACCTAGAACATCCAACCCTTGTCCTTGAGCCATTGATAGTGAGGTTTGGTAAGGTCAACTAGGGTCCTCTAAGGGCAAGCTTGGGTACATTGAGGCTAGGCTTGGGACCTTAGCATCTTTGCCCAAGTATGTCAAGGCTTGGTCCAAGACTTTAAAGGTTGAAACTAGATCCATGGTACCCACACTCGGTCTTGATGGACCCAAACTCGAGTGTCAAAGGCATGGTTCTAGGCGTGAGGCCACGAGCACAGGCCCTGCAACCATGGATTTCAATTTGAGTGTCAATGTCTAGTCTCAATAAGCTTGGGCATGAGTATCGAGAACTTGGGCACCGACATTGGATCTTGAGCCCAACATTGATGGACCCAAATGTCAAGGTTGGCCTCATGAGGGCTAGGTGTTTGGTTCCTGGAGATTGGCCTCAATAGACCTAAGCATGGGTGGGAGGGACATAGGCACTAGCATCGAGGTCTTGAATTTAGCCTCAATGGACCTAGGCCCAAGCATTGGGGACCTGATTTTGATGGACTAGGGCCTAGGGCTCGACCTTTTATGGATTTGAGCTCAATGCCAGGGCCCTCAACATGGGTGCTAAGGTTTTGGCTATTGGCATCAAGTTCTCGGGCTCAACTTTTATGGAACCAAGACCTATGCCTATGCTCTTGCTCGGAAGCTTGGGATCTTGGGGCCTGTTTTTGGTTCTCCTATTGCCCATTCGTAATTCATTAGCACCAAAATCATGTATATCTATTTAGGAAAATTAATATTTTTCTTATAAAATGATAAAACATAGTTCAGTTCATTTTAAATTTCAACAAAAAACTAGAAAAATATTATTATTTTCATGAAAAATCACTTTTCGGATTCCCCAGAATTGTCACATTTTTTACGAAACAAAATGGAGCCTACCCTAAGAAATTCTACCAAGGTAATGCTTCGACTTCTAGCTACAAATTGCTTAGCTCCACGATGGTCGAGAAAATATTGATCTATGGCCAAGCACCAAGTCTAAGGCCCTATTTGATTACTCCAATAAGCGCCGAAAATTATTATAGCAACATTTTCACCAATTTAATTTTCATTCTTACCGTTTTGGGCGAAAAAGGAATTCTCCAAGCATCGTTTTCAAGCCCAAGCTCTCGAGTGGGGGCCCAATGAAAAGCATCAACCACATCTGCCCATCAAGCCCATCAAGCCCATTACCATTTTCGTGACCGTCTTCATGATCATCCGCTCCTCCTCTCCTCTTTACGATTCCCTCCCAATTTATCTGCTTCGCCTTCCCGGATTCACTCGTTCCGTCGTCATCCTCTGCGCAACCGCCACATTGGCCTCACGCTCATGAAGCTCTCTGCTATTGCATATCGTCTTCTGGAGCCGTACCTGTAGAGCTCAGTGTCTCGAAGGCGGGTTCCTCAGCTACCGATAGAGTGCAAATGATGCTACAGATGGCCATGTCCGGGCCGTCACTTCTCTCCTCTCGCTCGGCTTGCCGGCTGAATCCTCTTCTCCTCTCGGCGCGACGCCGGTGCGTCGGAACTTCTCGCCGGAGACTCTGCAGCTCGAGAGTTAGGTTCTTCGCAGGTAGATTGTCGCTTTGATATGACACGGTCGGTTCTGAGAGTTGTTTACTTAGGAGTAGCTGGCGCTTTGCTTGTTCCTCTGCTCTTGACATTTTCGAGTTTGTTTTTGAGCGCGTTTCAGTTGCTGCGGCATCCGACAATGGCGTTTTTACTTCTCCGGAGATTGCAAAGAACTTCGATTTCACCTGCGAGGAGAGAATTTACAACTGGTATCATCTTCTTGGACGAAGCAGCCCTTTTATGCTTCGTGGAATTGATTGTTTCACTGCGTAACTGCGTTAGGTCTGAGCTTCTTTGTTTATTAACTGGGAATTGTCAATGAGTGCCGTTTGACAGTTGCTGGGCCATATCGAATGTGCTTCGAGTCTGTTTACTCTCTGGAGGAGAGAACGTATTCTTGGCCAATATAGCAGCTTGGTTGTGTTATAGTTTTGCATTACCAGGCACACCACCGTGACTTTCTTCAGAGTCTGATTACTCACTTCCTCAAGCAAGTTGCTTGTTGTGGCCCCATTGCTTTTGGCTCTTAGAGCAAAGCGGTGTTTGATCCAATACCTATATGAATTAGCAGACATCACAAACAATTGATGCCAAGAAAGTGGAAAACTTTTAGACGGCTCACTGAGGGCTAGCAGATAAATTTTTACACATTACTTGTGCTTAGTGAAATTTGGGAGCTCCATTGAGGGTTTCTTTTTTCTCTTGGGAAGCACACTTCTTGTATGATTGTGTCAGTGGTTGTTGCTTATTAACACTGATTGCCGCCACTGACCATTTTGCTGTTTGCCTGAAGCTTAAGAACTGTCTTGCATTTCCTTACACCTGTTAGTTCCTTGAATTTACATCCCTAATTGATGAGGGCTTGAAATCAAACTTGCCATTGCCAATTGCTAGGCTGCCTGTCTATGCAACTTAGCCAGCTTGTTTTTTGGTACATGGAATTCGCTGCAACAGGAAAGCGATTGTTTTAAATGTAATATAACATTAGCTGTTTCTTGTTAGGTGGGAAGCTCAAGGATATTTTAAGCCACACTTTGATCGAGGAGCTGATCCTTTTGTCATTCCAATGCCACCGCCTAACGTGACTGGTTCGCTGCACATGGGGCATGCTATGTTTGTGACACTTGAGGTTGTTACTGTTTTTCTATTAGTTGTTGATTGAGTACTTGTTATGCTAATCCGGCGGGACTTGCTCTTACTTTACATCGATTTTACTGAAGCTAAATCATGGCATTTCCGACTTCATCTTAGTTGCTTATGATATCTTTCACTCCTGGGTTTTTTGCATTGCTGTTTATACTCATATGAGGAGCCAAAAACTTATCTTTTTGTCTATAGTTCATATTTCTTTGAATTTGTTGATTTAATATGTGAAAAGAGAAAAGCTGACTATGATATGATTGCTAAATTGCTTTCATGGTTTGCTTTTTTAGGATATCATGGTTAGATACCATCGGATGAAGGGAAGACCAACACTTTGGCTTCCTGGAACTGATCATGCTGGAATTGCTACTCAGGTATGGCCCCAAGAGTCTCCATGTCAGATATAGGATATTGCTGATGACATCTATGATCTCTTTTCTGTTGATATGCTGTATTAACCTTATCGTCTTTGCACTTCAGTTACTTTTGAGACAATCCAAGTTCACGTGGATACTGAAACTCATTTGCCTTATGGCTTTGGTATTATTGCAGTTGGTGGTTGAAAGAATGCTTGCATCTGAAGGAATAAAGAGGGCCGACTTGAGTAGAGATGAGTTCACCAAACGTGTATGGGAATGGAAAGAGAAGTATTTATGCCTTTCCAACTAGAATCTTCTTGTTTAAAGAATTGCTTCTACTAAGCATTGCTAGCAATAAGTCTTTCTTCAATTATGGTCATTGCTCAGCAATTGATTTGAATGACATTATTCATGAGTTTGATAGAAGAATATAAGGATAACTTTTACTAGCTCTAGAAGAAGATAACAGGATTAGCTACCCTGTCAGCTAATGGTGAGTGTCTGTCGTTGGTCTTTGTGGATCTTGGTCAAGCTAATGCGTGAAACACTCCAAGTGGAAGTGTGGTCAAAAGATTGATACTCAAAGTAGTGTATGGGGACATGCATAAGTGGTGGAGAATGTGTTCAAATTAACACACTATGCAAAACCTTACCAACTCTTGACATGTAACACCCATAGCTTATTTTAGTTGCTAAGGAGTCTTGGTATATAGTGCCGCATGTGATTGCTTAAACAGGGAGTTCTAGCTGCTCTTTCAAACTCTTTTTGCCCTAGCTTTGCCTCACTCCTTTCTTAACTTAAATAGAGATGCATTTTTCTATGTTTAGAATTCCAACTGAGAAGCTTAATCTATTAAGTAAAGGAGGATACATGTTGACAAGCACACCAATGAACCTTTTAAACGAGAAAGGTGGGATACTCAAACATCCTGTCATGCGGAAAGTAGATTGAGAATGGCAGCTGTAGTTGAAGAATGAGGGTAGGATGCTAAATTGAATTTTAATGGGACGTGGGAAAATAAACTTGGCTTTGATATCGTGTTAAAAATGCGAACAGAAAAGTTTAAGTTACTTGGTGGAAGAGTATACACATATATAATTTCAAAATATTCCTGTACAAGTGTGCTTTGATATCTGGATGTATGCCATGATTCTATTGTTCTGGAAATTTCTTTGCGTCAAAAGAATGACTGTTCTTGAAATTGGTCGTAACGCCTCTCATGGAACGTCATTTCTGTTCCATGGTTTTGAGACAGAAACAACTACTTTTGATGACTTTTAGCTATTACGGTAGCCTGCATTTGATATTTCCAAACTTCAGCATTGCATTTTCCGTAAACCTTAGAGATGAAGATGGGAGCATGCGATTTCCATTTCATCTGTTTGAACTCTATTTATGGCCAGCAAAAGTAATGGTGGACCTAGTTGGCTTTAGAATGAGTTCAAGTGTCCTGTGATCGGTAGTCGTGTTGTGGTTGTAAATGCTCTGTTCATTTAATGACATTGACATGAATGCTTGGCGATTTTTCTATTGTTAAATTTTGTCACATTTCCCTTACGTTCATATATCCTTGACATTTAGGTACGGTGGAACCATAACGAAGCAGATCAAGAGGCTTGGTGCTTCATGTGATTGGTCCAGAGAACACTTCACCCTTGATGAGCAGCTAAGTCGTAAGGCAGTTTCTTTCCAAGTAGAATCGTGACAGATAGAAAATTTTTTGGATGCTTCTCTATCCTTGCTCAAGTCTTAGAGATTATATGAGGAGTTATGCTATGATGTTCGAGGCGCAAATAAAAATCCTTCTATAGCAGTTCTTTTATGACTCTTATACTAAAGTGTATCCTGCATAACAATGGAAAGATGTTATGATGCAATCTCTGAACTGCCACATAATTTCTCTTTATTTAAGCGCACGGAGTTTGGGTCAATTATTGTGTTTCTCAATATGATTTTTATTATGAGCTGGCAACAAAATGCTTGAGGATGAGCTAATGTAGATTGATTGATATTTGATAGTGGAAGAAATTTCTTTTTAATGGAAACCTCGAATAAGATAGATGATGCCTTAATAGGGTGCTTCAACCAGGTTAAATGATAGGCTCCTCGTGGATGCTCTACTTGATGACAATGATATTTGGTTCTTGCTGAAAATAAGGACCATTATATCTGCTTCCATCTAATTATTTTTCTTCTTTGTTAATCAGGTTTGCGCCTTCTTTTTGATTTCTCTATTCTTATCTCAATATGATTTTTTATTCTTCTATCTATTCGTTTATGGATATCCTTATATATAACCCAATGATCATAATCTAGTTTTGTCTCATCATCCTTCATTATACTTATTTCAGATGTCCATATGTCTTACCTTCTCACTCTTCTTACCTTTCCAGAAAAGCTGTTTTCTCTTGTCATTGTCTTGCTAGTTCAACTCAATGTTGAAATTATGAAGTTTTGACCAATTGATGCATGCAAGATTTTGTAATCATTAACTCATCATCTCATTAGGTTTCATGGCTTTTTCTCCTAAGGTTTTATTCTGAGAGTGAGTTTTATTGTGTTTTCAGGAGCCGTAGTTGAGGCATTTGTGAGGCTTCATGAGAAGGGCTTGATTTATCAAGGCATGCAGTAAGCTTTGTGTTGGATTTTTTTATTAGTTCTAGATCAAATTGAAAGCTAATTGGTAGACACAACCTGGAGGAAAGACATTAGAAGTTAGTATCTCGGTGCCATCTTCTCCTTCACAGCTGCAATATCATTGCGTTCAACCAATCCTGAGAATATTGGTCAAATATTGTCTGGCTGCATGTCCATTAATGACCACTTGTTTTGTTGTGCATTTTAAGTTTTGAATTGTAATGACTTGCAGAAGAAGTTTAACAGTCTGTGTTAAAGACCTCATGTAAACGTTTGGCTTTGGTATCTTAAGCATGCTCAATAATTGGATTGTAGTAAAGGCCACTTAAACTCTTAAAGATTTGTATTGAAGTTATCAAACTGGCTTTCAACAAGCATCTAAGTTTTCATGCACTTACATTAGGCTTCACAACTTGCAACGATACTCTTTCCTGACAGAAGGTTAGAAAAAGAGACTGCTAGGTGCAGCCTCTGCATGCTCTGATTTATGATCCAAGGATGGAAACTAATCTGATAGAAGCATATTTTATCTGCTTGAGTATGAGTTTCACTTAGATTTGGCTATAGATTACTTCATGATCTCAGAAATATCAATCCCTATCTGTGTTTTAACTACTGCTGGTTAATCAATTCTGTGGCATGCAAGTGGAGATGCAAGTATTTTAAGTAGACAAATGAAAGGAGGTGGTTTTTTTTCAGGGTCATATATGGTTAATTGGTCTCCTAACCTACAGACTGCAGTTTCTGACTTAGTAAGTTCTTTAATCTTTCATTCGGTAATTAACTCTACTGCCTTATTTCTTCTTCGGGTCATAACATTTGTCATGGATCTCATGTCATTATTAGGAAGTTGAATATTCTGAAGAACCTGGTATGCTGTACCACATCAAGTATCGTGTTGCTGGAGGTTCAAGGTATTAACTGCTTTGGAATGTTTTTCTTTCTCACAGCTATAGAAACTTACTAATATTGGTATTCTGGGTCACGTGTTTTTTTTCTACTAACTCGTGATGTCTTGTTATCTTCATCTTCTAGCTTCTTTTTTGTGTGATCAAGTCATCCAACTTGCTCAGTTTCTGCAATCAAGTTTTTGCATTATAGCCATTAGTCACTCCATCAAGTTGTGGACATGGCAAGAACTCCATGTGGTGCTGGTTTCTCGGGCTGGTGCCACATCCCAACACACAGAAAACTCTAAAAAAAAAGAATAAAGAAAATTGTGAGGGAGAGGCACGGAGAGAAGGGGGCACGAGAACTACCACTACAGAGCTAAGATTGACTCTTTCTGGAGGATAGGGGAGGGTTGCCACCTCTGGCTGCCAAGGCATGAATTTTGGAATTTATTATAATGTTCCTTTATTCAAACGATATTAGTGCTCGGAAAAAGGATTGAGATGCACTCCCTTGGTTCAAGTCTTTAAGACTGTTTAATTGACTACTGGAATTTGAAATCATAAGAATTCCCTACAGCTAAGAGATTGAACATTTCATCTTTTCTGATACCCCATTGTAGTAGAACAAAACTATGTAACCTAGCAGTAATCACAGATTCATGCGAATTTCATTCTCATACAGGCCAAATTTGGAGTCTTGTGGTTATTTTTTGGGTGTCTTGCTGATGAACATAAACTTCAAAGTGAACATGGTTTATTGGCATTCTTATTTGGAATATTTGTATGATTTTGAGGTTGATTGTCCTTCTGCAATTATCTGACAATTGCTTGGTTCATCCATAATAACATAAGTCCCTTCTTGTAGGGATGATTACTTGACAGTAGCTACTACTCGTCCAGAAACTTTGTTTGGTGATGTGGCTGTCGCAGTCAATCCTAAGGTATAGTAGCTTCAACAGGGAAGCCTGATTATGGAATTGACTAGAGGCCAGGTGCTTTGGGTTCTTTTTGACATTGAAATGTAGTAGGTCTTAGTTTATTAATGGTTGAAAATTTCATTTATTGATAGCTTCTAGTTTTTCTTTCTTAATTCCTCAAGTCTTTAGAGGAAATATCTTGAGATCAGGCAGTTTGCTTTGGGTAGTCTTGACAATGACAAATGCTCAAAGTGATCGCATTATTGCAGGACAATAGATATGCTAAGTATATTGGCAGGCAGGCGATAGTACCCATGACATATGGCCGTCATGTTCCAATTATCTCAGATAAGGTAAAAGCCTCCTACTTTTCCTTGATATTATTGGAGTTGTTGTCTTTATCTATCACACTATTTTTTTCCTGAATCTCCAGTAAAATTAGGCCAAAAATTATGTCTTTGTTTAATAGATGAAAGATCAAATTTTGACTGTGAACACACTGGGCCTGGTGGTGTAGTTGATTCATGAAGTGCTTGTTGAAGACAATAGGATTTCAACAAACATAAGTGTATTAAAGAAATATATTATCCAAGTGTCCATAGTTTTGAAAGGAGAATGTTTGTCCAATGTATCACTAGCGGTATCTCAAGATTGTGAAATCATACTGTTTATCCTTTCCCTTTCAGTAAAAATCCTTTTTTTTTGGCCCATTGGAGGGCTTCTTCCTCCCTAAACAATCCACAGAATAGATCAAAGTGTCAACGGGTCGCCTATTTCTGGCTTTGGTTGAACCTCTAATTATGCATTTATTCTTCAATTACTGTCCTCACTACAATCTTCAAATGCAAATAACGAAAAAGCCACAACCCGCAGCTTGCTGTCTGAGGGCATTGAAAGTAGCAGGTGTTATCACAGTTCATTCTCTTTCTCAAGAAATCCTTTTACCGTGACACCAATCTGGTCCTGGCTAACCATTGTGAAAAAATGGAGTTGGTTTACTGCTTCCCAGTCTTATGAATTTCTGGCTAAGTCAATCTCCCAGATTTGCCATCCTGAGACTCACCTCCGTCCTTTTCACCTTAGCTGTAGGTCCTGGCCAATCCAGGCAACTCCATGATATTGGCCATCACTGTGCACCATGTGATGATCTTTACTTTGGAAGGACAATGATATTTCTTTCCTTGTTGTTCCCTATTAGATTTATTTGTTGCTCACCAAATTTATTTCAAGGAGTAATAGCTATATTTTATTGATGTTGATCATTGATTGTTGTTTGGTGCAGTATGTGGACATGGACTTCGGTACCGGTGTCTTGAAGATAAGCCCAGGCCATGATCACAATGATTACCTTCTTGCCAGAAAGCTTGGTCTGCCTATACTCAATGTGATGAACAAGGATGGGACGCTAAATGAAGTTGCTGGGCTATATTGGTAAACCTAGTTGCATAAGATTAGGTTTTAGTCAATGGAGAAAACTGTCTTACTCATTGCGTGCTTGCAATGTCCAGTGGCCTTGATCGTTTTGAAGCCAGGAAGAAACTTTGGTCAGATCTTGAAGAAACTGGTCTGGCTGTTAAAAGGGAACCACATACCTCAAGGGTACCCAGATCACAACGTGGTGGAGAAGTGAGTTTGAAAATACTTTATTGCTCATTTTTCTCCTACTGATATTGTGTGAGGGTCATTATCTGTTGTCGTTCTTCTTATCTGTTCCCCCATTGTAACCCCATTCAGATTATAGAGCCATTGGTAAGTAAGCAGTGGTTTGTATCTATGGAATCTTTAGCAGAGAAGGCACTTCAAGCAGTTGAAAAGGGGCAATTGACAATCATGCCTGAGAGATTTGAGAAGGTATGCTAAACTGAAGGAAGTCCTCGTCTGTCATAGAAAATTATAATTTTTTGTGCTTTCTTAGAGTGTCCTATGATTTATTTCTAGTAGTTTTACTGGGGAGCGCTATCCTTCTTAGACTTTGTTTGATAACTTTATGTTACACTGAAAATCAAGGGAAAAGAAGTGAGAGGAAATTGCAGATCCCGTAACATCTTCATATGTATGTTAAGGGTTATAAAGTAGATGAAGACGAATTTAGCATTGATCTGATGTCTCATTTTTCTTATTCACATTTTCCTTTTTGAAGGAAGGAAGAAACAATAATACACCAATATCCCTCTGTTACCTCCATGGGAACTAACTATGGGCATGGCTTGCTCTTACCTTCCCTTAAAGTGGGGAGGAATAGTAGGCTGGAGTTTTCTTTTTTCATTTAAAATCATTAAAATATTTTCCTTCAGGAATATATTACCTTAAAAAATACATCCATCCAACAAACAAAAATAGTTTTAATTACTGTTTGCTACTTAGTGCTGTTTAGTGCTCCTTTCGTTCAGGAAAGAGTGATTTTTGCATAGTGATACATGATCAGTTTTGACAATTTCGTTATTTGTTACGGAATGAACTCTAGTGTGTTGTCCATGCTGACTGTGCTTTCAGTACAGCATTATTACTTTATTCTTTCACTTGAGCCAGTTAGTTTTCCGTTACAGATTTACAATCACTGGCTATCAAACATTAAGGATTGGTGCATAAGTAGACAATTGTGGTGGGGACATCGCATACCTGTTTGGTATGTTGCTGGCAATGACAAAGAAGAAGTATATATAGTTGCCCGGAATGCTGACGAAGCTCTTCAGAAAGCTCAGGAGCAGTATGGAAAGAATGTAGAAATATACCAAGATCCGGATGTTCTGGATACTTGGTTTTCAAGGTCTGTCTCTTTGCTGGAGCTAGAGTTTCTTGATGCCTGTTTATTAGGCTGATCGAAAGCTTTTCAGGTGACTGTTCATTAGATAGTGAAGATATTTCGTCTTTGGAAGTAGCAAGCCATATTGGGAACTAGCAATTAGGCAAGGATGGGCTTTTGCAGATTTGTGATGGATTATGCTGTAGTAAGATCCCTTAAATAAATTGTTATACTAACTAGTACTTGGGAAGGATTATTGGCAAAAGAATAAAAAACTTGGAAGCATTAAAGCAATTCTATATGTTATTACTTGAAAACTAAGGTTAGTTTTTATTTTCGGGCATCATGGATGCCTGCCTAAGTGACTTTTTTATATTCACATAACCCTTCTATATTTTTTGAGGTATTTCTAAGCTTATCTATGAGGTCACATATGTAGGAAAATATTTCTTCCCTCTCTATCATGAGGTCAGTACACTTGGCAGGTTACCTGGACTTTCTAACAATAGTCAGCATACGCGTGTTCATGCTAGCTTGTATAAGAAACTCTCTGAATGTGAACTATCTGCAATAACAATGACTATTTGAGCATATCGGAAGTGTTACATGGTAAAGTTGTTTCTGCGACAATCTTCACATTTTCAGTTTTGCTATTTATTTAGCTAAAGTTTCAGATTCTACGAATATGCTTAAAGATTAATATGGACAGTTTCTATAATCAAAATAAAATTGTAGAACTATTCATTATCTTGAGTCGTGACATCTGAAACTTATGTAAAATTGAAGGGGAACGTTCAATCATGGTCAAAAGCATATTTGATCCATGAAGAATGGGCATATTCATCTGATTATAGAGCAGGCTGTTTTAATTGTGTCCGTTAATGTGGTAGCTACTCAACTATAAAAGAAAAGTGGTTGTAATTTTTTGTTCTCCTATGTCACGATGTTTTTTTTTTTTGGTAAATACCTATGTCATGATGTTAGCATGTGGCAAATAGAAATAAGCCTCCTCCCTACCCCTCATTGGATTTAAAGTAAATAAAGCTTACGGAATTTCTGTGTTCATTTTCTGTATTCTGTTTTCATGACGATCACTTTATAAGAAATTTGTACAACTGGATGCATTCGATTGACTAAATATACATCTCTGTGGGCACTACAGCGCCTTATGGCCTTTCAGTACTCTTGGATGGCCAGACGTATCAGCTGAAGACTTTAATCACTTTTATCCAACTACAATGCTAGAAACAGGGTAAGTACATCTCATTAGCTTCTTTATCAGTAATTTTATATCCAAGATCTCTAACTGGAGATTTGGTACTGCTCCCTGGCTGGAAGCTTGCTTGACCTTTTGCAGTGTGATAGAAATAGACAATATAAGTAACTCCCTTGGCCAGCACACAAGCGCATTTAAGAGCATATGCATTACTTGTTCCAAGTAAATTTTGGTGGGTTGTTCTTTCTGCTTCTTTGAAGCCGTGGGCTCATTTAAGTGATTGTAGTAAATCTCTCTTACAGCTTTTTCGTTTGACCTGCAGATGTTTCCTGCTAATAAGTTAACTTGCATTCCAGAGTTTATTACTCCACATAGACTTTCATCCTCATATTCTGCTGCCTGAAAAGGGCCCTTTTCCTCTTTTCAGGCATGATATATTATTCTTCTGGGTGGCAAGGATGGTCATGATGGGAATTGAATTTACAGGGAGAGTTCCGTTTTCATATGTTTATCTGCATGGTCTTATCCGTGACTCACAAGTGAGTATGACACCTTAATTAATGCATTTTCTGATTTGGCTATAGCGTCACAGCAATAGGCACTGTAATTATTATGAAGCTCCACCTTGGACATTTTGTGCCTGTACTTTTGCTTGCAATTTTCTTAGCCACTCTTTACTTATTTCTTTTCAAATGTTGAAGGGCCGGAAAATGTCAAAAACATTGGGAAATGTGATAGATCCAATTGATACTATTGGCGAGTTTGGCACAGATGCCTTACGTTTTACACTTGCTTTAGGAACTGCTGGTCAGGTGCGTATTATCTTGGCAGGTTGATCACTATCTGTTCAAGGTTGTCTGTGATAATTTCGAGATAATGAAATGTCTAAATATCTGCTGCTTCTGCATGTGCATTACACTTTCATGTACTAGATGTGACTCTATCTGCTAATATTAGTTGCTTTTCTTGAAGGATCTTAATTTATCAACTGAGAGGTTGACTGCTAACAAGGCGTTTACCAATAAACTATGGAATGCTGGCAAATTTGTGCTGCAGAATTTGCCCGATCAAAGTGACACATCTGCTTGGGAAGCAATATCAGCTTATAAGGTTTGGAAATTTCGTTGGTTTGTAAACCATCATACACAAGTCTTGGATTATCTTGAGACAGTTTATGAAAAAAAAATTTCATCCTTATTCCTGGGTTTGATGTAACTTTACCATCCGATGGGACAGCCTTTTTATGGTTCTCCAAACATTTGCTTTATTTATGCGACAAAGAGTATTTTGGAATTTGGCTACATCTATGGCAGTTTGTTGCATTTTGGAAAATAATGGTCGAATTCCTTGGAATTCATATAATTTTTACTTTTTCTTTGATCGCTGAATGTGTACTGGACTTTACTACTTGGGATAAAATACCTTAGAGAGCCAGCAGGATAAGGAAAGTCTTAAATTAGTGAAGGTCTCTAATTATTATTTGGAAGAAAACTTCCGCCACTTGTTCAACTCTAGTTAAGATATGGACTCACATGGAATGTGTAGCTACAATTGTATACTGAAATTAAACTTCATTTGCTTTTGCTATCTTGCATATATTAGAAGGGTGACCCTGACCTATCATGTCACCTAAAACATGTCTGCTCTTGTTCCCATTTTTCAGTTTGACCAAGAGGAGGCTCTGCTCAGGCTACCTTTACCAGAATGTTGGGTGGTGAGCAACTTGAGAATATTATTATTATTATTATTATTATTATTATTATTATTATTATTATTTGCACCGATTCATGTTGCTTACTACAAATGCAGTCTGACACCTTGACTTTTCAGGTCTCTAAACTGCATTTGCTTGTTGATGCTGTCACCACAAGCTATGACAAGTTCTTCTTTGGAGACGTTGGAAGAGAAACATATGATTTCTTTTGGGGCGATTTTGCTGACTGGTATGTTGTGCATTATGAATGAGTTAACTTGCTCACTTGCAATTACATGTAGCAAGGACTAGGAGAACAATCTATACCGTTGAATCCACAGGCAATGAATATACAGGCCTATTCAATGTGAAAATTTCATTATCTCCCCATAGCATATGAGCTTGAACTAGTTTCATCAAGAGGAATCTCCTTTGAGGTTGAAATGTCAAACTCCGCGTGCAGAATGGCATCAACCTTTTGTTTTTTTGGTCAAAGGCATCAACCTTTTGTTACTTGCCCCTTTTTATCCTTTTTGGGTCTTGGATTGGTTTGTTTTTCTCATATAGTAACCGTGATCATCAAAGCCAAAGATATTACTCTCAGAAAACCATTGTGACAGTATTTGGGTTTTTGTCATTAAAGTTTTGCTGCTTTCCCCTTTCTGATGGTCTTGGAGTTGCTTGTTTTTCTTGAACAGTAAACAAAAGACTCAAAATCAACAAATATGTTACCATCGAAATCAATAAGGTCCATATCTTGTTTTATTTTGATAGAACCCTTGATTCTGCTCTTAGTAGGATGACCTAGAATCTTAGGCAGCAGATAAATTCTCATTCTTTCCGCCACTTGAAGTACGTTGCCAGTCCATGAGTTTGACTGCAATAGATCTAGCGTTAAATTTCGTGATGCATTGGTAATCTCTTTTGACATGCTACTATCAGCATCATAGTCATCAGAGTTGCGTACTATATTCATGAAGCAACGGGAACAGGAACAAGAATGAGGCATGCTAGTGGTCAAAATTGTAGTTCTTACACTTTTGGTATTGTGGAGACTTGTGGAATGCATTGATTGCCATTGTATATGCTTTTTCTCATAAATGAGCTCATTGTTGGTTCTTGAACTTGTTTTGGTTGTGTTTGCACCCCCCTGGCGCCCTATGGTGGATTTTCTATTACCTATAAAAAAGTCTTGGTTTGTAGATTTGAGTGGTGGTTCTTCCAAGTATTCATTTAGAATCAACCGTTATGACATGTTGTTCTGCATTGAATATTTTAGACAAACTGTTTTTTTTAGGGAAAACATGTTTGAGATTCTTCTTACTTTCTTTCGTAAGATCTAGCTTTGGACAAGTGACTGTGGATTCTCTTCATGAACTTTTTATTCTCTCTCCACTTGTCTGAGTGTAATTTTCTCACTGTCATGCTTTTAGGTACATTGAAACAAGTAAAGCTCGGCTTTACCACAAGGGGAGTCATTCAATAGCTTCAGTTGCGCAGGCTGTTCTCTTGTATGTTTTTGACAATATATTGAAGTTGCTGCATCCATTCATGCCCTTTGTGACTGAGGAACTATGGCAGGTGAAAGGACTTTCTAGACCTGTGATGGTTGTTCTTTGTTCTAGTTGATGAGTTGCAATTAGATTTGAAATTTTATATAACAGTAGGAGATATCAAATGATTATGACCGTTGAAATTATCAGTCTATCAATTTTTTTCTACTCTGTTGACTTGTAATCCTCTTGTGCGTACTTGCTTTCCTCCTTTCCCGTGGCTTTGGAGCTTTCTCTCAAACCTGTGGTCTGGGTTTTGAAGTTGTTATAAGAGAAGGAATTCTTTTGTTCATTCCGTTTTTTATGAGTCTTTATTTTCTACTTTGATGTTTTAATGCATAGCATTTTGATTGTTTTTTCATCATACAAAACTCTGATAGTCCATGGAACACATTGTAACTTAGCAGTGGCATTTTCGCTGCTCAGCTTTATCATCTGAGCCTCTGTTTCCCTGTACTTTCTGTTTATCCTTTGCAAGTTTCTATAAATTACTGTAAATTTATAGCTTCATTCATAACTTATTCGAAGTTTATTGATGGTTTCTTACATAATAATAGTCTGGAGTTAGCTTGGAAAATATGGATACCATTGAATGGTTTAGGATACAGTTGAATGGTTTAGTGTATTTTGTTGTGCACTATGTATATTATCACACCTGGACAACTATAATCTAAGCTTTTGCTGATTCAATCTTTTGATTTACATGAAGGCTTTGCCAAATAGGAAAGAAGCCCTTATGGTATCTCCTTGGCCGAGAACTTCACTGCCAAGGCAAATCCATTCAATCAAAAAATATGAAAACTTACAAGCTCTTGTAAGTTAAATGGATTGATTCCTGATTCTTCTTATCAGGAGACAATCTTACTTCGCATGGAACTTTTTATTATCTCATTTATAATAGAAGTTATATCATAAATGAGGTATCTAATCAAATTAATTTCTTGTTTGTTATTTTCAGACACGAGCTATCCGAAATGCTCGAGCTGAGTACTCTGTTGAGCCTGCAAAGCGTATTTCTGCATCCATTGTGGCTAGCTCTGATGTTATTGATTACATATCTGTAAGACGTTCTGTTCTTCGTCACATAGTCTACCCTCACTGACAAATGCTGAAGAGGACAATCAAAATGCTGAACAGTTTTGATGATTTTAAAACGTTAAAACTTTCTTAGAATGTTACTATATTGCCTTAATTTGCCTCTTAATCCTACCACGGAATTGTCTTTGGAGTTTGAACAAGTTTTTATTTTAGTAGATATGATTAAGAAACAGTTAATACAAGTCCCTTGATAAGGAAACGTGGTGATAAAATGATACATATATTTTCCGTGGGGAAGAGCAAGAATCCATATTTTGCATTGTATTGACTATAGTAAAAATTCTGGGATGCAAGTGATACTGTATTTAATTAGTCTTGTTGTTGAATATATCGGGCTTGCTCTTTCAACGTCACAATTTTCATAGCTGATCCATCCCCCTTCTCCTGATAATTTCCAATTTAAAAGCATTTTAACCCTTTTTTTTTAGCGTTAGCAAGAGAATTTCTTAGCTTTGCTTCAAAAGTGTTCTCTAATCAGCATTTAAGGGGACATTATTTCAGAGAGTTTTGCAAAGTGTTAATTGACCTCGTATATCATTTCTTCTTGCAGAAAGAGAAGGAGGTTTTAGCTTTATTGTCCCGCCTAGATTTAGATCATATCCATTTTACCGAATCTCCACCAGGTATGTGTTGTATTGGTTATTTATTTTCCTGTTCTGCCGCTTGTAGTCAGTTCTGTTTGTTGCTTCTGTGTTCCTCCTGGGGCCTTCATGAATTTTAATACATCGTGGTTAATGCAATGCCTATTAACTCAGGAGATGCAAATCAATCTGTTCACTTAGTTGCCGGTGAAGGACTGGAGGCTTATCTCCCCCTTGCCGATATGGTTGATATCTCTGCTGAACTTCAACGCCTTTCTAAACGCCTATCTAAAATGCAGATGGAGTATGATGGGCTCCTCTCTCGTCTCAATTCTCCTAAAGTATGTGTTTGATCCCACCTTAATTTGTTGGCATATCATATTAAATTGCGTGTCTGCTTACATCAAGCTAAAGAATCATGGATGCAGATTTAATACCTTGTAAACTTTAAATACTCCTCCTTATGTTATTTATCTCCCTCGAGGGGAAGCTTGTTAAGCTCACTGGGATGACATGTTACTTTCTTTAATCTCATTTTCGGCATTTTAGTGCATGTTAATGATATTCGGCTCTTGTTTTCTGAGTGTGCAGTTTGTAGAGAAAGCACCGGAGGATGTGGTACATGGTGTGAGGGAAAAGGCGGAGGAAGTAAAGGAGAAGATTACTCTTACTAAAAACCGCCTAGCTTTCCTGCAATCTACAGTTCTGGTTTCGGAGTAGGTGGTCGGCGCAAATTTTTCTTAGATAATGAAGCACGGTCCACATTCCTCCCATGGTTCATGGACTAGGAACAGAGCAGCACCATTTCCTACCCAAAGTCTCTCTGTTTGGATCATAGCCCCCTATATGACTGAAGATGTCTATGCGGCAATTGTTGAGGAAGTGAGGAAAATGTGTGCAGTTCATGACCCGATTTTCGACACATTACTCGCCGGACAGATCTCACTTCAACCTTCTCCAGGACGGCGATGCCCTGAAGAGGTGATCCTAAGTTATTCTCCGAAGAGCTGCATGAGAAACTAAAATTTGCATATTTGTTGGCGTAGGTCGCTGGTTCCATTGTACATTAAAATCACTTGCTTAGAAAATGAAAACGACAGGTCCACATCATGCTGTTTTTCTGCCCTAATGGAAATTACAAAGGGTCGTGAAAAGAGAGAAAAACCAAAAAGGTCACTTCATGATATAGAACGGTCCATCATGTCTAGTATTGTCGCAATAAACTCTAGGGTCCATAACTACCTGACTAATTCAGATGATAGCGAACGTACCGTTTGTTAAATTTGACTAACAATTTATATGTATGATGACACATAAGATGTAAGTGAAATAAGTTAAATTGTGCATCGTTAAAATATGATGCCATAGTTGTCACATCTATTCATCGGTCACTTAAGTCGGTATCACACATATTACGTCACTTACTGTTTTTATCTGATTTAAAACGAATAAAGAAAAAAGAGTGAATGGATTTGTGTGATCAATGGTTCCGATGAAACGTTGCGACCCTTCGGTTATGCTCACATTGGATCAAACTCATTGGGTTCCAATCAATTGCCTTTTAGAGCTAATGTAAACGAAGAAATTATTTGTGTCTTGACTATAATTCAATTTAGTTATAACACCCATCTATAAAGATGCAAGTCGAACAGGGGTTACTAAAATTCAATGCGCGGCACTAGGCAAATGTTGTTGGTCACTTACCTCAAGGTCCCAAATATCATGTCACCTTTATATATATATATATATATATATATAAAGGAATTCAGGTGTTGAGACCCTGTTCTCTTATATATATAAACTGAATTCAGGTGTTGAGACCCTGTTCTCTCCCGAATATCTATTTCTCTGGGAGAAAATATAACCCGTAAATGTAATTTTTAACACAAGGAGAGAAAGGAGAAATAAATAAATAAATTTTTTATTTTCGTGAGCAGACCACAACCCAGTCGATCCACCAAACCAAGCCCGGCACAGGGTTTGTCCGTAGCCGGAGCCGAATGGACTCCTTCACCCCACCACCGCCCCTCGAACCACCGTCAAAACTCCCCATCAAACGCAGAAGCCCTCACCCCGGTTCCTCCCTCACCCCCACCACCACCGCCACCGCCACCGCCGCCGACCACTGCCCCCTCCTTGACCCCGCGGCCTCCTCCCCGCTCTCCAAGTTCCACCGGATCTGGTCCGAGCCCGACGAGATCCGCTTCCTCCAGTGCCTCCTCGACTGCGCCTCCTCCCAGAACCTCTCCTTCCCCCGCGACCTCCGCGTCTTCTACCGCCGCTTCTCCGCATCTTCCTCCGCCGCCTCCCAGCCCTACTCCAATTCCCAGCTCTACGAGAAGCTCCGCGGCCTCCGGAAGAAGTTCCGCGCCATCTCCTCCCGGGTCGACCGCGGCGCCCTCGATCCCTCTCGCCTCTCCCCCCACGACCGCGCTCTCTTCGACCTCTCCGAGAGGCTTTGGAGCCCCGAGTACGCCTCTGTCTCGCCCTTTGGCACTGGTAATAGCAATGGTCGTAACAATGCAAGTGGGGATTTCGGTAGTTGTGGTGGTGATGTCATGCCTGATGATGGGGTTGGCTTGGTAGGCGTTAGGGTTAGTTTCGCCGCGGAGTTGCATTTGGGGTCGAAGGGCTGGGACGAGAATGGTAGGGGCGTGATCGGTTGCGCGGAGGAGGAGGAGGTGGAGGAAGGGGAGGAGGATTATGTGGCTGACGGTGTTCATGGCAATGCAAATGGTGCTGATGCCGTGCGTGGTGATTGTCATGGAGACTTGAAGATGAAAGAGGTGAACGTCGATTGCGATTTCAGCGGGCGAGAGGATGGGGTTGTGATCTTGAATGAGACCAGTGGCTTAGGTGGTGGTATTGGTGGGATCGGTGAATTGGTGAAGACAGCTGCTTTGGAGGTGTTTGATCAGTCTTTGGAAGAGGTCAAGGCAGGTTTTTCGCAAGAGCCTTTGCGTTGCTGTTGCAGATGTAGCTGCCTTCCAGATAGCCTTGACTCTAGCTTTGCTGCATTCAAGGATAGGCCGAAGCTTTTGCTAGATCAAAGGTCAGCGGAGTTGGATGTTTTCAGTCGACGGTTGAGGTTGATTATCGAGGAAGTACTTACCAAGAAGTGAGTATGTGTTCCTTCCGTAGCTACGATCACGGTGCATCGCACCGATAACTGCAGTTCCACTTAGCTAATGTTATTAGAACTGGGAGAATTCTTTATGGACGTATAGGTGGTTTCTTGAGTGCTTATAACCTAGGAAATGAGTTCACAGCCCTTCTGTAGATAGAATCTGCTGTCATTCATCGAGTTATATATTATTGTACATTCCTCTTTCTAAGTGCATTATTCAGTTTTATAGCCATTTTCCTGGATCATAGAAGTTGCAAGTCATTTGTCTTATCATTGCAAATGCGGTTACGGTTCATCTTGATAAGTAATCTTGAGTTTCTGAGCATCTTCACTTGGCGATCAAGCTTGACGCCCGAAGAGATTCTGTGTAAGAAATTCATGCTATTGATGTTGATGTGCTCTCTAGTATTTGCAAAGCACCTTTCCCATTTTCTCACCAAGGATAACAGTTGGAAAGTAAATGTAGGGGAGTAACTGAGATAAATTGAGCAGAAAAAAGTGTGAGGCTCGAGCTCATCTCAACTCGATTACTTGGTGCACGAAGCTAAATGAGTGCTTGATCGAATATTGCATTATCTTGTTCGAGCTCGACTCGTGAATGTAATGAGGTCGACTCATCTAAGCTCAGTTGAGATTAAGGGAAAAAAAAAAGCTTGAGCATGTCGTGAGTTCGAAATTTTCTGGATATGGCTCCTCCTGTTAGTACTCCAGAACCGAATAAACATGGAACCTCATAAATGATCCTTCCCATTGAAACCAACAAGAACTTGACTAGCCATTTCATATCAACATGACTGATGTTTAATCTTTGCACTTGCTTTTGAATAAGCGATTCCCGACCTTAATAGTTCGAGAATGAAAAATGCTAGAATAGGGCAGATACATCAAGATATACCTCAATGGTCGAATATCTTTCGATGGGACATAACATTCATTTGCTGTGCTGGTTGGGAAGTATGGAGAGACAGACAGAAGAAAGCTGCTGGTCTCGTGCCGTGAGGGTCTCTTCCCGTGAGAATGTCAATGGAAGGTTCTTGTTGACGAACTTTCACGGCGACGGGAGGATGAGGAGTGGAGGTGACAGATGGCTTGGTTCATTTTGCCCTAAATGATATCAATTGCATCATCTCTCAACTGTGCTTGGTGTTGTAGAAATCTGCAACTTCATACCTCGACAGAAGGAACAATCACATTTCACATGATCAATTTAAAATTTGCACTTCACGCGACCGTGCCGTGACCAATCATCGTTTTTCCCTTCCGTTTTCATCTGCCGGGGGTGTACGCATCGAAAACTTGCAGGCAGCAATTTGAGTCATTGACTTAGCTTCTTTCCAGAAACAACAAGCTCTTGCTGATAAGCAAATCTGTTCACAGAATAGTGTAATACACAGACATAGTTTGGAGCGAGGCTTGGTTTGTTGGTACGCCTTTACTCGTATCAAAGTGTAATCTTCAGCTCATATCTTTGCTCCAATCTAAGCTTACACCGTCATTCAAGCATATGATATTGGTCATCAAGTGTGGGCTATTGCCATTGGATTTTCTTTGCTTTCTCTCTCTTGATTTTAATTTTGACAGAAACCTTGCGAAATCAAACATTCATTAGATAGTTGATCTCATAAATATTCACACCATAAAATTGGGCAGAGAGATATCGATCGCTCTCGCAATGTGAACACGAGAGTTCACCAGCTCTATCGGTACAAATTGAGATAACCTTTTCAAGATGCTGGTTTTTATCAAATTGGTATGCTAAATTAGTCATGCTTTGTTCATTTGACTTTTGGTGGGATTGTCTCTTTAGGAACTGATCGATTTGATGACAGAAACTTTCGAATCCGTAGTCTTTTTATACCCACTCTCCATTGCGGCATAGGTGTTCTCGAATGTGGTCGTTCGATCATCTGTCTTAGGAAGTTGATGACAACGTTGACAAGTGACCGTGAGGGGACATGCTCCATGGACCTAAACTCGTCCATCTACTATTGAATGGAGGGGTGCATCACTTCCTGTACAATCTCTGAAGATACCATTTCTTGATCAATTAGGGGTGATGATTATTAGAAGGGATAATGACATCATGAGTATCTCAACTTCATCCCTTTCACAATCAAATACTTAACCTTGTCTTTATTCAATCAAGTACCTCAATTTTGGGTCAATGCCAGACACCCATTAAAATAAATTGTTAGGTCATGCGATTATGCTATTTGCTCGCTGACTCAGTAAAAGTTGACCACAATCGTTGAAATGGCTCGCCCACTTGACGTTATGCTATCCGCATTTAAGTGCCGGATTTAGGCGATTTAGTGTATCTCTCTTGACGTGATGTTATTTCGAGAGAACGAATTGAGTATCGATGTGGACAGTTGATAGCTATCTAACATGTTAGTATAAATGTTAGCATTGTCTTTCCATAATTCCAACAAATGCCTCGCATCGAGCTTAAAGATCAAGGTTCTCGGATTGGGCAATATTAGGGAAGTTTAGATATCATTGCAAGATGGACAACGTGACTTATTGCAATATCATTATCCACTATTAGAAAAACGATGTTTATTTATTTAGACTTGCGTAAAAATGATCGGACAACCGTTCACAAAAAAGGGTACATCGAAGGTCAAAACAGCGGCTCTTCCATACGTTACGCAATAAATCCTGTATAGCTGTAGTGGACCCAAGGCTAGCTTTGGCCATGAACGGAGCTCGAATTGCGCAGAGACTTCCTTGTGATGCTTTTTTGCCCTAGCAGACAATCAAAATTTGGGTAAACTCCTCGTGCGTTTCGCCAAATCTAACGGGTAGGTCGAGAAATATCAATTGGTTAGGATCCTATTTTGACTTTGAATTTTGCTGTCACGCTCGAGCAGAATGTTGGGAAAAGTCAAGAGGAGGGTACATGGGGAGCAGTGAATAGATTGGACTTTTAACGAAAGGAGAAGTCGTCATCGTGAAGAGATTATAACAAATGATTCATGGTAAAGCTGTGAATTTTTTAGGAGGAATGGGCACGAGTCCTGGGTGTGCCTTGGTATACATTTGTGAGATGAAGATTCCGTTTGTTTATGAAATATAACTTCGATTAAAATATTTTTGAAATTTTTTGATAGTCAAGAAAAATATTCTCCACCAATGAAAAAAATCTTCAAAAATAGAGAAATTATTTTTCATTTTTTTAAAGGAAAAAAATATTTTATGTGTTTTTCGTTTACCTTTAAATATCGCAGTCTCTAACAGCGTGCCTCGACATCGGTTGAGGTCGGTGAGTAGGCGGCCTTTGATAAATGAATATCGAAAAATATTATCATTTTCCAGGAAAATATTTTCCAGAAATGTCATATTTTCCGTAAAAAGAACAAAGCCAAAATGTTGAGAAATAAATATAAAAAGATATATAAATTATAATAACTTAAACTTTTAGAGAAATTGATCTTATAGTCGGTTTTATATGAACACCACCCCGCCCTATTCTAAATCGCTTTCTTTGCAAATCTTTAATAGGACAATGAAACATAGCAAAATGTTACCATGTATTTTAATAATGAGCATGGTCCTTTAGTTGACTTTTTTTTTGTGTGACATCTCCTACATTGTCCTAAAAGCTTAAATTGTCGGATGAAAACATAATTTAATATTTAATTATTATAACACTCCATCTTAGACTAGTTTGGTTTTTTTATTATTTACTACTAAGTTTTGACATATTTAATTGGGGAGGCGAATGAAATCTGGAAAGATTTGAACTCATAATATCCATCTCTGATACTATATGTGAGAGTATAATCTAACTGTTTTAAAAATTTAGGCTAATAGATAAAAATGTGGTTTAATATTCAAATATTCTAATATGAGTATAGAGAAGATGTATAAAAAAGAAATTTAATATTTAAAAAATTGAGTAAAATAGAGTGTTTGGTAAAAGTGTTCTTAAAATAAAAAAATAGAAATGTGTTTGATACGATTAATATTTTTTTTATTTTTTCTCGTTTTTCTTTTTGTTTATGGGCGATTGATCATCGCTAACCAGCCCCCTGCTACTGAGCCGCCTCCTGTAGTCACTGCCGGTCGCCAGCAGTCGATGACAAGGGGTGGTCGGAGGCCGCAAAGGCAAGAGAGAAAAAAAAATAAAAATAAAAAGTGTCTTTTAACAAAGTATTTAAGAACAATAAACAAAAAACAAGAAACAAGTTTTTTTTATTTTTTTTTGTTGGTCCAAATGTGTTCTCAGAAAAAAAAAAAATTTTGCAGGGGGTGGTCGGAGGCCGCAAAGACAAGAGAGAAAAAAATAAAAATAACTAATCCTCTGAGCTACAGGCCCCGCCCCGTCTCCACTGGATCTGTTCCCGGGAGTACCCTAAAAAAAAAGGAACCTTTCCTCTCCCCGGTTAAGAAGATGTGAAAGCTCCTTTCTCTCTATAATAAGGGTGCGCTCCGAGGTGTGTCCTCTTTCTTATTCTTAAGCAAGCCCCCGAGAGGGCAAAAGTATTTTTTAACAAAGTGTTCAAGAAGCAATTTTTTTTGCTCCTTATTGTTGGTCCAAATGTGTTCCTAATAAACAAAAAAATATTTTTTTATTTCCGAAAATAAAAGTGTAAACAAATGCGTTTCTATTTTTTTGACAAAAAAACATAAACAAATCTGTTTTTGAAAAAAACAAATAGACCCTTAATTTCTGTTAAGAACAAAATGGATTCCGACTCATTAAGAAAAATAACAAAATTTTAACTATAAATTCAAAATCTATTAAAGATTCGAGTAATTGTGAGTTAAGTACGAAAGGTTCGATTTACTTTCGAATCATAATTCTCGATTCGAACGTGGGTTATTTTCTTGCTCTTTCATTTAAAAGGTTCATTGACTCGTCACCAAACAATGCTAGACATATCGGGAAAGCGCATTGCTTTATCAAAAAGGGGAGAACAACTTCAAAGATTACCCTAAGCAGCGTTCCCAAAAATTTGTTAGCATATCCAGACAAAATCAAACAGTCTCGTGCATAAGGATGTTCAATTCTAATCCACATCAAGATTCTGTACCCAATGTGACTTTTCTTCAGATGCAGTCCCATGTGCAGCAAGACGCTAGTCGTGCTCTTACATTAGTACCTCAGCCTAAAAAGTTAGGTCAGATATTCAATCTCGTCCTCTCCCGTTCGAGCTCTTGAGAAACCTTTCTTGATTTAATTGATGCGTCGAATGACCCTATTCGCCTCCCTTTTAAGTATTGATTCTGGGTCGTACTCCTATCCCCCTTTTCAAGTAATTCTGATCTTCGTTGTTGTGTCGCGAGTATCAATCACGCGATTAATGACGTAGTATGACCCTTCATAGGTCACTAGCTCATCAGTCTCGATCGGCTCGGTATTTTTCATGGGTCGGGTTGATCACGGGATGGCTACATCTACCCTCTCCCTACATGTACAGGGAAACCCAGTTGGCCTGATCCTTATCCCAAACTACAAGAATTGGTAGCTTCCTTTGATGAGATGAGCTTTCGGGCAAGAAAAATTGAATTTTTACTGGTCAATCAAGGAGACATCTTTAGAATCTCCGAAATTTGGATGGATCCAAAGGAGACAAATTTCGTGAGACAAAATTACGTTTTGCCCAACCCTTCAAACCAGTAATTTCCAACTGAGCCTATTGTTTCTTATATAAAATCTGCATGCATCTTCTCTTACTCAACTTTGACTGTAAGATGAATAAAGAAACTAACGACTAATTTACAAGCAAAATTTTTGGTATGTAGTATAAAAAAAAGAGATAAAGCGGTATCTTTTTATGTTGCATTTATTTTGTTAAAAATAAGTAATGTGAAAAATATTTTCCTAAAAATTAATAGCTTATATCGTTTAGAATAACTAGTCAATAAAAAATTTCATTGTCGACCCCGATTCATATCTAGACCTTTTTTTATGGATAATAATATATTTTATTTATTATATAATATTTTAAAAAGTTCTTATTTTTGGAGAAATAAATGTATGACTCTTGAACTTATTTTATTGATAGAATATTTTTAAAAATTATTTATTTATTGAGAAGTAAATGTATGATCCATGAATTTATTTTGTTAATATATATTTTCAAAATAAATGTATGATTTATAAATTTATTTTGAAAGATAAGTTGGTTCCAAATTAGCTCTGATCCGAATCCTAATCCCAATCCCAATCCAGAATCCTACTACGACAATGGCACTGGCTCGTCATTCCCCGCAGCAAGCAGACCCAAAATCGTCAACTCACATGCCATCACCATTCCACGTGTACTTCAACCTATATATAGAGGAGAGAGAGGGCGACCAGGGAGAGAGAAAGACTCCCCATCTTCGTCTTCTCTTTTGGAGCACTCCCTCTCTCTCTCTCTCTCTATTTCTCTAGCTCTCTGCGATCGCGCTCTGTCTCTCCGCAGGTCCTTTCACATCGCCGTTGAAAAGTTTGACGTTGAATCGCACTTTTCCACGGAGAGAGCGAGATAGGGAGAGGGAGAGGGAGAGAGAGAGAGAGAGCAAGTGAGGGCCCTTCCGATTTCTCTCCGGAGCGGGTGATTTTCCGACGGAGGCGGCGGCAATGGACGAGAATTCGGCTCTGATACAGCAGATTTTGAGGGAGCAGCAGGAGGAGGAGGAGGAGGGCCAGATTGCCAATCGGAGTTCCAACCCCAAGGACAAGGACCAGGGCCACGGGTGGCAGACCGTCTCCTACCCCAAGCGCCACCGGAAGGCCGCGAAACCCCAGCCGGAGAGGCCCGGCCACGACGCCCGCCCCAACGGCGATGCCGACGTCTTCCGATCGATCGAGCTGCACGCCGAGGAGCGGCGCCGGCGGGTCCTCGAGGCCCAGGCCGCGGCTGCGGTGGCTGCCGACGCGGGCGCCGCCGGCGGCGGATCGAAGCGGCACTCCGACGATGAGGACGATAGCGACGCGGAGGTCGCCGGCGCTGTCGAGAACGGCGGGGGTGAGGCGAGGAAGGTGAGGCCGAAGAAGCCGAAGAAGCCAAAGGTCACGGTGGCTGAGGCGGCCGCTAGGATTGACTCGGGCCATCTCAGTGTATTCCTAGCCGACATCACGGTCAGTGATCTCTTGACGTTTGGGTTTGCTTTGTTATCTCTGATCTGTTGTTATGGTTGTGAATCTGTGAGAGGAAGATGTGATCTTTGGTTTTTGTGCGGCCATTTGTCTGTGCGCAGGCATCGTATGAATCGCAGCAGGATATACAACTTATGCGGTTTGCCGACTACTTTGGTCGTGCATTTGCATCGGTGGGCTCTGCACAATTCCCTTGGCTGAAGATATTCAAGGAGTCTTCTGTGGCGAAATTGGTTGATGTGAGTATTAAATCTTGCCGTTCAATAACTTTATCCAGGAAATTGATTGGGATTTGATTCTGTGGACTTTAACGTGTCTACTGATGGTTTCAATTTGGACTGCTCCCGAGCCAGTAGTTGCTTAAAAAAATGATTTTTTCGCATGTCCATGGTGGCTCAAACGTCGGTTGAAGTATTTTGTCAAATCGACCCCTTTATCTTGTACGCTTGAATGCATGCTCCTGGAATCGTTACCTTTGACATGCTTTCTGCTGGAAATTTGTCCATTTTATTCTTGAATTGATATTGCATTAGTTGCATGTCAAAATTAATGCCGCCAGTATGCATATTGGAAGATCATATGTTTTTTGCAAATGCACCTGATTTCTTGATATTGCATTTTCTGTTTGTATGGAGATAGAAAGACAATACTATTTGTGTTTCATATATTTGATATTTTGAGGACTTGACATATCGTAAGTTCACTTTCTATCAGATCCCTCTGGCTCATATCTCTGGAGATGTCTATAGGACATCGGTTGATTGGCTCGGCCAGAAAACCCCTGAAGCACTTAGTTCGTTTGTATTATGGTTGCTTGATAGCATTCTCGCTGATATGACTAGCCACCTTGGAGCTGTTAAGGGATCCAAAAAGGTAGTTCAGCCAGCACCATCTAAGTCTCAGGTAAGATTCTGATTCTGGCCATGCGTTAAAGTAACTTTATGGAGCTTCGATGAGAAATGTGTTTTAGGAGATTTTGGAAAAACAAGACTTGATATTTTGAAGGAAAACAACGGGCTAACTGCAAAAGGTCCAATAAGGTGCTGGAGTAATTTAATATATATGCAGATCCCAGCCACAGGAGTTGGTGGAGGTAATTGTGTCCACTTTTTAGAAATCTTTTGCTTCCATGTATGTACCATGCCGGGTACAATTTGGTTGCATGGGATGCAATAATACCACCAATTGGTCAATAAAGGATTTAGGATTAAGACTAACTCCTGTTGCAGTCTAAATGTGCTGTGGATGAATTAGATTGGATCTATACAATTTCATTGTGCATAATATGGGAATTGGCCTGTTTGGCTGTTGCCTTTTTCAGGCTCTAAAACCTTGGTCAGTTCTCAATAACCGTGAAGAGACTGACCTGTGTTAATGTTTGAGGAATATCCGCTGGAAAATGAAAATTTCAGCAAACTACATGAGGAGCTTTCGTGAAGGTTTAGGCACCGTTCTAAGTACAATTGAGTTAGGAAGACAGTGAATCTTGTGCATACTATGCCTGGAATCTCATCCTACAGTGACCTTTGCTCCTTTCCCTTAGACTGCAGGGTTAGATCAAGGACCTTTTTTGTAGAATTATATCCCCTTTTTTCCCGTAGTGCGCCAGAGATGTGGAGCTATAAGCTTTTGGGCTATTGGCATCTCCAGCAATGTCTCTTCTCCCTTGTTCTACCATTATTGGATTGACAACCCTTGACTGTTGCTTTGTTGATTTCAAGCAAACTTTGAGATTTTTTATTTTTAGTTTTGATAGATAAAAGAAAAGATCACTGTACTACAACAAGCGGGTGCAAACCCATGTACAAAAAGAGCTCAGAATAAAAAGAACTCAGTTACAAGACAAATCATCTATTATGTTGCTTAAAACATCTACATTCAGACATAACCTTCACTATACCTATATTATAAGACTTTCAACCTTCATAATTACAAAAGCGTGCTTCTCCTCTCTGAAGAAAGCTCTTTTATTGCACTCTTTCCATATCAACTGATAAATGGAAAGAGGTATTGAAGAAATCCTCCTCTTCTTTACACGAGGCAAAAGATGACCTACCAAGTACATAATTCATGTTCATTAGATCCTCTTATAACCCATGATAGCCAGTGCATGCATAAGTGGCCACCCAGATCAATTGGAGAAGTTAATATCATTCAGCTAGTAGCGTCATCTGTTATTTAATGGCATTTGCTACAATGGAAATTTTACGCTCTGTGTGTTGCAGTATCTTATCGTTATGACTACAGTGCACATTCTAATTCTGACTTTTCAAAAGTTAATCTTAACATCCTCAAAGAGTCTAATCGTAATCTGAAGTGAACCTGTATATTTGTAACACAAACTTTGAGGCATGGCACATGAATAGAATTTGTATACAGTTAACACGAACTTTTTATTTCACAGCTTTGCAGTACATATGCAAATAGCTCTACCTTTCAATCTTTGGCTGGCTCATATTGCCCATTTGTTTATAGAATATCGACATTGCCTTTTAAACTGTTTGTGATTTCAACTCATAAGAGCCTATAGATCCTAGTTTATTAAAGTGACTTTATTTAGAATAGCATGAACTCAACATATACTTCATATGACTCAGTCCACTTCTCTGGACACTTGGTTAAGTTGATGATGCACCGCAAATTTCAGTGAGCTGGCTTTTTCTGTCATTATTTTTTTTTTTTGATGACCGAGATCTCCACCACGACCCCCTATATGCGTGGACGGCTTTGAAAGGCCTGGCCCATATGCCTCGGGAGAGACTAGTACAAGACCCCAATACCATGACCCCCCACTTAAGACGCTAGCAACTACGGGTTTCGGAGCTTCGACTTGGTAATGAGGAAGAGACTCTCAACCAATAAAGCTACTCACCATGGAGTTCTATCCTTTGTTTTTGTTATACTTGACCTCAATAATCAAGGAAATTAAATTGAAGCTTTGTTTGGCCTCTCCTATTGACCTTTCTGGAGATTATACCTGGTTTTTTGGCTGGCACTGTCGTTAAGCAACTTTAGTGGAGGAATTTGACCCTCTACAAATGAGGTTAAGGTGTGTCTGTGGAGAAATATGGTTGTTTTTTCGATTACATGGATATGGGGTCTCCTACTGGTAGAAAGGAAGGAAGAGATGTTTGCTTTTCCTTTTTTACCAAACTTACTATAAATTAGACTCTGTCATGGTTGATAAGTGTATCTTTAATTTTCTTGAATAATTTATTCTTTCACCTTTGGTATAAGTAGTAGTTAACAACTTAAGTCTTCAACTTAATCTCCCATGAGATATTCATGTCTCTATATCTCTGATTATTATTCTAAATGATGCTTGTCGGCTGAATGTTGGGATTGCAGGTCGCCATATTTGCTGTTTTGGCAATGGTGGTGAGGCGAAAACCTGATGCATTGATTAGTTTGCTTGCTGTGGTGAAGGAAAATCCCAAATATGTGGGCCAAGATAAGCTACCGGTCATTGTTTGGGTGATTCTTCAGGTAATTTGTAATTTTTTATCGGTTACGTCTCTGATAACACTGTGGCTTTTTTCACATAATGCTTTAACTTTTGTTGTTAGGCCTCCCAAGGAGACTTGGTTGTGGGCTTGTACATGTGGGTTCATCTTCTCCTGCCCCTGTTATGTGGCAAATCTTGCAATCCGCAGTCCAGAGACTTGATTTTACAGTTAGTTGAAAGGTTGAAACACCTGCTGCTTTGGTTTTCTTCTTATATTCTAAGCAATGTTCTGATTCTCATCTAATTTGCTATTCACCTCCTGTATCAGGATGTTGTCCTCCCCAAAAGCCCGTTCGATTATCTTAAATGGTGCAGTCAGGAAGGGCGAACGCTTAATACCACCAGCATCTCTTGACCAATTGATGAAAGTCACTTTCCCAGCACCTTCATCTCGTGTAAAGGTTGGGCTATTATCTTCTGTTATGTAGTGAAATGGCCTTATTTTTTGGGGTGGGTGTTGAACCATCTTGGATTTGTCTGCTGGTAGGCAACTGAGAGGTTTGAAGCAATTTATCCGATTTTAAAAGAGGTTGCCCTTGCTGGCTCCTCTGGAAGCAAAGCAATGAAGCAGTTAGCCCTGCAGATCTCAAACTATGCAATCAAAGCTGCTGGAGAAGGTAACGGAAAGATGTCTATTGTCCCCTTGTTCAACTCTTCTTTTGTAGAAGTATGATCTTAATTGTTCACTGACTTTCTTTGTAGTTTTCTTTTTGGGTCAAAAATTTTCTGCATGGATTAATATATGATGCATACGCAGGAATCCCTGATTTATCCAATGAAGCTAGTAACATTTTCATTTGGTGTTTGAGTCAAAATAATGAATGCTACAAGCACTGGGTAAGCATTTTGTTTCTTTGTTTGGTGAAGCATATTTTATGTTTTTTTTTGGTAAATAAGCATATTTTATGTTCATGTGTCTTTTTCTCACAAATTGAAATTTTGACAAAATAATGGTGTGGAAACAGGACAAGCTTTATCTGGATAATCTGGATGCGAGTGTCCTTATTCTGAAGAAGTTGTCTGATGACTGGAGAATCCACTCATCTAAGCAACCTAGTCTTGATCCTCTGAGAGAAACTTTAAAGCTTTTCAAGCAGAAGGTGACACTTTCCTTCTCCATTCGTCATCTACCCGCCCGACTATCCCCCTCATTACCTGTGCAGACGTCCCACATTGAATACTTTCTTTTGGATTTGGTGTGCATTTAGCTAAGTAAAATCCATGAACAAACTTGTAACGTAAGAGTGGGCAGAACTTATTAATTTGCTGTGTTGGTGTTGTGGTCACAGAATGAGAAAGCTTTGGCAAAGGAAGACGATGCATCACTCAAAGATGCTGACAAGTACTGCAAAAGCATGCTGGGGCGGTTGTCAAAGGGCCCTGGATGCATGAAGTCTCTGATGATCCTTGCAATCCTGGTCATCATTGCTGCAGTTATGTCCCAGAATATGCAATCTTGGGACTTGAACAAACTGCTCGAGAAATTCAACCTCCCCCAGAACTTCTAACTGCTGCGCAGACTGGCTGTTGGTCAGAGGACAGGTCAACAACGATACCAGTAGTTAGGAGGCATAGGTCATTGCAAAGTTGCCCATGAAACAGTGGGCCGAGGATGAGTTCTCTCCAATATTGTGAGATCCTGGTCGGGCCCAAGGCAAAGTCAAACTAGTGACAGTAGCCAAATTTTGTTGGCTGTGACCCCTTTTATAGAGAGTTTTCAATGGATTTTGGTTGCCCAAGTTCTTTTAGTTTCGTGTTAGATTCACAATAAGCAGTGACTAATTTATGGTGCTTTGTTCATTACGTTGGGGTTTCGAGTTTTATTGAATCGGCAGAGGAAGGAGGATGAAAGTGGTTGGCAAAGGTTATTTCTCATTGGATTTTGCTTTTACTTGTAACAGTGATCTTGTGCAGGCGTCGCATGAGTTGGCTACGCTTTGCGATTGCAGGTCTCTTTATATGGCGACGGCCTCGATGGTCAAGCCATATGCTTTTGTAGTTCATGCCCTGCTGAATTTGTCAGCAGAAGTTCACTCCCCTTCGACTTACTTCTTCCCTCGTTCGGATTTCCTAGCTCGCGTTTTGGAGGATGCGGCTCTTCATTTGCCCGTATTTCTCTATTGTATTATGATCTTTGTGGCTTCGTTCCTCGAATGGAACTTCAGCTTTACGGGATTAAGAGGAAGCACCCTGGCGTACTTACAATCTAATCTCTACATGTAACAGCTCAGTTTTTCCTTGCACAAAATCGCCAGCTACGAATTCATACAACGGATTTCCTCCAAGGAATCTGATGTGTGTCGATCTAGATCGAGGATTGCCTCATCGACCAATGAGAATGTCAATGCATCAATAATTTGCGAGGGTGTACGACATTATCAGCTTAATTAAATGGTCCCGAGGAGTGGGATCGTGGACAAAAAAAAAAAGAAAAAAATTCCGTGACTTCTCTCAACAATTGAAATCTCGACCGATAATTGATGATCCGAAATGACATTTCCGAGATCAAATCCATAGGACGAGATGAGTGGAGATAAGTGCAACTTGCGTTACTCGTATTTGAACTTATCAATGCTCTTGACATAAAATTTACAAGACAACTCATGAGATCGGACCGATAATCTAAGGCGTCATTCTTTTAAGTTTCCGTAGGAAGGATTCCAGAACATGGCATTAAACTCCTCGTGGACGCCAACTTCCATGCATGTGCCTAAAAACCCAAGCAAAAGAATGGTTTCCGAGTAGGAATATAGTAATTAGCCAATTCAATTCAACAAAATACCCCAAGTTGGCACGTTCTTACATGTTCTCTCCCGGACGCCGTACTACATCCGGACACCCCTTCATACCAGAAAGCAAAAGCATCATGGCCAGATCTAACTTCTCATTAACTAAAGATCCAACCTCCTTTCACTTTTTTATTCGGAAAAGCTAAAGGAATAATAATAATAATGATGAAAGGCAATTCCACAACCGAAAACTATCTAATAATTAGATAACCTATTGCCCTAACGTGGGTGAGGTTGGCACCCCTCGATGGCATTTCTTGTCTGAAGGATCTGACGAGTAGCGACTTGATAGCAACAGTGGAGAGTTCTTGTCGTACCGCTATAAGGATGTCGGAGGACGAGCTTGATTAGGGCAAGAGGCCTTCACCGGATATCTCACGGGAGTCACGTAGACTAAAAGGGTCTGCTCTTTGCCATGGTTGTAACCGGAGGACCGGCCGATTTTCCATTAGAGTCGCTTTTAGGTCCAAGGGAGTTCACAAAGACCAGCACTCATTCTACCCTTTTGCTGGCTCCGTGATTGGTACTTGCGCGCATGATCTCCATTGGAAGAGTGAGACTCAAACTCCTACTTCACAGCAAACGAATACCCATGTCGAAACTAGGGTTAATTCGAGACGGATCTTGCTCATTGCTCTCTGATCTCCATTCATGGAAACAGCAGAGCAGCTTTCACATTAGATCGCCCCCACCGACGAACCACGTCGTTGAAAAAGGTGTCGCGAGGTGCAAAATAGCGATAGGACAAAAGGACATAAGCGAAACTCACCTCATCATAATAAAGGTCCTTTGACCAAGAGTACTTATAATATAGAATGATTGACGAGAGCAATAGACACGGCGCCTTCCCCGCCCGCTCTTTATGGAAATTCCCATATGGGGGTTCAATCGGTGCCCCCTCATTTCACGCCTTAAACCACGCAATACTAATTCCGCACTGTACTTCATCATTATCGACCTTCTTTTGAGTCCCGCAATCATTGTTTGCGCACTCAGGCTGCTCTATATAACTCGGCCTCCGTCTCCTCCATCGACGTACTAAACTCCTCAACACTTTAGAGAGGAGTTTCCCAGTGTGTAGAGAGATAAAAGAAAAGGAAGAGACAAGGACAATGGCTATGCGTCCGTACATTCCCTTCTTGGTGCTCTCCCTCCTGCTCCTGATTGCGCTCTCCGATGTAGCTGAGGTGATGCATACTTCCATTGTTTCGTTCCGTTCTCTTCTTTGTATAAACGAACATTGGTCTAAGCTGATGAATTGAGTTCTTGTTTTGTTGACTTGTGGGACAACAGGCTGGCGGCAAGCTCAGGCCTTCAGGTAACTGAACAGTGTGCTTTGCTTCTGCATCACGAGATTTGCCTAATGTACTGTACAATTCTTCTTTAAGTAATATAGCTTACAATGCGAAATGTAACTGATAACGGTGTAGATTGCCCCAATAAGTGCAAGTTCCGGTGCTCGGCGACATCGCACAAGAAGCCGTGCATGTTCTTTTGCCAAAAGTGCTGCGCAAAATGCCTGTGCGTGCCTCCTGGAACTTATGGCAACAAACAAGTCTGCCCTTGCTACAACAGCTGGAAGACCAAGGAAGGAGGCCCCAAATGCCCTTGAAACTCGATTCGATCTAGTTTGTTTAATTTCATCGTGACGACTGGCTACTACACAGTCAATAATGCTCGATTCTCCGTGCCTAATTTGTGTCATAATCCACCATAGTTGCTGCAAGTTAAATTAATTATAGGATATCTATAAGTTTGTTAGTTGAATCTTTTTGTACTACTGTTATGTGTGAAGATCACCCAGACAATTATTGAATATGTTGGGCGGTGCATTTAGCTGGGATAGGTTGATGATTTGATGTGTAATTCTGGATTAAGCCAAATTTTTTTCAGTTAACCCAGGAATGTTTATTTCTTTACATGTCTGTATTAACTTCAACAACAAATAGTAGTGCTAGCCCTGCTGGGACATTGTCCATGGACGTTAAAAGATGGATCCAACACAATGAACAATACAATCTCTGTTTGTTGAAAACAAGAAACAACATTTTCACCGTATGATGTTAAGAACGGATCTGAGGATAGCTCGTAATCTTGTTTGATTTTCAGTACACGAGGAAATTGTGTTTGTTAGGTAACAAGCTTCAGGTGAGCTAAGACGTGTGTAAAAGTCTTCCCTGGCACATGGATTAGAGAAAGAGACGTGCAAGGGTCAGCTAATAAAACCAAAATGCTTCTGGTTCAACTTGATACCTATATGTATGAATGGAGCTAGAGCAAGAATTTTTAGAAAAAGGTTTTTTGGCTTGACGTGCAAAGAATTCTTCTTACTACTACAAAGACCAAGCAGATACGAAGAAAAAACATATATATAAGTATGTCGGCTGATGTTTTAAGGCTGTTAAATCACATAAAATTCACGCGAGATTGAGACACGTGACATGCTCGCAAGCGTTACGCAGATTTTTTCTTGATCGTCACTTTAGCCAGTTTCTTAATGTTGTCATGCATAGAAAATCTCCAATCAAAATATATCAGAAAGGGTTAAAGCTCATGCAAGGTTGAATTATGTAATACATTCACGTGCAAGTTTTACCCTAGTAATTTGGCATTTTGTTGTCAATTTAGCGAATCTCTAATCTGAAGAATCTTTTATTCTTATGCATATTTTGGTGATAAAATTCTAGTTGTATTGATAAGATTAATTAAGATAGTCGGGAAAATAAGTAACTTAAAGCATCAATGAGTAAAAATTAGATTAACAACGTAACCAATGCTGGCAATGGAATATTCACAAGAAAATGAAGGGAAATGTGAATATTATTATCCTGAAAGAAAAAGAAAATACTAGGAATTCTATACATTGAGTCTTGAGGAAAGAAATATTACGAACCTGTGTGATGCATCGACGATGTTGCATAATTTAGCAAGATGTCCACTAATTTTCTTTACGTTTGTCATCAATTATGAGCTATCATCCACTCTTGCAAGAACAAAAATATTCATTGAATTCCATGATGAAGGAAGTTTAGATATATGGAGTTGGTAGATGTTCCCGACATAATCACCTCCAAAATCTCTAGGAATAAGGAATAGCAAATGGAGGAGAGGAAAAAATTTCCTTTTCCTCTCAGGAAAATTTTACACATGTATTTTGTTAGCCTTGTCCAAGCCAAATGAATTGCACAAAGTGAATAATTTCGTCGAGTCAAAATGAAAAAGATGTCGACAAATAATTTACATTCTTATTTTATGTTTCCATCCTTTTCATTGATCCATACTAATTTTATGTGATCAAAATACTGCATATACTCATATATTAATCGATAAATATTGTAGTTTTATGAACCTATTCGAATCCACTTTAAAAAGAACTCTACGTGCATCCTAGAGAATAATTTGATTAATGCGGATATTTATCTTGTCATAATTTTGTGCATGTCACGACATTTCTGACTTAAATTCATGTCAGTCTCAATACCTATGATGGTATAAGCAATCCAAGTAGAACGAGAAAGGTGTACATAAACGAGAATTCAATGAGCCTCAATACTCTGAATGGAGCTAGACTTGCCGACCGAGAGCATCTGCTGGGAAATCCTATCTTTCTACCAAAATCTCCAAGCAGCAACCTACCGATATTTTGCACCGACAGACTCTCAAGTGCGGAAAATACAGAACAAAAGAGAAAACAGTGTGCTTCACAAGTAATTAGTCATCCAATATGACCCCGCGACAAGTGCACCCACACAAACAGGGGGACCAGATGAACATTTGCCAGTAACCGCTCGCATGTCAAATTCTATGATTTCTATAGGACCCAAACATTAATTTGTACAACACAACAAAGCTAGATGATTTTACAGTTCCTCCACCTGAACTGAGAATCCACACCGGCATCGTTTGGTCCTCAGCGAGCTTTCCTCATCAAAGCTTTCGTCCTCTTTCAAGAATACATGCTCATGTTCTGCTGTTTGTGCCGCTGATGAAGCATCAACAGATGTATTTGGTTGCTCAGACCCAGAAGCCTCGGTCACATTCCTGGTAACATGTGTACTTGAATCTTCCTTCATCTTTGCAGAGTCGCTGGACTGCGTTGGTGGCAAACCATCCTTGCCATAGCGGTTGTTCAACCTTTGCCGAGTTACAATGGATGAGAGAAGCTGATACCACCGAGAAGTAGCTTCAAATTCATTCCTTTTCCTTTCTTCAGCCCTTCTTCTCTCCTCTCCTTCTGCATATGCCTATGAAACAAAACCACAAGCTCATTAAGATAGCTCTCTCTGTCATCTGGTATTTTAGGAAATGGAGATGGCTCATCAATGCTGACAATAGTCAATGATAAGCATCAGATAAGAATTGCACGCAACAATACTCTCGCGTAATGTTTAGCTCTTCTCAGTGTCTCTCTGGCCCCCAAAAGATGAATATTTCCACTAGGTAATTTTTAAAGTTAGGCACAACATACCTTATTTTGCCTCTAAATTTGATTTCATTTATAGAGCATCATAATCACATCTATAGCCATATATGGTTACTGCAGCACTACCGACACCCACTCATATAGCAACTATAATTTACGTCACTCCTCTTTTCTTTTGAAGGCCAATTGCAGATGCAGATGGACAGAAATTTTCACATTCGCAGATTCTTAGGTCAAGAGAATGCAATTTCAGTGCAGAAATAACAAACACCCACCCACAACCCCAAGAACCCCCCTTCCTCCTCCTCCTCCTTCTTTTTCCCAAAAATAAATAAATAATAAAAACTGGATTTGTAAAGGGAACAGCAAAAGTGCAATGATTACTCTTACTGTAAAGACCAAACAATGAATACAACAAAAACAAGGATATAAACAATGGGAGAACTAAAAGAAACTTATTTAAAACAGCTAATTCTCAAAATGTTACTTACAATGTACAAATCAAAAGTAATGTTTACCTCCAATATTACATCCTTGAACTCAGAGCACACCACAATTCCCTCAAAAACGGGCATTGCTCGCCCATTCCTGAATTCAAAGCCAACCATAGCCGGTGCATAATCGATTTCTAACCTTTTTGCCACAGCAAATATCCTCGGCAGCCTCAAGTGCACAGTCCCCGGTGGGAGGCATTTGTCAGACCAGACATCCACTTGGCCCCGCTCATTCTACAAGTCAAGACACACAGAGCACAGTCAGCAAAACATCAACTTGTTATGTCTATTTCTCTACATTGGTTTAAAACCAGACACTCTAGTGGTAATGAAAGAAACAATAAATATATTGAAAGAGACAAATAAATTAAGAAATCCAAAACCAAACTGATTATGCAAGCTTATGAGAGAAGCCACTCCTTCCATCATGGTTAGCTTCCAACGCCCATTCTGAAAATATGCCTATGCCTCAAAGCACTATCCTGTCCAACCACCGCCCCAACACAAAAACTAAACCCAAAGCCCTTTTTCCTTTTCGTTCACATATTAATGTGCGCAACCTACCATAACAGCTAAAAATGGACTGAAGAAAAAGTGAGCACTGAACATGATTTAAGTGCAAATGCACATTCTTGTACATGTGCAGGTCCAGTGTATGCACACGCATGCACTACTATGCCTTCTTCTTTTACTCCATTAACAGCACCAACCAGTTCCTGAAAGCTTGCAGAGCAAAAGATAACCTAACCTGCCTCATAATAATCAATAACAATCAACTATCAACAGAGATGTAGCAGAAAGACATCTCTCCTTTTGATTGTCAAAGTTTAGGTAAAACAGAAGGCATGACAAAGAAAAAGGCAATACCATTTGAATTTTATTCTAAGTCAATGTGCAACCCTTCCTTTCAAGGGATGAGTAAAAACAAAGTAAAGAGGAAAATGGGATACATCAATGAAGATCAGGTAATGAGTTTTCTTACATAAGAAGGTATATGATTTCCTTTTACATAAGTAGGTATATATATATATATATATATATATATATATATATATATTTCTAATATATCGAAACAAATGCTTCTGAATCAAACTTCGCAGTAGCTGAACATACCAGATTCCTACAGCCAAAAAAGAAATATGAGAACAGATTCATAGCGGACAACAAGCTGATTCTGACATCTGCTTGCAAGGTCAAACTGTCTTCTCTTATGCAAATGCAGCAAACTTCGCAATTTAGTACGTCACAAGTCACAACGATGTCATTCATACAATAGCCAACTCACCTTAGGAACAATCCCATTTACTGCAGGAGGGAGTTGCAAAGGTTCTGTTTGCCATTTTCCATATAATTTTACATTTCCTTCAGAATTATCTTCTGGAAAATCATCAGACTCCTGAATTTTCCCTCTGTTAGCCTTTCTAGATTGCTTCAACACCTACACAAGAGATAAATATCCAGATAAGCTACAACTTTATGTTGCAGATTGCAGTCAATGACAAATCCGATGACATAATGCAGACCTTCATAGGAAGCTCACCATCCTTAATTTGTAAGCCTTCCTGTAGCCATTTTTCTTTTCTCTTAAGTGTTTGCACAGAAGCCCGAGGATAAACAGGATAACCAGAACAGAATCCCAAAAGTGGATCCTTTGGATGAATTATTTGATACTTAGTAAGCCATCTTTCAATAGCATATAGCTGATGGTTTCTATAAGCCTGCAAATGAAAACACATCTTCCATCAGAAAAGAATCCATTAAATTAGTAATGATATTTTTAATATTATCCAAGGTTTTTGAAATCTTTCCTTCAAGAAAAGAAAGTTTTTGATCTTTACCGGAATAAGCTTTTCAATAAGTTCAAGACATGATCTCATAAAACAATCCCACCCCGCCCCAAGAAAAAGACAAAAAATCAGAAAAGCAACAAGTAATGAAATCTTAAAAGATTTCAGAGATTGGTATGGAATCATTATGTACCTGTTGATTGGTTGGAAGAGGCTCACTCAATGCCCTTGTCTCCAACTCCTCATCCTCAAGAGAGCTTCTTGTCATTACACCAGATTTTTCTCGAGGACAATCTAGATTCATTCTCTCCCAACTGTGCTCAGACAAACCCGAGACTGCCTTGTCAGGCGAATAAATATATCCTACAACATAGTAGAGGAAGTAACTAGACTTAAGGTCTGATCAAACTCCCACCCATTTCAAGAACAAACTTGAATTTGGGGGATGGACTATACCTCTAGTTGCTCTCAACTCCCCTTCCCAATATGGTTCTGGAGGTCGATCCAAGATTGCATGTGATTCTGCTGCCTCTTCAGGAAAGTATATATCTCCTACAAGATTGCACATTATGTGATCATACTCAATGCATTTATAGTCCCACCCATTTTCAAAACAAAAGTTGAACTTGGGAATGGATAATACCTTCGGTTGCTCCTGACTCCAATTCCCTTAGAGGTGCCAACACTGCATTCCACCAAACTGAATCCACACGTTGCGATGCTATCCTATGCCATTTCACACAATACCTGTTTTAGAAACGAATATCATTCGTCATAACTGCTCATTCTCTATTAACTCTGAAGGCATTAAAATGACAAATCAACTCCGTCACAAAACAAGCGTAGAAAGATAGCAAAAGAGGTGTGGTGCATTTCCATTATATACATCTTAGTGTGTCGCCTACATGAAACTGCACATTAGAAGTTTCATGTGATTCGTTTGTACATCAATCATCAACCACCAGATGTGCAAGGGCTCTGACTGTACTATAGCAGTTACAACAATAGAATTTCAATAGTGTTAAGACAAGAGGGCAACCAACATATGTATTTTCCCCAAAAAGCTAGTGGTTTGCTTTAGGAATATACTGATTGAACAGTGTATGAAGATACTGAGAAATGAGAGCGCAATAACTAGAATGACGGCTGAGAACCTCCATGTGCATGTAGAAAAAGAACTAAACGTTTCCCTCAATATGTCCCTTTAGGTTTCTCGATCTTTGTCTCTAGTACACATGCAGACACATTCAAAAAAGAGAACAGTCCAAAGATAACATCACAAGAGAAAAGAACCTGCGAGTTACATCTTTCGCCCCATTACCAGCAAAAGCAACCACGTATCTCAAAGATTTCTTGCATGCAGAGGCAACTGCTTCTACTTTATGCTCCCCATCAATAAAATTGTTGATAGCATCAACATGCATCCATTTTCCAGTTGACTTCTCCCTACTGCAATAGACCTCGGCCCAATAAAGATGACAGCCAACTTTGCTTGCTCCAACTGCTGTTGAAATTACCTGGGACAAAGCCAGCGATTCCTGGGACAAAGATGGACCTTCTTCACCTCTAAGTCTTTTCAATCTTTTCAGCAGAAAGGATGATTCACCAACCCCTGGCTCAGCATTATTCTCACGAGCATCGACTGTCGTTGCTAAGAGAGCCATTTCCAACTGCATCTCAAACTCAATGTCCCCTTTACTTTTGGCTCCCACAGAAGTTTTCGCATCACTCGTTTCAGCTATCTCCATGCAAGCTAACAAATGAACTTTACATCAGTACAGGATATTCACAACAAAATGTTGGGTGAATTAAAGCTGACTCATTAAATATATGTTTACTTTGATGTGAAAGATCATCAGAAATTCCAGGGTCAACTCTTTCCTCCTTGGATAAAACCAATCCAACAGAAGATGTAGAAACTTGATTAGGCTTAGCAACCATAGGTGTTGGAGAATCAAACATTCCCTTATTCGCTTTTTGAACCTTTTCAGGAGCATCAGATTCGGTACGTTCAGGTTTTAAAGAGATGACATCCAATACAGAAACAAACCTGAGAAAACAATTTCAAGTAGTTTATAGTTATCCACAATTAAACACGATTTCAGTTAAGTATAAGTTAACCAATCAAGCAACAAACAAAAGACACCAGATTTTTAGTTGTTGTAATTCTCAACATAAAGGGACTATTTGCAGAGTAGAGGACACAACCCCACCCTCAGAATCCACGTGATGGCCACAAATGCACAATCTAACTTTTCTCAAATGTTGTGTCCACTTTACTATTAAAATGGGTCCTGAGGACTCCAATCTCATGTGGCACTATTACAGAACCTGTGAAATCAATCACTTCAAAGTTCTCAGCCATGAAACAATTATCATTTGGGATAAGCACATCTGCCACATTATCAATATCCTATTTTTTATTGAATTGACTACACAACATGATCTTTTGTTACTAAAGGGTTTGAACAAGGGTAGACTCACTTCACCTGCGACTGTAAGATATGATCTAATTTCCACTTTCACTTGCCTTAAATATGTCACGCAGAAATAGATACTTCATTATTCAACTAGACCATTCAATTGGGACGACATTCAATCACCCTGCCACCCTCATCACCGCTCCAAATTTATTAACTATGACATCACATGCTTCTAATGGAAATATGTTCCTAGACTAGATAAAAGGACTACAACCAAGGAACATATGGGTACCTCATAAACACAATTTGAAACGCAATGGTTTAGACCAGACAAGGCAATGAATTTTTAATTGATTGCAAAGTCAAAGTCATCATGTCTGAACTATAGGGTGCCAATGGCAGGCGCCCTGCTGGCGTCTTTAATAAATTTACTCAAAAAATTAAAAGCGTGCTATAAAAGAGAATGGAGATATTGCAAACCATACCGGGCTGTAAATTTCAGAGCTCTGAACAATGCAACAGATAATGCAGCAATCTGCCAAAAACAAAAGCCAGAACAGCGAAATTTTTCTGAATTTGTGCTATAAGAGACCACTTCAATTAATTTGGAGTTCAGCAAGCATGTCATTGGAGGTGTCCATACTTGTAAAGCTGATTGCACTAAAGTTTCACTCATGAACGCCAAAGATATTTTAGAAAACAAAAAGATTCCCTCGTATTAAGTGTTCTGTGACTACCAATATAACGTAAGTGAACAGATTCTTCAAACTTGTGTAACAATTAATAGAGCCTGAAGACATGCGATCGCAGTCAAAAGTTTAGATCACCTAAGAGAACAACAGCAAATTAGCAATGCTACCATCCACTTTAAAAAGCACACATGCACTTGGACAAGCCAACATACACACCCACAGAGATGAACTATACGTACACAATAATGCATGCAAATCATTTCATCCATGCTCCCACAATTAATATTAGCATGTGACTTGCCAGGAAATCAAGAATCTCATTCCTCTGTGCTAAGAAATCAATAGTTTACCTCTTCCGAAGTCCCTTCTTGAGTTTCAAGAGCACGTGCCAAAGCAGAATCAAAAGATTCCTCAGCACTTGTTGATTCCCTAACTCTGAAGAAGCTGCAAAACTGAAAAATTTATAGCAATAAAGAGACAAGATTAACAACCGATATAAAGTGCAGTAAAGACCTCCAGTTCATATTAAAAACTGGAATAATAAATGAAGCATACCCAATACACAAGACGTGATAAAGTCATCTTGGTAACTTTTTTGATGTTTAATATGTTCTCCATCAAGTTTCTCGGTAGAAGGGAAAGTAAAGAAGCCTGTCATATTAACCAATTTCCACAGTAAGAAGAAAACATGGTAATTGGTTCCACTTTCACAACTAAAACTACAAGTGACAAATCAGATTGGTCTCTGAAAGGAAACATCATTAAAAAGTTGCGACTTTTTGAACTTAAGGAACACTTGCATACATATAACTCACAGACCACTTCTCTGATTTGGAAAGCATTATTAAGATAATGTAGAAAGTAAATTAAGTGGCCTTAACAAGATCCCAGAAACACCAAATGGATAGCTATACCCAATGCTTCTGCTTCTCTATATATCTAACACATCATACATAAATACTCCCCACATTTTTAAGGTTAAAAATGGACATCCCTTCATAAGTTTAAATCCAAGCGATGTTACCATCAGCATAATGCTCTAAATCAATTGAAACCATAAAAAAGCAACAGAGCACAAGTAAAAACAACGGAGTTAATTTCAGCCTCAAGCAGTTTAAATTATCATTTATCAAATCCGCTAACTTTTACCAAAATGAGAATTTTTTCCCATAACACTAATGAAACCAATCCAGTAAGATTCACTCAATTTAAACACAACATATGGTTAACTCTAAATCACAAATCAATGCCTCAATAGAAAATCCTTCAGCTTTCACAACCTAGGAGTAGTGCTACAAAATACAAACCCACCATTTGAGTACTCTTATATCTTTACCAAAATGATCTGACCTGTTAAAAACTCGCTACCCCTATGGCTATCCTGCACTTGGGAGAACTCTAGAAAGTTTCTTCCCTAAATTACTATCACATGAAATGTATTTAATGGGAGGAAACTTTCAACCAAAGCTCAAGTAAATAAGAAAGACAGCTGATCTTAAAAGTTTGATCTAACAAAATTTGAATTTGAATTTGTAAAAAATATCCACGTCATCAGTATGGGGCTTATAATGGCCTTATGCAGAGTAGTTCTACCTCATAGCATAAAATTTTTTGTAGGATTTTAGTAACAAACACTGATGTCTAGCGTTCAACTCACTTGAAGCCCTCTATTTGTAGCCCAATATAATCAATTTCCACACTCAAAATGAAGCCAAATCCATGAGTGAGAGTAGTGCTAAAGCATCGACATACAAAAGTAGACCCTCTTCTAATAGCTTAAGCTTTTAGATCTCTCATATTGAAGTGCCTATATACCAAATACAACTCAACTTCCCTAATAATGATAACAGTGAAAAAAAAAGTATCTTAGATAGCATCGAGCTACCAAAAGATTTGCATTCTAACTGGAGTAAATCTCTATAATACTCCACGCATTAAACTCCTTGACCACATCATTGAGGCGAGTATCCTGGATAACACTCTCAGGTATCTCTGCGTTCTTTTTCCCTCATCATGCTTCAACATTGTGTGTTTCTTCACATTGCTGGGTGGTGAAACTTATGATTCCAAGTAAATTTCAGGTCTATATCCTTAAAACAATCAGATGCTTCTTTATTTATTTATTGTTTACCCATCTTAAGTTCGCATCACTGTCACATCAAGTTCATTTATTTATACCTTTTCCTGTTCGAGACCTGACCTCTACCCATAAAAAATACTCACTTGACACAACATTGACTACATGAAAGAACAAGGCTAAATGGCTGGTTGCGTTAACTGAGTACTGTTTCAAATATGCAGGAATGTTGGCGCATTTCTTTTGCCTCGAAGAGTCATCGAAAACAGAAATTATTCATCTATCATTTCACTCAATTGATTCCAACATGCTTTTTTAATATGTTGACTTACTCCTCTGAAAAAGTTCATCAAACATAAACTCAATCCCTGAAGTTCAAACATGTTTAACGATCTCCGAATAATCTGAGTGTAACTGTATATATGATAACAATATCTATACACCAAAGTTCTTTGAAAGTGCCAATGGTACTCTACGGAATTTCAACTTTGAATACAATGATTTAACACATCGCATAATTCACAAGCAATATGTGTTAGTTTCATCTTTCTATCTTGTTCTTTTTTTTTTTTTGGTAAATTTTCTATCTTGTTCTTTGTAAAGAGGTACCACAACAAAAGTTGAACCTATTTGGTTAAGAGATTATTTTGTATCCAGCAGAAGCATATGAATATCTGATCTTACACAACAGAGGAATATTTGAATATACAACTAAATATGATCCTCACAGATATCTACAGACTTTTATTATTACATCAAATCAATACTGTAATATTTTGCATGCATAATTGCCGAAGCACACACAGAAAAATATTAGTAAGATTTTTCTTCCTACCACTGCAAAGGGACGTCTAATAACTATTGCCGATCAAAAGAGAACACTTTAGAAAAAAAACTGGCAGAAACAAAAAAAAAGCAGCATCAATCTCTGATGTCTGCAAAACAACAAGGTGTCAGATAAAACATGAAGACAGTCAAGGAAATTCTATGGGTAAGAGTATTGACAAGCTTCTTTGGTTGCAATGATCTTCTCATTGTGATGCTTGACACATACTTAAACAGCAAAACATCCACAAAGGAAATTCCAGGCAAAATCTGTGCTGAAACACAACCTGAATAAGAGGATTATCACAAGCCCTGTCAATTAACCTCCCGCGTGCTAGCAAACAAAGTAAATGAGCTTTATGCTGCAGTTCAGCCAATTCCTGCCACAATAGATATTCGAATTATGGAACAGATAACCACAATTTCAAAAGAGAGAGAAAAACCAGTTTGCAGCATAAAATTTCCACCCAGCTAACCGGCTATGACTACCTTCTCTTCAGCAGAGGCTCGAGAAGGAGGCTTTCTTCGAAAAAAATCAGGAGAGTGAGAAAATTCAACAGTCACCCCATTCACACAGCTTTTCCTGGAGTCCATCACTTGAGCTGAGCCATCTTCCCAGTCAGAACCATCCATGTCTTCCCTGGAGAATAAAGGAGAGCAACCTCTTTCGTTAACTTCTGCCTCTCGGAAAGTGTCTACATGACCACTTTCACCACATGGCTCATCATTACTTTTCTCCTCGAGCTCTTGCTGTCAAGCAGAAGGGGTCAAAAGAAACACAGGTAGTACTTAACGCCAAGAATTGAACACTGAACAGCTTTATGACTTTTCTCAACCTTCCTATTAGCTATTCGGCATAAAGCATTTAATGTGCTGGAAAAATGGTATACATACCTGTCTGCTAGATTCAGGGCATTGATTGAGAGAGTCATCTATTTGCTTCTTCCTCAATGAGCTATGCCAACTGGCCGTCCCTGGAGGTCTTTCGGCAGCTTGCTGTGATGCCCGAGGTGAAGCATAACTCTCTAAAAATGCAGCACAGATAACAGAGGTATTGCAATTAATCTCCGCCCTATTCTCAGGTCAAATACCGGTAGAAGGCTACACTACTCGCAAACAGCAGTGGCAACAAGGAAAAAAAATCGATCGGGCAAAGAAATTGCCACAAGGCACTCAGTTTTTCTCCCATTTCTACTGAACAAACTCAGATTGTCCAACTCAGTGATTTGTCTATCTGTTCTATAGTAAGCCCAATTTCCCAAATTTCTTTCCCCACTTCCTTAATTGCATAACAACCTACCGATTGTCAAAATTGGTACCACAAGAAGATTCTCTCAATGCAGCGTATGTGAGGAACACAACGAAACTATGCCAAGCAATGCCAACTGAACTAATAGCACCAAGCTGAACCAAGAAATTCCTTGAACTACTCAGGCAACTGATACCCTAATGCCTAGCAGTACCGAATGAGCTCATCACTCAACTGCAGTGCAACGAAAAACAGACAACAAAATTTCAGATTTTTCGGTCCTTAAGGCCCAATGATCTTTCCACTAACCAAGATGAGCGCTTGAATATGCAGAGACAATTCACCCAGAAACCAAAGTGCAACACGAGAATCGACACCATGAGAAAGAAATGATTTTGACTCGAAAACGAAAATCGATCGCTTGCCTGGTTTCCTTCGTTTTGGTGACCTCCTTCGAGGTCTCATTTTCTCCACTGTCCTTCGGAGAGAGAGAGGGAGGGAGGGAGGGAGGGAGGGAGAGGGTGTGTTTTGTAACGTCGGGAGCGAGGGAGTTGCTTTTGGCGGGCGAAAGGTGTCAACTTTACCGACAATCCGGGCCAAGTGACGAGGAGATTATTTCTCTCTCTGCTCTCTCGCTCTGGAATAACACGTTACCTTCAGAAAGTGAAAACTGCGACTCGTCGATTTTATTTTATTCTGTTCTGTCTGTAAAACTGTGACTTATCCAGTGAAAACACGTATATCTGCGTTTGTCCTAAACGATGCTGGTTAACTCTTTGCCAAAGAAACGAAACGACATGAATCAGAATCGAATTTCAGCCCCCATCTTGGCTCTGTTTCCTTAAAACAAGCAATCCCTTTGTCAGATTTTGTAGTGCATTTAGGGGCAAAATCTGGCATTTATTAACACGAGTGCTAACTTGCATTAATTAAACATCCCTTACGAGAAAATGCACATTTGCACCTATCCAATGAGCTCTGAAATTTTTTTTTTTGAACGAAAAAATGAGCTCTGAAATTGTCGATAGGATGCCGACATGACTTGTCGAAACATTTTCGGAGTTGCTTTGTTATTGGTTTTTGGGATAATGATAGTGTAGTGCTCCTAAGAACTTTGCATTGATTGTTGGGATGATGACAGTCTCAATTTGGTTCCTACAATATAATTTGGACATGTTAATTACCATGTAACTTGGTTTTGACAATTCCTTGATCACCAGCGACATGGTTAGGCTATTCGAGGAGCAAAATCTTACATGGAATGGCAATGACATGGCTGCTGCCTTAGCGAGAGACTTGACAGCGATCCAGAGAGAAGAGAAAGGAAAGTGTTTCCTAATCGACCGTAAAAGGTAAAAAAGCATTCAGAGAACTCAAGACTTTTTTATGGCTTCACTAAAATAGCATTCATCTCCATTCTAGATTTTTTAACATGGTTGATTTCCAGCTGATTTACTTGATAAGCTAGATACAGAAAATGCAGGTAAGAAGATCATTCTTTAAATTGATCAATCAAAGAAATTGTTAGTCCTTCGAATGGAAATGAACATGGTATAACTGCCCAGGTTTATCTTAATCTGAATCATACATCTGAAGTTCCATAATCAACTGATAAGCTTTTGAGCTGAATTTAAGAGTAAAAACTAAGTGGACAAAATTACAATTTTGTTGATAATGATGGATGAGTGATGCTACTAAATACTAAGTAAGGTACTAAGTTTTACTCAACAAATGATGGAAAAAATGATTATTGATGACTAACACGAACCATAGGAGCTCATGCCCAAAGTTACTAAACAAAACACATCATATGCGAAAATGATTTTCAATGAGGAACCAGGCACCATTCTTCCAGCAACACTCCTCTAAGGTATTACAACCACCTAAAAAATGGTATATGAGTTTTACTTTATCCTCCCAGAGGATTCACTCTCTATAAAATGCTATACAGTGAGAAAAGCACAACGAAGAATACGGAACATAATGACGAGGCCGGCTAGCCGTAAAAGAATTGATGAGAATGTAATGATCACCAGCTGCACCAGGATTCTGCAGAATTCTGTTCCCGGCAAAAGAATGAGTAAATATGCACCATAAAAATAAGTTGGATAGATCCAATGAAGAACATGCCCCGGAGAACAAATTCTGGAGAAGACGACTGCACAAGAACTATATTGGGTCATCCGTTTCTCTCTTAAGACGTAGCTCGCCTGATTCATCTCTCTTCATAAGCCTCTTGACAACTTCATCCCAATTAGTCCTCGAATTGCAAGGCCTAGCTTTGTCATTCAGGACGATATCAGCAGACTTTTCTCCCTGTGAAGGTTGTGCCTCTTTGTCTTGAGGATTTGAATCAGGGTTTTCCTCGTCTTGAGAGGTCACGGCATGGGGAATGTTTAAGCTCACTGCTCTTTCCAGTGCATCCTTGTGTTCCTCCTCTATTGTCCTTAGCCTCTCGAACTTTTGTATGTTTGGAGCAGTTGTTACGGTCTCAGCACTGCTTTCCCTCATTCTCTGTCAGTCAATTTGAGTTGATCTATCATCTCAACATGCCACATTATCACGTACACTTGTTGAAGAATCAAAGAGCAACATATATGGATAGATTCAGGGTAATTTAGGAATCGCTGTTAAACCAGAGGAATACCAAGTCAGCCTCACTTACTTGCAATGCCTTTTCTGCTTCTTTTTCAATCCAAATAATTCCATGATCAGATATGGCATTACAAGATAGGACGATATGTTCAAATCTCCCATCAACCGGAATGGCAGTTCTTACTTCTGGAGGAAACCTCCCACATCTGCACATATAGAGAAGTGGAAAACTTGGGTAAGACATTCAAGTATAAGTTTTACTTCTCAAATAAGAGAAACAGAACCATTTTCCAATTCCATTCTTCTTTTTCTCCTAAGACTGCTAAAAGGATGAATGAATAAGAGCTACTTTCACTTTCCACGAAAGAAAAGAGAGGAAGTCAATCAATTTCTGCAATAATATAAGTGCTGAATGAAAAAAAGAAAGAAAAAATAAATGCAATCACTAAGAATTCAAAAAGATAAGGAAATATGATGAAAATACCTAATGACAATCAAAAAAAGAAATTGATGACATTAAAAAACAGAAAGTGATGACATAGTTTGAATTTGTTTGAGATGCAAGGTGAAAAAATGGTTTGTCAAACTCCAGGTATGTAATGGATCACAAATCAACACTTCAACTCCTTAAAAGCACAGAATTTACAGATAAGATAATACTGTCATTTCTTAATTGGTTGTCTAGTCCTGTGGCAGCAGTTAAAAGATAATATTTGCACAAACAAGCTGGGAAACATATTAGAATTGGAAAAAGAAATTAATTTTTGCACCACATAATATAGATATAATTACAGATCCCTTTCCCTTGTATTTCCCTAATCACTCTTTGCATCCTGAGATTAACATCTTGACTTTTGCTTGCCAGTGTCACGATCAGCAACCATCGTACTAAGTTGAAGACATCCACAGATAAGAGAAATACAGAGAGCACCATATAAAGAGCGTGAGACTGAGAGAGTGCTAACAATCTCATATTAATGGTTCTTTGGATGCAAGGACATTCCTTAGTTTTCAATGGTCATAAGGTCATTGCCAAACATTTTGTAGTTTATAATAGCAAACATCAAAAGTTAACTATAACATTCTCCAACAGCTGCATAATGTTTTTAATTAACAGTGTCAGTTGGTCCACAAGCTGTAGAATGCAAAGTGTGATTCTTCAAAACAGGGATTCAAAGTGTGATTATCCTATACTATATGATGCAGATTCTAATTTTCCCAAGATGATTTCAAGCAAAGAGATGCCGATCTAAGAAAAAGCCCTTCACTACATGAATTCTCCAAGTCCCTTATTCAGCTTAGTTTTGAGACCAAAAGCATGCTAAGATCTTTCTACACTAGTCTAGCTCAAAATCTCCACAAATTTTCTTATAATGCAACATACTAAAAAGCTTACAATGTCTCTATCGTGTTCATACCTGCAAAATTTTCTTTCAACAATATGATACATTCTTCCTGGTGCATAAAGTCTCCTCGGGTCTCTGAGCTTCCTACCCTCTGGTATAAAGGTGTCCCTCAGGCAGACCGCAAACAATAAGCATGGCAAGCTGTCCAAAGCACCAAGACCTGGATTAAGAAATGATGACGACAACTCACTCCAAGAGGTCTTCAGGAACACGCAAAGAAAGAAAGATGAGCCATAACAAAAATTGCAATGCAACTCACCAAAAAACTGACTTGAAAATGTCCTCCAAGGGAGTAGGAGTTCGTGGTAAAAAATCATCCTGGACAAAAAAGCAGGATCATTTTACCGAATAAAAGAACCTCGGTAACTACAGAAGAGCATTGCCTTTCTTCGAACGCCTATAGAGGAAAAGGACATGTAGTTGCTTAATGACATTCCTCTGATTTAAGGTCCTTCTTGTGTCATTTCCTTAAGGTAAAGCCAAATCCCACATCATGCTACTGAGGATGCAAAAGAATATTAGTAGATGGCCTATGGGAAATTTTGAGACTTCTTTCTCGTATCTAAAAAGAACGAACTCTTTACCCACCACCTACATAGTTGAGATTGAGTCGACCAGAGCCACCAGACAACAAATGAACATATCACTTCATTAGCTCCCAAGATTTCTCAAGGGATTATTCACGACGCTCTAGTTTTGGCTGAAATTACAACCGAGTCACCAGAAAAATTGCCCAGACGTGACTTAGAAACTAGAACGACTATTCATGAAGACATAAACATGAGCTTTTAACTTACAGAGCATGATCTGGTTACCATTTTTCAAGATACCCAACTTAGAGTTGGACCACCAGAAATTGCATTCTCAAATAAAAGAGTGAACAACAACAACAGAACTCCAGAATGAATTGGCTAAGGACATGACAGCAACGACCAACTAGAGTCAACGGTCGAACTGAGTCAGAGCTACACGCCAAGTGAAGTTTCCAACAGTTCAAGAAAAATAATTGCAGAGTCAACCAATTCCCAAAGCACTAGACATTTGAACCATCCGATTACCTGCAAGATTATAGAGTGAATCACGTCAGCATACTTCACCGCCAAATTAAGCGACATACACCTCGCCGGAGCCACCGCGTAGCAACGCACTTTACTCCGCGGAACTCCGCCCAGCTCATCCCCATGGTTCGCCACGATCACCGCCAAAAGCGAAGCCACGCCGGACCCAAGCGAGTGGCCCACAAAAACGAAGTTGTAATTGGACCCGTTCTCGATCCACAGCCTCTTCAACGTCTCCGATTCCTCATTCAAAAGCCAAGCCGCCGACTTCAACAGCCCGTGGTGGACGTAACCCCCGTCGAACATCTGCATACCGAGCCGATTATCCAGCAGGAGCATGTAGTCGCTCTCCTTGACGAGGTTGAGGCCGCGGATCGCGAGGACAATCTCGAGGTGCTCATGGTCGACGTAGATGATGTAGGGCGGGGCATGGCCGAGGGTCTGCTCGTAGGTGACGCGCTTGACGAGCCAGTCGGGGTTGAGGCGGTAGCCACCGGGGGGGAGGTACTTGGGGTGGCGGAGATCGGGCTCGTAGACGGCAAGGATGAGGCGGCAGAGGCGGGGGACGGGCTCGAACTCGTCCGGGGTGGCGGGGGGCCACGTGGCGCTGTCATCCGAGCCGACGTAGGTGCAGCGCTTCCAGAACCACCGGGAGAAGCCCAGGATCACCACGCACTCCACGCCGCAGGAGACCGACATGGCAACAGGGTCTCGGAAATTCCCGGATTCTCGATTTCTTAACAATTGCCGTGACTGAAGAAGAAGGAGATGGTGCCGGTGTCAGGGAGGTGAGTGTGGCTGTGGGCGCGCGGTCGCATCTTTGAGCGTGATGGCGATGGCGATGGCGATGGCGATGGCGATGGCGATGGTGACTTCCACGTTTCTTGAAATGAAGAGTGTAAGCCGTCCAGCTTAAGCTGATTCTGGATCCGCGCTCCTGCTTTGCTTAGTGATGGCGGGTTCCTTGTCTCCGTCTTCCTCCTGTTTTCTGGGCGACCTTTCTTGATGATTTTACAGATCATCTGTGGTGGTGTCCGGCTTTTCCAAGTCAAAAGTGGACAGAACCAGATGCTTAGCTTGAGCTTAGCCCTCTTGTGTCCGACGCGTCGGACACGTGGTCATGTCGCGTTCTTCTTTTCCTCTCCGTATCTGTCTTAATGAAAACAAGTAAGAAAAAAATGCGCGTCGTATATGCTTTCTCAGATCGAGCCAATTAGAAAACATACATTGCTGTACTTTTATACATACATTTTTCTTTTCATTTCAAAAGATGCGTCATCAACCGTTCTTTCAATACATCGTCTATGTGATAACAATGTGCTTGCATCGTGACAACTCATTATTAACTTTATCAGCAATTAATTTGTGCACATTGTAGCATATTCCGTTTGATAGATTCAAAGTATGTGCACGAGAGTAGCGTTCGGAGCGACTATTCGCTGTATGTGACCGACGTATTAGCCAATCTCATGTGTATAGATGCGTCGGATATCAAGTGTTGCTCTATCCTAGAATCCAACCCACCTCATCGTACAACTTGCCACGTTTATGGGATTTCCCTCATGAAGCTTTTTATGTCTTGGTTTGACCAATCCATGTCCCACCGGTCTCCTCCGTCCACCTTGATCTTTCTCAGCTAGACAAATTCGAAGCAAGCTCGCGGAAAACCTTCATCTTCGAATCTCGTCACGGTTACGTCGAGACATCGTCGCTCCCTCGCAGTGCACATTATGCGTAGTGTCGTCTTCGTTTCGCGTGGTCATAATCAGAGCGCGAGATTTGTAAAGAAACCAGAATCCTGAACAAAACCCAGTGTTGGGAGGAAAATATGGAGACGCGCACCAAGCAGCGCCATAACAGGAGAATCAGTGTAATCTTCCCAAGAGAAAGATTCAGTACGTAAGCTCCTGGATCAGTATGAATCGCTCGGTCGACACTCGACCGTGATTCTCTGTGTCTCCCAAACAGTTCTCTATTTGTGTCCTGAATATGGTCACACTATGCAGCAGATGAACAAATTGGATAGTTATATGACAACAAACCCGCTTCCATCAATCCTACGGTATAGAATACAAAGCGCATGGTGGGATTGGAGTGGAGTCCCAGCTTCTTGCGGCGAAATCCGAGGGATTAGCTTCATAGCCGAGAAGAAAAACAAGCCCGAATTCTCGACTGATCCATGCTAGAGCAACCCTGTTCTTGTTACCTTGATCAATGAGTCTAGCATTTCTTGTGTTCGTTATTCCAGAATCCGGTCGCTCACTTTGTCCAGCTTTCTGCGCAAGGTTTCCCCGATGCAGTTTCTAAAAGCTCCGTATGTGCTCGAGATTGATGACAAACCAATTAAGTTTTCTTGCTTATAGGTGAACCCCCTATAGTAGTAAAAGCACCAAAGCAGGCAAATCAAATCGCTAGAACAAGTAACAACTTCCTTCCGCACCAATCTTGTAGTAGTAATAAGCCCATTAAACTTGGCAACCAGATTTCTTGATTGTGAGAAACGAAGTCACTTCCTTTGCCACGCTTAAGACTATGGCAAAGAAAGATCTTCACAGGTCTACCAGTTCTGACCCCTGGAGTCAGAGTAGGCCAACTGCTGTTTGAGAACTTCCCTAACCACCATTGAGCAATGAAAGATCAGAAATCTATTGCCCAATTCAAGCCTAAGAGGCCCTCTGATGAGGCTCTCACAGTTAGGACTTCGGGTCCGCTATTTACTTGAATCATTCAGTGGTATCGGAAAAAGTTCCACCTAATAGCATACTTGGAGAACAGGGCATGACTTCCTTCGATTCATTATTTGTATCGGTTGCTATAAAATCAGTCTTACTCCCTCGGACCATTCCTGTATCCCAGACAAAACTCGAAAAAATGTGGAGAATGAAGGTCGCTTTCGTTGCTTTTTTCGCCATCACCGCTGTTGTGGCAATGGGTGCTTCGTCCTCGCCAGTCACATTCATCTTCGGCGACTCCTTAACGGAAGTCGGTAACAACAACCACCTGCAGTACTCTCTGGCAAGGTCGGACTATCCGTGGTACGGCATCGACTATGAAGGAGGACAGGCAACTGGGAGGTTCACAAATGGAAGGACCATCGGCGACATTTTATGTAAACTCACAAATCTCATGTCTTGTTCTCGGCTTAGTAACTTTTTTCGTGTTTAAATTTAGAGAAAACTGCTTCCTGCATACACTATCAGTATCAGCAATTTTCCAGAGTTTGACCTTTGTTAGAATTCACATTGACAGCTGCAAAGCTTGGGATTTCTTCGCCGCCACCGTATTTGTCACTGTCACCGAACGATGACGCACTTCTTAAAGGGGTCAGTTATGCATCCGGTGGAGCAGGAATTCTCAACGAGACTGGGCTCTACTTTGTAATGAACTTCTTCTAACAATAAATACTTTGTTTCTACTTGAGGTCACCTATGTTCTTCCCTGACTATCAGTTCTTGTAACTTATTTTTGCCACGGTGGGTTTTTAGATCCAGAGGCTATCCTTCGATGATCAGATCGACTACTTCAACAACACCAGAGAAGTGATCAACGCCAAAATTGGAGAGGAAGCTGCAAACAAGCTCTGCAATAAAGCCCTCTTCTTTATTGGCCTTGGTATTGATAATCCTTACTACTCTGCACCTCTGTGAAATAAGCAAGTCATATCTGCTTAGGCTTGCAATAGAGTTCCTATGCTTCGTAAAAACAAACAAGAAGGCGCATAGGGCCACAAGATCGTCTGCATCAATTTATATAAGAGCTACTTGACACGAGCAAGAGCAAACTCTGATCTTGTAGATGCTGTACCATGATCTTTGAGATTGATACCAGAATAGCAACAGAAGAACGGCACAATTTCTTTGTCAAATGATTTATCGTGCCTCGTATCTTTTTCAACATGTGGACAATAATCTTATTTGCATGTTCTCTCTTTTTTTTCAGGCAGCAATGACTATGTGAACAATTTTTTGCAGCCGTTCTTAGCTGATGGTCAGCAATATACGCATGATGAATTCGTGGAGCTCTTGATGTCCACCTTAGATCAGCAACTCACGGTAAGTTAGATCGGTCCAACATCCTTCCCTCGCCTGTGGAAGAACGAACTGAGTGTAGTAAAGATATAGTGAACACAAAAGGTTTATGACTTCATTTGTTAGGCAGATGCATGCCCTTGTAATTCTAGACTCACCTCACAAAGAATTTCCATATCCAGAGGCTGCACAAACTCGGCGCACGGAATATTATATTCCACGGGCTCGGTCCTCTTGGCTGCATCCCTTCTCAGAGAGTCAAAGCGAAGCAAGGTCAGTGCCTGCATCAAGTGAATGAATGGGTTACCGTGTTCAATGCCAGAGTACAGAAGCTACTCACCTCTCTGAATCAACGGCTCCCAACCATGAGACTCACATTTGCCGACACATATCAGGCGGTCCAAGACTTGATCGACAACCCCACCAATTATGGTAATTAAAACTCTCTTCCAAAAAAAAAATAATGAATAAACAGTAAGAATTTCCTTGTGAAAGACAAATAACGTCCTAGGTCTTTCTATCATGTTTCATGCAGGATTTAAGGTCTCCAACACTTCATGTTGCAATGTGGACACAAACGTAGGTGGCCTGTGCTTGCCAAACTCCAAGTTATGCACAGACCGCCACGAGTATGTCTTTTGGGATGCTTTCCACCCCTCTGACGCGGCCAATGCAATTCTTGCTGATAAGCTTTTCTCCAGCTTATTTTCCAGTTCCCCTTCCATCGCACCGACACCCACTAGCTATTGAGGCAACTGTTGAATCGGTCTGCTTAAAGTTTCATACCCCTGCAGGGCCAATGGGTCCCTGCATCATATGAGTTTTAATAAAGTAAATGCATCGAAAACTCAAGGCTGAACTGAGAACAATTAATTACAGTTTATAGGTTTAATCCTTGCGGAATGTCGGACTTCAAAATAATACTCTGTTTACAGTTAAGAGGTGAACTAAACCTGAGCGGTGCTCCTATGCTTGTAATGCAAGCACATTCACCCATTGTTAGATAATACAAGATGAGTATTTTGTACATGTTTCTGCTTCTGCAGATTCTTGAAAATGATTTGTCCAACTTTTACTCAAATGTTGAGATTATTCATTCAAACAAAAGTAAACTGCCAAGAAATAACTATAGATTAGGATTTTACCGATGTTTCCAACAAAAGCACTCAACCAGCCTCCATAAATTAGAGTTTACAATGTATTTTCAAATGTTAGAATCAACGGAAATACCTGTTTCATATCTCTCGTGCAGTAAGTACTTGAATTGAGGATTAACTAGCTAACGAACGAGACACCCGCAAACAAAATATGAACTGCATAGACTGGAACTTGAGATTGATAATGCAAACGTTAATTGGATAAACTGGAACTCCGAGATTCAAGGTTGGTTCATAAACAAGTGAATAACACCCATCATCTAAACAACTGAACTGACTTGCATAAAATTTTCCAGAAATATTCATCAAGGCCTCGATGAACATAAATATAAGGTAGATTTAATAAATGTCAAAATTTATCGACTCTCATACAACGATGTCTTTCAAGGGTTAATATATGTTTCATAAATAAACCTCGAGATCGAGATGAACAATGAGGATGAGCTTCACTACTCGGCCTATTCGATCAAATCAGTTCAAGTAGAAGTTCGGCAACATAAGATAAAACTGCCATGCCACACGCAGAGACCATGACTGTCTTCAATTTGCTTCTCAGCCGATCCATGTCCTCTTTAACTGATGTCTCTCTCTCGCTTTAGGCAGAGGGAAACTCATGATGACAAAGGATGGAGGATCTCCATGGATAAGCACTACCAAAATCCTGAGATTCCTGCCTATCAAATCACAGGAGAGTAAAAACTGCGGAGCCGGACCCTCCAAAATATTGGTGCTTCACATGATGACATCCTCGTTGTAGCACATGATGGAGCAGCTACAGTTCTAAGCCAAAAGGACAGGCTGCACAAATACAGGCTTGAAAATCCCAGAAACAAGTATACAATTCCTGTGAGGCTCATAAACATGATCTAGAGGCTTGAGAATATTGCAGGTGGATTAGAAAACATTCGTTGGCAGAAGACTTACAGAGAATATGGTGTCAAATAGTAGCTCAAAAAACCGTATACCAACCAGCAGGTTTGTGTGCATAAACCTCTTTCATAGTAGAAAATCTAAAGCAATCATATACATATGTAATTTACTTGCTCTCAGTCAATGGCCAAATTTTTCCACATAAGTAACATAATTGGGAGCAGGACCTCTAGCATTTGAACCAAAAGAAGAGGCAATCCCCACTTTTAATGCTTGCCAATGTACTCTTCTCATCTCTAACAGTGAGAGAACCCCTCTCCATTAGAGAAAAGAGTCCTCATGCACCACCAAGCACTACAAGTGAAAGAATGGAAAAGCTCTATTCCTTCAGTAAATGACAGGTCCAGCCTTGCCCAGTTACCTTCAGTGTGGTTAAAGCAAAAGGATCATCATTGAGCAACTATATGAGGTTTTTTCCAGAAAGAAAAATGAAAAAGTCAATCACCGACCATTAAAGCTAATGTATAATAACTCAAACAAGGCTCCATTTTGGATTTCTGTAAGGCCATGTCTTGCCTGCAGCATTGAAAACGAGGAGGGAGGTAGCTAGATTGTGTTTCCTATCTTATTGACGACAATTCACAAGATTACAGCTCAAGGATCGTGAATCAAGCTTTCCAAGTTCAGCGACAGAAAGGGAAATGTTTCCATTTCAACACACGCCAGTGGTCAACAGCTTCATCACACCAAGTGCTTTCAGATACCCCCAACTCCCAAATGTCAAAAGTAAGATCAGAACAACCACAGAGCTTTGCTCCAAAAGCCCGGCTCAAGAGAAGTTATCTTTCCTTGAATAGGAAAGAATACTTCAAAAATCCTATCCAGTATTAGAATTCGTACCCCTAAGGCTCTCAGACCAATGGCCAACGTTTTCCACAGAAGTGACAATTTTGGGAGCGGGCGCCTGCAACATTTAAGCCTAAAGAATAGGCAAGATCCCACTTTGCGTGCAGGCCTGTACACTCATCTAACCTCTCAAACTGAGAAAAGAGTCCTCATGCACAAACCAAACACAAGTTAGAAAGTGCTATTCTCGAGTAAAATGATGCCGGCTCCAACCTCTCCTCAGTCACTCTTCAGTGTGGTTAAAGCAAAACAATCATCACTGAGCATCGACATCAAGTCTTCGCAACGACCAACCAAAGCCACGCCCCCCCCCCAAACCCCAATTCCAAAAGGCACTTCTTATCCTACAATAATCAATCTTTCCCGCAATCCTCCTCCGCGACAACAGACGCACGTCCCCTCAAATCGATCGAAAGAAGCCGGACTCGCACCGTCGCGACTCCATCAGATACGATGAAGAGGGGGCGATTCAATGTGGAACCTACGAGAAAATGCGGCAGCCACGACATGAACAAAGGAAGCCGCATGTCCAGAGGCGCCCATGAGAGTGTTCCTATCGCATCGTTTCGTATTCCTAGCGCTATTCAAGAAGAAGCGCAAGGAATCATAGTGGATGCTCTTTGGTTCTTGAGATCGAGAGAGATTCATAGAAGAAGCTTAAAGTCAGACTCGAGAGAAACGGAGAAGATGAAGGAAGAAGAAGGCATGAGCAGCATGGAGAGCGCGGAAATGTCGTGGGTAGAAAGCCGATTAGCGGCGGCGACTCCATGGATGAGCTTGTTAGGGTTTGTCATTTATAGCGCCAATTTTTCCGGGATAACGAGACAAAAAGTCTATAAATTTAGTCTCAATAAATAATGTGGTACTTAAATTTTAATTTATTTAATATAATTTATGAATTTTATCACGATATTCAATATAAATTTTTAAACTATAATTTATTTAATATTATCTATGAAATTTTAATATGTTTAATTTAATTTCGAAATTATATGAAAATATAATATTACGGTATATAAATATTGGACGTTAAATCATTTATATTTTTTTTCCTCCCGAATTTGGCATCTAAAAAATAATGCAATGGTAAATACTAGATTCGTTAAAAATATCTTTTTAAGTTAAACGATTAAATGACATAATAGGTTGAGATTTGTCTTTGAATAAGTGAGCGCCACGTTCGGCAATTAATAAATTTCTTTATATTACTTAATAGATCAATTTAATAAATAATAAAACTTTACTCATGCTGCACACGCGCTAGAGGAAGCACAAGGGTCATATTTTCCTATAAAAGATTATATGCCATTGGAAAAAATAATTGACTTGGCCACGTCATGCATTTACTTATGAAACCCTAATCATCCTAATATATGATATCACCCTTCATTATAGCTAAATAGTAAATAAATTTCATGTGAAATACTTCCTTAAAGGAGAGTAATAAACTAAATAAAGCGCATAAGTGTAAAAAATCGAAAAAATCATTGGAAAATCCAAAATTTATTACATTGCCCCTTTCAATTTTCAAATCCACTTTTTTCAATTTTGTAGCAACTTTAATTCAACATATTACTGAGTGAGGTAAATAGAAAAATTGCGGTAAAATGCTTCTCAAAATAAAGTAACGATAAAATAACGTGTGATAATTAAAAAATCTGAAAACCATTAGAAATTCCTCAATATCATACATAAGCCGATCACTATTTAAATCCTCCTTTTTATATATTTATTTCTATATGTAGCCACATGGTATAAATTTTGGTTAGGCAATGTCGAACTAAGATTGGGAAAAAAATCGAAATGCAGAGAAAAACTTCCCATAGGCCACATGATCTTTCAGTATTCAAAATCCATGCATCTTAATAAATTTCTCATGCGTGACATCCTTCCAAGAGCAAAGAAGGAGCCAAGGCCCAAAGATTGATTTTTCGCTAACTTAAGACCGACAAAATTGACAATGACGTGTACTTAAATGGTATCTACAAACTTAGAAGTCCCTTATATATAAAAAATTTAGAACTCTATCATCCATATAAAAGTATAAAATCTTAAAACCTTTCTTCAATCTACAACATCTTTACCCAAATGAAGTACGGCGTGTGCGCTTCATATACGTATAATTCAGTCTACTCCGAAAGAAAGAGTATTTTTGTTCATAAGTTTGAGTGAAGTTTTTTTTGGATAATCGCACATATATATTTGCCAACTTAGTTCGTAGTTGTCTTGCAGCCCTAAAAATGGAAAACATGTTCATTCAACGATATGCTCACTTGCAATATCTCTTTGCGAGCCTATGGCACAGAATTGTTCTTTACAATTGAAAGTTGGGGTACAAGTTAGTATGTTCGCAAAGGCAAGGTCGCCGAATTACTCCTGTTTATCAGCTGAACCAACAAATTAAGCTTAACTTGACCAAAGTTCCCAGCTGATTCATGTATGGAATATTATGAGTCTGGAACTTACTAATTTTTTTCTGGATTACAATTTGATTTTGTTTTTCTGCATTTTCAACTTAAGAGTAAATCTTGAGAAGTAAAATGACACGATTTGTTCGGTCGGACTCCAAACTGGAAAAAGTAGAACGAGAGATGAAATGAAGATGATTTGAGTTGACAACAAGAGGAGAACTACCTGAAAAAGAATGACAATTTTTCAGTTTTGAGTGAGGCTTCTCTGCTTGATTTGCACAAAATTTGACCGGATCACTTTCCCAATAACCATCCGGTCTAATAACAAAATAATCTTCAGAAACAGACTGCAATCTTCATCTAGATATGTACCATTTCACAAGAACAGGGCACTCAAGACCAGAACTTTCATCCACAATAAGAAGCAATACATGCTGGGGTAATAATTTCCAGCAGATGCTCCTGAGGTTGTTGAATTCATAGAGGGGGCCGTGACATTCACTGACGTCCCGTTCCTACCAAGACTGCACGTACAGGACAACATGAGTAACGATAGTCAGTTAATCATCTAAAACCGCACCTAAGTTGCAGAGGTGATCGATCTATATAATGAAGCATATGTTTACCTTCCTGAAAATATGCATGAGCCATGACCTGCACCAAGTGGAAACCACAAGAGATCACGAGAAATGTCAGAATTTGATCCTATGCAAATACAAGGGAAGAATGGATCTTTTCGCACAGGCATATGGACTGAGGTCTTACTTGGATTTGTTGTGGTGATTGCAGCCACCCCATTGAAATCACAAGTTCCGGGAGCCTTCCCCATTTGATGATAGTACGTATCAAATGCATAGGTGGCATGTGCAGACACTGTGTCCGGTTCATAGCATGATTCGCCCTGCAACAAGGGTGAGCAATCCACCTTACCAACTCCACAGGCCCAATCCAAAGCAGCCTGCAGCATCTTCGGGTCAGCACCATCCTTTGCAGTACAATACGTTTGGTTTGTTGTGTCATTCGCCAGAACTGATCCTGAACCTGTCAAGTGCAATATGTAAATGGGGCTCCCACTAGCATCAAACAATCCCCAGTTCTTCTCAGAGAGTGGACCCGCTTTTGTATCTTCATTATAGAGCTCGTAAATATAAGTGCTGACTGTGATGCCAGGGTGCTTGGGTGTCCCAGTCTTGTTCAGCACATGCCTTATCAAGTTACTGTTATACGTGTTGGCATTATCCAGCGTGGCGTCTGGCTCATTAGAATCACCCTTTGATGGCCAACCCGTTTCAGTCACCACAACTGGAATGTTGGTGAAGTTCAGAAAAGCCATGGCAAAGTAGGCTGCATCGACTGTAGCATCAAACACGTTTAAGTAGTGGAGAAGAGTGTTTGCATCCACTGCCTCTTTGTTAGATGGCAGAGGCTTGAAGAGAGCATAATCCAAGGGAATGACGCCATTGGATTGCATGTAGTCGTAGTAAGGGTACACATTGAGCATAAGATACGACCCCGTGGATTGCAAAAATTTCAGCATGGGGACCAAAACCGGGTTTAGGGATTTGTTAAAAAATGCTTGGGAAGGCGGGAAAGAGTCCAATAATATGGACGAGGAAAGTGGAGTGGAAACTTTGATCTGACGGTCAAGGTTTGAGGCAACTAGAGCCGAGTGGATGAATCTTAGGGCATTTACTAGGATGGGAGCTGCATTAGGGAGTGTAGTCAGTACCTCAGACCCCACAGAAATACCAGTGATGTTGGTGGCTGGGTAATGAGCTATAACATTTTGGGAGACCCAGTTGGCAGCTGTGGAGTTGGATTGGCCGATTCCAAGAAGTTGCTCATTGGGGACCGAAACAATAACCTGAATGCCCGTGTTTGCTAGAGCAACAAGCATGCCACGGTCGGTGTTGTACAGGCGGATGTGCCTTATGTTCTGTGCCTTAAGGAGAGCAACTACTTGAGTTGGATGTGGCATGTCGGAAAGATCCGTTCCTATGTTCACTCCTATGAATGGATCTGCAAGAAAGAAGAAGACATCAAGGATATTAATACTCTCTGCTTTCAATTTGGATCCAGCCAGCCAATTCATGTCCAAGATGAATCATTCAAAGTTTGTGCATCAGAAATACAGACAGCACATCCCAGTGTCCCTGTATTGCCCCTGCTCTAATTTAGTAACTTGAACTTCATTTGAAAGATGGTTTGCATTTTGATGAACAGTACATTGAACATTATAGGATACTAAATTGATTAAGCTTCCGTATTTTTTTGAAAAGGTCTTCCATTCAAAGAGTAATTGGGACAACGACTCGCGCTAACTTTGTATTTATGGACAAGTGTCTGATCTCCTATCCTCAAAAAGGTCCCCATAAGTCTGAATGAATGAGACATAAGCAAAACATTATCACCTAGCATTCTTTCAAATGACAGCAAATTTAACATGAAACGTTGCTGACAACTGGAATTAATAATACTAAGAATGCCTAAGGTCGTTTCTTTAGTAGATGGAATGCATGGCAATATTGAAACTCCTAAAGCATGACAAGCATGGAAGACATCGTCCCTTGCTCAATTGTCAAGTTCCCCACTACCTTTTTTTGATGTGTTCTCCCCAATAGGGCGTACCACACAAACTAAGCAGGTGCAAGAGAGGAGCAGAACAGAAACTGTAGTCTGAACCCATGTGAAGTTCTAAGGATAAAAGAAGGCCTCGGGTTAAAATAGACAGAATCATCAACGGTCATCATACTGCGCACATGCATTTTGGAAGCTATTGCCAATATACATCCTGAAGTACGCATATGTTATAACCCTAGGATGTTAATACTACTGCGAGGGCCAACCTGGCCATCTGCTGCGAGAACATGGCCTGTTCTGTCATATAACGGTAATACCTCCCAAAAAAAAAAAAAAATCCAGCACAAGTTAGTAGGGTGACTATGCAGTTAAATGAGTTCGCACTCGCATCAATTGGGGCAAGTTAATAAAAACATGCCAGTCCAGAGTCCTGCCTTCTTTTGCAGACACTAATGAACGAGTGCGGCCTTGAGTATTATGCAGATGGAGCTCCTTTACTTGCCCCTGTTGTCTTTGTGACTCCGCATTGCATTCGCATCGTTTTTATTTAAAAGACAAAGAACAGGAAGCACTTCAGCTTATATTTAAAAGGCCCGTCAACTTCCCAAAGTCCTATTAATTTATTAGCTAACCTATCAAACATTCCGGTCAGAGCAAACAAGCACTCAAAGCCCCCTTTCTTTTTTTATTTTGTTTCAGGTGGAACTGAAGACTGAAGCCTCTCCAGTCTAAAATAGTTCCCTTTTAAAGTAAAACCAATCTGTTGATACCAAACACTCTTACGAATTTTCTCCAATAAGCTAGAAAATCCTTCAGAGAGGCGCGCGGGAGTAGGAGCAACAAACACGTGCAGAGAAGAGAAAATGGAAGAGCAAGCTAAGAGTGACAAAAAGATTGCATTTTTAAGGGAGATTCCATATGCCCAGAGGCCCAGAAGCGATGCTCAACTCAAGCAAAAACATAGTGCATACAAACAAAGAAGCAGAGACAAATATACAAAAGAAATCAAGAGCTAGAGATCAACTGGTAAACCCACCTTGGTCAGATGTCACGGTGGAAGCACAACCCACTAAAAGCAGAAGAAGAACAAACGGAGGCACAGCCATGGTGGATGCAAGGCAAACCTCTCCCTCCAAAGAGAGAATCTGAGGTGCAGGAAATAATGAAGTAATCACAACCCAGAAAGAAAGAAAGAGAGAGAGAGAGAGAGAGAGAGAGAGAGTGAGCGAGGTATGAGAGTGAAGATGAAAACGATATAAAAAAGGATCAGCTCCAGAAGGGAGAAAGTGGGGTAAAGGAGCAGACAAAAAAATGGGAGAGAGAAGAATGGTTTCCACAAATCACGTGGAAAGTTTGTCAGAAGATCCAACGGCCGAGGAATCCTCTCTCCTCTCCTCTCGTCTTCCTCCCCTGTCAAAAGAAGCATGGCTCTGTCCGGGTCCCTGTGTGTTAAAAGACTAGTTGTTAAGGAACCCAAGACACTTCTTGTTGGATAGCCACGAGCTAGCCGTTGCGATGCCCACCCTTTTTCCCCACCTCTGGTACCGTTCGATTCCACCCATGTGTTGCTTTTTGTTTGAGTGAAATTTCCGGAGTTTCAGGTGGAAGGGCGAACAAAATTAAAAGCTAAATGAATAGGAGCAGAGAGTAAATTGAAACTCTGAACAGAACAGCAGATGGTAATGGCGGAGTACCACGCATTTAAGCATAGAGAGAGCAGGGAGCTCCGAGGCTCAACGGTAACTTGATCTGCCCTCTGTTTTCTTTCGGCTTTTCCACCTTCTTTTGTTTTCCCTCTTTGTCATCCATGAGCACTTGCGCACAAACTTCTGATCTCTCGAGAAGGGCAATTCGCAATCCTGCGTCACCTCTCAGATTTTTCATGGTAAAAAGTTCATGGGTGCCTTCTTTATGCATCATACCCACAAATACAATGTCGAGTAATTGAGCATATCTCAGCTATACATCGGTGACTTTTATTATTGTCTTTGGGTTATAAAAAGACCGACTTTTAACGACAGAATAAAGTCCAATTTCAACAATGCGGTATGACCGCTGTTCATTCGAGTTTAAGAGGTAAAATTTGAAATGGGAGAGTTGATGTGGAGAGAGAGAGAGAGAGAGAGAGAGAGATGGTGCGGATTAGACAAGATTTCAAAGTATGAAACTTATATTCTATAACTGAAGCTTAAAATGGAAAATCTCTCTATACAGCCCAAAAACGTATGGAAGAGAAGGAGAGAGCAAGGAGAGGGATGGAGATGTGAGCTAAGTTTGCGGGTAGATTATAAAGAAACTCAGGAAAACACAATTCCATTGAATTAGGGACAACGGAAATACAAATCGCCTTCGAGACCCATCTTACGTCTCTGGACCCTAGATCATGTGCGCCATCTTGATTTTATCTCTAAACTGTTTTTTTTTTGTCTTGTAAAATACCTTAACTTTTTGTCCAATCTAAATCTCACTCTAAACTTTTTTTTGTCTCATAAGAAAATCATAAATTTTATATACGGTCCAAATTCTACCATAAACTTATTTTTTCTTATAAAAAGTTACAAACTTTTATTTGAGTCTTATATCTACGAGCCCATTTATCATCCGTCTAAAATTGCGTTTAGTGACGTGACATTTTCAATGTCGTTAATCTAACTTTTCTCTATAATTCCTATTCAAGAAGATATATTTTGAAGATGAATGTTCTGTGTTAACCTAAATGATATGTTATTGGATCTAATATTGGGTTAAAATTAGAGCAATTAGGATTGACCTTCCTAGAGAGTTTTCATTCCATTACGTAACAAAATCTTTGATTTTTTATCCCAACCTTTTTCAGATTCTCATACTTGGAAGTCTTTCATTTCTCGCAATCAAAGAGTTCATGCTCAATACACTCGACACATGACGCATGAATAACTTGCTCAACAGTTTTTCATCTCTCGGCTATCAAGATAAAATTTTGAACCAATGATTAACATGATAGATTATGAGACTCCAGTAAAATTTGTTGTTCTAGTTTAGGATAAATTCGAAACATGACTTAAAGTTTAGGATAAAATTGACACCGGACATCAAGTTAGAGTTCTTTTATAGGACATAGAAAAACTTTAAATGAAATTGAGATTTGACATACAATTTGAAGTTTTTTTTTACGATATGATTGGAAGGAAGTGAAATGAAAAGCCTAGGGAATCCTTTATCTTTGGTCGGTTGAAGAAAAAAGAATTGATGGAAGCCGAAGGAAGTTTATTTTTAAGATAAGGGGAAAGTACTTTCCAGGGGCCCACGCTTTGATTCCCCCTTCCAAAAGCTGGAAAGGATTGACCGGGGAATTAACGCTCCCTGCATAATTCTTTCATTATTGCCCATCGCTTAATCTACACAGAACGAAGGGTACTTGAGTAAATTACCCTCGCTTTATTCCCCATCCCCACAATACTTCCCTTTCAATAAATATCCAGTACTTAAAATTCCCATTCCATTCTTTTACGTTCACTTCCTTTTTTTTTCTCCTTTTTTTTATGATCGGAAAATTCATCACATGCCCATATACCTGGATGACATAAGAGACTTGCACAAGCAAGAGATTTCGAGGTTTGGCCTCGATAAATTAAGGTACGAGTGCAGGGTTTTAGTCTCAATGGACTGAGGCACAAATGTTGAGGATTTAGGCCCCATCTTAATGTTATCGGGCCCAACATCTCGAGCGTGGGCATGGATGAACCCTAGCATGGCAACTGAGGTCTCGAGCTTGGCCTTACCTGGGCTCAAGAGCGAGTGTTTAGAGTCAACATGTCCAGTTTTTAAGTTTCTAATCCAAATGTTGAATTCTTGTCAACTTTTTTAGAAAATGATTTTATATTTTTGAAAGAGAAGTGATTTTCTTAAATTTCCGTTTCGATAGATTTCTTTTAATTGATTAATAAAATATTTTTATTGCCTTATTTTTATAAGTCATTAGTGAGGAAGATATATCTTCTTCTTCTTCTTTCAAAAAATATCTTTGGCGAAAGAAGCATGAAGGCTTTGTTATGATTTTACCCTTTCTCCAGGCTTTATGTATTTGCCGGCGGCTCTCTGTCATGCATGGTGAGGTCTTTTGGCAATGGCGGCATGAGAAGGAGCTCGAGAACTCGCTCGAAAACTAACATTTTCGCGCGCCAAACAGAAGTAAGAGAGCGAACGACCTGGAAACTCGGATCCTCAAACCGAGCAAAAGCCCCAATCCACAGGTCTAGTCCCCCGTCTCCTTCACCTCCTGATTGCCGATCGAAGGTCCCGCGGTCGCTTGAAACTCGGTTTCTTGCCGTCTCGGGTATTGCTATCGGTGCAATGAGCGCGCGGGTGTACGGGGATCAACGCTGAAGCACCTGCACTAGCGAAGGTGGCGCGGCTCGAATCCGGCGGCGAAAGCGGCGGCTCTATCTGGTCGAGCGAGCTCGACCATGTGCCGCTCGCGCAGAGGAGGAATTGGCTGGTGAAGTCGAGGCGTCGCGCGGTTGGCGGTCCTCCGACTTGTGTCGCCCCTGAGGGAGAAGTGGAAAGGCCAGTTGCGTGAGTTCTCAAGTTTTTCCCCTTTTTCTAACGTGTTTTATTATATTTGCTCATTAGCGGCATGGAATTTGACTAGTTTAGGGTTCAAAAGGGGTTTTCTCTTTTACTGAGTGATTCTCTTGTGCAGGGCCGTCGGAGATGCTCTTGTTGCTACGAAGGAAGACGAGGACTGCAATGTGCAGGTACCTCATTGATTTGTGACTGACAGTGATTCTTTGCTGCTTAATGTGATTCCAAATTTATAGCTCGTGGATTCTCCAGTTGCATTCTATCTTCAATATCTTTGCTTTACCTGAGGATTGACTTCTTATTTTTAAAAATGGTGGAATAATAACTCATTACCCATCAAAAAAGAAATCTGTGGCCCCCTGAATTTGCCATTGAGTTTCTGTTCTTTGAAGAATGTCTCTGAACATGGTTTGGCATGATGGTGTAATAGTTGAAGTTCTTCCAAGATGGAAATTCTGTGTTTGAAGAAAAAAAAAAGATAGTGTCTCTACTGTTTATTTGTATCTCAGATGCATTGCTTTGATGCTATTTGGATTTCTGATCGATAAGATCCTTCAAAAGTCGGATTCAATCTCTAAGTTCCCTTTTTTACTTATTAAAGTTTAGATAATTGTTGCCGATTCCTCTTGGGTTTCTATTATGTGCTGTTAAGTTGCTTGCTTACTGATTTTGTCTTTTCTTTGCATTTTTTCTCCATTGCTCTTCAATTGGCATCACAGGTTGATAGTGGAGGAGTTTTTGCAGGCGACAAGTGTTGTTCCAAGTCAGAGAAAGTATGGGAATGTTCTGTTGATGGAAAATCCTCAGGGGGTCGAAGTCAGTTGGTGGAAGTTCATGAAAATAATGTACAGGGTGAATGTGGAACTATTGCATTTGATACATCACGTGATGCCACAGCAATACTTCTAGGTCATACCTCAGGTGATACAATTGCAGTATTGCCTTCCAGAGAAAGTGAATGGTTTGGATTTCCTGATAATTGTTTGGATGGTGAACCTGCAAGATATCAATATCAAGAAAAAGCTGATTCCGTGTGCTTACCTATGCAATTGCCTTTGGGGGAAAACCAGTTTAATAATCCAAACAATGTTTCCGGAGCTACACATGGTCTGATAGTTTCAAACAGTTTAACCTCAAGTAAAGATAAAATTGAACCTTCTGATGGCAATGACTTGCTCAACCAGCAAATTTCTGCTGTCGATATGTCCCACTTGTTAGATTCAGAAATGACATTGGAGAAAAGGGATGGTGAAATTCAAGATGATGGGTGGTCACATGAACTTGAACATGTTCCGCTGCTACAGCGAAGAAAAATTTTGTTAGCAGGCAAGAAGGTTCCGAGTGCTGATAGTCCTAAATCTGCCATATCTAAAGTAAATGACGGCACATGCACGTAAGTGTTATTTCCTTCTTTATTTTGCTTGAAAAAATGCCTCCTATTGTCAATTTGTCAAGAAAAAGGAAAAAGGAATTGTCAAAGGAATTTAGAATCTTAGCTTCTTTTGTTGTGTGCAGGTCCCATCGTGATGTTGCATTTGTAAAAGAAGAGAAACAACTTCATCCTTTGGTAAAATAATTTCTCTCAATCTCTGTGGTTTTTGTCTCATCACTTTGGGTTTCATTCAGCAATCCATTTTTATGTCAATTTATGAAGGGAAAGTCATCAGTAGAAAGTAGTCGAGAAGTGCAGGCAAACAGGCTCGTCTTTGCTTCGGATTTCTATAAAATGTGGAGCCGATAGTAATTTTTTATTGTGGAAATGGAAAGGCATAGAAGGCTTGCTACTACTCTACTTGATAAATGACCGTACAACAACAAAAAGAACAACCAATTCTTATACCAGTTTGTGGGGTTGGCTAAAGAAAGCACTTTGCGGAAGAGAAGCTAGCCATTAGGTATAGCGTCTTCCATGATGTAAAGTTAGGAAATTGGACTTACCAAAAGATCAAGCAGTTAGGAAACTGGGCATAGTTTATACAAGTTTATGTCTTTATAACAGTAAACATCTTCTTTTTTTATTGGATAGGGTATTTCAGGAGATGAATTTGTAAAGAATATTGATGGGACCACAAGGGATGAGATCCAGTCTTTGCCACTGTCTCATGGATTTGACTCACTTGACATGTTGGAACGAGGTGAATCTGATATATGTGGAAGTACAGTGACAGATGTATCTGATACTTCTGTTTCACAACATTGTTTTGGAGCTAATCAAGTTTCATCATTGCCTATGGTATTTGAGTGTGCTCTGTCAAGTAAATCAGGAGATTTTGTGGAACTTAAAAAATGTGTAGACACGACTATATCCAAGGGAAAAGTGCCCAAGTCAAATTTATGCAATGGACAGGATCCTGGTTTATGTCCACTGATGATAACAAAGCCTGCTGCAGCATTGAAACACTCTGCCAATGTTAAGATTGAACCTTCAGATCAGCATACCATGCCCAAGAGTGATAATACTTCTGAGGATCACTTAAACTTGAAGACGCTACTGGTAAAGAGTGAAGCACAAGACTCTGATGATCCTTCATCAGACAAGGTGGACCATATGCTGCTGTGTGAACGTTTAGAACTACTGACATCACGCATAGACTCTGTGGCTGATACTAAAAAGACATACAAATGTTACACTGAACTCATCCCTTCTGTACATGAAAGCAGTCATCCAGTTCCAGAATCTGTTGAGCTGACTTTGCCTAAGCGTCTGCGGAAAAGAAAAAAGACTGCCACGTAGGTTCTCGCATTAATACATACATTCATACAGGCATGCATACCTGCACATAAATATCCATAATAGTCAAATAAATCATCACAAATCTGTTTTCAATAGAGAAGTAAAGAGACAAGCAGGAATAATGACTAAGCTGAAGGAACAAATTTTTTTACAAGCTTTCCAGCCCATTACAGTGATCTTTTTCCCTGGTGTAGTGATTCTGTCGAAACTGCCTTGGAAGAAGATGCACCGGGACTTCTGAAGGTATTTTAAAGGCACTTCCTTTTACATTTTTTCGTTGTACCAACAAAATAAAAAAATTCTTTCCAAATTTTTTCCGCAGGTTTTACTTGACAAAGGGGTTGCAGTTGATGAAATTAGGCTTTATGGGGAGGCAGAGAGCAATGAACTTGTGGACGAATCTTCCAGCAATGACGGCTTTGCAGAGCTTGAAGATGTAATATCAAAGGTCAGCAAAATTGTTATATCCAGGAATTTCTTTTTTACCATTGTCTTCTTCAATTGTTCTTCTTGTATAATAGCTTTGTTGTTATTGGCATTTGTGGTCATTTCTCTTATCATTGGCTTCCTGCAATTTTCACTTGGCTCATCTGATTATAGTGTTTTGGATTAGGCATATTGTGTATTCTGAGCTATACATTTTTAGTTTTTCCATCTCCTTATCTTTTTTAGTACTAGCCAAACGAAAAAAAGAACAATTCTCCCTTAAAAAAATTCCTAGATGAAGATCATACTAATTCAACATGTAATTGGGGCCTCGGAAATGTTAGAAAGCTGAATGAGGTAGCTTGTTCCCCTGCTTTAATGATGTCATTTTTTGATGTGATTATGTGAAGCTGAGATCATCCCAGTTCTCTGAGAACCCTGCATGGATGAAAGTTTTTCAAATTCCTTTTGGTTGGACTGCATGGATGAAAGTTGACATAGCAGAAGCAACCCTCTTTTTACGTATGCTTCATCAGCTGGATTTGATTCTGGTTAATCGTGATGTACCGTTTTTTCCCTCTTTTCCAATAGATGATAGTTATAGTGCTCAAGTTGTCAGCAATATTTCACGTATAGTTACAGACATGTTCCTGAAATATATAATTTCTCTCTTATATGCTTTGTGATGATTGATGAGAATGCTGCTCCCCCTAAATCCTTGCACTCATGCAGTGATGGTCCTCTATCAGGGAAGTTGCAGAATATGAAAGGTGTTTATTCTTTTGTTGTGGAATAGCATCTCATGTCAAACGATGTCAATATCTGATTTTCCATTTTTCTTCTCTCTCTCTCTCTCTCTCTCTCTCTCTCACACACACACACACACACACACACATTATATATTTAGTACTTCAATTGAAGCTGTTTTGACTGATTAATTGGATAATATATAGTATTTGAGGAGGATGTAGCATGTCCTGGGCATTGGTATCAGAAGATCACTTATTGTTGCCAAAACTTAATATCTTTATATGACACTGAACTGCAATGATGTTTGCTGGAACAGCTTTTCTCTCAGCGCCAATCTCTCTTGAAATTTGCACCTATACGTGGCTCAAAGGATGCAAAAATCAGTTATTGCCTGGCTTGCCTTCTCTCTCTGGTGGAGCAGGTAATGGCTTTCATAGTCTTTGCCAGTGTACAATAATGAGGATAGCCAATCTCTACCAGATACTTGTTTGTCATATTGTTTGATGCCGCTCTCTTTCTCTCTTAGACACGATATCTGCATTTCCGGAAGTGGCCAGCTGAATGGGGTTGGTGCCGGGACCTTCAATCATTTATATTTGTCTTTGAAAGGCATAACAGGTGATCATGGCAAACCTTCTTCATGCTTTAAACCGTTCTTTTTGGTATTCTGCCTGACGGACATGCATTCCTTCTTCCACTCAATTTCAGAATAGTCCTGGAACGTCCAGAATATGGGTATGCCACATACTTCTTTGAGCTGGTTGATTCACTGCCTATTGACTGGCAGATTAAGCGGTTGGTGATTGCCATGAAGCTAACTAGCTGTAGCAGGGTGTCCCTAATTGAGAACATAGCACTATCGGTAATGTCACTTTGTTTTACCAAGTGGAGCCTCTTTTTTTTTTACATAAATAATTCCGAAAATGATCATGTGCACTTTTGCAGTTCTATTATTGGGTCCCCTCAGTAATCTTTCTCCTTGGCCAGTTGGTGTTGATTCTCCTCATTGCTTTTCATAGCTTGCATGTCTGGCGAACTCTTAACTAACTCCTTCCAACTGTTCATATGTGTTGACTTTTGATCAAATTAGGGCATATATTTAAATCACTGATGAATTGGAACAAATATGGCTGTATAGTTGCGTGCAACCGTTTCTTGACTAGTGTGACTGAAAATTCTTGGATCTTTTTGCCCATTTTAAGGTTGGGGAAGACTTGACTGAGGGTGAAGCACAGGTCTTAATGAAATACGGTTGGTTACCAAATACTGGCTTAGGCACGATGCTTAATTATTGCGACAGAGTCTATCATGACCGGAGGAATGAGATGGACACTTCTGAATGGAGAGCAAAGATAGGGAAGTTGCTGATTGAGGGCTATAACGGAGGAAGCATTGTGCCAACCAACATCAGAAAGATGACAGAACATCGAAGTTTAATGGAACGTGAAAGCCTGGAGATCGCACAGGTTAAAATGGAGGCAGAGCTCTAGTTCATCGTAATGATCGAATTGTACATACACCTCGAAAGTTGGCTGATGACAAACCGCCCTAGAAGTAGAAACTTAGTGATATTTCTTTTGTAGATAGAAGTCATGTGCTGACTATCATCAGCAAAGTGAGCTCTAACTTAAGCTAACTTCGCACTGTTGGAGATTATTTTATTAATTTGAGCACATGATGATACCTATAAGGAAATAGGGTTGCTCTTGGCAAGATAGGATTTGTAATTTCCTATGCATTGTTTTGTAAATGTCCAGATATCACATGGATATGAAGTCGGAAACACTTGAATCAAGCCGCCATTTTCTCAGGTCGTCTGATGGGGGTGATAGTGGTCACGCGATTTCTGCTCGGTTGTGCGACCGGCAACAGAGAGAGGGAATGGACTAAGGGTCTATGGAGGGAGGGAGACCAGGCAACCCTGCAACGTTGAACGAGAGTGGCTGGTCTTGGTTGTGTGAAGTGAACTATGGCCACAGTTCTTTCTCCTTGATTTACTACTAGATAGCAGAAATCCAAGCATATCTCTCTTCTTTGTTGAAGATTGTGGTTGATGCCTGACATCTGTGGGCTATCCAGAAGTTCAAGCGGGCTCTGCTAAGCCCAAGCTTCACATTGCAGGTTTTTGCACTTGATTCTCAACTTAAAGGGGCCTGGTCGAATTGTTGAAGGCACATATAAATGGGTCCGCTCATCACAAACCTCGGATCTAATAATTCCTGCCTGATCCGAGCTTTGGTGGTCCTAATTATACCCTCAAATTGAAGGAAACTACTACAGCTTAACTTCAAAACGATGGTACAGGGTGTTGTCTTTGAGCCCTCATTTTTTGAAGAAATTCTCGAGGGCAGTTGTGTTCACTGCACTTCGTGTCATTGAGAAAGAAGAGAATAATCTCTCCAATTGGCACGTTCTTTTAAGCGACATAGATGACAATTCTTATACGTCGAACGGAAATTTTGATTTAAGAGCGTCCGTAACAATCTCTTATGTATTTCAATGAAGTAATAGAAACTCGATAAACTATCGAGGGAGATTTATGGGTTAGCTTTAATAAGGAAACGGTTACTTTTTTTTTACACTTTTCTTTCAAAAATTCGAGGAAATGAAGTTGTGAACCCAAATTGCACGTAGGTCAATTGAATATTTTACCCCTGACAGCTATTTTTTCTGCCTTCTCTACCCACATAAACGAGAGGCCGAGTGTTCCTTTCCCTTGTTGCCTTTGTTTTAGACAATGAACGCCCAGAAATTTCCACGAATCTGGGGAAAAAAAAAAGGTGAGAGAAGCTTTGAAGTGGATGATGTTTCGGATGTCCATGTCTTGGTCATTATACTTTTTCCAAACCCATGGAGATTTCACTGTGATCCGTCGAGATTCGCAAGACTTCCTCGTCCCACGATCAATTCGGGCACCAACACTGACGTCGCCACATCAAACCAAATTCCACGAAAATAAAGCAGTCCACAAGTTCAGTTCTCGGCCAGTATTGGCTCTGTCCCGAAGTTGGGGAGTGCTCTCTCATAACGTCACGGGTGACGTTTGTCTCATGTCACTCGTCCATGCACTGTCATCATCGGTTTTCTTTTTCCCCTTTCGTTGAATTACACGCGATGTAACAAGTCAATCAATAATAAGATATATAACGTGTATTCGTATGAATGTCTAATCCAAAAATTCAAACCAATGAGTAAAGATACACTATATGAATGCATGGTCCATTGAAACTCTATAACAGACTAAGCGAGATGCTTATAATCATCATGTCACGTGGAAATGAGATTGAGAACAGAACGTGCCATGCGGGGCGGAACCTAGCTTTGACACCGTGCCAATTAGCATGGGATTCATAACATGTGGACTATGGTAATCGATTAATTACGCCACTCTGTCACCGCTACGTCATGTAGGCGTTGCATAAGATCCTCTCCGTGTCCCCAGCTCTCAAAACTTCTCATTCTGCAACACCATTTCACAGAAACCCCACCCCAGAAGATCTCTTTCAAGCAATCGAAGATATATTATACTTTAAGCAACTCATAAGTGTTTGGCAATAGCTACTGGCTGAAGCATTTACTTATCCAGAAAGTTAATTTAACGTGCCATCACCATCATTGATTGGGACATCTTCTGCGGGGAAGTCTCTTATACTAATAAGCTGATGCGTCTGATCATAGGCCGACGTTAAAGCAAGCACGAGATAATCAAACAGCCAGAACATATCCATCGTCTATTCACGTCTTGATATAAGAAACAAGTCTTTGTACATCAAGCAATATAGCTCAGTCCTTGTCCCATTCGGATTACCAACTCACGAAAACCGACGATTTCCGTCGACGCTGATCGATGTGACCATAACAACGACTGACGCTGGTATCTCACCAGCACCTTTGGCAGAAAATCCATTGAAAAGGATAAGAGAAAGGAACGAGTCAAAGCGCACGCAGATTGCAGACGGCACGTGTCTCGACACTTATTGCTGGCGAACAACCATGCGAAGCACTCGTATTCATGAAAAGGAAGAACGAATGAGCGTAGTCCGTGTGTGGGCGCCCTCCAAAACGTTTCTGTCCTGCGATTTAACGTCCCGAGCTGATGATTACGCGTCCCATGACAATTTCATACCTAAGAAGTAATCAAACGAAAAAAGAGAAGCAGCTTAATGAAAGTGCTCTTTCGGTATCATCGTGTATTCGTAAAATGACGAGAAAGTTTGCTATATTAACAAGTAAATAAGGAACATCTTTGTAGAATCACAGTTAATCACTTTAATAACCTAAACTGCTAGAAAAACAAAAGAGGCCATTCTAACGTCCCCGTTACGAGTAAGCCTATAAAGGAGGCGAACCTCTTGTGAAGATATTACGATTTCGTAATATCATTATCAACTGTTTTAAAAAATTTAAAATGTTAGATGGAAACATGATATAATACTTAAACATTCTAATAGTTTTCAACCCCGCATTCGAAAGCTTTTGCCGTACGTACTTTCCCTTGTCCATAAATTATTATGGAAGCCTGTTAAACAGTTATAGCAGGGATTCGAGCGCCCTAGTTTTTTTTTTATTACTGTTTCTGTATTTTACTAATCAGTAAAGCACGAAACTGAATTGTGAATTTCAGGCTTTCATCGTTGTAATTTGGGGTTTTGCAAAGACACCGTCGAGGTCAGACTCGCAGTCAGTTAGCTAGTGGGTTCAATCCATGAGCCAACGATACGTGCAAATTCATGCATAATTAATAAAACGAACGAATTTAATAATCCGAATCCTGCATCCGAATGCAGTAGACAACGCATGCGATCCTGAGACAACATTAACAATTCATCACCATCTTCTTTGCCCGGTGCAGATCTCCATTTGCTTTACTCTGCACCCGTGAAGGATGGATTTGATGCCTTGCGCTTTACAGATGGACCTTTATCCCATCATCGATTTTTATACCGGAAACGCATAAGGCATGACCGACAAGAGAAAGTGAGATCTTCTCAGCACTGCTGATGCTATCTGAATCTTTTATGAAAGCGGATGAGATAATGTACCTGTTCTCTCTTTTCAATCACAGATGAAAGTGGCCCTCTCCACCATTTTGCACAAGACTAAACCCGCCTTTTGAATTTAAGGCCCGTTTATTTGAATGAAAAATGTTTTTAGAAAGTTATTTTTATGATGACATGATGTTTTGACTAGGGGAGATAAAGTCCAAACAGGGTACGACCCTGCTATAATATTCCCCTTTTTTGGATATTGAACCTTATCCTGTTTACATTGGACCATGTACCTTACCCACAATATTTTTTCAGTTCGATTCCAGGTTTAACCTTGTTTATATCGGAACCTATTTTGTAATCGCCCATCTTATACGACTTCGAATTTTATAATAATACGCGATAAAACAACATAATTTTTCTAATTTATATTGAAACATTTGGTACTTATAATTAATAAGTAAGTAAACTTTTTGACAAAGTAAAACTAAGGATCTACAGGACAAATTATTATAAATAAAATCATAAGGTGAAGTAAAAATCCTAACATTATATATACATTAGTAACAAACATTAATCTAATATTAGTCTTATTCCCATAATACTACATAAATCTTTTTATTTGTCTAAAATGGTTAACAAATTTTTAGCGCAAACATAACTCCTCCGAAAGTAAAATCAACATAACTCATCCTCTAAAAGTGAAATCGGGCGAGCCAATTTACATGGTACAAAATCTCTAACAAAAATCAAAATTCATATACAAAAATAATCAACTAGAAATCATGTTCTATAAAAATTATGATTTAATAAAGTTCACTTACTTAGAAAATCGAAGTTTTCACTAAATAACTTTTATTTTATAAGAGTCCAAGGTTTAGGGTATGTTCAAGACCTGGATCCTGTACCCAACCCTATTTTAACTGATTCCCCTTTTTTGGACCATGTACCCGATCATGTTTGCATTAGACACTGTTCCTGATCCCGTTTTCAGGATGGATCAGTTTGGGAACAGAGTTTACCCGGTCCTGTTGCACACCTCTAGTTTTGATGAAGAAAAAGTAATGGAAAAGTTTTGATAGACTGCAAACAACAAAGTTAAAGTGGGGGGAATGACTCCCCCACAAAATAAGAAGGAAATTACATTAACCAAACTACCGAATGAATACAAATTAATTGTTTTCCTTGAAAAGGATTTCCATGTAAATTTCAGTGAAGCAAACACATCCTTACTCAGAAAAAAAAAATATTCACGCTGACATTAGAAATTTTTAGGGAAGTAATATTGATAAAAAAAGATGAAGCCATACGTTTAAGGCTTCGCCACCCGTTTTTAGTTTTGAAGTATTCTCAATTAGTCTTCTTTTATAGATATTCTACATTTAGTCTGATGCATAAATCAATATTCAGTTTTTTTTCGTCTCTCGCGTCGCTTGAATTAAATTTGAATATTCTCTATCTGATGATGAAAACAATTTATATATACGTGTTCAATTTCTTCGTATTTTGTTAGTAATTTATTTAAATAAAAATTCAAATATTTTCATAATAAAGTGATATTGTGAATGTCGATTTTCTGCATGGACGCAATGCTTACGTACGTTTTGATAAGTTTTTTTATGAGAAAAATTTGTTGGGGTACCAATGTCACATCTCGTTTTGATTTACCTAAAAATTGAACGTGGCGATGACCTAAGTAAACATTTTCTAGGATTGTTATTATTAAGCTGTCCAAATGCTAAGAAAATCGTAAAGTTTTGCTAGTCAATTCCATAATGGGTACCCCTCAGATAACATTTGACGTTTCTCACTCGTTAATTCCATTCGGTGAATAAAATTTATTACCAAGTAACAAACTTTTTGAGTCGTGCCATTTTGATATGGTTTCGAACTACGAAAAGTAATTACTCAAAATCTTATCTGATGGATTAAAATTGTCGATCACGTGGGATTCATATGTTAGGCTCATATAAAGGGCCTGGAAATTCCACCGTCACGACCGACTCGATCTAATGGACTCGGATTCGGGCAATGATCGGAAAACTTCCCCAAATGGCCGCTCGTGATTGGGCAAGTTTTCATGTTTTGAGTGACCCAAAATTGGAACCTGAACAATGTTTTTCAGCATAAACGACAGTATGAAGTCGAGAGAGAGAGAGTGCTAGGTGGGTTCCGGGAAGAGAGCCACTAGAAGTAGGCCAATGGAATAATCAGTGGGCGTGCGCGGGAAGACAGGTCCTTCAATCCTGCAGCCGCCCCACTGACAACAAATCCCCCCAATTCTTGCTCTCATATGCTCTCTCCCCTTTTTGCCACCTTTGCCCCATCCCGCCGAACTTTTCTCCTTTATCTGAACGAGAACTCTAAGCTTATCGCCATGTGAATGGTCACGTTTCATAACCTATTCAAGAGTAGGACAAATGTGGGCACAAATTGAAGCGCATCAAAAGATGTCGGCACATTACACGAGACATCAATCGCACCGACAGACGTTCAAGAATCGAATTGCAAGAAAAAAAGACGGCCGACAAAACATCATTCCCCAGTAAGCGCACAACTAGGAGGGAACGGAAAAGAGCAACATGACACGTTCACCAAACTTCTCTTCCTCGCCCTCAAAATTGCATTTGCAAGCTCACACATCTGGCTTGGTGGTGCACTTATCTTCCTTTTCTCTCGACCCATTTTGCTTCCCTCCACTGCACCCTTTCTCTTGAACTTTCTGTTTGTGAAAATAAGATATTGCCGTTCCATGGGGACGATGATTGCTGGTGTACTTGACATCCTTTTCACATGGGTCACTTCTCTTTCTCTCTCTTTTTTTTTTTCCTGATAAACACGTTTGAAAAGGTAATCATTTAAATAAACCATCCCTTTTCTCGCCTTACATATGTTATATTATCTCTGAATGAAGTGCAGAAATATTCCTCCCCGGCCCACTATGATGTTGAAAAACCCCTCCTGGAAAAGAAGTCAAATGGCGTGGCCACTAGGCATTAGCTCCCCTTGCTTAAAGGACTGGACTCCATGATTAGTTTTGTAGAAACCCTAATTTATGCTCATGATGCGATGAGGTAAACTGATTTCGCCCGCCAATTATAATGTCAACCAATGTCCATACTTGAATTAATTTCTTGAGCCCGAGGCCTAATGAAAGATTAGATTAAGTAATTAGTTTCCTTCAATGTCACAATGACGTAAGGATTGCGAGCGAGACCATTATTAGTCATAATTTCCAAGAAATCATATGTCAACTGGGGTGAACAAGAAATCCAATTGGCCCTCGACTGGTTATCATGCGAACTTCATACCAATGTCATATATGCCTTCCTTAGGACCACCTAAAAATCTACTCTCTTTCTTGCGTCGAATGATTAAATTATTTATGTCGTCAAATAATTTAAATCGCCCGAATCTTAAAAGTCCTCAACTGATGCATCACTGGTATTGTATTCTTCATAATTATACAACAGGATATAAGTATGGAATTTGTGTAATGCAACGTTATGATTGATGAGAAGTTGCAAGGTTGACCTTACGTCAATACTTGATGGGCACATTGTGTTAAGATTTGGTTTATTGTTACACTGAGAACGCTATCCTAATCCATGAACCTAGAACTCATCTAAACTCCTCCACAGCATGGTTTTAAGCGATTTCCGGTCAGGGTATTTTATCTTAGAGTTTTTATATTAGGCGCACTAGTGGGGTCAAAACAAAACTTATAAGTAAGGATAAAAGATCATTTCAAAAGTTAAATGAGTGTACATGAGCTTGACGTAATTACACATATTTGGAAAACCTACGAAGCGTAGATCTTACAAAGTCAACATTTCATCAATGGGCTTAAAATTCATCCCGATCAAACCTTTTTCGCAAGCAAATGAGCTGGCAACGCTTCTATCTATCCTATTCATGAATTTCATAATTACTGGAGAACATCTCAGTCGGATAACGAAGGGAGGAATCATCGAACGAGATGGAAGTTGGTGACAAGTTGGAGGCAAGATTCTGCTCCTCTGTCGTGATGGTGACCTCACAGATTATCAAGTTTTTCCAGTACGATTGTTGATCAGCCACACATAAATTTCCAAATTAAAAAAAAAGGTAGAGCGTTTGACTTGAGGGAATCTGAAAAGGGTACGGAACTTCTGTAGAACATGGCGCCACTTTGAGGTGGTCTTTAACCTAGCGGAGATCTTTTACTTGGCTTCCCTGCGGTTGCTTTTCTCCACGCGTATGTCGGTGAAGGGAACATGAAGGGAACAGGAGCTCTCACTCACTCGTAAGCTGAGCTCGACACAGAGTTTCTTTACTGGATTCAGAAGGGAGAAAAGCCATCCCACTGTGCTGAGATCTGTTGTCCCCGTCGATCTCTCTTTGTCAACAGCATTTCTTCTTGAAACAAGGGAACTAATCATCTGTTAAATCAGGAATTGCCGCTTGCTAACCAAGAATGAACACCATACCACACCCTCAGAACGTAGATTGCTAGAAACACTCGAGATATTACCGTTTTTCATCCGTCCGTTGCCAAGCCTTACGCTTTTGCATTTTGACGTGCAAATTGTTAAGTACTTTCTCAAGATGTTACTGAATTTGATAGTAGTTTTGCCCGAGCATGCTTACTATTGGCATTCGAATGTTTGTAATGTCAAAACGGATTTCTTGCAAGTTCACTTCTAGTTTTATAGATATACTTCAGGAATCGTTCCTCTTGTTTGGTATTAAGTTGATTCATTCTTGCCTCTTTGCCATCCTAAAAGCTCGCAAAGAGCTGCACTTTGTCTAGACTCTCTCGCTTTGGCGATCGTTATTCCACTCTTGTATGACCTGGTCACTATAGTTGTAATTAATTCATTCCGTCAACTGCAAATATTTAGACAACTTCCGGCGTCTTCTCTATTTAAAAGATAAGTCAGACTAATTTATACTTCATATAAATATTTGAAGTACAAGTAAATAAAAAAAATGTTCATGGTGGGTAATGGAGAAGTTGGTCAATGTTTTTTTTGCGTCCGCACATTTTTTAGAGAATTAAGGAGTGCAACGATCTTCAACTGATTGATGATATGTGGTGTCTATGTGGTCATTACATCTTCTTGATGTCTCTCCACTTTATCAAATAGCCATAATGACACGCCGACTGTTGATTTTTTTCCCTAAGAGCCACCAAAATAATTAGTGGCGTACGAACAAACCCCAAGCGGGGCCATTAAGACTAATATCTTGATCTTCACATGGACGTATACCTAACTCTTGCCGTCTCGTCCCCTGTCCGAATGAACATAGTCGCCAGTTCTGAATGTTTCCAGAGAGAGTGACAACAAAGATATGGAATATCTATAAAGATCGTAAACCTATTTTCATATGGTGTCTACCGTACACCATTTGTTATCAGAAATGGGCTGATAATCTATCATGAGACGGAATTGGTCGTTGGGCAATCAAGTGGCAATTTAGAATAACAAGAAATCAGAGAACCGCACCAAAAAAGCGAGTGTGAATTCATTTGCACCATCTTTTTTTCCAAATTTCGAAGGGCATTAGTGGTCTGAAACCTCGCAGCATGTGCTAGAAAATTAGAATACTTCCACAGCAGCATGAACTTGTGCTCACATTTTCTTCATCGCTATCTTTGGAAGTGTGAATGCCTTTGCGGTGAGAATTTCTAATAGCTACTCATTGCGAAAGATCGAGAGTTTGTTGTTTGAACCACTTCTATTAGGTCAAACCAATTGCATCTCGAAAATTAGCAAGAGACCACGTCCGGAACTATACCCTTTTGTTCTCACATCTTCTTGCCACTTAGTTTCACTCCTCATATTATCCGCAGAAACAAACTAGTCCATTTTCCCATATTATCCATATATTCGTTTGCCTGGGAAAATTGCCCAAAAAGTCCAAAATCTATTGTACAGGCAGCAAATTGTCCAAAATCTATTGTTCAGGCAGCAAATTCAAATACTTACTTATTGTGAAATATCAGGAGACTATTTTCCAAGGTTGTTCCACGAGATAAAACCAATTGCATTTCACAAAATAGCAAGACACACTGCGCCCGCAACAAAACCCTTGTTCTAATATCTTCTTGTCCTTTCATGGATATAAACTGTCTTGACAACATGTGTTTTAAAAAGTAAATACATGAGCATTAAAATACCAAAGTCTAAGAAATCTCGATTTGCTTACGAGATCGTCGACTTGAATGTACAAAGTCACAAGTGGTGATAGACACGACAGCATCACGATTAAGAAAAGGCAATGTCAGAACCTAACCCATAGTCAACGGATTTATATGATCACTGCATTTTCTTATCTTACCCTCTTGCTTATTCATACTATTTTTCTCTCTTGACCTTGCCATCAGCATATGCAGAACCATTCAACTTGACCCGATGAAATTTGACTGAGTTCAATGAGAGTTTTTCCGAAGTTGACTTTAGTCCTGAAGCAAATGTCTCTTCGTAGATACTGGTTGGGACTTCGTTGACTAGTGGTACGGATTAGTTAGGGTCGCATGGAGGGGTGAGCAATGGTCTAGAACCGACCCTAGACCAGTCTAACCCGACCAGTCTGGTCAGATTTTTAAAACAATCGAGTTGGTACTTGGTCCTGAAATCTCTAACTCGGTATTATGCAGGTTGGTTATGGATTCCGAAATTTTGGGTTGGTTCAACTCGACATATATTATACATAATATATATAAATATTTAAAATGAGATAGATTGATTGAGCCGCCTTATATAATATAGGTCATTGCAAATAAGAGTTTTGCTTAGGTGCCTACATAATACATATTATGAAGTGTCGAGTCCATGAGCAGAGGAGTCTTTCTTCATTCTTTTTCTTGCCAAGTCCTAATTTGATAAAAGGACCTTACTCTTCTCGCCATCACCCTCGCTCATCTTGCCATCGCCCTCTCTCACCGTCCGCCTTGCTCACTGCTCGCCTAGCTCGTCGCTCACCTTGCGTCGCCACTCGCAAGCTTGTCACCTGTCTTGGCCTCATTATGTCAACTCGCCTTTCATCTTGGCTTCACTCGTGTCGCCCCACTGCTTGCCTAGTTTGTCACACCTCCCTCACCCAACTCATCTCTCATCTTGACCTTGCTCAACCCGTTGGTCGCCCAACTTATCGCTTTCCTTAACCTCACTTGCCTCGTTGCTCACCAGTTCATCGCTTGTCTCGGTCTTACTCGCCTCGATCTATCCTCGCCTTTGACCTCGGTTTTGCTCACCTAGCGGTCCTAGTTGATCTTGGAATCAGACCAAACCATAGGGTCGGTCCAGTCTTTAGTCCATGCTCAATAGGGTTGGTCCTTGGTCCTAAAAATTGAGGACCAACACTATATGGGTGGGTCCTTGGGTTAGTGGCTGGATCGGACCAACTCGGCCCATGCTCACCCTTATGAACGGTGCTTCTGGTTAGAGATTGTGTGTTTTGACATTCTATGCATTTAGTTCCCCAAAGTCAACTGTCCTTTTTGTCTTGATAAATTCTTTAGATATTCGGATATGATTATTGGTCCTAGTCGTTGTTCTTTAATCATAGCCATCATAATTGTCCACATTTCTTTGATTTTCATTTTCAGATCAGATTGCTGCGATGGAGAATGGTAGATTCTATTTTTAGTTGTCGTAAATTATCAATCATCTGATAATCTATCAGTCTATCTATTAATAATTGACCTAAAGATTGATTGGACTATGACCAAAGTGAATGTATATATGTATGTAATTGCAAAGTTTTTTATATTCACATTGATGTATACCTAGTCGTGAGACATGTTGAATATGAGTCAATAGTTAATCTAGAAATTTTCTGTTAATCGTCAAGTTCAATAAATAATTACAATATCATCATTTTATCTAGAATGTGAATTCTTGAAATCATAAACATATTTCGCTATATATTCATCCGAATTCTTTTTCATTTCGTTAATATTAATATAATGTCCAATTCAAAAACTTTAAATGATAGATGGAGAGTGACATGAAATGCTTTAAACAAATATGTATAGCTACATTGTGTGGACTACTAGGTTCTTATTCCGAAAATCGAAAGCTGAGGCATAAAATCTATCGACATATGTAGTTATGTTTAAAGGAAATGGTTGATACATAATAAGGGACATATAAATCATGTTCTTTTGTTGAAATAGTCAAGGATTGGGTGACTTATTAACAACTATCTCCTTATGAAGCCCCGGGTCGAGTACAACGAAAATTTGGAAAGTCCAGGTCCCATAAATAGAGAAAAACCGATTTGATAATCTCAAGCTCAGATCACTCGCACATTATAATAGTTATTCAGAGTCGAAACTAAGGGAAAATCAACTACGGTAATTGCCGTTTAAACCTTGAATAATTCAATCGGTGAAGAAAGTGGCTCTTAAATACGACAGATTTCACATGCCGACTCATCCTTTCATCACGATGCAAATGGTTGGACGCGTGTCGCTGTTGCTACTAGATTGCGGTGTTAGCTTGCACGATGAAGCAATCTTTGTGATGCTTGCCAAGGCAGATGATCGCATTATCTTACCAAAACCATTTAGTTAACTTAAACTGGATGATCTAATACACGTCTTATGAGACCTTGAAGTTATATTATAGAAACACTAACATAATATCCACTATTTTGAAAATCAAAGATAATGATGGGCGAGCAAAACATTTACAAATACTTATGTGCGTACGATTAGTTATGGGATCTTGTTAATTATTGCCCTCCGGACACTTATCAACTATAATTAAAGAGGAAGGATTTTCTATTTTTATTTTCAATTCATTAATAACACATTATTTGACAACAAACACAAATGTAATACAATAGAGGTGATGCACAAAATATTACACTTTTTTTTAATACAGAGTTTAACTAGTGTTACGGGACACTTGTTGACAAAATCTTTAAATCTCATGGGACCGACCAAGCCAGCGAAAATGCTTAAACTTTGTGTGCCGACACAACCATCTCAGTTCCGACAAAAACGGCGTACTTATTGGTTTAAGTTCAGTGCTAATTTGGTTCGAAAGAAAAGGGGAAAAAGACCAAATTACTAGCTAAGAGAGCCGGTCGATCTTAAAATTCTCGCTTTAGTCATACTACGGATAAGTCAGTGCATTGAAAACCAGAAACCTTCTCTCACAAATTAATAATGAAACTAGTTGGCTAGTTCATTTTTGAGAAGAAGACTAGACCTGGAGAAAAATTGACCGTGACATCGACGTCTGACTAGTATTAACGAGCAGTTGGAACAAAGAATTGGCCCAGTCTGATGTTTCCTTCCTTCCTTTTTTATGCACTCGAGACCGACCGGAGAGCTAAAAGTCCATTGATTTGTTAATTACATAGAAGACTTACTGAAATGGATGTTTTTAATCGCTTAATTGCACGGTCGCATCCCAAAGCACATCATGCATACTCTTGATATCTTCACACTGATTTTAGGGCAAATTACTGTGGACATCGCTCCGATTTCGACTAAATTACAGCAAAGCTCGTATTTTTCTAAAAAGGAATACATTTGGTTTTCATACAAATAAATAGACTCTGACCCTTTTATTATTTCAGTTATTTAAAGCTAATTATTAGATGAATTTGTGACTCTACTCCAAGCACATTAGGTGCTCTGTCAGTCCAAAGTATACCCTTCATTTGCCAAATCCAAAATATCCTCTGCAGACCTTCGATTTTAACTTTTAAATTAAGGGTCAACTTCACAAATGAATCTAAATTCGAGCAGCTATTTTAGAAATTCCCCAAACTGGTGTGTCAACGTTATTACAAAAACAAAACTCACACATATATTTATTTGTCTGGTGTATTTTTCCACAGCTCAAATTTCATTTTCTTGGCGGCTGAAGCTCCTAAATAAAAATTCATTTGTCAATTTAACGAAGGTCACCATCACAAATCATGTACCTCGATTTCCAAATTGTTTTCTTACAATCATTCCTCCCCCCCCCCCCCCCCCCTCTTTCTTCTCTCGCAATGATGTAGCCCGCACAGGTTCGTCCGCTTGGAATTTCTTAGGCTTTCCTTGTATCTCGATTGGAGTTGAACGGTCAACGTATTAGCCCATTCAAGCATCTACTTCAGAATCCGAAATTTGGTTGACTTTCTCGCCCCCTTGAAAGCGGTCATTGCAACTAATTCAAATTTTCATTTCTCATTTGCAATTGTAAACAATAGATCTCCCTATCCGGAACTGTTTCCTAACCAAGAAGACATGACGCAAACAGCCGGCTCTCCATTTAACTATCTATATGCTGAACATGCCTCCAAACTAATGACAGATTCTACGCGGTGTGCCAGATAGGATTGCTTATTCAACTAAAGCAATCGATTATCGTCCAGCTTTGCATAAGAACATTATAGAATTACTCAGAGAGAAAGCTTCAAAGAGAACGATAAGTTGATTCTTTATCAACTGGAAAATGAAATGGCAGCGAAGCATCGTCAAATCGCAATATATTTTTGGATGCCGGTAGGTAGTGATTCTCATTTCCCAAGATAGACCTTATAGAGCCGCCAAAAAAATATAAATAAATACAACATGATAGAAACGTAAATCGGACAAGGAGATTAGGGTGGGGTATGACCAACGTTGACTTGAACTGAATTGTCGGATTTGCAGCAAATTGGGTTTTGTCTAAGCATGTAGAGACTCATTAGATCGATTTGATCTAAGAGGAAGTTGTTGCCCACGAAAGGGTTTGTGGTATCTAGGTTTCGTGTCCTAGATTTTCTAAAGTGACTTCCGGTTTATTTTCATTAGAATAAGATGTTTTTAACACCTAACAAGCTTAGGTCATTCCTGACTTGATCCCTCGAAATTTTCTTTGTTGGAAGTCGATATAGTAACTCCATCACTGGCTATTAAGATGGTTACTTCTTTGAAATACTTGGGTCACTTCACTTTACAAGGAGAAGTTTTTTTTTCCAATTATTGTATCGCAAAATCGGTGGAGTGACATAAATAAAGTCTATCTTCCAAAACTATCGGTAGTCATTGGATCATATGGATTAAGTGGATTAGAATATTAGAAATCGTGCAATATGAAGAGAAAATAAAAGAGACAACCATGGGTCCATCCAAGAATGAAGAAGGTTCAGTATGAACGGGGTGCATGCATCTCCACAAGAATCGTTAATCTTGATGAACTCTGTTTTAAATTTGAAAGGACACGTTACTTTCGGTGGTAGAAATGGGCTCAAAGTATGTGCATCCAATCCATACAATCACGTATCCAGATCACAACGATGAAACTAATACATTACCATTTACACAACGAAAGCAATAAACTAGTCAGTTTCTATTGGAAAGAGGTCATCGAAATTGCCAAATTAGGATGCATTCCAAAAAAGTAAAGTAGCAAATAGTCCTCTGGACTATGGATTGCTGTACCATTTCTTGATCCTTCCGTGGTCCACATAAGCTCTCTCATATATTCATTTACTTTCATAGAAGGAAAATGCTCTGAAAAGGCAAAAGTGCCCCCAGAAAAGAAAAACTAAAAATTTGCTACGTATCGGTAGAGGTGGGGTTTTCCCCCGGTTCTCTAACTTTATTTATTCTTCTACTAACTGAATTTTAGAACATGTATTTACATGACCGAATCTCCAATCACAAGAGCCCATTGTACGAGTGAGACGTTTGGTCCAAAGCAGGATCGGCACTGATCAACATGTCCCAACTGAAGTCTTCATCGTTCCAAAAACTCAATGTGTAGTTGCTGTTGCTATTTTCGCCGAAATCGACATGAGGCCAGTCCATGAACGGCAACTGCAGGTCCTCAAATATGTTGTTGTCCTCCCATGAGGATGATGGTGAAGTCGAATACGAAGAAGATGACGAAGAAGAAGAAGGGACTAAGATCTCATATGGGTCAATGAGTGGGACATCATCTGAGCAGAGGAAGCTGTTGATGGCCTCCATGGCATCATCGAATGTGCTTCTTTCTTCTTCTTTTGACTCTGTTACAGTCGATGGCGACTCAAGATCGACTTTGTTGTGATCGGTCTGGGACGAAGCATCGTTGGCGGATGATGATAAGGTTGGCTCTTGATCAGTTGATTCTTGATGATGGGTCTGGGTCGTTTGCGGGGGTTGTTGATCGGTTGTGTTGTTGGTGATTAATGGCTTGTGAGTGAGAGGATCAATGCCCATCTTCTTGAGCTTCTTCTTGATGTGAGTGTTCCAGTGATTCTTGATCTCATTGTCTGTTCTTCCTGGGAGGTGAGAGGCTATTTTTGACCATCTGTTTTCACACAGCCAGAATGGACCCATGAACGTTAGTTTGCAGAGCCGCCGCGCTTTCAATTATCGTAGCTTTATTTTTCTCAAATTAACATGACGGAAGAAAGGAAAAGTCAATCGACGCTGTTTATATTGTTGTTTTTTACTGGACCACATTGATTATTTCAAAGATGATTTACGTGGCACAAAAACGTAAATCATATATTAGAAGACTTTATTTGAGCCTATTTTATTGGAAAAGACGGTGATGGTTTTTGTCCTAATTGAGAATTGCCTACTCAAAGTAACCTCATTAGATCGGATTCTTAATTGAGTAAGAAAATTGATAATAGGTGCACCATACATATGTCTATATTTAAAAGTATTATAATGATTGGACATTATGGTCCTATCAAATTTGAACGACACAATTTTTGATTTAAATGTAAACTGGGCCACATAAAATGCATTTTTGCAATTCACCTAAGCGACGATGCTTAGAGAAAAAGAGAACCAGTAATAATGAGAGAGAGAGAGAGAGAGAGAGAGAGAGAGAGAGAGAGAGAGAGAGAGAGAGAGAGGTATCATGGCATGAGAAAGAGAGCTTTAATGGTGAACAGATAAAAGCAAGGCGATGATGACCTGTTGCCCAGTTGCGCATGGAGATCGATGACCATTTTCTCTTCATACTCCGACAAAAGTCCTCTCTTCAGGTCTGGCCTCAGATAGTTGGTCCACCTCAGCCTGCAACTCTTTCCACACCTCAGCAGTCCTGCAAAAATCCCCCATCATCGTCGTCATAACATTACATATTCGCTCATTAATTTCCCTCGAATAATGCATCACAACCAATTTAAATTTCATAAAGTCCATCTTGCTTCTCGCTTTTACTCATTTATGAAACAGACACTTCGCTCTGAGTTTGCGAAAGTCGGGTTAGAAAGAAGTTAAAAAGAAGAAAATCTGAAGGAGCGAAAGCTCAAGTCAATATGAAGAGATGACAATTAGATTGCGATGCGCGGTTAGCGAGCGAGAGAGAGAGAGAGAGAGAGAGAGAGAGAGAGAGAGAGACCAGCAAGCTTGGGAACAGCTCGCCAACAGCATTGGCCATGGGTGAGGATAAAGTTGATGAGCTTCTTGTCCTCTTCAGCTGTCCATGGCCCTTTCTTCAATCCAACTTTGTCACAGCATGGTTGTCTTCCCATTCTTTGGCTCTCCCTACCCCTTTCTCTCTGTAATTACCCACCAAAAACCAAACGCCAGATAACAACACACAAAAGTTTTATTCTCTATTTGTGGGGATACTCTCTTGCCAACCCCTCCTCTCACCTCACCTTTTTGTTTCTATGCAACTCCAAGCAATGCTTGAAAAGCTAGGCCACCAACAAAAACTAGCAAGCACACTCAGAGAGAGAGAGAGAGAGAGAGAGAGAGAGAGAGAGAGAGAGAGAGAGTACAACACAGCAGGCTAGAATACATGGGGCACCAACCCCTTTATATACAAAATCAAACTCACTCTCCAGATGGACACCGCTTGGTGCTCATCATATATCAATTTTCTATTTCTGTTTTGATTTTTTTTTTTGGGCCTTTCACGAGTCTTGTGTTTTCTTTGCGTTCTGTATTTCTTTTTCTTTTTGCGAGTGGAAGTGTATAATTCTGACTTTGAATACTTGTCACTAACTCAGCAAGGCGACGACGCGTAAGGAGAGCTCCCCAACTTCCACTTCAGAAAGCGCCATCTCACCACATTCTTTGCTGCAGCTTCAAGTGTGCGCCTGTGTCCGAGAAGCTGACTCCCTCCTCACATCACACCTCCATTCATCCCATCTCCACATGAGACCTTGTTATATTGCTTCACCAATTCATATTATTCTTCTTCTTTTTTAATTTTTGTACATTTAGACATCGTAGATCATTCTCTAATCGTTTATCACATCGTAATAGCAATGCTAAAGTTGCCAAAAGATGCATAGTTCCTAGCGCTGAGCTTATCCACACTTTTTTTGTCACATAAGGACGTTCTACGTACATTTCATTTCAAGACAACGAGGTGAATAAATTATTCATCTACAGTAGCATTCGATCTAGTTGAGGGCTGTGATGTCGCGATATTCCTCTGGGAAGCTCTGACTTTATAGTTAAGGCATAGAGTTCGATGAGATAGTAAGGAGACACAGAGAGAGACTTAGGTTTTGATTTTGATTTTGACCCAACATAAATGATCTAATATTGAATTTCTTAACATAAGCGGCTATATATTGTAATGCAAATGCACATAATATGGTCATGTCACGTTAGAGAAAAACATTACAAAAATCTCATGGTTAGAATTTTTTGTTTATTGATGTTAACGTTTATCACAATGAGATGACTCGAACTCTCTTCTATGAGATCCAATGATGGGTAACTATATTGGTTGAGAATTTCTCATTCATTTCCAGGGTCAAGGGTTCGAAACCCGTAATTGCTAGCGCCTTAAGTAGAGGGTTATGGTGTTTGAGTTCTGTACTAGTCTCTCCCGAAGTATAGGGGCTTGGCTCTTTGGTGCTATTTGGTCACGAGGGGCCTGTGGTGAATTCATCGGTCATTAACAAAAAAAAAATTCTCTCCTAGGAGTTTGGGAAGTTAGACCAAACTGAGTGGATGGATATGATAAAATATTGTCTCCGGTCTAGTTTTCACATCCCCAAGAAAATAGAACGAGGGGGTTAAGACAAAAATCTCGACTGCTTGCCGATGTTGTCCTTTAGACATGAAGTTTTTTCGAGATCTTCTTGGACATTTCATGGTGTTCCATCAAAATGAAAGCAATGTCGACAAGGGCGAGTAAGATCTGAAGGCACATTGCTCCGACTTACTGTCATCTCTCTCTTGCCTCTTGTGAAGCTGAAACGCCATTTGGCTGCTTGCTTTACTTAAATTGGCCGACATTGGCCTTTTAACTTTCACTGGAGCCGTGTTCTTGTGAATACTTACGAAATTCTGCGGACTGGCGGGGAAATTACAAGGAAAATAGTAGATAAATATTGAGGAATGATTAGAAAGTGAGGTAACTTTAGCACAAGCTCTGGATACTATTTGCAATAACATAAAAGGAGACCATGTTCATTTAGTCTTAAGCTCATTGCAAGGATGCCAATTTAGTTCCAAACTTTTTTAATTTTGTCAATTTATTATGTGATATTCCGATATAATCTCTTTATCAATTTTGTCGGAAATCACTGATGTGGCGGTGTGCCACATAGGACAACTGATAATGATTGGTCTGTCATGTCAGCGATTTTTGGCGAAAATCAATTGGAATGAGTATACTGAAATTTCTCGTGGAGATTCGGGATTGAATGGATTGGCATCCATACAATAGGTTTATGGTTGATCATTTAATCTTCCCAAATTCGTGGCAAATTGAGTTAATTTTACTAATTTGAGGAAAATAAAGAACTGGCAGGAAAATGGAGATAAATCCCAAATGATGAGAGCCAAAGTGTAGTTACTAGTTCGTATAGAGACCGTAATCTCCATTCACTTAAGGGGACCGTTCGCTGTTGAAGACAAAATCGGACAGCTGGTGGTTGGAAGGCATTATCCCCTCGACAAAAAAAGGACCGAAGTGCGCTCGCGAAATGTCAATGATAAGGATCAATTGTATAAAAATGCCAAAAAATGAAATTCAAACTAGTTTTGATATCTGTACGAAAGTTCATCCGGTCAATATTCTTTATTTGCCTACTCGGTTTGGATTTTGTTAAAGAATATAGCCTGACACTTGTCAAGCAACCAAATCAGAAAGCGGTACAATTTCCCGTTCTCCATTTGTTTTGCGAAGAAAATGGACGATTTGAAAAAAATATTTTCTTAAAAACGGTCACTCCTATCATTTATAAGAAGGAACGAACTGAAAATATTTTCATCGCCAATGAAAATGTTTAGATATAAATTGTTATGAGTAATGGAAATGTTATGTCTCGACTAATTATTTGAATCGATGGAAGCGATCAATTTTCGGAAATTCTGTTTCATATTATTCATTTTTCTTTCACAAAACAAAAATAGTCTCAATGCGCTTATTAGTGACATATACAATCAACACTTTACGAATTGAGCATTTCCTAAATAGGAAGAATATTGGTACGCTAGTTCACAAGACTCGCCGAATCAATATGATTGAACTCACAATGACAACTGGTGCTAGCTCTTATAATACTGGTTTAAGATACATAAATCCTGCTATAGTTTTTTGGTCTTCCATAATTCGATTAGGATTTTCCGTGCATATTAATTTTATAGTGTGGTCCAAAGGAGAGCTATGTTTCTTGTGCAACGGTCATTCCCACCATATACCTTTTAATTGCATCAATCTAGTCCTAAATTTTTTGGTAATTTGCCTATGTATTTGGACTAACATTGGTTGAAAATCACCAACATGGGGACTTGCCATCCTACATAGCACGGCCGGCACCATCATGTGCCATTTACGAAATTCTATTAATAAAATTAATTTTTGTTTATTTTTTCTTTTGTGCTGTTCACCAGCTGACGCCTAGCAATCCCCACCGGCCCTTAACAATAAAAAGAAATGAATTGCGCTTAGGTATAGTGTAGTGCTCCTTCTGATCTTCGCGTGCGTGAACAACCAATGTCTCCGCAAATAGATTGCTATGTCAAATCATTCGATTCCTCGATGCCTAAATGATAGAAGGAACTTCTGTAAGCATAGGTTCGATCATCGGCCGACCTCAAGTATCGAGTCTTAATTACGGATCCGGATCTTCTGACCGGTGTGCAGGGAGGTCAGGGAGATCCAAGGGATGGGGGTTTTTCCCTTTAAATAAGGAGGGTTTTAATTGGACTGGGGAGGAGGAAAATGTCACTTGACGTACGTGCAAGTCATCCTTTTTCCCTAATTACACCACTGGCCATATGAAGCGACAAAGCACGGACGTGAAAGCACGAATAATCCTTGGGGGAAATCAATCTCAATCCCAAGTCCTCTTCATTCGCATAAAGAGGAGCACTAGTTCGAATAAGTCAGTCGTGTGATAGACCCATGGTGGTCCATAAGATTATTATTTTGTGTCTCCTGCGTATAATCCAAGGCTCCATCAGCACTTCACTTGCTCCAACCTCGATCTGCACTCTCTGTCATCTGCCTTGCTTAGAAGAGCGATGGCAATCTACTGTTCATTAAGGTGAATACATTAGCGAGCTGCGTGGTGCTATAGCTTTTAATTTTTGACCAGCTCAAAGACCTCGAATCCAGTTTCACTTCTTCTTTTTTCGAGTAGATGCACTGTCGGTGGAGACTTATTTTCTTTGACACGGATACAACTAATCAACATTGCTTGATTATGGGGTCTATATGCTTTATTTTTGTATGAACACCATCTCCCTCTGCCTATTATTTTTGGGTTGGACTTTCTAACAGTTTTACGTTTATATGTGATGCATATTAAGTGTTTGCATGCGGAATGGGATCGACAGTGCTAGTGCCAAATGAATTTCTCGGCCGTGATGAACCTGATGGTTTTACTATGATTGCTGGCTTCCAAAGGAACGGAAGCTCGTTAGCTCCTATCAAATAGTGATGGAGTGTCACGAAGCCTAAGTCCCGCGCCCGTGGTCGCTCAAAGAAAGTGCGTGGAAATGTAATAAATAAACCAAAAGTTTCATTTGCACGAGAACAGACGAGGAGCAAGGCAGTTCCTATAGGAGACGGCCCACGTACTATTTTTTTTCCCCTCCTGTCATTTCCAAATTTGGGTGGAAGCTTCCCCGGTAAACTTAAAGCGCTGGAATTCTGAAGCTCTTCTCGTCTTTCTTGCATGGACAAGAAAATTCTCGATAACGCGTGAAGAACAGCTGCCATGCACTAAGTGCATTGGGGAATTAGTGCAAAAAATTGACCACCATCGTTCAACCATCCTTTTCAATATCAATTCAATAGAATTAAAGTGGCTTAGAATTGACTAAGATTGATCAACAAGCTCCAACATCATTAAACCAGCTTCACAAACACTTCACTTTTAACTTCTCTCTCTCTTTTTTGGATAAAAGAAGAGATGGTTGATGTAAGCGAATTTATTAATAACTTCGCTCGAATGTGCCAGCCGACCATATGCCCCATTGAGTGCGTTTTCTTTTTGAAAAGTTTGATTAGTCTCGTTTGGATCAAATTATAATAATGTGCATGGACGGTCCGTCTCGTGTTCCGTGGGTGCTCATCCTAAATGTCGGTGGCAATTTGCCAAATGGATAGCGTCAGCACACTTCTTTGAAAGTCCAAAACATCGACTAAATCAACCTAATACAGAGCATGCTGAACAGGATGCAGCTTAATCGTGTTCCCCGAAGGCCATTGTCGTGAGCAAAATGGATCTTGGTAGTATTAAAACATATGAACGAGATTTCACGGGCATGAACGAAAATGCCTAGTCAACAAGTGTTGTTTCGAGTCAAAGGAGTGAATGATTCTCGTGCCGCGTGATAGTGGATTCAACAGGGCAGATTCTGCAGAAAAACATGAAGAAGCTTCTCGCTTTTGAACAGTGTATTGTTCAACAATGAAAGGATAGTGGCTCTGGGCTCCCTTTGTCTCGTGCGCGAGTGGGAAAAGAACCTTGGCACCCCTTTTTTCAGACTTCACGGCGGAGTTTGATTGTTCACTGTTCTTCGTATTTCACTATGCAAGAAGAGCGAAGGACACTTAGTTTTAGCAGAAATATCTTTTTTTTGTCTGCTAAAGCAGGTAAACCCTGAAAAGGACTTTCCAAGTCTACGCTCAGCTTATCTCTTCAATATGTTCTTTCTCAACTTCTGGCCCAACGAAGGTACGATTCCCATTGGGCTTTTCCCCACGAGATTTTCCTGGATGGATGACCCTATTGACTCGAGAGAAGGCTCGTCCTTCCATGACGCCATCTTGACGTAGGTATGTCGTAAGCGTTCCTTGGTTGTAAATAATTGTGCATGCGGTTCAGTACGTGATTCGCCTGTCCATTATCCATCGATCTGTGACGTGTATATACTGGAAGAACGATCGATCCCTTGTGAAGTAGAGTCGTCATTGTACATCACTCTCAGAGATAACGTTTATCATTAAGGAGGAGCTTATTGTATTGTATTTGTATTCGTAGTCAAGCTTGGCGGGTTATGGACATGAATTGTTACATTAATAAAGATAAGATCCATTTTCCGATACCATCGTTTGAGTATTCCCTTGAAATCGTTGCTAATACGAATTCGGGTTGAGTTGAATGAGTAAATTCGGGACATGGATTGTTGTGACATGGAGGCCACCTAGAGTTCCCAATATGGTGTTATGAAGGAATTATAGCTTGAGATTCCTTCGTAGATCATTTGGTAATTCAGAGTGAAAATAAATGTTTGTAAAAGTGAAGAAAAGTAGCAAAGCTAACCATAGGAGCCCACTACTTATTTAAATCCCATCAACTGTATGTAAATTATTCCGCCCCGTCCAAGGATTTGGACTAAGCTGGCTTATGAGCACGTGTAAGTATTCACCAATCTTCCGGTAGCCAGGACTCTGTGTTCGCATCGCTTGGTCATCGAGAAAATTCCAACGAGCGGCCTTTAATTCGTTATTCAGATATTAGCTTACACCCAGGAACTGAATATAGCTTACATGATCATATGGATCAGTGTGATGGATTAACGAGAAAATTCAGTGGACCTTCCACTAGTTGGGGCTTACGACTGCGTCAATCGGAGTACAACCCTTTGTGTTTGTCGTTTTCCTTTTGTACACAAAGAAAGCCGACGAAGGTTCTCCTTCCAGATGGGCATCTCTTGCAGGACTTCATCATGCAATCATTTGTCTGCTACACCCGGTCCGTGCGCTTTGGATTCAGGATAACCTAACTTCGACGACCGAGAAAAAAGCTTGGACCAACAAGAGCCGAAAAAAGAAGCTTCTCTTGTTTCAGATGAAAATTACGCAAAGTTCATCGTACTTAATTATTAAACCAAGTAACACGGACCGGAGTTTGGAAATTTTAATGTTCAAAAACAGTTTTCCTCATCAGTCGTGAAATGTGATTATTTTGTTATGTAGTGATTGGCTATATGCAGAACATCAACATCGTAGCTGTCGTATGAAATACTTCTTCCTCCAGCCTCTTAAAATAAGATCAGGAGGTCGAATTCTAGCAAAGCTAACTTTCTTGACATTATTGTCAAGGCTCTCTTGTTGAGAAATCATCTCATTGAGACAGGACCAGAGTGTTGTGATTACCCTATTAGAATAGTTGATTGATCTAAGAGGCGACAATATCCGGCATGAATGTTAAAAGTATCGAGCATTTTTTGGTTACGCAGTTATATAAATATTATCTCTCTCTGTCTCTAAGCTTAAACTTTTTATACCTTTCATATCTAAATGGTCTTCCTCGACGAGTATTGTAAAAAATTAGTGAAGATAAAAAAAAAAAAAAAAACCCCCTCGATCACCGTTGCTATCTTGAGATCTTAGAAAGCATGCAAAATCAGAAGGGTTCCATGTTCATACTCCTGAATTTTGGGCCACATGTCAGTACCTTCTAGTGGACATGCCAGTTGTCGTCGAGAAGATATTAGGTGTGCCCGGGCCACTAGGAGGGGGCACTTGGCGGGTGAGTCCCGCTCGCTATCTCACAACGCATGGGGCCCACCCGCCAAGTGGCACCCCACTAGTGGCTAGGCACACTATGCCCGGACCACTAGAAATTTTTCCAATGGTCGTCTAATGGGATTGATGCCCATTTCAATGCACAATCGATGCTATCAAGATGCCGTGACCCAGCAAAAGGATACTGAGAACCGGTGGTGATGCTGCCGTGCCCGGTTGTTTAGGTTGGTAGTCAAATGTTGCCAAAATAAAGATGTTGTACCACACTGGAAGTTCAAAATTCACAATGCGACCACTCGGTTTGGTGAGAAGTAGTATTCTGACTTTTGTCTCAGATATTTTCCACAGACGTGCTCATGTCACTGTGACCTCAAGGTCCCTGGATAAGATTCCATCCTCTAGACGTCGAGCGTGAATAAGTGCTCTCAATGGAAGTAGCCTCGAGTTTGTATAGTCTATACCAACACATAGATGGGATAACATAGTCGTTTGAAATGTCAAAAATGAGATTTGTGTAAATTCAATGCTAGTTAAATATGTGATCGATTACGTATTTATTTAATTTTTAGGATTAATATCACCCAAAAATCCAAATTATGCTCACTATAACAATAGATAGATAGATTTATATCACATATGTATAAAAATCAGGAGTATTTGTGTCATAGTAGGCTCAATTTTGGATTTTTTGTGGTATTTCCCCTAATTTTTAACACCTCAACTCATGAAAAATATAAAAATAATTGGTATGTTCTAAGGTTGCTTCGCGACTAATGCAACCTGCATTGAAGACCAACTATCTCAACCAAGAAGATCGGGCCGCATTCAAGCTCCACGAAACCTCTTTTCGATGAAGTTGTCAAATGCCGATGAAGATGTCAATTCAACCGAGAAGCCGTATTGATGTCTTGAGCCAAAAGCTTGAAAGAAGACACGTTGGAAGTCATGAAGACATTATGCTCTTAAATAATTTTATAGTTTCAAGTTTTTTAGTGCTTTTAAGTTTTTAGGTTTTGACTTGTTATTTTCAACGCTCTGTCTTTATTTCTTTGACAATATTCTGTCTTATTTTTTTATAAGTAATCTAATTCCTTGTAAGAAAGGCATACAACTTTTTATGACTGAAAATGTTGCTTTTAAGCAAATATCGTGAACCTTGCAGAGTTCGCACCCTTGAAAACCTAAAAGAATTTTCACTTCATCCTTGAAGAGTCGGAGCTTTCCAATGTCTACATCCTTGAAGAGTTGCAACCATTGATCTCGAAGAATCGATGTCCTTTCAACTTCCTCGGTTGCCTAGAAAAGCCACCATTGAAGTCTCTATTCTTTTCTCATTCTGCCCATTTACGTTTGCTCACTTAAACCACAAATTCGACTATCTTACAGTACTCATTTGAGAAAACTCAAAACATAAAAGTTGTAGATCTAGAAGTCTTTGTTCTTTTGGCTTTAGAATCAAGTCAACCCGATCTATATTGAAGAAGTTATGGCTGTTTCCATGAAGGGGCATATAATTGAAATTTATGTTCGCATGTGAATTGCTCTTCTGATCCTATTGGTCGGGGCAGCCTGACTTAGGCTGCATCAATGACCAATGAAACGCACTACTAAAACCTATTCCGTCTTAGTGTGAAACCCTTATTTTAATTTTCCGTCAATAAGAAAAATAATATTTTGACCAATAATTATGAAGAAACGTTTAGGTAATTTTGGAGGAAAATACTTGTGCATATTAGAATATTTTGAGTTTTTAGTGAAAAGACACATCACACTTAGTATGATAATAATAAAAAGAAGAAGACGAAACTCAAATTTGCAGCAGGAGATGGCTGCCTTATCTAAATCTTAGAAATTAGTGCCTCGACATTTTCAGAGATCAACCACCAAAAGAAAAGTTATTGTTTTATTATGTCAAAGATTTCGCGTCGGCTTTTCAAATCCATACAATTATATCTTTGTGGTTCTGATTTAATCAATTTAACACTCGTATCAACTCAATTAGGAGTCACTTCTAATTTATTATAAATTAATTAAAAACCCAAGTAAAATGTAAAAGAACAATTTACTTCCACGAACTATGAATACCATAAATACGTATACTTAGTTACACTAGATAAGTCTAACGCCATTTGATGTATATTCTTATTATTTCAAAAATGTTTTGCACGCTATTCTTATTGATTTTTATCATACGCCGCCACTAACATATGAGGGGTAATTATGTGGATACACAAAGCATTAACTAGATTGCAGAAGATTTAAAGAACCTGAACATGCTCAGCAAGCAAAGTAGAGGCCATTAGTATTTACCACTTTGAAGTTTTTGCAAACTATTGCTCAAAAAAATATGTAGACAGAATACATGAATGATATGCATAACTAACTAGCATGCAATCTACACAAATCCTTTTTTTTTATTTTGCATTTCTTTCACTCAATACATAAATTTAAAAAAAATGCATGAATGAACTTTAAAATTCTGTGTGAGAGTAATTGACTTACATTTAATAATTAGATTACTAAATGATGTGCATGAATGATATGGTTAGATGATATGCATGATGGGTTCTCAACTACTTATTATGGAATTAATTTCATGTGTTATCCATGTAAGATATCAATTAAAGTTACTTCCAAATCAACTAAATGACGTGTGATACGTAGTTTAAAAAAATTGATTTCTAAACTGATGCAATCCACATGATACTCTCCAATACAATTTTGTTATTTCTTTATTGTTAGTTAACAAAAGACAAACGACAGTTTATTTACCAAAAAAAAAAAAAGAAAGACAAATGACAGTAAAAGTCTATAAGTTGCAAACATATGAATTAATTTGTAACCATGCATGAATTAAATGAAGGAGTATAAGCTAAGTTACTACATGATTAATGAAAATGCAATCTATGTCCTGGGTGCAAGATGACATTTTTTTTTTAATAATGTATGTTTTCTATATGCATGACATATCAAATATGAAATCCTAAGTTAATTAATATATATGAACGACCTAAGAAAAATAAATTCATGATTTTATAATGCAATTGAAAACATCAAACTAAATCTTAAGACTCTACACATAGCCTAATGAACTAACCATAAGTAATTATATGACTAATGATTAAATGATGCGTTGTCAACTATTGCTTTTTATATTTATGCATGCTATATAAGCTATATGCAATGTGGGTGATGCAAGTGATGTAATTTAGCTACTAAAAATCAAACCCAAAAATATGTAATTTTCTAAATAATGTGCATTTGAGCAAAATGTGGCAAAAGGAAAGAAAATCCATTGACTAACACCATTGTCTCCACCTTGTATGAACCACAAGATCACCCCAAGGACACCCTCGACATCCAAGAGTCGTGGACCGACCACAGAATCTTATTTAATAAGTGGAACACATTAGTTGTTTGCTCATATGAGGCTAATTAACCCCAAGTCTACATGCTATCCAAAGAGGACATTTTTTTTGTTTGATTTTATTTGTTTAACGATACCTATGCATTATTCTAACACTATATGTATTTTAAGATTTACTTGCATCCCCAAATATGAAAATCCAAAAATGTGAATTATGAGTGTAACCTAATTTCTAAATATGCGTATTATATATAATATGCAATATATATGATGATTATTGATAATTTTATATAGCATCGAGATTCACTAGTATAGGTTGCATTATTTTGATGCATACAAAACTTAATCAATTAAGTGTAGAAATCATATATTATAAGTCACATCTAATGCATGAGATGATACTAAGAAACCAACTTTTAGGCCCAAAGGTCCGACGACCTAATATGTTTTGGTTAATACAAGAAAATAATCAAATCATGACAACTTAAGTTCTTATTACATAATAAAATGCATAAAACTATACAATAAAATTAAACACCCACAAAATATACGAACCTTACCCTTACCTTAGGTTAGGCTTAAGGTAAGATCCAAGCGAGGCGTCACTGTCAAGGTGGTATGACCGGGAGTGAACGCAATAACGGCGAAGACAGCAGCGGAGGAACTGTTGGGCTTCTGCGGAAAGCGTGGCCTGGAGAGCTATATCCACTAGGAAGCCTGCAGAAGGAAGATGTGGCTCGTTCCCAGTTTGCAGGCGCGGCGGTGGACTGAACACATGGCGAAGGTGCTAGAAATTCGCGGAATTCGCTGGACGGACTTCGGGGAGTGTTGTGCCCAATGCCCGGACTGCAGGTCACACCGTGAGGCAGTTGGGGGAGCTGAGCAGTGACGGTGCAAAGGTTCGGGTTACCGTGGTGGGCAAGCGACAATGGGCTGAGCTAAAAAGCGGCGGAGAAGATAGCGGGCTGTGCAATGTCAAGGGCTGGAGGAACAGCGAAGTTGACACAGCAGGGCTGTTCCTGGTGGCTGGTCACAACAACGGAAGGCTCGAAAATACCGGGGAGGACTGGACACAGCGGCACCACAATGGACAGAACCTGGTGACTGGTGACGATGCATAGTTGGGAGACGCAAGGCGGCTGGGCGGTGGCCGAACCATCGGGAAGATGGGGAGATTGGCATTAAATGGAGTGGGGATATTTGGCGTGAGATGGTCAGCCATGAGCTTCTTGATGCTCTTGATTGTGCATGTGACGGTCCAAGATAACATTGTGTGAGAGCCATATGACTTGCATGTAACACATGACTTAAATGAAATGCAAATACTAATTGTATTTTCATGTAGAAATCCGGGAACACCCTTAGCTTTGTTATTCAATAAGTGACAAATGGGATGGCCAAAATTTGACTGTCAATGGGTAATAGCAAGAGATTAATGGGTAATTAAAAAAATTGTGCGGTTTAGCTGCTCTAATTCAGCTCCTCAGGGTAAAGATTGAGCTCTCGGATGATTTCTTTATGAGATCGTAAATGTTACTGCTCAATCTGCAAGAAAGACGAGAAAGATGATTATTCTTGTTCCAATTATTTTAGAGAGAAAAAACATGTTCTTCCACTGTCATAATCTGAATTATTCATAATGATGAAGAGAAGATATAATAAGCGAAACCCTCGTGACCTGTCTTTGCGCTTTTCCAAGAATCGCACCAAGGTTGCTCGGCGAGCTTCAGCCACAGCTGCAAAAAGTATTTCTACAATAGTGACGCCCATTTGCTACATCGTAGTAAAGTTAATTAGGATCAATTAATTTCAAGAACATACTGCCTTGAGGGTGCATCGCACGGGGACGATGAACACTGTTAGCAAGTTCAACATGTCGTGCTCGGCTCGTAGATGATGTGGTCGAACAGTCTTTTGCCATAGACATAACGAGCCCAGCCTGAATCGGAAGATTTTTTTTTCTTTTTTGAAGAAATGACCAAAAAAAGAGGAAAATCCCTTAACAGATCGAATATAGCTCAGAGAGTGACCTTCTCGGGAGTGATACCACTGCACACATACACCCCGTCTCCGTAGAAGATGGTGAGCAGTGCGGATCTTTGCAAGTACATTGCTTCACTCCTACATATTTGGATCAATCATTCGACATTTTTTGAATGTCATTTGCAATCTCCGGATAGTAAATATTAAGCAATCTTTCGGTCTAATAAAAGAGCCAAAGGTTTGTAATTTAGCCAGTCATTTTATATGACTGTCCCAATCATTAAGAACAGTCATAGGCACATGTAGCCACATACCTGGTTTCAGTTGTCTGACCTTGGGACCCTTTGGCTAATGCATCTGTCGTCTGAGTCTGAGAGATGAAGGGCGATTCCGCAGATGAAATCCCACCGACAGCCGGACCATGGACTTCTTTGGGGAAAGGGAATTTCAATGCTGCATCATGATTTCCCTGAAAAATCAAAAGAAAGAAATAAAGTCAGAAGATGAAGCAGCTTTATGGTTCTATCCACTTCTTCCTCTTAAATGTGCAGTACCTCCTTCCCCTTTACTCTTCTAATAATTTCAGGAATTGTTTATCGTATTTGGTGACAGCTTAAGGAAAAACGGTGTGAACTAAAACTCTATATACGCAGGCTGCGTGGATGAAACGATTCCGTTAATATGGATAGCAGCTAGTAGGAAGAAACCAAGAGGAGCAGAAAGTTGCAAAACGTGATCCCCAACCATTGGCCGCCATCCATTCATTCATTTAACATTAGAAGGGTTTCAAATATATTGTCAAAGAGGGGAAAAATGGAAAGCAAACCTCGAGGAAAGGAGGGGGTTTGGGCTTGAAATCAGAGGCGTAGGGGTTGGATGAGGGCAAAACGAGGGGATGATCATGACCCAAAAGCTGTAGTTGAGCTGCAAGAGTCACTTGTTGGGGAGTCCGGTTTGTGACCCTTTTCCACCGTCTTGGTTGCTCCACTATAAATGATGTACTCAAAAAATCCAGAGTGAGACAAGTGAAAAAAAAAATCCCATCTTGCGAGTCTAACTAGAAAAGGAAAATTTTATTCTATTTGCAGCCGATATATAGACGTGATAAAATCACTCTTCACAATTGAAATCCCATGTGTGAAGCTCTAAATGGGAGAACAACTTGATCAGCAGATGGCAAATGTGCTAGTATTAAAAGCATTCGCATAATAATTGCTAGCGTTAAGTTTGACATTATTGGTTTTCTTCAGTCTCACAATTATGTCATCCTAAACTTTCATTTAGTGATAACACGGTTTGTCATATGCACCATTTTCATTCGGGACGAGAGTGCAATATCATATACAGAGAAAACCTAATTACACCCGCAAGAAGTAGAAGCAATCCCGCTGAGAAGAAACACCTTGAATCAGTCAAGTGAAACAGCGGGGTTTTGAAGTTGCAGCACCAAAAACAACAATGGAAGAAGCGACGTCTGAGCAACAGTCGCTACACGCATCACGTGTAACTATATATAGTTGATCCCTGGAGTTCGCTGCTTGTACACTCATTTCATGCTCCACGTGATTATATGGATCTGATTACAGAAGCTATTTGCAGTAACATGTGTGCGTGTGTGCGCGTGTGCGTGTGTGTGTATGTGCGTGTGTGTGTGTGAGAGAGAGAGAGAGAGAGAGAGAGAGAGAGAGAGAGAGAGAGAGAGAGAGAGAGAGAGAGAGAGAGAGAGAGAGAGAGAGAGCTAATTTAGTTTGAAATTATGCGCAAAGGACGAACTCGATGGATCTCATTTTTGTTGTCTCCCCCGATTTCACGAATTACAAATGCAACGACCACTTTCAGTCAAAAGCATGTGGAGTTCAAAAGGACGACAATTCTGGTCTGAACAAGTTCAGCTTTTCAGAAGTTAACAGCAGAGAGAATCAACACTTTCAATCAGATAAAGCAAGATCGGAACCAGAGTTGGAGCAAAATCAGTAGTGAGTAAGTACCTGAATCGATGCACGATGCACTCTCTTTCTTCTTCTTCTTCCCAGCTCGTGGTTTTTCCTGCCATTTCACCCCCAGATAGTCTTCCATGACAGACAACACCACCCCAAACAAACCGACAGCAGAAGCAAGCAAAGATAAGAAATATATGATGTTGGTGTTGTGGATTGGTCGTCGGAGGAGTTGTGCAAGAAAAAGTGTCAAAGCTTTTGTTCCAAAGGCACGTGGTGATTGCTGACTGGCTAGTCCTGATCATCTCCTTCTATGCGCCAAACATTGGCTATTTCATCTCCTGATACATCGCATCCTATTCAAATCTAGCTAAACAGTCATTTTTTTGAAAAATAATTTCCTGATAAACATTTAAAAAGAATGATTCGTTTTTCACGAAAATAACGCGTTTATTTCATGAAATGCCTTTGGCTACCGTTTTCCGAAAAGTCATCTTAACAAAAATTCTTTGTTTTTATATATGTGGTAAAATCCTGAAGAAGACTCGGAATGTATTTTTCATCGTAAAAATTTGCATTTTCTATATCTGCACCGACGCGGATGTTCATCGAGATGCATGCTTTGTCAGGGCACCGGCGCGTGTTCGCCGGAATAGAAAAAAAAGAAGTGCTTTTTAGGAAAGGAACGGGAGCGGTGACGTCATCGGGCGTAACGCCAGCTTCCTTCTTTGGGGGTGCTTTTTAATGGCCGAAATTAGAAATCAAAAGAGCTTCTAAGAAAGGAAAGATGGTGGGGTGCACAGAACGGAGGAATGCGATTTGAAGAGCGGTGGCGATTGGTAGGTGAGCGAGAGCATCGTATGTCCCCATTTTAGAAATGAATTGCGGAACATATAATCCATCCACGTACTGTCAATTATAGGCTGGTCCCTTCCCCTCCTTTTTTCTTTTCTTGAACAGCATCTTTCTTTCTTTTTCCCCGGGTAGAAAATCGCGGATTGATTCGTGGGAAAATCATGAAATGTTTGTACGTGACACTATGTACGAGTATATGGATACCGTGAAAGTTTCGGGAGTTTCCGACCGAGTGGAATGTAAAAGTCGATCCGGACAACGCTGATTTTTTCGTTGGATGTTGAATTCATCTAGCTAAGTTAAGTATTCGGTTGAAATTTCTCAAATCACTTAAACTAGTGGTCTTCTAGATTGAGCTCAATGTACCTAACCGGCGTCACTAGTTTCATCGAGATTCCAAATGTAACCGGTCATTCGATGTCAATTATTTCTTCGGATTTTAGATGGGGACGGGAAATCGACCATTCGGTAGACAGGGTCATTTTTCAATGTCAATCATTTCTTCAGGTTTAGGTGGGGACGGAAAATCAATCATTCCAACATGTAGGACCATTGAATGAGTGAATTAGATTGATTTTGGGTGGGTTGAAAACGTATCCGCTTCAAAATGACCTATTTAATTCATGTTATTAACCCATTTTAATTTTATGCGATTAGCTACTCAAACTTGACCTAGGCATGGATTCGATCAACCCATCCTCCATTTTTTATAGCTAAATTTCCCTTTACATATGAAAATGTTGTGTTATGACTCTTCCAAAGTGAACTCGAGAGATTTAATGAATCGATAGGTGGATACCATTATTTTAGATAAGATATTTAGATGAGTAGCTCCACGGTCTAAGCATCCTTAAACCGAGTTCGGCTTTATCTATCCATAGTAGCTCAGGGTTCCAACCTAATCGGTTGATTTTAAAGGGTCTTGCCCTTGATGGTCTCTTTCTTGCACGTTATCTGGAAACAGGGTTCGCTTGTTTACCACTGAAGAACCAGATCTCTCCTAGTGATTTCGTTAATTCAGAAACGTAAATCGGGTGTTGTCAAAACCGAGGTTCATACATGCTCTAACCAAACAATGATGGCTTGCCAATGCCAATACACAATTTGAAAAAGGGAAATACTTATTCTGGAGATGACAGTTCAGGTGGCAGAAAAGACTGCTCAGAGAAGCAAATCTATCATGCTGCATAGGGAAAGATGGCAGGCCGTAAAGAATCATGAGTCTGAGGACGTTTGCTCCCTCAGCTATCATTTGACTGCGAGTTTCCGACCGCGTTCTCTTGCTGTCGTATGGATTTTCTAACACGGATGGGAATCCAAATTCACTCGCACGCGCCTCGGGCTTGGCCACACAACTCATTTGCTGCTGCTGCTTCTACTGGAAAACGCTTCTCTCTTTATGAAGAACTCTCTGGAAATTGTCTAGGCATCTTTCATATTTGGGTGTAGATATCGGTGTTCTGGGTTAGTTGTCATATATCAATCAACATGACACAGTTACAGGCCCTTAAGTATAATTTTGCGCTCTCTCTCTCTTGAGAGAAAGTTGTACAAGTTAGTCTACACTTTCAGATCTTGTGGTACTCAACAGTGTCTTAGTTGGCCAATTTTCTCTGTGTACGGAAAGGATATATTTTTTTTCAAAAGAAAGATTTTATTTATTTCTCAAAATAATATATAAGAGATATGCAGAAAATTTTCAAATCTAATAATATAACGAGCACACTTTTATCTATCAAGAACAGATCTATTAATATAATTTTTTTGCGGTCAATCACTATCTCAGTGATGAGCACATACCAAGATCTTCACTTCCACTTGCAATGGTTTGCGGTGTGTGTTTAGATTCAACGCTTTCATCACCATCACTATACTATAATATCAACATCAAGTTAGAATTTTTTTTTTCAAATTGTCAAAAAGGTTAGATCTATTTTAGGAGATTACGACATCGCTACGCAGCTCATCATAATTAGACGAAAATCCTTTTCTTGCTTAAGCATTGTCATTTTACGGAACATGTAGCTCCTTTTGCAAATTATGGTAACTTTCTCTGACACCTTTTTGCTAGATCATAGAGTAAAAGTTGCATATTTAATCTTGGATGGGGCAAATTGAAACATCTAAAACTTATTACGAAAGCATGATTGTTCAAAACTTTCAAAAAATGTAATCATATCTTAAACTTGTCATGAAATTGTAATCAAGTCGCTAATTTTTCAAAAAATAAAATCAAAGAAATGATTTGATTGAAGCAAGTTGACAAGTTTGAAGATTTGATTGCATTTTTTTTCCAAAATAGCAAGACTCAACTATACTTTTAAAATAAGTTTTATGATTTAATTGCACTTTTTGAAAGTCTTGCGACACAATTATACTTTCATGACAAGTTTTAGAACTTTAAATGCACTAATCTCTTTTTATCTTTGTTTGCAGCAACTGGTGTCCCAATTGAGATCATAGTGAAACGGCAACATTCAAGCAGCCCTAGTGCTAATATTTTGATCAAATGTGTTGATCATCTCATATGTATAGGTGGTCATGAGTATGTTAATTTTCCCGGGTTAGTGTTGCACGATTGAAAGCATCAAAGGGTGAATTTGCCTATTATCTTAATTTTTAGGCCTCAATTCTCAGAAATTGTTACAACTGATAATGATCTTAAAATCCCTGCCCGGACTACTTAGGCGGAGGTATTTCAGGCCATGACAGTGCCAAAGATTACCACCCCACGTGAATTTATTAGAGTTAGAGATCCATTTTTTGTCATTTTGGTTAAGGTAATTATATTAGATTTCTTTTTCCTTTCACAAAACTAGCAATTTAATGCCTCTCCCTTTCCCTTATTTTGCTATGTAATTGCAAGCCCACTTATACTTTATAATTATCTTTTACTTTATAATATAATTTTAAGGATTTCGCATTAAGGGATTATGATATGGTGATTCCCAAACTTTTCTTCAATACTCAACATAATTCATAAACTTTTCTTTCGTTCAACCGAAACCTGGAACTTTCAAAATGGCACTCAATTTAGTTCCTTTAGTAAAAATTCTACTACAATTGGGTGACGTGGTCATAATTTCTATTAATTTGACATTCAATTTGCCATGCTGGAAGCCCACATGTCTTACCTGCGACTTCCGTGTCCTCTCTCCCTATCTATAATATATATACATAATGTTGCCCAAAAAGAAACATAATAAGGTTTCCTAATTTGGAATTATGACGCTACAGTCTATATCATTATTTTTGGTTCAATAATTCCTAATGTGACCGTCCTTGTTAGAGAAATACACGTAACATGGGTAATGCACTTAAAGGAAGGACTCATGGGACATCCGAATAAACAAATAAGATAAAGTTTAGAGACCCATTGGGATATTAAAGAACAAGAAAATATTAAGACCACCTACATCATTACCTCTCCTATTAATTAGTAAACAAACGCTCCATTGAGATGGAACTTGTGCAAACTTAAGACACGGTAAAAACTGTGGGAATTGTGAGAAGTTGTATCGTATTGTGTTGTGTCGTGTCTATCATATTTTTTTAACACTTAGTAGTTGCTATGGATTTTGATAACTTACGCATACGGCATTTTCATTAAAATCTTTTATTAAATGTAGAAATTGTATCTAAAATTAGAATTAATATATTACATCTTAATTATATTTAAATTCTTGGTAGAAAAGTTCCAGAATTTGTTCTCGACATGACCACCCAAAACGCATCTTATTATGATGTGGAGGTAGAGCTGTTATACGATTGCTCATTTGGTATGTGCAATGCGTTTGCGCGCTATGCAATAATTAATTGACCTTTTTTAGACATTACATGATTTCAAAAAAAGAAAACATGTCCTTTATTAATTATCTACTGAATTAATTTATTGTGATCTTCGAACACTACAAAAAAAATGAAGGATGGACCGTCGATTTTTTTTTTTCATTTGGAGACTTCTTAGTCTATCCCTTAGGCAACCAGTTTGCTCAGCCGAATCGTTAGTAGAGCCTACGGTTGCTATGAATAATTTCGTGAAATAAAAAAGAATGGTATGATCTAATACCTAGATTGACCCGATTGGACCATCAGTTCATCCATCAATAGGGTGAATTGGATCGGTTGCATGCACTCCGAACTGGTCCAGCAATGTGTTAGGCCCACATTCATATTGAGATCGAAATGACATGGAGGAGATTTCCGAAATGGAAAGAGGGGGGAAGGAATTATTACATTGAGCTTGGCATACATGCTAAATTGAATTTGGACTATTCAATTGGTAGGTATTACATGAGTCTTACTTGATCTGACGGTCTAGAGTGGACTTTGCGACGGTTCAATGCTATACTATGGGGAACAAATGTAACTAAAGTCCATTGAACTTATGAATACTAATAGTAAATTTCAGTGCAACTTGATTTGGTTTAAAACAAAGCGATTAATTTCATAACTAAATCATACCAATCAACAAATATGTTCAACCCATTGATGTGGTGGATTTTTTTTCCATTGAAGCTGTCATCGTGGGATTATGATTTCTCGTCAACAACGTATGCAACTTATTAAAGCCCGAATAATAAAAAAATTGTGCCGGATGAAAATAGAAGATTGAGATTTTGCTGGGGATACAAATCTACACACATCCATCATGGGGACATATTATAGATTTTTTTTTTCTTTTGAACTATTTTACTTAATTGTATAATTTACAGTTCTACTTCTGTGAACTTCTTTAAAATGTATGTAAAATTACCATTTTAACATATCGCCAGTGACGCTTCTTTAAAAAAAATCGATCCATGGTAAACATATATTTTGACTTTGGATCCAACGCGTAATCCCGAGCGTACGAGTTCATCAGAACATCCGACGGCCACAATTCAAATCAAATTAAATAAAACAAATCCGCCACCCTGATTATTTGAGGAGGTGGCCGTTCTCAATTTACCGTTTCAACCTCACGCCAGTAGTGCACTTTCCTATTTTATGAGGGGCAAATGCGGAACAACATGCTAAGTGCGGCTAAAAGTATCCGTTACGACCTCTCCTCACCTTTATTCTCCCGCTTCTTCGTCTGTGTTTCCTTTCTCATTCGTTCTTTGTCCCCCTGCTTCCTCTTCCTCTCTCGACGAAGCCAGATTTGGCTCAGTCGTAGAGAGCGGAGCCCCATCTGGATCCGCGTGCGGCCGATCAGCAGTGATGGGACCCCCAGTCGGCCACAGAGAGAGATAGAGAGGAATGGTACTGTGATCGGGGCTCGGCGACTGGGTCGCCCTTGGTGGCAGCGAAGGCAAGGCTGAGCAACGGCGGGTGGGCGGCGGATGCGAGGGCTTGCTGGAGTTTGAGCCAGTTTCGTAGGTTGGTTGATTTTTTTTTCCTTTCTCTTTGGCTTGTCTGAGCGTGGGTGTCGTTGCGTGGCTATTAGACTGTCTGTTTGTGGTGAATCTTGTCGCAGGAACTTAAAATCTTCATACAATTCGATATATATATACCAACTTCTGACTTTATCCCGCAAGTTTCTCGAGCCTATTTGTCAATGTCTTAACGGGCGACGAGACTTCGGAATATTCCCCAAACTTTTTCTGCCGAAGAGTGACCCGATTTAAAGTTTTCGTCGAGGTCGTTTCCCAAACATGGAAACTGATGGAATTTTTATTCCCTACTTTGATTCGTAGGAGATCCTATAATTTCTCAGACGTCTTGGGAGTTCGAATTTGCTTTTGAAGAACGCTTGCATATTTGTGAGATAGATCATCCAAGAAATTTGTCAAACCTGTTTGTCTTTGGCTCTATGAGCAGTAATTTCAACAGATCTCTGCTTTTAGAATATCGGATAGAAACACCCACGAACCTTTTAGAAACCCCTAAAGCATTATATAATTAAAAGCACCTGTCCTAAATAAGATGTCTCAAATCTTTTTTGTACTTCGAATATGAAAATCTTGCTTAGAAAGTTCTTTGCTAGGGAGTAACTTGATTTGTTTGCAGAGCTTTGTGGTTTTTCAACGTATTTGATGATCTTTCCTAACGTGAACATATCACAATAGAATATCTAAAGAGATTGACATGCCTTGACAGTCATATGTTTGGTGTGTTTGGATTTTGGGAAAGGACTTTTTCGTATGATGGTTTACTATTACTTATCCTCAGGTTAAGCCTGCCCACCCTTCTGCTCCAAATCTTGCACCGGTGCTTTTCTTTACCCCTTTTGTGACGCTGCATTTGATGGAATTTTTAATTTACTCTGATTTATACAAGACTTATTGTTTGTCTTGTTCTCACCAGTTTGGCTTTAAAGAACGTCTTCCATCACAATTTTTTTCCAATCGCTTTATGAGCAGTAAATTTTCAAGTATTTCCAAATAAGTTGAACTATGGTTTTTCTCCTTTTGAATATATATCTCTTTTTAAAAAATTCTCTGGTGAAGGCATTATGTAAAATCTCTTTCTGTTTTAAAGAATTGAGGCTTTTGTTTCATTGTAAAGGAGTTAGCCTTCTTGATTTAAAGTATTCTGTCAAAGCGTAACCGGAAGTTTTCCGTAAAAGTTGTTTCTCAATGTTGCAGATGAGGGCAATTTTTTCCTTGCTTTGTTCTGTACAAAACTTATTATTCGGAAATAACATTCGAAGTTGAAATGTGCTTTTAAAGGACAGCATGCGTGTTATGTTAGATCATTTGCTTATAAAGAACAAGATCATAAGTGGAGTAGCTAGATCTCTTTTTAGCCAAACTCCATTTCCCCCTTTTTAAATATGTTATCTCTTTTTTAAAAGTTCTTTGTTAAAAACATTTTGTAAATTCTCTCTGTTTAAAAAGAGCTTTGATACTCACGTTTTGTCCTTTCCAAATACTAACTTCTTGATCTTACGTCTTCTGTCAATGAGTAATGGGATTTGAAGTTTCTCATCAAAGTCGTTTCTAAATGCTGCAAATAACAACAATTTTCTTTCTCACTCTATTTCGTACAAGAGTTACTAGTTTTAAATAACATTGGGAGTTTAAATCTGCTTTTAGACAACGTAATGCAAACTCTTTAGATTCTATGGGCCCGTTTGGTTCAACATTTAGAAAAAGCCTTTGAGAAAATGCAAACGTCTTAGCCTGAAAGCCATTAGGGAAATGCAAAAACTGTTTGGTAAATTGTAATTGACAAATGCCTTGAAATGCAACTTTGAGGAAATGCTGTTTGGCAAACTTATATTTGGAAAGCTATTTGCTAAAACGAATTTTCAAAATATTTATCTTTAATTTGTTTGAAATTGAAAAAAAAATGTTTATTTTCATGTCTAAAGGAATGTAAAAGAAACATATTAGCAAAAAAATAAATGAAATGATCAACAATTAAATGGTTCATTATAGCAACAATTAAATAAACATATGTCGCACATAATTCAAGTAAATGATTTCATTGTTCCTAAATATTACAAACATACTCAACAATTTGTTAAACTCATAGCTATTTGATTAACAATTCCTATTTACCAGCATTATCCATTCACTCTTGCAAATTGCACAAGACATTTTAAATCCATGATGACCATTACAAAAGGCCATAAAAAAAAACAATATTGAAGCCCATGCATATCGACTAAGAGACCAAAATTGACAAACAAGTTCCATCAAAGTCGTCTCCCGATCCAAGCCAAAACTGCTGCCTTTCAGTTTTAGGGCAGAGATCAACATGCATAAATATGACCCAAAGTAGCCAAATCCAACCAAAGAAGTCGCCCACATGATCTCTTACTTGATAATTGGACTTGAAATTTTAGGGGCATTCACGATCACTTGAACTGAATGCTAACTTTGCCCCTTCAAATCATCCACAAGCGACCCACTTATGTAGATTAAAATCAATTACAAATTTTCAGCTGCGAGATTTACAGGTTTCAGTAACTTTCCGAAGCCGTTCCATGACAAGAGGAATATCTTTTTGGGTCAATGCAGTGAAACAAAACCGGAACCATCCTGGTTCAATACAGTGACAAATGGATCCATGAGTGACATTAATCTTAGCTGTGTTCAACAATTTATCCCAAAGCTCCAACTCTTCTTTCTCATTGTATGATCGAATTAACCCACTCATGTCAGCCCAGCAGTAGAAACCTCCACTACCTCCCATGCACTCAATTCCCAATTGCTTTAATCCCCCAATGAACCCCATGTGCATTTTTTGAAGCCTCTCTGTGCTGATCCTGATGAAGTTTTGCGTAAATCTAGTGTCAGAAAGCAGGGAGACAAGCACTCACTGGGTCGGAGATGAAATTGAAGAGAACCTCGCCAATTTCTTAGCCGCAGACACAACATTTTGGTTGAAGGAGTAAACAACACCCGCATTAAACCTTATGAGAGAGAGGTCCTCCGACAAACTGTACACAATATGAACTCTGCTCCAATCAAAGTCTTATGAATCAGCAACTTCAGCCATACTCAAAAACCCCTCACCATGAGTGGACCCAACAAATACTTCATTACAGATTATGTGGATGTTCTTTTCGGTGGTAAAATCCAGAAGGCTATACAGAGTCTCCCGATTTGGCAGACTCCCAACAGGATCTGATGGATTTGAGATTATAATCCCACGAACCTTTACCACCAACAGGAGCACGAGCGGGAGGCGACGAGCGGCTGCAAGAAGCGGAGGCCCAGCGGGATCGGGAGCGCGAGTGGGAGGCCGCGAGCGGCTGCAAGATGCGGAGGGCGAGCGGGAGGCGGCGAGCGGCTACAGGAGGCGAAGGCCGAGCGGAGGGCGAGCGGGAGGCTAAGTGGAGGGAGAGGCAATGGGAGAGGCGAAAAGGAGGGGGAGATGTGCAGAAGGAAGAAACGCTTTGGAGAAATCTAAAGCCTAGGGTTTACTAAGGGTAAAAGTGGAATTATTATAATATATGGGGGTAAACTTGTCCGAAGCTCTATTTTCATTAAACCCACTTGAGAGCATGCCGAGAATGCTGATTTCAAATGCTGGTCTGGAGCAGCTTTGGATAAAAGCCATTTCAGGAGCTTTTGAAAAGCAATTGCTTTTCCCCAAAGTCTTCCAAATGCTGAACCAAACGGGTCAGCATTTGACCAAACCCCTTTAGAGCTCCAAAGTGCTTTGTAAATGCTGAACCAAACGGGCCCTATCTCAAGTTCTCCCCATCTATTTCTCCATAACTTTATGAACTAAGTAAGTTTCCAGTTTCTCTTTTCTCCCAAAATGTTGAACTTTTGTTTTCTCCTTTTGAATACTTTTCTCTTTTTCAGAAGGTCTCTATAAAAGAGATTATTCCAGAATGTGTCAAGATTTTTTTTTGTCCTTTCTAAATATGATTTTTTTTTATGTATTATGTCTTTGATTAATTGGATTTGAAGTTATTTTTTGTCGAAGTTGTTTCAAATGTGGCAATTGATGGTAATTTTTGTCCTTGCTCTGTTCTGTCCAAGACTTACTATTTTCAAACAACATCGGGAATTTAAATTTGCTTTTAAATAACGTCATGCAAATTATTTTTGATTCCATCTCAAAGTTTTTGATTGGATTCTGAATAGGTATAAGCATTAAGTTTACAAATATTTCTTTTTTGCCAAAGATTTTATGTACTTTTCGCTATTTCAAATGTTCTTTGTTAAAGATCGGTGAGACTTTCTTTTTGTCCTTTTTAAAATATATTAACCTCTTGGTTTGAGGGTTTTTTTAATATCAAAGAGCAACCAAAATTAGAGTTTTCTTTCAAAGTCGGTTTTTAAATGTTGCAAATTATGGTAATTTTCTTCCTTACTCTGTTTTGAGCAAAACATTCTATTTTCAAACAACATTCAGAGTTTGATTTTTCTTTTATAGAACATCAATTCTTGTAGATTCTATTCAATTTTGTCAATCTCTTTCTCAATAGCATTATATGTAGGAAGTTTTCAAATACTTGTTTTTTGATGAGAAACTTAAACTCTTGTTTTCACTTTTTGTATACTTATCTCTCTAATTCAAAAGTTCTTTGCTAAGGAGATTTCCTAATTTCTCTCTCTGTTTAAAAGAATTGTGAGACTTTGTTTTTGTCCCTTCCAAATATTAACTTCTTGATTATAAATTTTCCTTTTTTGAGTAACCGGATTTAAAATTTTCTTTTACAGTTGCTTGCAAATGTTGCAAAGTTTGGCAATTTTCTTCCTCTGTTTCATACAAGACCTTGTATTTTTCAAACAATATTGGGAGAGTAGATTTGCTTATATAGAACGTCATGCAAATTTATTTTTAGGTTCTATCACTAGGTTTTTCAATCTAATTCTTGATAGCTTTATGAGGAGAAGGTTTGCTAGTATATCTTCGTTTCCAAAAAAACTCAAACTTATGTTTTCTCGTTATTTATACCTATCTCTGTTTTAAAAGTTCTTTGTTAAAGAGATTTCCTATATCTATTTGTTTTATAGAGTTGTGAAACTTTTGTTTTGTCCTTTCTTAATATTTACTTTTTGATTTTAACCTTTCTATCAAAAAGCTCTCAGATTTGAAGTTTTCTTTCAAAGTTGTTTCCAAATGGTTCAAATCATGGAAATCTTCTTCCTTACTCTGATTATTGCAAGACCTACTATTTTTGAACAACATTAGTAGTTAAAATTTTCTTTGGAGGAACGTCATGCAAATCATTTTTAGATTCTATCACAAGTTTTTCTGATCAATCTCTCAACAGCTTATGAGCAGAAAGTTTGTATCTCTTTTTCCCCCAAAAAAGCTTAAACCGGTGTTTTCTCCTTTTGTATACTTATCTGTCTGTTTTAAACGTTTTGTTAAGGAGATTTACTAATATCTCTCTCTGTTTTTAAGAATTATGAGACTTTGTTTGTGTCCTTTTCTAAATTTTAACTTCTTTATTCTAAATTCCTGTCTTCAAGAGACTGGATTTAAAGTTTTTTTTCCCAAGTAGTTTCCTAGCGTTGCAATTCTTGGCATTTTTCTCTCTCAGCTTTGTACAAGTCCTTCTTTATTTCAAACAACATTGGGAGTTTAAATTTTCTTTTAAAGAACGTCACGCAAACTATTTGAGATTCTGTCACAAGTTTTTCTAATGTATTTTACAAAAGTTTTGTGAGCAGAAAGTTTGTTAGTCAATTTTTGCCAAGAACCTTGAACTTTTGTTTTCTCCTTTTGTATACTTTTGTCTCTATTTGAAATTTCTTTGTCAAAGAGATCTCTCTCTGTTTGAAGGAACTGTAAGACTTTGTATTTGTCCTTTCTAATCGTTGACTTCTTGACTTTAAGTTTTTTTGTCTTCGAGGAACCGTATTTGAAGTTTTTTTTCTAGGTCTCTTACAAATGTTACAAATGTTGACATTTTTCGCCCCTACTTTTTTTTTTGCAAGATTTACTGTTTTTCAAACAACATTGGGAACTTAGTTTTGCTATCAAAGAAAGCGATGCAAATTATTGTAGATTCTATCGCATGATTTTCATTTCTATTTTCCAATAGCTTTATGAGCACGAAGTTTGCCAGTATTTCTTTTTTGCCAATAAACCTAAACTTTTGTTATCTCCTTTTGCATATTTATGCGCCCGATTTAAAATTTCTTTGTTAAAGTGATTTCCTAGTATCTCTCTGTTTTAAGGAAATGTCAAGACTTTGGTTTTTTTTCCTTTCTAAATTTTAACTTCTTGATTTTTAAGTTTTCTCTCTCCAAGTAATCGGATTTGAATTTCTTTGTCCAAAGTGATTTACAAATGTTGCAAATCTTGGCCTTTATCTTTCTTACTCTGTTTTATACAAGGTCTACTATTTTTCAAATGACATTGAGAGTTTAAATTTTCTCTTAAAACTCATTCAAATTATTTTGGATCCAATCAACAAGTTTTTCCAAACTATTTTCAATAGCTTTATGAGCAGAAAGTTTGCAAAAACATAAGCTTTATTGTTAAAGAGATATCCTAATATCTCCCTGTTTCTAAAGAATTGTGCGACTCTTCTTTTGTCTTTCTATATATTAATCGCTTGTTGTTTTCATTTTCTCTGTTCAAGTAAATGGATTTAAATTTTTTTGCAAAGTCGCTTGGAAATGTTGTAAATCTTGGCATTTTCTTCCTAACAGTGTTTTGTACAAGACCTACATTTTTCAAACAACTTTCAGAATTTAAACGTACTAAAGTACGTCTTGAAAATTATTTTAGATTCTGCCACAACTTTCTCCAATTTACTTTTCAATTGCTACATGAGCTAAAAGCTTGCCAGTATCACTTTTTTAGCCAAAAACTTAATACTTTTGTTTTCTCGATTTGTAACTTAACTCTCTGTTTTGAATTCTTCCTTCTTCCACTTTTCTTTTTAGAGTTCTCTGTCAAAGAGATTTAATAATATCTTGCGTTTTTAAAGAATTGTTTTCGTCCTTTTTAAATATTAACTACTTAATTTCAAAGTTCTATGTTTTCTAGTCATCGGATTAAAAGTTCTTTTTTTCAAAGTGGCTTCCAAACGTTTCAAATCTTGGCATTTTTCTTCCTTACTCTGTTTTGTACAATGCCAACTATTTTTCAAACAGCGCTGGGAGTTTCAGGCTTTTGAAGAATGTCATGCAAATCATTTTAGATTCCATCACAAGTTTGTCCAATTTATTTATCAGTAGCTTCTGTGAGCAGAAAGTTTGCGAGCTTCTCTTTTCCCCCCTACAAATGCACACTTTTGTTTTCTTCTTTTTTGTACAATTCACTTGGTTTTAGAAGTTCTTTGTTATTGAGATTCTCAAAATCTCTCTCTGTTTTAGAGAGATATGAGATTTTTGCTTTGTCCTTTCGAAATATTAATTTCTTGATTATAAGTTTTCTGTCTTTGAGAAACTGGACTCAAAGTTTTCTTTCAAAGGCTCTTCCTTACTTTGTTTTGTACGAGATTTACTACTTTTCAAGCAACATTGGGAATTTAAAAATTCTTTGTTAAAGAACGTTTCCTAATTTTTCTCGGTTTAAAAAGTTGAGACTTGTTTTGTCCCTTCTAGATATTAACTAACATTTCTAACTTTGAGAAACCAAATTAAGTTTTCTTTCAAAGTCCTTTCCGAGTGTCGCAAATTTTAGCAACTTTCTTCCTTTCTCTGCTTTCTACAAGACTTGTAATTTTATGAACAACATTGTGAGTTCTTTATTAAAAAACTTAAATTATTTTTTTTCCTTTTATTTATTTATCACTCTGTTTTTTATTTAAATTCTTTGTTGGAGAGATTTCTCAGTTTCATTTTTAGAGAATTGTGAGACTTTGACTTTGTCCCTTCTGATTTTAAGTTTTTTGGTCTTTGAGTAATTGGATTAAATGTTTTCCTTCAAAGTCAGTTTCCAAGTGTTGCAAATCTTGGCAGTTTCTTCCTTGTCTGGTTTGTACAAGAACCTGTTCGCAAACAACATTGCATGTTCAAATTTGCTTTTAAAGAACATCATGCAAATTATGTTGGGTTCTTATCACAAGTTTTTCCAATCTGTCGCTCAATAGCTTTATGATCAGGATGTTTTCAAGTATCTCTTCTTTTTCTGAAAAACTTACTTATCTCTTTGTAAAAGAGATTTCGCAACCCCTCTCTCTATTTGAAAGAATTGTGATACTTTTGTTTTTTCCTTGCTAATTATGAACTTCTTGATTTTAACTTTTTATAATAGTGCAACCAAATTTTAAGTTTTCTTTCAAGAATTGTTTCAATTGTTGGAAATTAGGGCAATTTTTTCCTTTACTCTGTTTTGTATAAACATCTATTTTTAAACAACTTTGAGAGTTTAAATTTTCCTGTGAAGAACATCATGCAAATTGTTTTAGATTCTTTCACAAGTTTTTTCAATTGATTTTTCTACAGCTTTATGGGCAGTAAGTTTGCAAATCTCTTTTTTCCAGAAAAAAATAAAAAAAAAGTGAGATTTTGCTTTCTACTTTTGCATAGATATCTCTATGTTTTAGAAGTTCTTTGGAAGAAAAAAAGAAAAGTGAACTTTTTTTTTCTCCTTTTGTATACTTATGTGTTTGTTTCGAAATATCTTTCCTAATATCTCTCTTATTTAAAGAGTTGTGAGACCTTTATCTTAATTTGCTACATATTAACTTCTTGCTTTTAAGTTTTCTGTCCTTCTAGATTTTAAAGTTTTTTTTTTTTAATTTCAATGTAAGTTTTGCAAATCTTGGTATTTTTTCTTGCTTACTCTGTTTTATACAAGAATTACTGTTTTTGACATTGGGAAATTAATTTTATTTTAAATATTGTATTGCAAATTATTTTAGATTCTATCACAAGTTTTTCAAATCTATTTTTTAGTAGTGTTAAGAGCACAAAGTTTGATAGCATTTTTTTTTTCCAAAAAAGATTAATTTTTACTTTCTCCTTTTCATATTCATCTCTCTGTTTTAAAAGTTATTTATTCTGTTTTGGCCAAGACCTAATATTTCCAAAGGACATTGGGAATTCAAATTTTCTTGCAAAGGAGGTCATGCAAATTGTTTTGATTCAATCACGATTTTTTTCAGTTTATTTTTCAATAGCTAATTGTTTTGATTCTATCACAAGTTTTTTCAGTCCATTTTTCTATAGCTTTAAGAGCTAGTATCTCATTTTGCCAAAAAAGAAGAAGAAAAACTTAAGAAAAATATTTATTAAACCGTATCCTGATATCTCTTAATGTTTTAAAGAATTATAACATTTTGGTTTTGTTCTTTCTAAATATTGACTTCTTGGTTTTAAGTTTCCTGTCTTTAAGCAACTAGATTTTAGATTTTGCTTCAAAGTCATTTTTGAATGTTGCAAATCTTGGCAACTTTCTTCCTTACTCTGTTTTGTACAAGACCTACTATTTTAGATTTTGCTTCAGAGTCATTTCTGAATGTTGCAAATTATTGGGAGTTCAGATTTGCTTCTAAAGACCGTGATGCAAATTATTTTTCTATCAATAAGTTTTTTCAATATATTTCTCAATAGCTTTATGAGCAGTATGTTTGCAAAATTTTCTTTTTTTGCAAAAACCATGGAATTTTGGTTTTGTCCTTTTGTATAAATATCTCTGTTTGAAAAGTTCATTATCGAAGAAATTTCCCAATATCAATCTTCATTAGAAAGAATTATTAGACTCTTTTGTACTTTGTCTAGCTGCTTGATTTTAAGTTTTCTGTCGTTAAGAGACTGGATTCAAAGTTTCACTAATACAAAGTTTTTGTTAAAGTCGTTTCCAAATGTTATAAATTTTAATGATTTTGTTAAAGAGATTCCTTCTACGTCACTCTTTCTTAAAGAGTATGGACTTTTATTTTGTCGTCTTGAAATATCTACTTCTTGATTTTAAGCTTTCCTTACAAGAGGAATTCAAAATCGTTTCCAAATGTTGCAAATGATGGCAATTTTATTCCTTACTATACTTCACAGGACATACTATTTTACAAAATTTCCAATTTATTTTTTCTTATTCGATTCTGTCACAAGTTTTTCAATCTATTTCTCAATAGGTTTATGAGCATGAAATTTTCAAATATCTCTTTTTAGCCAAATATGTTAAACCTTTCTTTACTCTTTTGTTACAAATTTGTTTCTTTTTTGGAAGTTCTTTGTTAGTGACATTTGTAACATCTATCTGTTTTAAAGAATTGAAAGACTTCTGTTTTGTCCTTCATATATATAACTTCTTGATTTTCATTTTTCTAAGAGTAACAGGATTGTGATTTTCTATATATTGACAAGACCCTTTTATTCGAAACAAAATTGGGAGTTTAAATTTGCTTTTGATGAACATAATACTATGTTAGATTACATCACGTGTCTGTTAAATGTCGTTCTCAATTGCATTATGAGCTGCAAGTTTTCAAATGTCTCATAGCGATGGTAGTTTAGCTATCTATAAGTAACAGAACATAAGACGATCTGCTTGGGAATTGAGAAACCGTTGTCAACAGTGTTTCGACTTGGCATTTGACATTGTCAGTTTCTCTCACTCATTAACTTATAGATGATCGAGTTTTTTTTCTTTTTTTGGGCTATCAAAATGATTAGAATGTCCGAATTTGGATGGAGCATTAGATGGTTAATCTGGGGGAGAGAAAGTTCATCCTGCTGAAATTGGTGGCTTGGGGTCTGTCATATTGCAGACTTTTTTGCACTGCTAATTTTCGACTTAATTTCGGGACAAAGCTATAATGGGGTCTAGTAACATGTAGAAGGATGCATATGTCCACTGATGGTGTTTAGACTGGAGAGTGGCAAACGAGGTCTTCATGTCGTGGTCTGTCAAAAGGTGTATGAGATCGATTATAGAGAGATCACTGAGAATAGAGCATGACCAACTGGTGGGTGATTAAGGATAGTGGACAAGGATGGGTATCTGGTGGAAATATGCTCTTGACCAATTATTATAATATTAGAAAGGCTTGATGCGCTCAATCTTTCTTGCTTAACCTTGCTTTGTCTTAATGTAGAAAAAAGTGGACATGCACACATTTGAAACGAGATTGGCATTTCAAGAAAGAAAATCATTGAAATTTTGTCATCCATTGCTATATTATCTTGTCATTACTCCTCCAGTCATTTTCTTTTTCACGTGTGCCTGGTCTTTGAATAACTACATGATTGAGCGGCTATCTTGATCTTGCTAAGTGGTTGCAGAATGATTTGTGTAATTCCTGTTGATTATTTGAAGTCAACAGTGGAATGATTTTTGGAATTCGGGCGATTATTGGTTGGAGGTTGATGTCGGAATAATTTTTATAATTTTGGTGAAGCATTATTTTTTGTGAGTAGATGCTATAATATAAAACTGTTTAGCATTGGAATGATCTCTCTAATTTTGGGATGCCTGTTGATTCAAATGCCACTTTAGGGTTGAGAGAAGCCTGCGGGATACAGTTATTATGGTCTTCAAGATGATTGAGTATGAAGTTTGGAAGAAGAAAAGGAATGAGGTCTTTCGGTGGTTTTAGAGCTTTATGTAATGATAAATTAGTGGATATTTGAAAATACTTTGGTTCTGTTCAAAATTTTGCTCATTTTGGCAAGAAAACTAGACGGATAGATGAAATGATTCATACGATTTGCATGATTGTTGAGGATGATGATCGATAAATTTTGAGAAGGAACGTTCATTTTAGAGGGGTATGTCAAATAAAAAGAACATATGGACCAGACAATTTCTAGAGCAAGTAATTTCGATATTTTGAATAGATTTTTGACATATTTGGATTGTGAAATTGTCTTTCAATTTGCAAGAGATCTTCTACTAAACGCAAGTTTGTCAATTTGTGAAATAAGCCAGCCCAATGCTAATGAAAATTGCAAATCTACTAGTTGACATTGGGAGAGCTTTTTCCTGTCATGACCAATATGTTCTTTGTCAATTGGATGAATATTGCGGGAAGGAGAGAACTTTTTATTACTTTTTTTAAAACAGAAAAATGTCAAATAATTATAATTAGGCTTTTTTTTTATGAACACACATTTTAAATGCTCTCTGTCATTAAAACTTTAACTGGTTGGCCACTTCTCAGTTTTTAGCATGTGTACATTTTATATTGATAGCATATAAATAAGATCAAAACTAAAGTGCTCCTATTTAGTTTGTGATACCATTTGGCAGGACGTGACAGAAATATGTACGGCATTTGATGAACTGTCAGATTCAGTAGTGGACTAGAGATGAGGGAACTATGTTGATCTCGTGAGTTGAGGGTTTCTATAATTTTGAGTGACTTTCTGAGCTCGACCTTGGGGTGGTTTTTATAATTGGGGTTGATTACTTGAGATTGATGGTTCACAAATTTCAGGGATGAAATTCAGTTGTTGTGAGTAGATGATGTAATGAAATATAGAGCCGAATAATTTTGCGGTTGTTGCCTTAAGTTTGGTATCAAGTGATAGTTTCCCTTAAGAAATCTTGGGTTGACGTTCTGCAAATTGGTGGACAACAATTGAGGGGGTAATCATGATATGTTGATGCTTGGCAAAAACATAGAGTAGATGATTGTCGGAGTATTGATTTTTAAGATGAGTTGATTACAAAAGGGTTTTTGTAGTTGTGAGTGATTGTTGTATGTTGACATCGAAATGATTTTGTTAATTTCGGGTGATTATTCGGGATGGATGTTTGGCAAATTTCGAGGATGGAATTCATTTGAGGTGAAATATGCTAGTGTCATGACTCTTGGGAGACACATAGAGCCCATCTTTTCTTAAGATTTGATATTGAGTCATTGGTTCCCTTGAGGTGAATATATACTCATGTTTCATCTTTGAGAGTTCTATGGAGTAGAATGAGAGTTGGAGTATCGATTTCTATAACTTCTGCCAAGTGAGTTGATTGAGAAACTATTCATATATCCTTGGTTGATTATTTGAGATTGACGTTGGAATAATTTTTATTATTTTGAGTGATCGTTTGATATTGTCCTGTGGTGGTTTCACGGACGAAATTCATTCGAGGTGACTAGATGCTAGTGTCCTGACTTTGAAAAGAAATGTAGAACAGAATATATTTTTGGCCGATCCTAGTGCAGTGGTGGAGCTTCCACGGTTTTGTCAGTGGTTGCAAGTAAACGGAGTAAAGTCAAAAAGGACATTGGGTAATACTGGGCAGGAGAACGTAAATGTATAAAGCCTTAAATGATTGAAATTGATTTTTTTTTTAAAGGAGTTCTTACTGCACTAGGTATTATCACAGCATTTGGTACATTCCATGATGTCAGAAAAATATCAAGAAGAATGACTGTCGGAATATCTATGTTACAAAACAAGAGCAAATTTGTCAGGAAAGAAAGTTCAGATCGAACATTTGCTATCCGTCAAGTATATTGTCTTGTGATTACCGTTGCAGTCGTTTTCCTTTTCATGTTTGACTGATCTTTTTATGAACACAAGATGGGGCGCGGCATTAATTATCTAATTACTGTTGAAGTGGGTTTCTTTTTCATGTTTATTACTTGTGTGCATGAGTCTCTTGTTTGCAGTCCTTTGTTGACATTAGCGAGTTTTGTCGAGTGAGGTCTGTGTTGTCCTATTGAGGGGAGTAATCGAGTTGAGTCGAGCTGATACAGTGCAAAGCTCAAGCTCTATCGTGTTAGAATTTCAGCCTGAACTCGACTTCAATAGAAAATCAAGATAATCGAGCTTAAACTAGATTACAATGAATACTCTCAAAGCTTGACCTTAAAAAAGTTAAATACCTTGTTGTATGATCTGTTTTTGTGACTGACAAATACTTATATATTAAAAAAAAGCAATTAGTACAAGCTTGATTAACTTGATGAGCTTGGCTGAGCTATGCATTCAGCATTGGCAAAGTTTGAGCTTGACTCGATAAGATACTCAAATCAGCTTGAGTTTCGATATCTGACTTGGCACCATATGATTCAATTTCAATGAGATACTTGCTTTACATGATATCAACCTAATCCCACCGAATGTGAGATAATTATGATTTCTTGCTCTATGACGGTAATTATGTTCTGTTTCAAGTGGTTGTGCATGAAGCATTCAATCCATTCACGTTGTTCCTTAATTGTGTTTCAGGTTTAAATTGTGACAACAGGGAGGGGAGGGAGGGAGTGATAGAGAGTACAGGTTATCACTATCTTTCTCCAATATGTAACTGATGCGCCTCAATAGATTTTTCTGCATTATTATGCACTCGGCTATGAAGCCTGCATGGCGAGCGCCATGCGATGGACCGGATCATCCATTCATATCCATCTTTGCCCAGAGGTGCTCTATTTGATAGGCCATGGCCCATTTCCTGGGTCGATTCATGCATAGCCCATACATTGCACTTAGCTTGGCTTATGAGCAATTCTATCCCCCTAAAGATTTTTATTAGCATTTTTTGGTTTCAGCAGGAGACATCCACCTTGCTTTGCGAGCTTTCAATAGAGAACGACGCTTCTTACAAAAATAATGACTATTGTCACCGAGAGCTTCGTATCAAAACCAAGTCTCCCTGCACTAGAACTTTTGATTTAGTGTCAGATCGACACATTTTGGGAATATCGCTATGATTATCCCATGAATTATATTAACATGAGACGGAGCTAAAATTTCCCTTTCTGAAACGTGATTGTTTCCTCGTGGAGCCAAAAATGCCGGAACGTGCATTTATTGATCCGTAAAGCCGGATAAAACTTTTCCATGGGAGTTGTGACATTTGGGAAAAGCTAGCATAAACTTCGTGAATTGGCCGCGATCGCTTGCATCAGTCATCGGGATCAGTTGTGGGACCACTCATATTGGCCGTGTGAATTGGTTAGGGGATCACTCGGAATGGTTGCGTGAATTGGCCATTGAACCATTGGATTGGTTGTAGAAATTGATATCGGGATTGATTGAATCGATCGCTAGAATCAACCAAGGAATTGTTTAGGTCGATTGTAAGTATCATTTGTAGGATCATGTGAATCGATCGTGAATCGATAAAGGATCAACAATGCATCAATTATGAATCGCTCATGGATTGATTGAGGATTGTCTGTGCACTGTCTGAGGATTGGTCAAGAACTATCCGTGGATATCCATGCATCGTCCACTAATCGATCTTGAATCAATCAAGGGTCCATGCATCAATCATGGATCACGGATCAATTGAGGGTCACCCATGTATCATCCATGGATCAATCGCGGATTGATCTAGAGTCATCCATGCATCGACCATGGATCGATTGAGGGTTGTTCAGGAGGTTATTATGGATTCACCGTGGATAGTTGATCAATGGTTGTCCAAGCATCTATTATGGATCGGTCATGAATGATCGACCGAGGACCAGTAGTGCTTGGCCAAGCCTCAATTTGCTCTACCATACCCCAATCATGAACTAGCCATGCCTTGGCCATATGCTTGGTTATGGATTGGCCAGCTCGGCCGTACGCCCAACCATGCTCTGGCCACGGATTGCCCAATTGATGCATGGAGCCACGTACTTGCCAAGGATCGGCCATGCATAAGCTTTGAATTGATCACGCCCAACTTTGTATCGACCATGCCTTGCCATGCACTGGTTATAGATTGATCATAAACTGATTATGCTGGCCATATGCCTAGTCATACACTGGCCATGGGTTGACCATGCATCAGCCAAGAACTGGCCACACCTAGCCATAGGCCAACCATGCCCAACCATGAGCTCGGCCACACGCTCGACCATGTTTGGCCACGCTTTGCCATGAGATCAGTCATGCCCCAGTTGCATATTGGCCATGCCGCGCTGACTCACCAACCTACTCCTTAGCCGAATAAGACCCTAAGAGTACACTTGGCACTAAGTGAGAGCATCTTTCAATGAAAATTGCACCGGCAATATATGGCATTTATGGCACCTTTGAGTCACTACCCCAGCTCGCCATCCTCCACTTAGGTCATTAAGGCTTGAGAATTAGACTTAGCCCCAAGTGAAGACCTCCTCCCTTTTTGACCGAGCAAATTAAGTTCATTGCGCCATTTGGGATTGGGATCAATCTAGACAATTAAATCTAGATTTTTAATTGTACTTGCCAACTTTTCTACTTCTTGGCCAAGTAATGCAAGACTATTGGATCACTTGCACTTAGACATAATTTGTATAATTGGAAGCTCATTATGACTAAATCTAGACCATCAAATGTCAAGTGTTATATTTTCTGCTTCTTGGCGAAGCAATGCAACATTATTGGGCTATTTGCATTTAGGTACATTTAGCATAATATAAGGCTCATCATTACTCAAATCTTAGATTCTTAAATGATCAAGCCACATGGATGAATAAGAGTCTAGGGATACATAAGCCTAATTAGAATGTCACCTCTATCATTAGTCAATGGATGTGCTAAAATAGCATAGGATCACCTAAACCTATAATTAATAAGGATGATAATAGGAGTCCAAGATGAGGTTTATGCAAAGGGGAGATCTATTATTCATTGCACATGCGTCTTCAGAATTGCTCATAATTTGGTTTACACGCGAGAGAGGGCATTGAATCATATGGTGTGCCTCCAACCTAAAAACTTAAGCTAATAGATGTGGGAGGAGACCACATAAATGAAAAAAGAGCATTTAGAACTCCTTATAAAGCAATGTGAGATAATATGTTAACACTCACATGTAGGTTGGATTACAAGCAGCCGTGGAATTTTAAAGGCACATTTGTGAAAGGGATAACACTGACTTTGGTATCTTGTATGATTTTTTTGGGACTTCTATTAACTATTTTGAAAGCCGAAGCTGTTAAATAATGCATGATTTATGGGAAAATTACCAAAAAAGTCTTAAACATTTACCACTTATGTTGATTCAGTCATCAACCTTTTTTTTTTTAAACTGATTCAATCCTAAATCTTTTCAACATTTGCCATTTAAGTCCTTTCGGCGGATTTTAGCGGGAAAATGCCTATGTGGACCTCGCTGGCGACAACCGGACCTCACCGAGTGGCGACACGTGGTGGCAATTTTTTTTTCTTCTCTTACGGCTGCTCCAAAGGGTGACGAAACTCTCGTCGACGACGGGCGAGAGCGGCGAGGCGGTGGGAGCTGGGGAGGCCGCCGCCGCCCTCGCCCAGATCTGGGCGGCGGGGTAGCGGCGGGGTAGCTTCACCCAGCCCAGATTTGGATGAGGGGGGCTGGCCACTAGCTAGGCCGCCCGGCCGGCCCTGCCCATATCTGGGTGGGGCAGCCCCCCCTTGTCCATATTTGGGCGAGACAGCCCCTCCCTCACCCAAATCTGGGCGAGGGCGGCCTCCCCAGCCTCGCTCCCGTCGCCCTCGCCTATCGCGGGCAAGGGTTTCACCGCCCTTTTGAGCGGCCGAAAGAGAAGAGACAAAAAATTGCAGCCATGTCGTCACTGGCGAGGTCCACATAGGCATTTTCTAGCCAAAATCCGTCAAAAGGACTTAAATGACAATGGTTGAAAAGGTTTAGGACTGAATCGGCTTAATAAAAAGGTTGAAGACTGAATCGGCATAAATGATAAAGATTTAGCACTTTTTTGGCAATTTTCTCCATGATTTATTATTTAAAAATTATAACAATTCTCCTCACGCTTAATTTGGTTTTTTTTGTCTAGCATTAAATGTGGGCATTTTTAATTGAAGAGACAAATAGGAAAGTCTAACTAAATACTTAAGCTGATAAGCAAAGGGGCTTCATATTAATATAAAGAGGATTTGAGATTTGTTGTTGCCAAGCAAATGCAAGACAATATTTCCACATACACTAGGCAGCGAAGATGAAGAAGACGAAGGAGAGAGAAAAACGGAAATAGTTCCAAGTTGCGGTTTACTTCTGTCCTTTGTGTTTGGTTCGCTTCGCGTATCACATATTATCCAAATCGTGGACACCATTAATAAGATGCAAATCTGTTGTTTGTTTGATTTGTGAAATAGGATTTCGCATGAGACTTATTCTTTCAAGTACATTATTTTCATACAAAAATTGGTTGGATTTTTAGATAAGCTAGAAATCATCATTCATTCGTTATTGAGAAATTGATGACTTATATTTGTCAAAACAAACTCAGATCTAGTGTTTCCATCGGACGGCAAGGCCTCGCCTAGGCATATGACGCTCCTGACGAATGAACCTGGCACCTAGATCTTAGCTAAAGGGACCTAAAACCTCGACTGAGGGTATCAAGCTTGCCACCAAGGCCCTCGGTTCGGCTCCGAGGTATTAACGGATGTCATATCAGATTTTTGGAAAAAAAAATCTCGATTTTTAACAAGTACATATCTTTCTCCGTAATTCGAGCATAGGTCTTTGCTCATCGTAAGAGTATTTATCTATCCATTTCATTTCCCAAGCGACGTTGAAAGGTACAAAAATACAAATAACTATTTTCTAAAAACTAGTTTTTGTTTTTGTGAAACAAAATCAACAACTGTGCTTACAACTTACAAGTTTCCGTCGCGTAAACTAGGGGTGTGCATGGTCCAGGGCGGTCCGGTTCCGCCTTAGAACTGGGGACCGGACCGATGGAACCGGTCCCCGATTTTTAGGACCAAGGACCGGACCGGACCGATCGGTCCGGTCCGGTCCGGTCCTTGGGCGGTCCAATGGAACCGGAAAAAATTCAAAGAGAACTATAAACTAAAATAAAAATAGTTTACTTCCATCGGTAAAAACTCATGACTCTTTCAGCCTTGTTGAAGTCGCCTTGCTTCCATAAGTAATAAGCATCAATAGGTCCATTAGACTCCATCTCGTTGAAATCTCACAATTGTCCACTCAAAAATCTAAAATGAAATATGAACACACGAGGCAAAAGTCGATATACAAAGACCGCCGAAGAAGAAAGCTTTGGCGATCACGGGCGCGGGAGCTACTCAGATCTAGAGCGAGGTGTTAAGACATTATGAGACTTTGGACATAGATTTTGGGCTCTAAAATTTTGAAGCTTGGGCTAGGATATAGACTTTGGACTATGGACTCTGGAGTTAGGCTCTCAAGTTACTTAGGCCAAGAGAAATTTGAAGTTTAAATCGAGAAGGTCCTAGTGGTCTGGTCCGAGTGGTCCGGTCCGGTCCTGCCCTCATGGAACCGTGAACCGGACCACCCGAGAACCGGTTCCATTTTTTAGACCCGTGGACCGGACCACAACTTCGAAGAACCGGACCAACCCGGCCGGTCCGGTCCGGTCCAGGCGGTTCCCAAGTTGGGCGGTACCCGGTGCTCAGCCCTAGCGTAAACGGCTTTCGGCATCAATACCATTCTCGTGGATATTCACGTTAGTGGAAAAAGCAATCCCACGTGGCAGCATCGATCGTGCGTTCCCTTCACACGAGTCATAGCGACGACCCGAGTTTTGACCGACCGTCAACGGGCGAAGGGGGACGCGGCTCCTACGCGGCGAGGGCTTTTCGGACATTTCAGTCCCCGCCCGTGATGGCAATTCCTATGATGTTCTGATGTATCTATCGAAAGAATAAAAGGAAAATCACCCGCCGTCGATTCGTCCGAGAAAGACCGCCCGTGAATATTTCGCTTTGAATAAAATTTGATAATTGTCCTGTGTCGATTAGACCGTTCGGGTGGAAAGAAACAATGACTGGTGTTCACGCTGACGTGACGTACTATTTTTGCCGTTGAGATGAGATTTCTAGGCATATCACCCCGCATATGTTTGTTGGCCTTTTTTGACTCTTTATATGAAAAACTACTAAAAGAAAACAGTTTTTTTTTAAAGTTTATATGAGATGATTGATTTCAAAATAGTGTCAATCCTTGTCCTACCGAAAATTGAACCAAAAGGGCCAATTATTAGTTTATGAATTCGAGAATCAAATCACCTGATCTTAAATCTTCTCAGGAAATCGATCCATTGATCCAACGATTTCTCGAGTGAATACAAGAACTAGCTATGTCTCCCCCCTCCTCCCCCAACTCTCTCTCTCTCTCTCTCTCTTTTCTTTACATTTCTTGCAAGAAGATAGAGCACTCCTAGCTAATCATGGTTGATCAATATGAGCTAGGATTGCTCTATCTTAGCTAACTATGATTAGTTAATAAGTGGATACAAATTAGTCGATCAATACGAGCTGGAAACCTCCAAATCCACATGTACTGAAGGAAGTGTCGATGCTTCTTGGTGCAACTTGACATTGAAGGGTTCGGTCACTGGTGTATGCTAGAACATTACTAGCCTTCTCATCACCGGCTTTTACAAGGGCGATCCACGCTCATCCACCTGGGTTGCAAAAACCCTAGCTGTGAAAGAAACTCTAATGTGAGTAAAGGAGCAAAGAGCTTATTGAAACGCGCGAATGGAACTCCAATAGTAAGTTTTTGCTGGAATTGATATGCAGGTGGTCATATCTTCAAACAACTTATCAGGTGGAGTGCTTATCGAGACGAGAGGAGCCCCCTTGGCAGGCCTAACCCATTGTTGTTGACTGTATAGGTCTTCTGCCCCAGCTAAGCTGCGTCTTTACCTTTTACGAGTCGAGGGAAAACAACAAGTCCACGAATTGGGTCGCTAAAGCCTAACGAGCCAACTCCCTTTCTAATAATTGGGTTTATTTCCCTCCTCAACCTTTAATATCGATACTATGTTTAGACTTTACAACTAATGGTGCCCCTTTTGCGAGTTAGCAATGATATTTGTTACATTCCGAAAAACAATTAAGCAATGTGGACCGGCAACCTGATTTTTGTGTACAATTGCATGCATAAGCTAAATAGATTTTTAATGGTTAACTACCAGAAATAGAGAAAAAAAAAATCAGCTCAAATAGGGTTGACACGTAAAACTGATGAAACTAGGAATCGGATTGATATTCATTGGTTCCAAATTATGGGAACAGAGAGCGGAATTGATTCCCGCAAGAACCACCCAAAAAGGCCAGCTCAATCCGACTTTTTGCTCACCTCTAGCGGATGATAAATATGTAAGAAGGAAATCTATAATAGGACATTAACCATACTTATTTTCCTTTTATTAGAGAGGCTATGATTGGAAAACTCTATTGATTTGAAAGTTTATATATTACATTAATCACTACTGCTCACAACACATCGCTATAAATCACAAGGACGGTAATCATCAAGTGCATAAAAAGTAGTACAAAGAGACAATGGACACGCAATCTAGATTTAATATTGGTACGAAATGCACCGAAAGATGGGAAATTTTGTCGCGAAAGCCCGATCAGGATATAAAGCTCTTAAAAAAAGGTGTAACCGATTCCTAAACACGTCCTTAAAGAGTCCGAAGTTAAACGCTGTCAACGTGCAACTTGTCGCCGGTAGGCTAATTTGGCGCAATCATAGTACGGAGGGCGCAAATTGCCCTCTACTTTTCTCCGCATGATTCAGGTTGGGATTACCGAGTGACGTTCGTGCATCCTTCACATCACGAACAATAATTGCATCTCATATCAAATCTCCCCAACCCACCGAAGGAAGGTGCGCAGGCCGAAAAGAAATCAATCATGACAAATCCCATGACGATATCTTCTTTCTTCGAGATCGACGTTAGTGCACTGAATTGTGATTAACTTACCAATTTGGAATCATCCGTGACTAAGCAGTTGGAGCCAAGACAATGACGTCATAATTTGGATCTCCCAATCACATACTACACTATGTACATCCGTCCCACATATAATCAGTATTAGCTCCAAGAAAGCGGTTCTTCACGCGGAGCATGTGTGCAAGCTAGATCCGTCAACCTCGAATCATTGGGTCGCGGTAGTGCTGTCTAAGTTCGATTTAATTAACCCGAACTTTGCGTAGCAGGTACAAGACTTTCGTGATAACAGTCGAGAGTAGACGTTAGTGTCTATCGTCCCTTCCAGCACTTTTTTCACCCACTACATGTAAGTCGGAGCCGTTTGAAATTTCGATTGGCATTCTTCTTCTCGATCGTGCACACAAAGAGGAACAAATGGACGTTCATGAATGTAGCCTCACTTGTCCCCGCCGCCCACGTTAATAATAAGTTGTGCAGTTCATTGTTCACTCTTTTCTAACAATCCAGCTTTCCCGGACAAGAATATATTATATTTTGTGGTATCGGCGCACCGTCGAGGGCTCAAATCCTAGTGCGCTCTCCCGATTTTATCTTGCTAATTTTTCTTGCTTGCCTACATTATTCACATCCTATGACGCGACTTCAAAATTCGTCATGCTGACTTGAGCTTGGACAGGACATATCACCAAGCAACATCCATGTCCTAGCTAGCCATAATAGCACCGTAAAGAACACAGCATCGGGCCTTAGCCAGTGCGGTATTATGCTTTCTGACCACGACTCGCTCAAATCCGTGCGGCTTTCAAATACTTTGCGATAATTCGAGGGTGCACCAGACTTCACCGATAGCGTAATAGAAGAGATAGGAAACGATATTTGACATCCGACATTCAGCCTAGGCTCCGATACCACCGACGGTAGCCCCACCCATGCGCTCGCCGCTGGCACAATATCGTCCACCGTGGTCGTGGCTCATCCGTGCTAACACGACCTTAGAATTTATCTTGGTAGTTTCAGGACAAGCTACACTGATCTGTCGTACCAGTGGCCCAGACTTAGAAGTCTATGAACAGAGACACATTCGATGTCGGGCGATTCAGATTTTCTGACCAACTAGGGAATTATCTTGGCACTAAGTTGGTCAAGAGCAAGAGACATGATCCATTTTCTAGTGTTAGGGCCGATATCAATAAGTGAAAGTCAGGGCACTGAACTTTAAATGTTTACTGACCGAGGAATAAAACACCCGAATTTTTTGAGTTGGCGGGGGAGTTTCATCAATGTGTGTAGTGATCTTCTGTTCGTGGATATCCTTCCTACTTTGGTTTAATCAACTGTTAGGAGAGGAATGCCTACGCACGTCAGTGGACTTGATTCTCTTAGAAAACCTCAAACTTAATTGAGGTTTAGTCCCAATTATATTCTAAATTTTTTTTTGGTAATTCTAATTTTTTTTTTTGTCTTGGAGAAAACTTTAAACTTCAGCTTTAATCCCAATTTTATTCCAAATTTTTTTTATCTAAAAAAAAAACCTCAGACTTTACGTGTAGTTCCACATCTACCCAAACCCTTTTTTTTGTCTAAAAGAAAAATCAACTTGTACTTTAGTTCCAAAATTTTCCCAAATTTACCCACATTAGCCTTTCATTTAAAAACCGCCATTAGTCGTCACTCATTTTTATTTCTTAAAAATAATTCCATTTTTGAGATGATTTTTCATGTCACCTTACTGATGTAAATTTATTATCAATGTGGAAATGCTATGCCAAGTTAGAGTATATGAGAATAGATTGAAAGTTAGAAAAAAAAAATTAGACAAGACAAAATTCATGCTAGATTTGGAACTAAACCTAAACTTTGAGAATTTTTTTAGGCCAAAAAAAATATGGGGCTAATTTGGGACTAAACCTAAAGTTGAGGGTTTTACTACACATGTCGGTGTATTAAATTGAAATGCATTTGTTTTACTAGAAACTACTTGTCCTTGGAAAGTGTTTTCAAGAAATTCAAAATCAACGAAAGAAAATTGTTTTGTACTACTTGTTTATGCCAAAAACAGGTTGAGAAATATAAAATTAGTTTCATGGTACTTGATAATAAGTGAACCCGTAAAAGGCAGCTTCCATCCTTAAAAAAATAATAGGAAGTATTCTTTCTTCGAGAAAGCCCTTTTCCTCGATCTAAACATGTTATTTCCAATCCGCGTAAACAACTTCTCATCGTCCAAGCAATTTTCCATCATCCAAATGGTAAAATTAAAAAAGTGCCGAGCCAAGTCTTGAGAAAAGATTTTTCGCTAAGCAAATGGATTCCAAAGAGCATAATTGCTCGCCTCCACGTATGGAGGCCACTAACTAAGAGGAACCAAGCATATAATGTTGGCACCGGAGAGTTTATATATATAATTTGCTTGATCATCTATGGCCTATTGCGTAGGGCATAGATGCGATAAGCAAAAAACTCGGGTTCTCGTTGTACCATTTAAGGAACAACGCTCTTTACAAAAGGGTATTGATGCGAAACTGGGGATGGAGGATTAGGGAACCCGAGAAAGGGAGGAATCTTAACCTCTCAACATAATAAGAAAAACTTCAAAAAAGATGATTCCAACCTCAGTTTTGTCTGGAAATCCATCGTTAATCATAGGGTTATAATGTTAATCGTGCAGCGAGCTCGGGGTTTTACAAATATACTAATAAGCCTCTATGATTTTCAATAACGATTTCCTCGCGTTATCTGGGTAAGGCGTTGTGATTAATTGTTTATCATACAATTTGTTCCCCCTCACGATGCGGGCTCTTTCTTTTTTCTTTTTTCTTTCTGTCTTTTTAATAGTATTTATGTATTTTTATAACTCGGGGATTCGGTCATAGTACACATAAATCTACAAAATACAGGCAAACTAATGGAAATCCCCTTGAACCTTAGAGGTCGAATCCATATCTCTTTGACCGTCCTTACCATCCAGATGTCGAAATCTCCGTGGGGGGCCGAACGCTGAATCACACCCCGACCTCCCAACGAGGAAGGCTCGAATGCTTTCTCCCCCTTTGACGCTTTGCGGATTCTTCTTTATCACCAAAATAGAAAATGTTAGAGGCGGCCGAGGAGGCATCGGTACCGGGTGGGACCTCTCTCCGCTCTGTTTAGGGTTTGCATCGACAACCTTCCGTCCGCGGGGGACACGGATGTGCGGCTACTAGGAAGCTTAAGAAAGATTTCTGAGGTAGACTGTAATCCATGATTATTTGTATGAACACGATAGAATTTGAACCGATAGCTTCCGGTTCTTAAGTTGGAAATTTCTTTGACACCCAGATCATCTGCGAGAATCTTGAGTTGACTCTCTCCTTCATTCGTGAACCCCACGTCGACCTAGGCTGAGCCTGGATCGCCGCCGCCGGGCATGGGAGTCCGACGCCCTTTCCCGGGACCCTCCCCCCTTGTGATCATGCCTTGTTCTCCAACAGTCGAGCTAGGGTCACCCAAGGGCGGGGCTTGTGTTCCTTGAGGCTGGTCCCTTGATCTCAACAATCGGGCTTGCTACCCGACAATTGAGCTCGATCTCACGCACCAAAACCCCAATGCCCGACGCTCGAACCTGAGACATAAGATTGTACTAGAGACGTTTTCTCAAATGCGTGTCTAAAAATTTTCCCCTAACAGAAATCGGAAAACTACTTCCATATTATTCAAATGAGTTACTTAAAAGTTAGTTCTGGTTCACGCTATTTCCACCCACTAAATGACTAAATCCGTCCTATTCGCAGTAAAAAGACAATTGCCATCAATCTTTCAATTGCAAATTAAAGTGATGGCGCGAACTTTTTCTTTTTTCTTTCTTTATTTATTTTTCCATTTAGGTTCTAGTTACCATAATAAAACATTTCACATGTTTTATTAGTTTATTAAATAAAAAGTGCATTCTTAGATATTCTTATGACGCTTTACATGCTTCGTTCAAACATATGTCGCCAATAGTAAGGGAAAAAGACATTCTTTCATATAGTAGAACATTGAAGAGTCTCTTATTTATCATTAATATTATAAATTATCTATCCTCTGTTCATTTTATCTCAAAAGCTCACTTTCCTAGTGAACTTATGATTTTTCGATTTCATTAGTCGAATATATGTATCGAATCTCTTTATTTACTACATTTACCAAATTATCTATACAAGATACTTTTATACATATTACATAAATATCTAGAAATGCATGGAAAATACTATGTACAATGAGGAATCTCTTTTTTTTCATAAAGGTTTCATGGATGATATTAATTTTTGTCAATTTAAATAATGATACTTTACTGGAAGTTTCAAAACAATTATTATTTTATGTAATATGATTACTTCTTAAATTTCACGTTGATAATGTACTGTGTGATTTTATCCCGGAAAATCTTGAAACATTTTTTTTTTTGGGCTTCTTGTGATCATCCAATTATTTGTATATGTATGCAGAATAAGATTGATAAGAAGGCGTTGATGGTGATATACACAACAAAAGCAAAGATATACATAAACAAGTAAATGTGAAAAAAGAGTTGTCTATTTCAAATTTGTTCTGTACTCTACTTGACTATTTATCCATAAATTTGTTCAAGTAGACCCTATATAGAAAAACTAAAATAAATAAGGAAAGTAATGGGGGCCCTCTAATTAAATTGCAATTGAATTAATGATGACAATATTACCTTTTTGGTAAAAACGGATAGATTTAGTCATATAAGGGAGGGAAATAAATATGCCGTTGGTTTTGACGAAAATATTTTCTAGCAAGTGACATTTTTCACAAAACAAGTGAAAGACGATTTGGGTAATCTATGTGTATATGCTCAAGTCTTTTGCCAGATTTAGGTTTATTGACTATTCATAATTTCTGTCTAGACACCAGCTTGACTGTCTCCTTTATATACACCCCCACCGCCATCCTCAAATTCTCGCAATCAAGAAGAACAATTGCGTCCCTGTATCCCCAATTACTAAAAACTATGAGCTTTCTTGGTTTGGGCAAAGAAGCCGTGTGTCTTTGTAGTGCCTCATGGCTCAAGCTAGGCGACCTCTGCAGGTCCTTTTGCTTCCTCTTTTGTTGGTATTACCGCTTCCTGCTCCTCCGGGTCAACTCCTTTTGTATCCAACTTTTTTACTTCGTCTTCCTCTCTCTCCTTGGCTTCTGGGTCCTCAAGGCATTGAGGCCGCCGACCAATTCCTTTTGGCCTAGGGACTTGGATCTGTTCTTCACCTCTGTCTCCTCAGCAACTGTCTCGAGCATGTCCACGGTGGAGATGGAGGTCTTTTCCAACCCCCAGCTTGTCGTGATGACCGTCCTGATGTTCGTCGGAGGAGAAGTCTTCACTTCACTCGCCGGGCTTCACTTTAGGAAGTCGAAACTCCGGTCGCTCGTCAAAAGGGAAGAAAGAGTCGCCTCCGTTAATTCCAATCTCTGCCCTTCGAACCCAACAAACAATATTGCCGACCACATAGAGTTAGGTGTAGTAGCGAACTTAGATTGCCTGAACCCACAAGTAGAGACTCAGGTGTACGGACCGCGAGGCGAGTCCTTGGATCTCGACCTTTCGAAATATCGTTCGGTTATGTTTTTGTTTTCTGTGGTGTTAGGTTACCTTGTGGGCGTCCATGTTCTCGGTATTGTCACAGTTTCGCTCTATATGACGCTCGTTTCGAGCGCAAGAGACGTGCTGAAGAAGAAGGGCCTCAATATGATGACATTTTCCATCTTCACCACCGTTTCGACCTTCGCCAGTTGCGGGTTCGTCCCGACAAACGAAAACATGATCCCGTTCCGCAAAAACTCCGGCCTCCTCCTACTTCTCATCCCGCAGATCCTCCTCGGGAACACGCTGTTCCCGTCGACCCTACGGTTCACTCTTTGGTTCATGAGGAGATTCAGCAAGAGAGCAGAGATCGAGTACTTGTTGAGCAGTACAGGTGAAGTTGGTTACAAGCACTTGCTTCCGAGCCTCTACTCGTCGCTACTGGTGGTAACGGTATTGGGGTTTATTGGTGTACAGTTTATAATGTTTTGCTCGATGCAGTGGGACTCGGAATCGTTAGATGGACTGAACTCGTACCAGAAAATCGTGGGCGTGCTCTTTCAGTGCGTGAACACCAGACATACGGGCGAGACGATCGTCGATCTGTCCAAAGTAGCTCCTGCCATCTTGGTGCTATTCGTCGTCATGATGTTAGTCTCTCTCTCTCTCTCTCTCTCTCTCTCTCTCTCTCTCTCTCTCTCTCTCTCTCTCTCTCTCTCTCTCTCTCTCTCGCCTCCCCTTTCAGGAATAGTAAATTTGGCTCTATTCAGGATTAAAAATTTGGCTGGGAATATGGAAAAGAAAAAAAATGGAATGTATCCAGATTCTGGTCTATTAAAATTTTGGCATGTTGGGCAATAATGTAACTTCAAATATGTATCTAAACTCTGATCTGTACAACATATATGTATATGTATGTATGTATCAGTTTTGTAAATTTATCGTGTATAACATAATTCTTCTTTTGAAAAACTGGTTAAACTTCTAGTATGCTTGCTTTTCCACCAAAGTTTTAGTTTTCTCGATACCAAATAAATGTTTAAAATATCACGAAAATTTATACTTTTCCGGTTCATTCATTGAATTAGAATAGGATTTATGACTCGAATGCTATAGGAAAATACTTGAAAAAAAATGATAAACAAGCAAATATAACCCTAATCTACCAGTAAACGTGCAGCTGCATTCGATTCACATCCACATCTGAAGAGTGTAATATTCAGCGAGCATATAGGGAATAAGCATAGATAACACTGATGTCCCTAGTAAAAGCATGATTCTTTGTTGAACCCACCACGACACCTAACACAATTTAATTCTCTAAGCCGATGTGATGTGCGTATGTAATGACGTTTACTAGAGCTCTGTCCAACAAGTACACTTTCGTGTCTGTGATCTTCAGGTACCTTCCGCCGTATACATCCTTTCTTCCGGAGAAAGGCGGCGAGAAAACAAAGCCGAAAAGGGGTTATAAACTAGTGTTGGAGAATCTCATATTCTCACAGCTCTCCTACCTGGCCATCTTTATCATCCTGGTTTGCATTACAGAGGCGAAAAAGATGGAGGAAGATCCCCTCAACTTTAACGTGCTGCACATCGTGGTGGAAGTGATAAGGTGGGCATCTTTGTTTCCTCTCCTCTCCTTTTCATACATAGTCAATGAAGAATATGACACATGGTGGGAAATGCTATATACATTCCATTGCTCCAGCATTCCACAAGTTTTGAGACTATTTTGGGTCCAAAAAGAATGAATTTTTCATAAGTTTTTCCCCATTTTAAGCTTTGTCATTTTCAGTCCATCAAAGAAGATTTTCATAAATCGATTAAATTTCTATCTTCCAAACATTAGAAAGTCAGAATATAATTTTTCAAAGGCATTTTTCCTTTAAAAGAACAGTTCCTATTCAACTGGGATTTCCTTTTTCCAATTGGATGGCATATTGAGGCATTGCTTTATGCACCGGATGAGAATGCTCGGTGCTTCCAAAACGGCGGAAGTCATTGTCACCTCCTCAAATTCCTCAAAGCAAACCCCATGAAAGTGACCCATCGCCTCCAGGACATCGCAGTCTTCCACTCGAAGTCACTCCAGGCACATGAATGCACGTTCCTATAGGATCACCAGTCATGATCTCCCAGCTCTACGTTATTCTTATTGGCGATGGCTCAATATCGTATGAAAGTACATAAATATTAAATCACGTATTCACCTAATAGTTTAAGCTTTTAGGACAGTTGGCGATGATCCTTCACAAAACTTCACATATCGTCCTAGCATCTTCTACATCTACATAATCGGATGTGCTAAATCGTGAAGTAACATCTCTTGAAACTGCAGCGCGTACGGGAACGTCGGGTTCACGATGGGTTACAGCTGCGAACGACAACTGAGGCGCATCGAAGGCTGCGAGGACAAGTGGTACGGATTCTCTGGGAAATGGAGCGACGAGGGCAAAATCATCCTCATCGTCGTCATGATTTTTGGAAGATTGAAGAAGTTCAACATGAAAGGTGGCCGAGCTTGGATGCTCTTGTGAGAGAGACGAGGAGACCTTCTTCACGCCCTCACGGGCATCACTGGGTTTAGTGGTCATAGAATAGATGTCTCGAGCCAATATATTGCATGTCGAACTCGAACGTAATGGAAAATTCTCGGGCCTTTTTTCTTTTTCTACGAGTTATTACACTGTCCACTGACAGCGGAAATTCCAGGTCACCACAAAAAATGAGACAGAACCTGTTTGTGCAATTCTTTTTTTTTTTTGGCAAAATCCGACAAACTTGATCTATAATTACCAAAAATAATTGGGTGGAAGAAAACAATCGCATGGAATATATTTGAGCGAGCATAAGTGTAACTTATTTTTTTAGTTAGGTGTAAACATAAGGGTAACTTATTTGGTACACTAACATTGGTCCGCTTATAATAAAAACTTCATCCATTCGAAGTATTAAGCATAATGTATTCCTCTTTCCGATCCATTTGAAATCCAATTGAAATGAAATAATAATAATAAAGTCAGAAGTGAAAATTATAGAATTTTAAGCAGGAGTAATACCATTTTCCTATATTGTATTTTCTCCTCTTGAGTTATATCTACTTTTATTATATATTCTCCTATTATACATGTAAATATGCTTAAATAGGAAAAAGGTAAAATAAATCATTTTAACAGCAAATTTAAACTGTAGCTTTTTAATTAACATCAATCAAAGGCAAGTTCGACTTTTAGATAATTTTATGGAATCAATCAAGTATTTTCATAGATAATCAATTCACATGTATATTAACTGCAGATGTGTTCTCAACTTTTTAATAACTATATCAATGTTACTGAGGTTCCCATAAAGTGCTCTGATAATGGTTTTCGGATTCCACCGGTGGGGAACGGTATAGTAACTCTATTTCTTTTTTCTCTTTATTATATTATCCACCAACTTCCACTTGTCCGTTGAATGAATTTGGAAACTTCAATTAGTTGATTAAGATGTAAAAAAATAACTAGATTCAGTTCCTTTGATAAAATTCCTCCTTTTTCCTATTTCATACATGAAATTTTACTCTTCCTGATAAGAAAACTAAATAAGTTGCCAATCATATCCAATTGGTCAAATTGCTCGGTGCAATAATTATATTGATGAAAAATGTTTGCACAGTCGGTTATGTCCTTTGATGAAATTCCTCTTTTTCCCTACATCCTACATGAAATATTACTCTTCCTGATAGGAAAACTGAATAAGTTGCCAACCATATTGAATTGGTCAAAATGCTCAGTGCAATAATTATGTTCATGAAAAATGTTTGCATAGTTAGGTATGTCAAATTTCAAGAACAATTTTTTTTAAAGGTTAAATAATATTACCAAAATTTTATCACCTAGAGACATGCCGACATTCGTTGGAGATATTATGCAATTGTAATGATACGTATGCATAAGTACATGATTGAATGAGAAATTAGCCAATGTCCTATTAAAATAAACACATTCGGAAATTTCATAAAGGGATAACTATATAAATGGCGAACTTTGGCTCAACGTGCATTATCGTCCCCGAACTTTTAATTTGTTCAATATAGTTCCAGAACTTTAGTCCAGTGTACAATGTCATCCCTAAAACCTTAATATGTTCAATGTGATATCTACACTTTTTAGTAAATATTTAGTTTAGTTGCTAGACCATATAAAAGTATCTGATATTGTCCTTCCATTAATTCAAATTAACAGAATTTACTGATTCGGCTATCAACCTAGCAAGTTTAACTCAATATTCAACTCAATTCGCGCGTGATATGGGCAACTATTCCAAATGATACAGGTAATCATTTTAAAATATCGTGCAACAATTGGAGTTGTGTCGTATGAAAAACTTCCGCGCCTGACAATGTAGGGAAAAAAACGTCACTTGAGAAGCCGACGACCTGCGAAAGGAAAGGGATTCTCCAGAAGAGGCCATTCGAGAGTGCTACTTGGGCACAGACAAGGAGTTTCTTTGTCAGATAAGCCACCTCGCTCCAGCGAAATTCCACAAGAAATAGTGAGTAATCAGTTTCGTGCTACGTGCATGTGCCTTTGGGAATTTCCAATTGGGAATTAAACGATGAAGAGTTGACTTAGTTCATCGAAGGCGTGAAATTGCTTACACAACTCTGGATGACTCCGTGGACTTTCCAAACGAGTCCAATGAAGCTATTTTTGAGTTACTTGAATTTGACTATGCCCAATTGTCAATACTTTACAAGCATTCTGGCTCTTCCTTAGAAAACCAAGTTAAATAGTGCGTCGGGGAAGACCAATTGCTAGACAAGTGAAGATCAACCGAGTTTTGACTAATCTGAATTGTCGAGTCATCCAGTCCACTCGAGACTGCATGGTATATGCTATGTTTGCTTGGCCAAACTAGATCTTAACTTGAACTGACAAGCAACTCATCATCAGATTACATAAGCTAAGAGGAGCCTGGTCCCAAATTTGTCTGGATCCAAACCAACTCCTCCACCTGAACATCTACCATTCAATAGGAGGAGAAAATAACCGGCTAGACATTCAGCTCAGCGTCTATGCGACCTGGTCATCGAAGCAGTTTCGTGCCCACCGCCCAGAAATAATGTAGCTGGTCAGTAGGGAACGTGAATGTTGCAATAATCGACAGTCTTCAATGTACGCTGTCATAGCTTATATGTGACTTGTGATATGTCTCTCTCTCTCTCTCTCTCTCTCTCTCTCTCTCTCTCTCTCTCTCTCTCTCTCTCTCTCTCTCTCTATATATATATAAGATGCGTAAATCACATGAGTATCTATTTCGTTATTTTTGTCCTATAAATCCTAATGTGATAATCCATGTCAGAAAATGCACATAGCATGGCGATGCACCGGAAGGATTCCGTCGTGCGAAGTCTTAATCATTGTGCAAAGTCTTCAAGTTCATGAATTAGAATGAAGAAAGAAGAAAAAGTTGAGGAACTCATTTAACATCGAGAAAGAAAGAAGTACGAAGACGACCCATATCATCACTCCTCCTGTTAGATGGTAGACAGAAGCTTATTGAGAATGAGCTGATTATCGTGATGGATTTTAATAGTTTACTTACACGTCATTTTCAACCCTTTAGTGGCGCACTTAATGTAAACATTGTATTTAAACTTCAATTTTTTAAAGTACGTTTTAACTATGTTTTCAAATTTTAGCACAGAGATTCCAGAGAATTTTCCCAGCGTCACCACCCAAAAATGCATCTCGTTATGACTTGGACGTGGAGTTTTTGTGAATTAAGGAAGCGGCAAGACTTAAACAATAGTGAAGGGTTTTCAAAGCCAATCCTAGAATTTCAAAATTTAGAAAAGATGTTTCAACTTATAAAAGGGTCTGAAAAATAATATGTGAATGTAACTAAAATAAAATTCGATTAGTTCGACAAACATTGAATATTAAGATTAAAGGAAAACATATATGAATGATATTAAGAATCTAAATATCATAAGTAGTAGAATTAATACCGCCAAAAAACCCAACGCATGCCTATTATTACACTAATACCTAAATTAATTTTCATGTCACGAAAAGTCATAAGCCTGACTAATTGTGATAGAAATGCTCCAAACTTATTTTGTATCATAAAATATTTTGAATTAGTATTAGTGCAACATATATATCATGGATAGACTATAATAAATGATATATAACACAAATTTTTTTTTGAGGGTATTCATGTAAAAGTGACCAAGTTTAAGGTTTTCAATGACAAAATAATAATAATAATATTTGTGTCATACAGTAGGTAGAGTTTAAGGTCTTTTGTGATATTTACCATTAGTAGTAAGCAATATTTATTTGGATCCGTTAGCAAAAGAACGATGAAGTCCCAATATCTTCCACGTTCTCATCAATGGTTGGTCGCAAAGCAAAAAATCACCCTAGGCAAACGATACTAAAATACTAAAATGCCGTATTTCTTTCCTTAACCATGAGGATTGTTTGTTTTTGTTGGTTTTTGCGGAAGCGTATTTTGATATGAGTGAAATTTATTTAAGGAAGCAAGGGATTTAAAAGGGAAATATGTAACTTATATTAGTTGGTGGTTGTACAAAGGAGGATGTGTAGTTGGACTTGTTCTAGGCTTCTACAAAATGGACACCCCTCACTCCTATTTATAGGAGTTCATAATTTCTAGAGAATTCTACACTAGAATAATCTAGCAACTAGAGAGAGAGAGAGAGAGAGAGAGAGAGAGAGAGAGAGAGAGAGAGAGAGTCTAGAGAATTCTACATTCTCTCTCTTTTCTACATAGTTCTAGAAACTAATGGAATTCTAGAAAATTCTAGAGAATTCTACATATTTCTAGCAAATTCTAGAAAATTCTAGAAATTGGATCATTTTTTCAACAGTTTTCTTTTTCTTTCATTCTACTGAAAGTTCTATTAATCACTCTTCCAAGGTTAACAATTACGAAACACTTAGGTAATAATTAACTTTCGGTGTCTTTAAAAAAGACAAGACTTCTTAAAATAGACCCAATATACCCCACTAACCAAAAAATAAAAAGTAGTTCAATTCATTAAATTTATAACGCCATGTTCTTTCCTATACATCGAAAACTTTGCCCCCTCCACATTAGAATTCTCCACCAGTCTTATCTACCATTACAACGGCCTAGACATACACAACGTAAGATTCATAGATAGTTTGCGCCAACGACCCAAACATGAACAAAGTGTAAGACGCTCAACATTCCTTTAATCCTTGGAATTGATTATTGTGGTTTATGAGACCAACTATTATATGGGTGATTCATGATTGGTCTGTCCGCCTGTCCCTTAATTAGGAAAACAAATTAAATGGGTGATTGAGCCTGGCCCCTCAATCAAATGTCAAATCCGTTCAAAAAAAAAAAGAATCAAATGTCAAATGCTATGCTGATTTTTTTTTATTTACTTTAATCCTTATCATTGCTTATCTTTTTGTCCTTTCCACACAATTCTACTTAAAAGTCTTTTCATCACGTTTTTCAAGATTATTGCATACATCAGAAGCATCCAGTTCTTGATATCTAGATACATAGTTTACGCAACTAAGGGGACTATTGTCAAATCAATCGCAAGTCTATTCCTATTTTACGAATAGTAATTCAATCCAAAATTTTTAGATTTTACTAATATTATTCTGTTATGTGAAATTCTAATGAAGTCAACTCGCCAATTGTGGGACAGTAAATTACCAACGTTTTATGTAATTTTCGTCAATTATCCTAGATGAATCACTACATCAATAATTTTCGACAACCAAAAGAACTACATCACACAAAGATTTGATACTATATTAAAAAATCGAAAATTTTAAAATGGAATTGATGTTTAAAATAAGTTTAGGACCGAATTGGTAATTTTTCCCATAAAAAAAGTTAGGCGATAATTAACTTTTGGCGTCTCTAGAAAAGACTAAACTCCACTGAATAAATTCAACATACCCCACTAACCATAACCTGTAAGAACATTTTCAATCATTCACGTTTATATTGATTTAAAATGTTGTTTCTTTCCAATACGTAACAATAATACTACTTCAGTCAAGTACGTTGCAACCTTTCCCCTCTCTCCATTACAATTCTGCTTCTGTCTTATCTAAGATCACGATGTCCTAGACATACAAGATGGAGATTCATAGAAATTTTATGACAATATCCCAACATGATACTAATGCCATTGTACCTAACCCCACTCGACCCATCCACAAACATGATACCGTGACCTTATTGGAAGTCGACTATGTCCACGCAATTTCAAAATTTGAAATGAATCGTGCTACTTCGAGACCCAGAGATACTTATGTACTAGTGTGCAACCAACAAAGCATCAGTGGTGTACAATCAAAGGCACACATGGGACGCTCAATATCCCCACCAAGGCTCTAATTCATCATAGACAACCTTGACGAAACTCACCACCTTGCATAATATGTCCCATAGATCACGCGAATACCCGAAAATCTATTGACGCCGTACACCAAGCATGAGCAATGTGGGAAACAGTCACATATCCAACGCCTTACGAAATCTAATGCTTCACCTTCGCCTCTTCTAATGCTGGACATGTTACTTTAGCTTCCCATTATCCTATTTTACGAGGTAGCGGCAAGCGCATACACGCAGATTGCACACGCATAACACATCTATTCATTCACAATAGCTTTATTTGATGCATGGTTTACTGGGTCGGCCCGACTCTGTCACTGGCCGACCCAATAAATTTTTCATTGGGAGTGAGGCCATTGACTCTAGGCTTGTCGGCCACTTAGATGTAGCCTGACTTTAGGCCACTGACTCTCTTGCACAAAGGCCCTGAGGCCCAAAGAGCATTCTATATCGGGCAAAAAATTAGTGAGAAAAGGGCCAGCCGCAATCGCTGCACCGTCCTCACATTGGTTGCAATATACACTCCCATCTATAACTCACCTATAGTGGAATTCACAATCAACAATGCCAACCGAGTACAGTTCGCCATTGAAATGGAAGCATGTACACCTTGGCTTTGTCAATCACAAGCACAACGCACGGAGATAGCTATAAACCACGGAGGTAACATCTAAGGTCAAATCTCCCTACACCCGAAATAGAGCACAATTGCTTGCTGAAGAATAAAGATGTCACTGATAATTTGGATAACAATTTTTCGCGGAAAATAGTCATCAACAAAAAAAGCCTTTCATCAAAGGTTGGGTCTTTTGATTTTCTGAGTGAATCGGTTTCTGTGACAACTCGAATATGAAATGATGCATATGGAATGAAAAACTAATATTAATCGAACTCAAAGTATAAAGAATTGCAAATAAGAATGATGAATCGATAAATTGTTTTGACGCCCAAAGATGATTCAAGATTTAATGAGAGATGTTTAGATCGAGTTGTCGACAAGGGAGTCAAACAACATGATCACAAAATCGACAAGTGCCCAATGTAAGATCGACGTTTGAGTAATCAATGATTAGGAGCACGGAGCCTGAGGATCTTGGAGGCAGTTGAAGTTTGTAAATTAGAAGATAGCTACTTAATGACGGTTATTCCTTGAACAAGTCTATATAAGGCCGAGTAGAATGAGTTATATAGGATCCACAATCGATGACACCTAAAAAATTTCCGCATTTCAATTGATTTATTTCTCATTCTTATTTTCAATTCTTTACTCTATCGGTTCCGCTAGTATTAGTAATTCATTCCATATCCATCATTTCCTATCCAAATCGTCACAAAAACACAATTCACTCAAAAAATGAAGACGGGCGACTATCGCATCGGTCTCATGCACTTCAAACCGGTCCGGCGATGCAGTAGGCCTCCACCATGAGTGGCCCCGATCGCCCGAAAGGGTTTTTAAGTACTGGTCTAGAGTCAAACGGGCCTTAGATTTGGGCCATCTAGAGATGGGCTTTTTAGCTAAGTAGCTAGCCCACGTTCATCTAGAGGGCGGGATTCGAAATATCAGTTGCTCTCACGAACCCGACAAACATGGGCTGAAACCCAAGTCGGGGGTGGTCCTCGCATGGAGTATCTTGTCTGCGCTTATCAATGGCTTAAAGAACAGAACCCACATCACACGACCCCTCGGGTCGGTTATTGCATTATCATCGAATCAAATTAATACGTAAAAACATCCCCTATTCCACGCGTCCTTCGTTTACCCTTTATACTGAAACGAACCGGCATTGCAAAAGTGTGGATCTTTGATGGTGCAGGGGTGGAAAGCATATACATCAGGAACTAAAAGGTGCAAAAGAAGAATTTGAATAGGATCGTTGGGAACGGTCCTGAAGTAATGTTTTCTCCCTTTTGCATGGCTGCAGAAAGCTAAAGAAACCTAACCAGTCCCCACCAAGCTCACTTTCGGTTCAGGAGGAGGGAGTCGGTCTATTAATTAAAAGTAGGAGAAGATCAGATGTCATGAGATGACCCAAAAGCAAAAAAGCGACAGGGCCGTAACTGAGAAAGGGGGGGGGGGGGGGGGGGGGGGGGTCACTGCCTAATCCTTTTGACTCAGGCAAATGAGAAAGAAATCAGGTCTCCCGATAAGCAAAGGCCCGTGATTCATTTGCTTCTCTGCTTGAAGTACTTTGCCTTTTGCTTGTGCTAGAAGCACTGAAACACAAGCAAAGGATTCGTCGCCGTTTTCCGTGGCACGGAAAGTAATAACAGTAGAACCTTCAGCATATCATCTGCTGCAATGTGCTTGTATCATGTATTTTGACTCTTTAATAGATCGCTAATTGAGCTTTTCTTGATTAGGAAGAATCTGATGTCGACGGTTTCATATGGAGCGAGCCAAACACACCAACAAATCATCATCACGGGCAAACTGTTCCTCGAAAATCAGGAACGCAAATTTCTTTCTGAAAAATGGAACTGCAGGTTGAATTCTCTGGAAGGGATATGAAGCCCCGGAACTCCCAAAAACAGAACTTAAAAAAAAAAATTACAAGAAGGCGAAAAAACAAAGGAGAAAGAATTTACAGTTGACTCAAATTCTCAAGCCCCCACAGAACCGAAATGAAGAATAAAAAAGTGTACAGGATCGAATCCGACAGACCCGTCAACGCCAATGTGTTGCTGGATCGCCTCCAATTCTTCAAAAGCAGACTCAGAATGCACTTCGATCAATTGAAAATATCATTCTAAAACGAACCATCAGACACATTCGACAACGATCCTAGTCTTGTTCTTGAAGCGAATCAAACTTGGAAAGGCCCTCCATTCTTCTGGTCACCTCGGCCATGGAGGGCCTCTGATCAGGACTCTGCTCGGTACAATCAATCCCAATCTGCAGCATCCGGATCATGTCCTCCTCCACATTCTGGTACCTCAGGAGCTCGGCGTCAAAAACCTCGGCCCCTATATCCTGCTCGATGGCGCCACGCACCCATCTTGGGAGGTCCACCCCATTCTCGGCCAGCAGCGACGTTGATGGGGCCTTCCCCGTGACAAGCTCCAAGATCAGCACGCCGAAGCTGTACACGTCGGCCTCCTGGGACACAATCCGGATGTCTATCACTTCAGGGGCGCGGTACCCATGGAACCGGCTTGGAGAGACGGTGGGGCCAGCAAGACGGGCGAGGCCGTAGTCGGAGATGCGGGGTTCGTACCACTTGGTCAGGAGGACGTTCGACGACTTTATGTTCCCGTGGGAGGCCTCGGGACCCCGTGAGTGGATGTAAGCGACCGCTTGCGCGGCCCTGAGCGCGATGCGGCACCTCGTGTCCCAGCTAAGCGGTGTCCGCCCGGTGTCGTTATCTCCTATAATCGAGAAAATCATCACGGATATTTTTGGTGTCAAAGAGAAAAAAAGAATGCACTTAACTCTCTGACAAACAATCCAACATAAGTAGGCAAGATTTAAGGTCAGTTTTTACCGTGCAATAGAGCAGATAAGCTTCCCGTGGGAATGTACTCATAAACCAGAAGCTTCTCGTCTGTGCTATAGTAGTAAGCCACCAGAGGCACCAAATTCTCATGATTCATCGATCCGATTTCCCTTATTTTTTCTCCAAACTCGTTCTCGGAATCACTCATGTCCTTCAGCCTCTTCACGGCCACGGCGATTCCCGTCCCCAGCGAGGCCTTATAGGCTGTCCCGAAAGTACCTTTGCCTAGAACTTCAGCTGAAGACTTCAACAGGTCTTCCAAGCCAAACATCTTCTCTTGTTGCTTCCTTATGAACACCAGACCTTTGGACCCCCTAGCATCACTAGTTTTCGCGATGGCGCGAATGCCAATTTCAGGATGCTTTGGAGCTTCGGCATTTTTCAGATTGTCATGCTTCTTCTTGGCACTCCTCATGCAACATATCAAGAAAACGATCGTTAGGATCAGCAACAATACTAGCAAGGAAGCGACCGCTATGGTTGCAATCGCTCTGCCGGACAACTTATTATGATCGTTCATTGCCGCTGTCGCATTGCAAGGGCTCAAGGGCTTCCCGCAAAGTGAGTTCCCCTCAAAAGCGCTCTTAGGCATCCCTGAGAATGGGGTCGGAATCACCCCGCTCAGCTTATTGAACGAGACGTTGAACTGATCAAGCTTCAAACTCAACTCCGGAATCGACCCGGTAAAGTTATTCTGTTCTAAATGCAGAGCGCTTAGCCTGGAGAGGTTATTGAACCGTGGCGAGATCACGCCGTCAAAATCGTTCCCAGCCAGATCCAAGCGGACCAGGCTCTGCATAGAGAACAAAAAGTCGGGCAATTGGCCGGAGAATTTATTGCCCTGCAAGTAGAGGTTGCGAAGAGAGAAGAGGCCAGCAAGGTCGGGAGGGAGTGAGCCGCTCAGCGAGTTGAACCGGAGAGAGAGGCTCTGGAGTTCTGTGAGGTTGCCGATGATGCCAGACGGCAGTTCGCCGCGCAGGCCCATCCCGGGCACTCGTAGCTCGACAACTCGGCTGAGGGCGCAGATGACGCCTTCCCAGGAGCACGGGGAGGCGGAGAGGTTCCAGAGGAGGGGGCGGCCATGCAGGACGGAGCGGAGGGCGACAAGAGCAGCTCTGTCGGAGGCGAGGTCGGAATTGGCAGAGGAAGAGCAGAGGCAGAGCAAGAGGAGGACGAGGAGCGGCATGGACAGGATGGTGGCGATGCTCTGTTTCGGGGGGTGCTGAGGTTTCATGGTAAGAGAGGGCTTCGGATCGAGAGATCCGTGAAGTTATATTCTGGGATTCTTCGGATCATGCGAAATAAAGGGGGAGCAACCAAAGAAGTTCGCAAGAATTTGATTGAGTTTCCGGTGGGAAACGTCAGTGTGGTAGTTGCGAGTCTGTGAGTTTGATATGAATTGGTGGGAGATGGCGGAGTGAGTTGAGGAAGGGTGGGGGAGGGTGTCTTGGATGGAAGAGATGGAAGACTTTAATTTCGATGTTGCAGGTTTCCTGCAAAGTTGGGTGGAGGAGGAATGGCACAGTGATTGCACCGGACAGAGGAGAAAAAAAAGGTAGCGAGGTGTCTGATTTTGTCCACAGTTACGTGGATCATAAAGTAAGCAGAAGATGGTCCACGGTGTCCGTCCGGGCTCCCTCCTTCTCCGATCAAAAGGGTAGGTCTGAATCATCATGTTCGAGCATTATTTCTGACCGCCGGAGTTAGTACTCTGATAATTCCTCCATGTTTAAAAGGATGGTCGACTGTCATGCTCAGCAGGAATAACACGATGTGTGGAGAGGCAACGCACTTTATCGTTAGCCCAAAAGAAAGGGGAGAAAGCAAGGCCATGCACGGGCAACTTTAAAAATCAGAAATTTGCACCATTTGCTTCGGCGACCGACCGACGGGCTACAAAGATGCAACTTCTACCATCCTCAAGAAATCAACCGCGCGATTGCTTATGTTGAATGGACAACATGATTAATTAGGGTTCGATATGGCGCGATGGATGATCAATACTTCTCGTGCAAGAACGTGGGAAAATCAGTAGGAAAAAAAAATGACCAAATGAAGTTCTTCAAATGCAAGAGTGTCTGCGGGACCTTTGTTGTGCCAAGGTTTTTCTCTTTTGGGTTGTGCAAATGATTAAGTAATCTCGAGAAGGGAAGTTTCCAAGGTGGGGCATGCAAAGAATGAAATGATGGGGTTGACTTTCTTTTTCTTAGGGGAGTAAGGTAATGCGACTTTGACCTTTCCACTCCACTGATAAAACGACTCCTCCGTCACTTAAATGAATAGGTCTGCCTTTAGTTCATTGTTTTACCAAGACAAAGATACCTTTAGCTGAAATGGGAAAGAGGCAACTTCTTATTTAGATTCGGTGACTATACTTAAAAATTGTGGACTCTCGAATTCATACCACAGCTTTTCCAAGAAAGACTAGTGGCCATGGGGCGATCTATTTGAGAGTGGATAGTTTACAGACCAAAAATCTGGAACTTATCATGTTATAATCGGTTCTCTCAAGAACTAGCGTGGAGCCGAACTAGCCAATTCTGTGCACGTCAGGAGCAAGCCTAATGTGAAGTACTATAACTATTGTTTAGGAAAACATATGGAATAATGACATAAATAGTCACCGAACTTGCAATGTGGTTCATGAACTTAAGTTTTATATTTAATGTAGTTCTTAAACTTTTAATTTGTTTAATATAATCTCTAGACTTTTGGTAATGTATCTAATGTAATCGTTAAACTATGTAAAAATATTTAATGCTATGCTTCCATTTAATTCAAGGTAAGTAGTAATGTTGAATATTTTTCATGAAACTCAGATAGTAAATTGAATATGTACAAAAAGTTTAGAAGTCACGTCAAAGAAACAAAAAGCCCATGGACCGTATTGCACTTCAAGTTAAAGTTTAGAAACCACATTAAACAAATAAAAATTCAGGGCCATATTATGCATTGAGTCAAAGTTTATGAATTATTTCTGTCATTTTCTCAAAAACAAATTATATGAGCGATTTGTGACAAGTTTTAAGATATTGATGAATTTCTTAGGCTATTCAAATTTGAAACTCATCTTTAACATACTTATCTATGTTTTAAGGAGAGTTAAGAAGAAGAAAAATCTTTTTTTAAAAAAAGACCTACGTTGTAACCTTTTATTCAGAACCAACTTAGACTCCATGAGACTTCAAATCGGTCCGATAAGGTCTATTCAATTTGATTCACGAATTGAATCTCGAATTAATCATCCCTATATGGCCGCAATCCAGTCGACCGTTGTCAAAAGCACCTGCCCATAAGGGCGACACCCCTATTCAATTCAAAACCCTAACGTGCCAAATAATAATACATAAATAAAAGAAGACGAAGGAAAGAGGGAAGAAAAGATAGAGACAAGATCCGAAACCAAACGTAGTGGCATCCAACTACTTGAAGAATTTCCGCGGCACTGACAACCAGAGCAAATGCTTCGCGTTAAGAGAAAGCATCCCTTCACTCTTTTCCTTTTCTCTTTTTCATTTCCTTAATCTCTATATATATATATATATATATATTATTTCGGGAAGAACTTGAATATTCCATCTCGCTTTGCAGACTTTCGAGCTTATCCCCCATAAGATGAAAAGTAAGGCGAGTCGGATTTTGTACGCATACTCAAACTCAGTGATAATATCTAACGGACCCGGATCGCCTGATATGGATATACTCCACGTCTGGCGATCCGATCCTTTAAAATGGGGAAGCAGGCCCTCCCCTTGTACTAGGGGGGCCATTTTTACGGATCGGCTAAGTGCCAATCTGTTTCTATATCTAATGGGACCAACATCATCCATATTGACTTGGTACAGGAATGAAATCGTTGCATTTATTCAATCACAACATCTTCACGAGCACAACAAATCGAAGCTTTGCCTTATTCCTTTCATATGAATTGCAAATGCATCTTCCTTCTTTTTGTATTTTCTCTCCAACTTCTCGAAAACGAAGAGATTCAAACACGACGGTGGATCATGCCCAGATACCTCAACCTCGTTATTTGCCTGCATGGGGTAAAGGAAAACGTCAAACGTTATGGAATCAATTATTCCACGCACTGATTCTTTTCATTGGCGTTTCTTTTTATGTAGATGCTTACCTCCGCCTTGAGACACCTTCCTTATGAACGTCAGGAAAATGATGAGCAGAGCGACTCCGCCTAGCAGACCCACGATGATCGCGAACGTCTTCGGACCTCTGTCCCTCGGTTTCCCTGCATTTCAAGAACGACAATGCATGGATAACCTGATCTAGATTACTCGAGTCGGTCGGGCGATCATCTGTTTTCCTTAAGCACTGTTGCTGTACTTTATTTTTCGTGGCATAATGAACAAGAATGTCGTCCAAGAAGCCGATCATATCGCAGCAGCTAATACCATAGTTGCATTGACGTTATTGTGTCGACGGGTCATGACTTAGCACTTTTGGTTGGGCATTCAAATTACCACACACGTTAATATATTTGCGATAGATAACGTGAATTTGGTTGTTTACTGATGTTGGATCTGTCCGCTGCAAAACGCTACAACATCGAACTCGTTCGTAAAGTATGGAGGTTTTGCGTAAACAAGAAATTCGTTCATTACATATCACCTTATCTAATGTCAAAGAACTACGAGAAAATAAGAAAGTAATCACTCACCACCATCATTCCCCTTGGAGAGCAACTGTGCCCCGTTGGTCGAGTACCTAGCATAGCACTTGCCCAAGAATATGTCGCCATACACCCCTGTGCCACACTCGCTTTTCAACCGCCGGATCGCCTCGGCGACGCAATCCTGACACTGCCCAGCACTCAGATCGCCTATGCACTGGGTTACGCCCAGAACTTTTCCCGACCCGCCCGCCCTGTAAGGGCCGCTCGCGCTCACGAGGCTCGCCAAAACCGCGTCCCTACGACCCATCGAGTCGGTGTCGTACCCGTCCGAGGGCCCGCACCTCTTCAGCACCTCGGTCTTGTCCTCCACCCCGAGAAAGGTGTCATTGTCATACTTGGCGTAGCACCCCTGCAGCTGCACCGCGCCACCGCATGTGTGGGAGCAGAGAGCCCCGAGCCGGCTCACCGCGCGGGCCACGCATGTGGTGCACTCGGGCATGGACAGGTCGCCCCGGCACTGGAAGAGCCCGTAGACGACATCCTGCGAGCTCGAGCCCACGATGGTGAAATTGTTGTAGGCCGAGTAGGTGGCCGAGTTGACGAGGGAGGTGAGGAGCGAGTTGACGTTCCACTCGTAGGGCGAGTTGGGGGTGTATTTGAGCTGAGAGCAGCCTCCGTAGAGGAATGAATCGGTGTAGGAATGCGAGGGATCGATGAAGAGGATTAGGATGGCGATGATCAAGAGGGAGACGAGTCTCGTTGTTCTAGACATGGTTGCTCACCTAGAGAGGGAAAGCGTCACTGCCCTCCTTTTCATTATGGGCATGAATGTGATGCATATGCAATGTGGATTCTCGGCTCTCAAATAAGTCGGAGGATACCCTAAGGGAGGGCAGCTTTTGCTTTCCGTGAATACTATATGTTTACTTTGAATGTGTTAAAAGTTGCGAGAAAGACAGTATCCTAGTTGGATATCTTTAGTTGATTCCCTTTCTTGATTATTAATTAATTTAATCACTTGAGTTATATGAGTGCGGTGTCTTGTATGCGTGTCACAGGATGTAATGCGAGGTGAAAAAGGGAAAATCATTGAGGAGATAATAAAGCGTAAAAAGAGGATAGTCCGGGCACAAACTGTAAGTATAAATTGACTTCACCAGCTCAATGGTTCTTGATTTTGTGCATTGCCAACATGCAGCTGCTTTGTTTCAGTGAAGGAAGCGACGACCACGACGCCAATTTCGGCCGAAGTTATTTATCTAAGAAGTCAATAGTAGATCATTTTCTCGAACCGAATGTGAAGTGTCTGTCTCTCTATATAAATTACGATAAAACTCATTCGATATAGTTTACTCATTATAAGTGGAGGGGAGAGAATGTCTAACTTATTACATCTCGGGGATGACATTATTCATGCAGATTAGCAGCCGAAAAAGCGAAGCAACTTGAAATGACCGACTAAAAGACAACCGGACCGCCACTCGAAATGTATTCGTCTTCTAACGTTTGTTTATGCAAAATCCTTCAGGAAAAAAAGATAAGGAGACAAAAGCATTCCCCTTTTCCTTGGACTTCTTTTGCCCTCTGTCGAACGTAAAGAGCCGCTTCGACCCGAGATCGCTGTGCATAATTGAGATGATGATATGGCGAGCACGATCAAAAGGGGGCGATCCCAATAATTGCATGGCTTCGCTTTGCATGAACTTCGTCGGGAAGTTTTCTCGTTTCGAAGTCAATCATAAGGATTTGGGCTCTCCAAGTGTCTAAACCACTTCTCTGTCAAAGAGGGTTTTGTCTTGTGCACACACACACATATATATATATATATATATATATATATATATATATTATTTTCCGGGTGTGGAGACTTGGCTAATGGTTTCTCTTTTTTCGATTTTGAGCTGTTAATTTGGAGAACCGTTGGGACTTTCTTTCTTTTTTCTTGGAAAAATTGCCCAAAAAGGTCTTAAATCAATTATCCATCGATTTATTCAATCTTAAACATTTCAATTGTGTCAACTTATTCGTAGACCTTTTTAAAAATTATCAATTTAGCCATAAACCTTTCAGTTATGCTTGTCTAATAATAAAATTTTCAAAGGTTTGACAATTTAATCATTCCGACAAATTTTAATGGAAAATCACTAACATGACAGTTTAGTTAGTATCAACTATATTAGGTAGCATATAGTCGACACTAACATGAAAAAATTTTACAAATTTTTTCTCTTTTTTTTTTTCCCTTTTCTCTTCTTTTCTTCTTTTTTTCTTTTTCCTTCTCCAGCCATCTTTGAGCCTCATCAATGGCTAGTGAAGGATGCCAAACTTAGGGAAGGGCCGTCCTTGCTAGCCTAGCGAGGGCTATCGTCTCCCAATCCAGCAAGGGTGGCCCTCGCTTGTGGCTAGACGAGGGAAAATGAAAAAGGAAACGACAAGAAAAAATTCATAAAACTAAAAAAGTTGTAAAAATAGTTTGCATCAACTCTAGCAGTACCATGTAGAATAGTCAGTACTAATTAGACCATTACGTCAATTATTTTCAACCAAAATTGGCTGAAATGACTAAATTAGAAAATCCTTAAAATGGTTAAGACTAAATTGACAAAGCATAAAAAAAATTCACAACTAATTTGGTATTATTTAAAGGTATAAAACTAAATTGATAAGTTGTTAAAAAATTCATGACTAAATTGACACGGTTGAAAAGTTAAAGGTTGAATTGACCACCGTGCAATAGATCTAGGACTTTTTGGAAAATTTTGACTTTTTTATATGATAAGTGGAAGCTCTAGCACACAACCGAAAAAAAAATCGTTTGAATCACTTACAAAATGAATGAACAGAACTTATTGTTATCATCATAAGAATTGTTTAGACATATATTGCCGTTGAGGATGGAAATGTTTTATATTGGCTAATTAATTCAAGCAATAGAAACAATAATTTTATTAAAAATTAGTTCTTAAATTATCCATCTCTTGCGAAATAAACCGATATCTTATTGTTGTGGCAAAAGAGGAAAGAAAGGTCAGCCAGTTTGCTGTATCAAATGGGCCGAGATCTTAATAGGGCCCATTTGTGCCCATTTTTGCAGGGGGCCCATCTTCGTCTGCATCGGGGACGGCACATGCTAGTGGCAGATGGGGTCGACTTTTCTGATGAATCACTTCAGTTACTTTTAATAAAACGTTATTGTCTTATGAGCTAGTTGGGAACTTTAATAAAATTAGGTGCGCCATTAGAAAAATTTGTAATTTGGACTGACCACATAAGCATCGGTAGGTGACTCAAATAAAATTCAGTAACTTGAAAGTAGTTGGCTACTTCATTAGAAAGAAAAGTTAGTAAATAGTCCAAGAAAAAAAAAAGTCGGTGACTGAGTATAAAAGCGGGCAACTTCAACAAAAAGAGATAAATTATTAGAAAAGTTAGAGATTCAAAATTAATCGATTAGAACGTTGGTAATTGGCTCAAGTAAAGTCGGTTGAAAGCTTCACTGATACACGACTCAAATCAATTTTTGTAGTATCATATTAGAGAGGTGCCTATGAATAAAATAGCTAGAGAATTTGGCAACTCGGGATGATCTGATAGAAATTGGTCAATGGCTCAAATAAGAGTTGATAGTCGAATATTATTCGAAGACTCAATGGCAAGTCGGAAATCTACTAAAGTGTAGTTGATAATTTAATAAGAAAGTTAGTAACAGGAACGAAAGTTTGAGACTGAAAATTGATCCAAAAAAAGGGTGGCTCAAGGAAGAATCGATACATAAAACTAGTTGGTGATTTTGATGAGGAAAAGTTAGCAAATCACTTGAATTAAGAATGGTAGTTGTAACAAGTTGGCAAGTGACAATGACAAAACTTACTAGTAGTTTATTCGAACCGTCGCTAATTTGTGACTAATCGATGTTTTTAGGGTCACCTTTTTTAACCAACAATTTTCGAAAGTCACCAACATTGCTAGTAATTTACCAACACGGAATTTCTTTTCCTTCTTCCTTTGGGACGCCAGAAATTTGCATCAACTAGGCCTGATAATTAGATTTCTCCTCTTTACGAATTCGAGATATCCTCTAAAAGCTTTTGTTGGTGAAAGTTCCGAGCTCAATCTTGAGGAGAACTTGTTGATCTTTGAGGACATAATAAAGGAGTTCATCACTTGATATGGCTCAGTACTTCTGAATTCCCAATTCCATTCTTGTTTTTTTTACCAGAACATGAAGACAAAACCGAGTGTTACGCGGCACGGCCGGCACGGCCAGGAAAACGCCGGAACTGCTCATCACTGGCCAAGTAATTCTCGCTTCGGACTTGGGTTGGGGATTGTCGAGTTAATTCTAGAACAAACTCGATAGATATTGGAATTGGAAATTGTGTTGTGGAAGATGAGCGAGCTGATCTAGTTCAGTTGACCCTGTTATCTGTAGGTATGCATTAGCAGATGTTCATACTCCCTCCAGCAGCTAGCTTTGGTTAATGGACTTGGAGAGCTGGCCACACACATTTGGCGCATAACATTTCACCGGAATACTCAGTCTACTCATTGCTCAGGTTTGTCTCCTTTACATTCATCACAGCTTTCGGCTCGTGATTTTGTGAGCACAAAAGGGATGGATTCGCGAATTTTACTCAGTCATTTGCTTTTGATGTATTTCACCAAATCATCAATCCTCGCGAATTCCCAATTGTTGTGCACATTCTAATGTGCATAATGTTTATTTAGGTTCATAAGTTCTATATCCAATCCTTCTAAGTCTTTGATTCTATATCCAATCCGTAAATTCTTGTAGTATTTACGCGTTCTCCATACAAAGACCAGAAAGAACGCTTGCACCGGCATTCCCCGGAGACAGAGTGATTGTACTCTGAAGAAGAACGGCGACGGTATGCCATGACTTACAATCAACTGGGCGGAGCGATTTCACGGATCCACTTACCATGAGAAACAATGCTATACATTTGCCTTGAGTACATGGATGGACTCGTTGCCGAATCTTCAACTAAGCTCCTACGACCTACCTTAGTTATCCAAACGAGCCGACTTCATTTAACTCCTAATCCTCTCCCCAAACTGCTTGGGATCGAGATGGTTGTGCCTCATCTCTCTTCCTCCACTCAGTGATTGATCACTGTGATCCTATATACACAGACTGATCGAGCGAGGTCATAGCGAGGAACGACCACCTTCCCCAGATGCGAGACGGCTCACGAGAACGTCCAGGGCTTCCTTCATCCACCCATGCTGACACACCTCTCTAGCCTCTCTCACATTCATCTGCATCGACCAGTCATATCCATCGTCAGATTCGCTAAATAATCTAGTTTTCATTAGTCAGTAGCGCAGAGAGTAAAGCTTTGAGCTCTTACCCAATATCTTTGACGGACGTTCTTCTCCGGCCAGATGTCCAGCTGCTCCGTCACGAGCAAGGGGAACATGTATCCTTCGTAAACCGCGTCCTGGCTCTTGCTTTGGAAACTCCATTTGCCTAATTGCCTCTGAAACACAGGAAAGGAACCGCGGTTCAGTCTCAATGGCCCGGCCGCATCTTCAGGTAGACGCGAACAACAAAGTCATGGACTCCACTCTTTCGTCTCGGGTGTGATCGTGTGCAAAAGACGTACACATTTGACACTCAGTTGACTTTCCGACAACTCGACCTATTCAGATTTTCTATTCATGCCGCTCGGGAACAGAATGAGAAATCGGGAAATTTCGATCTTCAGAGAAGACTAATCTTTAAGGAAAATGCCGGGTCTTGTTTCATCAAAGCTCAGCTGTTCAAAATTAGTGAGAAAAAACCGCGGGCCGCCGACGTCAAAACAGATGCATATTGAGAAAGGGTCTCGACCACTAGAGGTCAACGCTCACGTGTCAATATTCATGTCCTGCCGTGAAATTTCAGACTTCCTTGTTTTCGCAGAGCAAGACTGCGTCGTATGAACTCACTCACCTCGATGGTACCTCGGACGCCGGCTTCCTCCACGGTCTCCCGCAAAGCTGCGGCTTTCATGGATTCATCCATTTCCCAACCTCCCTGAGACAAACAAACAACGGACAGAAAGCACGGTGAGATTACCAGCCAATCGCTAATTTCACCTATCAAAACCATACCACCCGGAACGGGTAAAATCCTTTACCTTAGGAAACAACCGGCCTTTCCCTTTCTGGGAACTTATGACGAGCACCTCCACTTCTGCTTCTTCCTCGCCCACCAAAGAATCACCTTCTACGCTTTTGTATCTGTACGGAATGCACCTGCAAGTAGGTCGGCACAGCAACGGAGTCAAGAAACGAATCGCTCAGTACACTCGAGAGGCTTAGAAATGCAATTCCCCCGAGGATCCTACTGAATTGGTTCTCGATCTATTGGTCGATTCGCGTGCGAATAGCTTAGACTCTACTACTCTGTTCTATGTGTAAACATCAGGAGTAGACTCACACACTAAGAGAATCAATCTTCACACAGATAATCAGAGAACGAAAGAGAGAGAGAGGGGGAGGGGAGAGAAGCGAACCCGACGACTTGGCGAGAGCCATGCTTGTTGTACCGCTGCAAGTGCCTGCCGGTGCGAGACACCAGAGTGGGAGTGACCATGGTTTCTTGGGACACCAAAGCGGCCATGTCTTCCTAGTTTTCTAACGACGCCCTCCTCCAAGATTCGAAACGATACAACACGACGCGAGCACAAAGCTAAAGAGGCCAAGAGAGCCAAAACCGCAATGAGCAGTAAACGTTCTCGGAAATGCTTTCGCCCCAGTAGCTTTGGGAAAGATGAGCGAGGAGATAAGGGCGAGCTCCCGCCCGTTTAATAATGACGACGGTGATGGAAGAAGAAGACCTCACAAGCGAGATCGAGAAAAAGCGAGCCCAGTAATTTATTGGGCGTGGGGCCGTCGCCGGTTTCGCTTTTGTCCGGTTCTCGGGGCAAAAGGGTAATTCGGCCGTTCTTTGTCCCCGCGGGGGGGGTGGGGACCACTTCTGGGATATGTGTGGATTCTAGATGTCCGAGACGGGATGGGCGGTCGGAGGTCGACGTGTCGCTGACGCGTCACGTGACATGTCGTGCCGCTCCGCTCCGTCAAAAACTAATTGCTGCCGCAGCGTTTTTGACGGAGACAAAAAGCTTTAGGCCCAGCCCAAAAAAGGAAGGGAGTCCCCCACACTCAACTTTCTCTTCGCCCCCTTTTGCCAGAGAAAGAGAAAGGGAACCACTCTCCATGGAACGATGCCCGCGCATCACCGCGCTCCGTCGTGGAATCGAATTCCGGGCATCGTAGATGCTTCGCCGTCCGATCGCCGCGTCGACGGTCCTCGAAAATCGATCCATACCGGCATCCGACTCGCCCCCTTTTGAACTTTCGCAGGAAACTTGGACCAGAACTATTCGGATTTCGATCAAATTAGTATACATATCGAAAGATTTAGGATTAACTCAACTATCGCACAACCGGTCTTATCCGAGTGAATTTCGACGATAACGTCTCGCTCTTATCCCCAGCAATCCTACGGATAACTCGTGAAGACGGCAGGAGAGAAGGATGGGGACTCAAGCAACGCGATGGAATGGCTGGACAGGAGATCAGGGAAAAGGGGAGGCCCCTCATCAGCATCAATGGTGCGGAATCCTCTTTCACGAAGCAACCCGACCCAGATTTTTCCAACTCCCGAAAGCGACCCGACCATCAAAACCAGGAAATTTTCCACGTACGACGTTTTGTTGTGCTTTGTTTTTTGGGCGTGGTGGGGGGCGCCGCTGCTGCGCTCAATGATTGTGCAAAAGAGATTGTGATGTTATCTAGAAGGAGCAAGGCAAGGGGTGAGGTTCGTGTTGGAGCCCAAAGTATGACGGGGAGGGGCATCCGAGACCTGGTCTCTGCATCACCGATTTGCACGCCCCGGATGACGCGAAACTGGTGAAAACAGTGGATCCGGATCCCCTGATCGGGTGGGGATCCGGTCAGGGGTGTCGCCAATGGAAGTCGTTCGATTTTCGATCGGACAGCTCCCCTTTTAATAGTGGGGATGTTTTTTTTTCTTTTTTTGAAGAACATGGGCCATCCGATTCGGATCGGACAGCCAATGTGGATAGTCAGGTGATTTGTTTCTAGAAACAATGCCCATTTATTGCTTTTCGGGCTTCTCTTGTTTTTTCTACTTCGCTTCGTCTTCAACTGATACTCCGATTTCAAACATGAAAACATCGATTCTAGTCACTATCAGTCGCGTTCCGTACGACTTCGTCGGAAGTTTCTCGAGAGAGAGAGAGAGAGAGAGAGAGAGAGAGAGAGAGAGAGAGATCTATTGATTATTGATGAGTCATCTGCAGAGAAGAGAATGAGAATATTGTAAAACGGTGAATATAACCTGTCGAATTAGTAGCAGTAAAATCTATTTACACAACAGTTACGTATTTGTACGGATTATCCACCATCGGTAACTTTGTTGTTAATGTACTTATTCAGACTTGATAAAAAGGCAGTAAAATCTATTTACACAACAGTTACGTATTCGTACGGATTATCCACCGTCGGCGACTTTGTTGTCAATGTACTTATTCGGACTTGACAAAAAGGCTCTCATCAATAACTGATGTCGCCAACGACTTCTTCGATGAGTCGTCGATTCCCTTCAGATTGTCGATCGTTCAGTTTGTACAGACCAAGCCCCACCCTACGTCCAATACTTGTCGATAATAATCACAAAGGCGGTCCGTCAACTAACACGAGTTCTTTCAGCTTCATCCCGACTTCTTCTTCAGATAAACACAAGGGGAGATCGCGCACGCAGATACACAACATACTAGGGATGGACAGAGGACGATATTGTCAAACTACCATATTGAATTAATTAATACATATATATTTATTAATGAATTACCATATTTTATTAATTAAAATTGTTTTGAAATTGGTGAAAAGTGGGGTTGCACTCGCATTGGCGGTTTGCCCAATGGCCACATAAAAGTCATCGATTTTAAAAAAGTCTTCGATTAAAAAAAATAGATCGATTTAAATTATAAATTCATTGACGTTGACTTCATCGTCCAATTTGAAATTACAAATAGGAAGAAAATTGGGGAAGGAGTCATTGTCGTGGCCAAATTGGCCTGTTGAAGGTTAAGAAATATGTGGTGGAACAGCTTCTTTGCGATGGCGACAATTACGGCTCCTTTCCTTTAACTTCATTTTAATTTTTCGTGGAAAATAGGAACCACGTGAAATTGTGACTTTGTAGAGTCGTTGCCCGAGGCTTTTAAATCATCGAAAAATCTCAACTTTTTTGTCCCGAATTCTTTTTATCTGAAAAAAAAAATCATAAACTTTCGCTGTACTCTTAAATATGTCCCGGCATCCAATAATCACTGTTAATTTTTTTTAATTATCGACATAGGGACAGGTAAGAATATCGATAATTTAAAAAAAATTAGTGGCGATGATAGTTTTGGAGCTATATCCAAAATTTGTATTTTTTTAAGGAAAATGAGAAAAGGAATGATAAACAGATATCAACAGCGAATAGCTGTATTGATTAAGAGCCTATCAATTATCATCAAAGTTATGGTATTAGGGTCATATATTAGTTTCCCCCGATATATAGGAGTCTGGCCCTTTAGTACGTCTCGGGCACGGGGCTCGTGATGAAGTCATTGTTTAAAGAAAAAAAAAGATAAGAACAGAAATTAAACCTGAAATTAACAGTGGCTTGTTAGGTAATTATGCCCCTTTTTCAATGTCAACTCTCACTTCCCTTATTTAATTATTTATTGCTTTTTTCCCCAAGTCATGCGGTCCTTTTCAGATGGCTGACGTGCCTTTCTCCTTTCTCCCAACCACCCCCTTCTTTTTTCTTCTCTTCATTTTTTATTTTATTTTAATTTTCCCTCTTATTTTATCCGCAGCTTTATTATAAGTTTTTCAGATGGCTGACGTACCCATTTTAATTGGCAGTTAGCATATTAGCTTAGCAAAAGCCACGTGTCCTACACAAATTTTTTATTTTCACTTTCGGCTTAACCGCAAAATTTTGTAATTTTCCACTTATACAAGCATGAACACGTAAACCCTGCATTATATAATCTTTTCATCACATTTTGAAATTTGAATGACATTTCAAATTTGAAACTAGCCCTTTTTACTCGCCCTTCAACTTTACACAAGCTTGCACGTACAATTAGAGGTGAGCATGATGTTGGGATAAAATAGGGAAGTTGAGAACTTATTGGATCCTAAGTTTTAAGGTAAGCATAATAGGATTCAAGTTTCAAAATTTGATAAACCCGTTGCAGTAGGTAGGTTGGTTCCGGGGTTGGTTCCCAAACTTAGAAATTGGAACATTGATCTAGAACCTAGAATTAAAAAATATATATATTTTATGTTTTTCTTGATCTATGTTTTTGCACAACTTTATGATATTCCATGGTGCTTGATGGCTTGATGGTGAATGGCAATCTGGAATCACTAAAATCATCTTCGAGTTCGGTTGCTTAAGAGATTATGGCCCGAGTTTGTTCTTGTCCACTGGCCATAATTATACTTGACCTTACTTGTTCCCTGAGAAAAGATTCAAGAGGGTTTGAGATCATGTGTAAGGCTTGACAAACAGGTGGGTCAATGGGTATTCATGATTGAAACTTTTATTTGTTAATACCTTACATTTTTCGTGTGTCTGAATATGAGTTGTGGCAAGTGGATTGTAAAAATAAATGATGACCATCAGAGACAATGATTTACTAATCGTTCAATTAAGAATACAAATAGAAATTCTTAGATCGTAAAGTTTGTGATAGGGTAAATTCCAAGTTCTAAGATATATAGGGCATGTTCTAGATAGAAAAAAAAAATAGGAAACCTACTCAAAAGAATGGATTTTAGATGGAATTTGTAAGGTCTCTGGAACCATTCGTCCCTACGTACAACCTAAATTTTCTTTCCTTTGGTGAATTCGAATAGAGAAATTAGTCCAGTGGAAACCTAAGGATGCAAAAGAGCGGTTCTTTATTTAAGGAGGAGGGTTAGGGGAAGGAAAAGAAAAGAAAATTTATCAACTTGTGCGAAAAAGTAGAGGATAGAAATTGGAAATCTCCCCCATTTTCCTCTATGGACATAACTCTTCAGAGGGAGAGTTTCCTAGAGGCGTGCGACATAATATAAAGTTTACTGGGTAAGCTTTCGGCATATATTGGAGAATTAAAGTATGCATAGTCCCTTGGACTTTTAGATTGATCGGGCGTGCGATGCACTATACTCTAATCTTGAATAATTAAGCCAATTTGTGCTTTACGTACTTAATTTATTTCACTGAAGTTTTGAATGTCTACGTTTGAAACTTTTGTGCTCTCTCTCTCTCTCTCTTTCGGTGTGTTGTTAGTTTTATATTTATGAGAAGAATGGAGGGATGCATGCGCGGCATTGTTTGACCTAATTAGGGCGAAATTTTTTGGATCATATATTGCATTAAATCGTGATTACCAAGGACGGTGCATGATAGACTGAAAACCCATGTTTAGTTGGGATATAATCATGAGGTGGGAGGACAATCATCTAATCAGTCATAAACTTATCGAGCGGATGTCAATTTAATCACAAACTCTTCAATTAAACCCATGTTGTCTTAAAGTCTCGGGCGAAATCCTATTACAGTCCTTCCGACCAATTGCTGTTGGGAATCACCAACCGAGGCGATCCACAAGTTGTCCGCATTAATGCGCCATGTAGGGCCGCGCCAACAATTTGCCGGGAGGATCATATTGGAATTTCACGAAAAGACTTAGGGCGATATGGGGAAAATTTAAAAAGTGAAAGGCCTCAATTGGTGTCGTTTTGTAATTTTCTCGTCCACTGATTTGGAACGTCCTTCCTACACATGGGGAGTAATAGAGAAGAAGAAGAAGAAGGGATCGACGGGAATCACGATTGGCGATTTGTCCAAGTATGCCAAAAGAAGTTTCGGGATTTGACATTGCAATCGAGAAAGTCTTGGAAGGCGACTCCCTAACTTCGCCTCTTGTTCATCGTGTGAATTGGGGATTTGAACCGCCGTGTTACTCGATAATCCTCACGTGCAAATTCGATGCTCTTGTTGCCACCGCAGCTGCAAAATTGGCGCATCCCGGAGGCGGTAATCCATGGCAACCGAACATTCTAAGCGCACGCGCGTGTTGACTAGGCTTATCGGTACGCGATTCCCCATGCCGTCAAATGCAAAAACGCGGTGATATCTCTCGTGTCGCTCAATCTCTTTTCGACCCTATAACTCGACGCGTCGCATCTTATTCACAAGCGTCGGTTCCCCTCATCGTGCTGATGTGATTTGCATATCTCGATAAACTCTAAGTTTTGCTAGAGAATACGCCGCCGCCGCCGCCGTCTGTATGAAATGAAACTGAGGACCTCGAATCCGATCTGATAAAAACGGAAAGAATGGACGAAGGGGTAAAAGCAAGATGGCGTGAACCGCCACTCCGCATGATGCTATTGAATAATCACCGATTGATTAATCGGGCATAAGCAGCACGGCGATATCGTCAAGAAATCCTATTTAAAAGCTGAAATTTCCCATATGAAAGCGACCCAAATGCAGAACCTTTTTACAAGAACGATGAAAATATATGATCGTAGACGAGATGAAAAATCAACACAACCGTCCTGGATACAAATAATTCCAACCCTTTCGACAGGAGACAACAAAAACAATGGACAGGGCAACCGATCTGGCCAAGTGTTTTTCTTTCACTCTGGTCTTTTCTTATCCAACCCCGTTGTCGCAATGCAGACGACGACGTTGGAAAACCGGGGGTGGCGTGATTCACGAGCGGTCGGCGGTATGTCGGCTGATCCTGCCCCAGTCGTCCTCCGGGAATGAGTACAAAACTCCCCCTTCAAGATTTCCAAGCCGTGACGACTTGAGCTTGGCTCGGAGTTCAGCCCGCGGGCAGCAGAGCTTGCCGACTGCTTTCCATTAATGATGGGAACAGGAGAAATTTCGCGCAGCGAGGTGTCAAATCCGAGTCAGTTGGGGTGGGGTCGACTCGCAATTTCCATGCAACTTTCAAGAAATGATTGAGCCACAAACGAAGCTCGCAACAACTGTCGATCTCCAGTTGGGAGTCCATGGCTGCCACCGCAGCTTTTATCAGCAGTGTGATCAGAACTAACCCCGCATTTGAAAGGGTTGATGGCGACAGAACAGAGCATACCAGACGACGGATTCTCATATGGGAAGAGAGAGTTCAGAGGAATGAGTTTTTTGGGCATCGTTAACGGTCGATATAGGAGTTCACGAACGGCTATACTTTTCTCTTTTGTCTTTTCCTGATTAGCAATGAGCTTTTGGGCATAAAGTGCGAAGATATTTTATATGGAGAGGCCCAAAACACATTAAAGAGGTATGGAAAAGATCTTCCCTTCTTTAAAAGCCAACGTCTATTTGTAGAACCTATGTGAGCGATAATATAAAATAATGATCCATTCCCATGATTGAACATTGAGTGGACAGTAGTTTGAAGGCCATTGGCAAGTAATCTTCTTTCGGTGATTTTATTCTTCTTCATCTAATAGGTTGATTCCATAGAAGTCGTGCTTATTTGTATTATTGCCGTGGTGTGATTAGCGTGAGCATAGTTTCCCATCTAGTCATTGACAATAGAGATTCGATAATTAGTATACAACATCCTGAAGGCAGAGTAACCTCGCAGTCTGTAAGTGGAACATGGATGGTTTTGTAGAAAATAATATCATTGATGTAATGTGTCCTAACCTAATATACTTTGATTTGTCTGTTTTGGGTCCTGCTCAAATCGCCAGGTAGTTGATGTCGTGATTTGCGTGTTTAAAGTATACCTTTTGTTTTTATCGAAAGAAAGAATTTCATTCATTTCTCAAAATAATACATGATATGTACATAGAAATCTTTCAAGTAAAGCAAATCTGAGAGAAAAAGTACATATACCAAAGCATAACATGTAACAAGCACAATCTTATCCCTCAAGAATAGATTTGCCAATATAAACTTTTGGTGGCCAATCACCATACTCAATGATGAATATACGCCTAAATCTTCATTTCTAGTTGCACTGGTTTGCGGTGTAACGCAAACAAACATGATAAAAGGTACAGGAGAGCTTTGTTAAAAGAAAATGCAAACAACATGATAAAAGGAGAAGATCGAGGCTGGGGTAGGCCCTCAACTTCAAAATCTGAAACTCAAAGCCTACAGGAGAGCTTCAAGAAATGAAGAACTTTAAGAAGATAAAGAGTTTGCTCAGAGAGAGAGAGAGAGAGAGAAGAGGAAGAGTTTTGTTTAAAGTGTACCTTGAATAACCTCTATCCACCACTCCTAACGGATCTTCCCATTTACAATGGAAACCTATAATTTGGGAAGAAGAGAGGCAGGAGTAGCGGAAAAGGAGTTTAGGCCTCAATTAAGGGGCAATTCAGTCATCTCATATAAGAAGAACCCGTGGAAAAAGCCGTTTAGGCCGTGGAAAAGGAGTTGCCATTTCTAATTGCAATTTTGACATGACCCTTCAAATGCATGTCTCGTCATAATGATTATGTGGGTGAGGGGAAATACCAAATCTTTATTCAATCATTGATTCGGTGGTGCCTTGAAACAATATGTTGCTCCTCACGGACATATTCCCTTCACGACGCCAAACATTATAGTTATTCTCTCCTAGTTTTGTTGGATTGAATGTCAATAACAATGTCCTCGATCGTAACCACAACGCCACGAGTGCATTGCGATGCCAGCCCAAATGGGTCACTCTCATTGCTAGATCCGATCGATGAGGATGCCGGCGCGAGCCTCGAACTGGGATCGAAAACTCCCGTCCCAATCCGGCCACGATCAAAGAAAATTGCTACGTTCTTCTATGCAAAACAGGCCAGATCTGAGCAAGCCTAATTGAGCGCCCGGGAATGAAAGCCACAGTACATAGAGATTGGACAAGCAGAAGAAGAGATCGAGATCGACAGAAAGGCCAAAGGAGCGGGAGTTTCAGCACAAGCGGATGAAGACTTATGGTGGTTCTACTTGTGAGAATAAAGCACATAGGTTGGACGTAAAGAGGGCGAGAGGGACGGTTATTGGTCTCCAAACACCTTAGAGGGGATGATGTCCGTCTGGAATGTTTCCTTATTGTTAAGACGGGTCTATATACAAAGTATTAGCAATCTAGGAGAACGCACCAAATTACCAATAGTAGAAAGTATCGCATCAGACTAATCAAATTCATCGAACCCTCTAGAAGAGGGGATGAGCTACCGACATGGTAGCCAAGTAGTGAAATAGCGTTTGCACACAATTGGTCGACGTTAGGCAACTCTTACAAACCCAACCTATCTCTTCGCGATATACACGGATTCACCAATCTGAACGCGCACTTTAGTAAACCAAGAACAGACAATTGTGATTGATTAAAAAATGGACCCGCAGGTCCACTTCATTATACGTCTTCCTCGGAACCATCAGAATCTTCCTCAGATGTCAAGTCTGAAATTTCTTCACCATCTTCTTCGTTGATCCTGACGTCCCTATTGGCAGTCATCTTTGAAAGAGCAGCAGTCTTGCTTGCTCTCTGAGAACGGGCACCGACCGTGGCAGGAGCAGAAGGGGCAACGGTGCTCGGGGAAGGTTCATCATCAGAGGATGATGATACACGCCTCACTCGCCTTCGTGGACGGGTTGCCCTGGTTGAGCATGGGACTGGCGTTTCGGACCCGGCAATGAAATTATTGACATCCAGCTTGAAGTCCAGTCCCAACCTCTCTGCTTCACATTGAGTGAGAGGAAGGTGACAAAATTGTAAGGGGGAAGTACCATAACTAAGTACTAGCCAAAATTGTAAGCAAAGTACCGTATTCTACTGATCAAACTCGTGCTACTGCACATAGAGTATTATTTGCAGATACCTACTAGAGAGTTACCACCATAATCTACAGAAACCATTCAAAGCTAGGGCAAAAGAAGGAAGTTCTCAAAAATTGTTTGACTAAGGTCATTAGTACTCACCAAATATAACATCAGCTTGTTCCTGCAACAATTCTTGATCTGGATGTCTGTCTAGTGCCTTCAGACGTTCAGAGAACTGTTTCATATCCTTTACAAGATCTTTCTCTGCTGCCACAATCGCCGAGGCATGGTTTAAAAGACTCCTCAGCAACTTCACTGCTTCTTGGTCGGATGACCCCAGATTAAGCAACACAAGTACTCTACAGAGTGCAGAGACATATGACCTCTCCGCAGCTATCTTTTTACCAGGGAAACGAGCAACCTTAAGAAAGCAAGAAAACGAATAAGATTGGGAAGAAGAGAACTTAAGGTACTTGATTAATAAAGCAATGTTAAGAGCAAAGTTATCTAGGTATTAGATGCCTGTTGCCTATAGCTCATATATGGACATAGTTAGTTGCTTGAGCTCCTTCTTAGTCATTAAAAGAATGGACATCGATAGGACCGGTCCTGTTAAAATGATTCATTGCCAGTAATGAAATCACAATTAGAAAATCGATCTAGTCAGCGACTGCAAATATTATAATTTTGACACAATCCTCCTAGATGTCAGCCATGAATTTACTTTTATTGAAAACTCAATACGTTTGATGCCTCTTATCCTTTGGTCCTAGCATTAAAATATGACGGTGATCATGCTGCTGAGAAACTTACCTCTGCAGCTATGCGTATGGCAAGCCCCTCTTCCCCATGCTCAAGATTGGACTGCAAAAAGTTATTTGTGGCCTCAGCAGAATTTAGATTACCATCCTGTTTTTCAGTCTCCTTTAGGTACATGGGAGTTTGCATCATTTGCAGCATATAACGTGAAGCTTGGACGGCACGTTTCCGCATGTTAGACACCACGGATGGAGAACTTCCAGTATTGTTATCGATCCCTGGCCACATTGATCGCATAACTGGAATGAAAGCCTTGCATAAAACTTCCTGCATTTAGGGAGATAACTATCTATTCGTAAGTGAAGAGATGCAAGCCTCCTGGACAAATGCAGTAATTCTTTGAAGAAGATGGAAACTTTCTAAGAGAATCCATAACTTGCCTTATTATGTACAGAGAGAGCTGGGTAATGCTCGAAAAACACTGACAAGCATTGTCTCAACCTTGCATGTAACAAAAATAATAGAATCAAGCAGGCGAAAGGTAAAATATTGGAGGATGAAAGGGATGACAAGGAAAATTATGAGGCTACAAACCAGTGTACCTCAGCAGGTCCTTCGTCTCATTGCTAAAATACAGGCAGATAAGTCTTCTTAGCACAGAAGCTTGTGAACTTTTTGATATGCTTGGATACTTGTCACTCAAGAGAAGCATCTTTGCAAATCCCTCTCCAAGAACAGCAAAAATTGACTCATTTTCATTACTTACATCTTTCACCCAATCGTCTCTGTCAAATCCCCAACATAAGAGATAAAGTACATCTGTGTCCACACTTTCCACCATGTCTGAACCATTGGGCAGAGAATCCACATTTTGGTTTTCAAACTGTGTTGAATGCTCACCCCCTAGGGCTCTGTCAATTTCTTGAGGACCATGCCACATAATCAGATCTACTAAGGCCCTACAAGCCTCTCTGCTGATAGGAGGAGGACCCTTGATAAAAGATAGCCTTAATTGTTTTACAAGATCTTCGCTTGGCTTCCTCTCTAACAACCCAAAGAGACCTAGGCATCTCATAGCAACCCTTTGCACATCCAAGTGAACATGCTTTGCCTGCCAAGCACGTGAAAATGTTAGACCTCTTTTTTTTCCCCCTCAAAAGCACGACATGGACCGATAGGAAGTCATATTGAGACAGATATCGCATGCATAAAGGATAGCTTGGAACTGTTTTTCCCCTTTTCTGTGGCCATAGGTAGCTCAAGATTTAGGGAGGCAAGATATCACATCAACATCAATCATTCTCCACCTTCTTCGTTAATAAAACTTCCATCATCTCCAAGTCACAATTGCCACTACCTACACTGAAACGCTTTGAGCAATATGGTTTTCTCAGCATCATCACATTTAAAGATATGCACAACAGAATCAGCTTATTCTGAGTTATTCAAGCTGCTCTTACAAAATTTAAACTGCAATAGATGCTTTTTGAGTTAGAACCAAACTCCTGACGTCACCCAGAAAATCTTTGACTTTCAAATGAATTTTGGCTTAAGTCCTTAGAATATAGGCGGCAAGAATCTTGAAAAGAATGACTGCATGGAAATAAATAAATTATATGGGAGAAGCTTCTGCTCAATTCTTACCCCTGGGAGCAACAAGGATCGAAGTATCTCTTCAGGTTCAATAGCCTTGCCATGAAGCCAGTGCAATGATTTTGAATTCTCTAGAAGAAGGCTAGTCACAGCAAGGCAATGCATCCACTGAAGAAAATCAGCGGTTCTCTCCCTGCAAGGCTGGGCAAGTTCTTCTACAACCTGAGAGAAAACTTCCTCAAATTCACCTGCGCCAGAGTGAACTTTCCTGGCCAAACCAGTAACTGCTGAAGCCCATTCTCTCTCTCCACCAAGATTTATACCATCTCCTATGGCAACCATATTTCCTCCATCATCTAATTCATGTTCCAGAGGCTTCTGCAGTAAATCTTGCACAAAGGCTCTGGCAACTTTCCTATTTGTGGCATCGGAAAAATCAAGACTAGTACCAACCAACAAGAGCTGCCGAGAAGCAAACCGATAGTTTGGCCCTGAAAAGGACAAATAAATCAAAATGTATATATGAAACAAACTTCCCTCGTGTGTAATGCAATTAACTTTCCTACCAGCATCAATATGAAACTTGACTAAACTGATGTAGTCAGATACTGTTGCAGGAAGTATTCTCTCCAGTAGGTCATTATCATCTGAAGCTTTTGCTGCATAGACTGCTGCTTCAGTGCCCATTGTTGCAGCAGCTTCAGAACCTTTTTCCTGATTAAGAATGCCAACCATAAAACATCTCAATAACATTACAATACCAGAATAGTCTTCTTTTACAATAGAATATATAGTCCAAAGATCACTAAAATATATGTTTCTGGAAAAATGCAGTGTTTGGAAGCTCTGCTTTTTGTATGCATTTTCAGGTTAACTCAAATAAAATGAAGGACTATGATTGTTATACATTTAACTGTGATCTAAGTACCCACTGTTTACATCTACCAAAATCATGTCATAAATTGATGGACGCTCGTTCTAAAAATACAAAAGTGACTATTGACAATGGAACCATTTGATCAGAAAATATAAAAAAGACACTTTCTTGACAACAGATTTTAGAAATATTGGAATCTCATCCCTTCCTAAAGAAAATCAAGTGTAAGGCATATTAAGAAAGTCAGACACAATCCTGTCCGTACATGTGCCTCAGTTTGTAAGTGCCTGCAAACAACCCTCCAGTAGAGAGCAGCTTCTGCTTCCATAAGTCTGATGTTTTGGGTGCCTGCAGATAATTCCCCTGGATTTAGAAACTGCAGTGATATCAAATATGGGGTACCCGCAGGTGCTTCTAAGCTGTATTGTAACAAGTAAACATATGAAAGTACTAGTGTGGAGAGTCTCAATAGCTAAGCGACAAGCTAGACGATTAACCCTAGCTGATGAAAGGGACTCTACAGACCTTTTCCATGCTTGATGAACCCAATATTTAATCCAAACACTAGGGCAGTGCAAGCATTGTTAACAAGTCCAATTTGAAGTGGCCTAGGATTGCTGCCTAACTAATTTAAGGGTGTGTTTATTTATGCTTCAGCAAAATGGAAAAGAAAGAGTAGCTGTTTGCCACCAATTGTTTAAAAAAATTATATGTATTTCAAAAAAATTCTATGTGAATTCACTAGTTAAAGTTTATATAAAGTGAAAACTTCAAGCAAAAGGAAAAAAATAAAAGCTTATCCAGACATGCCCTAAATTATTCACATCATATAAGAATTAGTGTTTTAATCAGGTGTCAAAACAATGAGTGACTGTAGGTGAAATTTAGTAAGCTCAACTTCACTTTGCACAACTTGTCTATATATGAAAATATATATGGATGTATGCACTTAAAAGGAACAAAGGGACACGCTCCTTTTGCACGTCTCTCTTAATGAGGTTAATTTCATTAATTAAATCCTTTATGAATTGAGCAACTAACTTATGTGGAGTACAGAACTTTCGGCATTTGTCATTGAACAGTTCATGACCATTTTTAGATTCCCAATCGGATATTTGTTTCTCCAGGAAGAACTTGACAACTGCAATTTCCAGAAATCCAACACTAGAAAAGGAGCATGCCACGGGGATGTCCAAATATGTTTGACTACATTGGGATTGGGAAATTCAATGGCAATGGACACAAATCTCCCAATAACAATCATAAGATATATCAAATTTACTCAAATGGAAAGAGCAAAAGATGCCTAGATGAGGGTTTGAAATATCAATTAATGCCTGAAAAGCCTACCGGCCTCAGCTTTGTCGGAAAGAGATCCTATGTAGTGCTGAATGCTTTCATCTTCATGGATCTTTACAAATCCAGCTTTCAGCAGAGCCTCCATCACTGACTCACTGACTGATTCATAAGTCTCAACATCAAGATACTTCAAAAGTTCAATGGGGTCTCCCTGGCAACATTTGAGAAGCCACTCATCTCTCATCAATTTAAGGCACTCCTTTGCAACAGCAACCGAACGGTCAGCAAGCCCCCTCCGGAGAATTATTGTTCGATGCTTAATGCTAGAATAGTCAAAATAAATAAATGAAAAACACAAAAAGCAAGGGAACTAGTTAAGCCATTTCGATGTGAATTACATAATAATGCAGTGGAAACCTATTAGTTGTATGCCTCTGGAAGCCAAACAATGCAAAAAAACAAACCGGCACAGTCAACGGAAATATCTAATAACCAGAAGATGCACCAAATTTGACCAGTAATTTGCAAGAAATATAGTTTATAATGCCAGACATCTATGCAGATAAGAAAGATAAAAAAAGAAAACCGAAATATCAAGAGATGAAAACAAGATTGTACCTAAGGCTTTGGAGGGGAAACTTATTGGCCAAAACACAGTAGGATGCTTTACGTACTGAATCACTCACATCTAGGGTACAATCAATTATTGCTTGCGAAGTTGCATTGGATGGCGGCAGCGATAGCACCAATGTCTTACGAACTTCCTGCTTATGGGTGTGGAGGACCATGTTTATTAGCAATAAGGAAAAAAAAAGTTGCTAAAACTTAATCTCCCTATATGTGAGTCTTCAAAAACTGATATAGCAGCAGTTATGATGACCACTAAGCAGAGCCGCAAGTAAAGTAAGAATTCCTTAATGATCACCTTTACTTGATGTCAAGTTACATCTCTTATGTCACCAACTAACAAACAATGATGATGTAGATAATTCACTGAGATTATGCTTACAATAGCCAGGTGAAGCTGCCATTCGGTCAATTTATTTTTATTGCCTAACGGTAGCAAATACTTCTTAGTTCTACATCCTCCCAGCAAGTGCAAATGAGGTATCTTGACCCCCATCTTCAATAGCGAAACCCAAAATAATTATCCAAAACAAGAATGAGCATATCTCACCGCACTGGGCTCCAGTGGAATTGCTTCGAGGAACAAATCGAGGATGTCAATATTTTCGGAATCATTCACAAAACGCGAAAGAGCTCTAATTGCAAACATTCGCACTACAGGGGCCTTGTCTTTGACTCTAAGCATCATGCCCTCTATCACCTCATCCCACACTTGATTGTCCACTTCTGCATCATCTGGAAGCCGTAATATAATCTACAATGACAAGTCAATATTGAAACCAGCATTCTTTACAGCAATAATATCATTCAGAGAAAGAATTTCCAAAGAAAAACAAAATAAGCCAGTGAATTTAGAGAAACAGTCGTTTGTTAACTTTTTTCTCGCCAGGACTCATGCTTAAGATAAGAATTAGAGTATTTATTCAATGGAAGCGGTGTACATTATCCTAGTTCCATCTCAAAAATGCTTAAGCGGGTAATCACCTCGTGTTTCTACCCCCACAAAGTATCACTCGGTCCTAAACTTACTTCTCTGGATTAGTAATTCTCAGCTAAAGTAACTTCAAATTAAGATATTACTTCTCAGGAGAACTGAATTTCCGAGTCATCACCTCCGAAATGATCTGGCAAGCGCGAAACCTCGCCGTCTTATCGGAGGCAGAGGCAGCGGCGAGGAGGAAACCGAGGAACTTGACCAGGAAGGCATCGTCGCAGCCCGAGGAGGCTTTGGGGGCGCGGGCGCTAGCGAAGGTCGCGACGAACCGCACGATGCGCTCGGCGGACGAATTGCGCTGCCGGAAGTTGAAGAGGGGGACTAGGGTTCCAGAGAAGGCGGCGAAGAAATTGGGGTGGGACCGGAGGGCCGAGAGCTCCTTGAGCTTCCGGTTGTGCGTGGCGTGCGAGGCGCGGGTCTCGTCGAGAATCTTGGCGATCTTGCGCAGCAGTTGCTCGTCTCTCTTCGCGACTTCGTCGCCCATGATTGGCGTCGTCTTCTTCTTCTTCGAGGATCGAGGACGAGACTGCTTGCAGATTCCTTTTCCAGGAAAAGTGGTTGTTGTTTTTGAATTCGGGCGGGAAAATCTGGAATCGGGTATGAAGACGTTGTTCTTTGATTTCGAATAATCGAGCCTTTTAAGTTTACTGGACCGGGCCTCCGGATTCAGAATCGGGTAAAAGACAAATATTATTAGGCCCGTGGGCCGATGATTTTGAAAGATCGAGCCTTGATTGACTGGACCGGGCCTCCGGCTATATCTATTCGGGGGCTCTCTCTCTCTCTCTCTCTCTCTCTCTCTCTGAATTCTTCATTCCTTTTCTTTTCCTGTTTTCTCTAATCTTTTCTGTTTCATTAGTATGATGTCACCGTTATGGTCCCCAAATATTTACTTTTAAATCATTCGTGTGCTCTTAATTCTAATTTGAAAAGGTCTCCATACTTTTATAGGAATCATAATTGTCCTTTCTTGAACTAATCTGATTATAAAACATCTTGGACCAATCTAAGGTGTTCGTCTCTTCATGGACCAATCTAAGGGAGTTCGTCTCCTCTTGGACCAATGTATGGGAGTTCGTCTCCTCTTGGACCATGAGGGAGTTTGTATCCACCTGAACTAATATAAGGGAGTTCGTCTCCTCTTGGATCAATTTAAGGGACTTCGTCTCTCTTAGACCAATCTAAGTAAGTTCGTCTCAACTTGGACCAATTTAAGGGAGTTCGTCTCCTCATGGACCAACCTAAGAGAGTTCGTCTCATTTTTGAATCAATCTAAGAGAGTTTGTTTCCTCTTGGACAATTGTACGAGAGTTCGTCTCCTCTTTGACCAATCTAAGGGAGTTTGATTCATCCTCGTCCAATCTATGGAAGTTCGTCTCTTTTTAGGCCAATTTAAGGTAGTTTATCATCTCTTAGACCAATCTAAGGGAGTTCGACTCATCTTGGATGAATGCAACGGAGTTCGTCACCTCCAGGGTCAATCTAAGGGAGTACGTCTCTTTTTTCACCAATCGAAGGGAGCTCGACTCCTCTTGGACGAATGTATGGGAATTCGTCTCCTCTTGCACCAATATAAGGGAGTTCGCCTTTTCTTGGACCAATATATGGTAGTTCATCATCTCTTGGACCAATCTAACGGAGTTCGTCTTCTCTTGAAGCAATGTAAGGGAGTTTGTCACCTCTTGGGCGAATCTAAGGAGTCCGTCTCCTTTTGGACCAATCCAAGGGAGTTCGTCTTCTCTTAGACCAATCTAAGGGAGTTCGTCTCCTCTTGGATTTGTCTAAGGGAGTTCGTCTCCTCATGGACCGTTGTATGGGAGTTAGCCCCCTCTTTGACCAATCTAAGTGAGTTTTACTCCTCTTTGTCCAATCTAAGAGAGTTCGTCTCTTCTTGGGCGAATCTAAAGTGTTTCATCATCTCTTGGACCAATCTATGGGAGTTCGATTCATCTTGGATGAATGTAAGAGAGTTCGTCACCTCCAGGGCAAATCTAAGGGATTTCGTCACGTTTTTGCCCAATCGAAGGGTGTTCGGCTCCTTTTCGCCCAATCAAAGGGAGTTCACATCTTCTTGGACCAATCTAAGGGGAATTTAACGTTGTCAAAGATTGCTGGCCGACATGATCTCTCACTCTCTTTGGCCAATAAGCACGAAAAAATTTTAATGGTCTACAAATTTTGCTAACAATATAGATCTCATAGGTTATCGAGTCATATAATTCCATATTTAATCATTGATAATACATAAAATGCATGTAGCCAGCTGAGTAATTTGATTTTTCCGAACATGCTAGGAAAATATCAGAGATGAGCTATCGAACCCTTCTTTCCGAGAATTCGCATCCGTGCTCAGGAAGCATTGTAAAAGTAGCTAGTATGGGATTGTCTCTGTCCATGTTTATGCTTATCAAATCGATTGTTTTGTGGAAGTCACGAATCCCAATATTATCACCCGCGTTCTCTCTTTTGAGAAGTTTATTACTAAATCAGAGAAATTATTGCATAAACCAGAAAGATGTACGTGGATCATATCGAGTTTCCTACATGATGGTCTGGGCACATCGGACGTGATCTTAAATTTGATTCATACACAATAATAAAATTCTCATGGGCCTAAGCTCAAATTCGCCGTTGGGAGGACTTTTGGCCACTACAGCAGCATGGAATCACGGAATCGATGCTCTGATTTGCACCGAGAAAAGAGGGGCGGCATTTGCATCGCAACTGTCGGATTCCTCATCCACAATCTGTTGTCATCTCCCAATCCCCCGAGCCCGCACAAACAAAGTCTTCTTTATCCAGCAAATTGAGATGAACGGTTCGATCAGGGACGTCTCGGCCACCCCAAACGAAAGTGGCCGGCTCTCCACTAATTTGGACTTACCGATATGATATGGGGTCGCATCGAACGGATCATCCGCGATCGCTCCTGTTCTTCGATACGTTGGAGATACTTGATCGAGTTCGCGGCCACGTAATACGTCTGGATTTCAGTCCGAAACGAATCCGCGTCTGAATGGTGGGTGCCGAGTCAGGTTTCAGTCGACTCACCCCACCACCAATAATTCAGGGCGTGAGGCCACTCTCGATCCGGGAGGGAGAAGACGCTGTGCAAGTCTATGGAGAATCCATCCAAAACATACAAGAGATGCAGTCGCGATACGGCATGACTCATGAGGAAAAGAACCTCTTGTCCAGTAGTCCCACGATAGACTCCACTTGGGTGCTCTCCATCGCCTCATCTTCCATCTCGCCAATGGGACAGAGAAAAAAAAATCAACACGTCGGGAAATGGTGGCCACTAGGCTCAAAAGAAACCTCAGCTTTGCCCGAAATTTGGCGTGGCCAAGAGCCTCTGGTGTCCACACACAGCATAAAAATGTTTTGTTCCTCCTCGAGTAAGGACTTTTGCAGCAGCGGATCTACGTGCTTCTTGTGTTTGGGAGACAGTGACGTCCTACGAGTTACCCTTATCTAGCTCGAAAGAATGAACTCGATGCGGCTTGATGTCGATCGGATGGGGGTGATGTCGAAGTATGTGGAAAATAAGGAAACGGGTGGTTGAGGTGCGCTTTAGAGGTAAGGTTCATGACATGATAACACACCATACTTAGAATTTTCTCGTGATTGCATATAGCCTGTCCTAAGTGTTTCTTGGCAATCGGCCGGATTGCATAGCATTGATGTCCCCGCCCATGACAGGATCTTCCTCTTCCAATGACCATGTTTGTAATCAATCTTATTAGGAAAGTTTATTCTAGCAATGAACTCTTTGTTACGCTTTCGCCCTTGCTTGAGATTACTTAATCCAACTCCCTTGGAAACGCCTTGATTTATGCCGGCTCCGTAAGTCACAGGCATCTTAAAGTGTGTTCCTGTTCCTTAGTGCACAATTCAGGTTGTGTTTCGCAATTTTTTTTTTTTGAGAGTTTGAAAAGAATGCATTACATTTTGTAGGTCATTTAAACTCTCTTACCCCATAGCAGGTCTATAGAAGTTTTGGGCTTTAGCATTTCCTCAATACTAATACATTTTTTATTCCGATTTTGCCATCAATAAAATTTCAAAATTTTGAAAATGCCTTTACGATCAACCATCTCACACGATGTTACCAACGGCGATAAATTCGACTGTTAGTAAGCTAGATTCATCGAGGCCAGATCCGACTCATCGATGGCTAGAGCCCTTTTATCAAGCATCGAAAGAGGGTTTAAGCGTCTTTGAAAAAAGTTGTTTACAAAAGTTACTTACAAGTGTGATTTTTCCAAATACCATTTAAATCAAAGTTGTTTCCGATGCACTTTTTAGGTTCCACTTTATCAAAATAAAATTTGCATTTCTAGAAACCCCTTTAGCACGGACCTGTGACGTGAGCTCCCCCCTTGTACTAGGGGGGCATTTAATGGTGGGGATCGTCTAACGTGGATTATTCCACATTAGCCGATCCCCACACCTTTAGCTCAAGGTCCTTTACATTTTCCCCGAAACTTTCCCAAAGAACCCCCCACCAAGCCTTAATCAGATCAAATGGCTATGAACACTAAGCTAACTTTATTTGTTTTCGATCGGAATACATTTTTGCAGAGTTTGGTAGAAGAAAGCACTGTTAAAACTAATATAGGAAATAACTTAGCGGGTATACATTGCGACTTTGTATGTCCTAAACTCTCCTTATATTAAGACAATCTCCTGTAATTGTAACTTGATACTAATAGTAAGAAGATGGCCTAATTACGATATCATGATTTTTCTCTCTTTCATTTTTGATGTATTTTTCTCGTAAAAATTCATGGGTCTTGCAAATCCCTAGGGTCAATGATCTCGAGCATGCTACAAAGGAAGGGGTCGATCGTAAAAGCAAGCCATCCGGGATAGTCCATTGACTCTTGCAAGAGTTGGGGACGGAGAGGATACCCCCTTTGATGCATAGAGTGTTTCTCTCACACAAGAACACTTTACTTACAAAAGTATTGCGTTTGCTTACTGATTTTGAGGGTGAGGACACCTTTGCTCTCATATCATCTAAAAGCTCAATAGCATTCAACGTCTGTCTGGATGCAAGCTAAGAAGCTCTTATGCGATTGCGATTGACCGTTATGAAGTCACAATAACACATGTATATAAAAGTTATACGATACAGTATCGTACAAGTGATGTAGTGTATCTAGAAATAATCATCAACAAAGTCGCCAGACAGCCGTTGTTCTATACGCTTTACAGTATGAACGTGCTCGATGTTGAGAGAGGAGGTTCATCCTCTGATTAATCGGTCAACTACCGTGGTCTGACAGCCATAGATAGTTCTGACAAAGCGAATGGATAAGATGAAAGCGGGACGAATTTCCTCGGAAGACAATGCCTTTTCAGGGTGAAATCCGATTAACACATCGAATTAGTCGTGCAAATTCTGTAATGTCAAAGTCATGCCCGTCCGTCTTGTCCTCCTCAATGCTGTCTCGTGAACACCCGCATCTCTTTGCCAGATCGGACCAAGCTACCCCAACAGTTGTACATTGCTTCATTCATCGTCAAAGGTATAGCTAGCTTGAGCGATGATCAATCAGCTAGTCAACATCGATCATTTTCCTTCGAGTGGCGAATGCAGAGAATGTGACGCCGGGACCGGACGAAGCGAACTGGCCGGGGGCTGACTTTAAATAATCAAAGTGATTTGCGTTGGGATCATAAGCCCGCGACCTTTGATGAATGGCAATTTGCACTCCTTGTCGGAGTGGACTTGCCCTCTCGGGATATTCTAATGACCCCCTTCTGCGACCTTTGTGGCGTTTCAAAGACTCTCGAGCTACCAAGCCAACAAAAAAATATAGTTGATAAAAATAACAATTTGACTTTAGATGTGTTCTTTTAAGAGCCAAAACGTCCTACATACGGAAGCGCAAGTCCTTCTTTCGAATGAGAGGGTGCGTTCGTCTAATTGAAAACTCTAGATTTGCAGAAATACTTGGTATAAATTGACGTTGACGGTGTAAATATCCTCCATCGATTAATTATTTTCAAGTGATACGACCTATCATTTTCGGGCAAAATGGTGTCTTAGACCTAGAGTTTTTCGAGAAGGGAACTCAACCTAGACAAAAAGCTCTAACGTCGATGACGTTTGGGCTGGTGGAGGCAAGAGATGTGCAAAACTCACGACGTTGACGAACGTGGCCAACTCAGGTGGCACACCAGTGACGGCATTGAACTCGCATGTGTGGCTTAAACAAATGCTTTGCGGTCGTCCTTTCGACGAGCCAGAGAGACACGGCGTGTCGTCCGCCGTCCGTGCGGTCATGCTGCACGCGAATGAGGAATCTGATCAGGAGAGGGGATGATCAGAGATGATCAGAGATTCAAGATGCAGCTTCCCACCGTGGGTCAACAGTTTGACATTTTCGATCGACGACGTGTGATCTTTTTTCAATCTCGGGCACGTCTGCACAGCACAGGTGGACAACGATAAACAAAAGACCCAAGTGGCGCTTCGGTCATCAATTTTAAGGTCAGCTGAATTTTTTAAACGTGGCTTGGTGACGGCGTAAATATGTTTTGTTGACATCGTTGCTAAAAGATAAATGAGTTAGCCCGGGTATTCAAATCGGCATCCTAAAGATAGTAACAAGAGTTTTATATGTTCGGATTATGCTCACGCATATTTTGATTGCGGAGCACCGCGAGCGTCTTCGGCTTGATGTAGGGGAGGCGATTCGTGGCTCGAACCCGATTTACATATTTCATTAACGCAACGATAATCGGCAACCGATCGATCTTGAATGTGACGATATCCCCGCCTCACGCATATCGGATAACCATCGGAAGCACCCGGATTCGTGCTTCTAACATCGGGTGGTCCGAACTGGCCCGACACTAAGAGGGAGGAGGAGGAGGAAGAAGACGGATACGCGTCCCGACCGAGTGACCCTGTTGCTCGAGAAAAAGCAAGCGGCGACACTCCACTTGCGAGCACCCGCGGCTGTCCGAAACTACAGCGCATCGAGGGTGGGAATGAAATGTCCGGTTCATATGTGCGGATAAGAACCCGCAGCATCCACAAAATCCAGCAAGTGGACCGCACCAGCCATCGGATATGGTCATTGAAAAAATGCTCAAAGAAGGATCGAATTGATTAGGGGCAGAGACGAAGCATCCTCTCTCGAAGAGCATCATGCACCGAGAGCATCCGCTTTAGCGGTCGTGATCAAAAGGCAAAACCATCGTGTCCATCGGTTCCCTTAAGCATCTGCTTCCATGTCGACTCGGGAATTGGGAGTCCGCGCCTAGCAAGTCCCTTGCAAAACACTGAACTCGCCATATCTTCTTTCTCCCCCCCTCCAATTTGGTTTCAGACAATGGACATCGAAGAAGCTTCCTAGACTTTTAGGCCATGCTCGAAAGCGACGCCGGTTCGGATATTTCTTCTCGCCGAAATATCCCACCTCGCTTGACCACACGATTTTTTGTCATGCGGTCTCCTTTTATCTACATGTTAGAATTTTTTTATTTTGACTTCTTTAACACGGTATCTGAGTTGGGTTTCATTTCAATTTATTTGTCGAGTTTCTGAGGTTAGACTTTTGAATACATGTTCCATCCGAATTTTCCTTGTCTCCATTTTGTTTGATTTCTCAAACGTATCATCGGATTTTAATAGCTCGAGGGTCGACTTAGCCTTAGCCTCTTGAACGCTTAGCCTAAGGTATCGGAAGTAATGGGCCCGATGCGGTTGTTATGTCGGATTATTTAAGTTAATAAGCAATTTTAAAACCTCTGATCAACTTTCGAATGCGCGTGGGGTTCAATGTCCTTGACGCGCCTGTGATGCTTGCTTGGTTTCGAGGGTGTCATCTCGCCAGATCAGTAGTTAACCTAATAAACACAAACGCTTCACATCGTGGAATCTGAATAGAATCTCGCTCCTCAAGCCGTTGTTGCCGTCAGTGGTCCCCTGACCATTCCCATTAATGGCCTCTAGATTCCCATCCAATCAAAAAGTTACAAAATAAAAATAGAACTCTCTCCATAAAAAAAAATTCAATGGATAACTACTTAAATGCATAATATGATCCATCAATTTTTAGTTTATTTAATAGGATCCCTCAATTTCATCTCAATATGTAACATAATCCGTGAATTTTTAAATTATTCAATGTAATCATTAACTCTTTTACAAATAATCATTTCATTAATTTAAATTCATAAATAATATTATTTAATTTTATTTAATTTATTGACTAGATTGGATATGTATCAAAAGTTTGTGGATTGTTTAAAAATTTATAAACTATACTGTATATTTAGTTAAAATATCATTCGTGTTATTTTTTCGAAGACTAATGCAGGGTATATCAAAATCAGTATTTAAAAAAAATCATATCTAATTACGAAAGCCGGCGGAATTAATTTTGATTCGATTAGTTTAGTGAGAAAACTTGTGCTGGTCCGCAGACAGTTTTGCCCGGCGCACTATATAAGGGGACCGGGCTCCCTCCTCTTTTTCTCACATCCTCTGTAAAACAGTTGAAGAGAGCGGGAGGAAGAGAGTGTTTTGTTTTGGATTTGCAGTGCTTTAGTGAAGATGTCGCTGCTCTCGGATCTCGTCAACCTCAACCTCTCCGACTGCACCGAGAAGGTCATCGCGGAGTACATATGGTCAGCCATTCTTTGTCCCATCCTCGACTTTTCTCTGTGAAAAGAATGCTTCACTTTCCTAGTTTAGTGCTCCGGGCGTCTCTCTGGGTCGGGGTCTAGAAGTTGTCGGTGTGTTGCCCGTTTGTGATCTCTTTTGTGGGTGGAAAAAGAAGGGGAGGCTGCTGAAAATCGGATTCTTGGCTTTCTCGGGACGCTTTTCTCAACGAAGTTTTCCTGGGGTCGCTTATGTTGTGTGTGTGTGTGTGTATGTTCAAGAAGTCTTGTAGAGGTTGCTTCGTATTGATGCTCAGTGCTCATGGCTTCTTATTTGAAGATCGTGGTCGTTCGTCTGGTTTCTTCTCATGCGAATTCCTGTTTCTTTTCCTTCTTTGAGGTGTTGCGTTTGTTCGAACTTTGTTTCTTCCATTTTAGCTTTCGAAACTTAAGCACGAAAATGGAGTCTTTCCTCTGTTGTGCTAGTGTGCATTTTCTTTTTTTGGCATAAAAGGTACTAGTACCAAGAAAAATCACTGAAATATCCAACTGCGGCTTCACTTGTAATTGTCCTTTGTGGAACTATTTAGTTGAAGATAGCAATTCCACTGGATCATACGTTCATAGACTTGTCATTTGCTTATGCTTTCCGGACATATGTTTAAGACTATGTTGGGATTATTTGTCAGAAATTAATGTCTTTTCGAAGCTACTGTTTCTTGTTTTCTATGTCCTTCTCGTGCATTCTCTGGCCTTATGTCTGAGGATTCTGGCATATTACTTGGTTTATATTTTAGCTTCCAATAAATGGTTTAACTTATACATGCTACTTTGTTTGAAACCCTGAGATTAGAGGATGCCTTCTACTATGCTAATTTTTATCATGTGTATTGTTTGATTGAATAGGATTGGGGGATCTGGGATGGACATGAGGAGCAAAGCAAGGGTAAGTAACTCTGTGCACGAGTAGTTGACAAGAGAACAGGTTGTTAATACTGTTGGTGATCTTCACTGCACATCCTGTACTTAACTTTGGCTACTTTTGATGATACAGACTCTCTCTGGTCCTGTTAATGATCCTTCAAAGCTTCCCAAGTGGAACTATGATGGTTCCAGCACAAACCAGGCTCCTGGAGAGGATAGTGAAGTGATTTTATAGTGAGTTTTCTGCTTTAGACTTCAGGAGCAATTTTAGCACTTAGGTTAGGGGCATGGGCAATTTTGCTTGTTTACTCATCGATTACTGTGTGCTTGAATTGACATGCGCTGTTTTATTTTTTTCGAAATTTGATCAAACAGTCCCCAAGCAATCTTCAAGGATCCTTTCAGAGGGGGCAACAACATTCTTGTGAGTTTTCTCCCCTTCACTATACATGATGTGATTTGCATCCTTGTCTTTTTTTTCTTGGGAATTACATTCAGAGCATCCTTTAATTGCTGTTTAAAATCCCAATTGGTTTTTAGGTAATGTGTGATGCCTACACTCCTGGGGGAGAGCCGATTCCCACAAATAAGAGGTGTGCTGCTGCCAAGATCTTCAGCCACCCTGATGTTGTTGTTGAGGAGCCCTGGTATCTTTCAATACAGCAATCCTTTCTTTATTAGTTTATTGGTCGACAATTACCTCTTTTCCAACCATTCAAACTTATGGTCAAATCTCCATCTTGCGGAAAATAGGTATGGACTTGAGCAAGAGTACACGCTATTGCAGAAGGATGTTAAATGGCCTCTAGGGTGGCCGGTTGGTGGCTATCCTGGTCCCCAGGTACTGCACTCTATAGCTTGTAAAGTCAACAGCTATGAAAACTGAACATGGTTGTTGGTGTATGGTCTTGGCTTGGCACTCTCCTACTCCATTCTATTAGCTTTGGATCCGAACTATTTACCCATGCTACAACTAAAGAACTATGGATAGAATGCCATGTGGACGGAAGGATAGCCGTCCTGTTGTGGTCAATCGTCTATTTTTCAGCATGTTCAAAGTCAATAAACTGCGTGAAGAAACTGCTCTTTCCTTCCTATTTTTTCTCATAAGGAGCGGGATACATGTTCCTTTTCTTGAGTAGGAGAATTTGATTGTTGAGGCTCAACTGCAACCTTTTTACTATTGACTTCTGTGTTTACTAAAACTAAGGTATTTTCCCGTTACTTGTGCTGGCTATGTGATTTTGGACTTCTGCTATGATGCTTCAGGGACCCTACTACTGTGGTGTTGGCGCTGATAAAGCATTTGGCAGAGACATTGTTGACGCTCATTATAAGGCTTGCTTGTATGCTGGCATTAACATCAGTGGTATCAATGGGGAAGTGATGCCTGGCCAGGTAAGAGACTAGATCAGGGAAAACAGATTTACATTACAACTTTCATAATGTTAAACTTTGCAGTTCTATTATTTTTATTAATTAAACATGCAAATGAATTTTCACCTTTAATACAGTGGGAATTCCAAGTTGGTCCATCTGTGGGAATTTCAGCTGGAGATGAGTTGTGGATTGCCCGTTTCATTTTGGAGGTACTTTAACATTCGAAGGTTCTGCTGCTTCTTGTTTTTCATAGTCGATGCTGACATGCCTATCTGTAAACAGAGGATAACAGAGATAGCTGGAGTGATCCTTTCCTTCGACCCCAAGCCTATTCAGGTTAGTCATTCTTCCTTCATATTTAAAGTGTTCATCTCGGTATTGTCTACTTTGGAAATATTTGGACATTGTATGATTCATTTGCTTTCCCCTTATTGCACTTATCCCTTATAGGGTGATTGGAATGGAGCTGGTGCTCATACTAACTACAGGTAACAGTTCATCTTTATATGTTTCTGCCAATAATGGTTGTTCTCTATTTCTCTTTCTCTCTCTTCCCCCCTCAATGTGCAGTTTGCCCTTCTCTGCTTCGTGCGAGTAACTTTATGTAATTGTACTGCAGTACCAAGTCCATGAGATGCGAAGGAGGATATGAGGTTATTAAGAAAGCAATTGAGAAGCTTGGACTGAGGCACAAAGAGCACATTGCTGCCTATGGTGAAGGCAATGAGCGCCGTCTCACTGGACGTCACGAGACAGCTGATATCAACACTTTCAAATGGGTAAGTTAAAAGCAGGAGAAAGGGGGAAACGACCATTTTTTGAACTGCAGCATTTATTTTGTTATTAGTATAGTATTTGTGTTTGTGACAGGTAGGTGGCAAAGATGCCGTTGATAATGGTAGATTTTTATTTAAGGATGACTTATGTACAGATGTATATCTCAACGTGTGTGATCACTAGGTGCCTTTGGCAATTTAGGTACAGAATCCTTGTAATGCTAAGCTCTTGCTTACTGTTGGACAGGGAGTTGCAAACCGTGGTGCATCAATTCGAGTTGGCCGAGACACGGAGAAAGCTGGAAAAGGGTATTTTGAGGACAGAAGGCCTGCTTCCAACATGGACCCCTATGTGGTCACTTCCATGATTGCAGAGACCACCATCCTATGGAAGCCATGAGCTTGCAGCTTATCGTCTTCAAGAGATTGTGGTTTCTTTGTCGTCTAATACCAAGGAAAGATTTGTGTACCAATTGGGATGCTTGCATTCATTTTCCTCGATTGTGGGTCTACTCAGTTACCGACCTTTGCCCCTTGTACTGAGGGGGTAGGGTAACCTCAATGCTTTACTTGCAAAGATGGGTCAGTCTGTTTCTTCGAATAATGGCGGACGCCAATTTGAATTGCTACACGGAAGGGCTAAATTTTTACGTTCTTGGTTTCATACATCTGTATCTCCTCCATCTTCCCTTGAAGTTGATTTCTTGGCATTTGTAAATGCGAACATTGAAAGTTGATAGCCATGGGTAAACAAAACCGAGCTACTATCGTCAACAGTCATTGACTCAAAAAAGGGGAAGCATGAATACAACGTTCCGCAATATAATATAAATAGGCGGAATAAGATATAGAGTTGTAGCAAGCTGCCCCCACTCCTTCCTCTCTTAAATTCGGTTTTGCAGACGTTAACCCAAACGAATTAAGGGGGGAAAGTTAGGCTTTACCCGGGATTTCTGCTTTGACTTAGTTCGGGAGAGAGTTTTCTGGGATTTAGGCTTACGTTCCACGGGGCAGGGGGCACGGAGAGACGCGAAGACCCCGGCGAAGGAAGTTCCAAGCTGCACCGAGAGTCAAAGGGTTTGACTTTCCGGGCAAGGCGACACTGTTCACCGCCGAAGCTTTTACAGTCCCGTCTTCTTTCGCCTTCAGAGCTTCGTTTCTTGCTGAATTAAGTTCCGGAGAGAGAGAGAGAGAGAGAGAGAGAGAGAGAGAGAGAGAGAGAGCGCCATGCTTCCACGACAAGCAGCAGCTAATTTTCTCCGACGAATTCGTCCTCCTTGCCGATCACCATTCACGGACCCATTGGCTCTTCCAATTCCAAGTACGATTCTCTCGTATCACTCATGTGGGTGGGTGTGTGTGTTTTGTTGCTTCAGGCATTGTCAGTGTGAAAATTCTTGCTGTCTGACAGAAAAAGGCTTATTCTTGATGTCCGGCGTGAGAACGATTTTGATGAACGGCGGTTTCTTGAGTTTGTGATTACCTGCAAAAGCTTTAGTTTGGTGCAACTAAGTGACTTTTGGCAGAATGCTGCTCGTGATTATTACAGCGGTTGCTCAAATCTTTTCGCCGTTGCATTATATGTGTTGTTGATTTAGAGGCTCGTTCTTTTCACAACATTGTGAAACGTTATTGCGAAGCATTATTTGACACCTCCATAGCATTCCATGAAGTTTTTGTTGAAAGCACGAGTGAGGTGGGAAATAAAGAAGAGTCCCACGTTGGCTGGTTCGTGTACAGCAAAGCAATTGATATATCTAGTCGACCCATTATTTGATGGTTTAAATTTATGGACTGTGTAGTCTAATCCTATCTTGTTAATCGTACTAGTAGTCGGTTCTTTTGTTTGCCTATTATCACAAAGAAACCGTGGATCTTGTCTTTCAATTGCCTAATCAGCCTTCTAAAGAATGTGGTAGGCCCCACAAGGGTTCGCATAGGTTCAGATTGGGTGGCAATGCATGGAGGAAGGATCAGGAGGAGTTCTCTTGGTGGGCTGTTGTGGCTGCTCAAGCTGGTAACTTTTCTGGGGATCTTTTGACAACTCATTTATGCTACTGAAATGATTTCTTGGTTGAATCTTATGTTCGTGTTTTTCTTAGCCACTTTCCATTCTTTTGAATTTCTTTTTATGACTTACGTAGTCATGTCCCAAAAATTTGGCAAGCTTTCCGTTTTGGCTGTCAAGTTCAGTTAACTGTTTCCAACTGAGGGCCATGTATCTGTTATGCTTGTTGATGTTGGACAAAGACTGAAGCTTTATCATTGAACTGGTGCATTTACTTTTAGTGTAGTGTGTTCGTGTATTGTTGTGATCACAATGGAAGTGCATTTTCAAGGGCATGGATGTGCCCAGAGGAAGATCTACCCTGAAACTACCGAAAGGAAATATTAATCTTTTTTACATTCCTTTCCTAGATAGCACATCTTATGTTTCATCCCTTTAGTAGTGCCAACACAATATGCTTCAATTTTTTGTCCCTTGTATTTATCATGCATCTCTTATGTGATTGTCTCTTCAAAATATAATTGTTCCAGATCTTTCTAATTCTTAGTAATGTGAGTCTCACGGGGGGATTTTCCCTTCTACTATGATAAAAATCTTTGTTGATTCTCGTAGCTTCTCATAACAATGTATATGTCGTAGGTCATTATATGTAGTAATGAAACTGCTCTAATCTAGCTCCTGCAAAATATTTGATGCAGCAATATTTCTTGGGACAAGTTTAAATCCAGCTTTTGCAGATGGGTTGTCAACTGAGTCAAACTCTGATAACAATGCAGAAGCTGCTGAAATTGTTGGACTTCGCAGGATTGATGACGGTTCAGTTGTATCAAATATCCATACAACCAAGTGGAGAGTATTCACTGATAATGGGAGAGATTCATTTCTTCAGGCAAGCTTCCTTGGTGATGTACTCTATTTTTCTGAATCTGGTATTTTCTGTGTTGTTTTATCTTTTTCATTTTTTAACATGCTAGGGTAAACTGGATGAAGCTGAAAGATTCTTCCTTTCTGCTTTGCAAGAAGCTAAAGAAGGGTTTGGAGAGAGGGACCCGCATGTGGCATCCTCATGTAACAATCTCGTGGGTCAACTAATCAGATGCTTCCTTTGCCATTATATATGTTTACCCTGTTCCAAATTTCTGGAAAGTTGAATAAGAAATTTTGCCAAAGGAGTTTTCACTTATCAATGTTGATAGCCATGTTTGTGTTTATTTGTATTAACTGATGGAAAGAAGACAAATTAGATGGTATCTTTAGAATTTACTGCTGAAGTTTAAAGCTAGAATTTCCTGTGACATTCCTCTAACCATCAACTAAATCATTCACTCAATATTAACTATGTTGATGTATATAAACAGGACTACATCTCTCCTATTTGGATACTTAAGGATCGAACTTATATGGGTTTTCTAAGAACATTTATCAGATGATTTTGGAATCCCTTAGTTCAATGCCCCAAATCAATGTGATAGTGATATCTGGGAATGATGGATTGAATCGAGTTGTTATATTGAGTAATCAGTGAGAAGCTATGTCACTTGTGAAACTGCTGTGCAGAATAATAATCTATTTGGTTCCAATATTCTGTTCAGGCAGAGCTTTATAGGGTTATGAAGGCATTTGATAAAGCTGAGCCACTGTACTTGGAGGCAGTTAATATTCTTGAAGAGTCATTTGGTCCTCACGATATACGGTACAGCTTGATCCTTAATTTCTTGAAGAGTCGTGGTAGATTGCTCACCATTATAATTTTTTTCTTGGCATCTTTGCACCAGGATAGTAAATACAATTGAAGTGACAGATCATGCATAGGCTGATATGTACAAATGCATGACACATTGTCTTGCTCTGTTTGTTCGATATCTTTGCTTCTGCTAATTGCTTTGCTTTGATTGGGTCGTCTATTGAGTATCTATTTACCTCATAGTCTATTGCATATAATATAAAGTGATTTGCTCCCTGGAACCTGCAACATGCAGAGTTGGAGTTGCCTTTCACAACCTTGGCCAGTTTTATCTCGCGCAGCGTAAGTTAGAAGAAGCTCAAATCCACTATGAGGTAAATAAGACATTCAATAATGATGGCTTTAGATTATTGGGCATACTTTGATGCATATTGAATCTATGCCTATATCTGATGGGGTGACCTCACAATGCAGCAATTTAATGCTGACAAAGCTTTTTTTTTTCCTTAATGACTAATTTACTCCAGCAACTTAGCCTACGAAATGGAAAGGTTAACTGAGTGATGGGCCACTTTAAGATAATTCTTTTGCTTGGTTCTGACAGTTTGACACTATGTCATTCTTGTCTATAAGATTTTTGTCGCATTATATGGGTCTGCTTCCATCAAAGGTGGGTCATTCTAAGGAGGGAGGGCAAGAAAGAGGGCGAAGGAGGGGCTATGAGGGAGTGGAGGAACTAAGTAGCACTACTTGCCATAGTCAGAGAGTAGTGGTTAGCATGTCTCCATTTTGTTAATGTATTGAAAAATGCCATATAATGAAGGAGGTGATATTATTAAATCGTCTCATATTAGTCAGTGTCGATCTGCTGCATCTTTTCTCATCATTGAAACATTTTTGCGGCAACCATCAGCCAAAGCCTGGCTTTACTAAATTGATTTAAAAATAGTAGTTACATGCTCCTCTAATTTCTGTTTCATTGCTACTTAAGCCATTTATACATAATATTTTCAACATAAATGCAAATTGTCTCCTTTTTCTCAATTTTCTAATTTGTCGTATTTTTGTGTCTTCCTGGGTCCTGCAATGGTTATTTGGACAGAGAGCTCTGAAGGTATGATATATGAGCCATACGTTTTAATGTTGTGTCCAAGCACTTTAAGGAGTTGTGCACACATTCTTGCATAATTACATGTGCAAGCACTTGGCGTACTCATCTATACTTGCTTGCATGGTTAATTGTCTCAGCTCCCTAAATTGGATATCACTTTTTATTGAAGTGAAAGAGCTACCACTATTCCATCATTTGAGCTCTTCTAATGTCACATGCTTCATTATCGGTGTCTCGACCAGTTCAAGCTCATAAGAGGCACATAAAGAGATTATTGAATTTCACTTTTTGAAAATGTTTGTTTACGGTTTAAGCTCTTCCGTAGTGGTCAGATAATAACATCTGAAGCAATAACCAGAGTTTGCATAAACAGATATGCATATGCTTAGTGATGCAGATGAAGCAATTGTCCGTTTTTTGAAACTGTTAGCTCAGTGTTATGTTGAAATGATTCAGATAAAAGGGAGAGTCTTGGGATATGGTAATCCAGATTATGCAGATACCATGTATCATCTGGGAATGGTAAACTCGCTATTTTCTATATTACTACTATTCTTCAGCTTGTTTTGATAATTCCGCTGCTTCAATAGCCTATGTCTGCAATGTTTGTTCTTGGTATTTCTCAAGCACGAGTATAACATGTTAATATCCTGTTCTCTACTCCATTTGTGCCTTAGCTGCATGACCTTAATCTTTCAATGTCGTATTTGGTGCTGGTGTCCTTCCCCCTCCATTTTCTGGCAGAAATTATTTCACGAGAGGTTTATTAATTACTGCCCAATTTTTTTCATATTCCTTCTTCCTACATATATTCATAAACTCGAAATTACAAAGAGAATAACTTGTTTGAAGCAGCGCTAAGCACCGATTTTTGTGGGATGCCTCAAACTTATGAGGCCATAATGGATCCATGTTAAGATCCTTTTATATTGGAGATTAAATTCTTTATAACTGCACTTAGTTTGCACAAATTAAAATTTGTCTTTTACTCCTGAACTATAAATTCTTCAGCTATTTAAGTTCAGGTGCTCTATGGTTTCTTAATTGATGTTTTCTATTCATTTGCACTTATCTAATGTTGCTTGACGGTTCCAATTACAATGATGGTGCATTTCTAGAAAATGAAGAGCCATTGACTTGTTTGTAGCATTCCAAAAGGAAGACTCACTGTTCTATCTGCCTATCATCATGTTATTTTTTTTTTTTTATCTTGAGTCAACATAATTTGAAAAGGCAATGTCATTGAACTGCAGGTGCTGCATCTACAGGGAAAAGAAAAGGAATCTGAGGCTCTTATCGTCGATTCGATCAGGATTTTGGAGGTATGTGGGAAAAGATGCTGATTTTCTTTCTTCTGTTCTCCATTTTGACTGGAATTATAACACACAGGAAGCTGGTCAAGGAGAATCTATGGTATGTTTGAAGAGATTGCGTCATCTAGCTCAGGTGACACTTCTCATCTACTCGTACTTGATCTTTTGTTGACAAATGAACTTGATTAACACCTCTTGTCAATGTGGAACGTCTGCTATTGCTTTATCATGAAAACCATATATTAGCCTTTGTTGCTTCTCCAGTCTGAAATTTTGTTTTAAGCTACAATTGAATGCGACAAACATTAATCTATGTAAATGTTTGATGAGCAACTGTCTCTTTCAAGGAATGTAGAAAAAGCATAGCCTAATGACATTTCATCGATTGATATTCAAAAATGCTTCACCATTGAGGAGGGTCTCCTATACCAGAATGAAGATATTTATATTGATGGATATGTGAACTTCAGAGTAAATCTTTTGAGTATATGATAATTTTTGTAAATATTAGATTTTTTCTGTCACCCCAACTACTTGACCATGAGATTGGCCCAGAAAACTTATTGACCATAGGCACAAATATGTCTACTATATTTCTCTTGAATTCAGTTCAAAACTTATTGATTTGAGCACCACTTTTTTCATTTCTTGGACGGGTCCTTCTGGGTTCAATGAACTTTAGAGAAATGATCATGCTCTACAGATGATACAAAGTACTAAGAGGAAATGATATTAATGATTAGTATACAGCCCCTTGGCCTTTTTGGTGGAATGGAATAATTGTGGCGAAATGGAAAGCAGAACTCTAGGAAGTATCACAGTTTCTGGCTAGTTAGATGACATGATCTTGCGATGCATATATTTCTTTCTCAGTAGCTGTGTATATGTTACACATATTTCTTTTTACTATAACAAAAGGGCGCATTTATCCCAAAAAGCAGAACCCAGCATGTTGTGAAAGCAAGGATTAAACTGTTTGTCCAGTTTTGAATTGAGTGCCATTGTCCAATCACAATTCACAAAACACTCTGAATCCTTTTAATGTTTGATCTGCTTTTTGGTCTTTTCTGCTCTTGCTTAGGCAACTTTATCCTAATACCTTACAGCCTACCTTGATTTTAAATTTTATTTTTGATGCTACCTTGGTTTTTTATCTTAAAAATAATAAGGTAGTTTGGATCTTTCATCTAAGAAAACAAATCATTGCTCTTTGCCTTGTTTAGATGTATTTAAAGTCCAGTCGCCTTGAGGATGCTGAGAATCTGCAGAGAAAGATTCTTCATATGTTGGACTTGTCCAAGGTTTGATTTTGCTTGAAACTTTGGTCCTTGATTATGGTATGTTAAAATTGGCTATCTGATTTTGAGACGCGTGATGCACGTTGTTGTAGCTTTCAAATGTTCAATCAAGTTATTGAATTTTTTATGGTTTTGGTTGAGTGATATGAACATATAAGTACCTACCGACTGGTGGAAAGGACAAGAAAAATGAACATAAGCAGTGTAGTTTGATGGAAAATTGCAGACTAGTTCAGGCACAAGTTTTGCATTTATCGAATACTTTATTATATTTTTGTCGATATGTTAATATGTTTGTCCAGTTGCCAACGATTCATCTTTTCTAAAAGGAAAATAGGTGGCTTAGTTATATAAATGTCTACTAGCTCCATATCCCGTGCGTGCACGTGGACAAAGAAGCTGTAGGAATTTTATTTGTGCGAAAAGTGAAAACTAGTGTGTGCATATATGACATATTAAGTCTGTGATCATGAAAGTACTTTTATAACATCAATTTAATTCAAAAAACAATTAATTAAAGGGAGTGTACCATCAATTTAATTCAAAAAAAAAATTAATGGGAGTATATTTTCTCCATTAAACATCCTTGCTGAAAATAATCTCAATCTGTCAACTCTTTGTGCAAACATCTTATTTTAGTTCGAGCATAAATATAATTTGCTTCAAATGACTATTTTAGAATATATATTACATTATGCAAGTGCAATTATGGTTTTCATCTTAATTTATTTTCAATAGCAACATTTGACTTATTTAGATACATTCCACATTTCTTTTCTCTTTCTACAGTAGGTCACTTTATGGCTTCTTTCGTTGATATTGTATAGTTTTGATTTATATTGGAAACTTGACTTGAAACTTTTGGCTTTAAAATGTGTCATTTTAATATTATTTTCGGACTTGTCCTTGCTATAAGCTTCAAAAAAGAATATATTTGGTTTCGATTTTCAATTTTTGGAACTTGTGCTTGATTTGATGTGAACTTAAATTGATTTAATCTCATTTTAGTTTAAACTTCTTTCATTATTTTATTAGAAATTTGAAATGAAATTTTTTCCTATTTATATCATTTTAGGCAATGATAATTGGCAACGTGTTCATATACGGCAACTGTAGGATTTGCTAATTGTCAAAGTAATGTTGGATTTACTTAAGCTTTCTCTTTACTGTACCTATACTGACAAGGCTTAGTCATATACTGCTTTCACATCACCAGAATCAACCATGGTTCCCTCTCTGTTGTTTGACATATTTTTTTCACTGTCTAATAAATGTACAATGGGCTACAAGGGATGGCATTCTCTGGAGACTGTCTTGGCTGCTGAAGGACTTGCCCTGACTCTACAGACAGCCGGAAAGTTGAGGGAAGCACAAGAACTTCTTGAAAGGTGAGTTATCATATTAATATATAAAATGACTATTCTTCATAAAGTTTACCAAATGAGTTCCGGAGATATTGTTCCTATAGGTGTCTGGAAGCGAGGAAGACTTTGCTGACAGAAACCCACATACAGGTTTTACTATCATCGACTCTCCAAATTTTGACCCAGCACGATTTATAATTCTCGATTCTTCTTGATTCCTGGTTGTCTTAATGATGCTTTTTCTCTCTATATCGTTTGTGAAAATGGAGAAATTCATTGTCCATAGTTAGGCTATGGACCTTGCACTTCTACTTGTTTAGTTTGTTTAAGGTGCCGCAGTTTGAGTCACTTAATTACTTGCCGTGCATACTTGCAAAATTTTCTGCAAGGAGGTACTCTGGTCAAACTTCTGATGTGCGATTGCTGGAAGTGGGCATGGTACATGATCTCGTTGATGTGTTATAGAACGTTGCTTGATAATTTTTTGTTCCCATATGTGCGATTTTTATATTGTTGAAGATAATTATGTAGACGTTGAACCCTACTCTTATGTCACTTGTCAGATTTCATAATTCATCTGAACTATAATTGGTGTTCTACATATGGAAGTTACACCACTTTGCATTGAGCATGGCCATTATTTCCTCTTTTACCTGGATGTGTATTTTAGGTTAGATAAGAATGGGGTACTAAATCTTCATTTCTTTATATGTAAAATGTAGAAACGCCAAATTGCTCCCAAAATCAGTTCATTGAGGGCTTCTGTTACATGCATTAAAAGAATAAGAATGGTGCTATTTTTAAAAAAATAGAAGTGGAAAAAACATGTTGCTGTTCGAATAGACAAACTATTTTATCTCCTTGGGCAGGTTGCAGCCAACATGCTTCACTTGGCCAGGGTGGGAATGTTAATTTCCAATCAGTTAAGGAAGAGAAATCCAGCAGAAGCAATTGTCGAGCTAGACAAGGCAAAAGGTTTCCTAGACAACTCGATAAGGTCTTCAATTGCTTTGTTCTTAAGTCTTCCCTACTAGCTTGAGCTTCAACATACTCTCTCTCTCTCTCTCTCTCTCTCATGCCCATTTTGGAGCCATAAAAGTTTTAGGGTCTCGAGTGTTCAACTCGTTTTGACTTGTGCCATCCATTTGTCTTTGGCAATGCCAAATAATATACTAATAGAATCATAATTTGTCATTCTTTAATCTTTGATACTAACTGTACGGTTGAAATCCATTAAATTAAATGAAAAAGATTTAGGCTACAACTATATGAGAAATCCCTGTGATCGACCTGGATGCTTTCTGGATCTTCATGATTTGGTCTTTTATATTACACAAAAGAATTGCTTTCCTCCTACTACAGAGGACAATAGATATTTTATTGTAGTTGATGGGACTAAAGAGCTTGGAGGAATTTGACAAGATGGCGCACTGAATGGCTCATGTACTTCTAAGTTAATAGTCAATGATTGTCATACTATGTCTACTTAACCTTTTAGGTTCCTACGTGGTAATTTTTATCAAACTCTCTTCTCTTTCTAAGATTCTCTGCAGCTTGGCCAGGAACTTTGATTTTGAAAGCTAAATGCAACATTAGAAAGTCATTTTATTGCTTTGCAGTTAGTTTGAGTGTCCCGCTACATGAGTTTTCATTCCTGAAGGTGCTGGTGTATATTCCGTCAATCTTCTATAGGACACTTTCTTCTCGGTCCATCTTGTCCGGACTCCTTTCTTCACCTCGATCATCAAATTTTTTCCTTCATGCAAGAGACACTTCCTTTGGAGAGACTGCATTAGATGGCTATGCAGTCTCTCTACTGCATAATGCCTGTATTTCCTTTCCATATCATGATCACAATTTCGAAAATTTATGGGACGATAGGAAGTTGGGTCATTTAGAAGGTGAACATCATAAATGTTATTGAGATGTTTAGAATGGATTGAATTGGGATATATAAGAAAAACTATGTGCTTAGTTTAATGATGTTTGATTAAATTCCATCCTTGACGGGGTCAATTTTGTCTTGCTTCAATATTTATTAAGACTTGGTCTTCTAATGACAGAATAGCCAGGGAAGTACTTAACAAATCAGTGAAGCAGAATGGTAGATTGAAAAATGGAAATTCTGCAGAGAGTGGAAACAATGGACGCATAGCAATGATCGTACTGGTAAGTTTTTATTATTTCATTCTCTTGATATCTTGACATTGGAGGAAAAGTTTGTCGTTAGGGAAGTTCACTTCTACGAGACGTGAAAGAACTAGTTGCGTCATTCTATCATCAAATTAAAAGAAAAAAACTTCAAAACTACAGTTCATTGATTCTGGCATTCGCTTAGCGACATGGATTGAGACATTTTTCTTTTTCATGGGCTTGTTTCCAGCTGCAGTCGTTTGATTCATTAGGTCTCCTGGGCCTCACCAAGCAAGAATTGCAAGAGTCAAGGGTTAGTATTGCTAATGAAGTTCTTATTTTACTTTTACTTTTCCAAATTACTCATGTGATGCATCTTTACTTTGCATTAGGCAATGTGATAACCGTTGTGTTATTTCCTACTAATAGCATGATGTGGACTTTGGATCAGGTTTAATTCCGACATTCATGTGTTCTGGAATTGGGCTATTTGTTTGGGCTATCATGCACTCTTTTTCACTGATTCTTTCATTAACTCTTTTTTTTTTAAAGCAGCTAAAGTTCACTATTTTGTCGAACTCAAGAAAATCAGATGCTCAAATTTGATATAAATGTGCAATAGAATAGGGCAATGCTGCTTTTCAGTGATCATACGTGGCGTAGACATCTCGAATTCATTGCACCTTATCTGTTTTTGTGATTCTGTTAAGGAACTTAGCCACTAAATTGTCAATAACAGTTATGCCAGTGGGTATTCTGTTTGCTCACATTCTACACTTGAAGCTCTTGTCCTTCTAACTTAATAGCAATGTTGTAATTGACAATCAAACTTCAGGAATAATCGTGAATTCTGGTCTGTGGTTAAAATTGAAGTTCTAGTTTTCTCTTACAAAGAAGTTATAATTTGCTTTACGTTTGATAGAATGCTGCGTTACACTTTAACTTAAATAGTTGAACAGTTGGTCATCTTCCTATCATACTTACTTAAAATCCATTCCTGCCTCCTTCCTTGCAAGTTTGCACATCAATGGCTAGATTCTTACCTTTCTGAGACTAATAGCGTTCACTGCATATGCCTATATTATGATTTTATACAGTACTTCTTCAATTATGCAAGTATCCTGCTAAGCTACTTCACTGCAGTTGACTTGTCGTAGATATTGCTTTCTTGATCAGGATGAGAACTCACATCTTGTTGAAGCTAAAGACGCCCTTTTACGATGCATGTCTTCCTACAAGGAGGTTAATCACTCTACTTTTAAGTGGACTAAGCCTTATCTTCTTTTCTGTGTTTTGCTTTGCCGGGTTTAAGTAATATACATCTTTGGCTTGATGCTATGTGTTCACTGGGAAAAAAAATACCTTGTCCAGGGATGTGTGCTGATGTTATTTTTGTACATATTTCCTTTTCTAATGCATAGTCTAAATGGGAAATTTCTTGGTGATCTGTCCTCATACAGTTAGAGTTGGGATTGTTAGCAACTGTCGCGGTAATGGTCCTGGTGATGTGAATATAACTCATGTCCTCAGATTACAGCACTGGCATTTGGATTAGCTGTTAGTATGGAAGTAAACTCCTTGTATGAGGGCAACAAAAAATATGTGGAAAGTATGTAACATGTGGTGCTGAGTATTACTTGATCTCTTGCCATTAGCTCTCTCATTGCTGTAATAATTAAGACCTTTTCTTTTTCTTCCTGCCATTAAACTGATTATTGGAGGATCTGCTGTCAATCATTACTAAAAGAAGCACAGTATATCAATTAAGCAGAGAAAGCCATTGAAATTTAAACTAAATATTAAGAGAAGATTACTCAGAATGTGGGATATCTTGGCAATAAGGTAGTTCAGTAAATTTAGCGATGCCACTGTTGGTTGAAAGTCCATGAGCAGGGGTGGCCCACTATGATCTTATAACTTTAAAATGATCGCGATATTTTCTCATTGTGGGTTAATCATTCTTTTGGTTAGCAAGTGAAGTTTTTTGAAACAAATTGGGTTTATCTTATGTTCACATGCAGTTCGTGCTTGAGAGGTCGGTCTCTGGTTTTGCTGAGGTGAAGTTTGAGTATCTTTCATGTTTAAAGCATCTAGCAAGCTTGATTGAGGATATCACTCGGGAAGGGATGCAGCAATCTCAAGAAGTCACTATGCAATCGCTGAAACATGAAATAAGTCAAGTTGAAAAGGAAATTTCTCAAATGAGGAGACATAAGAAGTAGACTGGAGCTTCTTAATGCCGGATGTGGAGTTGCTCTGTCAAAGAATTTGCAAAACAGAACTTTCTTGTGCAGGTTCAATTTAGTTAATATATTCTACTAAATGCAACCACTATTTTCCCGTACATCCTTTAGTTAGCTAATTTGCGGTGCTCCGAAATTGCAGGCATGTTCAACACTAATTCATTTTAGGAAAAGGGAATGCAGCGAGATGGATTAACATCACAGTGGAACTGTGCTGGTTCCGAGGTTGATCTGGTTCTGATAAAGCAATAAATAGGTGATCATCACAACCAGTGAGCTCCGTAAGATTACTGGAGACATTGCAGAACAAAGTGCTGTACGGTTAGGGATATCATGCCATGTTATCTTGATGATCCTCCCATATTTAGTGGAAAAGTTCATTGACATGCTGAGGTAGGTGCTTGGAAGTTGTTTACAAGGTAGCACATAGAGAAATGTGGATAGATTGAAATCCTAGAAGGTTCAGGAAGTCTTGGATTTCGTGTGCCATTCAAGTGGCTTTTGGGAGGCCGGTCGCTCGAGTTAAACGGAGGCAATAAAGTTTTGTATCTAGTTGCTTGGCTTTTCATTTTCCACATTGCAGAGAGTTTAGTTAGCTACTAGTTTCTCGGTGTTCGACAGTCATCAAGTGGATTAGGGAGGGTAGAGGGCCAACTTGTTGTCGTCTGATTGGTTCCCAATGGTTTAATCAAAATCGGACTGCAGCAATTTCGCATGGCAGGTGATAATACTTCAAATAGACAAAGCCAAAAAACTAAGAAAGAAGATACTTCAACCGGTATATATGTACGGACGCGTGGAATTCGCCAGTGGGTGCTAAAATGTTCTGCATACGTTCGGAAAGCTTTCTTGGTTGGCGAATGTCAGTCCAACATAAGATGGTCATAAGAGGTCTATAACATTTTCAATGTGTCGATCCGTAGCCACATTCTGAAGCGCCATCTGCTTTCAACATTGCCTGGTCTTTGGAGCATGAGGACCATCTACTCTGCAACTTGCCGAAACGTCTGTCAGTCCGCCTTGGTATTCTTTGTCGATTGCGAAAACGAAGGCAACATCGACAACTAAAGAACCTCGATAGCATGCGCCATATTTCCTAAAATCCAGCCAAAAAGTTAGAAAGTTTCTGTAGGATTCCGATTCCACCTCCAACGCCCCTGATAGAGACAATTTAACAATGGTAGAACAATTCCCTGGCTATAAGGACAAGTCAGAAGAGTTCATTCATTAGAGAACACAAATTGTTGTACTCCAGGCCCAGGCTTATCCACCTAACATCAGGATTCAAAACTTCACCAATCGGCCAACCCCCATGCTCATATTTATTGCAGACAACAGAACATTCAATGGAAGAAGCCAAATTTTTTTGCATTTTCAAAACCAACCCATCTGCATCTCCCCTTTCCCTTTCCCTTTTCTTTATTTTTCTCATTCATTTTTATATGTGGTCCATCGTCACTAGAAATTTCCATAAGATATAAATATTCAGATGACTTTTGTTACGGTGATCGATTTCATACGGGTCAAGAGTGTTTGACAGTGCTTGTGCGACAAGAGTTCCTCCGCATAAAGTGACATAATAAAGATCCTTTACGTTGGACTGCCGTTGTTCTTTCTTTCACCAGGAAAAGGAAAGAAAACACCACGTGATACGCCAGCGAAGTACCAACGTTATATCGTCAATAAGCGTGGAGCTTCAAATCTCCACATATTCCATTTGAACTCCCTTCTTGTGATACACCTTTCTCATGCCACCTTATTCTCCTCCTCCTCCTCCTCCTCCTTCATCCTCCTCCTCCTCCTCCTTCATCCTCCTCCCCCTCCTTCAGCTTATCCATGGAAAGAAAGAAATCGAGAAGCAGAGGAAGCGTAGATGAATTGGCTCTAGCCAAAGCGGCCGCATGGGCATGGTACGAACGCGGGTTGGGGTCGGAGGGGAAGCCGATTCGAGAGCATGACGTCACGAGGACTCCCCGAGCCCCGAGGCCGTCGCGGTACAAGCAAGAAGCCATGAGATTGGCTCAACTTGCCGAGTCCCAGAATGAGACAGAGAGGGAGAAGGAGAAAGAGAACTCTCTAATTGATCCATACGAAGTGCACATGATTTCGAGGCAACTAGATCGGTTTATGAAGTCAAGTCGAATCTACAACAACAACTACGCTGGTTCCGCCAAGGCCAGGCTTCATCACGATCACCGGAAATACGACCTGTCATCGCCCGAGAGCGAGAGAAGTAGCGGCAGGAAGGCCCAGACGAAGAATAAGAAGAAGAAGAGTTTAGGTTTTTGGCAGAAGCATGGAGTGATGTGTGGAACAAGAGACGACGTGGTGGAGGCATCGGTTTTCAGGGAGGCCAGGTCAAGTCACAACAAGCACGCCCCGTTGATCAGATGAGACGTCCACAACGTGATCACGCCGTTCTTTTTGTACCATGATCAAACCAAAACGAGCGACTTAAGCAAAGTCAAGAAGAGCGTCGCGTAAATTCTGATGTTGTGTTGATCGACAAGGTTTGCATCCATACCTTGTGAATATGTAAGACATGTGGTTTATGATGCGAGCAGGGTTTCCACAGGTGGGTTCAGCCATCATCTCTTACTCACCGTTTGGAGACTGAAACTGGCTTGCAGGAGCTGAGAAAGTGGCACTTTCCTCAGACCCATCAGATCCATCCCTTGAGAAAAACGTTTCAGGGATCGAGATGCATCTTTGCACGATACAATCGTGTTAACTTATCGCTCACGCTACGAATAAGAACAAGCCAATGCTAAAAGTTGATGATAAACTATCTTCTCCATGCGGAGGAGAGAGGTTCTCTCGTCATGGCCTACATCAGGGAGTGATGTTTTTGTCTGGTTGCTTCCAGATATCCTCTCTCTCTCTCTCTCTCTCGGTCACCTTCTTGTTCATTATTTATGTCGCTCAACAATATATTCCTGCGCGATTAATAGTATCTTCCATCATCTCATCTATTTCGAGTTCTGAATACTACGGCGAACACTCATTGATGAGTCTCGCTTCCATTATCGAGAGATTTTTGTCGTCGCTGATATCATAGTGCCCGATAATAGTTTTTAAAGAATTATGACATCGCCAATTTATAAATAATCCTACTATTCATGTCACATAAAATTAATCCATGAAAGAAACGAATTTATCCGAAAGGACTAAGGAAAAGCATTTTAAAAGGTGTAGGGATGATTTCGAATTAAGAAAAAGGAAGTGGGTGATTTTTGAATTTCGGACAAATGGAAGGATCGCCGGTTGCATTGCTGTTATATGACCTTTAGTCCTGCTTTGGAGCTCTCTCGCCCTGTTAACATGGCCCGTCTTACTCTCTCCAAAATTCGCCTCCTCCGCAGTGACACCTCAGCTTCCTCCGCCGTCTTCTCCACCGGCGCCACCTGGTACAGCCCTCCGCCACCGTGCCACCGGCACGACCCGATCCTCTCTCTCCTCTCCGAAGCCATATCCAGTACTCCCACCAAGCCCCTTCATTCCAACTCCTCTCTCCGCAAACTCCTCCCTTCTCTCACCTCCGACCACATCACCGACCTCATCGTTCGCAACCCTCACGGCCTCTCTCCTTCCTCTGTCTTCTCCTTCTTCAACTTCGTCTCCGCGCAGCCCAACTTCCGCCTCGCCGTTGGATCCTGCTGCGCCATGGCTCACTTCCTCTGCTCTCACAAAATGTTCGCTGAGGCGCAGTCCGTGATCAATCTCGTCGTCTCTCGTAAGGGAAAGGATTCGTCTTCCTCGCTCTTTCGCTTGCTTCTCGAAACCAGAAGTGCCCATCAATCCGTTTTCATATTTGATGCATTGATCATCGCTTATGCGGATGCCAATTACGTGTCTGATGCGATTGAGTGCTTTAGGCTCACGAGGAAGCGTAATTTTCCTGTCCCATTTCGTGGTTGTGTTCTTTTGCTCAATAAAATGTTGAAAAATAGCTTGCCGGAGGCAGCTTGGGGGTTTTATATGGAGACTCTGAATGCTGGTTTCCCTGCTAATATATATAGTTTTAACATTTTAATGAGCAGGTTTTGTAAAGTGGGTAAAGTTAAGTCTGCACGGTTATTATTCAATGAAATCCCAAAGTGGGGTTTGGCTCCTAGTATCGTTAGTTTCAATACATTGATCAGTGGATATTGTAAGGTTGGCAACTTAGAGGAGGGGTTTGGGTTAAAGAGAGTCATGGAGAAGAGTGGATTTCGGGCTGATGTGTTCACTTACAGTACTTTGATAAATGGCTTGTGTAAGGAGAGCAGGATAGAGGATGCAAATCTCTTGTTGAGGGAAATGTCCGAGAGAGGTATTGTTCCAAATGATGTTATTTTTACTACCTTAATTGACTGGCAGTGCAAGAATGGGAGGATTGATATGGCTACAGATATTTATCAACAAATGTTGAGCGCTGGTGTAAGACCTGATTTGGTTACATATAACACACTCATCAATGGCCATTGTAGGGTGGGACACTTAAGAGAAGCAAGGAAGCTTGTGGGAGAAATGAAATCGATAGGATTAAATCCTGACAAGATCACATACACTACACTTATTGATGGAATATGCAAAGAGGGAGACATAGAATCTGCTTTAGGTATGAGGAAGGAAATGGTTGAGAAGGGAATCGAGCTTGATAATGTTGCATTTACGGCTTTAATAACAGGGCTTTGCAAGGCAGGACGCACTGTAGATGCTGAAAGAGTACTGAGAGAGATGTTAACAGTGGGAATTAAACCAGAGGACGCAACATATACAATGATCATGGATGGATTTTGTAAGAAGGGCGACACAAAGATGGGCTTTAAATTGCTTAAGGAGATGCAAAGCGATGGGCATGTACCAGGTGTTGTGACATACAATGTGCTTATGAATGGACTATGTAAACAAGGTCAGATGAAAAATGCCAAGATGCTCTTAGATGCAATGATGAATTTGGGTGTGGTTCCAGATGACATTACCTACAACATTTTATTGGATGGGCATTGCAAGCATGGAAACTTTGCAAATTTTGGTAAAATAAGAGATGAAAAAGGGCTTATTCAGGATTATGCCTCGTATACTTCATTGGTTAACGAATTGACTAAAGCGTCAAAATCTCCCCGAAAGGGATGACTGCAACTTCTCCAAACTATGTTTTATCTCTTAGTTCGACGGGCAAAACAGAATAGACAACCAAATGATTTGTTGTATTAAGCCCAGCTTTTTCTGAAGCTCTGGATTAACGCGAAGCTGTTCAACAATGACAATCTAAAGCACGTGCCTATTCTTGATTGAAGAAAATGGAAAACCTCTCATTATGTTGATATTGGACCTTGACGCGCAGTGAATTCCTGCTTCCTTGTTTTATGAAAGCATCAGAATGTCAGCTGCCCCACAGATCAGGGATGCAATATGATCTTTCTGCTGAAATTGTTCAGTTAAGTTAAATAATCGAAAAACATGGTCTAGTTGCTCGAGGCACAGACAAGCTGGGATGCAGTCTGCACTGCTGTTATGGCCGTGATGGTGCTGTAATTTACCAGTGCAAGCTTTGTTAGAAGTGAAGGCATCGAGTTGCTCATATCACTCAATCTGGGAGCAATTCTTTTGTGTAAGACCCTTACCAGAGGTTTCCTCCATTGTAATTTTGAACCATGCGTAGGAATTGATGGCATTTGATTGAATGAGTGCACACAAGGTACAAGCGAAACAGGTCACTCTGAATTTGCTTGCATAGTGATCAAGTATAGGATGTCTAGGTTTGAAATTTCTCCTACTTCAAATCTTTTTCCTCTATGTCAAAACCATACACTTGATTTATGGGATTTTTTTTCCTTTTATGGTGGCAAAATTGGACCTGCTTGTGTCCTATTGCTCTATACCAAGTCAGGTTGATTTTGTACATAATTTGGAGGTCATGTCCCTGTGGGAGCCCATATCTTCAGGCTATTTCGTTCTTGCTTGTAAAACTAGTCTTTAATGTGAATTTGGAGAGCTCAAGCCGTAAAAACCATCAATGAAGTTATCATACATTGTTTTGAGGACAATATGAAAAGAAAGAGAACTTTGAACTTATATGGTCATCTGTCGAGTTTGTATTCCATGACTAACAGTCAGAATCCATGTTGACCCATATTGAAGTCATCACAATATTACACGAAGAATTATCAATTGATAGCCATGCATATATTACGTGTGTCAGTCTACATGCCCTTTGTGCTCTAGGGGTTGTTAGTCAATGACTTTATGAAAACATCCACAATGAACTTCATGATGCTTTTACTATGCTTAAACATATTGCTTCCCATAAATATGGCTTGCATAGGATAGAATCATTTTCTTGTTGGAGCTCGTCTTCAAAGTTGGATTGTTGGTTCTCCCCTATAATTTGGTGATGATAGCGGTGCTTTTCAAGCTGCTGGGTCCATTTTATTGCAGGCTCATATGTGAAGTCTCCTACGGATCAAAGTGTTCACGGAAACTTTTTGTTTGATGAGGAGAGACCCTTGCGCATTTGATGGGCAGATCATCATGAGCAAATTCAGCCTTTAGATGGAAGTTCTAACGACACCGGTGGATTTTGACAGTTTTTTGGCAGTTCTGTTTTGCATCTTCTCTGTTCTAGTTCTTAGAATCGTCAGACTAATTGAACTGATTTTTTTTTCATTCCCTTTGCCCCTCAAAGCAACTTAACAATGTAATATCAGGGGATCAACCATACTCGTTCGGGAAGTGCCTTAGTCAATTGCCTTTAGAACCTGAAAATTAACCAAGCAAAGGTAGTTCTTAGATTTCTTGCTGATTATCGTGGGATTCATTTTAGTATACTTCCTTTTCTTGGGATACTTGTGCTTCTGGGCCCTCGAGGGCATCGTGGATGCTTAAAGAGTTAAAACTCCTTGTCAATGAAACCGGCGATCAATAAACAGTAAAAGGTTAGACGGTGGTATCCACTGAAGTTCGTAAGATTTCAACTTGAATATAGGAGTTTACACCTGTGATATAGGTAGTTAAAACATGACAAAGAGACCCTAAACCTCCATCCACCCCCCCCCCCCCCCCTACTCCCTTCCGAAAAAACAAAACAAATGAAGGCTTGAGAGAGAGAAACCCATAATTAAATTCGCAAAGTGAATTTGTTTGACTCTGTTTGAAGTAAAAACCTTCTGTATGTATAGTGGAATGCGGTCCTCTGGCCGTAACTTCAATGGTCATGTCTCCGTCTGTCCCAAACGGCAAACGGTGTTCTAACAAGAAACCGAAAGATCTTCGCCAAATTTCAGCTTCCATTCATGACACTTGGTGATAATATTAGACACAACTAGACATGAAATCTAGGTAGTCACATTTCCTACCCTTCATAACGATCGCATGCAAAGACATTGCAAGTTGGCTGGTACATCTGGCAAGATATGCGACAATTTGAGAACAGCAGTTACTCAAGTAAATATCTAGAAAAAAATAGCACCAATATCAATATCAATGGCCCATTGAGTAAGCTCCAGAACAAAGTCAAGAAGAATCGTTTCGTAACTCTTTGTAAGTGGGTATATATGTCTCAACCATTGGGAAAGGAAATTACACTTCCATAAATTACCTCGTCAAGTATCTCCTTTCGAAGGAAATTATACAGTATTCAACATTACGGCCTACCATGTATGACTCACTGTGAACAAATTAAAGTATTACACAGTAGTACGCTTTTGGAACCTCATCCTGGTGTTAAAACGCACAGACTACTCAGAGCTGCAGAGTGTATACTGGACATTAGCAGCATCAGAACAATTTTCAGCTGGAGCCTAGTTTTGCCTTTTCAATATCCACTTTAGAACATGAAGAAATTCCACTCGAATCATATGAGTTTTCCCAGTTCTTCCCATCATATAGCCTGATCTCCACATGAGCCAGAGTACCAGGGTCCACGCACCTATAAGTAATGGCGATTCCATCTGGATTTGATCTTGGCAGATAAAATGATGTTATACCGCAAACTTTGCAAAAGGTATGCTTTGCCGTGTGAGTGCCGAAAGTGTAGGTTGTAAGGTATTGGTCTGAATTTCCCAAAAGTTTGAATCTTTCAGAAGGAACAATGAAGTGGATATTGCCTCTCATGGAGCAATCTGAACAGTCGCATTTCCAAGCAACTACGCTAGTCGGCGCTTTGACTTCCCACCTTACTCTCCTGCAGTGGCACCCACCACTATGAAGTAGCAGCTCAGATTCCATAACCGCACGGTCTAATTCACTGGAGGTGTGATGGCCAGACGCAAGAATGTAGGCCAATCTTCACTGCATTCATTATATAAAGATAAGTTACAATTTGATTTATAAATGCATAATGGGAAAGTAAGTAACATCTCATTACAGAAACAAGAGATAAAAGGAGGGTAGCATGGGGAAGAACCATTTTGGCAAATTCAAAGACATTCCTCGTATGATAAAGCTGTGTTAAAAGCCTAGTGAACTTCTAGAAAAGTCTCTTGTCAAAAACATCAAGAATTTTTGCCCATTTGCCCAGCTATGCAATCCATTATCGTACATGACTCGTACTGATTAAGAGCTGAAGAATTCAAGAAACACATTCAAGAGGAAAATGCAAAATGCACTTGTCCCACCAATCATAGGGAAGTGTATGTGTAGGTTATGCTTTTAACTCAGAGAAAAGGATTTCAGTGAATGGTTGCAGATAGATATAAACAATCTAAGAAAAAATTGGACTTTCAATAAGGAGTCACCTCCTAATCCGAAGTTACATAACGGAAAGACTGGAGTGGACAGCAGTAACTCCATGACCAAATGCAAGAATGAGTGGAAGTGAATGTGCAAAAAAATTGTGAAGATTGAAGAACTCAAGATGCAAAGTTCCGCTTGATAATTGTAATTTCTTGGTGTTTAGATATACTGCAACACTATTACTCCAGTACGCGCATTGCAGATTTCTTAGTTTCAGAACAGCAATAGCCAAAGTACCTCTACATTCTGTTATCGTTTCTAATTGTATTAATAATGGTGAGGAAAACCTGAAGGGGGAGTTGATTCACATCCACGCATTCAGTGAAATCGGTCGGTCTCACTCAGATATGATTGATCCATCCATAATTTCAATTCGACGAACTTGAGATAACTTTGAAGGACTCTTTGATTACTAAAAACCGGTTGCCCTTTGTCACATCCTCCTTCTCACTTACTATGAATGGGGGAAAACAGTAATCGAGGAGCATCTCTTGAGGCCCTCTCAGTAAGAACTGATTCTACCCATTGAAGTACATGATGATGGGCATATCACATCACAATCCCATTCAAACATAGACGCATGAAGCCATAATTGCCAAGTTGCTCACCGCTACGTAGTACCTGATTGAGCTTTTACAAGATAGAATCCACGAGTTCGTGAAGGACTCGAAGGGGAAAAAACAAGAAGAACAAGAAAGTAAGAGCTGGGGCAAGTTGAGAACCCTAGGTGAATCTACTGTGCTGAAGCGAGCAACAAGCAAACATGATCTGCGATGTAATCTCCCACATGGGTCTCGTAAATAAGGAAGAGAGGATGAATGAGATCAGAAAGAGGATCTTTCTGCTTTACCTTTGAGAGCTGAATATCTGAGAAGGTGAAGCGAGCTCAGGAGCAGCAAGCGCAGAGAACACCCTCAAGAGAACATCTGACCATCATTAGGAGGTGAAGTATAAATATAACCCTTGGTTGCTGACAATTCAAAAAGAAAAAGGAAAAAACTCAACCTAGTGCGTTAAGTTCTTCCGACCATCGCCAACCCCGATGTATGGGGATCCGGATCGTCTGCTCTGGGGAACACCCCAGAGCAGATCTGATCTGCCCTTCACAGCCGTCCGATCGTGATCGGACGGCTGTGTTTTTTTCTAAAAATAAAGCAACAAATAAAAGAAAAAGGTGGGACCCACACCCATTAAAGGCGGGGCCCCACCACCTGCAAGCTTGCAACCGTCCGATCAACGATCGGACGGCCACAAGATGCAGATCAGCTCTGCTCTGGGAAACACCCCAGAGCAGAGGATCCATTTCCGATGTATGGAGCATGCAAGCGAAACTCACGTAGTTTCATAAGCCCATTTCGTGATCTGACAAGGTTTGGGCACGGAGGACTTGGTCATCTCACTTCCCAGCAATCCTTGTGTCGTTTGCCGGCATTTGCTTTGAGAAAAAAGATAATCGAGATAAGAAGAAGGGGCCACATAAATGTACGAAACACGCAATCAAATACTAAATTTTTTTAATTAGTGCAATCAAGAAATTCCTTTGATTTCGTCCAATTTGGCTAATGAAAAAGTACTGACGTTGTCATTTTTAAATATTTTCTCTCTCTTATGTGATAGTGACATGGTTATATCATAAAACATTAGTCTAAAACGTAGTCATTTTGGTCTACATCTTATTTTTATTACACATTTATATAAGTTCAATTTAGAAAATAAAATTCAAAAGAAGAAGAAGAAAAAAGCAATTGTGCCCTCGTCGTCGTCGCTTCACCATGCCATCATTAGGCTAATAACCCTCACCTAGACCTAGCCAAGTGCTATCACTGGAGGAGGTCGACCGCTAACGCAGTTCTCGACTAGGTCTAGGGGAGGACCGGTGATCCTCATCCCATTGCAACTCTCGTTGGCCATCCTCCACCCTTGCCAGCCCTTCCCGTCAATTGTGGGGCAATGGTGAGGTAGTGGCGGTGATAGCTTGCAACCCTTCTCACCTGGTTTCTTATCTCCCACTTGTTTTAAAATTTTAATCTAAATAAAATTTATAACAAAAAGCCCTTGTAGGATAAAGAAATAATAATAAAAAATAATACATCATTTCTCATTGGCCAAATTAAACAAAATTAATGAAATGATTCAATTGAACTAACTTGATAATTTTTAGAACTCAATTACACTTTCGTAATAGATTTTAGGACTTCCAATGCAATTGTCCATGATGTTTATTAAAAATAGCAAAAAGGAAAACATAGAAATTTTATTTTATAAATGAATTGAAATAATAAGATATTCTAAGAATCTGGATTATAGTGTAATTGGAGGACTTCTCCATTTGTTCTAAAGAAAATAAATAATTTAGAAAATATTTTACTAGTAATAACCGTTTATATCGCTTGAAATTATTAGTCGATATAAAGCATTTTTATTGCCGATTATTTGTAAACATTTTCGTAGACAATGAAAATATTTTTTATTCTTTCACTTATGATCATTTAAAAAATATGTTGTTTTTTCAAAATTATCAATTTTTGGCAAACCAAATGAAGCCCAAATAAAGACTGATTTGACTTTATTGTGGAATGCTAATGGATTGACTTAAGCATTTAAGAATAGTTCAAGAACGAACAAATAATAATAAAAAAACTCAAGAATGATATTATATACTGGACAAACATTTAAAGACCATTCGGTGTCACTTACCAAAAAAAAAAAAAAAGACCATTCGGTGTCATTTTCCAATAGTTCAATAACTATTGTTGGTAAATTAATATTGTTTCACTAATGACATTTGATTAGAGAAAATGCCGATAGTTATGTTACAATATCATCCCTATAATATGGTCATGCTGTGTTGATTATACGATCATACTAGTGGTGTTGATTAATGATATGATTTCATTATCATTTATAAAATCCAATCACGTGGTTAAATCAAAATGAAAAAACATGGGCTGGGCCTCTAGTTCTACCGAAATAGTGATGACCCGTTTACTTCAGCGGCTTCCTCGGATAAACGCAGGCTTTCCGTTTCCGTCGGAGCTCCAGCGGGGTTGGACGATCGGAAGCAATAGACGAAGCGGAGGCGGATGGCGACGGAGCGAGACGAGCTTGCGGAGTCGCTCAACGATCTCTTCCTCAACCTGTCCACCATGGTGAAATCCGAACTCCAGGTACTTCGATTCCATTCTTCGTTTCCATCTCGAATTCCTCGAGGTTTCCGCTCTGCTTGAGGATGCATCCGCCCTCGAGATTCCGCCGATCGGTGGAGTTCTCTGATCTGATGGATGGGTGGAATGGATGTCTTGCGTCGATCGGGGCGGTCTAGGGCGCGAACAATCATTTGGAGCTGCTGGAGAAGATGAACCTGAGGGTGGCCGAGGAGTACAAGGAGTTCGGCGGCGTGGCTTCGGGGTTGAGAGTGTTCGTGGAGCAACTGAAGTCCAAGAGCGGGAGCTTCGACGAGTGCGAGCGGCAGATCAAGGCGATCGAGGATCAAGTGGCGCACTTCGAGTCCGCGGTCTCCACGCTCGACAATTACGTGTCCCTGTTGGAATCGAAGGTGCATTCGGCGTGCCGCCCGCCTCAGTGAAGGCTTCTCCGCTCGTCCCAATCCCTCGCTCTTCTTAGTTCTCTGTTTTGGTTCAAGCGTCGTGGACGTCGTCATTTGTGACGTAAGCCATTTCGCCGTGAATGTTTCATCGTATAGCAAAGGGAATGCAGCTAGATGGATCAACATCACAATGGAACTGTGTTGGTTCCAAGGTTGATCTGGTTCTGATAAAGCAATAAATAGGTGATCATCACAACCAGTGAGCTCCGTAAGATTACTGGAGACATTGCAGAACAAAGTGCTGTTACGGTTAGGGATATCATGCCATGTTATCTTGACGATCCTCCCATATTTAGCAGAAAAGTTCATTGACATGCTGAGGTAGGTGCTTGGAAGTTGTTTACAAGGTAGCACATAGAGAAATGTGGATAGATTGAAATCCTAGAAGGTTCAGGAAGTCTTGGATTTCGTGTGCCTGCTATTCAAGTGGCTTTTGGGAGGCTGGTCGTTCGAGTTAAACGGAGGCAATAAAGTTTTGTATCTAGTTGCTTGGCTTTTCATTTTCCACATTGCAGAGAGTTTAGTTAGCTACTAGTTTCTCGGTGTTCGACAGTCATCAAGTGGATTAGGGAGGGTAGAGGGCCAACTTGTTGTTGTCTGATTGGTTCCCAATGGCTTAATCAAAATCGGACTGCCGCAATTTCGCATGGCAGGTGATAATACTTCAAATAGACAAAGCCAAAAAACTAAGAAAGAAGATACTTCAACCGGTACAAATGTACGGACGCGTGGAATTCGCCAGTGGGTACTAAAATGTTCTGCATACGTTCGGAAAGCTTTCTTGGTTGGCGAATGTCAGTCCAACATAAGATGGTCATAAGAGGTCTATAACATTTTCAATGTGTCGATCCGTAGCCACATTCTGAAGCGCTATGTGCTTTCAACATTGCCTGGTCTTTGGAGCATGAGGACCATCTACTCTGCAACTTGCCGAGGCGTCTGTCAGTCCGCCTTGGTATTCTTTGTCGATTGCGAAAACGAAGGCAACATCGACAACTAAAGAACCTCGATAGCATGCGCCATATTTCCTAAAATCCAGCCGAAAAGTTAAAAAGTTTCTGTAGGATTCCGATTCCACCTCCAACGCCCCTGATAGAGACAATTTAACACTGGTAGAACAATTCCCTGGCTATAAGGACAAGTCAGAAGAGTTCATTCATTAGAGAACACAAATTGTTGTACTCCAGGCCCAGGCTTATCCACCTAACATCAGGATTCAAAACTTCACCAATCGGCCAACCCCCATGCTCATATTTATTGCAGACAACAGAACAATCAATGGAAGAAGCCAAAAATTTTTGCATTTTCAAAACCAACCCATCTGCATCTCCCCTTTCCCTTTCCCTTTTCTTTATCTTTCTCATTCATTTTTATATGTGGTCCATCGTCACTAGAAATTTCCATAAGATATAAATATTCAGATGACTTTTGTTACGGTGATCGATTTCATACGGGTCCAGAGTGGTTGACAGTGCTTGTGCGACAAGAGTTCCTCCGCCTAAAGTGACATAATAAAGATCCTTTACGTTGGACTGCCGTTGTTCTTTCTTTCACCAGGAAAAGGAAAGAAAACACCACGTGATACGCCAGCGAAGTACCAACGTTATATCGTCAATAAGCGTGGAGCTTCAAATCTCCACATATTCCATTTGAACTCCCTTCTTGTGATACACCTTTCTCATGCCACCTTATTCTCCTCCTCCTCCTCCTCCTCCTTCATCCTCCTCCCCCTCCTTCAGCTTATCCATGGAAAGAAAGAAATCGAGAAGCAGAGGAAGCGTAGATGAATTGGCTCTAGCCAAAGCGGCCGCATGGGCATGGTACGAACGCGGGTTGGGGTCGGAGGGGAAGCCGATTCGAGAGCATGACGTCACGAGGACTCCCCGAGCCCCGAGGCCGTCGCGGTACAAGCAAGAAGCCATGAGATTGGCTCAACTTGCCGAGTCCCAGAATGAGACAGAGAGGGAGAAGGAGAAAGAGAACTCTCTAATTGATCCATACGAAGTGCACATGATTTCGAGGCAACTAGATCGGTTTATGAAGTCAAGTCGAATCTACAACAACAACTACGCTGGTTCCGCCAAGGCCAGGCTTCATCACGATCACCGGAAATACGACCTGTCATCGCCCGAGAGCGAGAGAAGTAGCGGCAGGAAGGCCCAGACGAAGAATAAGAAGAAGAAGAGTTTAGGTTTTTGGCAGAAGCATGGAGTGATGTGTGGAACAAGAGACGACGTGGTGGAGGCATCGGTTTTCAGGGAGGCCAGGTCAAGTCACAACAAGCACGCCCCGTTGATCAGATGAGACGTCCACAACGTGATCACGCCGTTCTTTTTGTACCATGATCAAACCAAAACGAGCGACTTAAGCAAAGTCAAGAAGAGCGTCGCGTAAATTCTGATGTTGTGTTGATCGACAAGGTTTGCATCCATACCTTGTGAATATGTAAGACATGTGGTTTATGATGCGAGCAGGGTTTCCACAGGTGGGTTCAGCCATCATCTCTTACTCACCGTTTGGAGACTGAAACTGGCTTGCAGGAGCTGAGAAAGTGGCACTTTCCTCAGACCCATCAGATCCATCCCTTGAGAAAAACGTTTCAGGGATCGAGATGCATCTTTGCACGATACAATCGTGTTAACTTATCGCTCACGCTACGAATAAGAACAAGCCAATGCTAAAAGTTGATGATAAACTATCTTCTCCATGCGGAGGAGAGAGGTTCTCTCGTCATGGCCTACATCAGGGAGTGATGTTTTTGTCTGGTTGCTTCCAGATATCCTCTCTCTCTCTCTCTCTCTCTCTCTCTCTCTCTCTCTCGGTCACCTTCTTGTTCATTATTTATGCCGCTCAACAATATATTCCTGCGCGATTAATAGTATCTTCTATCATCTCATCTATTTCGAGTTCTGAATACTACGACTAACACTCATTGATGAGTCTCGCTTCTATTATCGAGAGATCTTTGTCGTCGCTGATCTCATAGTGCCTGATAATAATTTTCAAAGAATTATGACATCGCCAATTTATTCCGACATCTATACAAATAATCCTGCTATTCATTCTCATACTATTGTAGCAAATGAAGCTTCTTACAGGGAATTGCAACGACTCATGTGCTAAAATCCATGAAAGAGACGAATTTATCCTAAAGGACTAAGGAAAAGCATTTTAAAAGGTGTAGGGATGATTTCGAATTAAGAAAAAGGAAGTGGGTGATTTTTGAATTTCGGACAAATGGAAGGATCGCCGGTTACATTGCGTTATATGACCTTTAGTCCTGCTTTGGAGCTCTCTCGCCCTGCTAATATGGCCCGTCTTACTCTCTCCAAAATTCGCCTCCTCCGCCGTGACACCTCAGCTTCCTCCGCCGTCTTCTCCACCGGCGCCACCTGGTACAGCCCTCCGCCACCGTGCCACCGGCACGACCCGATCCTCTCTCTCCTCTCCGAAGCCATATCCAGTACTCCCACCAAGCCCCTTCATTCCAACTCCTCTCTCCGCAAACTCCTCCCTTCTATCACCTCCGACCACATCACCGACCTCATCGTTCGCAACCGTCACAGCCTCTCTCCTTCCTCTGTCTTCTCCTTCTTCAACTTCGTCTCCGCGCAGCCCAACTTCCGCCTCGCCGTTGGATCCTGCTGCGCCATGGCTCACTTCCTCTGCTCTCACAAAATGTTCGCTGAGGCGCAGTCCGTGATCAATCTCGTCGTCTCTCGTAAGGGAAAGGATTCGTCTTCCTCGCTCTTTCGCTTGCTTCTCGAAACCAGAAGTGCCCATCAATCCGTTTTCATATTTGATGCATTGATCATCGCTTATGCGGATGCCAATTACGTGTCTGATGCGATTGAGTGCTTTAGGCTCACGAGGAAGCGTAATTTCCCTGTCCCATTTCGTGGTTGTGTTCTTTTGCTCAATAAAATGTTGAAAAATAGCTTGCCGGAGGCAGCTTGGGGGTTTTATATGGAGACTCTGAATGATGGTTTCCCTGCTAATATATATAGTTTTAACATTTTAATGAGCAGGTTTTGTAAAGTGGGTAAAGTTAAGTCTGCACGGTTATTATTCAATGAAATCCCAAAGTGGGGTTTGGCCCCAAGTATCGTTAGTTTCAATACATTGATCAGTGGATATTGTAAGGTTGGCAACTTAGAGGAGGGGTTTGGGTTAAAGAGAGTCATGGAGAAGAGTGGATTTCAGGCTGATGTGTTCACTTACAGTACTTTGATAAATGGCTTGTGTAAGGAGAGCAGGATAGAGGATGCAAATCTCTTGTTGAGGGAAATGTCCGAGAGAGGTATTGTTCCAAATGATGTTATTTTTACTACCTTAATTGACTGGCAGTACAAGAATGGGAGGATTGATGTGGCTACAGATATTTATCAACAAATGTTGAGCGCTGGTGTAAGACCTGATTTGGTTACATATAACACACTCATCAATGGCCATTGTAGGGTGGGACACTTAAGAGAAGCAAGGAAGCTTGTGGGAGAAATGAAATCGATAGGATTAAATCCTGACAAGATCACATACACTACGCTTATTGATGGAATATGCAAAGAGGGAGACATAGAATCTGCTTTAGGTATGAGGAAGGAAATGGTTGAGAAGGGAATGGAGCTTGATAATGTTGCATTTACGGCTTTAATATCAGGGCTTTGCAAGGCAGGACGCACTGTAGATGCTGAAAGAGTACTGAGAGAGATGTTAAAAGTGGGAATTAAACCAGAGGACGCAACATATACAATGATCATGGATGGATTTTGTAAGAAGGGCGACACAAAGATGGGCTTTAAATTGCTTAAGGAGATGCAAAGCGATGGGCATGTACCAGGTGTTGTGACATACAATGTGCTTATGAATGGACTATGTAAACAAGGTCAGATGAAAAATGCCAAGATGCTCTTAGATGCAATGATGAATTTGGGTGTGGTTCCAGATGACATTACCTACAACATTTTATTGGATGGGCATTGCAAGCATGGAAACTTTGCAAATTTTGGTAAAATAAGAGATGAAAAAGGGCTTATTCAGGATTATGCCTCGTATACTTCATTGGTTAACGAATTGACTAAAGCGTCAAAATCTCCCCGAAAGGGATGACTGCAACTTCTCCAAACTATGTTTTATCTCTTAGTTCGACGGGCAAAACAGAATAGACAACCAAATGATTTGTTGTGTTAAGCCCAGCTTTTTCTGAAGCTCTGGATAAACGCGAAGCTGTTCAACAATGACAATCAAAAGCACGCGCCTATTATTGATTGAAGAAAATGGAAAACCTCTCATTATGTTGATATTGGACCTTGATGCGCAGTGAATTCCTGCTTCCTTGTTTTATGAAAGCATCAGAATGTCAGCTGCCCCACAGATCAGGGATGCAATATGATCTTTCTGCTGAAATTGTTCAGTTAAGTTAAATAATCGAAAAACATGGTCTAGTTGCTCGAGGCACAGACAAGCTGGGATGTAGTCTGCACTGCTGTTATGGCTGTGATGGTGCTGTAATTTACCAGTGCAAGCTTTGTTAGAAGTGAAGGCATCGAGTTGCTCATATCACTCAATCTGGGAGCAATTCTTTTGTGTAAGACCCTTATCAGAGGTTTCCTCCATTGTGATTTTGAACCATGCGTAGGAATTGATGACGTTTGATTGAATGAGTGCACACAAGGTACAAGCGAAACAGGTCACTCTGAATTTGCTTGCATAGTGATCAAGTATAGGACGTCTAGGTTTGAAATTTCTCTTACTTAAAATCTTTTTCCTCTATGTCAAAACCATACACTTGATTTGTAGGATTTTTATTCCCTTTATGGTGGCAAAATTGGACCTGCTTGTGTCCTATTGCTTTATACCAAGTCAGATTGATTTTGTACATAATTTGGAGGTCATGTCCCTATGGGAGCCCATATCTTCAGGCTATTTCGTTCTTGCTTGTAAAACTAGTGTTTAATGTGAGTTTGGAGAGCTCAAGCTGTAAAAACCATCAATGAAGTTATCATACATTGTTTTGAGGACAATATGAAAAGAAAGAGAACTTTGAACTTATACGGTCGTCTGTCGAGTTCGTATTCCATGACTAACAGTCAGAATCCATGTTGACCCATATTCAAGTCATCACATTATCACACGAAGTATTATCAATTGATAGCCATGGATATATTATGTGTGTCAGTCTACATGCCCTTTGTGCTTTAGGGGTTGTTAGTCAATGACTTTATGAAAACATCCACAATGAACTTCATGATGCTTTTACTATGCTTAAACATATTGCTTCCCATAAATATGGCTTGCATAGGATAGAATCAGTTTCTTGTTGGAGCTCGTCTTCAAAGATGGATTGTTGGTTCTCCCCTATAATTTGGTGATGATAGCGGTGCTTTTCAAGCTGCTGGGTCCATTTTATTGCAGGATCATATGTGAAGTCTCCTACGGATCAAAGTGTTCACGGAAACTTTTTGTTTGATGAGGAGAGACCCTTGCGCATTTGATGGGCTGATCATCATGAGCAAATTCAGCCTTTAGATGGAAGTTCTAACGACACCGTTGGATTTTGACAATTTTTTGGCAGTTCTGTTTTGTATCTTCTCTGTTCTAGTTCTTAGAATCAGCAGACTAATTGAACTGATTTTTTTTTTCATTCCCTTTGCCCCTCAAAGCAGCTTAACAATGTAATATCAGGTGATCAACCATACTCGTTCGGGAATTGCCTTAGTCAATTGCCTTTAGAACCTGAAAATTAACTAAGCAAAGGCGTAGTTCTTAGATTTCTTGCTGATTATCGTTGTATTCATTTTAGTATACTTCCTTTTCTTAGGATACTTGTGCTTCTGGGCCCTCGAGGGCATCGTGGATGCTTAAAGAGTTAAAACTCCTTGTCAATGAAACCGGCGATCAATAAACAGTAAAAGGTTAGACAGTGGTATCCACTGAAGTTCGTAAGATTTCAACTCGAAATAGGAGTTTACACCTGTGATATAGGTAGTTAAAACATGACAAAGAGACCCTAAACCTCCATCCACCACCCCCCCCCTTCCGAAAAAAAAAAACAAAGAAAGGCTTGAGAGAGAGAAACCCATAATTAAATTTGCAAAGTGAATTTGTTTGACTCTGTTTGCAGTAAAAACCTTCTGTATATATAGTGGAATGCAGTCCTCTGGCCGTAGCTTCCATGGTCATGTCTCTGTCTGTCCCAAACGGCAAACGGTGTTCTAACAAGAAACCAAAAGATCTTCGCCAAATTTCAGCTTCCATTCATGACGCTTGGAGATAATATTAGACACACCTAGACATGAAATCTAGGTAGTCACATTTCCTACCCTTCATAACGTTCGCATGCAAAGACATTGCAAGTTGGCTGGTACATCTGGCAAGATATGCGACAATTTGAGAACAGCAGTTACTCAAGTAAATATCTAGAAAAAAACAGCACCAATATCAATATCAATGGTCCATTGAGTAAGCTCCAGAACAAAGTCAAGAAGAATCGTTTCGTAACTCTTTGTAAGTGGGTATAAATGTCTCAACCATTGGGAAAGGAAATTACACTTCCACAAATTACCTTGTCAAGTATCTCCTTTCGAAGGAAATTATACAGTATTCAACATTACGGCCTACCATGTATGACTCACTGTGAACAAATTAAAGTATTACACAGTAGTACGCTTTTGGAACCTCATCCTGGTGTTAAAACGCACAGACTACTCAGAGCTGCAGAGTGTATACTGGACATTAGCAGCATCAGAACAATTTTCAGCTGGAGCCTAGTTTTGCCTTTTCAATATCCACTTTAGAAAATGAAGAAATTCCACTCGAATCATATGATTTTTCCCAGTTCTTCCCATCACATAGCCTGATCTCCACATGAGCCAGAGTACCAGGGTCCACGCACCTATAAGTAATGGCAATTCCATCTGGATTTGATCTTGGCAGATAAAATGATGTTATACCGCAAACTTTGCAAAAGGTATGCTTTGCCGTGTGAGTGCCGAAAGTGTAGGTTGTAAGGTATTGGTCTGAATTTCCCAAAAGTTTGAATCTTTCAGAAGGAACAATGAAGTGGATATTGCCTCTCATGGAGCAATCTGAACAGTCGCATTTCCAAGCAACCACGCTAGTCGGAGCTTTGACTTCCCACCTTACTCTCCTGCAGTGGCACCCACCACTATGAAGTAGCAGCTCAGATTCCATAACCGCACGGTCTAATTCACTGGAGGTGTGGTGACCAGATGCAAGAATGTAGGCCAATCTTCACTGCATTCATTATGTAAAGATAAGTTCCAATTTGATTTATAAATGCATAATGGGAAAGTAAGTAACATCTCATTACAGAAACAAGAGATAAAAGGAGGGTAGCATGGGGAAGAACCATTTTGGCAAATTCAAAGACATTCCTCATATGATAAAGCTGTGATAAAAGCCTAGTGAACTTCTAGAAAAGTCTCTTGTCAAAAACATCAAGAAATTTTTGCACATTTGCCCGGCTATGCAATCCGTTATCTTACATGACTCGTACTGATTAAGAGCTGAAGAATTCAAGAAACACATTCAAGAGGAAAATGCAAAATGCACTTGTCCCACCAATCATAGGGAAGTGTATGTGTAGGTTATGCTTTTGCCTCAGAGAAAAGGATTTCAGTGAAAGGTTGCAGATAGATGTAAACAATCTAAGAAAAAATTGGACTTTCAATAAGGAGTCACCTCCTAATCCGAAGTTACGTAACGGAAAGACTGGAGTGGACAGCAGTAACTCCATGACCAAATGCAAGAATGAGTGGAAGTGAATGTGCAAAAAAATTGTGAAGATTGAAGAACTCAAAATGCACAGGTCCGCTTGATAATTGTAATTTCTTGGTGTTTAGATATACTGCAACACTATTACTCCAGTATGCGCATCGCAGATTTCTTAGTTTCAGAACAGCAATAGCCAAAGTACCTCTACATTCTGCTATCGTTTCTAATTGTATTAATAATGGTAAGGAAAACCTGAAGGGGGAATTGATTCACATCCACGCATTCAGTGAAATCAGTCGGTCTCACTCAGATATGATTGATCTATCCATAATTTCAATTCGATGAACTTGAGATAACTTTGAAGGACTCTTTGATTACTAAAAACCGGTTGCCCTTTGTCACATCCTCCTTCTCACTTACTATGAATGGGGGAAAACAGTAAACGAGGAGCATCTCTTGAGGCCCTCTCAGTAAGAACTGATTCTACCCATTGAAGTACATGATGATGGGCATGTCACATCACAATCCCATTTAAACATAGACGCATGAAGCCATAATTGCCAAGTTGCTCACCGCTACGTAGTACCTGATTGAGCTTTTACAAGATAGAATCCACGAGTTCGTGAAGGACTCAAAGGGGAAAAAAAGAAGAACAAGAAAGTAAGAGCTGGGGCAAGTCGAGAACCCTAGGCGAATCTACTGTGCTGAAGCGAGCAACAAGCAAACATGATCTGCGATGTAATCTCCCACATGGGTCTCGTAAATAAGGAAGAGAGGATGAATGAGATCAGAAAGAGGATCTTTCTTCTTTACCTTTGAGAGCTGAATATCTGAGAAGGTGAAGCCAGCTCAGGAGCAGCAAGCGCAGAGAACACCCTCAAGAGAACATCTGACCACCATTAGGAGGCGAAGTATAAATACAACCCTTGGTTGCTGACAATTAATAAAAAAAAAAAAAAAAAAGCTCAACCTAGTGCGTCAAGTTCTTCCGACCATCGGCAACCACGATGTATGGAGCATGCAAGCTAAACTCACGTAGTTTCATAAGCCCATGTCGTGATCTGACAAGGTTTGGGCACGGAGGACTTGGTCATCTCACTTCCCAGCAATCCTTGTGTCGTTTGCCGGCATTTGCTTTGAGTAAAAAGATAATCGAGATAAGAAGGGGCCACATAAATGTACGAAACACGCAATCAAATACTAAAATTTTTTAATTAGTGCAATCAAGAAATTCCGTTGATTTCGTCCAATTTGGCTAATGAAAAAGTATTGACGTTGTCATTTTTAAATATTTTCTCTCTCTTATGTGGTAGTGACATGGTTATATCATAAAACATTAGTCTAAAACGTAGTCATTTTGGTCTAAATCTTATTTTTATTACAAATTTATATAAGTTCAATTTAGAAAATAAAATTAAAAAGAAGAAGAAAAAAAAAAGCAATTGTGCCCTCGTCATCGTCGCTTCACCATCCCATCATTAGGCTAATAACCCTCACCTAGACCTAGCCAAGTGCTATCACTGGAGGAGGTCGACCGCTAACGCAGTTCTCGACTAGGTCTAGGGGAGGACCGGTGATCCTCATCCCATTGCAACTCTTGCTGGCCATCCTCCACCCCTTGCCAGCCCTTCCCGTCAATTGTGGGGTAATGGTGAGGTAGTGGCGGTGATAGCTTGCAACCCTTCTCACCTGGTTTCTTATCTCCCACTTTTTAAAAAAAATTAATCTAAATAAATTTTATAACAAAAAAGCCCTTGTAGGACAAAGAAATAATAGAAAAACAATACATCATTTTTCATTAGCCAAATTAAATGAAATTAATGGAATCATTCAATTGAACTAACTTGATAATTTTTAGGACTCGATTGCACTTTCAAGACAGATTTTAAGATTTCCAATGTAATTGTCCATAATGTTTATTAAAAAATAGAAAAAAAAGAAAACATATAATTTTTATTTTATAAATGAATTGAAATAATAAGATATTCTAAGAATCTGGATTATAGTGTAATTGGAGGACTTCTCCATTTGTTCTAAAGAAAATAAATAATTTAGAAAACATTTTACTAGAAATAACCGTTTATATCGCTTGAAAGGATTAGTCGATAAAAAGCATTTTTATTGCCGATAATAATTTATTTGTAAACATTTTCATAGACAATGAAAATATTTTTTATTCTTTCACTTATGATCATTTAAAAAATATATATATTCAAAATTATTCATTTTTGGCAAACCAAATGGAGCCCAAATAAAGACTGATTTGACTTTATTGTGGAAAGCTAATGGACTGACTTAAGCATTTAAGAATAGTTCAAGAACCACGTTAGAACAAATAATAATAAAAAACCCAAAATGATATTATATATTGGACAAACATTTAAAGACCATTCGGTATCATTTTCCAATAGTTCAATAACTATTATTGGTAAATTAATATTGTTTCACTAATGACATTTGATTAGAGAATATGCCGATAGTTATGTTACAATATCATCCCTATAATATGGTCATGCAGTGTTGATTATATGATCATACTAGTGGTGTTAATTAATGATATGATTTCATTATCATTTATAAAATCAAATCACGTGGTTAAATCAAAATGAATAAACATGGGCTGGGCCTTAGTTCTACCGAAATAGTGATAACCCGTTTACTTCGGCGGCTTCCTCGGATAAAGGGAGGCTTTCTGTTTCCGTCGGAGCTCCAGCGGGGTTGGACGATCCGAAGCAATAGACGAAGCGGAGGCGGATGGCGACGGAGCGAGACGAGCTTGCGGAGTCGCTCAACGATCTCTTCCTCAACCTGTCCACCATGGTGAAATCCGAACTCCAGGTACTGTGATTCCATTCTTCGTTTCCATCTCGAATTCCTCGAGGTTTCTGCTCTGTATGAGGATGCATCCGCCCTTGAGATTCCGCCGATCGGTGGAGTTCTCTGATCTGATGGATGGGTGGAATGGATGTCTTGCGTCGATCGGGGCGGTCTAGGGCGCGAACAATCATTTGGAGCTGCTGGAGAAGATGAACCTGAGGGTGGCCGAGGAGTACAAGGAGTTCGGCGGCGTGGCTTCGGGGTTGAGAGTGTTCGTGGAGCAACTGAAGTCCAAGAGCGGGAGCTTCGACGAGTGCGAGCGGCAGATCAAGGCGATCGAGGATCAAGTGGCGCACTTCGAGTCCGCGGTCTCGACGCTCGACAATTACGTGTCCCTGTTGGAATCGAAGGTGCATTCGGCGTGCCGCCCGCCTCAGTGAAGGCTTCTCCGCTCGTCCCAATCCCTCGCTCTTCTTAGTTCTCTGTTATTGTTCAAGCGTCGTGGACGTCGTCATTTGTGACGTAAGCCATTTCGCCATGAATGTTTCATCGTATAGCAAACCACACATAAATCAACCGCAGGGACCCGAGACTTCTGATTTCTCGCTTTGAAAAAATGGCCCCACTTCACGACTTCATCATGGTCATAAAAATAGTTGTACTATCGAAGGCGATAGCCCCCTCTCTTCATCCGCCGTTCCTCAAAAACACGTTCGATCTATAAATAGCAAATGCACGAGCACGGCATGTTTGATTCCGAGGAACTGTATGTGGACGAATCCATGGATCCGCAACTCCTAAGTTTTGTTTGCTCACATTTGCTGGAAGTAATATGAATGATCTCAGACTTGCAAGAATTCATTGGTTAACAAGAGTTCACAAAATCAAGTCATTCAAGAAACCAATGCTACGGATTCTCATATGCATGACTAAAGGGTTCAAATTGTCGAGTACGCAAGGGGCCCCTGATCTGGAATAGATTACGAGCGTATATTTTGCTGTTGGTGAGATCCCCAATACACAGAAATTAAGCCCGCGAGGACGCAAGTCTCGTAAGGCACCATCCTCATCAATGGTTCAGCCCGTGATTCCTCCACCTATGGTGTTGCACCTGAACACTTTTAACAGACTCAAATCGTCAGTCAGTCCCTCTTCAAGGCTTTTGTAATAAAGGTTCTCGTGGTTACTATGGCGAGGTAGGCTAAAACTGTAATGGAAATGCCTCCCAATAGAACAAAATGGTCATAAGTCGAGTCCTGGACTGTATATACACGAAGGCCGATTGCACCCCAGTCGCTCTCTGTCCAAACTGGGTCCACCATTCCCATGGGATCAGAAGAATTTGGAGGGAGCACTTTCCAAGAGCCAGATTCATACTTCAGACGGGTTGAATAAGCTGGAACGTACCTGACATCCATAAGCTTAAATACATAAAAATCTAGGAGAAAACAATATCAGTACGAATAATTGAAGGAGAACATTAAATAGCGGCCTGCCCACCGCTTCAATGCATTAGTAACAGAAAGGTTCTTAACAAGTTATCATTGTTATTAAAGAGTGTCCTAACTAGAGAGACCCAATGAAAATAGGCACACCTGAAGTGAAAGATAGGTTTTTTCCCATACATGTGTGAGGCACTAATCAGAGAGGAGAAAATGCAGCAATAAGGGTAATTATGGGTATATTCGTGTCTCCAGTTCTTTCGCCTAGCCAAAATATCTCCACATCTTCAGGACAGTGTGCTAGAATTCTTTTATGCTCTAGAAGATGCTTCAAAGTAATCTCCTGGAACCAACTCATCCTAGGTTCACAATTACATACGGCATTTTGTCAGGACTTCCTTTATGCCTCTATGTGTAGATTCTGAAGACACACTAATTTAGCATGCAGCAGTAAGCAGTCCTCTTGTCCAATTTTCACAAATAACAAAGTAAATAGTATGCCTATAGATAGACAAATACTACTATTTCGTCAGACCTGGTTGAAGAGACGACACAAACTCCTTTCTGATCAGTTTCTGCTCTGATGCAAACTTCACCTTCATTAGTACAATTCTGTGAACAATCTGAACTAAAATTCTGCCTCCAGATAGAAGTCTTGTCTGCGAGAAAATTCCATAAGAACCGAGAGGTATCATCCACATAAACAGGATGAGATAAGGGTTCTCCAATCAGAACACCCGCATAGTGGCTTGGGCAGGTAGTGCTAGGTGAGATGTAGCTCTTCACCAAAGCACAGGATAGACCCGGTTCACAGCTCAGCAGACATCCCATAAGTTCTTGCACAAGAGATTCATTTACATTGACCGTACCAAGTGCTGAATTGCTCGAGTTTTTTTCATCACTAACTAGAACATATAGGGTGCGGGCAATTATTGTAGCAGCATCTGCTACAGCAGAAGCATTTATATTTGCTGCATTGAAGCATGAGTTAGACAACCAGTGATAAGTGTATGCTCAATAAGACTTGCAATTAATACGTAACAGAGAACAAACTCAGAAAGTTCAGGGTCATCTTACCCAAATCATCAAGGTGACTATGGTAGAAGTTGTTGGTGAAGGAAGCATCAAAATCTTCTAATATAACCCCAGATGTCTGAGAGTTCTGCTTAAGGAAGAGGAAAAACATATATGCATTCAAATTGCTGAATCAAATACTTTCCCTTGTACTTAGCTTTAGTTACTTTCACTCCTCCAATATAACATTGTCACTAGAATTTTCCTTGTCCCCTCAAATGTTTTTTTTTTCGTCTTCTGTATGGACCATCTTAACCTCACCAAGTCTCTAATAACTGTGTAAAAATACATAGTTATCTAGAAGAGACAACAAATGTCCTGTTGAGGAGGCAGGTCCTATCAAACACTTGTTCTACACGAGAATTTTAGGATGAAATGAAATGTCCAAGTGGAAAAAATAAGCTTCCCTGCCGTCAGCCAAACTTAGAGATATAATCAAGTCTGTTGCATGCATACTGAACCAATAGTTAGCATAATAACATCCCATGATGTCATTTAAGCACGTTAATGACTTCAAGTTTACGGACTTGTACAAAATGACTTCACGAACCTTTCCAAGAAATGCCATGAGAGATGATGGGGGTATCCCCGGATTTGCAGTACTTGCCGAGGATATTGTGATTTGACCAGAAAAGAGGGAATCTCCAGCTTGTTTTAAGGCGTTCAATGTCTCATTGATGACAGATGAAGCCTGTGTTCACAAACACGGAGTATTATGACTAAAAACAAGTCAACAAAGGCCAGACATGCATTAAGCTAGTTTAGCAAAAAACATCTGTAAAAATTAATATATATAGTTGCTGTAATTGAACAATTGTTCACATGACATTCAAGAAACCCATAAAAGACGACATTAGAGCCAAGTTAGAGTGTCTAGAAAAAACATGAAGCTGTACTATTAAGTGAATCCGCCATAAACCAAAATTCCTCTTTTGCCACATGTAGATCAAGGTCATCATTCGACTAAACTATGATTTGCTGTGCATTTAGTTGCCAACAAAAGGACTTACTTTTGGCTCTACAGCTTGAGAGGACATTTGGTACATTAGTCATACCATATCACAAGTTGGATGTCGCTTAAGAAAATAATAGTAATAAATTAAGTTCACTGGATATGCAACACGGCATTTAGACTGCATATATCAGGTGACAAGTATCTAATCCGACAACAAGAATTGGCACACTACTGGAAACAAATTAAATTTCCAATGCACTTTAACTGACACAAGAGAACAGATATTGATAGATATATTTTGATTTTAGAGTGTAATAAGCTCTCACCCCAGCTGTGTGAGCGAAAAATTTCTTGACTCCTTGACCTGCCCTTTTTCCAACAGATCCAACTTCCAGGACCTATGCAGAAGCATTTGTCAAGCCAACAGTTCCAATTAGCATAAAATGAGAGAGAATGTATCACACCAGCATAAGAAAATAATGTTCCAGGGGAAATGTTTGTAGAAAATACTAATAAAAAAACGAAACAATTGCATATTGAATTCGGCCTTCAGGCAGCAAATCCAATAACTGAAGAAACTGACAATAACATTACGGTTATGAGCCCCATATAAATTAGTGAACTTAACTGACAATAACATTACGGTTATGAGCCCCATATAAATTAGTGAACTAAGTAAGTACATGGTCTGAGAAATGCATTTTATCAAGACTAGGAAATTACCATCTCAATTGATGTCTCATTGAGACCACTGACAGAGTCCGAATGCAAATCAAGCTCGTACAAGAATCTCCTGCTACCAAGGTAGCCCCAAGCTTCTCCAGTGAAAAAAAGAAAAACAAGCTGCATTACACGTCAAAATATCAGGATAGTAAATAGAGTAGAGATATACCATAGTGTAAAGCATGCTCTAGAGGCAAATGATGAAATAAGAAACAGTAAGCACATCACTTCTAAGCAAACATGAGAATACACAAGCATCCCTGCACGCATGCACAGGGACATGTACGTCTTCCTACATTAGCTTTTAAGGAATCTCATAAGCACCAAAAGGCCAAAGCAAATTGCAACAAGGCAAAACCTGTCAAAGTACATGGACTCACCACTTCTAGCTCTCAAGTGAACTAGTACATAAATCTGTCAAGTCCTCATAAAACAAAGTACCAGAACATTTATGCACATCTAAGGGTTTGCTCCAAAGGTTAAGAAAGCTTAATCAAGAAGTGGAAAGGGGAAAAGAATATGAATACAGAAATACTATACAGATCGGCAAGAAATGTGAAGAAAATGCTATCACAAGGATATTTAGGCATCAGATTCTGTTCGACCATGTGCACTCCACATGAGCACCAGACATTAATAGACAGTCTAACGGCCTCTATGGACAGATTCTTATCATTTGCACACCTGTCTACTGGAATTAGCCAATCCATCAACACGAGAAAGTGCATCTACAGCTGCCAGCAATGCAATCATTCCCTGAAAATAGTCCGCAATCAAAATTTTGTCCATAAACCAAGAAAACAGAATCCTGATCTTTTTTTAAGCAAAAGTATAAGCAGTGGGACATACGATCTTTCTGTGAGGATATGAACAGTGAAGTGAAGACTTACAGATATAGGGGATTCTGCTCCAAGACTTTTGTCACGAAAAAATGAGGCAGAATCCATTGATGCAACAGTTAGAATTACACCCTTGGATTGGTTTGAGTATGAAGCATTGATAGGTGGGAGTGATGACCAGACACTGCCCTTCACAATTGCAAGATATTGTTAAAATCTGCCATAATAGGAGATAAGAAGGTAGAACTTCACTGATATCAAGTATTTGCATCAGAGACCCAAAAATTAAAAAAAGAAAAATGCTCCAAGCCTCCATGAGATTCCAAGCGAGCACTTCAATGAGCTACTAAAGGAAAGGGATCTTAGAAAATTGTTACAACCACGATACTGAATTGGAAGTGGTATGAAGGTATCTCTACTGATAAGAATGGGAGATAAACGACACATTCTTATGGTAAACACGTTAATAAATAGTGTCTTTATGACATGATCATTTCTGTCCCAATGTTATCAATCGGTTGTAGAAGCAGCACTAACTTTCATAGATGATAAAATTCAAGAAAGTAACATAAGGAAACACAAGTTAGATACATTGAACCGGCTATATTTGGAAGCTTTAGTAGGAGACATCCTACTTGGAGTAGCATGTACCCACATATTTTTCGGTAAAATTTATAAAAGGCTATTAACAGCCGGCTGACAACTGATATGATATTCATGAACACCTCACCTGTATCCACCGAGTGGCAAACAAGTTTGTTCTTCTAAACAAGACTGTGAATCTCGAGTCCCAGATTTTGTTGTCTAACTCAGAAAGAACATAAATGAAAAAAAAAAAGAATTAGAAACTCCAGCCTCGGAAGAAGAGAGATAACTGCTCGTGCAGGGGAAAGAGAACTTCCTTTACCTGCATCACAAGATCAAATTCCGCCACATGTGTGGTATAAGCTTTCTTGCGCTTCTCATTACTGGCTGAAAGCTGCACAAAGTGAATCAATTATATCCATGTTTTGATTACCATAGGAATCAGCTTTCTGAACTCTTGGCAAAAAATTTAGCCCATTTAACCCTTTAAACAAATGCTGAAAGAAACTAGCAGAGTGATTGCCTTCAAATACTAGCATCTAAACAAAGGGTGTCTTACCTCCTGAACGCTCAGGGAGCTAATTGCAGAAAGTAAAAAAACAGGAAACTGATAGGAATTCCACATTATGCCAGACCCCTGAAAATACAAAAAATTTGATGCTTCAGCCTCTTGAAGACATATTCCCCAACTATGAATCATAATTAATGCAGTAGAGTGTGAGCAACCACTGATTTCCATTCAAAAACATCAATGTGAACTAAGTGAACTCTTTGTTGGAATGAAAGACCTTAAATGATATTTGCTAGAGATTGTCCTTGTAAAACAAGTGCTGCCCTAATTATTAAATCATTATATTATGAAATAATATGTCGTGCTGTTACGATATAAAAAGCGAAATGCGTTATAATATATCAGAAAGGCTAAATCCATAGATACACCATGATAAATGTCAGATAGGTTTGTGTTGATTGATTCATATACATTAGGAGAATACGTCCGCACTGTATTCATTTTTTCTAGATTCATGTGATATATGCTTGAAATTGACTTGGTCAAACTAAACAAGTAGAAAGTTGACACCTTGAACTAACAAAAGTTGACAACCCAGGTAATTATTAATTTAGAAATCTTGTTATTTCTCATAAAGATAGAAGTTCAATTAAAAGCCAGGACAAGTAAAAGTAGTATGAGTTGATAAAATTGAGAGAACTAGATGGTAACCTCAAAGAACTGAACTGATGAAGGAGGAACCTAAAAGTTAATTTAAAGGAAGCATCATATCTTACTAAACCCCTTGTGTATAGCATACCAGAGGGTTCCATTCATAGCTGATATTCTGGTAGGGTGAGAATTTAGCTTGTGGGAACTTCTGGTCTGGAGAGAGTCCTATGAGGAGTGAACAATGCCACCATTAACAGCACCTAGATAAAATGTCCTTCAATATGCTTATTTAAGTAAACAATGCACGTGATGAACAATTAGATGCACTGTACCCAATATCTTTTGGGAAGAAGATACAGATTCCACCAGAACACCGCCAACATTCTGAGCAAAATCCAAATCGTTTGAAACTCTGGAGATAGAAAAGTGTCATGATATCAGCAAGGGAATGAAAATACCGTAATCTTCATCCTAAAGTAAACAGATAGCGGGAGATCACATAGTCCATGGATGCATCCTCTGTGTTCAATAAATGGATATGCAATTTAGTGCTAGTAGCTAGCAGACATACTTAATGAAAGCTGATGACAAACATCCAAATACAACACCTGTGTTCCTACAGAATGTGTGTCACTTCCGCAGCATCTTCAGCTCAAACTTCACAAATATTCATTATAAACAGAAACCAAACAGATAACAAGCCCAATGGCCTGGTTATGTACAGATAGTTACTGTGAAGCATCTTGAAATTCCCAAAACAAATACTCCTGCAATGAACATCAATTCCTAATCGATTTACTTTGTGCCACCATCCCCACCTAATGGAAAGCATACTGATGACAAAGTATACTGATGACAAAGTGAAGTTGATGTACATGCCTCTTGAAGAACCCCTCCATCTCGTCTACAGATAGCACAACCGCTGAAGGTCGAGTCAGCTGTGTTAAGTTGCCGAATCTCACAATCGGAGCCACGATCTTGTCTCTTCCAGGATCTTTAAACATACGATACAAAGCAATCAACAGAACCGTTAAACTGACGACAACAATTGCGGCACAGCCACAGCACAATCATTCAAGCCCCGAAAGTGAACTTACTAGCACACCCTATCTCTCCTGACAGATTGAGCAGCCTCACGCAGGGATATCCGTCGAGGACAGTGTACATTTGCTTCTGCAGATCAGGCACCGACTCCATGGAGCCGGCTTCTCCTTCTGCATCGAAACAGCAACACGATCAAGCCTCAAATTCCTCCAATAGACACTGAAGGAAGCATTGCATGCGTGCAGATTAGCAAAGTCAACCACAGATGCCATTAGGAACAGCGATTCACCGGAGAAAGAGCGACGGAGATGGAAAACGAAGAACGCCAGAAGGTAAAGGAGCCTCGTGGCCATGGCGGATGGAGAGTTGGAACTGACGGAGTCCCCCAAAAACCCTAGGCCATGCTCTCTCTCTCTCTCTCTCTCTCAAGATTTTCAATGCGGAAGCGTGGCGAATTTGTGCTTCCGACTCAGGGATGGGACGATGCTGATGGAGATGCTCTTCCGAATTGAAACATGAAGACCTTCCCACCTGCAATTCTGATTAATTGCACAGTTACCCTAAACTCTCCAAAAGTTAAAATCGTCCATATGCTATATAGCTAAAAAATATATTTTCTTTTATTTCAATAAATAAACCTGATTTACCTTCTAATTTCCTCATTTTCGGGTAAGAGTAAGCACGGATCTAGCCCTTGGACTCCATAGTAGAATTAGAATCGGATCAAACTAGCTAGAGAGCCTGTTTAATTCTATATTCCTGTTGTTACGGTCTTGTGCGATTTGGTTCCTGATTCCACAATAAGAATCGAGAGCTGGAGAAACAGACTGGCGATTGATGAACAACGGTTAAGTATTTTTGAACTTTTTATTGTACATTTTGTTTTCATATTTATTGCTATTAACAAAAAGATATACCGATCATAAATTCGATTGACAAAATATACATAATAGATTTCAAGTTTCAAAAATTAGGGAATCAGCTTTAGTGTGATAGGCTTTAAGTTCCAAGTAGAATCTGGACCAATCCCAAAATCGCTAAGAGGGATAATTTTCGACATCTTCCCCAATTAAAAACCTTAATTAACTATATGACTAATGTGATTATAAAGGCAATCTAAAGATGGAGAGTGAACCTTTTTGGGGGAAGCATAGAGATTGTCTTGATTCAAACGAAAGCACAAAGAAGCATGGAATAACATCCTATTTTAAGGGTTCGTTCGTTTGGCGGAAAATAAAGCACTTCCGAAAAATATTTTTCAGGAAGTCGTTTTTCATGGAAAATGACACATTTTCCAGTGTTCGTTTGAAACTTAAAAATTTTCCGAAAATTTTTTTCTGGAATTTTTTTTGAGAAATTATCTAGTGATCGGTGGCGGCGGCTGCAGGCAGGCGGGTGGGCGGCGGCGGCGAGGGCCGGTAGGAGATGGCGGTGAGCAGGGGGTGGGTGGCAACGGCAACGCTCGGCAATTTAATTGCTCATAGACTCACGACGAGAGAGAGATAGGAGATCCGGAAAATGTTTTCCGCTTTTAAAAAACGGAAAACATTTTCCTTATTTTTAGAAGGGAATCTTTGGTTGATTGGAAAACATTTTCAGAAAATGTTTTCCGTCCCCCGAACTGCTCAATTTCTGGAAAATATTTTTCGGAGGAATATTTTCCGCCAAACGAACGGACCTAAGACTGTTGAACAATTATTAGAACATACATGCATAAATCCCCTAAGGTGGAGCTGAGAGATCAAGCATAGTAAGGTGGCTTGAACCGAGAATCTCGTTGTGCTGATGAGTTGGGCCACATCCTTCAGTGAATGACTACCTCTCGAACCCAATTCTGCAGTTGATGAGTTGGGCTTGAGCGCCGAAACTCCCTGAACAAAGATCCCACGGTATGCTGCGGTCGCCGTGGGAAATCAGCCCGGAGCACGCTGCGTTACCTTAGCTCTCATCAGCACTGGATTTGAACGTCGACCGCCGGTGTAAAAGCTGTGGCCGGGGGAATCCAGCAACGGTTTTCCGCTAACGGTGGCGAGGGCAATCCAACACGGACTCCCTGTGCAGCGCTCCGTATCGTCGCTACAGAGGATGCTCACTGGGGTCTCCTGGCAATGACTGCTGCCTCTCGTGAAATCGAAGATGCAGGAGAGAGCGAATGCGTCGAATGTGATTTCACGAACATGTATTCGGTCTCGTTATGGTTCTTTTCATGGACTCTGCGGTCTTATAGCATGTATCATCAACGTCAATCGCGGAATCACCAAGGCTCCGCTTTGAAGTTCGCTATAACTTGGACACTGACTTTATCGTCTAAGACATGATTGCTGCATTTCTTGCCAAACAACGTTAATTGGTCATTTTGAGCAGAAGCGGTTGTGCTGACTCTCTGGTTATGATTTCAATCTATGAGCCAAGATAGGTAAATTTCAAAGGTAAGAGAGAAAAATGCCAGGATAAGGATCACATAAATACTGTCTTGAGACTTTGACGAACTTTCAAAAACAATTTCATACATTAGGTCAAATTTTAAGAACTATACTACACAAACTAAAAGTTCAGAGACGACATGCTATATTGAGCCAAAATTCAAAAATTAGATTGCACATATTAGTAATATAAAAACCACATTGCACATTGAATTAAAATTTTGAGAACTATATTGCATAAATTAATAGTCCAAAGAGTAACATAACACATTGAACCAAAGTTTAAAGACTACATAATCACATTGAATAAATAAAAAATTTAAAGACAACATCATATAAAATTCTTGAACCACATTACACGTGGCAAAAATTAAAAAACAACATTACATATTAATTCCAAATTGAGGAACTATTTATATTGTTATTACTAAAATTTTCGAATGATATAGTAAATATAAGCTTTTCACTTTAATTTGGACCCAACAGTGTCCACTCCGATGTAAGCCCGAGCCTTTGGTATTTAAAGCACCATAGAGTACGACTCCCCAAAGATTTTCAACAGCGATTTCTACCATTTTTCTTCACAAATTTACCCATCGCTCAATGCCACGCACAGGACTCGTTGTCTTGTCGTCTTAAGACGTTTTGGCGACACACAACATAAGTCCATCTAGTACTGAACCGAATATCGTCTACAACAAAATAACTTTACCCTAACAAAGTTAAAAAGTTTCTGTGAATAGAACAGCGTTTGAGAAAAAGAGACAACATCCGTTTGGGAACAACTACAAATTATCACGAATCAAATAAGAAGTGCTGCAAAAGTCTCGACATCTCCGAAAGAATCCGAACAAAATTCACAAAGAGTGATGCTGGAACCATATCATACAATGAACTCCGATTAAGCAGGGTGCAAATGGAAAATTACAACCCGAAATCCGCCCTGGCTCTCTGAAGCGCCGATGTCACCCTTGCGAAAAATTCTGGTTCCTCTTTCCGTATGTCGTCAAGGGTCCTCTGCTCATGTTCATCAGCCTAACAGAACAGAAAATAAAATTCGACATCAGCATCAATGACAAGGAGACCATATCAGATACGTTTTAATTTTAAAAAGCTTGTGTCTCGTACAGCCTTCACCATAGTCTCCTGTACCGTGTAAAATCAAATGCCAAAAGTTTACTAGAGCTGGAACTAGGAGGCAAAAGCTTTGTCATGAAATTGGGCCAAATAGCTGTCTAAGACAGTATCCAAACTTCAAAATGGGTAGCACAACAATTACCCCGTGCAATGTCAGAAAGTGTGTATCAAATGAACTCAACTCTTAACAATATTTTTCTTGCATAGGCCACATATTGTAAAAAATCTAAACGTGATGTTGCTGAAGGATTGGAATTTTCTGATGGAAGTGTAAACTAGCATCTAGTTCCCAGGGGACTTTTAGATTACCACTCCGACCTTCCATATCAGAGAAGATGCATGGGCAAAAAATTTACTTGTCTTATGGTGGCTGGGTGAGGGTAAGAAGGAGGGGCGGGTTATGGGGGCTGACACAGTCCATCATGCAGTCTTTATGTGGAGCAAATAAAATAAAAGAAAACTGGCCTCGAGCTTTTCTTTTCTTGTCCTAAGTAGACACCACATACAAAGCCAACTAGGAAGATGCCGACTTGGATATGGGAATGACCATATGGATAGGATGATCAAATTGACAGCCATAATCATATCAAGGAAAGGATGATGATCTTGGAAGTAAGGCAGACTTTGCAGAGAACCTCAAAAAGTTACAAGAGTACCTCTTTAAATTTTAGTAGAATCAAATTGGCCACTGACGCTGGTAGGGCTCGATCCCACCTGAACCAAAATAATAAAAATAAAACAAAAGCAAATAAATAAAAAATGCATCAGCATATGAGCTGTATTGTGCCATCCACTATAATGCATCTTCATAATTGATAATGGGAAAACACAAACAAAAATAATCAGACATCATGAAATTGGGAAAAGAATATGCAGTGCTGTTGCGAAAGGATTAAAGTCAGCTTTAAGACATCTATCATTCAGTTAAATGAAAGTCGAAAGCTCATCAGTATCACATGGAAAAGAATGGATGTTGCTAAGTTCATTTTGCAGGTATTTCATAAGATGGAAATAACAGAAAAATCCACACTACACACGTTGCAAGAACATAAGTTTTGTAATCGTACCAGCACAGACAGGTGGAAGCCAAAACTTTACGATATGAAGAGTACATAACAGGTGCACATAATTGAGCACCATATGCCAGTGCCAGTGTGCCCATCCAAGTACACTAGCCCCCAATGGGTTAAACTTTGCATGAAAAGCAAAAGAAAGCAAAAAATGGAACCCTGAATCCTAAAAGCTCTGGAATATGCATTTAGCAAAGCTATCTAACCTCACAAGCATCAACTCATTAATAGATCTCCACATTGCACGCCCTACATCTTTTGCAATCTGTTCTCTTGCGCTGCGACCATGCCATAACTCTTTTACCACGTACATCACTTCTTCAACATCAACCTTCAAGCAATGCACCAAAATATTGACGGTAAACACACATATAAATGCAATATTCTCACATGTGGCAAATCGCAGAGAAGAAGGGGAATAAAAAGTTAACAGAGTCTAATATCATCAGTATAGTAGAATACAGTTTTATATTGCTATTTGATGAGAAGTGAAATCTCGTAGGTAAATTATATAGATGAGATCATTTTCACAGGCCAATATCTAAGAATAAGTCATGCCAAAGTATAGAACTTATCTGTTGACAAATAATCAAGCAATTCTCAGGAAGTCAGAACCAACACCTGGACATGTGTAGCGGTTCCATAGAGTGACTCCTCATGCTCAATAAGCCGTTGATGAAGGATACTGTAATGATCCATATCCAAATTGATCACTGGCTCCATTTGAACTTGAAAGCTTGCAAGTTGTGTGACCACATAGGACGCCATGATCTGTCCAAAAATTGCGGGAATGGTGCCCAGAACAGGGATTATACGAACCCGAAAACCTGGCACAATCTGACATCAGGAGATATGAGGTTGTATGGTCAAGTTACATAATCGAACATAGCATTACAAATAACCCTGAAGCTATTATGACCAAGATATTTGCAATGGTTCTGTTCAGCCTTTTCCTATGCGAATTTTCAACAAAGAGCCTCAATAACTTACTTCAAAAAGCATAAAGAAAAAACACATCCTCACTTGATAATCTGAAGGATTTTCTTCCGCTCCATTTGCTCCCTTAAATGGAAGCAGCTTCACCTTAGGTTTCTCTAAGGAAAACACAATAGGAATCCCACCTTCAATGCCATGGTCCTTCCTCAAACGATGTCTTACCTAGGGAAAGGGAACTGAAACTATGAAGATATAATCAGGAAACAAGAGCAATTTAAGGCAAATTAGCTGATTCACCCAATAATCATCACAGGAAGTTGTACATATCAAATAAACTACAAGAAAAAAGGAAGTTTCACAAATCTTCCACTCAAATAAAAGATGATCACAAAGCATGGCAGGAGAGAGCATGAGACAAGATTTCAGAGGCATTGATAAGAATTAAAAGGACAAGCAGATAACATAGAATAATATAGAACATGAGATATTTTACCAGTTGCATGCCAGTTATTTTAGCCACAAGAATAGACAAAAGGAAAAGCATGAACAGAGAATATGCGCACAGAAATATAATGTGGGAGCTCCAGAATGAAGGCAGAGAGTTACAGCTCTAGACAATGGATCATTTGTGGACTCCCTTAAATCAGCTATGCGAATTCTTGTGGGGTCAGCTCTAGCACCAGCTCCAGTTGCAGATAGAACCTTCACTCCTCTACGAACACATGCAGCAAGAAGAGCAACCTACTATGGATGACAAACCAGAGCATTTGAGCATATATATACTCTAATCACAAATGTGGATATTAAAATCAACAAAATAAAGCAAGTAGAGCAAATCTTATGACTTTTCTAAACTTCCTAGGCAATACTTCCTTACAATTGAAAGCAATGAACTACTTTTGATAGGCAGTTTCTTTAACCACTGTCACTCATACATGGATGGACATAAAAGGGAGAAAAGTAATACGCATGTGCTCTCACATCTAAATGGTGGGAAATGTTGAAAATTAAGTAAATATGATGTGACAAAAGCAAAATTCTGAAAATTCACAATAATGCATAAAAAGTGACGAGTACAAAAAGAATAGAAAACTAATGCTTTTACTGAGAAAAAGGTTCTAAGATATTTTTCAATCACGACCTAGACAGTTAGACCTACTATCTCTGGGCAAACCTCGAGAACATAGAATTTTCGCATGATCAGCAAGAAAAAAGTACCTTAGTGTCAATGTTATCGATGCAGTCCAAGACAAAATCAGGATTGCCTGAAAGGATTTCTTCTTCTGTTGATGCATCATATAACAGCACTTTTGCCTCTATATTGCTCTCGGGGAAGATTGATGAGAAATGCTTCTTCAGGCAGTGGGCTTTTGGAGTACCAACATCAGCTCTTGTTGCCACTGCGTGTCGATTAAGTGATGATAGTGATACCTTCTCATTTAATCAGCGAATGAGTAGAGGTACCTAGTGGATGTGAGTTCATGAATTTTCAAGCAAATAGGTCGAATCAAAGACTAAATTGGTCCTCTGCCACTTTTCCCAAGTCCATTGAATAAATTACTTATCATAAAGACCACAATCTTCTCTAATATATAGTAATAGATGAATAAGATCAGCTATAATTTAAACAGAAAAAATCATAGACAGACAGTACCTGGTCAAAATCCACAAGAAGCAGTTTTCCAACGCCTGATCTCAGAAGCATTGATGCAGCATGACTACCAACTCCTCCGAGGCCAATGACCACAACATAGGATTTTGTCACTTTCTGTTGAGAGTCCAAGCCAAAGAACTGGATGTTCCTAACGAGATGTTAAAAAATACGTAAAATATGCTCGAAAACCAAGTAACCAGAGAAATGTATAAGCTTGTGAAAAACTATCAAAAAGAATTTCTATTAGGCTGGTTAAAACATGGCATGTAACTTACAAAGAGAAAGCAATAGTCAATCATATGTAACACAGGACAACCAATTTTCATTGACAAGGATCTACCATCTGTAGACATTCATGCATGAATGATTTTTCCATGATAACCATAAGGAAAGAAAAACGACAAAAGAACAGCCGACAGGAAAGCATCGACACAGCTTTATTCGATCCTTTATTGTTGGACTATCTTTTTTCTTTTTTTTTTTGGGGGGGGGGGGGGGGGTTCAAGTATGATGGGAAAAAAAAAACTTATATTCCGCCAGGAGATAAACCAAGTACCTGGTCAGTTGTTCGGAAACTATTTCATCTTTCAGCAGATCTCCATCGGCTCTCTGATGATCTCCATTCAAAGAGTAATCTTTCTTCATTGTGTCAAGCGTAAGCCCATCACCTGATTGGTGCAAGTTAACAACAACACAAAATCATATAGCAAATATTAATTAAGCGATGATTGCAGCATGTCAGAATAACATGCATGTATAGAGTAGAAAATAACTCCTGATCAGACACAAAGTTATATACAGTATAGACATATAGGATATGAAAGCAAAAATCTTCTCACACTGACCCTGATGAACCACACTTCCTTACTTACACATGTCAGCAACTAACCAGCACAAAAACAGCTAAAGACTCTATGTAACTAAAGAGATGGACAACCTTGTACCGCATTGAGAAAGAATGGCCAATGAATAACTTACCTTGTAAGCTACAATCTTCCTTCATGTACTTCTGTCCACGCCTTCTGGGAGAAGAAGGAAAGAAAAGATTATCACTTTCGGCACAACACAATCCATTGGCTGGACAAGACACACAAAACCTAGTGCACTGAAAGGTAACTCAAGAAAGAGCGTTCAATTCTTCACGCTCGATACAAGATAATGTAAGAGAGAGAAAAGTTTTCCTCGGGAAATTCTGCTGAGGATAATTATCGCTGTGGGAGAGTCCCGCTCACCTGGAAAGAAGCTTGAGGAGGACGAGCGTGGAAACAGAGCCAATAATAGCTCCCCCTCCGAGCAACATCACCGACTTCACTTTCTCTCCCATTTGATTTTCCCTTCTTCTGTTGCTCTCTCTCCCGCACCGGAAAAATTCCAACTCTCCAAGCTAGTCCAGCAGCGGAAGAAAGAAAGGAAAACCCTTCGCCGCGAGGAGCGTCCCAGGCTTTTTCCGAACGGTAGCCCATCAACTGAGAAAGAGCCCAGATGTGGCCCGGAGAGGCCCAATGCAAGGCCCAAACTCCATGAACTAGCATCCTTCTAAATTGGGTGGGGGAATAAAAATGAAGGATGAAATCGGGTTGATGTGGGAAGGAAGAAGCAGCAGCCAGTGGAGATAGCCAGTGTTTTCTCATTCGTTTGTTCGATCGAAGACAGAATCGTAGAAACCTCTTCATCATCGACACGCAGACTCTTTGTTGATGCGAGGAGATGGACGCCCAAGCGAAGAACAAGGCGTTGTTTCGAGCCAAATTGAGCGCGCTGAAGAAGGCCAAACGCATCGATTCTCCTCTTGTCAGGTAAATGTTTTCGGTATCCTCCTGTGTCATGGCGATTCTGTTCGCATCGAGTGCTTCGGCATTTGACTTTGATATGAACTGCTTTTCTATGAGCTCTAAGTGATTCCCATAAAGTCGAGCTGAAACTCCTGATTCTATGCGGAATTGAGTGCATTTGTTGAAGCCCTAGATATACATGGTCCATCTCCGTTGAGAAAATGGAGGCGACGGTGCTTACGTTTGCTTGTATGCACGTCGCACGCGCTCTCGATTTCCATCAGTAAGCCTCGTGCTACCCAAGAGGAGTGGTGCAATACGTGCCGAAATGTGATATCTCTTGGACTGTTGGAGTTCTTTGATACGACAATAGTTTCTGGTTCTCCATAGATTCCCAATGCATGCCTAATAGCTCCAACATTGAAAGCTCGCTGTGTATGATGGCGTTTCTAACTTTCGAGTGGCATGGATGGTATATTTTGTTCTCATCTAGTCTCTTCTCTTCTTTGGTTTCACAGGTACAATGAATCTGATCAACCTGTTTGCAGGGTCTGTGACATTGTTCTGAAGTCTGATTCCCACTGGGATGCACACCAAGCATCTCGTAAACATCACGAGGTAATTATTGATAGTGTAACAGTGGATCTGATTGGTAAAATTCAGCTAATCATACTGAAAGCTATGCGTGGAAAGATCACCGTGCATGGGAAAATAAATATTGTGGAAGAGGTTATAAATGGTGAATTATGGCCTCATCTGAAGCAATCTCTTGATTCTTCAGTTATTGAATGTTTCCCTCCTGACAATTAGTAGAAATCCTATCAATAGCATACATTGTAATGTTTCAATCTCCAAAGTTGTCTGCTTGAGTTGTGTGTGCTTCCAATTTATGTCAGTGATACCTACGAAAAAGAGAGATTTAGATAATTGCTTTTGAAGCTTAAGAATGGAAAATGCGATGTGATTAGGCTCTGTTTATTTCGCAGAAAATGACAGGTTTTGAAAATATTTTCCTAAAAATGATCACTTTTGTATCACTATAAAAATGAGTGACTAAAAAATATTTTCAGCATTCATGAAAATATTTAGACATAAATAAAAAATTTTCCATTAACTAATTATTCTAAAATAAGTGATCACTTTCAGAAAAATACTTTCCGAATCATTCATTTTCCACGAAACAAATGGAGCCTATAACAGTAAATCCTCTAACATAAAACTAAAATAGGGTTTTAGTTTCTTGTCTAATAGCTTCCTTCATCTGCATCATCCTCGTTCATTTTCCCTCTGGAAAGTTCCTGTCTGTTGCGACGTGACCCTCACTTATCTTCTATTTTTGCTGCTGTGACTTTAATGGCTAGAATGGATTATTGTACACAAACAGGCAATTTCCAATCTAAAAGCAAGTGCAGCTGGATCAACTGGGAATACCAATAAAAAGTCGGAGCCAACCCCCGAATTGCGGAAACCTCAACCTGAGTCTTCTAAGGAGCTGCAGGGCAACCAAAATGAATCCTCAAGAGCAATGTCTAAACCCAAATCATCCTCCGGACTTCCTCCAAATTTCTTTGACAATGATTTACAGAAGAGCAAAGCTGGTAGGCACCCTCTCTTTCTTCACGTGTGTATGTAATGCAATTTCCTCTGATATGTTGTAGCTGATGCAATTGCAGTGTACAACTCTATTGGTCCACTTTATACTGGCATTCTTCAGTGTGTCAACTTATAGTTATTGAATCACTGAGTAGTTTTCTTAGATGTCTCTGTTTATGGAGTTGGAGTACACATCATCATTACAATGTCATTATCGTAATTGAAATAGAACTGTCCTTTGTTCTCAGTAAGCCCACTAATGTTGTACCCGGTAATAATTTAAAACAGTCAGGCTAGAATGCTTTATTTTATATTTGATACATTACTATAATATATGCGCTGCTGGGTTTTTCATGACATCCTCTACTGTCTATGTATTGAGAGTGAGGCACTGCAAGTCTGCTTCAGCTGTTCTACTGGTTGACCTAGTCACAGGATCAGAAATTGGTCCTGATGGAGATGACGTATAACTCATTATTCTACTACAGTTATGAAAGGTTAAATGCATGTTAAATTTTCTGGGGAGGAGAATTGTCTAATTTGGTGTCGAGGTTGACCTCAAGATACAAACTTGAAACTTCCTATGCTTTGTATCAATGTACAACTCCTTTCATTCCTCTCATTTCACCTCTGTGCATATTGCATAGGATTTCTTTCAAGGAGAGCAAGTTCTGCCTAGAACATGGTTTCTTTTTACCTCTGACTAATATCAGCTCTATTTTCGAGTTGCCCTCGAATCATGTTGCCGGATGTCACCTGACCACGACCTTATTGTTTCTTCTAATTTGCCTCTGTGGAAAACATGAAGCCAACTGCTCTCCATGGCCATTTGACTAAACAAATTTCAAGTCTGAGGCCTTCAAGAAACTTATTCAGCTCTAAGCTTTTGATCATCCACCAAATGAGGGCTCTAGCTTAATGTCTTTGAGACTTCACCTGGTATCATTTTGATAACTTAATGCAAGGGCTAGATTATGACATAGTTGTTTCACGATGAAGCATAGAGGAATTAGAACTTCAAGCCTAAAGGGAACTAAAGACAGAAGAAGCTGATGACTTTGCTCCTTTGGACATTTTTCTGTTAGTCCCTCCAAATTCAATGCACGAGAAAGAGGGTCAGCATTTCAAGATATCCTGGAGCATGAGAGTCGAGACCCAATATATTCCATCATTGAAACATTTGGTGAATTCTTCTAGGCATAACCCAGTAGTTCCAAAGCTGTTGAACATTCTCTAAAGCCCTTAGATATTTTCTTATATGTAATTTCGGATCACTTTTGGTCTAGCTGCTGTTACGTTTTATTCTGTGTCTGTATCAAAGAGCACCAAGTGGTGCCTCCCATTTACAAAAGCTGCTATTTACTTTACTGAGATATATCTCCTCATTCGACATGCAGAAGCATTTGTTGCTGAAGTATCCTCTACTTCTTGGGTTACTTGTTCCATATGTTAAGTTCAATGGAGTGCTGTTTCATCAGATAATGTTGAATGGTGTTGTCGGTGAAATTTCATATCATTGTAGTATCAGGTTACTGGATATGTGTTATCTACACTAAACTGAACTCAACTTTACAAAGTTGACATATCCTGGTTACTGGAAAAATTACAGGGAGATCTACTCGACCTCAAGTTGATACTTCAGTGAAAATGCAGAACGATAAGAATGGATTGCCTTCTGATGATGTCCTACCAACAAGTAATGGTCAGTCATCTAAGGAGGTCATCCAGACAGTGAATACCATGACGGTTCCTGAAATAAAGCAAGCAAAAGGAGCACTCCCTGAAGGTTTCTTTGATAGCAAGGAGGCTGATTTACGTGCTCGTGGCATCAAGCCAGTTAAGATAGATGTGAAGTAAGTTTTTTATGGTGTTACTATCAAATTCTCAGTGCCACAAGGAAAACAATGTGCTATTAATTTTGTCATCCGTCAGATGAGTTTATGGAAGTAATGTGCATGACAAACTCCTACTTTTCCTTTTTCATTACTGCATTGTCACAATTTTTCTATCTTTTTAAATGCTATTCAGAGACGAATACAAAGAATTCGAAAAGTTGATCCAAGAGGACTTGCGGGAGGTGGATGATAGGCTGGAGGAAGAGGAGGTTTTGTGCTTATCTCATGTTTCCATGTTATAACTTCTTTATTCTAGTTTTGAATTTACTTGATGGAGCTCCATGGCATTCACCACTGTTCTGAAACTTTAAATACAGATTGATGCAGCTGAGATGATAGAAGGGGCAGAATCTGTAGAGCAAAAGTAAGTCTAGTTTATGGATTGACTGTACATAATGTCATACAAAAGTTGCTATATGTATTCCTGTCTTTGGTATTGTTGCAGGGTCTATACTGAAAGAGTGGAGATATTACGGAAGAAGAAGCTGGAATTGAAGGCTGCTAGGTCTGCAAAACGTAGAAAAAGTTCTGAAGAAGTCAGCAAGGGGTCTGGACAAGAAGAGTCATCAAGTGATGATGATACTGAAGAGAACTTTGCAGTTGATTGGAGGGCTCAACATCTCTAATAATACTGGTATTGCTGGTACGCTCCCCTCTCTCTCTCTCTCTTTGCGATAAGATAAGGCAGAGAAGTTTGGTGGTGAGGTTGGCATCAGATTTTAGTGCCTGACAGAACATTACATCTAAAGATTGATTATTCTCTCTTTGATCAATAGACTGATGCATTAATGGGCTTTCTATCTTTTTTGCTTTTTGTATTTTTGTTTTTTATTTATAAAAAGGCATTTCTATCCAAAACATCTGGAAAGGATGGAAATAATATAAATTTATTTGTATCCAAAGGAGAGAGAGATGTTGGGTTTGAGCTGATTCGCTGCGTTGAGCCTGGTCAACATGCACTTGCTAAACAATGCAGAAGATATCATTAACATCTTAAGCACTCTTTTTCTTACTCCAGAGTGATATGATAAATCAGTTGGATAATCTTAAGGGGTGGCAACGGTTCCACAGAGCCTATCGGAATGCAATGGTCGAGGTGGAAGGCAAATAGTAAGTTCGTTAAAAGAGTCCTCAATTTCCCTTACCAGGCGGACAGAATCGTCAGATAGGTTTGGGCTTGGAATTGCCAGCACAATGAATGCTGTTCTGACGACAAGAAGTCAAGTTGATTGAACTTGAACCTAACTTTCTTTGTAGATGATATCCTTAACAACCTCTGCAGATTAAATATGGCGATGTCATTCGTCCTGTCCATAATATTAGCTTTCAAATTGATGGAGGAAAAGTCGTTCAGAGTGTAAATGATATGCAATGGTAGTGCAGCTACTGCTTCTTAGTCATTTTTTGCTTACATTCCACGAAGGTGGCTCTTATTTTAATCTTTTCATTTAGGTTATTGTGCCGTTATATGTGATTTCACTTGTATCCATCAGGATCAAACTGTCATTTAGGAGTGTTAAAACTGTCATGTCCCATGAATTTTGCATATAGCTCTGGATCAGTCTCCATAAAGCATCTTAGTCACATTAGTGATGGATAATGACGTAATATGGATAGGATGAGTCATGCTTCACAACGAAGAGGTCATGATCTTTGATTTACCATTATATATAGGTTCAGTGAGTGGTACTTGTCGTCTATGGAGTTTGTATCTGTGTCGCAAATCTTGATCAAGAAAACCAGATACCAAGTGACGGGACGGAATAATTGGAATAACTCGCATTTTATGTCTGGCCCTTTTTTTTCTCTCTATTGGTGGTTGCATGATAGGTCAGATGTTCATTCTTCACAAATGCCATCGTAAATTCACTTTTGGACAGACCAGGACTTGGCTTGCATTCATATACGTTGATTCGGTTAGATGGTTTTTGAGGATAGACACCTTCTCACAACTAATGAGAGCCAATCATACTCGCATCCCGTGGGCTTCGAACGAAGAAGACAACAACTTTTGTTTTTTAAAGACACCAATTTGCGCACACCTTCCATCTATTCCATTTGTTTTCTTCAAGAAAGTTTAACTTTTCGAAGTCCTTCAATAATATCCCCGAACAGTCAGTGACAAACTTACAAACGACCGCTATTGACAGATCCCGCAAGTTAAAATTCTGAAAAAGTCAAGTTTCGCGTAAAGTGTAACATCCGATGAGATATTCATACTTTGGGCGCGCGACTAGCTCGTTAGATATGAACTTTCCTATTAGGTACGTACAAATTACTGAAAATGTGGTCTGTGAGGGGGTCATGAGGAATGCGCAAATGTGGTGATTCAAGTCCGAGTCTTGAGAAGGACGACGGAATGTTTGTCAAGGGAAGAACGTTAGTATGCTTGAAAATGACATTCCAAACCAACTTTTATTCCTTCTGATGTGAGTGAAATGATCTGGTAACGAATCAAGAGAATAATGGCTGCGTTTGGTTATTTGAATTTTTAGTCAAAATAAGATAGCATGAGAAATTTAGAGATTTTGCTATATCGTAGTCATTCTTAGGTGAATTTTAGTATTAGAGTTGGGAATTTCGTATTTTATCGTTGTCCATTGTTTTGTGAAAACTGCATGTAAGTATAAATGAACTCAGAAATGCGCAAGTGAAATTGGTAAAAACCTCTCATAAATTGATATAATTGAATGGTGCAAATGCAATACATTTAGGACTTCTTTGATTTTTTTAAAACTAAATAATAGATAGGACAAAAGAATTCATTTCAACTTTCATCTTGACTCGTTAGAGATGTGGATACTTCGTAGTCCCCGAGTCCGTAAAACCCAGGAGCGCCAATCTGCATCCCAGCGATAATGGAAGCACCTTTTCTCTGCCACCTGTTTGATAAAAAGCCTCACGGTAGACCAGAACTCCAGCGCATGTCCAGCAAAAGTTATTTAAGCCAGAAAAAAGAACAAAAAAGAGTACCAACTGGGCAACTGGTGAAAATTAATGGGCAAGACGGCGCCAATAAGGTGACGGAAGAATTTCAAAGCTCCATTTCGTGGCACGACTGTGTGCCGGCCCTCAAGAGAATCCTAGATCTTTGTCCTCCCCGGAGGACAAGCCTCAGACGGAAGCTTGACGTGGACATGCCTTTTTCCACACAATGCCAAGGCAACGCACACCCCAGACAGCCAGATTTCATTGGCTTTTGGACCTAACCATCGCACTAATCATGCTCTTAACTGGACTGACTCACGGGCACGCGTAATCTGCTTGTCAAAAGCGATGGGACGATACGAAACGAGGGCCTAATGGACTCGAACATCAGCAGCACTATGCCCTCCCCTTTCGCTAGTAATGCTCCGAGGCCATTGAATACAGACAGAGTCTGTGGTTTCTGACGCTGAGGATTCCAATCATGTCATGTAGTTTAAACTAAGAGCTCGGACGTGCTCCTGGAGGCCGCTTGCTTCTCGTGATCGAGAGTGCTCCACTAGCTGATCCTAACCTAAAGTGGTACGTGGCCATGGTTTGGTGATGACGACGCTTCCTTTCTCTTTTAGCCATAAAGAAACCCGAGACGCGGAAGGGCAGAAGCCATTATAGGGAAATGAAGATTGCCCCCATCTAGATTCTTTGGCAGCACCAGCACCTGAAAATGCGTAAGCACAGATATGTGCAGATGCATGGATCTCCATGGATGTCATTTCGAGAGCGACTGACCTCAGTGGGGGCTCGTGTTTGTTTAGTTATGTCCCCCTCTTCTTGCGACGTGGAAATGCAAAGCGATGCTTGCTTTACGACGTCGGATTGCTTGAATTTTTTTTTCTTCTTTTTACTTTTATGGGTTAGCTTGAGATTAGATGAAGTGTGGTTGCTCATGGTAGAAAGGCCTCGTTTGCTTCGTTGCGGGTCGGGTTTCCTCAAAACTTGGATTTCAATTCCTGGTTTTGTTGTGTTTGGAAAGAAACGTCGATTTAGATGTCGAATTCATTGTTGAATCTGTGACCTAACAAAATCTATTATTAGGATTCCACAACCGTCTGATTTGAATTCGAAATTCTTGTCGCGTGATAGATTGCAGCGCGACGGCGAAGCAGCAATTGTCTAGTCCGTAGTCATTCTTGGCGTTGTTGGGAAGAAGAAGATCGGAGATGGCAATAAAGTAAAAAACAACGAAAAGACTTAACAGAAAAAAATAAAAATAAAAATAAGTATAACACATCTTCACCATCCAATTTGACCGATTATGACGGACCATCGAACTTGACTTTTCTAGATAAGATAAGCACGAATCCTTATGGGATTTGTCAGCGTATTGAGTAGAACCAAAAACAAGATGTGAGGTCATCGTCAACTTGCTAGGGTTTGTTCACTGGACAGGGTATGCATGGCGTGGTGGCACTAAAGAAATGACAAGAGGGAGCAACCTGAATTTATTTTTTAAAGGCACATGCAATTGGAATCCTAATCGATTTTTTCATTCGATGGCTAGTGAATTTGAGGCGAATGAATCGGCTAATCACGGGCTTTCGCCGTCCAAATGTTTTCCTTGATTTATTGTCTAGTTTTGTGTACTTCTTGAAGTCTCGGTGCGGTGGGGCGGGGTCTTTGAACTTAGTAATTCAGGCTTCATTTATATCACGAACAATGAATGGTCTTGAAAATGTTTTTCAAATAAAGATCACTTATGTCGCTTTAAACATTTAGTCGTACTGACAATATCTTACGTATGAACATTTCTGTAGACAGGAAAAGCAATTTTCATTCATTCTCTTGCATGATATTTAAATGATCATATTGAAGGAAAGTGCATTTTCATATCATTAATTTCTCTCGAAATAAACGAGACCTTAGTCGAATCCCAAATCGCAAATTCGAGATTCAAAGACCATCGCGCTAGCCTATTCCATCATTTCTATCACGTATATCTAATCTTTGAGTTAACATAGCAACCAAAGTAAAGATCACTGTCATTCAAATGGATCGGCCGCTCAATGTTTAAACTCATGCTGTCCAATCTACAACCAATTTATTGTCTGTCGGGCGAACCCCATCGCCCCCCGAATGGGAAATGCCCATCCCACGTTTGGTCCAACCTTACTCCAGCCTTTCGAGAGCCTGCGCATATCTTCGCTCGTAATCATAATCCAATTATTACGAGATAATTGGAAAAACAGCTGAACACAACACGACACAATATGACGGGGAAGAAGTGAGCAAGTTGGACCGTCCGAGTCGAGAACCGCCCGAATTGGCTAGGGCGGGAACTTGGATCAAAAGTGTTGATTTGGTCCCCAAGTGGAATCAGTATCTAAGCGGTCTAGTCCCGGTTCCTAGGAGGGTAGACCGCACCGATAATTTTATTTATATTTTAATAAAAAAATAAATATGTAAAAAAATAAAAAGAACTCAATTTAAATTTCTAAAATTTTAATATTTATCAAGCTTTATCAAAATTATTATTATTTTAAAAATTAAAGAAACTCAATTTTAAAAAAAAATTTCCCAATTCTCAACTGCCGGTCTAGGCGGTCGGGTCCCCGATCCTAGAGATTACGGACCGGTTTCATTGGTCAGGTTTCCAATTCTAAAAAAGAACCGAACTACCCTAAACCATGCACATCCTTACGACAGGGCCCATACATGTGGCCCGTACCATTAAGTGCTTTCGTTTTCTACGGATATGCATCTGACTCCGTCATCAAAAGACGCTCCTTCAGTCACTGCAGGAGATCAGTGTAGCAGGCGGCGCTTAGATTAAACATTTGTTTATTCTGCCTTTGCACCACCTCTCTTTCCTCAAATTGCGCCATACACCTTGGCGGTACATTGTGAATAGCGACATGTACAATCATCACGCTTACGTCATCAGTGGCTGCTTCTTCCACGTGCCTATATATATGTATATATGTATATATATATATATATATATATGTAAATGTATGTAAGAACGATGGATTGATATCTTCGCGTCGCCGGTGTTCCTGCCTCGCTGCGTCCCGAACAGCTTCTCGACAATTTTCCGACCGTTTTCCCTATCATTTTCCCGAGAAAGTTCCGCCTCCACGAGTCGGTAACGCTTTGCCCGAGGGAAAACGACGGAGCGGATGGCACGATAGGCTGTGCACGCATGAGCGTCGTCTCGTGAAGTTGGGCTTTTTCTCGTGATCGTCGCCCCCCCCTCGAGAAAGTTATATATACGTTCTGGAAAAGGTGAAGATAGCGTTTCTCAACTTTCGCTCTCTCTTTCATTGAATTTCGAAGAGGAACGTCACGTTCTGGCTTTGCCACTTGCGAGATGTCTTTTCTATCGACAACACCAGTTCTCCGTTCCCGCGATGGGATCCTCACGTCCTCAATCCTCTGTGTTCACCTTCTTCGTGCAGAGAGAGAGAGAGAGAGAGAGGCGCGACGATCGATTGCGCGTTCAGAAAGCATCGCCGAGCGTGGTTATGTTCTGGAACCGAAGAAACCGAGTCGGCTCTCGGATTCCTGGCAGTTGAATCGGGGAGGAAATAAACGGCGAGAGTGAAGATGACGCGCGGAAGACAGGAGGACGACGACGAGAGCGGAGGACCGGAGGGCGAGGGAGAGTACGAGGTGGGGGAGTTGAGAGATCGGATCAAATCGTCGAGAGGAAGCCGATTCGACCTCCTAACCAACGAGTTGGGGCTCGACTCCTCCGCTCGCCGGAAGTACAGCCGCGAGACCGTCGTCAACGGCGTCAAGGACCTCCTAAGAGGCCTCGTCATCCACCCCGAGAACAGGTCACGATCTCTCTCTCTCTCTCTCTCTCTCTCTGCATTCTCGATCAGGGTGCTCTGTGCATAGCCATGTTGCTTTCCTGTCATTTGCATTCGGAGCGGAGCGACGAATCCGATGACGACGTCGAACGGTGGTTGATGGTCTGCTTGGCGTTATCTCTGTGTTCATAGCCGATTTTTCTTTGGATAGAGACGGGATTGGTCGATCGATTGAAGACGAAAGTTCGTTTTGTCTTCCCGGGTGCCACGCCGCACACGTGGCGGATGCTTATTGGATCCGTCTACGGACGGTTACAGTAGGGTCCTCGAGCATGTGGTCCCACACCCCCTCCTTGGCTTCGTCTCCATCCAATCGGACAGCGCAACGGTTGCGCTGTACCTAGGGACTGAGATCGACTCTAAAGTTCTAGACCTTTCTTTCCCGCTATATCTGATAGTGTATTTGAATGTTTCCCTCACGTTGCTGTCTGTCACTCACCCATTAAGGTAGCAGATTTAGGCAGACATGGGATCACATATGATCCACATCACGAAGTTTTGTCCGGTTGGCGTCTTGCCACTTGGTACGACCACACTCGATTTAGCTGTCTCTCCTTTCTTGCGAATTCATCATGTTCCTGCTTAACGACAAATCTATGTGCGGCCAGCTTGATTTCCTTGCTTTTTTTCCTCCCTCCCTCTCTTTCTTTCTTTCTTTCCTCTCTTCCTATCAAAGATCCAAAGGATGGTTTTCATGGTTTCGTATTGTCTCCGTGTGCTTCCATAAACATCAGATATCTTGAAATGATGGTATAATGAATTTGAAGTTTTCGTATTTCACTTTTTAACTTAGTTAAAATCTCGTAACTCATGCATTGTTAATTCTTTTTTTTTGGCAAATCTAAAACTCTTAATGAAAAAGTAAAACATATCTTGAGTTAGACAAAAAGGTCAAAAGAGTGCTTTTTATCTTTATTCGAGTCCAAATGAATGGGGCTATAAAGCTAAAGACCAGGACGTTCACTCAGAAGCTACAAAATCGCCTAGAAAGCTGAAGACCGTGGGGAATCACTCGCAAGCCACAAAATGTTTATTTACAAGATCCGATGACATCACTACTTTGTAAGGTGGCGATACACCCTTTTATATAGTTTATTCCTAAAGTACTCGTTGTGGCCAAAGTGGTCGAGTAGCTATTCTAAATATTTTATGGAACGATTTGCCACAGAATCTTAATAAATTTTGATATGCGGGATTTAGAGGAACTAACTTGAAATCTCTACATTACATCTACTAGTATATTTAGATTGTATTTACTATTGTATTTTTAAGAATGTTATTTCAAAATAAAGAATCATTATGATCTATAAGACTTGATTAAACGTTTTAACATCTACTTTGAATGTTAAACAGTTAGACACCTATCACTTCTTTAACGATTTATCATGCTTTTTATTAATAATAGAATTAAGACATAAGACTTTCGAGGAACAAAATCAGTATGATTTGTTCAATTTCTATACTAGCCAAGAAAACATCTAGGCTAAGATATATCACCACATGATTATTGAACTTGTGGCATAACACAATTTATTTTAGCTGGGTTTAAGTCCTAGGTGGAGTAAATGGAACACTGCTAATATGGCAATAGGCATGACTTGCGGTTATATTACAGTTTACCGGTCGTAGAAATGTTTTTTAAGATATACTTACTGCTTGAACGTTTTAATAAGCTCTTTGGAACATTTTGTGGTGGATGGATGTGCTGTGAAAGTTGATACGTTATCCACCAACCCTTGACCCTGTCGCTGCTGAGGGCTTGGTATCCCGTTGGGATTAGGCATTGAACGGATCGTGTCAGGACTACCTTATGAATTTCTGTGACAGAGCCTCGTGCTCTAGGCAGAAAGTATGCCAATACGACAACGTCCGATGTTTTGCCGCTCTACTTTTGCCCTTTCATATCCTCTAAGACCGTTCAATAAGAGGCACTTTCATATCCTTCAAAACTGTTCAATAAGAGGCACTTTTTTCACTTCTATACACTTTCTCCTATATTTGTATTCTCTTCTTTCTTTGGAATGGGTTTCTTCTCCTTCTTACGTACTAGTTTACTGCAAATGCTGCGAAAGAGTTCGTTGCTTCAAGTTTCTGTTGGTCTAGATTATCCAGGGAGAATGTAACATTTCGGAATTGCGGACATATTTTGCATCATTACAAGTGGGTATTGATGGGCCCGTGCTTTGGTCAGACGAGAGTGCTGAAGAAAAATGTATGATATTATCAATACAATGTTGGCAATTTGGACACTTTGCTTGTCTACGATCGACTATTTAGGTCAATGACTAATAGAAGCTCAAACCTTTACTAGCTTTTAGGTTCTAAAACGACTAACACTTGTAACTTAGTGCCCTTGTTGCTATTTATTGATCTCATCAAGTGGTCCCCGGGTTTAATGGATGCTCAATGCTCTGTTGAGTATGGTAGCAATGCTAGTGAAAAAGAAATTATCATATCCTGACGGCAGTTAGTAGAAATAAGCTATATTAGCCCCTCAGGTTGAATTTTCTACCTCTACTTGCCTTAAATCATGCTGGTATATAGACAGGAACGTAGCTGTTCATTTGGTAACGGAGAGATGGGTTCATCTGTGCATTTTTACCCTTTTCTGATAATCCTTTTCCAGACATTGAGATTTCTTTAAGCTTTTGAAATTTTACTTATTAGTATTAATTGCATGTGGACATAAGTGATCAATTAGCTTTCTTCTGTGCATGAATGAGGCCTTTCAATTTTTTTAGCTGTGTAATTTATCTACTGAAGTTGAATTGCGAGACGCAATGCAGGTATTATCGGGCTTGGGAAAAATTCATACTTCTTTGGGCTATCTACTCATCCTTCTTCACACCATTGGAGTTTGGCTTCTTCAGGGGATTGCCGGAGAACCTCTTCATATTAGACATTATTGGACAGGTTGCCTTTCTACTTGACATTGTTTTGCAGTTCTTGCTTGCTTACAGAGACACACAGACCTATCGAATGGTCTACAAGCGCACACCTATTGCTCTACGGTCAGTTCTCTCTCCATCGTCTACATTTTATGTATACTCTACTGATTGCGATGTGATAATTTTGATACAATTTGCAAGTGAATTTCCTCAAAATCTTATAGAGGAACGTAATTTATCAACATGCAACATTACCGTTTAAGTTCAGTCTTAAGATTTAAGCAATCAAAAAGAGATGACTTAAGACCATAAGTATTCCAATACCTGCTAGCACTTGCAGAGGTGACATAGAAATGAATCGGGCTCATTCGTTCACGGGGAGAAAATTTGCAGCTTTATTGAAGCTGAAAAAAATTATAAGCGACAGATTATTACCAGATCGGAGCTTATTGAAGGTTGGGCAATTTTTGTTGGGTAAGCAGAAGAGTTGGTTATCTGAGGTGTAAATGAATTGCACTTCTTTTCTTTGGCTTTCTTGTAGGTACTTGAAATCCAGTTTCATTGTGGACTTTCTAGGTTGCCTGCCTTGGGATATCATATATAAGGTAATCCCTTGCTTCAAAGTTATCGTCAGCCATTCAGGACGATACCATACCCAAAGTATTTTCTTCTATGGGGTTGCATCTTCTATGCATGGACCGTATGTTTGGGAGTGGAATTTGCAGCTTGACTCCATAAACTGCAGTATATTTTCACAGGGCACAGAACAGTTAGTTCTCCTTTGACACGTAGAATGCACTTTTCAACTTTGAAATAAAACTGTAGCTGTCTTGTTATTAGACGATCTCCATTTATGGTGCTACAAATGCTCTAACAAAAGATACCACTAAGAGATGCAGTGTCATACATCCATTGGGGGGTTCACGTCTAACTATGCAATATTGCTGTTGAGTAACGTGGATTGGTAGTTCCGTACTTTGGTTTTAGATACTTATGAATGCGTGCTGCTGAAAGGTCAGATAATTTCTCAGTATAAAATAGGAAAATATAAGGCTTTTTGTTTTCTTTTCACCTGGAGACAGATAAGGGGCGACAGAGAATTCTCAGCATAAAACATGATTCATTTATTCTCTTTGTAGAGCTTTATTTGATCAGGTTGCAAGATTTGTTTACAGGTCAGTGGAGGTAAAGAAGAAGTCAGATACCTTTTATGGATTAGGTTGAGCAGAGTGCGCAAAGTCACAGAATTTTTCCAACATATGGAGAAGGACATACGAATTAACTACTTGTTTACGAGGATCGTGAAACTTATTGTTGTGGAACTCTACTGCACACACACAGCTGCGTGCATCTTTTACTATTTAGCAACTACACTACCTCCTTCTAAAGAGGGGGATACTTGGATCGGAAGCTTGAAGTTGGGTGATTACAGTTATTCTCACTTTAGAGACATTGATTTATGGAAGCGGTATACAACATCCTTATATTTTGCCATTGTTACCATGGCCACAGTTGGTAAGTCATGCTTCTGACTTCAGTTCTTTGTGCAAGGTCTAACTCAAGCCTCTCTTGATACGCTTTTTATTTGATCTTGTCTTTTTTTTTACACTTCTTGACTTATGCAGCTGTAAGAGAAGGATGAAATGGCTAGGTTTTCCTAAAATAAGTAAAACGGGCTGCTATCAGCAAATTTTTCATGGGAAACATAAGACAGTTCTTTTAGGTCTAGTTCATACTATAGTTGACAGCTCTGACTTAGTTAAGTCAAATGTGGGAACGATGAGCCTCTGCATGATTATGATGATAGCATATGCGTACAATCTGATCTTCATTCTTTTTCCCCAAGAATATTGTCTCAACGGGTGATATCATTATGCTGCCTCATTGAAATAGGAGTATGCTAGAAATAGAAGCACAATGTTAGAAACCACTGGAAGTGGTTACTCTTTTCTTCGTGATGGAATAAGATGCGCTAATATAAAAGTCTAACTTCTTGTAGTTTGTTGAGGAGGCTTGTTCCTGAGATCCCTTAGTCTTGCGAAAGGATTAGCATCACTTAGTAGTAAAAACATAAGCAATATGAAGTGAAGAGGGCACTAGAGGGGGAGCGGACAATTCTAGTAGCCTTGAATGCAGGCGGCAGGTGGGAATGCTGACTTACTTACAATCGTTGAAAATCAAGAGAAGCTGACAGAAATTAATTGAGGAAAGTTTTCAATAGTTTGACCCCGAAGTCCTTAAGTTCGGAAAATTCCGAAATGGAGGAGTCCAACAGTCCAGTAATAATAAAGAGCTAGCGGCCAAAAGTCCAGAATTCCCGCTAGTGAATGAGCTGACGGTGTACCTATGGTTAGCGGATGAAGATGGTTTGCGGACAGGATCATGCCATATGGTAATCTGTGTGTAGAAAATCGGCAGTGAATAGTTGCCGCATGTCAGGGGGACATGGGCCAATAATGGCTTGCCACGTTGCTTGGGGTCATGAGCCAATGATGAGTTGCCGCGTGTCAGGAGGACAGAGTCCGATACTGAGTTATTTAGGAATGTTTAGGGAATAGGCCAAGCTATCTCTAATGAGCACCACTCTGAGTCCACCCAACTGAAACTTTATAAGACTTTCGAGTCGGACAGGAATAACCAGGATTTGGCCACCAATCTTAAGTCATTCCTGCAGTGGGCCTTGCTTATGTGAAGTAGACAGTCAACAAATGCCCGACCATGGCATTTTTTAGTAAGTTCGGGAAATTATATAAAAGGAATGATGTATTTATTCACAGAAAGAAAGAAGAAAGAACCTAATTACGCATTTATACAGTTAAACTGAAAAACAGTTTAAAAGTTATGAAAAGCTCTAGGAATCATTAGCCCATGATTTCTCTCAAATTATATCTTGTCCAAAATGCTGCTTTTTGGGGAAAAATCTGTCATCCTTGGCTTGTTGTTATCTTTTCTTTAATTTTTCTCTGACAAACCTTTGCTTTAGTAGCTATTCCATTGTTCTTTTACTTGCATTATCTTTTTAAATTCTTAAATTTGCCCAAAGTTATATATATTAGGATATCGGCCGTGCAAATAATGTCTAACTACTATCCCAACCTTGTAAAAAGTGGGTAATTGGCTTCTCTCCTCGACAGGGGATCTGCATATGGCATGGCATAACTGTTTTTGCATTCATCCACTGAGATGCTTCATTTCTTACGTGTTTCCCGAGGCAGCTAATTATTGTGCTTTTCCTGCAACAGGCTATGGAGACATTCATGCAGTAAATATGAGGGAAATGATATTTATAATGATTTATGTGTCATTTGACATGATTCTTGGTGCCTACCTGATTGGCAACATGACAGCTTTGATTGTGAAAGGATCAAAAACCGAGAAATTCAGGGATAAAATGACAGATCTCATAAAGTATATGAACCGGAATAAACTTGGAAGGGATATTCGTAATCAGATCAAAGGCCACGTACGTTTGCAGTATGAAAGTAGCTACACTGAAGCTGCTGTTATTCAGGATATCCCAATATCCATCCGTGCAAAGGTAATATAATATGCACTTAGTGGTTATTACCTGTCAGGGCATCCATTAATTTCTGGCTGTCCAGGATCTTTGCCGTTTCAGTTGGAACATTCTGACATACTTCTATGTTTAGTATCCTCTGAGTACTTGGGAGCTGTCATTTACATTAAGGGCCTCTAATCAGGGAAATATGGAGTATTGTATGCTTCACCAATGAAAACCATTTCTGACTCCGTCATAGTGATACCAGCATGCCGATTATCTTCTACTAATATAAAACATGCCGAATCATGTAAAAAGTTTAGGATTAACTCAAGAGATGATACTACACAACAATAGGGAGTTCAACTGTTACAAAAGAAGATGGCTTTCTTGTGCTATGATCACCAGATATCTTCAAGAGCTATTTTGTCATTCCCTGCAGATCGCTCAAACATTGTATATGCCATACATAGAGAAGGTTACTCTTTTCAAGGGATGCTCATCTGAGTTCATTAACCAAGTGGTTAGTTCCTTTTTGATTATGTGCTGCATATGTTTGATTGACAGAAGGTGAATAAAAGAGAAGCACTCCAAGTTATTATAGAAAAATTGGGTATAATTTTGCCTGCAGCCTCTTGGCTTTCAGCATTTCCCTGTAGGAGTTGGGCACAGAAAGGACTTGTTATTGAATTTTATTTTATTTTTTGGGTTGGGGGGCTGGGTGTGCAATATCAATTGCAATCTAGTAGGGTGGCAGAATAAAAAGAAAATGGCGCTGAATATCGCTGTTGTTAAGTAGTCAAAATGAGAATTTACAGTGTTTAAAAGACGACTTTCAGCTGAGTAAATATTAAGTTCATTATTATGTCTCTTTTGCAGGTAATTAAGCTCCATGAAGAATTTTTTCTCCCAGGAGAGGTGATAATGGAGCAAGGAAATGTGGTGGATCAGCTTTACTTTATTTGTCATGGTCTGCTGGTATGGTTTTATAACCTCCAGCTTCTTTAACTTTTATCATTTGTATCTCTCTTTTTGAGCAATTTCTTCCGCTATTAAAGACCTTTGTTACATGTCTTAGTAACTTTTCCTTCGATTGTCCGAACTTTTTCACTCCCTTTCTCTCTTTGGGTTGCTGTATTGTTTTTTTTTTTTTGGTAATTTGGGTTGCTGTATTGTTGGTCCAGACAGAATCAAAATAATTGTGCCTTTAAGTTTTGCGATTTTCAAATTCAATGCATTTATCATTTTTACTTGTTTGCAACCATACGAGAGGACATGTCCAGATCACAGTGATAATCGATATTAATTTACATGGTTCACTATGACCTTGCCATTGATTAAATTGTTTTTAGTCGGCATGATGGTCATGTCTCATTTACCATGGTAAAAGGTCCATTGTCTTGTTCAGTTGGCTGGATGGGAACATTATGATATTAGCTACTGGCTTATGGTTTGATAAGATGATCTTCTGCAGGAGGAGGTTGGCATAGGAGAGGATGGATCTGAAGAAACTGTTTCACTTTTACAGCCCAACAGCTCATTTGGACATGTCTCCATTCTTTGCAACATTCCTCAGCCTTATACAGTCCGAGTTTGCGAACTATGTCGGCTTCTGCGGATTGATAAACAGTCTCTGTCAAATATCCTCGAGATTTATTTTTATGACGGGAGAAAGATTTTAGATAACCTTTTAGAGGTAATGTAATTGTGTCTGAAAGAAAAAAAAAAAAGTGTCTGCACTCCCGTTGCTCTCCATGTGAAATCCATTTCTGAAATATCGAATAAATAGAAGATTCTCAAAGTCATCAGATGCTCTGTCATTGGCATTACAGCAGTCATCAAATAGGAATTTTACGTTGTATATGCTTGCAGGGAAGGGAATCTAATCTCCGACTCAAGCAATTGGAGTCGGACATCACGTTTCATATTGGAAAGCAAGAAGCAGAACTTGCTTTGAGGGTAAATAGTGCAGCATTTCATGGAGACCTCCATCAACTAAAAGGTTTAGTCAGAGCGGGGGCTGATCTCAAAAAGACTGATTATGATGGAAGGTCACCCCTGGTAGGAATTGAGCTTTTGAATTACTTTTCTTTTTTACTTTTAAGTTACTTGTCCTTGTCACGTGATGGGAACCAAATCACAGAGAGGATAAACTTTTAGCCCGCTTGCATTATCAGTGTGGTCTTGTGATAGTGTTCCTGATGTTTCAATGCAAGTGTCTGTAAGGTTAAGGAAATGTGGATTGTGGTGAGATTAGTAGGAATAAGTCATTATTGACTAGTACGTCTAATTGCTTAGATCTCTTTGTGCACAAACTGGCATTTGAACATCCACTGCATTTTCTACCACTTGTCAACTAGTTAAATTTGGCAATCTTCACCTTGATACTCACCACGATACATTAGTAACAAGGTTCAAGGTTTGCAGATAGATATCCAATACCACCTTCCTGGTAGCCAGGAAACCTCTTATATACTGTGAAGGCCACCGTTCAATGTGGCGATACTCTGTTTTCTAATTCTAAGTTATTTGGAACTTTGAAACGAGTCTTCTGTTTTCAGCATCTTGCCGCAGCCAGAGGCTACGAGGATATTGTGCTTTTTCTTGTTCAAGAAGGAGTGGATGTCAACACGACAGGTATGTTTCCTCATCAATTTGAACTGGCTCATCTGTCCTTCAACTGTATTAGATACCTTTTTTCACACTAACATTACCAAGCTGATTACTGCAGATAATTTTGGGAACACGGCCCTTCTAGAAGCTATCAAGAATGGAAATGATCGAATTGCGTCATTACTTGTTGAAGAAGGCGCTTCACTAAGGATAGATGATGCTGGTAGTTTTCTTTGTGCAGCGGTGGCAAGGGGCGATTCCGATTTTATTAGAAGAATTTTGTCCAATGGCATAGATCCTAACTCCAAGGATTACGACCACCGAACCCCACTTCACATAGCTGCCTCAGAAGGGCTATGTCTGATGGCAAAGCTGCTTTTAGAAGCAGGGGCAAGTGTTTTATTGAAGGACAGGTATATTCAGACTTTCAGTGTCCATGTTCATGGCTCCAAATGATCTGATTGTTCAAACATCTTGTAGAGCTAATCTAGTGTTTTTGTGGTGATCTCACAGATGCGATTATTATTTGACTATTTCCTTTATGCAGATGGGGAAATACACCGCTTGACGAAGGTCGAAAGTCTGGAAACAAAACTCTGATTAAGCTGCTGGAAGCTGCAAAATCCTCTGAAATGTCAGATTTGCAGCACAGCCCGCGGGAAACCACAGGTACCTGCAAATTTTGTTAGCAGCTGCTAGGATGTGTTGCTTATAATTTTCAGTCTGAGTTCTTTTGGTTACCTGATTGAGTTTTAAAACTGATGTGAACTCTTCACCTGATAATCCTTTACAGATAAACTGCATTCAAGAAAATGTACGGTGTTCCCTTTTCATCCGTGGGATCCTCGGGAGCATTGGAAAAATGGGATTGTGTTGTGGGTCCCGGACAAAATCGAGGAGCTCATAAAGATTGCATCGGAGCAGCTCAATGTTCCATCTGCTTCTTGTGTATTATCTGAAGATGCAGGTAAAGTTCTTGACACGAGCATGATAGGTGAGGGCCAGAAGCTGTATTTGATTACCGAAACGCAGGAATAATTCTCACCAGCTGTCGTGCTGTGAAACAATAGGCCTTGTTGTAGCTATTATTTTGCATCACCTGCGACGACTTTTCCCACTATTTTCGTCGCAAATTTTGTAACTAAATTACAGTTTTTTTGTAGTGTCATTTGCACGTGTTTGGGCACATCTCTTCACAAGTTTCTTGGTATTTTGTTGAGTTTCTCCCCGGGTTTGATTTCTAGGGCGTACTTCCACGAGCATTAGCATGTGCTTTAAGGTCCCTGGAATCAGACCAAATTCTAGCATGCTGTAGGTTGATGTACATTCGTCCCAACCCATTTTGGTTTCAGCAAAACATTTTTAGGAATTCATCGAGGCCTTACAACATGCATAGATGGCGCGACTCGGTATCCAAATTTCCCGATTGATCAGATCGTGTTGTCTCTTAACTTTTCAATGGAATGCAATCGACAAACTCATTGATCGAGTAGGCTCTTTTAGTAAAATTACATGGCAAGTATTCTTATGCCACAAAGTGGACTTTAAAACTTGTCTTGACGGCTTTGTACTTAGTTGGGTTGATTAGAAAAAAGAAGAAGAAGAAGAAGAAGAAGGAGGAGGAGGAAACACAATTTGAAAGAGAATGATCTATGAAGTTGTTTGAATAATGTTAACGTGGGAGAAGAATATATTATGAGGACATATCTTTTTATGTATCTAGAAATAGCTATAACATAAGATAAAGAAGAAAAAAATAGTTAATTGATACAGAAATCACTTTTAATACCTCCAAAACCCTCTTGGAGGGATTTAAAATGTACATAAAAATGATTCCGACAATCCCTGGTTGGCCACAATATTAAAATAAAAACTATTATTAAAAATTGTCAATGTCGATGTTAGCCAAGCCATGTAAGGTGGTGAGTATCTATGTTAGCACTTTTGGAGCAAAATTCGTTAGAGTGATTGAATTTACATATTGGCAAAGGTTTATGATTAGATTGTTTAAATTAAAAGATTTAAAATTTAAGTCAACACAATTGCAGCGTGTTTAAGGTTTAATTTTTTATTTCAAAATCATATATTAATGTAATGAAATTATATAGTACGCGGTATATAATTTGAGCGATGGAGAAGAAGATCGGAGACGGCAACAAAAAAACTTGATAGAAAAAATATCAACCATCCAATTTGAGTGATCTGACATGTCCTCACAAAAGGTGCGATGGTCCAAGAAGTCTTAAACATATCATACGGCGGTCGATTTAATTATAAATGTATTAGTTGTTTCAAATTAATCATAAATATTTTGACGATTTACTAATTTAATCCTAGACTTGACAATTGTATCATTAAGTTTAGGATCGAATCGGTCGCCATTCAATAGGTTCATGACTTTTTAAATAATTTCTGCCCCCACAAGAAATGCCTAATTTATCTTTAATCACCAAAAACAATTAAACGGAACATTAGTCAATGGAATTTTAACTACTGGAGCCAAACCAAGCAGAATGAAACAAGAATTGCAGAACATCCATCATCTAGAATCCGCACGAGGTATTTATCTGGTCACATACTTGGAAATGAATAAGACCCCATCATTAATCAACATTACCGCTAATACGTCGTGCTTAATACATATTGATGAGACGCACATGGCATGCAAACACGAAATTTGCCTTTTCCCCTTCGTCGAACACATACCTAGGCACGTAACATTAGCATTAAGATATGTTATTTGGAAACCAACGCGATCTTTTATTTATTTATTTATTTATATCGATGTATCGAGAACGTAGATCTTAATTTTTCCAAATGGTCAACACATTGCAAATTGGAAGGGGGTTGTCATGAAATCAGAGAGATCAGTGTAATGAAATTAATATAGTATGCGGTCTCTCATCGGCCTAAGTAAGTAGAGATCATCAAACTCTTGACTTTTTCTAGATAAGACAAGATAACCTATGTGCTCCATTAGAACTAATCCCGGCGATAGAGATAACCCCTTATCATAGCCAGCTAGTCACCATCACCGGTAAATGCACGAATCCTTGGGGGATTGGTCAACATGTTTAAGTAGAGCCAAAACAAAATGCGAGATCATCGTCACTTGCTTACGGTTCGTTCACCGAACACGGTATGCCGTTGTGGGGACTAAAAAAATTGAGGGGACTGCGGTCCGGAGCCTATCGAATCTGGCAACCTCAAATTAAGGAAAGCTCGAGCGACACGCGTCCCGGCCGATTTTCGCGTCCGACGGCTACCGATTCTGAAGGGAAGCGGCCGGCTAATCACCGGTCTTCGCCGGCCGGCTGTTTTTCCTTGCTTGATTGCCTAGTTTCAAAGGTTGTCGCATCTCACATGAGGATCACCCCAGCCTATTTGACAATTTCTGTCACATACATGTAATCTCCGGGCTAACTTAGTGATCGAGCAAGAACAGTGTTATCAAATACCATACTCATCGTCTACCCCGGCAAGAACCTCCGAATAAGAAATGCCTATCCTAAGTCTCAGCCCAACCTTGCTCCGTCCTTTTGGGAGCTGCCATCTCGCACATATCTTCGCTCATAATCACAATCCGACAATCGCAAAACAATTGAAAGATGGGCCGATTCGACACGACGGAGCACGCTGATTGGACGCCGATTACACGTGGCGCGTAACCATTCGACGCTTCTACTATAGACCCGCATTTAGCTCCGTCATCTCGCATGGTAATCGATAAAAGAGACGGTATTAAATCGGCGGCGGCGAAACTATATGAGATCCGTCGATTAAACATTATACATCATGGCGGTCCGCATCACTTACCTCAAATTGCGGATCCACGTTGGCGGTGCATGGCGAACAGCAGATATAAAAATTCCTCAGGCTTGCGCCAGCAGTGGATGAATGGCTGCGTCTTCTGTGCTTGTATATATATAGCCGTGGCGCGCCCCCAAACAGCCGCAGCGTGATCCGCCTCTGGGTCTTCGACGTTCCGGCCTCGCTGCGTCTCGAAGAGCTTCTCGAGGATTTTCCGACCTGTTTTCCCTCTCATTTTCCCGAGAAAGTTCCTCCTCCGGTGATCCACCGTGACCCTTTGAGCGAAGGAGAACGACCGAGCAGAGTGGATGATAGGCCTGCGCCCACATGACCGTCATCTCGTGAAGCTCAACCTCACTGCCTCCCGCTCTTCTCGCGGTTCGCTCCCTCGAGAAAGTTGATATATGCGTTTCGGAAAAGGTGATGATAGCGGTTGTCGACTCTCTCTCTCTCTCTCTCTCTCTCTCTCTCTCTCTCTCTCTCTCTCTCTCTCTCTGTGCGTGCCACGTTTGTTTCTTCTCTTTCATTGAATTTCGAAGAGGAACGTCGCGTTCTGGATTTGCCACTTGCGAGATGTCTCATCTATCGAGAACGCCGGTTCTCCTTTCCCGTGATGGATCCTCATCTCCTCAACGCTCTGTGCTCACCACCTTCGTGCAGGGAGAGGCGCGACGATCGAGCGTGGGATCAGAAGCGCCCGCCGAGTGCGGTTATTCTCTGTAACCGAAGGAAACGAGTCGGCTTTTGGTTCCCGTGCGGTTGAATTGCTGGGGAGAGAATAAACGGCGAGACAGAAGATGACGCCGCCCGGAAGAGCGGAGGACGACGAGGGAGGAGGATCGGAGGGCGAGGGAAAGTACAGGGTGGGGGAGTTTAGAGATCGGATCAAATCGTCGAGGGGAAGCCGACTCGAACTCCTAACCAACGAGTTGAGGCTCGACTCCTCCGCTCGCCGGAAGTTCAGCCGCCAGACGGTCGTCAACGGCGTCAAGGACCTCTTCGGAGGCCTCGTCATCAACCCCGAGAGCAGGTCACCATCTCTCTCTCTCTCTCTCTCTCTCTCTCTCTCTCACTATCTGCATTCTCGATCATGGTGGTCTGTGCATGGCGATGTTCGTTCCCTAGATTTGAAATCGGAGGGGAGTGAGGAATCTGATGACGAACGATGATGATTGAGGATTTGCTTCGCGTTATCTCTGTTCATGGTCGACGGAGGCCGGATCGGTTTCCGATTTTGACGTGCGATGGACAGAGACGGCACTGATTCTGATCGATTGACTTGTGGAGATCCGCATCGTCTTTCTGGTGAACCAAACCGGGGGCCTCCAATACACGTGGCGGCTTCTTATTGGATGTTTCTGTGGACGGTCGCAGTAGGCCCTCGAGCATGTGACGCCGCATCCTCACCTCACACTTGGCTCCGACTTCCGTCCAATCCGACGGACAACAGTTAGCCCAGTTTCCAACCCTGTCCAATTGCGCTCGCTGACGTCATTTATCGAATTTCAAACCCAATTTCGATGTAGCACTTTACCAAACGAAAGAAAACACTCACGAGAAGGGTTGCCACGGGCTCCGCTATAAGTCTGTACTCGACTCTTTGTTGATAGAAATAAGTAGAAATACGTAGGTTTCGCCCAAAAATATATATATATATTTAAAAATATTATTTATATCGTTTCAAAGAGTATACGAAGGAAAGCCATTTTCATTACCTACGGAAACGATTAAAAGTACGTAATATGAAAAAAGTGATTTTCGTGAAAGTGTTTTCAAAATTGTTTATTTGTTTACAAAATAAGCGGTTCGCTAACTTTGAATATTTCTCGTGTTCGTGTCTAGAGATAATTATTGAAAAAGCCCTCAATCTTTTACAACTTTGCCTATGTAATTTTTATTTTTCACTTTTTACCGATTCGGTTTTAAATCGTTTATAATTTTGTCGATTCGGTCATAAATCATAAAACCTTTGAAAGTTTAGGTTGGAGTATATGAAATGTTAATGATTAAATCGATAAAATTGTAAATATTTAAGATTGAATTAATAAAGTTATAAAAAAATTAGAATTGAGTCGGTGAAATTATGAAAAATTTAGAATTTTTTTTGATAATTGTCGGGAATACCGTTTAGGCAGCGGATTACTCGGCAGAAAATGGATTTATTATCATTATTATTATAAGTTGTCGGAGAGGGGATGTAATCATTGTCAGGTGATGGAGGCTGGCCACTTGTTACGACGTCGCTCGACTTAGCTGTCCTCGTTTCTTGTGAAGTGAAGTCATCATTCCCCGGCCTTGCCTGATCTCCTCCTTTTTATTTATTTATCCTTGTTTTCTTTCTTTCCCTCTCCTCCTGATCGAAGGCTTTCCTGGCTTCGCATCCTTCGCACGTGCTCCCGCGTGCGATCTTCTGTCGGAACATCGCGGCCCCTGAGATCATAGGCTTTGACTTTCGTGTCTTATTTGCAGAGGATAACTGGAGGGTGGAGACGAAATCCACCACCGTTAGCCCCCGTCCCCAAACGGTGCAGGTTTTAGAGAAACTGACTTGAAATCTGCTCCGTTGCAGCTGCATGTATTTGTAGATTGTATTTTACAACTAGCATCTGAATTTTGAGGTTCATCTTATCCTTGAAAGAGCCATTAATGTTTTTGAGTGAGTTACTTCAGAATGAAAAACCAATGGGAACAATAAGACTTGATTAGACGTGTTAACATCTACTTTGAGTTATCACTTCTTTAAATATTTTATTAGCCTTTCGTCGTAATAATAGAATTAAGATATAAGACTTTCAAGGAATAAAATCGATATGATTTGTTCAATTTCTATATTCGCCAAGAAAACATTCACACTAAGATTTATCGACGCATGATTAAGTCCCAGGTGGAGTAAAGAACGCTGCTAATATGGCAATAAGCATGACATGTGGTTGTGTTCGAGTTTAAGGGTCGTAAAGATGGTTTTTAGGTGTCCTTACTAAAACGTTTAATAAACTCCGGAACACTTTGTGGATGATGCGCCTACTGGGAATGTCGATACGTTATACACCCATCACCCAACTCTTGACCCTCTCACCGCTGAGGGCTTGGTATCCTGCGGGGATTAGGCATTGAACGGATCATGTCTGGATTACCTTTTGAATTTCTGTGACAGAGTTCCTTCTTGCTCTTGGCAGAAACTATGCCGGATGTTCTGCCACTGTACCTTTGCCCTTCAGTATCCTCTAAAACTGTACAACCAGAGGGGCTCTTCTTTCTTTAAAATGGGTTTCTCCTCCTTATTACGTACTAGTACACTGCGAGTACTGCGAAACAATTCATTGCTTCAAGTGTTTGCTGCTCTAGATTATCCACGGGGAATGTAACATTGTGGAATTGCGAAAATATTTTGCATCATGACAAGTGGGTATTAACGGGCCTGTGCCTTGGTCTGATGAGAGAGCTGAAGAAAAATGTATGACGAATAGAAGCTCGAACCATTACAAGCTTTTAGATTCTGAATAGATTGACGCATGTAACTTAGTGACCTTCATGCTATTTATTGATCTCATCAATGGAACCCGAGTTTACAGGATGCTCAATGCTGTGATGGTATGGTAGCAATGCTAGAGAATCATATCCTTACGGTAGTTAGTAGAAACAAGCTATCTTAGCTCCTCAGGTTGGATTTTCTACGTGTACTTGCCTCAAATCATGTTGGCATATAAACAGGAACGCAGCTTCTTCTTTTGGTAACTGACAGATAGGTTTATCTGTGCAATTTTACCCTTTTCTGATATTTCTTTTCCAGACAATGAGATTTCCTTAAGCTTTTGACTTTTACATTTTAGTATCAATTGCATGTGGACACAAGTGATCAATCAGCTTTCTTCTGTGCATGAATGAGGTCTTCCAATTTCCGTATTTATGCACTGAAGTTGAATTGCGAGACACAGTGCAGGTATTATCGGGCTTGGAAAAAGTTCATACTTCTATGGGCTATCTACTCATCCTTCTTCACACCATTGGAGTTTGGCTTCTTCAGGGGATTGCCGGAAAACCTCTTCATATTAGACATTGTTGGGCAGGTTGCATTTCTATTTGACATTGTTTTGCACTTCTTTCTTGCTTACAGAGACACACAGACCTATCGAATGGTCTACAAGCGCACAGCCATTGCTCTACGGTCAGTTCTCTGTCTGTCGTCTACTTTTTACTTGCACTCTGATGATTGCGATGTGATAATTAGATACAATTTGCAAGTGGACTTCCTCACAACCTTGTAGAGCTACATAATTTATCGACACGCAGCATTACTGGCGATGTTCAGTCTTAAAATTTAAGCAACCAAAATGAGATGACTTAAGGCTAGAAGTATTCCAACACCTGCTAACACTTGCAGAACTGAAAATAGAGGGCCCAATTTATTCACGGGGAAAATTTTCAGCTTTATTGTAACTAAACAAATTAAAATTTAACATATTATTACCAGTTCGGAGCTTATTGAAAGTTGGGCAATTTTTTGTTGGGTAAGCATATAAGATTTGGTCATTTATTAGGTATAAATGAATCACGCTCCTTTTCTTTGACTTTCGTATAGGTACTTGAAATCTAGTTTTATTGTGGACCTTCTAGGTTGCTTGCCTTGGGATCTCATATACAAGGTAATCACTCTCTTCGAAATAATCTTCAGCCATTTTGGGCGATACCATAACCAAAGTATTTTATTCTATTGGCTGCATCTTCCATGCATGAATTATATGACTGAGAGTGGAGTTTGCAGCTTGACTCCATAAGCTGCAGCATATTGTCACTGGGCACCACACAGTTGAAAATTTCCCTTGACCATTAGAATGCACTTTACCACTATTCAAATTTGAAAGAAAACTGTAATTGTCTTGTTATTAGATGATCTCCCTTCATGGTGTTACAAGCGCTTTAACTAAAGATACCACCAAGAGACTCAGTGTCATACATGCACAAGGGGATTCCTGTCTAACCATGCAATATTGCTGTTTGAGTGATGCAGCTGTCTAGTTCCATGCTAGGTTATAGATACTTATGAATATGTATTGGTGCAAAAAAATTGGTTCGAAGAATTTCTCAGTATAAAATAGGAAATATCAGATTTTTAATTTTTTTTCACCTGGAGACAGATAAGTGTCAACAAAAAATTCTCACCAGAAAACATGATCCATTCATTCTCTATGAAGAGCTTTATGTGATGAAGTTGGAAGATTTGTTTTTGACAGGCTAGTGGAAGGAAAGAAGAAGTCAGATACCTTTTATGGATTAGGTTGAGCCGAGTGTGCAAAGTCACAGAATTTTTCCAACGTATGGAGAAGGACATACGAATTAACTACTTGTTTACAAGGATTGTGAAACTTATAGTTGTTGAACTCTACTGCACACACACGGCTGCCTGCATCTTTTACTATTTGGCAACTACACTGCCTCCTTCTGAAGAGGGGTACACTTGGATGGGAAGCTTGAAGTTGGGTGATTACAGTTATTCGCATTTTAGAGACATTGATATATGGAAGCGGTACACAACATCCTTATATTTTGCCATTGTTACCATGTCCACGGTTGGTAAGTCATGCTTCTGACTTCATTTCTTTATGCAAGGTCTAACTCAAGCCTCTCTTGATGCGCTGTTAATTTGATTCTGTATTTCGTTTGCACTTAGAGGCTTATGCAGCTCTAAGAGAATGGTGAAATGGCAAGATTTGTCTGAAATAAGTACAATGGGCTGCAATCAGTAAATTTATCTTGGGGAATGTATTCCATATGACTATTTTTTTAGGTCTACTTGATATTATAGTTGAAGCTCTGGCTTAGTTTGGTCAAATATGAGAAATGAGTCTCTGCATGATAATGATTACAGCATATGTTTGCTTCACAGGATCAGGGATTGCAGAATAATTTGATGATTTGTCTTTTTTCAACAAGAATATTGGCTCAAGGGGCAATATCATTATGCTCTTTCCTTGAAATAAAAGTATGCTATAAATAGAAGCATAAGGTTAATAAATACCCTAAGTGGTTTATCTTTTATTTATGATGAAGTAAGATGCGCTAATAACTAAGTCAACAATGGAAGATCAAGTTGTGGTTTGTTGAGGAGGTTTGCCCCCAGGTCCCTCAGTCTTGTGAAAGGATTAGTATCACGCAGTAGCAACATTAGTGAGATGAAGTGTGGAGCGCATTAGAGGACTGGACAATTCTAGTAGACTCGAATGCAGGTGGGGATGCTGAGTTACTTAGAATTGCTGAAAGTCAAGAAAAGTCTGGCAGAATTCAATTGAGGAAAGTTCTCAATAGTTTGACCCCGAATCCCTAAGTTTGGAAAACGCTGAAATGGAGGAGTTCAACAGTCTAGAAGTAATAAAGAGCCAGCAGCCAAAAATCCCCGAATCAATGAACTGATGGGTGTATCTCAGTTACAAGATGAAGATGTTTTACGGACAGGATCATGCCATATGGTGTTCTGGGTGTAGGGAATCAGCAGTGAATAGCTGCTTGTCAGGGGGACATGGGCCAATAATGGCTTGCCACGTGTCTTAATGACATGAGCCAATAACGAGTTGCCATGTGTCAGGAGGACAGAGTCTGAGACCAAGTCAATTAGCAAGTTTTGGGGAGTAGGCCAAGCTATCTCTAATGAGCACTCCTAGTCCACCGAGCCCAAACGTAATAGCACTTCCAAGTTGGACAGATATAACCAGAAGTTGGCCACCCGTCTTAAGTCATTCCTGCAATGAGCCATGCTAACACAAAGTAAACCTGCAATAGTTGCCCAACAATGGCATTTGTTAGTAATTTCAGGAAATTACATAAAAGGCATAATGTATTTAGTCACAAAGAAAAAGAAAGGACCCAATTACCCATCTGTATAGTTAAGCTGAAAAACAGTTTAAAAGGTACGAATAGCTTTAGGAACCGTTTTAGCCCCTTATTTCTCTCAAATTATATTTCCTCTGTAATGCTGCTTTTGAAGAAAAATCTGTCATCCTTGAGCAATCCATTGTAGAAGAAATTTGATCAACCATATGCATTTTTTCATCCCCTTGGCTTGTTGTCCATCTCTTCTTTATTTTTTCTGACAATGCTTTAATAGCTATTCCATTGTTCTTTTACTTGCATATATCATTAAAATATTTCAATTTGGCTAGAGTTATTTATATTAGGATATCGGCTGTGCAAATGATGTCTAACAGCCATCCCAAGCTTGTAAAAACTGGTCAATTGGCTTCTTTCCTCAACAGGGGATCTGCATTTGGAATGGCACAACTGTTTTTGCATTTGTCCACTTAGATGATTCATTTGTTACATGTTTCAAAAGGCAGCTAATGAGTGTGCCTTTCCTGCAACAGGCTATGGAGACATTCATGCAGTCAATATGAGGGAAATGATATTCATAATGATTTACGTGTCATTTGACATGATTCTTGGTGCCTACCTGATTGGTAACATGACAGCTTTGATTGTGAAAGGATCAAAAACTGAGAAATTCAGGGATAAAATGACAGATCTCACAAAGTATATGAACCGGAACAAACTTGGAAGGGATGTTCGTGATCAGATCAAAGGCCACGTACGTTTGCAGTATGAGAGTAGCTACACTGAAGCTGCTGTCATTCAGGATATCCCAATCTCCATCCGTGCAAAGGTAATATGCAACTAGGGTTTATCACCTGTCAGAGCACCCTTAATTTCTGGCTGTGTAGAGTCTTTGCAATTTCAGTTGGAACGTGCTGACATACTTCTTTATTTGGTATCCTATGAGTACTTGGGTGCTGTCATTTACTTTAATGGCCTCTAATCAGAGAAATATGGAGTATTGTATGCTTCACCAATCAAATGCATTTTTGACTCCATCATGGTGATATTAGCATGCTGATTATCTTCTACTATATACAGCATGCTGAATTGTTTCAAAGATTTAGGATTAGCTCATTATATGATATTACACCACAATAGGGAGTTCGATTGTTACCAAAGAAAGATGTTTTGCTCATGCTATGGTCACCAGATATCTTGAAGAGCTATTTTCTCATTCCCTGCAGATCGCTCAAACATTGTATATGCCATACATAGAGAAGGTTGCTCTTTTCAAGGGATGCTCATCTGAGTTCATTAACCAAGTGGTGAGTTCCTTTTTGATTATATGCTGCATATGTTTGATTGAGAGAAGGTGAATTAAACATAAATGCTTTAAGTCAGAATAGAAAAATTGGGTATAATTTTGTCTGCAGTCTTCAATTTGATAAATAACCAAGAAATATAATCATTCACAATTCTTTGCCTTCCCTTTTGCCATAATTATGTCAACAGATAGTTAAGCTGCATAGACAGACAAGTGACATGATATCTGGTTGCACAGACATAAAATTTTCTATGAGATGGTAATGACTAGAAGATTTTGAATCCCCTTGGCGTTCAGCATTTCCATGAGTACAGAAGTTTGGGCTCTGAAAGGACTTGTTATTGGTGTGGGAGAGTCAATATCAATTGCGAGATACTAGGTTGGCAAAATAAAAAGAACATGGCGCTGAATGTCGCCATTGGGAAATGGTCAAAGTGAGTACTTATAGTGTTAAAAAGACGACTTTCAGATGTGTAAATGTGAAGTTGTTATTTTGTCTTTTGCAGGTTATAAAGCTCCATGAAGAATTTTTTCTCCCAGGAGAAGTGATAATGGAGCAAGGAAACGTGGTAGATCAGCTTTACTTTATTTGTCATGGTCTGCTGGTATGGTCTTGTAACCTCTGGCTTCTTTAACATTTATCATCTGTACCTCTCTTTCTGAGCAATAATTCTCTTTCGTTCTACTAGTAATGTCTTTGTTGCATCTCTGCATCTAGTAAATTTCCTTTGATCATCGGAACATTTTAATTCCCTTGCTTGCACTCTTGGGGTTGCTGTATTGTTGGTCCTGACAAAATGAAATCATTTTTGGGCTTTTGAGTTTTGCATTTTGCAAATTCAAAGCATTTATGATTTTTCCTTGTTTATGTCCAACGAAAAGACATTTGCAGATTACAGTGATAATTAACAATACCTTACATGGTTCACCATGACCATGCCATTACTTAAATTGTTTTTACTCGGCATTATGGTCATATCTCATTTACCATGGTAAAAGTTCATGTTCTTGTTCAGTTGGCTGGATGGGAATATTATGGTATTAGCTACAGCTTACAATTTGGTAAGATGAACTGCCGCAGGAGGAGGTCGGCATAGGAGAGGATGGATCTGAAGAAACTGTTTCACTTTTACAGCCTAATAGCTCATTTGGACAAGTCTCCATTCTTTGCAACATTCCTCAGCCTTATACAGTCCGAGTTTGTGAACTATGCCGGCTTCTGCGGATAGATAAACAGTCTCTCTCGAATATCCTCGAGATTTATTTTAATGACGGGAGAAAGATATTAGACAACCTTTTAGAGGTAATGTAATTGTGTTTGAAAGGAAAATTTGTATTTTCTCTCCTCTTGCTCAGTTCTGCATGTGAAATCCATTGAAATATCACATTAATAGAAGATTCTCAAAGTCATCGGATGCTATGCGATTTGCATTACGACAATCATATAGGAATTTTACATTGTATATGCTTGCAGGGAAAGGAATCTAATCTCCGACTTAAGCAATTGGAGTCGGACATCACATTTCATATTGAAAAGCAAGAAGCAGAACTTGCTTTGAGGGTAAATAGTGCAGCCTTTCATGGAGACCTGCGTCAGCTAAAAGGTTTAGTCAAAGCGGGGGCTAGTCTCAAAAAGACAGATTATGATGGAAGATCACCCCTGGTAGGAATTGAGCTTTTGAATTACTTCTCTATTTATTTTGTTCTAGTTATGGGTCCTTACCATGTGACGGGAACCAAATCGCAAAGAGGATAAACTTCTAATCTGCTCGCATTATCAGTGTGGTCTTGTGAATGCGTTCCTGATGTTTCAATGCCATTGTCTTTAAGGTTAAGGAAACGAGGATTGTGTGGAAGTAGTAGGCATAAGTCATTATTGACTAGTATGTCTAATTGCTTAGATCTCTTTGTACAGAAATTCACAGTTGAACATCTATTGCTCTTTGACCACTTGTCAACTCGTTGGATTCTGCAATCTTCACCTTCATTCTTGCCAGATTACCTCATTGACGAGGTTCAAGGTTTTTAGATGGACATCTAATACCATCTACACGCTAGCCAGGAATCGCGCATACCAATTTTAACTTGTGAAGGCCTCCTTTCAATGTGGAGACATTGGGTTCTCTATTTTTAAGTTTTTTGGAACTTTGAAATGAGTCTTTGTGTTTTCAGCATCTTGCAGCTGCGAGAGGCTACGAGGATATTGTGCTTTTTCTTGTTCAAGAGGGAGTAGATGTCAACAGCAAAGGTATGTTTTTTCATCAATGTGAACTGGCTCTTCCGTCCACCTTTAACTGTATTAGATTCCTTTTGCACACTAAAATTGCAAATATGATTTTATCGTAGATAATTTTGGGAACACGGCCCTTCTAGAAGCTATCAAGAATGGAAATGATCGAATTGCCTCATTACTTGTTAAAGAAGGCGCATCTCTAAGGATAGATGATGCCGGTAGTTTTCTTTGCACAGCCGTAGCAAGGGGCGATTCCGATTTTCTTAAAAGAATTTTGTCCAATGGCCTAGATCCTAACTCCAGAGATTATGACCACCGAACCCCACTTCACATAGCTGCCTCAGAAGGGCTATATCTGATGGCAAAGCTGCTTCTTGAAGCAGGGGCAAGTGTTTTTTTAAAGGACAGGTATATCCGGACTTTCAGTGCCAATGTTCCTCGCTCCAAATGGTCTGATTCTTCAAATATCTTATAGGACGAATCTAGTGTTTTTCAGCGATTTCACAGAGGCAATTATCAGTTGACTCTTTTGTTATGCAGATGGGGAAACACACCGCTTGATGAAGGACAAAAGTGTGGAAACAGAAATTTGATTAAGCTGCTGGAAGCTGCAAAATCCTCTGAGATGTCGGAGTTTCAGCACAGCCCTCGGGAAACCACTGGTACCTGCAAAATTTATTATCAGTTTGGTAGGATGTGTGCAAGATCCTAGGAAAGAAATGAAGCAATTTCATATAGACATGATTAGTGGGAAGCAATCGATTGGATGTACAACTGTCCGCAGACAGGACCTATGCTTCATTGTGCTTATAATGCTCATTCTGAGTTCATCACCTTGCCCCCTTCTTCCTGTATTACCTCATTGAATTTGAAACTGATGTCAACTCTTCACCTGATTGTCCTTCACAGATAAACTGCATTCGAGAAAATGCACGGTATTCCCTTTTCATCCGTGGGATCCTCAGGAGCATAGAAGAACAGGGATTGTCTTGTGGGTCCCTGACAATATCGAGGAGCTCATAAAAAATGCATCGGTGCAGTTAAATGTTCCGTCCGCTTCTTGTGTATTATCTGAAGATGCAGGTAAAGTCCTTGACTCGAACATGATAAGCGAGGGTCAGAAGCTGTATTTGATTACTGAAATGCAGGAATAGTTTTACCAGTCACCATGTAGTGAGACAATAAACATCGTTGTCGCTATTATTTTAAGTCATCAGCGTGTATTTGGCCACATCTCATCATGAGTTTCTCGATGTTTGTTCGAGTGATCAGGTGATCCATAATTCTGGTCACATTTACTCATGTAGTTCTTTCCTCTCTGGGTTTGATTTGGAAGAGGTACTTCCTCAAGCATCACTATGTGCTTTAAGGTCCTTGGAATCAGATGAAAAGTCTAGCATGCTGTTGGCCGATGTACATTCATCCCGATATACTATGGTTTCAGCAAAACATTTTTAGGAACTTCTGAAGTTTTTAAAACGTGCATAGATGGTGCGATTTGGTTTCCAAACTTCCCGGTTGAATGAATCATATAGTTCCCTGACTTTTTAATGGAATGCAATCCTTTGCAATATTCAAATAATAAATCACGTCTCCGTCAAACAATTTGAACTTTTAGGACGATTGACAATGATATCACGAAATCTTATACGGTGTTTAAGTAAAAAGAATTAAGTCGATATTTTTCAGACATCTATTTACCTCATCGATTATATATTTCCACATTCTAAGCTAAGGTCAAAGTTCAATGCATGCACCCTTAATTTTGGGACGATCATTCGATGATGAGACTTATACACTCTTGATATACATTGGTCTATTTAGTAGCGCTGATTTAGAAAAGCAAAGAGGAGAAATAATTTGAAAATGTTGACTTATGAAGTTATTTGGTTGCCGAGAGGGAGAAGACAGGAAAGAACATACCGTGACCAATATGTCCTTTTTATCTATTTAGCAAGAGGCATGATTTGAGATGAAGAAAGAAAAGTTTCGTTTATCAATACACAAAACCCTATTTAATCCCTCCAAATTCCCCTTGGAGGATTTAGAAGGTATATAAAAATGATTCTACCAAACCCTCTCCTAATCGATTTTAATTCGTTCTAATGCTTATCCTCCTCCTCTTTTCCTCCATCAAACGAATCAAATTGTGCTTTTGGATCCTTTCATCTCCTTCCTAATCCCACCTGCTAAAGGTAATCACGAAGTCATATCAAGTTAGATGTTTAAACGAGCTACGCACGCATAGAATAGTCAACTCATATGCAATATAATCTGGCCAACTTGCTTGTTAAACACAACTTGGAAAGAACTACAGCACATTTCGAACTCTTCCCCAGGTGACATGTTCATCTAGGATTATCGAGGGAGCCGTGACTTCTTAGGACATTGGCAACGGTGAATGCAGGAACTCGGATTATTGGAGCCGAGGTAACAAGATTTTGCACAAATTTTCATCAACTATACACATCATAGAATATCTAAAATGTGTACCGGACGCCTTACAATGGGCGGCCGCCGCGGCCCCCCAGCCGGCCCAAGGGAGTGGCGCCTCATCAAATCCAATGAAGAGGACAGAAATTGGCGATTAGACTGCAAGGAGGAGGAGTGATATTTGGCCTATTTGTGAGAAAACGAAGGACCAACACGATACAATTATCGATGGAGGTATACTGGTGTTCATATGAATGCTCGGTTTCGGATTAAAGAATATTGACTCCGATACGCTCATTTTCATCGTTCCCTGTTTTTCCAATGAAGACTGCAGAGAAGAATTTCGTGATTCGCCATACGTTCGCAGAAAGAATTTAATTGTCTGTGAACCAAAAGCTCGACATTGCTATTAGAAGAATTAGAAACCCGTATAGAAACTATAATGTTCTTGAGGAATTCATAGCCAGACAATTAAAGAATACAATTCATTTAGGAAAGCAATAGAAAAGGCTACCAAATTAATCGAACATGCATACACAAAGGGAATTCAAGTACAAATTACAGTTCGCATTGATGGAAAAGAAATTATCCTTGTCAAATGGATTAGAGAAGATAGGGTTCCTCTAAAAACCATTCGAGACAAAATTGATTATTATTCCTATAAAGTCCGAAAAATTTATAAAGCATTAGGCATCAAAATTTGGATATTTGGAGAATAAAAATATCTTCTTTGTCTTTTAATCTTTAAACTATATCCACTGATAAAAAGAAAAAAGAAAAAGATGTACATGCTTTTTCTCTTGAATCAAAGTATTTCCCAAGGAAAACTCGAGATAACTTAGGCAAACTCTCTCTTTACTCCTTGATTTCAGGGGTTAAGCGGCGTACGACGTTGATTATCTGAACATAAATTAGTCCACTAAATGACAAGGAAAAGCAAAAGCACCATCGTCAAAGAATTCTGGAAAATCCATCAACACTTCACTGATTCAAAGCCCCAGGCCCAGACTTACAAAAGTGATTATAAAGATCAATTCAAACACAAATCTGTCTGGTTTCATAGCATATCGGGACCATGGAGAAGAGATTCAAAAGTTCATGCATGCAGTAACCATGCTAAATGACTATATTCATCAAGGGTGCTGAATCACAAAGGTCATATGATTCGTTAGTACAAAGGATCAGAGGGTGATCATCTGCAAGAAGTTACCATCCAGGCCCCGATCCTCAGGCATATCGCATGCGTTGAGGCTGTCGGAAGTGCCTCTGCGCCATGGCGTTTTGTGAACGTTTAGCCCCGCCTTCGTCTCCATCTTCATTTTCGTTCGCGCGGTCGTTTGAGGCAGGGCTGTCCTCGCTGTCCGTGACGCTAGATGCCGAAGCGGACCGATCGTGACGATTCAGTAGATGAAGGAGAGTTTCCATAACTGCACAGCCTAGGAGAGGAAGTGCAAACAACATCAGCGCAGCCCTCTTGAGATTCATCGCCAAGAACTTTGACTGAGCCAACAAACAGTCAAGGAAGCAACGAGAGCAGCGACAAGCTTGAAGAGAGAGACGAAGAAAGAAATAGGAGTGCAAGGGAACGCGTCAAGTCTCCAAAGAGGAAGAGGAAGAGGCCCGTTATACTGTGTTCACTCAATGAGGCTTGCTTACATGGTGTCAACTAATCATCGCTCTGTCAACAGATCAACCAATGAAGAAACTTACTTCTTTTCTTGCATAAGAGAAAAAAAAAACCAAAATCCGAGTGTCACTCTACTAATTTCTTAACAAAACTTGACCCAGATCCTCTAATATAGGGAACACCCACAATGATTGGAAACATTTTCGAAAAAAAGAGAGAGACTATACCGAAATAACGCTAGAATAGCTTAGCATAATCAAGTTCTTTGATTTATGAATTTCTATGATCAATATAAAGTTAGCTTATCATTCATATGTCAGGGTCAGATATTCTGATTTATTAATCAATTCACGCATAATTTCCTTTTTTAAAAATACTCGCACTTTGAGTCAGTTGGAAATATTGCAATAAGATCCTAATTCGAGGAACGAGAATGTCATCAAAATTGAAAGTTGGAGTTAGATTTTTGAAGAGGAACTACCACTTGTGAACCTACCTTCCTTAACAGTGAGTTTGAAAATGTCTAAAGAGATTTCGTTTTGAGCGAAAGAGTGTGCTCTTGCAATTTGCGCGAAGCCAACAAGCCAATTTGCCCAATTCGTCGGTGAAGAGGCACCACCTTTATCTCAATGGTCCGAGTAACATCTTACTACCGCACCTCGGCACAATCACTATAGACTTTTCTCTGTTCCTAGAGAATTCAGAACTAGAGAGAGGGAGGATCCACATTGCGTGGTTATCAAGTCGTTCGTGGGGAATCCTTTGTCAAGCCACTGGTATTGACTCGACTTACCAGTCTTTGGAATTGTCCAAAAGAAGTTAGACGACGGGTCACATCACCAGAGCCAAAAACAATTAAGAAGTTAAGAAGATACCATTCTTGTCATTTGGCGATATAAGGGACACTTGAGTTTGATAATCCATGTTATCTTAGGGTCAGCATGTTATGTTTGGTCTTCTGAATTTATAGTCAATATAGAATATAATATAGAATTCAAGAATCTCATTATATAATATCAATTATTTTATGCATCGCAATGACAGAATAAGGAAGATAGTGATAGTCTCTCACAACATTAATGTTTTTTATTGTTTTCCCTCTTTTTTCGTCAATAAAATTAATAATAGACTATACTAATACACCCAAAATACCTGTACTTAGTATAAATACTAAATATAAATCTATGTATATATGTTGAATTTATATAATTGGGATGATTAAATAAAAGTTAATTTTATTTTTTTGTTAATTTGAATATTTCATATTATAATTCAAAATATTTTTGGTATTTTATAAACTTAAAAAGCTTGTTCTTAAAAAAAAATCTTTTATATTATGGATATCAGAAATCTTATTTATCCTTACCCTACTTGCTCCATTAGATAGTTTCATCTAGGTTTTATCCCTCTCCCATTTTGGGCATACAGCACTGTCCTTAATTATCCCGATTACCAAATATAGCTAAGTTTCCTATAAAGCATGGCAATTTTGGCTAATCTCCTCAGATTAGCTAATTCACTTCCCGAGTTTGAACCTCACAATCACCCTTGTCTTTTGTGATATTTACAGAAGTACCCATTTCAATATTTAAACCCTAATCTTGCTGCCTTTCATCGTTTCAATTTCTCAATTTCGTGGCGGTTTTTCAGCAAGGTCGACGAACACCCCCCCCCCCCTCTCCCTCTGTGTGCAAACAGGCGGTTTCCTTCCGACTAACTCCTCAGGGCTTGCGGTTATCTCCGGCGGACGGCTCCTGCTCCGTCACTCCCGTCTTGGTACATTTCGCGTGTTTGCGAACTGTAGCAGCAGTATTATCTCTGAATTTGCTGTGCTGTTTGCGCTTTTCTTCTGAAAAACCGTCCTGAATGCTGCGTTTTTGGTCCAGTTTGCTGATTTTGGTTGATGCCATGCGGGATATATTGAAAAAGAAAAGAAAAGAAGGGGTTTCCTCGTTAAAAAATTGTTTTTTTTTTTTTTGGGTGGAGTGGCATTTTCCGGGACTCATGAATTACCCCCATACGGTAGATACTGCAAAGCGTACGATATGCAACTGGTGAAAAAGATGAAGCTTGATTGCCTAGAGATGATATGCACTAGAGGGTTTAACTCTGTAGACGTTGTTTGGATTTTTAAATTCTCACACTCTGAACACAAAATCATTTGCCGATTTTGTTTGATGCCATGCAGGATAAATTGAAAAAAAGGGGTTTTCTTATTAAGAAGTTGGTTTTTTTTTTGTTGGGTGTAGTGCCATTTTCCCTGACTCATGACATACCCCCCCACAGGCTAGATAACGCAGGGCGTACAATCTGCAGCTGGTGTAAAAGATGAAACTTGATTGGTTATAGATGATATGCACCAAGAGATATAATATTTAGATGTTTTTTGGATTACTAAATTCTTACACTCTGAACACAAAATCATTTGCTGATTTTGGTTGATGCCATGCCGGGTAAATTGAAAAAAATTGGGTTTTCTCATTAAATTTTTTTTTTTCCTTTTTTTGGTGGAGTGGGATTTTCAGGGAGTCATGAATTACCCCCATATGGTAGATACTGGAGAGCGGACAATATAAAGCTGGTGAAGAAGAAGAAACTTGATTGCCTAGAGATAGTATTCACTGCAGGGTTTAATTCTATAGGCATTATTCTGATTTAGTAATCCTTACACTTTGAACACATAAACGTACATCCACTCATATGGTGATATGTGGTGATGTGATATCTCTGATGCTTGGTTATCGTAATTGAGCAGTTACTGGTTGTGCTGATTGCCATTAACTACTAGTGTACTACTACAAAATGACTAGGACAAGACTATAATAGGTAGTTTTGGAAGGAACTAATTGATATTTGTAAGTACTATCAAGTATATTGTGCATAAACTTATAAACATTGATGCTTCATGAGTCCATGATCAAGATTCAAGAGTTTTGACTTTCTTTGGTCCATAGAATTTACAGGACAACTTGTAACTTTAAAGAGAAGTTCTCAAGCCATAATGCAGGCTTGTAGTGGAGCTGCAGTGATGGGATCTCTGCAACAAGTTTTATGGACCAAGCCATCTGCCTTTCCTTCAAAAGGCTTTAATTTTAATGGATTTCCAACTTCAGTCAAGCCTCGATCAGCCTATATTAAAGGAAGTCTGATCACTGGTCAGCCACCCTCTTCAGTGTCTGTTCCTGTTGGTGAAGTAGAAGGTGACTTTTCTTTAACAGCAGAGTTACATTGTCCTTGTGTGAGTGTGTTCTTCTAATTCTTCTCTTTATCTGTTTTCTTTTTTTGTTGGAAGGGAAAAGGAGTTGTTGTTTTTTTTGGGTGGGGAGGGGGGAGATTAAATTGACTTTATTTGCTGATGGATTAGCAAGAGTAGTTGGATAGGGGATATTGAATGCATAAGCTTTTCAGATTTAGCAAAACCTTATAAATCTGGCTTACTTTTATCAGGTAGAAAAAGCAGCTTTATAGATTATAGTCTGAGCGAAGCTGATCCTGAAGTGTGCAAAATTATTGACAAGGAGAAGGAGAGGCAGTTCAAAAGCCTTGAGCTTATTGCGTCAGAAAATTTTACATCACGGGCAGTTATGGAGGCAGTTGGGTCCTGCCTCACAAATAAATATTCTGAGGGGTTACCTGGTAAAAGGTAAGTTTACTTAAATTTAAAGTTCCATCAGCAGTTTTTACGCCTCTTACCCATTTTTTCAGAATGTGACACTACTAATGTTATTATAAATCTCACAGGTATTATGGTGGCAATGAGTATATTGATGAGCTTGAAACCTTATGTCAGAAAAGGGCTTTGGCTGCATTTCACCTGGATCCAAAGAAGTGGGGTGTTAATGTTCAACCTTTATCTGGTTCTCCTGCCAATTTTGAGGTTTACACTGCAATTCTCAATCCCCATGACAGGATAATGGTGCCTTCTCTACCCCTTTCTCTCTGCATTCATGCTTTTTTTGTCCCATCCTTTTGGTTTTCTCAATTAATTGTAGTTGAAGTTTTATCTTGTTTATCCAACTTAGGGTTTGGACTTGCCTCATGGTGGGCACTTGTCTCATGGCTTCATGACTTCCAAACGACGGGTTTCTGGCACATCGATATACTTTGAATCGATGCCTTATCGACTTGATGAATCAACAGGTGATGTACCTTTTGTCTGTGTCTCAACTTGATGTCCAGTTTATGCTTGAATGGTTTTTCTTAAGTTTGGCATGCTAATTTTGTCCACTATCTATAACAGGCCTCGTTGATTATGAAATGCTTGAGAAAACAGCCACTCTCTTTAGGCCTAAACTCATAATTGCTGGTGCCAGTGCCTACCCCCGAGATTTTGACTATGCTCGTATGAGAAAGGTAAGTGATGCAATTGTTCGATGGGTCTTGCTTTCCATTAGATTGAATGACCAAGGAACCGATTTTACTTCTGTGGCTGCTGAATAATCTTGAAATGATATGCATGTGAAGATTGCAGATGCAGTTGGTGCTTTTCTTATGATGGATATGGCACACATAAGTGGTCTTGTTGCTGCTTCTGTGGTAGCTGACCCCTTTGAGTACTGTGATATAGTGACAACAACAACACACAAGGTGCTGATTATTTCTTCTGTGGTCTCTGTATTCTAGATCTTTATTTATTGCAGACCTCCACGTCTATTTGCAACTGCAGCCCATTTGTCGTTGCAGGAGTGCCTTATCGCTTTCTTTTATTGGTAGGCAGCTATTCTACATCTGGTGGTTGTTTGTCTAGAGGCTACTTACTTTTGAAGCCTGACATCTGTCTCTTCTTACTTGTCATCTACTCCATTGTATTTTCTGGGGCTAGCAAACTAAGGGAGAGAAGAAAAAGAAAAAAAATAAGAGGAGAGAGAAGAAAAGAAAGGCACTTTTTTAAGAAAAAAAGGGGAGGGGAGGGGGAGAGGTTTGGTTGTGGTGGCATGGTGTATTTTTCATTACCTGGTCATCTCTTGTTTTGTATATTGCGCTTGCTTAGGTTTTCTTTATCAGTGCGCTTTAAGAAAGGCACTTTTTTAAGAAAAAAAGGGGGGGGGGGGGGGGGGGAGGTTTGGTTGTGGTGGCATGGTGTATTTTTCATTACCTGGTCATCTCTTGTTTTGTATATTGCGCTTGCTTAGGTTTTCTTTATCAGTGCGCTTGTCATGAAAAACAATTGCTATACTGAAATTCCCTTTCTCTTCATGCTGTTATATAAAGGTCTGATAATTTGAAACTTGTTCAGTCCTTGCGAGGGCCAAGAGGTGGCATGATCTTTTTCAAGAGGGAACCGGTTCTTGGAGTTGAGCTAGAATCTGCCATCAATAATGCCGTTTTCCCAGGCTTACAGGTTTGTTAGAATTGTCTTTTATGCTCAACATGATTTTTTCGGTTGGCTTTACTTTGTGGTATTCCTTAGATGCTAGTCATTTTTCAAGTCACTGTGTCACATTGCAACATTGACATATGAATGCAGGGTGGTCCTCATAACCACACAATTGGGGGACTTACAGTTTCTTTAAAGTTTGCCCAGTCGCCTGAATTTAAGGCTTACCAGAATAAGGTATCTGTTGTTTTTTCTGGTCTGTTCTTCTCGAAGTTTGTCATATACTTTGTTTTTTCTTCTGTAAAAAATTATTAACGAAATAATCTTGCTGCTTTATTAGGTTGTCTCTAATTGTAAAGCTGTTGCAAGCCGATTGATTGAATTAGGATACAAGCTGGTTTCTGGTGGGAGTGATAATCACCTTGTTCTTGTAGATCTGCGGCCACTGGTGAGTATTTCTCCTCTCAAGCGCTGGTTTCATTGACTGATAGGTATAGGTCGAACTTCTAGTTAACTTTTTTTCATCAGAGTTTGATAAGCTTTTTGACCAGATTTCCTTGTATGAACTCTGTCGGAGCAAGTTTTAGATTAATGTTATGAAGTAGCTAGATACGGAGATTCCTAAAAGTTGACTTCTATTAATTTCCTGTCCCCTGGTTTTGGCCATGTTCAATCCGTCAAATCTAATTAACCTTTCGAGAATCTAAGATGGATGGAAGCTGCTTTAGGGCACATAATACCTTTTCATCTTATTGAGCATGGCGTATATTTTATATTAATAGGGGATTGATGGTGCTCGGGTGGACAAAATTCTTGATATGGCTTCCATCACCCTTAACAAGAACTCAGTTCCTGGTGAGTTTTTAATTTTGCTTGGACTGCAATTTCCTATACAAATCTGTGTTTGTCGGGATTGAATTGTTAGTGCACTGGTAGTAAAAATCAGTTAATTTTCTCTCGTAAGGTGATAAAAGTGCACTAGTCCCTGGTGGCATACGGATTGGAACACCTGCTATGACAACCCGAGGGTTTACTGAGGAAGAGTTCAAAGCAACTGCAGATTTTATCAATGAAGGCGTTCAAATTACTCTTGAAGCTCAACGTGCTGCTCCGGGGACAAAGCTTCAAGATTTCCTCAAATTTGTGAAATCTCCCGACTTCCCTTTGAAGGAAAAAGTTTCAGATCTTCGTCGGAGAGTGGAAGCTCTCACTACTCAGTTCCCCCTGCCTGGACTATAATTTTGACTCCCAACCTTGGCTTGGGGTAAATAAAAAAAACAAAGGGAGGTCAGGGCAGAATGCTGCTGCAGTTTTGGTTCTGCGGGGAGTCCATGTCCGCTTTGCACGTATTATACTGGTCATGATTGTCTGTAATGGTTTTTATTGTACTAGTTGATAGTTTAGAAAAGAAATGGGGTGGTCAAGCTTATGGCTCTGTCATTTCCTATGCTTTCTCTTAAGAGTTTTCACTGAAGATTTTGGAAACTCTTTCTCACCTAGTTATTCTCCCGGATGCGCCAATGTGCAAAGATGCGATGACATTGATTCGTGTACCAAACTTTTGTCAGTGACATCGATCTGTCTTTCTACATTGAATTTTGTAATAGTGTTAAGGAACTATTTATTTTTGCCTTTCCATCTAAGGAAGCTATGATTGGCTTGTTCCTGCACAGGTGAGTACGGATAATGACACTTGAGTCTTTGCTTATTGCACGGTGTATATTTAAGTTCTTTCTACGATGTCTTCCTCTAAGTTTTTTAATTGAGTTGTTATTCAGGAAAAATTCAGCATTCGTTGACGTGACTGTCAAACTTACTGGCTCTTCGTTTCTTGTTCATCAATTTCATTTCTGAACTTTACCTGCTTGTTTAATTTCATCCTTGAAATATCATATTTTTGTTTTCTCGTCAACAGTCTTTACTCATCCAATATTCTTCAAGAAAAATTTTCGGGAAACCCTAATTGGCTTGTAGTTTTCAGCCCAACCTACTGACAAAATATGTACGCTCTCAGTGCTAATATGTTCACGTTAAGTTTAATTGTGATGAATAATAAACGTGTCGAGTATGAACTGGTTTTTTTTACTCGTTTATGTTGCGTTTGAACTCCTTAGATTAAACTATTTAAAACGTTTCTTGTGGAAGTACTTATAATATGTAAAATGAGTTTTTTTTTTGGTATAAGAATACATTTCTGGATTTTTGAATTGTGTAATCCATCCAATTAACATACTATATCTGACTTTTAATATCATGATATACTTAGAAAGTGAACATTTTATTTTCGGGTTAAATTTAAATTTGAGATGGTGGAATTGAGAAAGAACATGAAAATATAGTCAAGGTTAGGTTGGACAGATAAACCTGGTACAAGGACGCAACTGCAGGAAAATTATCAGATTTCGTCAACGAATTCAACGGAAGTTATATTGAATATTGATGAGATATGAGTCCAGGACTGTTGGCTCTATAGCAGAGAAGCATGCATGCAGATGCTCAACAAAGACTGAGCTGGGAATTGACAGGCGTCCAGCACGAGGAAAGATTCACGAGCGAGGCGACGGATTTCAGCTACGATGCGTTAGAATGGGACTGTCCTCGCTCCCGATCAGTCTGACCCATCTCGCGATTTCCTTTCCCCTCGTTCGTGAGAGACCAACTTCGATCCCTTTTGCAGAAGATGACTTCTGTTTCTCAACATCTTGGGAGAAGCTACTTCGTCGACCAAGTTTGTAGGAACAAATGGACTTCGTTAGCATCTGTTGAGATGTCAAAAGCATTTGTAAATTCTCTCTCTTTTCCTTTTGAAAATGAAAATGCACTTGTTTATCATCATGAGAGTGCACTGGACACGCTTGAAAAATCGGCGATTTTACTGTAATTCCAACTAAAACAGGGCCAGGTGAAAACCGGGGCATGAGTTGGGGGCAAAGCGCAGTTTTTCTCTTGGAATTGACACCGGCGAAGAATTAAAGTATTTTCCTGGTGAACCTGGATATTCTGAGTTAACCCGGATATTCTGAGTTAACCCAGTGAGTGACCCGAAGACTTGCTTTTATTGGGGCCTGATCGCGCTTTCATTACAATTAACCGAACCCCGTTAGCTTCATTTGTTTCTGTTTTCCTTTTCTGGGTTCCAGGCAATCGGTGAATGCGAAGGAAAATAAACTTCGGATTCACTCGTGCTGGGAAATGCCGGTGTCTGGTATCTCTCTATCGACCATTTTTATTGTTCTTGTGATGTCTCCACCCGTGAGACATTCTTCTTGATGCAGTGAATGAAAACATTTTATCTGGGGTATTTCATCATTATTAGCAAAAGTGCGCGTGACAGCTTGGGATGCCTGTCTGTCCAGAACTATGTACTGCATCGCTTGATCAATGATACTGGAAAAATTGAATATTCAGGAGTCAATGTGTGAAAATCAATAGCTTGACAAGCTCATATGTGCATGTTGACTTTTTTCTATTTTGTGTTGGAGCTCTAACTTCATAAAGGAAGCTGAAATTTCGGTTGCTAGCGAATCTCTGTCCAAGGCTCATCTTTTGAGGACCCTAAAGGACGTCTAGGAGAAATAGAACTTGGTTGCGGGTACTGTTTGGGATTTCTCATCCCAACCAGGCAAGCTATCATAGCACAATTCTGAAGCAGCAACAGAGAAATTGAGTAGGTTACTAGATAAATACCAATTGTACTTCAGAATCGAGTTGGCTTATTAGGTGAGCTCTGACCGTCATAAGCTGATCAGGGACAATCTGTTTTGCCCGTCAGTCTTAATGAGAAAATTTGAAGTTCTACTCATGAGGTTTGTTTGTATGTTTAGCTTTAATCAACCCATTTGACAGCCATCAAAGATTTAATTCCCAAGCCACCTTTTTCCTAGTGGCAACTTTTACCCACTTAACCAAAACATGTTTGAATACCATGCTGAGCGCCCCTGCTTAAGATTTGATGTTGTATGTCCTCAGGTATCTTGGAAATTACTACTGCCTAAGGAAGTTTTGACAAACTTTTCTAGCATTTATGAGAACAGTGCTGGTGATTTTACCTGCTTTTGAGTGGTAGCTGGTAACCTTTTCCACCCAGCCAATATCCTGAAAACCTCAACCACAATGTATAAACAAGATGCGTTTAGTTCACAAAGCGATAGCAATCGCTTGAGCCTGGAGGATGAATAACATTGTTTTGCAGAGTTTAAGCAAGAAAAAACACTCTGATGTTGACAGAGTCTACAGTTTATGATGAAACTAACAGACAAGTCTCAGTTCATTCTAAGCAAATTATCCAAATTAAATAGCCAGTTACAAAGAACCACCAAGATTATGAAGTCCTATCTGAAACAGAACTATTTAAGTTTCTCCGAATGTGCCATTGAGATTTTAAAAAAAAGGAGCTCTTTGAGGCGTCCCTTTTCTTCGGCTTCGGCGTGGTGCTTTGCTGGATTGAGAAGCTTTACTTTGTTTTTCCTTTGTTGGAGCTTGGATGGAAAGATGTGGAGGCTCCTGGTCTTTGGTTTTTCTCGAAAAAGCCATGACCTGAAATTTTAATTTCTTCAGTGTAATGCACATGGAATTTAGCCAAGAATATTCAATTGACCAGCATTTTTGCCACGGTTACCTTGCAAGAAATGGAGCAGTAATCATAGAGGTCAGGTTCCGATAATCTTCTTTTGCAGATCTCACAGGATGTCTTACCATTTGATGCTGTTGGACCACTATGGGGAAGAGGGTTCAGGGCTATCACCAGTCTCTTGTTGGACTTGTATGGCTGAACTTGGAAGACAACAAGGTACTTAAATAAAAGAGAATACCTTGCTATATCCCAGTAAATCAAAAGCACAGCATCAACAATACTACAACCTCAGATGCAATCTGTTTATAATGCTATAAATGTGACCATTAACAGGCAATCTCAAAAGCATGATGTCATATGATCTTTCTGTGTGATGAAAGGTGTTCAGCTAGTCTTTTTTTCGACATGCATCAAGGACTTATCAGAAAACCTGTTAGATGAATATAAAAGTGTAAGTTGCTTCTGCCCTTTCCTTTTATATTTCTTGCGGGGTACCATTATACTTTTAATTTTAACAGTGTCTACTGCCTTGCCTTATGCATGCACCATCGTGAGTAGACAAAGATCCTGTAAGAGTAAAATTATAAAAATTATCATAACTTGTCCTTAGCAGATGAGCAGACTTCTTACCAAGTAGATCCTGATGAAGCTATTGCAGTATGATCGAACAATTATTGCACGTATCCCTCCACTTATAAGATTAATATGGCCTGCTTATGCATGTGTCTTTGTGTAATGCATATATAGAAGATATGACTTGGACTAACTCTGAAGAATCAGAAAATAGTTTCAACTTACATTCTAAAGCTAGCACATTGCTTTTTTCTGATGCAGAAATTATTAAAGCAATTCTAAATGAGTTGACTTTGTAAGGCTTCCGACATTTCAAATTCCAATTGTCAAAAATAAAAGTTAGGGAAAAATGTCGGAGTCACCCCAAACACCCACTTAACCTTTTCTAGAGCTATCACATGCTTTACATATGTCCATTTCCTTCAGCTAAATAATACAATGATTCACATCTGCAGTGAGTTGTAGCTTTTAATAGAACAATGACCTTCCATTTTTACAGAGGACAAAATGACAAATTGTTGCGGACAAATCGCATACTTGATTTGTTGAATAGAATAGTAAACCATCCAGAATTTTCCCCTTAAAAATTTAGGTTCAACAAGTCCTTTTGAATCAAAAGTCTATCATCAAATCATGTATGGATCAACACTATTCAATACTTAGCTAAATACCATTGATGATAACTGGAACTTGCAATTTCAGAGTATATAGGAGGTACCTGTATTCTGGAGCAATCGATATACTTTTCGATGGAGGATAGGGATACAACATCCTTGTAGACATGTCTGTAGATTTTAAGTATCTTGTGTTGGCGATGACTTCCTGAAGAGATGCAGTACTGACAAACAGATGAATCACAGTTGATGCAGTACTTATTTAACTCATTCCTACGAATTGGGTGTGCAGAACATGATTCGAAGAAAGTCTTCTGGAGGAAAGAGTCTAGCCATTCTGGCTCTTGCTTCTTGCGGTGGTTTACATTATCAGCCTGCTAAAATGACACGTTGATTAGACTATATACATTCTACTTTACCCCTTTCTCTCCCTTGTAGAATTTGATATGAAAAACACTAAAAGCAAATATTAGAATCTACAGTAATGCTATCAGGACAGATGAACTTAAAATAATAGGAACTGAAAGAAATCTATTAGCTTTTTGAAGGACATCATAACTCATGTTCTGGATTAAAACATGGAAGGAAAGCTGAATCTTAAGATTTTATTGAAAATAGAATCGTTATGCCTGCTTCAAGAAAGATGTTCCTTGTTCAGAGGATCAATCCATCTCATGGGGAGTAAAGGTTCAGGTATCTATGAAACATATCTAGAGATTATGTTTTTTATGTCTTGCTTTTCTTCCTGAGGTTAGTGCTCTTTGTTATCATTCATAAAAAATACAGCTGCATCCTTTCTTGGTCTACTTACATTCTTTTTTTTGGGGGTCCATTTGATATGGCCTAATGAGAATCTTATTCCCCTCTGTCCGTCTGTCACGCCTTCTTCATTGATCTACTTTAATCATTGCTGGTATAGGTTTTTTTTTTGGCTACCAGAGATATTATAAAGAGGGTTGAAGGGATATGAAGTTTGTGCATCTCCACTGAAGGAAACATCTCATTCAGCAAACTATGTTACTCATGGAAATGAAACGGGAAGACATATGCCTAACTATCAGGAAAAACTAATTTTAATGATGACAGGTTTTTTTTGGTCTTCATAGGTATATGATGCAAAACTCTTTTGAGATATGCTAGTAAGCATCATACAAAGATATGCTAAAAGAAAGCTTTTTTCTATTCTATAGCGGTCATATATAGAGAAATGGGCATATCATTGACTATCTGACAAGCTCCATTCCGAGAAAAATGGCAACTCTTGGTTTTTACGGTTACATGATGCAAAGATATCTACACATATGCTCATAAGAACAATATCAGATAATGCTGAAAATAAAGGCATGTAAATTTTTTGACTCAATATTAGGAAGACAGAGCTGATGTTGCATATGTGATAATTTCTGATTGGTATTTCACATAGAAAGTAATCTCTATGGCATGCTCATGGATTTAAGTCAGATCACAAGACACCGGGAATACACATATTAGTAGAGTTCTAAGCTGTTTCAGGTGAATATATCTGATTGATCTGATCATTGACCTCTGCAGAAGAGACAAATTGGATCTCTTATGTCATATCTCGCGCTAGTTTTAACGGTACTATGTATCTTTTATTATAAATCTATTGATTTCTTGAGATATTATGAAAATCTTACAGGAGAGATGCTGGAATGAAACTCCTGTGTGCCAACTGATTGTTTAACGACAAAATCAAGATACGCATCGGTAACTTCAAGATCGTTTTTGGCAAGAGAATTTAATCTCATGTGAAAATATTACGTGACAACAAAAAGGTCAGTTCTTGTAGTAGCGTTTATTCTTTTGGCCAAAAAGTCTAAGGTAGTTTATCAATTGAACTGTGCAAAAGAATAAATTTTTATTTCTGATAGCCATAGATCTTTATCTTTTTTTCATTATTTGCAGTTTCACTCTTATGTGTTGCTGACAGGAAGTAATCAAAATAAATTGATAGATTAGTTCTTAGATGAACCAATCTAGTTTTTGCTGTATAAAAAAATTGACTGCACTTAAAAAATGAGATCAAGGAGCCCGAGAAATGATCTGATGCTACAGAGCAGTTGAAGGTAAGTAATGGAAGGTTTCATGTATATAGGAGAGAAAACACAAAGCATTAGCTGTCTCGCACATGGTGCACTAATTGAGAAGGACGAAAACTTGCCATTTTTCTGGTCAGAACAGAATCGGTCCTGAATCTCAAGGTGTTGCAGAAATGGAAGCGTTGCCTGGTAATTGAAGAAGAATCGTGCAAGGGATCATGAAGACGATACTGGCTGCGTGTTTGTATACACTATCAGGAAGATGAGAGTAGGAACGGGAATTATGGATGAAATAAAATTGCATATAACGGACTTGGCGATGGAACCAAGGCAAGTAATACTCTAGATTTCTTTCTCTTCTATTCATCAGTTATTAGCTTGCATTGTTAAGAGACATCTGTTAATCTCAGAATGGTTAAGTATTCTTTCATAACATGTAACATAATTAACACTGGCCTTTTTTGCATAATTGATGAACAAAATAGTTAATGATATGATTTGTATGTCCATATAGAGATGCCATGATATCCTTGTGATGCTTTCTGCTTCTGATTCAATAATTAATATGGGTTTGCTGAGTAGATCTGGCAGGAATCAGGGAATCAGTCATGTCACACCAAACATCCCACTCTACAACTGTCGAGACCTTAATCCACGTGTTCATTGCTGTTTGGACGATTCTCACAATTTTTTATTTTTCATGTGAATCAATAGACCTCTTTGACTTCACCAGAAGATATACCAACCATTGCTATTCTCTTGATCTCCCAGTGTAGTAGAGATTATAGAAGATCAAAGGGTGCTTACTTGGCAAAAGCAGCTGCAATGGAGCTTGGTCGGATGCTAAAAAATTACAGTTGCTTTTACCAAATATTTGCATCAATTATGAGGCATGACATAAGGTGTCAAGATTTCAACCTCCAAAGACATCAAACTTGAATGAGCATGACTGGTTATAACTGCAGGTTAAAGGTCCAGTCATAAGCTTTTAACATGTGATATTGGCTGGACAGATCAACCCTGCACAATTTCTGAAGTGACTGCAGATTTGTTTTCTTTACATATATATTTTGGAGTCCCCTTCTTTGCTAGTAGAGAAGGTCTCTATGGATATAAGTTCAGGTTCAAATGCATCCAATTGGGGCAATCTGTTTTAACACTGGGAGCATGTAGCTTGCTAAATCATTGCCCGGTGGGCATGCTGAACCGCTCCTTCCAGAAGATATTTTGTCCAGAGGTGAATTGTCCCAAATATGCCTTCAATACTTGGCACAAATACGAGACATTTGAAGCTTATTTGAGGTGACACTCATTTTTAGCTTTATCTGTAACTACTTATCTTTTACTTTTACCAGGAATTGATGCAGGGAGAAAAAATTTGAACTATTGTAGCTGTAACTCAAAACGTTTGCACAGTGGGGTTCCTGTTTTCCAGTCAGGATGTCGATTTGAAGAAGAGAGAGAATCCATATAAGGAAAATCCAATAGAAACAAAGATGCAGAAAAAGATTACATGCCTGGGCATTAACACTATATGGTTCTTGATTTTTTTACCAAGCCTTTAGGGAACTAATTTCCAGTCAAAAGTCAACTAAACTGAAAGTGTCATTAGAGGACAAAAATGTGAGTCACCACGAGTTCTTCAATGGCTTCTCCAGCAAAGCAGAGAGGTACATCTCTTGCAGCTCGGGCCTGCGGTCAGGCTTCCTCTCCATGACCCACTTCAGCTTGTTGAAGCTGGCACTCTCAATCACCGGTGCATACACTGTCTCCAACTGATCACCAGAACAGAATAAATGGTCCAGCCAAAACAACCCACCAGGCCTCAACACTCTGTACACATCAAACAGCAGGAAATGCAGGAGTGTCGTTGAGATCCAGTTACTTGACACGTGCATCAAGTGAACGATGTCAAGTGTGTTTTCAAGAAATGGCAGCCTCTGGGAGATGCTTATGTACAGAGGCACAACTCCCCTGGAAGCAATGAAGGTGTTGAAAGGGCCATTCAGGTTCATAAAGGTGGTCACAATGGTAATGCTTCTCTGCATCATCCGGACAGCGAATGTGGCCACGCCACCACTGATATCTAGCCCAATCCTGATCGTCCCCGGTGGATTTGTTTCCAGGACTTCGTCAATGATGAAGTCGAGGCCGCCATTGCTCTCAGTCGATGACTCTATCAATAGCGGTCCCCAGTGGTTTTGTTTCAACAGTATTACTTTACATAGATGGGCACTTCAAGACACAAGCAACGAAGAGATCGCGTGCATGTCCCCCCAATTTTTGCATCCTCGCTTACCAATTCCTCAGTGCTAACATCAACACAAAGCATATTAAAAAAAATCTTCGGTAGACCTTTATTACTCCTCATTAAAGATCTAAGCTTTTTCACTCAACGACGTCTCACCAAAGTTTTCACAACCACACTTGGAGACCGCTTCCCTGCTATTAACATGCTTACAGTCAACTTTTATCTGCTCCTCCTGTGGAAGACATTAACACTGGTCTTTGGTCCCTCAAACCCTGGTAGACACCCGGAACTCACTGTTGTCAAGGAAAATATTTTCCTAGAAACTAGGCATATCTTTCCTGTAGGTCGCATTGGCGGGGATGGAACCTTACTCAGATTTGCCTGGTACCGACCAGCATTGTTCATTACCAGCCCATAAGCCTCTGCAGGCTGATATGGGTTTATGGCCGTCAGAAATGACCAGTTCTACCAGTCGCCAACAATATCACAGCTCTGGGGACCGCAAATTGGCGGTCCCCAGCGGTCCCCAGCCATTTTAATGGCTTAAAATGGTGGTCATCCGTCAGATGCTCCACTTCTACCAGTCGCCAACAATATCACAGCTCTGGTCGAGCTGTGTAACCTCAGTTGGACACGCTGTCCTAATAAACGGAGAGAATATCAGCTTATATATTTCCTACTCGTGCCTTGAGACAAGGAGACCCTCTTCTTCTTACCTATTCATGTTGTGCCTTCAATATCTTTCGCGACTTACAACTAAAGCCACTTAGTCATGTTAAATTAATTAAATATTAATTTAAGTTTTTGGAGCAGTTGGCAGTAGTTCCACAAATCTCACACAGTAACAGAGTAGGTCTTGAATTTGAATATTTTCAAATCCCTATTTATCTCCCAATTATATACTTCCACATTTAATACTAGGCAAAAAGACCAGAAGTATTAAATTAATTAAATATCAAACAACGCATTCATTTGACAGTTTAAACTTTTAGAGCAGTTGGCAGTTGTTGATGAGGACATCGAACCTTATCGAGGAGGAGGTGCTAGAGATCCATTACTTTATCCATTAGGCTCAATTACTCGAGCGAGAGTGAAGGAATTCAAACAAGTTGTTGACATCATGGTTCAAGATATTTGACATGGAGACAATCCGGATTCGAATCTTGTAGATTCTGAAGCTCATTGGCGTAACATGATTACTTTTGGAGTTTCGAATTGACGAACTCAGAATTGGTTCAAATCGGGTCACTGATTAATATACACTACTTTAGTAGTAATTGATGATGTTTTTTTAGCAATTTGAAATCGTTTAGATAAACTTTTAGGTATTTTTTCATTTTCGAATGAATTTCTATTAATTAGAGTTTAATGAATTATTTTTGTAATTCTAATCCTAGTAGGATTAGGATTACGAACTTTTTTTTTGTGATTTCAATCCTAGCAGGATTATGATGGGGAAGGATTAGGATTAAGGTTAACACCCTATATAAGATTACTTATAGGTTTCTAAGAGGACAGACAATTTTTACACATTACTTCATACAGAGAGGTTTTCTTCTTTGAGTTCTTTTGAAGACTAGATCTTATCAAGATTTTCTTATAACGATTGAATTTAACTTATTGTGCAAGATCGCGAATTCTCTTGTTCTTGACGTTATAACGTTAATTAGTTGACATAAGTTCGTCAACAGATCGCATTCATACCAAGATTACCAATCACAGGTTCGATTGGGGGTTGAGGTCAGCAATTCGTAACTCACGGATCTTCGTAGAACGATCACTTCCGCTTCAAATATATAAATATATATCATCTGGTATATAGATATATATCAGTTATTCCACAAAATCTCAAAATTCAAAAGAGTAGCAACCGATTCTGGTGGGAGAACTTGTTTTAAACTTTCCCATATGTTTTTTTGCAGATGACCTAATGGTCTCTACAAAAGTTAGCAAAAGGACTTGTCGATCCATGGCAAGTACATTAGCTGAGTTCTGCTTGGAATCAGGATTTGGTCATCCAATGTGAAAAATCACAAGCTTTCTTCGCCTCCCAACTCCATCTTCACTAAAAAGCTAATATTGCCCGGTTCTTGGTATCAAGAAACCCAAGAAACTGGGGTCTTGGCTTTCCATTGTTCAAGAGAAGATGAGACCACAGGATTTCAGTCCGTGTCGTTGGACCAAATGACTAGATATTTCTTAGGAATACCATGAGAAGATCGGGACGGTCGCTATGCCGGAGGTTTAAGCCTTCTAAAGACTAAATTCGAAATCTCACACTCTTAGTAGAGCTCCACAGGCAATTGCGTCTATCGTAATTCATCTCAAGGCAGTACAAAATATAAGACTATTTCAGTCAGTCGGAAACCACCACTACAAGAATGGCCTAAGTTAAATACAGACGAGCCTTCCTTAGAAAATCCCGAGAAAGCGGGTGCATGTGGGTAATTGAATGATTGCAAGGGAATTGGATTGCACAGTACAGTATAAAATGTTGGCATTGCAACCAGCGTGGCACTTCGTGATGGGCTCAGATTAGCTAAGGTTCATAGCATCCAACAGGACTAGTACTTAAATTGGGTGCTGAAATTGTTAGCAATCCATTTCTACATAACCTACAAGCACACACCCAAGCTTTGTACTGACCAATCATTGCAGTTTATTGCTTCAAAGATTCGCAGACGTGCCGGTTGTCTACTAAGGCATGGACTACACTGCGAGGGGAACCGATGTGCTGATGCCCTAGTCAAACATGGGCTACTACTGAATAGTATCTCTCTTAGTTTTCCCATGTTCCTACTATTATGTGATCTAGCTCCATTATCAAGTTGCTTAGGCTATGTTTCCTTCCATGGTGTAATGCTTTGTAATAATTGATCACGTATTTGCAGATGCAAACGATCAAGATAGGCAATTGTGTGTGTGTGTGTGTGTGTGTGAGAGAGAGAGAGAGAGAGAGAGAGAGAGAGAGAGAGAGAGAGAGAGAGAGAGAGAGTACAATCAGTGTGCCTGACAATTTCGAGCACAAATATTCAACAACCAGAAGCAGGATTAGTCCATCTAGCAATTTGATCCTCCTTAGTAGGCGATCTATCGTGCCAAATGTGATTGTGCTCAGGATGTGCGTGTAAGAGAACCGCATAAAACTTAAGAACTTTCTTGGTCTCTGTTTTTTTTTTTTTTTTTGGGTTAAGTCTTTCTTGGTTTCTTGGTCTCTGTTATAGTTTCCATTTTCCAATTTTTACATTCTTCGAGTATATCGCGTACCTAATGGAATTCAGATTATTCCATTGAATCGTTGTATAAAAATAGAGAGAAAATCTTCAGTTCGTGATCAAAATAGCTTGTATTAATCTCAATTTGACTAACTAGAAGAGTCAGTTCTATAATTCCTGTGTCTTCTGTACATCTTTTCCTGATCTATCTTAATGAAAGAATGTATCAAAACTAGGCCAGTCAATATGGCCTTTTCAGATACTTGAAATCCAGAGAAGAATCCACACAATCCACCCGGTCCTTGTACAGATTCATCAGCTTCAACAGCTCCCTCACGTTCTTCTTCGTGCCCTCCCCACAATCCACCTGCAACAGCACCAACATCTTCTGAAACCCACCCACTTGGATCGCTTCCATCAGAGCTCTCCTCTCATCACCCTCTTCGTTCTTGCACAGCTTCCACAGTATGGCAACCGCAAAATCCGTCGCCAAATTGGACACCCTCAGGATCTTCTTGACCAAGATGGGCATGGTCAAGGCATGGCCAACGGCCTCGTCCCTCCCTTCTCTACTCTCACAGAGGAGGTCAAGAACTCCCAAGACCCTCTCGCACACGCCTTTGTCTGATGAGTCCACAAGAAGGTTTATCAGCAGAGGGACAAGACCCAGTTGCAATAACTTTGACCTCGTCACGTCACTGTTTGGAGAGTGAGAAATCATGTTGAACAGGGCCAATAGAGAAGCATTTGTTGCGGTTGGGCCAATTGGCTCTCTGATCATCCTAACCAATGCCTCTTCAACGCCTACAACGAGTGCCATGTGCCGAAGCGGATCCGATGAGATGGCTTCTTTTAGCACTAGGACCGCGTTTTGCCTTGACGACAGGTCGTCGCAGTTCAAGAATCCTAGAATGCAACGTAAGGACGTTGCGGATCCTAGCCTGGAGAGGCCCTCCTCGCCAACTGGCCTCACGTGCACCAGTGCCGACAGGATCTCCTCGATCAGCCCGTCGTGTTGCCCTTCTGTCGAGGTGCTGCCGAACAACTCGAGTGCCGCCGACAATGCATCGCCAGCGCCGCCTTCTGTCACGCACCGCCTGTTCCTCTCACTCTCCTTGACCCAAGACCTGATCTTCCCCACCACTTCGTAGCACCTCTTCGCGTCACCGCGTTTAGCGGCGGCAGCGATCCTCTGGCAGGCCTCTGACACCTCGTACGGCGCGACGGGGATCCTCGGCGTCGGGATCCTCTCCACCCCAAGGGAGCTGTTCTCAACGCACCAGCCCTGGATCATCTTCCTCAGCGCGTGGTTAGGGATGAGATCGAAGCCCCCACCCCCGCCCGCGAGAGGCTGCTTCGTGACGGGGCAGCTCGCATTGCCGGCCTCGATCCACCTCTCGATGCTGCTGCGGTCGTACGTGATCCCGGTCGGCAGCGTGACCGGATCCTTCATCAGTTCGAGCGATATCGGGCACCGGAAGGGCATTGGGACCGCAACCTCCGTGTCGAGGCTCGCCGCATCTACGTTCCAGTTCTCCTTGTTCTTGCCAGCCCGGCGGCCCGCGCCTCGTCTTCCCCAAGACAAGACCATCTGTCGTCTGTCGTGCAGAGAGAGAGAGAGAGAGAGAGAGAGAGAGAGAGAGAGATTCGTGTTCTTGAGAGAATGTATGTGTTTGCGTTCTTTGCTTGCTGAGAGAGAGAGGGAGGCCAAGATGGCGTTTTATATGGGAAGGGTAGAGCGATGACGGAACGGGAATGGTCATGGTGAGGTTGAAAACAATTAACGCGGGTCAAAACTTTTGGGATGATGAGCAGATAACGCTCGTGCGACGACAGGCGGGATCGTTCAAAATCCCGGGAGATCGTGGGAAGGTAATGAACAGCGGTGGGATTTGACCGTTGACCGTTGAACCTTTGAAAAAGAGGAGGAGTCACACATTAACGGCAGCGCCGGTCTAAGGACCGAGCCTGGTCTTTGATTGCTTATTTATTATGTGGATTCCGCTGAAGTTTGACCGGTTGACTGGGCCTCGAGAGGAGGAGACGGGTCAATGAGGCGGTTAATTTTTTTAGAGCCGGGTCGGGTTAGACCACCAACTCGCGCGTGGCTTACCAGCCAGCTCAGAGCTTAGAAGATGGAACTATACACCGAACCCGAACCAATCTGAAATCTTGGCTATTTCTTGATCAGATACTCACTTAAATTCTTGGGCATTAAGTTATTAAATGTACGTTAATAACCAAGAACCTTCATGATTAAGCAAAACGGTTTTCATGGAAATAATTTCCAAAGAAAATGATTAATTAATTTCCATTTGTTTTTGGTTGGTTATTTAGAGAAAGTGAAATCATTCTTGTTAGATAAGGAAGTCATTTCCATCCAATCTAATCTTTGTTATTTTTCGATCCATGAAAAACGTTTGTCGTGTTTTCCGTCGTTCAAACACTAGAAAGTTATAGAAAATAATTATTTAAGAACAACTTTTCTACCAACAAATAGGCCCCTAACTAATAACGAATACAGTGACATACATTGTCTTTTTTTTTTTTGTAAAGAAGTGACATATATTGTCTTTTTTTTGGTAAATTAAATGACATATATTGTCATAATTCACAAATTCCATTAGAAAAATTCATTTGTTCGAAGGTGAAGGAAAATATGGGCCTAAATATTTTGACTCAAAAGGATTGAAATTGAGGTGAAAACCTGAAAAATCTTGGCGCTTTTCCAACCGTGTAGGACTTAATGCAACTTTTATCAAACCGTGTTTCCGATAAGTACCTGCCCCACACGTTGCCTGGGAAGCAGTAACCCATGGATTTGTGAAGCTTTCAAGAAATTAAGCCGGATATGTAAAATCCAATTAGAAGGTACTCTGTTGTTTAATTGCAGGTGGGTAATTACCAAAGTGAGCAGTTCATCATTTAAATGCTAATCAGAAAGTAGTTTCCTCCCGAATCAATTTGTTTAATCACGATGTAAATCGATCTCGCTTATCTTATTTAAATGTCACCTTGTAAAAGCTTTTTTCAAGGAAAAAAATCTGAGTCCATTCTAACGCGTGTGCGGGCAATATCAATGCTATGAAAATTCTTATCAAAAGGTTCATGCTAAAGTTAATTAAGAAGGAATTAATCCCATTTTAAAATGCATTGATTATACCTATAAAAGGATGGCCCGTCAAAAACATTGTAAAACATTCATGGTGTGATTACTTGATAAGTGCCTTCCAAATGTCAAAACCACTCTTTATAGACGAAGATCCTCAGAAAAATCAATGTTGGGGATAGTTAAAATATTTCATATTGAATAATTATTTAGGATAATATCTTTTAAATAAATATTTTTCAAATAATTTATTTTGTTAAGTAGTGCTTTCAACTTTATGAGGAAAATAAATCGATGTTTTCCTTTAGTCAAGGAATATTTTTTTTCCCAGTAAGTTGATCATAAATAAGCAAAAGCAAAGGTGGGTCTTTGGAATATTTCTTTCCCATTATTCAATTAGACACGCAATTAGCAGGTCACTTAGATTAGGTTAGAAAAAAAATGACGAAGGAAAAAGCTATCAAGCAATGATGAGAATCCGAGAAAAAAGAGAAGGAACGTGTTAAAACTTCATAAGCGGGCCATGTAAGAATCCACCTTCAGCTACAGAGATCGTTCTCTTTTTGGCCATAAGTTGAGAAGTTATCCACCTCTTGTCACACGCTTGCAAATATTTTAGAAATAAATCACACAAATAATCTCTAAACTTTCATTGAACTTTGTATTTATTTAATATAGTTTATAAACTTTAACCAAATATGCAATATGATCCTTGAATTTTTAAATTATTCAATATGATTCTTAAATTTTTTTAACACGTGTTCAAATTAGTCCTTAGATTTTATGAAAATGTTCAATGTGGTCCTTCCATTAAATTTAAGATAAAGAAAAATGACGCAAATGATCTATGAGCTTTGGTCAAATATGTAATGTGCCCCATGAACATTTAATTAATTCAATGTGGTCTTTGAACTTTTTGTACATATTTAAACTAGTCCATAAAACTATATGAAAATATTTAATGTGGTCCTTTAATTTAAATTTGATAAAAAGACAATATTGAACATTTTCATGTAATTTAGGAACTACTTTGAATATGTACAAAAAATTCATGGACTAAATTGAACAAATTGAAATTCAAGAACCATATTGTGTATTGAGCTAAAGTTCATGGACTACATTGAACAAATTTAAAATTTAATGATTACATTATACATTGGGCCAATTGGACCAAAGTTTCGGGACCAGTTTGTCATTATCCCTTAAGTTAAGGGATTATATTAAATGTTTTCGATAGTTCAAGAAGTAGTTTAAACATATACAAAAAAGTTGGAAAATAATAATAAAGAGGTGAGAAGAAGATGAATCAGAAAAAGATAATAATAAAGAGGTGGAAAATAACGTGGGTTGGGTTTGGGTTGGGTATGGGTTATAAGAGTTATAGTATAAGAAAATGGATCAATATGAGTTAAATGGGTTGATATGGGTCAAATCATTTTCGACCCGACCCAAATGTGACCCAACACACCGTTTGACGGGTCTAAAGAAAATCACAATGCTCTAGTTCCACTAGCCAGGATACATTCAAGGAAACACCAAAGATGCCTATCTGCTTACACATAATATAAATGACATATAACTATAAGCAACAGGAGTTTTTACTAAAAAACCTGAACAAAAACATGTTGCAATTTTCAATCACGGGAAAAGTACATTCTGGATGAACGCGGCTGCAGTTTTAATTTACTCGGTCGAACATGGGGTGTTGATGCTCCTTGGCGTTTCAGCTGTTCGCTCCCATCATCAGGTTCCGACTGTAGGAAAGTATACTAGTAGTTGAAGAAGGCTATAGATAATATGTTGGTCGGAAGGTACAGAGAACCTACAATAGTTATTTATCACCATTAGACCGCATTGCATGTCCAAAATGAGAGAAAACGGAAGAGTCCCACCATCAGCATATGCCTCGAGCTAAACGAAGTTTCCACTTTCCGACAGTAAGAGCAGAACTAAGCAGCACACAAGCATGATTAAAAGCATCACACACGAGTAGACGTTCGAATATATATTACTTTGGAATCTGGCAGCACGGAGAGATTTTCTTGAGGTGAAACAAACAGGCTATACAAACATTAAATTGCTAATGCGATGGATACTCAGATAGGAAACGCAGAATATGCTTAAGAAAATAAAAACAAAGCAAAGATGATTGCCAAGCTCTCTCACATATGATATGAAAATCGCAAGCATTTTTAATCAGCAGGAAAAACTGCGTCAAGTAGAACCCGGGTAAAAAAATGATCAGGCGAACCATAGATGCATCTGTAGTGCAGGGAGTTGGCACTGCTCTCACTGACATATTGCCATGTACAAAGCTTGAGTTTAACGCATTCGTGAAGAATGACTGTTCACTGCCAACTGCGAGGGAATGTAGATGTGGTTTTAAATTCAATTATAGATAGCCATGCAATGTCAACATGGGTGAGCGAGGGCAATAAACGTTGGACGGTACAAACAAGACGATACTAATACACGTTCACTGGCAGCCTGTGAAGTTAGGATTGCATTACTGCCAAACCCTGTCCATCCAGTGTTACGAAAGCTAGGATTAACGAAGTCGGTTCAGAGGGGGATTCAAGAAATTAAATGATAATCAAGGTATAACACATAAGTATTGTGGCGCCGAATTAATCTGAAAAATATCTACTGATGGAATCTCTAAGATGTCAAAATGAAATAAGGTTCCGCTTTCAGATTTGCTGGGAAACATAAGTTTGTCGAAACTCTAGCTATCTCAACCATCGAAAATAATTGCACTTTAATGTATCGTGGGGGACTTTGTAGCCTATGTCATAATTCGAACAACATAAAGCTATCTAGAAGGAATGACTAACAAAGAAAATGGCGTTACTTACTCGAACTTTTCTCCTCATGAGACATGAGGGTACCACCCTTCACACCAGCTGAGGTCTTTGTAGTATAACTGGCTAAATTGTGAGTAATCTAATATGAATACCGATCGATTGAAAAAATTCATCACCTGCACCTCCATATAGTATTGGTTCTTATTTGTCATCAAATGATTTGAGAACTCCATGCGATTCAGGTGAGGTCCCGGGGACAACAAAAAATAATCAACGGGCCCAATTGGCAAACTAAACCTAGTAAGTACAGAGACCATGAGATTAAATTCCAGAAACCACAGATATCAGAAGAAACAAACGGAGCCTTAACTCAATTAGGAAAATAGAATGAAGAAAGACGCTACCAAGCATTGACGAGAAAAGGTGCCTCGGTTGCTTATATTTTCATTGACTGGTGCAGCAGATGGGCTGGACCATCATCCCCATCTGATCTCGCCTCGGACCCAGACGACATCCAAGACTAAAGACCCGGCCTTTTATTTATCTTTGCTGCAAATAAGGTGGTACGTTTGTCTCATGTCTCTGTAAATTTTCAAATCATATCAACAGTCTTTTGAGAGGCCGTGACAGACTCGTTCAAAATGACGCAGCAACCACGCCTCAAACTGAGCATTCTGCTACAGGTGTGGTGGAGCTTCTATTAGCTAGCTAATGCAGGTTGCCCAGTCTCAGCCTTGTTACTTAAGCATTTGCAAGTAGTAGTACCTTTCATTTCAACCTCTCTTCTAGAAATAGTCTATCGACCCGTACTTTCTGTTGGGTATTTCATCGGCTTCGAATTATTCAAAGCACTTGTTTTATAGTGGATTTAATGGAAATTTTTACCGCAATCAACTTGTGATGACTTTTTATTTGATTTATTTCTATATTAATCCTCCTTTATTTGTCAAAAAGGAGGATTTTCTTATCATAATAAAAACACTCTAAAAGTAAGAAAATCTCTCATCTCTGTACATTTACTTGGGTTCTACGTATGATGTTGTTGTTCCCGTTCCCTCTATTTATTTTATGCGGAGTAAAGAGGAAGATCTATTGTTTCTTGGAATGTTAGCCACTAGCGCACTGAGTTTCGTACTCTGAGAAGGCGGAATTATCCTTAATGAGAGCGTTTGCGCACTCACATATTTTATTCTTATTTTCATCCTTTTCAACAATGCTTACCTTTAATGTTATCTAACATATTTTCCCAACCCTTTCTTGAAATGCCCCTTGTATCATTCAAACAGGTGTTGAAACCACCCCCCCCCCTTCTTTTGTGGTATTTTATTCAATAGTTGGGCTTCGAGCTAATTTGTTTGTGCAATCGAATCACCCACCTCACTCAATTTATATAATCAAGTACCCACCACCTATTCAATTCGATCTCGGGATTGCTAGAATGAGGAGATCAATCGATTCAAATAACAATGATCTAGTCACGCAAGAGCAAGCACTTGTGACTATAGTCTCTACGTTATGGTCAATTCTCTTCATCACATTAAGATTAATCGACTTGCATGTTATTTTCTCGCTGTGCAAAGCACATTTGTTCTCCGTAAAGTTGGAGATTTTTGGCAAGTGATGAGTGAATTTAAATATAAGAAATGAACTCATAATACTGAATTATCTTTCAGAATTATATATACTATTTTCAAGTGATATTTCTTTTATAATTTTACAATTATTGTAGTGGTTATAAAACGAATGCGTAAGAGTAGAGAAGCAATTCCAACAAACACGAAATTTGGAGAAGATCTAGGTGTAAGAAACTTGTAAGAAGCATGGACAAGTATAGGAGTTTGGTGGTTTATTTTCAATTACCATTTACTTATAATGAATATACTCTTTGAACGAATTAAATATTCCCGATATTTAGGAAACTCCCATTAATAAACCTATTTTTCTGCAAATTGTCTGCCATCTGTTGAAGGTTTTCTTCATTTTCATTTATTCATGACTCGTAACGAAGAAATACTAATTTAACTGACCTAACATAAAAATCATGTCACTTGGATAAAAGCCACCTTAATTATATATACTTGGTCAGCATATATGGTTGACCTAAAGTTCAAAGTGGATATAATAGTGGTACACTTTAGTTGAAATATAATTCGTGGACATAGATCTAAATGAAGACTCTCCTTTCTGTGGAATCGGGGTAATGATAGCATGAAAAACTTTCCGATCATGAAATAATTGGATAAATCACATCCGTGGTCCCTAAAATTTGATCATTTTCTAGTTTAGTTATTTATCTTTGAAAGCCGAAATTTTAGACCCTAAATTTCATTCTTGTGTAAATTTCACTGGAGTTATCATTTATCTCTAATACAAGTCACATTTCTTGTCAGATAAAACTAATTACACCCTAATCACATAACCGACATACACAACTCTTTTTCATCAACAGATATAAGCAATCCTAAAAGTAGCTAAATAATACCATTAACATATTAAGATCATCTCCACGAGATTAATTGTAGATAGAAAGTCACGAACATGGTGGCATAAAAGTGAAAACTTAAGAGGATCACAGTGAAATTTTTATAAATCACGGAATAAATGGTGGAAGAACTTCGAACTCGAGAGATCGCATGCGTTATTTTCCATCACGTCTCAAATTCTTGCAAAGTGGGGCCGCTAGCTATAGTCCGCGGGGGTTAAGTCGAGAAGACAGAAGTAAAGAAAGAGGAAAAAAAAAAAGAGAGGTTAGGGCAGCCGACAGCACTGGCCTTGTATTAACTTCACCATGGAGTGAATAATGGCACTTGCTATTTGAACTTCTCAAGACCAATATGTGACTGTACACAACCGAGCATGGAGTCGAAAGTCATGCAACTATTCAAGAGAAGAGACGAAGAAGAAGAAGAATAAGAAGATTATAAATAACTATTCATCAGCTTTGATAGATGGATATGCTTCAACGAGCTACGGAATGTCCCAACCCTCCTCATAAGGTGGGCTTCTTCCCACCACCATCTCTCTCCACCGCTGCACGTGCCACCTGTCTACTAATCAACCTAGCTAAAGCAAAAACACTGTAGGCACGAGCGGAATAAACAAAACACGAGCCACCGATCTGTGAAACAAAAAATTGAAAAAAAAAGGTTGGTGGTGGAAGATGATGAGCTACGTACTCCTGTTTATCGATTCTTTCCCTTATAAAAAGAATACAAAGGAGCTCTATAATTACCCCCTCTGACAACGATCAGAGTAAGCCTTTAGATAATGACGGGATTTGTTTAATCCGATCATCCAGTAATGCACGGGGTCGTGATAGTGCAGGGTGACGAAGACGATGCCTTTTGGAGTGGAGGGAGAGAGGGGGCCGGGCGGGGGGACCATGAGTCGGAGAGGTCGGCGTTCCTCGGGAGGCTCGGAGATGCTCGAGGAACGGCGTTCGTCCTCGGGAAGCGCTGTCGAGCGGCGCGAAACGTGAAGCTGTCGGAGATTGCCGAGACTGGAGCAAAAGGTGTTGGGGTTTGCCTTCGTGTTCGGGATCACCCTGCATTTTTCTTCTTTCTTTTCCTCCTCCTTCTCCCCTCCCTTCTGTTCTTCACGTGGGGTCCGAAGGTGTGATGGAGCCAGAGAGACAGAAGACAAGGTTGTCGTGTGAACAAGTGATCCCCTCGCTTTTTAATGAAGTTTATTTGAACGAGAACGAGAGAGAGAGAGAGAGAGAGAGAGAGAGAGAGAGAGAGAGAGAGAGAGAGGAAGAAACAGCTATAGAAAAGAGGAGAGAATATTGGTCTTTTCTATGTGAGAAATCATTTTCCTTTCTACACATGATATTTTATCGATGAATTTCTGAGGATACGCGCATGCATATACATGGAATTTATAAAATTTAGGTGACATATTTCTCATTCTTGGCCTGCACTCTATATAAGGCGGCTTGCTTGACCCAATCTCATGTTGTATAATGTCACAACGCCCTATGTCCTTCACTCCATTTTAAGAAAAGTTCTTCACAATTTAATTTTCATTTTCAGCATTGTAGACTCAAGAAGAGATTTACGAGTTGAACGACACACAAAAATTCCTTTGCCATTAAAAAATTGATAAATAATGCCCGGTCAAGATAGTGCTTAGCTATACCAAAGAATAAAGAGTAACATATGACTAAAGGTTATTATGTTGGTAGGGCGAAGCTGCCTCATTTTTTGGCCATCATTTAATTTTCTTTTTCTTCACATGACTAATATCATCATACTCATTTTTAGAATAGATTTTGTTAAAGAGTACTTTTAAGGCATGCACTTATTAAATATACTACATAATAAATGTTTCATTTTTCAAGACACCAATCAAATACTTTACATGGTCGCTGTAATATTTTCTTAGTTAGCTATCTAACAATTGCTCATGAGACATTCGTGTGATGAAATTTTATGACAAAACATATGTTTCTCAACAATTCTCGTCCGATGCAGATGTTCTCTCGCTTTTGTGCAAAGTGGAGGAGAGAGTAAATGGTGGTTTCCCCTTTATCAAGGGCACAAATTCAAAAGCCATTCAGACAAGTCTTATGTGCCACACACATGAAGTCGATCACCCATGGCGCTTTAACGTACAATTTGAATCGCTTTTCGAGATTTTGTTGACATAAAAGCTGGAAGAATAATAATTCCTTTTATGGGTTTAATCAATGATCTTATTGGTTCGTGCATCTCATGTGGATATGAGCAAAAAAAATTGTAATTTGGGTTCTGCTAAGCCAACACGTCGTACGTTATTAGTCACATCGGTGTTTGTTTAAGGCCCTTGAGGGATGCGAAGCACGAAAAATCAAACAGGTTCCTCACAAAGGGCTGCGAATCCGATGTATAGGGATAAGGATGTTTATTTAGTTAGAAAGTTAAGTACACTAAATGAAGTACAATAAACTATGATGGATGCTACTATCAAGGGGAAAACATACCATCGAGGACGATAAATGTGATCCATGCTCGATGGAAAAAAGGTTATCCCGCTTTTTTTTTTATATATATTTTACATCATAAATAAATCTCCAAATAATTAGCGATGTTTTATCGTATGAAAATATTTCCTTTTACTTTAGCATCTTAGTGGGGCTATGTTAACCGACATGCACAATCTTGGATTCTTGTGTTTGAGAGTGTGGAGAACAATTATGTCTAGATAAGAATAATTCAGGACGAGTGTGGAGCCCTTTTCAGAGGGGTCACCAGCATTGGTCACCCCTCCCTGCCCTTAGTTCAATAGAAAAAAAAAAATCAATAATTCAGATTGGAGGTGAGCAAAATAATTGGATCGAAAAGGAAACCACTTGAACTAGACTGAATTAGCCGATTCTAAAAAATTCCAATTTCAAGTGTGGACGCATCCACTCAAACTGAACTAATATATCTATGTTCCCTTTTGATAGTTAGGGGCAAATCCAAACGAAGAGCATATGTTCTTATTGATTAAGCTTTTAAATAAGTTTTTTTAGTTCACTTAGGTTGCCGATGGCGAATGTGATGTATTGGCTTACATATGTAGATGGTTGTACTTATTAAGTCTAGAGATTTTATTGATTTTTTCTTCTATAGAGACATGACAATTTATAAAGTCCTTATATTCTCTCATGTGTGTGTATATATGTTGAAACATGGTAATGTGAGCGTTGTGATGTAGTTATAATTTCACATACAATAAGCATACCTATGCTGCTAGAGTGAATATAGTTATAAAGAAATCATAAGCAACTTTTTATTTGAGGTGATATCTCATGTCATTTATGTAGATAAAAAACTATTCTGAACCCATCAAGGAACTGATTTTAGGACCAAGTAAGCAGTTCTAGCAGTTCTCGGTTACATAAACCGGAAGAGCCCATTCTAATTCAGTTCCCATTTTTAGATGGAAACCGGCTCATTCTGAAGCTGAACACCCTTAATTTTGATTAAGTTAAATTGACAATCGAGAACTAAAAAGACAAGAAGAGGCCAAGGTTATAATTTGAATATCTTAACTCTCAATTCTAAAGTTGATAATACTAGCTTCTTCTTTTTTGGTCTGTGATAATAGTATAATACTAGTTTGCTGGCCCGTTCGCTGCATCTTTTTTAATTTTGAATTTGGAATTAAATAAAAAATCTCACATGACATAAATTTAATTATAATAAAGTGCATTTGGCTGTGGCAAACAAATTTAATCTGTTGATGAAGAATTTTCTAGTTATCTTCTGATTTTTTTTTTTGGTTTTGTTGAATTATTTTCCATATTTGGCGAGGCATGCACTAGTTATGAACTAAATGATTGCACATCATAATGAAATGCCACATGGAAAAAGAAAGTCTCCTCTCATTAAGATAAATGCATTAAATGTCCAAGTTTATTCAGACATAATATATTAGGTAGGGAGAATTATTCCCAATAAGTCACGGCCAAAAAGCAAAATTCCTTTCTTAGTGGAGATGATTAGTAATTATCCAATAAAAACTTTAGGTACGGAAACTAATTCAAGGAAATCAAATGAAAAATTATACAATCAATCCTAAAGTTATTGAATGAGAGGTAATTTACTTCTAAACTTTTGTTTTGTCAATTTCCTTTTTTTGCGAAATTTCAGTATAATCTTTTCGATCAATTTTCTTTGAAAAGTCTATAATGTGGCAGTTTTCCATGTAGGACAACCAACGATAACAAATCACTACATCAATGACCTCTGGGAAAATTGATTAGAAACACTGCATTGGAAATTTCACACAAATGTTTATGATTAAATTAGGGGATGATGGCATAAATGATATTTGAACTTTGAGCCCATGTGCAATGTGGTCCCCATACTTTTAATTTATTCAATATGAAATGCGATTCTTAAAATTTTAATTTGTTTAATGTGATCTCTAGATTTTTACTACGTGCTCAACTTAGGTCTTTAATTATATGAATATATTCAATAACGTCAATCGATCATGAGTTTTTTTGGAGATTCGATGATCATGGGTTATGTACGGGTTTAATTTTCTTTTTTTGGGTTTGTCCTATTGTTTTGGACTTTCAGCAACAAGTTGCAACTCGTGAAGATCCTAAATTGGCTTGCTTACTTGCTCAAATGCCTTTTAGGGTTTAGAGATGCCGCAATAAAGATGACCACTCTCTTTCAAGAAGGGATAAAGATGAGAACTTTATCGTATGGAGATGATGCCGAGCCCTTCTCCACGCCAAGAGCCGTTCCGATTATAGGACCACACCTGCACAGTGACTCAGTGAGTTGAGACAACGTCGACAAAATAATTGGCTGAGAGTAGATAATGCATAGCCACGTTTATTTTACAAGCTTTTATTTTATTTTATTTTATTTGTTTTGTTTCAGTTTCCCTTTATACTAGAATGAGATAATTCTCACCGGTGATGACTGGTTTCAGAGCGAGTCCGGCCAAAAATCGGGAACTACTAGGACCAAAGGTTTGCTCGTTTTAGGTTTTGGGTTGGAAAAGCCTAAATTCTGTAATACAATGTAAAAATTGTACAATTTCACTACCAAAAAAAAAAAACAAAACTTGCTGATCACGTAATCAATCATTGTTTTTTCATCTCGAAGATCATTGTTCAATTCTTGACAGGACCAAAGTATTTTTATTGGTTTCAAACTGATTCAATCCAAAGTGGTTGAACCAATTCTCAAGTGGAGCAATTTTGGCCTTGGAACTGAGAAATGAATAGGTTCCATGTTGGCCCTCGGTGAGTGGAACCAAAAACCAAATAGATTCTCCCTAAATTTGGTCTTGAATTGGTTGATCCCATCCGGTTTGATCGGTTTCCCTAGTTCAATCGGACATGGTGGACATCACTAATCTTTTGGCTGTTATTAGGAGACACATGGCATCAATTTACTTTATGAATTTTGTTGGCTTGTTAGGAGGTAAAATCGGTGATTTTGGAGACGACGGCGCCTCATTCAAAAAGTATGATGATTGAGATTGAAGTCACCACTAACATTTTCAACTATTGGATTCTCAATGTTGCTGAGTTTGTTCTTTTGTCGCTTTTGCTTAAACTAAATGAATGTCAAGAGCACGCCAGTATTGGTTATTGCTTTAGGGCATAATCTCGCTTTTTCCCAGGTGCAGTACTCGATCACCACTAGCTTTTGAGATATGATTCATCATTTAGGATTTTCAACCTATGCGTGAATGATGGCATAGGTAACAAGAGCAGCATCATTCTACTGTCGTCTGGCATGAGCAAAATTGAATAGCGGAGATGAGTAAGGAAGGATGCAAGTATTGATGGGCATCAAAGGGTACGGGGAACACTAATGGCACAAATCCACATCGGAAGGTACGGCTCCTTCAAGGGCTTTTTGTCCTTTGGCAGCTAAGAAAACCAAGACTTCCTCTCGAGTTAGACCTAGGATGGGTACAGAAAAAGCACCCTAGGTTTCGAGGACATTTACTGCAACTATGTTGAGTATAGATCTTGTTGTTCGGTTGATGCCTAACAAACGAACGGACAACGTACGCTGGCAGCGAACGTGACTTGAGTGTGTCACGTCAATCTCCCGTTGCTCTTGCTAAAGAAGTAAAGGACATGAAAGCAGAGACTTGGGGTGACTTCTATGGTCGTAGAGAGGCCTTTCGTTCCTCTTGCCTAAGCTCGAACAAAGTCACCCCAGTTTTGTTGGAAATTAAAAATAAAAAAGGTAAATGGGAAATCATTCTCAAAAGACAATCTTTAGTGGGATGTGAGTCCCACATATGAAAAATAACTTTGAGTTGTTAGTAAAAAGTGTAGAAGCTCTAGTCCCACATAAAATAGAAAGAAGGCTTATGGATACTTTAAATGTAATTACACTCCATTAAAGTGGTAACGTAAAATCACAAGTATTATGCTTTGCGCACACACTCAGGAGGGTGCAAAATTAGTTCCCGACAGACCTGAATTTGGGCGTGAGCATGCGACATGCACACACGAATGTAACCCCAAAAAAATCCGAAAAGTGAGCTTGAAGTCAAGTTATCTTTTGCCTTCTTTCTATATTGTTACCTTTTTTTTTTTTTGTAATGGCAAGATCGTCTGAGATGTTCTGGTTGCAGGGCTAGATGATCAGATTTAGACAATTGAATGTCCAAAGATGACCAGACTCAACGATAATCATCAGATTCGGATCAAATAACTGTTTTAATCCATTATTTCGTAACAGTAAATTACCATTAAGTTATAAAAGTTCATATTAATCAACATTAAAGCTTATACCGACTGGTTAATAACAATGTTTAATTCCCAACATGGCTGATTAATTTCAGTAATAGTACAGTTATTACCGTAACGTCTCTCCACTTTGTTTTATTATATTTCTTTTGTTTTACTCAAAGAGGCGTGCAAATTTGAAAAGCTTTTTTTTATCTCTGTATTCGACAAAGTATTGCATTGTGTTTGACAGTGTTCGACATAGAAGTTGTTCGAGTTCGCCAAAAGACTCGAAACTCCATTCTTCGTTACTGTCAACTGTTGTATCTTGGGAGACAGACGTCCACGCTGCCTCACATGTACTAGAAAGAGTCTCATTGTATACTAGAGGGGATGAATCTATCTTAAGGAAACTGTATGTTACATAGACCTCGATTTTACATATTTTGTTTTCATCTTTGTAATTTGAGTCAATTTGTAATCACGTTGTTCTAGTGAAGTTCATTTGAATTGTTTACGCTCATTGTATTCGAGCAAATTCTCCATCAGGTTTCTCATATGCCTTGTTTCAAAGAGATTCGACTGGAGAGGTTGGAGCGTACCGCTTGTGTATAATTTGATGTGCCAATCTGTCTTCTGTCTAACATGAAACCTTGCTGCATGGGTGAATATTCGGATTTGTAAACCTTTGGTTGCGCCTTTAGCACCGTCTGCTATACCGACTGTCGGTGCTCGAAGGACTGAAACTAATGGAAGCTGAAACCAACGAAGGCTAAGGTGACTTTAAGGGACAATAGCGCAGAGTCGGCCGACCCCATTTTAGAGTGAAATTCAAGTGAAATGCCCGATGAAGAGAAGGGAAAAAAAGAGACGAAGGGAGAGTATACTTTTGAGGTCCCTTTTTGACTTGACTTGAACATATATATCCGTCTGACTCGAATCTACCGTTTCAGTTCCGGCCAAGGGTCTCGTGGCCTCGTTTGTGCGTGGGTCAGCAATTGTTGGTCGTGGAGAAATAGGCGACAGATCAACGTAACAGTAACACAGCAACCCTATTCATTCTGCTAATGGGTAGGGTCTCGTGACTGTTCAAGTGCTTGATTAACACACACCATCCATGGCCACTACAGCGTATTTACCTCTGTTCTTAGGAGGATCTTAAGGATGCGCAGGTGCAGTAGACAAGACCGAGGGAAAAAGCAATGCGTATGCCGCTTTTTCGTCGTATGAAATGCAAAGGCAACTTTTTTTTTTTGAGCTCTGACTCTCACTGACGTCCCCACCACTGTCTCCCCCACCCACCACTCTCTTCCTTGTTACCTCTGCTTTTCCCATAATTATACATCAGTCATCAACAATAACACTCAAACCATTTCCACATCAGTTTTTCCCTTTTCGATGTCTCTGCAAATCTGCAACTCTCTGCTCCAGCCTCCTCACTCTTCACAATCCCTGTCTCACGAATTTATGGCACTACCCGCACGACAGTCCGTCCCTTCCATTTGATCACCAGCAAATGTACGACCGAGAATTAGCAACCCAGAAGCTGTCAAATTCCATCTGATTTTGTGACTCTCCTGGTGTATGCTCTCTCTCTCTCTCTCTCTCTCTCTCTCTCTCTCTCTCTCTCTCTATGATATCTGTTTGCCATGCTTTATCTGTTTGTGATTGCAAATGAAGGAAGTGACTTAGTGTTGGCCTGTTGGGTACTTGAGTTTTGTTTTTTTGTTCTAAAAGGCTATGCTACCTTACCTGAATTGCTGTCTCCTGCAGAGCTCTCTCCTCCTCCTCTTCCTCCCATCTTGACTGTCGGATTCTTGGTGTTTCGCATGTTGATTACTTCTATACTTGGTTATGCTTTATCCGATCCTTACCCTTCTTCAAGATTAAGTAGTCAAGTAAAGGAATACTTTGCCTTTTGCCGTGTTTTGCTTGCGAGTAGTTGAGACCTTGGATGTGGTTCTCTGTCCAGTGAAACTCTAGAGGCCAAGAGCAGTCCCAAGCCAGTTGAGATTAGCAGCTTGTCCTGAGATTGTCCAAAGAATAGTATTTCACAGATGACAAGTTAAATATGATAATTAATTATCAATGTGGCCAGTGGCGTTTGTAAGCATCTGTGTCTCCGTACCGTCTTTGATGAGGCTTCGGTCCTTAAGACCGATGGTTCCTGGCAATTTCTTACTTTTTCATGTGGTTGTAACTTGTAAATGAGCTCTTATATCCTCAGTTATAAGGTCAGGCGACAGTCATTGGTCTCTGCTCAAACTAGAGAGCTTGATGCTAGATCTTTATGATATGGGGACCTTTCGGTATAAAGACGAGCAAAATAAAAGAATCATTAGACTTGAAGCACAGGATCGGGACTAGTTTAGCCTGAAACATACTCCATTTTCTTTCTCTATCGAGACATGAGCTGCTTGCTTTGTTACTATGTGCTTTTTGCTTTTGTTTTGCCACTGTATTATCTGCTATCCTGTTATTTCTACTAATACTTTTTTTTCCAGTATGCTTTGTCGATCTTTAATCTTTAGATATACATATCTTGTGCTTTGAAGACCTTTCATTTCAATTTATAATGCAGAATTTTATCAAGTGCTATCCATTAAAAAGTCTTTGATCGAATCACAATAAGCTGTCTCTTACGTGATGTTTTCAATTAACCAGGTGAAAAGTAGAACCATCCTCTCGTATTCTTGGTTTCAGTACACCTGGATCAGCATGCTGTTACTCTTACTCAACTAAAACTTCAGCACCCCAGAGTCATTGGCCTTAAAGTTGCAGGTCAGTAATGAAACCAACCATAGATCTGGAAGTGGAGGCCGTCTCAGAAACTGACTCTGAGATTAGCAGCCAAGTTGCCTCCAATCTATCCAATCAAGAGCCCTCCATGGGTCCGTCCAATGACAGCCTCACAAACTCTTCCCACCTCATTAGCCCTTCAGCTGTCGGATCAGGTTCCGAAACTGTGTTCCTGGACTTGAGCCTCTGTTGCAGCAATGATGAGTCCAGCGGGAGGGATTCGGTAGGAGTCGCCTTCTCGAGCACCAGCGAGTGTAGCAATGAGCCTGAATCTCATCCGGCTGCTGCAGGACCAATCACTCCAAGAGTCTTTTCTTGCAATTACTGTCAAAGGAAGTTTTTCAGCTCACAGGCACTTGGTGGCCATCAGAACGCTCACAAGAGAGAGAGGACCTTGGCAAAGCGGGCCATGAGGATGGGCATGTTCTCTTCACAGAGATATTCCAGCTTGGCATCTTTGCCTTTGCACGGGTCCCCCACTTTTAGAGATCTGGGGATCAAAGCGCATTCCTCAGCGCATCAGGTGCACCAGGGCATGTTGCAACCAACACGACCACATGATCTGAGCAGCGGTCCAAGATTCGGAGATGGCTTTCTAGGTGTCCCAATCTTCATAGAAGATGATGATGTCGAGCTGTTGTGGCCTGGCAGCTTCCGTCAGGTGGCGCAATCACACCCTCCTCAAGCGAGTTTTGTTCTAACTGGAGGTTCTAACATAAGCTTTGCCGGGGTGAATCCATCATCTGATGCAGGCAATTCAGCACCCGACTTGACACTGAAACTTTAAAAGATGTTAATCTTCAGTTAAGTCTTATGTCTGCTTAACCCAACATCGCCCTTCTGCTTTCTTTTGGTATATTCCCAATTGTTCTTATCCAGTTCCTTTCCTCTAAGTGCTCACTGTTGTACCAAGTCTAGAAATTTGTAGTTTTCCTAGGGTTGAAATTGTAACTCTCCTGCTTGATGTACTGCAAATCATGCTCCGATTGCTTGTGATGCTTGTTGCTTTACTCTCTGCTCAAATCCCTTTTCTCTGCCTTTATATTTTACCCATCATTCAAGCGTCAATTCGAGCAGTCCACCGAAGTTTAATCCAAGTGCCCACGGGATTGAGAAGTCCGGGATTGCGCATTATCATTCACTTTTGCATCTTTAGCGTAGATCGCTGTCTCTGCATCGTGGCTATAAAATGGTCGAGGAAGGCAATCCTGAGAAAGTGCAGAAGCAATCTGTATCCGCATAAACAAGAGAAGGGTAGCTGTTACCTCAACCGGGTGGATTTTCTGCTTCCAGTGCGAGAGAATCCTTGTGAATATCATATTGCAAATTGGAACCTAACATTACATGGCTCAAAGCTGGACTTTCTGTATGACTGGCATGTCTTCAAGCCTAAAACGCACTCCAAGCAACTTACTTTGTTCTGTTTCTCTGAAAATCTGTCCCTTTCTCCGCTGGATCGGCAGTTAACCCTTCCACTGATCAACTGCTAACTTCCTTCCTTAGTATTAGGCGCTTGGTCATTTATTCCTTCCATGTCCAGGGTCTGCTTACTGAAATGACGTGACATCGGCCCTCGGTGAGTTTTAGTGTGTTAATTCGTAGGCCATGGATCACGAGCATCGACATTGTTAGGACAGACGCATGCCCGGTCATTTCATGTCCGTCTGTCAAAACTTTGGCATCCGAAAAGAGCTCCATCTTATTAATCACGGTGGAACCAAATTCATTTTACCCACCTAAACCATGATGATGTTGTTACTGCTTCTGTCTCCACACCTCTGGACACGAGCCCCTGTACCATCCCTGCGCAGATGGCAGATGTGAAAATGGCATAAACGAATCAATTAACGCCAATACTTTCATTACCTTCTACACCTCTTTGGCTCTGTAAGTTCGTCCCCTTCAAAGAAACATGCTGCAACCCTTCAAATTTCTTTGACATGAGTTCCCAGATTTTAGTGTAGAGTACAGAAAATATACCAAGTAATCCTGTTATTATTGCGATAAACACAGCACTCCTAGCTTCGACATCTCTGTTTGGGGAAGCCAATTTCTGAAAGATCATAATGCTTTTCTTAGGAATGCAATTCGCTCGCATGGATCAACATGGAAATTAATCTCAAGTCATCAACAAGTATGCCATTCATCGATAAGAGTCTTTCAATTTGGGGCCACGGCACCCAGCCGCGAGTGAGTCTTCATCCAATTCAATTTGATGAGACGGGTTGTACGTGTTTGAGAAATTAGCCAAAGCCAAAAGTCTAGACGCCCCACATTATCGAAAAGGAATCGTATTCGAGCAATTACCCCTTAATCAACCAATTATTGAAGTATGAGATTTATTGCAATACTAGTACTTTCATCGTGAGAACATACTTTTCCCAAAATGAAAAATTAATTATTGCCGCAAGCAATCAAGAACGCGCTGTGATTTCATAAAATTAAAAAAAAAAAAAAGAGAAGAAACGAAGCGAGCAGAAAATAAGTAAAAGCAAGCGGCACCGTTTCATCAAATAGCGCCGCGCCCGTTCGCAGCACGGATTCGCGTCTATTCGCAGCAAACGCACCGTTTTGAATTACTCCCATTCCTCAAATTGTTTCGCGCCTTTCCGCGTCCGCCGGCAGCTTCGCCGTCCCTCTCTGTCTCTGTCTCTTTGTGGGTAAGTCGACTTTCGTGTCTGATCGTTCGATAATTCCTTCGAATGGTGAGTTCTTCGGTTCGATCATGTATCACTCTGTTCTTGCAACGGCTCTGTGTTTCTCACCCTGCACAAATTTGGCAACATGTCCGTTTCTTTTTGATGCGGGATTAGATTCTCGCAGGTTGTTGTGTTCATGGATCGAAAGCATACTTTCCATATTTAGCCACGTCCTTTTCACTCGCGGTTAAGATCTTTCTTTGCTTGTCTTTCCCTCTCTGTTTCCACTCTCAGTGTCCTTTGTTTCCGTTATTGCGCTGTCATGGACAGGTGAGAAGCACCGGACGTATGAACAAAACCTATTTCATGTCTCTTTTCTTTGGTTTTTTTTTCAAAGAATGTCCCTTTCGAAGTAGTTTTCATCGGAAACAGATTTTGTTTCCTTTAATTGTATTACCCAGATAAGGCTATATTTGTTTGCCTCCGTTTCTTGCACTCAAAGTTTGTTTCCTCTCTGAAATATACGGATTATCAAATCTAATCAGAAGCCCATAAATCTCTTCGCCGCCTCAATATACCCTCAATGAAAGTACATAAATATTCTTGTGAACTGGACTTTTGTATCTTTCTCGGGATATTTACAGGGCCTTTCGAGATCGTCTTCAAACATAAAGAACACAAACTGAAATGGGTCACGGTCCGGTTCCTCTGTCTCTACTCGTTCTGGTGTTCGTCCCTTTGAATTGCCACTCGTGGGGTTGGTTCTCCTCATCCACGGCAACGGGTCGTTCCGAAGGAGATTCTTTTCCGGTGACGAGGGACAATTCTAATGGTTTTGTCGCTGAGTTCTCCATGGAAGCGCTTAACAATCCCAGGGGGGCCAAATTAGTCGAGAACGCTAAAAGGAAATTGGCTGACTCGAATTCGTGTTGGAGGAATGCGTACAACACTCTCTTTGCTGGGTGTTCAGAGATTTTGGCTGCCGAGGAGAAGCGCTCGAGGTTAGCCTGGTATCTCAGCGATTGCTTCCAAAGGGACTCAGGACGGCCCACTTTCCCTCGTTGCGATGAGAAGTCCTTGATGGTGGATTGCCGCAAAAAGCTGGACGAGTCCGAACGCATGGTTTATCTTGAATTTTACCTTGAAACCAATGCTATCTGTCATCAATTACAGTTCAGTAGTTATACCTTTCTTATTATTACTATTGTCTGCTGTTGCATTTTCAACTTTTCCTCCGTGTGTATATAGAGTAAGAACTCAGATTCCCATGAATTTTGCAGGGCACAAGCATTTAAGCAGGAAACAGAGAGACTGGTGAACGATCTCAAGAAATCTGCAGAGAGTGCAGAAGACAAGCTAGAAATCATACAAGATAGGTCGGATTCCCTTTTCCAGCATTCTAACGAGATACGCGATTCCCTGATCTCTATTGATTCCCGAACTCAGCAAGTGGCTCAGGCATCCAAGGATGTGCAAGATCACATTGAAGAAGTTCTGCATCACTCAGAAGCAATTTACGAGCAATCCAGGGGAATTGCCGCTTCCCAATCGGAGCTACGGGAAGGGCAAGAAAAAATGAAGGAGCAAATAGAAGATGGCATGGCAAAGATTTTGGAATCTTCCAGTAGTTTGGGAGAAGAGATAGATTCACTAAGGAAGGAAGCTGGAGAGATAGAGAAGGAGATAAATAAAGTTAGAGACGGGATGTTCTCAAAGATGGAGGATTTGCAAGGTAAAGCCGACGATATAGGGGATATGGCAGGGATGTCACTGGAGAAGCAGAAGCAGCTCTTGGATGGACAATCCACAGCACTTAAGGGCCTTCAGTTTCTCACTGAGTTTCAGTCTGAAGCATTAGAAGAGAGCAGGTAAACAGCAAACAATCGACAAACATGTTTCAAATGAAAAGACGAAAAGTAATCGATTATCTTTGTTCTTCTTGTTATGACCACCGCAGGGGCACCTTGCAACAGTTGTCTGAATATAGCAGGAGACAACAAGAAGAGCTTCTTCAACGGCAAGAGCAGCTTCAGCGCATCCACAATCACTTGGTCGAGAACTCAAAGTCTATCTTGGCAGCTCAGGTTTGTCTCGTCTCAGAATTATCATTATTATTTTTGGTCGAGTTAGGAGTTTGGATTCAGATAGTTCAATATTCGTTAAGTATTATGTCGGCTCTTTACAAACCAGCAACATCTTGTCATATTTACAGGAAGCCTTTGAATCGAAGCAAGCGACGATGTTTGTGGCCCTCGACAAGCTATTTGCTTTGCACAATGCGATGCTGCTCGAGTCACGGATAATAAAGGCTTTCTTTCTGTATTCTTTATCGATCTTTATTATCTATATGTTCACCAGCACCAAGCAAACATACACTGTGAGGCCTTGGCTCTATATCGGTGAGTGTTATTTTTATTCAGTCATTTATGACTGCAAATTGCAAATTAGCCTTGAATAATGCCAGTTGGACTAAGTCAAACACTAGTGTCTTTGCAGGTCTGTGCATAACTTTCGTTGTCGAGGTATTTATTCTTCGATTCACGACCATAGGTATTGAAGAGCAGGCATGGATCATAAACTTGTTTAGATCTTTCTTTGCACTCGTGGCTTTAGCCCAGCTTCTGTATGCAATTTTTACATACAGGTGAGTAAATAGAAGAGCACTTTTGGAACTGGCACGAAAGGTCTAGTTGAATTACCTAATTTGGTAACTGCGTGATTGCAGGGATTATGAAGTTTTGAATCATCGAATGCTATTAGCCTTGGTTGAGAAGGTGAATAGCTTACAATGGGAGAACAAGCTGTCTGAGGGCCTGGATAGTGATGTAAACTGGCTGTCGTGGATGGATACTGAGCTACCGGAAGAGGAGGCAGATATCAATGAGGACCCAGACTTCTTGCCACCCGAGGAGGTCGGAGAGAATTCGATCACGACCAACATTTGCACGAGAAGATATAATCTCCGCCGTCGGCTTCCTTTTTGATCGCGTCTCTCTTTATTTTGGTTGACTTGGTTGGACTGAACTTTTCTGGTCCACTTTTAGCCTTTTTAACATACAAATTGTCTTAACTAAAATTCTTTTGACTTATCCAGAGCGTTAACTTACAGTGGCTTTAAGGCATTCGACACAAATTGCCATTCGATTGAAAGTTTGTAATTTCTTTTTTCTTCAATGCAATTTCGGGTGCTTGCTCAATGAACTCTCGTAAGTACATCTGTATTATAACAATTTACTTCTAGTAAACTACCAATAATCCTTACAAGAGCATGTACCCCCTTTGAAATGATGAAACCGATTCGTATCTCTCAATGTAATTGCTCGGCTTGTAGCTCTTGAGACAAACTTCATCCAAGAGTGACAATCCACACAGACACGAAGATTCTTTGTAATCCTTATTGGTGTCCCGGCTCCTGTGTGGATGAGCGCAAACATAGTCGCCAGTCTCTCACTATGCCCACAAACCCACAGCATCTTCATTTCTTCACTCACATTGTGAAGAACCGCTCCAGTATCAGGCACGTATCCTGCTTCTTCCATAGCTTCCATCAGATCACTCCTTAAGTTTCTATATTCCGAAGAGTTCTGGAAATCAACATGCCCTCCAGCTACGAAAGTATGTATTTGGTTCTTTATTTGCAGCCAACTGCAACCAGCCTCCTTCTTAATCCCTTTCTCTTCCATCGACTCTCTGACCGCTTCAACAAGGTCCCACATTCCTGCATTTGCGTAAATGTTGGAAAGGATCACGTAGTTCCCAGAATTGTTCGGTTCAAGCTCAAAGAGATGGCTTGCTATCTTCTCTGCAATGGCCACATTTCCATGGAGCCGACAAGAGTTGAGTAGAGATCCCCAGACACTGCTGCTTGGCTTCATTGGCATGTTTTCTGCAACTTTCAGTGCATCCTCAATTTTTCCAGCTCTTCCTAACATATCCACCAAACATGCGTAATGCTCTGAAGCTGGTGAGATCTTGAAATCATCCATTTGATCAAACAGTCTCCTTCCCTCATCAGTAAGCCCAGTGTGGCTGCAACCAGACAACAGGATGACAAAAGTGACCCCATCAGCTCTGATACCAGACTTGGTCATTGCATCAAATAGCTTGACCGTTTCATCCATACATCCATTTACTACATAACTATTCAGCAATGTGTTCCAAGTTGTCAAATCCTTTTCCTGCATTCGATCGAATACTTTCTTGCTGTAATCCACGATGCCACACTTAGCATACATATCGATGAGCGAATTAAGTACCAAAACGTCCGGTCTTTCTTTTGCTTTCACAATCTGCGCATGCACTTCCTTTCCGCTATGAAGGGCCGTTGCTGCTGCACAGGCTGCTAAGATAGTTGTCAACGTCACCCAACTGAACAATATTCTATCTCTCTGCATTTTCCTGAAAATGCCCAATGCTTCAGTGATCTGTTTTTGCTCAACGAAAGCAGCAATCAACGAGTTCCAAGAAATTACATTCTTCTCGGGCATTTTCTCAAACACTTTCAATGCTTCTTCCAAACACCCACACTCTCCATACAACTTCAGAAGAGCGTTGTAAACAGCTTGATCTGGGTCGTCACCAGACTTCACCACCTGCGCATGCACCGCTTTACCGACCGATAAATCAGTTAAATCTGCACTTGCCTTTAAGGCCATTGACAAGGCAAATTTGCTTGGGACAACGCACTGCAACAACATATCACGGTACAGGAGCAAGGCCTCTTTGGAACACCCATTTTTGGAGTACCCAACCGCCATTGCCACCCAGATTGATTCAGAGATATTGTCAAGGCCATCTTCGAAAATTCGCCGTGCCTCGTCGACTCGGCCACAGACTGAGTAAAGGGTAACGAGTTTGGCTCTCACGGTCTGATCGTCTAGTAGACGATCATTGCCACTATCCTTACATCGTAATAATTGTAGATATAGTCTGTGGCCATGTTCTAAGGATCTACTGGAGATGCAACTATGGAGGACGAGGGAATAGGACTGGGGATCGGCGAACTTTGATGGTACAGATTCGATCAAGCGAACGGCTTCTTCTAGTCTGCCTAATCTGCAGAGAGATCTGAGGGTTGAATTGAAGGGCGTGCCGGGTTTGATGGTCTTGGGATTTGAAGTGGCGGTTATGGTAGCTGGCAAGGTAATGGCGGGTGAGAAAGAAGTGGAGCAGAACATAATCAGGGAAGGAATTGCGTAGACTAAGGTTGTATGTGAAAAGATGAGGTTTTCATAAGTATTGTTTGGCACTGGATCGATCATCGCCTGTTATCTTCTATGGCAAGCTTCGCTTCCGCTTCTAACAAGTGGATACGTCCCTCGTAAAACGACGGAATTTTGAAGGATTAACAAGTGGATACCTCTGCTGAACTACATCTGCGAGATGGTTTCTCATGAGCCAGTTCAGAAGATTGAAACAGCTCTGTAAAAAAAGTTACTTGACTGTCTCAGCCCAACTTGGTGTGTGCTACGCTGATGGCGGTCGCGAGGGTATTTTCTTGTTTTCTCTGTTTCGAATGTCGAAGGTACGAGTGCTCAAGAGTTGGCCTTTTTGGCTTGCAATGGGACTAGTCAACCCATGAAATTGTTGATGAAATGATCTAAACTTACCCATATGAGAAAAAAAGAAACTGTTTCTCGTCAGAATTAGACACAGATGGGAAATACACTTTCGCAGAAGGTGTAGCAAGAAAACTTCACTATTAGCGCATCGGTCTCAAGAACGATTTGAGCGCAAAGACTGTGGAATGAGAACTGAATAGCTGCTATCTACACATGCACTGACTGAGACTCTCGCAAATCAGAGCAAATCCTCACAGACATGATTACAAGTGAACAAGTATGCACCCTCCATCTATGGACTTCTTTACTGCGTCGAGGACCAGCTGCGTCCTTCTGCTGATTTCGGGCCATTTGCTCTCTGGGGAACACCCGGAATCGCGAATGCCCTGAACAAGGCTCGCAAACTCCTGAACCATCAAAGCCTCTTGTGGAAGCTCTGTGGATACAAGAACCTTCTCTGGCTTTACGCTCCACCCTATATGGAGGTCCACGAATTTAGCACTGGGAGTGAATTCAAATGAAGCAGAACCCTCTTCCATCGGTATAGCTAAGTCCTTGAGATGCAGCGATCCATTCGAACCGACGACAGCCAAGTCCATGGACATGTGGGCGAGGAATGAGCAGTGGAACGTCGCAACCGTTTCATGTGCCGGACCCCAGTATAACACAGCAGAGCACGATAGGATGACTCCGGCTGAGTTGCGGGTGACATCAGGAAGAGCGGATACAGCAGATGGTAGCTTGTAACCCGCAGCCCACAGAAAGGCTCCGATGCAATACCAGCCCAAGTCGCCGAGCGCACCAAGAGAGTCCATGTCAGGCTTTACTCGAATATTATCCTCGAAAAATTCTCTCTTTGGCGCAAACATGGAGATGCCGTTGATCTGGGATACACATGAAGACAGATGTTTGTGAGTTCTCGCAGTCATGAGCTTTAAGTCACTTAATGATTAAGCAGCAGTAGCCAGTATCAAGTATCAATTTTTTGGACGCTAAAAGAACTTCCGCTAGACCTTACTCAAGTGAGATAATTCACTGCTTCAACATAATCCAATTCTTTGCAACGACAAAAGAATTATTCTCATCACTAAATGAATTGAAGTTTAGTAGAATCTCTCAGTATTCTGGCACTACTCGATATCAATCAAGAGCGCGATGTAAGACAATGGGCTAATTTTGTTTTGGATAGGTAATATCAAGGCAAAATTGCAGTCTTGAACAAACCATGTTCTTTTTTTTTTCCTTCCCTGACCATGAAGAAACTATGAGTTTTCTATGATTTCTAGAGAAATACACATGAAAGGAACTCTGAAACAGAGCAGAAAAAGTTAACGAAGGTCCCAAAAACATCCGATGCTCACCAAATTCAGTTCTCCAAACCGCCCACGATCAGACACAATCTCCATCATCTTCTCCGTCCTCGGATGATGCAGCCACATGGTCCCGTCCATGAACTGGACCCCGCTCGCCTCGCACGCCTCCAGGATCCGATCGAGCTCCGCCGCGTCTACTGCCGTCGGCTTCTCCAGGAGCACGTGCTTCCCCTTCCTGGCGGCCGAGACCGCCCAGCCCGCGTGCAGGCTCGTCGGCAGCGGAAGGTACACAGCGTCGACAAGCGGGTCGTCCAGGACGTCGCCGTAGTTCCCGTACAGCCTGATGGCGCCGGGGAGCCCGTTCGCGGCGGCGAAGGACCGGGCCTTCTCGATGGAGCGGCTGCCGAGGGCGTGGAGGGTGGCATTCGGGGCCAGCGCGATGGCTCTGCACAGCTTCCGCGCGATTTCGGCGCATCCGATGATCCCGAAGCGGACGGGATTGTCCGCCATTTTTGTGAACTCCGCTCGCCAAAGTCGCTCTGGAAATGGTGAAGAGGAGCGGGGAAGCGGGAGTGTAAGAGGCGAGTGATGGCGCGTGTGGATAAGATTTTGCCTGTGCGAGGCGGCATCATTTTCACTCCCTACAAGTTTTGCATGTCTAAATCCAACCAATTTTCATCAAAAAAAAAAAAAAAGACAAGATTATCTTCAATGAATGAATTCTAGTTTTCGACCAATTTTTTTACATCAAGGTACTATGTTTTCTTTTTCGTTGTTAAATTTTACTTCCATAGGAATCAGTTTTGTTGAAAAGGGAAGTTTTTCAAAAACTTAAGTCTTTGCTACGTGGTTGAGCAAATTTATCATTAATAATCAACTAGAATCTAAGCGGAAAATTTTTTAACGTAAATAACTATGGGAAAATGCCACAAAAAAAAATAAATACTCCAATGGTGAGGGTTGACTACCAATGGTAGATGACCCTATGATACAAATGGTAGTCACTGGCGAGGGTTATTATGATACAAATTATGCTTAATATGATACAAATACTCCAAACTCCTTTTTTCCCTAAATTTTATCACTATTACACAAACTATCGCCATTTTTGCGTCACAAAAAAAATAAATAATTATGCATATATATTTATCATTTACTATAGTTTCATTTAAGATATATTTGTCACATTGACATAAGTTCGGGATTTGGTGATTAAAAAAATTAATATATTTGTATCATAATAACCAAATTTCAGATTTTTAACAACACAAAAAAAAAAGGTTGGGCCATTTTTATCGCAATAAGTATAATTTGGGGTCTTAGTGGTATTTATCCTTACGCTTAATATAGTCACTTGTTTATTTTCACTTCCTTACAATCAAGGTTTTCCAAAGTAAAATGATAGTTACATGCTTCATCATACTTATGACAACCTCTATGTTCTTCATCCATCTTATATCCAAGGCTCACTTGAATGGTGAACTTTATAAATTTCTAGTTTCATTAGTCCTAATATAAATCAAGTCTCTCTAATTATGGTATCAAAGAATTTGTCTTTTTCCCTTACCATTGGTGAATCACTTCCACATGGAGCATGTCAAACTTAAATCATCAATGTTGAAAAAGTTTTGCACAATGAGACATTATGATATTTTGTCATAAGCACTTCATGAATTATATTTAATTTTTGTCAATCCAAAATCTTGAAATTTCTCCACTTTTTAAAGAAAAAGTTCTTGTGTTATGAAAATTATTCACTTTATAAATTTCATCTTTAAAAGTTTCACGCGGAGAAATGAAATTTGGGTTTTATTTCAGAAAACTTTCGTAGGGATGCTCTTTTTGTTTCATTCGATCATCCAATTTTAGGTATATGATAATAAGAAAGGGTTTAATGGTAGTATGCACTATAAAAGTTATAAACATGTGATCATGTTAAAAAAATCGTCTATGTTATAAGTTTTCTATATTATAATTGACATCTAAGACGTAAATTAGCTTGACAACCTTAGAAAGAATAAGGCTTCTTGATAATTCGTCATTTTAGAAACAACTTGTTTTTACAAAATTAAAACTAAAAATAAAAGGAAAACATGGTGAATTTAATATACATGGAATACCCAAAATAGACAAAAACAAAAAATAAAATAAAATGCTTAATTATGACAATTAGATCTTAGATAAAATCAAAAGAAATAAAGAGAAAGGAAAGTAAATAAATTTGGGGCCACCATTTTGAATTGCAATTGAATGATCGTGGACAATTTTGTAACTTAGTGAAAATGGGTTGGTTTTAGTCATATTGGCGGTGGAAATAACCATGCCCTATTTAATATCGTTCAATATAGTTGGTAAAATATTAATGAATATTTAATGTAGTTCATAAATTTTTAATTTATTCAATTTAGTCCATGGACTTTTCAGTCAATTTCATCTTTCAGTCATAAATTTTCATAGTTTTACCATTGTCCAAATTTTAGATATATTTTTCATTTCAATTTTTTCTTACATGAATAAGAATCGTGCACTTTGGTTGTCTTTAAAAGTAATTTCCTTGTAAATATTATGAGAGTTCAATTTATATAAATTTTAGCTTATGGTCTCTACAGTAGTAAAAGTAGAATCTTATTTAAAGTTGTATCGAGCTGATATTTATGCCATTTTATGTCTAAGTGTTCATATATATATATATATATATATATATATATATATATGATATCAATTTACCCTATTGACATTCGTACTTATATTAATCTGAACCAATCCCTTTTTTGTTTTAGAATATACTAAAATCAAAATATTAAAATTTTTCTATCTAAGAGGTTAATTAAAGAAAAGTTTATTAGTCCAAAAGATAATGAAACAAATTTAGATTAATATAATATACAGATAAATTAATGTTATTTCCAGATATCCTTATGAGAAAAAGTTAAAATAACAGTGAGCCTAATAAAACACTGAAGCTTTGATTATTATAAAAATCATAAGCTAAAACTTAATACCAAAAAGAAAAATGTAATAAAAAGACATTTTTCGTTAGGAAAAGGACAAAAAATGAAATTTTTTCCCTAAAATACAGAGGATAATTCAATTATGAAAACTTTGAATGGTGCCTAAGAAGTAATTTGAAATTTTCATTAAAAATTGAGGGAGTAAATTGAACAAATTAAAATTTTAGAGATTACATTAAATATTAAGGAGTAATTCAAGAACATTACTGAACGAATTAAAAGTCCAATGATGACCTTACGCATGAGGCCATTGTTTAAGGATTGTTATTGTCAATTTACCTTTTATAAATCACATACAACTTAATTATTCGCCAGGGCCGAAAGGCCATAATTTTGACTTCAACCCTCTCTCTCTCTCTCTCTCTCTCTCTCTCTCTCTCACACAAAATCAAGACGATAAAAAGGAATTTCTTTTTCATTTGTTTAAAAGTTAAAGCAATTCATTTCATTTTCGAATTTTGATAAGAAGAATTTGCTCAAAAGAACAAATTCGAGCTGGCTCATTTGAATATTTGATACTGCTCCACGATCGAATCATGCATCTAGATAGGAAAACGTTCGCATTGGTCCAATATCTACCGAACGCGACAAAGTAGTTGTGATTCTTGAATTCTTTTTTTCCAATTTTCTCAACATACATAGCTGTGATTATCCAATGATTTTCACAACAATACTCAGGTTCACTCGGAAAGAAAACACACAAAAGTGACGGCCCACAGGGGTGAGTTCTGAGGGCTAGTTCATGCCTCAGTGTGGGCCGCACCAGGCCTAGTGAAGCATGTATATACAACAAAATCAGCTTAGCAACGACTCTGTTCAATAGAGGACTCCATGCGTCTCAAACCCCATCAAACTGCTAGTAGTAGTAGTAAGATTGTCTCCACCTCCATCAACGAGACGCGTCTGTCGCAGCGAAGCCAGCGTCTCCACCGCGGCATCACCAAGAGATGAAGCTATTGACATGGGCAAAGTATGAAGTCGACGGAACGGTGCAGCTTTCTTGCAACTCAATCCTCCTCATCTCTTTGAGCTCGAAATGATATTGGTACAGCGAATTATCTTCTTCGCGCTCAAAAATGATGTCTCCGCTCGTCTTCAAGCTCAATAGTGGAACCATGTCGAAAGTGCAACCCACGGTGATGGAACACGTCTGCTTCCAGGCACTTCCTGACAATCCCTCCAACATCCAGATGTTGATCTGGGTCATCTCTTCATGAGCAATGAGGCACAACGAACCGTGCATCTCGAGAATTCGGTCATGTGTTCTGCAACTAGTAGGGAGTGATACTTTGTGAAACTTGTCGCTGTCCATTTCCATAGACACTATGTAATCACTGTGATCAACGAAAGGAACCCAGTGCAGAGATCCTGTCGCGAAAACTGGTCTGTAACCTAGCCAACCAAATAGCCCAGGTTCCGGATCATATGCCAGCCTCCACACCCTTGTTCCGAGACTGAGAATCTCACAATGGAAGAAGTCCAGCTCGTCTCTGAACAAGTGCACCACCTTATATGCCCCAGAGACCTTGCTCAAGGCAAAACCATAAGATTCATTATGCGGAGGACAGAGAGTGCCTAAAGGAAGCGGGTCGAGCTTTCTAGTCACGGGATTCAAGACTATTAACCCACCTTTCTTCATCCTGTTGTCTAGCAGGATTAGACCATCGCAAGTCGCTCTTATCATGCCCAAGCAGCTTATCTTGTAATCTCCTTCCTCGCACTTCCCATTGCTAAATTCTATAAACTTGACATAGGATTTTCCTGAACGATTGATGGGAGGCTGAGTGAAGATGGGAATATTCTGTGATTGCAAATAGTTTGCTTCAATTGAGAAAAAGTTTGGGTTTTCAGGTGGCCTGGATGTTAAACTGGAGTAATAAATGTGAGGTCTCGGAAGCCAAGACTGAAAAATCAGGACAGTGCCTGACCGATGAAGATGGTCATGAACAAAATTGAGGCTCTTTATGATGTTTCTCCAAGACTTGCAAACAAGCATTGATCTGAGGAGGGAACTGTGAGGGAGACGGATGAGGATGTTAGCGATGCAGTCTTTTGGAAGATAAGGAATTCGCTTTTGTTCTTCCTCTAGCTGCAACTTCTTTGAACAAGCCTTTTCTTCAACTAATCTTGCGAGATTCTTGCCCTTGCTTCCCATGGATGTTGCCATTGAACGTTCCTTGATTCTTCGACAGAAAATTATGACAGCAATATGTTAAGTGGAGTATATGGAAAGAACTGATTCCTAGAGCTATTCAAAGGCTAATATTTACTTAGATAACATGTCTTAAAACATTCACAATTTTTAGATGGAAATAAATGGCGACTTCAAGATGCTACAGCAGTCAATGGATGGCATAAATCTCTACCAAAAAATAAGGGTCTCCGCATGGTGATTTTGCACAAATGAGAACTAGTTGTTTGTCAGGTTTCGCAATTTAAGATGCACATCAAATGGAAACCAATTTAGCAAGTGTTAATACAGCATGAGTATAGCACAGCCTGATCAATGCGATGAGAAATTACAGATATGCAAACTTCAAAAGAAACGAAGTTCACACTTGATGAAGCAGTTAAAGTTGGATGCAGAGGTGTGAAATCGGGCCAATACATGAATCAGACACACAATTAAGAATGGGTTTACCTTTTAGCTGAAATGTGTTTATACTTAAAACAAAATGACATGAATAATAAGGCTTACATTCCAGGTCAAAATAATTTTAGACCCCAGTACTACCGTCTTTCATAAAAGGACGTTTACCTAAGAAGAGTAAAAGATGTTAATGTTATTTCCTAAGGAGATAAGAACGCTGTTGACTTAAGAGGCATCCTCTGTGCCAAATGGATATGATGTCTCTCATGTATCGTTAGTATACAATTAGGAGAGAAAGAAACTGATCATACACGGTGCTTTGAGTTCAGATAATTCCGTCTCTTTTAGTCTGCTTCATCTGTATAAGGTAAATTGATTAATGCTCTCTTCCTCTCTTCTAGGCTAATGGTGATAGTTCTGTTATCAATTGTCCCATTCTGTTTTTACTCTACCCATAATCTCATGGTTTTGCATCCTTTTCGGATCATTTGTATGAATAATCTGGTTTCACTAATGTTGATAGAAGGATTGTTTGATAAGTTGCCTGAGCATAATCAAGCTGTTTGATTAATTGCCTGAGGGATGGCATTGCTACATACTCTCCATCGCTCTTAGTGTTATTATTTTTCAGATGTGGGTCATACTTTATATATTTCTTGTCGTTCTCTGAAATGTTTGTTTCACTCCTCCATAATCTGCTGGTAATCCAAATAACAGAGAGAGAGAGAGAGAGAGAGAGAGAGAGAGAGAGAGAGAGAGAGAGAGTACTCCACATAGATGGTTATGTTCTGTTAATGTGGTTAAGGTACATTTTAACATGTGTATCCATTGTAGTGATGCATATTTAAGAGCTCCGGTTTTATGGAGGAAGTCTCTTCTCTTCATCGACTGCAAAAATTTATAAACAAAGACTAGATAAAAGCACGCATTTGACAGCAGCATCACGCAGGTGTTCTTACTAGCGATAGTCTACGACCACATTTGGACTCATCAAAATCTCGAATTGAATTGTATGGAAGGCACCTTATACCACGAAATTCACTACACTCATTCAACAAATCAGGGATTTTCCAATCAGTGGGCAATTGGAATCATGCTTGGACAGATCATAGCAGAGAGTGCAATCTCAAATTCAACAGCTTCCCAGTAAAACAGCAGCAGTCAAGACCTCACGTAATGGAGACAACTCAAGAGAATTAAGATCCAGCACAAATCAATGCCAGGTCTGACACTAGAACCATCGCCAAGACGAACAAACGGCACAGAAAGAACGAAAACATCGCTCCACAATCAGGTCCAATCCCCGATCATCGGAAAAGGGGGAAAATTCCCCCACCTCATGCAGAATATTCGATCAAAGCATGCAAAGAAAACGTACTAAAATGGATACCGGAAAGAGTGAAACAGCAAATCATGAAAAAGGGCATAAAAAAGAACCAGAACCTGCTACCGCTTCTTAGCTCATGGGTGGAATTCCGGATAGCTTATGGGGGAGGCAGATGGTTGACTCCATGAACCTTTTAGAGTTCTGCCCGAGACCCAACCTCCCAATTCGGGAGTAAACGAAACAAAGAAGAGAGTGTCGCGCGGTTGACTCGTTTTCTCCCCGCGGAGCAAAGTCTTTGGGAAGTACGTCGATGCACAGAACAAGAAAACCAGGGTCACTATCTATCATTTCAAGCAACAGGAGCACTTCCTCGCTGAAAAGCCATAAGCCCAGTAAAGCCCGTCCTGGCTTAAGGCTTAATGGGTCTGGCAATTTGTATGGGTGGGCTGAAATGAGAGAGCACTGTATTATGAATCGCATGAGCTGAAGGGCTTGGGTTGGGACTTCTCCCCCTCTCGATTGCGTTTCGGCTCGTTTTTGCTGAATCAACACGAAGGTGTATGGCGAAATGCCGCAACGGGTTAACGATTATAAGGAGTCTCGAGTCAACATTCACAAATGATCTCCAACCATAAGCATGAGTTATTTTATCATGATGGCTCTAATTTAATTACGAGAGAGAGAGTGTGTGTGTGTATCAATAAGAAATTAAAAAAAAAAAACCTTTTTCCAGAGTACAACCTTCAATAGTAACGTAAAGCACGAGAAATAGATTAATTCCCTGCACGCAAATTGCCCAATCCGTATGCTTCAGACAAGACTTTACCTACGGGAAACATGACGTCCTAAAGTCATTATGAGTGCGAGACACTGGAACATGACTACATGATCTATTGTATGCAAATGTGCTTCAGCACCTTGTTATGATTGCTTGTCAACCAATAACTACAGATTTTAGAAATTGGTTGCTGTTGTTGTTGTTTTTTATGGGACTGGCGTAGTATCTATATATGTGCATGTGTTCATTCATGTTTGTGGAACTGGGTCTTAGTTAATCTCATTCATTTGTGCTCCTCAAATTTATTCATGTTATGTAACTCATAAATGGCAAGTTTATCAAAGGAAAGGCATATTGCAGCCTGGAAAATGTAATTTATTTTTTGGTAAGTTGTGCATTGAACAAATTGAAAGAGATAATCGTCTTAGAGCAACAAAAGGGATGGATAGACATCATGCAGTCGACAAGAAAAAAGTATGATAAAAATCAAATGAAGAGTAAGTGAGATAATCTTAAAAAAGAATGGAAAAACTGAATTAATTGCTTCATAAGGAAACAAAACTAGGACAGGAATGTAAGGAAGAAAACCATCTATAGGAGTGATGAATGTTGGGAAAGGATAATGCAAGTTTTTATCCATTCTTTTGTTACTTTTTCCTAAAGTCCATCTTCTATGATTCAACTCATAAAAATGTTCCTGCCAATACTAAGCTTAGAGTTTCTAGGTTAAAAGGCATACATCTAGACCTCGAAGTTTTCTTATATAGAATATTTAGAGATACAACTGCTATTGGAGATATCACATGGAATAATGTACAAGTTTATGTAATGATGAGGTTATTGAGACCAACAACTTGATATTGGAGATGGTGTGAATTCCATTGATGCAATATGGGTGAACAATTATCGAACCAATTGAAAGTAGGAGTCATAAAGAGCAGCACGGACTTCATGAAGCAAGTTCGAGGAGAAAAAGAAAAGAAATTGATTTGAGCTACCAAGCTATCAATGCAAATTGATAGAAATTTGTTATGTTGTTGAACAAAGGAGCACCGCACATCTTGATCCTTACAAGGAAATCGTAGAGGCATTAAATGCCATACAAGAGATTGCACAGGATCGAAAGTTATACATTTTGCACTCTCATTTTGAAAAATAAAAAAGATGATGGGTATATTTTCATGAACTTGAGTGGCGATAAGATAAAAGACAAGTGGCTTAAGAGTAAGTTCAAAGAGCTTAGACATCACTAGGATGTTAAGAACTGATTTGAACTCTGTGGTATGCAATGACATACTTGCAATCTATTTGCACTACATGTAGACTTTGTTTTCGTTTATGTTCAAAGTGAGACCAGTTTCCAGTTGGTGTTTTCTTTATCGATTTATAATTTTTATTTCTTGGATGATCAATCTTATTCATCACATTCTTACTAAAACTCTATTTTTGGTTACTTCAATCAATAATGGATGATTCTCTTGAAAGGGGAAACCATGAAAAAGAGGAAGAGAAATTTTGACAACCCATGTCAGTTGCTCATGCTATATTTGTTTATTAGGTAAAATACATTGACAAAAAAACTTGCATGACCTCATCATATAAAGAATATGCATACCTAAAAGAGCTGATGGGCGAAGACACTAATAAGATAAGGTGCTATTAAATGTTTAGAGTGAATAAAATTGTATTTAATAATTCAATGCATGATTTGGTAACACATTATAGTCTTGAAGTATCTAGTAATATTGATATTGTAGAAATGTTTCAAAAGCTTCTTTACATATTAGTACATTGTATAGGCAACAAGTTAGTATAAGAGCCCTTTAGGCATTCTAGGGAAACCACAATCAGGTTATTTAGCTTAGTTTTGTACAGAGTGTATACATGGGAAGAGATCTGACCCAACTGTCCAATATGGGGAAGTTCGAGAGGGGAGCAGCAATAATCAAAGATTCTTGTCCATATTTTAAGGGAAGTTACAATTATACAATAAAAAGAAGAACTAAATATAAATCACATAATATTAGTATTTTTTGTTTTGGAATGGCTTATAGCTATAGATGATGCATCTTTTTCAACGATGGTGACTACACATGATCAAATTTGTTTGATTGAAGATGGATATTGACTCAAAATTTATTAACCAGTTCAATCTTAACATGTAATTTATTTATTTGGGCTAGCTAGGAGTGAATAACTCATGATACTTGAATCTCCCATGTAGCCCTTGGAAGGCGTGATGTACAATTTCCTCATCCTCTTATAGGTTTGTTAGCTAATGGTTTTTGTACATTAGCATGTATATATATGGTTTACAAGCTTACATTATTCTTGTATAGGTAAACATTATTATCACATGCTGGAAATCTAAATCCCACAAGTTATTTGAGGCCATACAATAAAGGTAGATATCATTTGCCAAAGTTTTAATGAGCCGTTGCACCTGATCAAGAAGTGTTCAATCGTGCACATGTCTCACTACTATAAAAAAATTGAGCGGGCATTCAACATGTTAAAAAAGGAATTTGGGAGATCCTAAATAAGTATGCCAAGTTATCCATATGAAAAAAAGAAAGTGAACATTGTGATACCAGCAATGACTTTTATAATTTATGAAAAACCACTATGAATGAAATGTTATTTGCAAAAGCATATTTGGATCCCAATTGAATACCACTTGATGATGTAATTGGGGGGCTTGTGGTTGTTCTGTTGAAGCTCGGCACTCCCACTCGCTCACGGTTTCTCTCTTTTCCTTCAAGCCGTCACCCACTTTCTATAGCACATCCCTGATCGACCTCTCTCCCTCTCTCCCCCCAACTTCCTACCTCTCCATCTCCTCATCTTCAAGACTTCTCCGTTGATTTCGCGGACAACGCAGTCGAGATCCTCCACAGAAGTAGAGAGTTTTGTCCTATATACCCAGAAGTTTGAAGCGCGAGCGTCTCGGAAGAATCTGCTCTTTCGGATATGCGCCCTCACTCTTGCTCCGATGCTTTCTCTATATACTCCAATGCTTCGCAAGTCTCCAAGGCTCCTCTGCTGCTATCATCAACAGTCGGCTTCTCTAAAAGTGGTTTTATGATCAATCAGTATCTCTGTTGCACATTTGCTATCCTGATCTGGAATTAGATCTAAATCTAGAGGCTCTTCTATTCCGATCTAGTTATAGATCTGTAATTGACAAGACATTTTCTATGCTCTTTCAACATGTTGGTTTTGTTGTTGTCCCCATATGGTGATAGTGTTGGGGACTTCAAACTTAGGAGTGGACGACCTTTTGGCAGAGCAAGCTAGAGAGAGAAACATCGACGAGTGCTCATTACTAAAAATAATGCAGGATTTGATTATTAACCGTCGGTTGTGCTTTCATGCTAGGATAGATCTGTCATTGGGGAACGAGCGAGTCTCTATAAGTTGTACTAAATTGATTTGTTTGTCAGATTTACTTGCTTTGTGGGATTTGCATCTTTATCTTGAAGTTATGTACCCGTATTTCATGTGAAATGATAATTTTCCTTCCGACCAAAAAGAGGGAGCCAGTGCATCAAATGATGATGCATCTTTCAACATGATATATTTGTGTGATTGAATTTCTATAAGTTTTGAGAAATATTTACAGACACTTGTACTTTTTAAGTATAACATATTTCTTTTCTAGGGGCACGTGTGACCTTGTTTATTATAATGATAATTAGTCTCTTTTTAATTGTGAAAGAGTCAACTTTGATACGGTTTTCTTTCCCTTTGATTTGTTTTGGCCAAAAAAGAAATGTGATTATTTTATTTATAAATTTTTCAATGTCCCTTCATTATACTCAATACAAACTAATTAAAAAAGTCACAATAAAATTTTTCCAATTTTAAACATGTTAACAATTATTAACTAAAATTGATCATACCAAAGGACTTTTGTGATATGTTTCTATCAAATGTAATTTCTCTCAAAGTTGCTTCCCAATGTACTTTTCAATTACAATTTACCAAACAACCTTTGCTTTTTCATGAAAACACTTGAGGCTAAATTTGCTAACCTAAAAGTAGATTGTATAATGTGCAACCGAAAAACTTACCAAAAGATTTAACCAATTGCAATTGTGCAAATTCTATCTGATCAATTTCAGTCGATTGGTGATGAAGTGAATGTTGGTTGTCCTATGTGGTGTCACTAGTGCTGATGTGACGATTTTAAATGATTTTTTTTGTTTTTTTTCTCCTTCACTTTCTTCTTCATCCAGCTGGACACATACCGGCAATTGGCCAGAGGTGGTGTGAGCCTTGCTAGATTTAGGTGAGGATGAGACCAGTCTCATCCATTGACATGAGGGCAAGCCTCACCTAGCAATGGCAAGGCTGGCATCACCCAAAGATGGCAAGGTCGGCCTCTCCAGCCTTACCTTTGACTAGTCGCCAATTGACTGGAAGAAGAAGAAAGAGAATGAAAAGAAAAATAAAATAAAATATATTATTAAAAAATTCTCATGTTAGCATTAGTGGCACTACTTAGAATGGTCAACATCAATGTCATAGTCGACCAATCAAAATTTACCAAAAGGGTTGAATTTGTATAATTATAAAAGATTTAGGTCTAAATTGATATTTTACAAAATATCTATGATGGAATTAACATAATTATAATAAATTTATGATTTTTTTAAATAATTTTTTCGTGTATATTCGAATGAGAAATGACAAATAAGATTAAGTTGAACCAGTGTTGTAGGGTGGACGGCTTTAAACATGCACAAGATGATTCAAACATGCACAAATCGATTTTCAAGCGCGCACACATCATACATTCAAAGAAAATCGTTCAAGTTTGTGCTTCCTTTGTCATTGAGTTGACTTAAAAAAATCTCTAACGATGAATGGGAAACACAAAAAAGCAAATGCAATTGAAAAGTTATGGGGAGAGAGAGAGAGAGAACAAGGGGCTTTAAATGCGAGGCAGACAATACAGTCAGCGACTTTCGTGAAGGAGCAGTGTCAGGCCCCTTGTCACCGCATGATGTGATTGCTCAGTCTCTCTCACCCACCTCCTCCTTTCTTTGCACATCCTTCTCCTCCTCCTCCTCTTCTTCTTTTCTCTCTCCCCCCCTCTCTCTCCACACGAAACCCTTCGATCCGAAGCCTATTCTCTGCAACGAGTCGAGCAATGCACCAAAAGAGAGAAAAAGGACATTAAAAGAGAGAAAAGAGGATAAAAAGCGAGAAAAGGTGGGCACAAAGCGACGACCACTTTCTTCGGGCTGTGTTATGAGACACATGCACGACAATGCATGGCGTTCGATAATGGGGTCATTATAGCACAATAATTACAATCACCCGTTTCTTTCTCTCTCTATCTGTGCCTTGCTTTTTGTCTGTCAGGAAAGGAGGAGGGGAAAGAAAAGTCATTAAAGAGCAGAGAGAAAGAAAGAGTCTGAAAAGAAGAGAGAGAGACAGTCTGAAAAGCAGACCTCTCTCTCTTTCACTCATTCTTTCACAATCATAAAGCAATCGATTACAAAATGATCCCCTTCCCTCTCACATCATCTCTCTCTAGAAGGCCAACTCCCGGAGACTCGTATCGATTACTCTCGCGTTTGCCCTCGACGACTGGGCCATCTAGAGTTACGAAACCCACTCCCAACATGCACTCTCTCTCCCTATCACGTCGACGTCAAAGCGTACAACTTTGTTCCGAGCGTCAATGGACGACAACACGATGCAGGATGACTTTCTTTACCTTCTGGGCCAGCCCCATTACCAAAAATTGCAATTGCAGAAAACGAAAAAAATAACAAATAACGAATCCTCTTCACGTCGCGTTCAAGGCAGTCCTCCTCACATGCGCCTCAGATTTATATTCAGCTTCTGTTTTCTTTTCTTATTTCCTCCATGGCCACTTGACTTGTTCATCCGTTTATGCCAAACTTCCAGATTCAGCTGGAGCAATATGTATACAGGTTCATCCTTCGCATTGTACTTTACTCTCTGGCCGCAATACATGAATGCTTTAAACTTGGGAAAACAAGAAAGGACCCTAACAACTCGGCCACTGGAGATCGATTGCCATATATAGACACGATGTCAAAGTTTTTTTTTTTTTTTGGATGTGGTGATGACTAGAATTTGACCAATTTTCTGTTCCGCACTAGGCCTTTTGGGTTTTAGATATTGTCTCATTTGCTAGTCATGCATGAATTGGGATTCATTCAAGTTTGATTTTTGTCCATAAAGATAGTTTATGTCATACAGTTGGAAAGTCTGTTCCAATACTATATCTTCTTTGAATTGTTTGCGGAGTTCTACGCATTCATTACTTGAGATGAATTGGATAGTCGATGTACACGGTTAAGCTGTCATACTTTAAAGAGGTAATGGTGTTGCGTAAGGACTTCTAAGTTAATTTTGCTGAGATTTGACTCGTGTTACATCTAGAGGTTTTCCATGTGATAACACGCCTCATGCTCATATGTGAGTTTTACCTGGCTCGTTGCTTTTGAAGGTCACTTTAGCAAATCTTTATCTTATGCATATGTTTCTTTTCTATATAGATTCTCTTTTGCTTTGCAATATCTATATATCACAAGATGAAAGAAAGTTCGATTCTGTATATATATATATATATATCTAAAAAAATGAAAATCGATTTTTTTTCTTTATTATTGATGAGTGGATTACATACATGGTTGTAATTCATATTTTCATTCAATATGTAAATCATGTCCATGGTTTGTGATTTGCCAATTATAAACTCCGACCGGGTTTGAGGAAAATACAGACTATATATAAAAAAAGGAATTGTGGATCTATGTTTCTTGACTTGTTGGGAGTGGATGCATAAGGTTTTGGAATTTGGTTTACTCAAGTGTCTTAGCCTCTCTTGTACGTGGCATCTCTCTCGTACAGATGATTGGTCTATTCTCTCCACGATTGATATAAACTGTTGTCCTGTGTGTTGCATTTTCCTTGTGATTCATGCTCTCGTTTGGCCATCTCCGATTCTCGCGCGTGTAGCCAATTTCAGAATTGTCATGACAATGACACCACGACAATGTGTTAGGGTTAGACTTGAAGATTGGCAGGGCATCGAGTAATTAAAAGGGACTCACATTGGTTCGAATACTAGCTATTGAAGGACGTTTATCTTCAAACCAAACGGTTGAAGGAGCTATTTAGCGGTCCCTACGTAATAATTCATCGGCCCTCTTGATGTCAGGGGATGGATCACACATCTTGCTGGAACAAACACAAAAACCTGGTACGGGCCACTTGTAACGGAGTCCAATTCAGACAATGCTACAGATTCTTTTCCTGCCTCAACTACTGCTTTTTTTTCCCCCGCTGGCAATGTGACTTGGGAGGTTTTGAACCATTAACTGGGTCGACTGCTCTGTTCCTTTAATCGCATGCGTCAACACCGATGTACTTTTGCATCATGAAACGACAGGGACGCCACTTCCTATGAGTCTTAATGATAAAGCTAGCCCGACATTATAGGATGTTCAAAGTGACCAATTCTTGCCCTAACGAATGTGACTTTGAACTTTCTGGCTCGGATCATCAGAACAATTAGAATTTGCGTACGAGATATGCGAGAGAAAAGTGAACCTCACGTACCAACGAATTAAAGTTTAAAAAAGGTTGCTATTTCTATTCTTAATCTCTCCAAGACTCAATATTCAATGTCCATGCTTATGGTTTTCCATCCATTCTACCTCTCTATAATGAGTGGTGTAAGAGCTTATGTTTTAAATAAATGTGATATTTCTTATCGGTGTGTGTATAATTTTCTTGAAGCATATCTTAAATGAAGATATTGAGACTAGGAGGAATTGCCATACAGTTCAGTCTAGACCAGAAGACCTCTAGAGGACCTGTCTTTTGTCGTAGCAATAAATAAGTCATTAAATTAATTTAGTGTGCCGCTTCTAATCTATTTTAGAATAATGAGAGTAGGTGGCACAAGAATAGTATGGTTGATTTTCATAGTTCATTACAACATGCTAGAGTTTTTAAGTTGAGATTTCCTAATACAAAAGAAATCCTAATATTAATTAGATAAGCAGAGCCCTAAAGTGAGAGAATAACATATTACTGAAAAACCTATGACAATTTAATATGGATGATGTGTGGGTGAATAGTACATATTGGATCGGGATATTTGTCCGAAAGTCCTCAACTTATTTTATGGCAGCCAATCTAGTCATATCTTTTCATTTGACTGATTAGGTTCTAAATTTTTTTGATAATTTGCCAAGTCATTTTCGCCAATTTTGACCAAAAATCGCGATACAATAGTTTATGAGACATTTAGTGATTTACTAATAATGTTCCCAATCCTATCTAATTAGCATGTCTAAACTTTCTAGGGAGACTAATTCAATCTCACGTCTAAGTTTTAGATGTACTAAGGAGTAGAAGTCCAATGCAGCATATTTTATTATCTTAAGATTAAAGACATGTTCTTTAGGTGCATGTACATACAGAATGACTTGTGCCTACCTAGGTTAACAACGTAAAAACTACAAATTGCCACCCTAATTCTTGATTGCCTAGGGGTCAACGAATCAGGAGGAGGTCCAACGAATTGACTTGTGGGCTCTTTGTCCCCCCGAGCACCTTCTAATCTTCATTTATTTGTGTTAATAATACACCACCCTAATCAACCCCGCATTTAATGAGGAATCTCGACATTTGTGCCACTGACAGATATATCACAGCAAATAATATGAAAAAGAAAAACCAAGCACAGAGAGTTCCAAGAACTACTGTTCAACTTTTTGTTTGGGACAAAAATAAGGAAAATTGTTTCAATTGAATGCCCCGCGAAGAGAATGAAAGTGTCACGGGTCTCGGAGAGGTCTTGACGCTGCATCATTCGCTCTGATTTGCAGGTGACATGTGATTCCAAGATCCAGAGCGCTACAGAATTTTCAAAATTCTGAAAATTTAGAGGGCAGATTCCACGATTCAGCCGGGGGATAATGCACCAATGAGGAATATAAGACTTAAGCATACATCTAGACTCTGATCCTGATGCAAGAGCAAGTGATTCTCAACCAGCCCCACATTGTCTTTTCGCGGAAAATGATCGCATGGATGCGCTCATTTTATATATGACACAGTAGATAGAATTAATTTCTATATAGTATGAATAACGTGTTGAAAAATTAGACTTTTCCGTTGGAAGAAATGTAATGTGAATCCAACTATCTCTTAAGAATTGAGTTGCTTCAGTAAATCCAATCTAGAAAGCTTCAAGAGAGCGATGGATTAGTGAAATGATCGAGATCTTGTGTTTCAAGAATTGTGTGGTTTTACTTCCTAGATATAAAGCATACACTATATATAACCTTGTACTTGAATATATCGATTTATGCAATATATCGATTTCTTTTTTGGTTTATAAGCTTATTTAACCAACTTCAAATTGACGTTTTAAATCAAATTCTTGCATCCACTAAGATGGATTTATGTAAGCAGCGATGATGGCTCCATATGTTTCATGTAGTATCAGACATCCATAAGTATTTCCACGTGGCGTTTTTTTTTTGTTAAAGAGATAAAAGTTTAAAGGTTTGAATTTTTTACCTCAAACTAGCAAAGAAAATCTATTCGATAAGAATGGGACATCGAAAATTTATTAAATAAAAATCATGGAACACACAAAAAAAAAAGAGGGGGTAGAAATGTTGAACCACACAAAATTACAAAGATCATGCCAGACACGCAAACCAATTAATAAACGAAAAAAATCTACTTCCGAAATAATGGCCCCAAAGTTTTCAAAAGGAAAAAGAATACGAAATGAAACCCAAGAAGCCAACATGATCAGGAATAATTTTTCCAGGATGTGAACCTTCAACCCAAAAACAAAAACAAAAAGGCCATTAGAGCATCCTATTCCAACAGAACCCATGTGAAACGATCATGGCGAGATCAGTCCTATGTCGTCAATTCGAGAATAACATAAGAACATAGCAAAAAGTTGTGTTCTTCTTTTCTTTTTTCGCTTCCTTGATGGGTACGTAGGACTAGGATTACTCTACCAAACAACAAAGGACGGGATTGCATTATTGCTCCTCCCTTAGAAAATCATTTTGCATAAAGAGGGTATAATTTTGTTTTTTTCAAGATGCACATCATATGTTTGTCCCGCTTTCGGGCAAAAAATATAAGAAAAGGTCGATTACGTGCGCCGACTGCCCAAGGAGGAGAGAGCTGCACGGCGTTTCCTAAAATCCGTCACCAGTTCTAGGAATCTCCAAAAGTTGTCTTGTCATCATTGGATCCTCTCTCTTTCTAGGTATAAGAGAAAAAAAATTTGTAGATTCCCTATGGTGATTTAGTAGACTCCAGCTTATAATCTAGATCTGTATGACATGTTCAAATACTCAACTCCGTATAAAAAAGGAACTGCGAGCCAATATTTTGTATATTGTCGATTCTTTCAAATATAGTAAAGCTAGGGTTGGGTAGGATGCGACACTAAATGTACGCCAATCTAGATGGATGGCCTAGGTATGGAATTGTTTGCTTTGGTAGCGGAGAGTGGAACCTGTACAGCGCATTGTTCATGATGTCTGATCGACTTTATTCAGGACCGTTATCCCCAAATAACGTGTCAAAGTGTTAGTTATATGGTTGCTAATGTTGCTCTCTTTCCTCATAATCGCTTGATTCATGTTCTCGAACCCAAGATGACGTTTACATGATTTTGAGGAAAAAAAAAATAAGAGAGAGTAACTATCAAGTGAGTGTACTTTATAATGTTAAGATAAACACGGATCATCGAGTTTGGTGAAACTCACATGAGATTCACCATTGATCCTATTATTTCTCATATAATTCAAATTTATCGTCGTGCAAATGACATATCCACCTAAGAATCGAAACATGGATTCTAGAGCCGTAGCTCCTTGCTTCTTGCAATTTTCTTCGCAATTATGATATGAAATGCCGTAACACGCAAAAACTTGAAAGATTTCACAATGGGCCGACGCGATTTAAATATCATCTTGACCCGACGGTCATCGAGAGTTTGGAGATCCGTTTTCCCGGTCGACACACCCACCACAAGAGTGGGATCCAAAGAGGAACGCGAGAACACGTTATCGTGCGTACGTGTACGCTTGGAAGCAGGGACAGCTGGTGATGAGACAGTAATGCTGGCGATCGAGGGACCCGCAAGAATGTTGCAGCACGAGATAGGGAGTCAAAACAAAGAGCAGAGGAAAGGGAGGGGAGGCGGAATCATCGGAGACTTTCATTCTCCGATATATTCTTTTGACTGAGGATCGTACACGCATAATGATACAAATAATTGTTTAGCAAAGAGAAACGACATTATAGTATTTTGTTTCAAAACATATATATTTATATTTCCTTTGTACTTTAGTTTTGCCTGTTGTGCGTGCATGCATGCATTGTGCGATGAATGTTCAATGGGTTAAAAGAGATTTTACATAAATGTCTCACGTGAGGGACATCTTCCCTCCTCACATGGGGGCACCCCCCGGGAATCTAGCTTCCACAATCTTGTATCAACTCAACGTTTGGGAAAGAGAGAAGCACGGCCAGAGAAAGTTCAGTTCTTCCATTTCCAGGAAACTGCGCTCTTTTCGATGTAATTATTTTCTCTATCTCTTTATGACGGGAGAAATTCATTCTAGGCTAAGGAATCTTGGGCCGCATGTGGCGAGAGATTAAATAAATTTAGGGGGGGTTAGCTAGCCGGAATATATGAAGTAATTTGTGATCGTGCGCCATATAAAACGCCCGTATTATGCTTTATGCAATTAAGTCATACGCATAAATCCATTATTTTCAGCTTATAATAGTGGGTCTGGCATGGCTTTCCATGAAATTTTCTGATCCCCTCCACCTATCCCTATTCTCTTTGACGAAAAACTGTTAATATTCCATATGATGAAGACATTTATTTTAATTAGGTAAATTTGAGGCCATCGGGATATCTAACTCTTTTGATGGATTAGTAAGATAATAACCAAAATCTTACTATACTTATGCTAGGCGATGTGGATGATTAAACTCATTGAATTACATGTGCATGACAATAAATAGCGTATTTAATATCTTTGGGTCGCTAGTGTCAAAGAAATATTTTTAATAAATTCTAGTCTATTCATATGTTATTTCAATAATCACCTTTTTCTTTTCCTCCTTGGCTTGGGATTAGGTTTTATGACATCAATGGAAGGCATACTGTTATCCATTCAGTTTCTCTGCACATACGCACAGCACATCACATCTGACCTCCTCCTTTCATCCATCTTTGTTTTGACGCTGTTCATGGTAAAATCCTTTTGACTCGACACCATCATTGCATCAATTATTGCTGTGAAAGATTAAATAGGTCGGCGCAATGTAGTAGCACACGAGTCAGGCTTGCCATTGACTGCTGTCCCACGTGACACGAGCTCCAGCAGCACCGTACGCTTTCTTTCTCTTCTGTTTTGCCTTCTGGGGGCCAACAGCTACTGGTTTCTCTCTTCAACGTGTTACAGTTTGAAAATGATTCAGGTCTACACCAAGTTGATGTCTTAAACCTACTCCAGACCTCATCGTACATTGAGTTCTCGGTGATATAGATAGGCTGTGTAAAAAATTGAGTACAACAGCGCTGTATTCTTTCAATTTGGGTGCATGAAACGGTTAATCATACACTCACTTATTGATTACGATATTGCCTAATTCTAAGAGTAAGTAGCAACTTTAAATGTGACTATAAACTTAAAGGGCGTCACATAAGCCTATCACTCTATATTTACATGGAATAAAAACACCATTATTCAGAAAAAGCCATTCGTTTTAACACCACTCTAATTTTTATCTTACATTATCTAATCATAACTTCTAATTTGTCTCCGTGTATCAATGATGCCTTCATCCTAATCTATTGAATTACGTATGAATTTTTCTTCCGTTCACATGGTTTGAGGTGTTGTGGCTCTATAGATAGTTTCTATATTTGACTTAGCACATTCACAAAAATGTTACGAGAAGGATTAAGATATGTAGGTTCCTTGGTCTCCTTAATCCATTGATCAATATGGAAATGGCTACATGCATGCGCAATTCACGTATCCACTTTCCATTTCATTATCTCTCTTTGTATGAACATGGATGGAGAAACAAAAGGAATCAAGAAACGGTTTGATTGCTCTTTTCATTTAAGAGTAAAAGACAGATCAATCAAACAAAAGAAAAAAACAAGGAAAAGTGGAAATTGGTGATGGCAGTTAGCTGAGTTATATGGAAAATTTGAAGAGAAGAACAGCAAAAGCCAAACGGCTTTGCAAGTATTCAACTTTAGGGCTCCTTTATTTGGTAGTTAAGGTGCCAATATCAATGTAGCGGGTCCTTTCACTTCGCACTGCTTATGAGAAGACAGATTTCACTCTCTAGGCCGTCTTGAACACCAACTACTCCCACTTATCGCAGAATTAACCAATGAATAATTGAATGTACTGTTCATCGGACCAAACTTACTAGATTGAGACTAAAGTACACCTAATCAACTGGAATTTAGAGTGTAATAGTAATTTTGATCGATGATGACTCCAATTGGAGCTGCTTGAGGGAGCGCCTGGCACTTGCCTAATTTATCATGTTCCAAGTAGTGTTGGCAAGGCAAAATCGGGAATTTCCTTCTGTCAGATAAGATTCTGTTCAAGATCTGTCTTCAAGCAATGCATGAGATGCACGCCCCATAAAGCTATAATTCTGGACAGAAGAATACAAAAGCCAATAAGACTATAAAGCTAACGCATTCGAAATCATGCCTAAAGGGATGATTTGTTGCGCCTATATCATTTGATTGTCTAAAAGGTTCCCTGTTGTTCATCCAAGGTTTCAGGAGAAATTTAAAAAGTGAAGGAATCCAGTAAACAGGATATATACACATATCTTTTTTATTTGGTAAATACTCAAACTTTACCTGAATATTCTCACAACGACAAAATATTTAGGCTCCGTTCGTTTCATGGAAAATAACTTTCGGGAAAATATTTTTTGAATTTTTCAGTGTTCGTTTCACGGAAAATAAGATAGGTAAGGAAAATATTTTCCATCGATGGAAAAAAACACCTTCAAAAGTAGGAAAGTGGAAAATATTTTTCATCTAGTCATTTCCATCAATGGAAAAAACACCTTGAAAAGTGGGAAAGTAAAAAATATTTTTCATCTTCTTTATTCACTTTTAAACATTTCACATCTTTTTCAAAAGTAAAGTAGCTTGTGATTAACGGCCAGTCAAAGTGTAATAAAAACAATGAGAGAAAATAAAAAAATTTTAAAATTTGATTTTTTATAATTTCTCCTAACTTCCAAACAAACACCAGAAAATATTGTTATTTTCCAAGAAAATGACTTCCTGAAAAATATTTTTCATAAATGCTATATTTTTCGTAAAACGAATGGAGCCTTAGTGTCTCTCTTCTTTCTCTCTCGCTTTTCTCCATCAATAATGGTGATTGCCATCACCCACTGGGACCCCTGTAATTGGAGGATTGTCATTGTTGTTGTCACCTCCACCACGCCATCTCTATCCGAAATCATATATAGTGTGTCGCAAGTATTTGTAGGGTTGAGATGAAAGCTATATGAGCGCAGGCGCACAGGGGGGAAGAGGAATTAGGGACACCGGTTGACGTGACAAGGCCAATTTGGATCGTTTACCGAAGAGGTTAGGGACCTTTTTGGAGCTTGAGTATTAAATTATTGAAGAGTCGAGTCTCTTCTGTTGATTAGTAGAATGTCATAAAGTCGAGCGGTCAATAAGTAAAAGCTTATATGTTGATCATTTAAGGGTTAAATCCACGTCATTCCCCAATGTTCGCATCAAATATTTCTAGGGTGGGTGCTTCTGTCAGAAAGATGCGTGCTAGACTACAAAGCAACTGGGTGTTGACGGGGGAATGAGATCACACATAAAGGGTATAAATCTGTTGGTGAAGCGAAGTATCAAGGGTACAAGCTATTCCATATTCTCCACCATACATTCCTGTCAAGCTGACCACGAATTAATGACACACATGTGATCAAATCTTCTGCTCATATCATCCCCACAACAGAAAATTTCCCCAAAGCTGTCGTCAACATCGATCCCCATCTTTTCTCTGTGTGTGTGTGTGTGTGTGTGTGTGTGTGTGTGTGTGTGTGTGTGTGTGTGTGTGTTTGGTGGAATTTGATTCGTCGTCCGACACTGTCGGTCCAATATCAAGGACTCCTCTGCCATTTTCCTTTCCTATGAAATTTCAACTGTGCAGCAGTAAAAATTTTGTATGTTTTACTTTACAATATGGTCAATTCCTGATATATTCAGGTTGCTTGTGCAATTGAATTGAATTAAGAAAAACATTGGAGAATAAGTAACGTACAATCTAGACAGTCCATCTACAATCAAACTTTGTAGGCGGTCACAACAAAATGAAAAAAAAAATTAAACCATTCATAAAATTTTAAATGTGCTGGGAATGGCGAAGAAGCAGACCTGTTATGACTAGATTTATGGTCTCTACTTGGCTCTCAATTATTCCAAGAAATAAAGTTGATAAGCACTAGTATCGTCGAGAAGCTAGAATGGTTGCTAATTTAGAACATCCATCTGAACCCCATACATTCAGGAGCTCGAGTCCAGATGCGGAGGAGCAATTATCACCTCCGAAGCGGTCCTTCTGAAGAGGGAAAACATCATGCATCTTAAGTCTTTATTGCTGTTTGCGGCATATTAGGTTTCCTTTCATGCTAGCTATCATATTGGGGAATTTTTTTATCGATGTTATTTAGAAACAACTTAATGAACCGAAATAGATTGTGTATTACAACTAGATAACGTACTTGGTGTAATCCAATGTCATACAATATGGATAATCCTTCCTAATTATTATGCATTGAGCTATGGAGTGGAACGATGATGTGCATGCCAAGGTCGTGCATGCCAAGGTCCTTCTAGAGAGTAAGTTTAACCTCAAAAGCCTCTCCCAGAAGCGATTGATCAGTTAAAGTATTCACCCCTTTTGTCTCTGATAACTGATGTTTGCCATTATCTCAATAAGTAGCAAGATCGATTTGGAGTCATATACTGTTTTGGCTAGTTCACATTAGACGATTTGAACAGCATAAAAGGAACTCGAATAGACAAAGGGGGATTGAAGCAGTGACTATTGTGCAATTAGACCACAATATAACTCTTGATGGTATGAGAATGTACATATTTCTGGGAATGGCTATATGTACGTATTTCCAGGAATGGCTATGGATAAGAGTGAAATCAACGCATTTACAGAATTGGGCAAGCCACATGAGAATTTTCACGTGGAAGAAGCTGTCCAAATCAAGACGTGATTAGTTATTGGTCAATTTATACAGTACCCACTTCTCTCTTTGGTCTACTTCATTTTAATCCAAACTCGAGTCATTCATCAAAGCGTGGAAGACGATGGTGAGTTATGGCAGTGGTGGTGATTGATGCAAGATACTGCTAGAAAGAGACTGTTAGGAATGTTGTTGGACTGGACAGTAGTAATGATGGTAATGGTCGATGGTTGGATGATGAAATCTTGGTACCACGGCCAACTTATGAATATATGATTTGATTTTTGAATTATTGTAGCACTTCTCTTGACACGTAAATTGAAATTAGTCTAAGAGTAAAGTACGAAAATTTTGATATCTGAACTTTTTTTTTTGTACTTAACTGACAACATGGTAATAGATTGATAGTTGATGGAATATGGGCAACTATGGTAGAAGTGAGTGAATATGATCTATTGTTTTTCTTCGTACAAGACATGCAAATACTATTCTTTTTCAAAGCTCTATAATATAAGCTATATTTTGTATGTATATATATGTAATGAACCTTACATAATTTTAAACGAGTAGACTTAGATACTATAGTAAAATATAACACCAGAAAATTTTGCTTAATTCTAATTAATTTTTTTTGCAGCAAGAGGTGATTATCATTATGTGAACCCATAAACTCTTTTCTTCTTCTTCTTCTTCTTTTTTAAAGGCTTGCAAAGGCATGGGGACACGAATATTCAAAAACTCATTGAATCCCTATTAGTGACGACAAGGCCACGACAGATGCTGCAATTATCAGAGGGTTGCGCCAAGAGAGAGTACTTTGATACAGAAATTAGTACAGATCTATCGCTTGAGCAGCCTATTGGATGAAATTAAGGCGCTCTATCAGATAAGATGCATAGCTCCCATCCAAGTACCATCTCCGAATTAGTGTTCTCCTGGGAAACAATGAAGAGGGGGCAGAGTTTAGTAAAAGCAAATATATAATAGAGAGAGAGAGAGAGAGAGAGAGAGAGAGAGAGAGAGAGAGAGAGAGAGAGAGAGAGAGAGAGAGTCATTGAAAATTATCTTTTTACGAAAAAAATAAGAAAGGAGGGGTTTTTAATTGTAATCTTTTGGATTTAACCTAGGGTTTTGGAAGCCCTAGCACGAAGGCTAAGATGAGGTTTTGGACGGTCACGTGGAGGAGGACATAATAAAACCCAGAAATGCCAGACAAGAAGGTAGGCAGATTAGAAAGGAATATTTGGGAGGACGGAAAGAGAATTAGAAGGTTTACATAGAATACAACTAAGACGAGCTTCCCTTTGTCTGCCTTTGAAAGCAAACGATCAGTCGCTCCGAGGTCAATGGGTCTACCCACGAGCATCGATATTTTTCTCTCTTATTAGGTGAACTGTTCATGTGCAACTATCTTATATCATTTCTCCGCTGTTTCGTGACCGTTCTGATGAAATGAATATGAGATTTTCACGAGGTCAGATCTCGGTATTCTTCTTTTCCGCATATAATCCGGTGGATCATGTAAAACGAGTTTAAGACGATGCAATTCCAGTTTCTGTCTTCTCTAGGCACGCAGCTCTCCCTGGCCTTTCGAGATTACCAAGGAAAGACTACATTCCTAAAGGGCGTTACTAAAAACCTCGAGGAAGAACATGTCACTTCCAGTGTATTATCTTGCTCGTGGATTATGTGAGGTCAGTATGCTGAAGATGACATCATTTCGCCCCCCGGACCTTTTGTGAAATTCAAAGCAGAGATAGTCCAATAATATAGTGGATATTTACGGTGGGGAGCGCATAGAGTGGGGGAAAAGGAATCGCACATTAGGGTTTCTTCTGTCTCTCTCTCTCTGTCTCTCATTTGTTTTTTCTTTTATCCCGTCGTCTCCGGGATGTGGATGAAAATCTGGAGCGACTATCTTTATCTCCTTTCTCTGTTTTTATTTTGGATTTTCGTACTGTGAGCATTGCAATAGATAATAGTTATTATTTGGGCATTTGCGTGTTTTGACCTTACCTTCTCTACTGTCACTTTCCTAGATATACTCCGAGGCCAAGAGCAAACACAAGGACTCGATTCCCCACCACTGTTTCTTCCTCTAATAAATTTATGGATTTCTTATTTTATGCGTTGTTTTGTTCTTGTCCATTACTTGCTAACAAGCACATGCATCAATATCAGTCTCCTTCTCCAACCATCTCTCTCTTCCTGATCTCGCTCTCTCTTTCTTTGGGAGCATGCCTGCTGAAGGAAGTCCAAAGCGATGAATTGTATCCCACTTTTTTACTTCGGCGCATCTCTCCTCTCGTGTTCTTGCTCTCCAACTACTGTTGTGAGCACTAGATTTAAGGTTCTTGTTCCCTCTGAGCTTTCTCTCTGCATATCCTTTCAGGAGAACACATATCTCACACATCCCGAGAAAAGAAAAAGAAAAGTAGCAAAAGACTAGAGATCCACTTACAAGATTTGAGCTTTTATGCATGCTCAAATTTAGTTTCCATATCGTCCAGTCTCGTTCAGGAAAGCAAGTAGCTGGAGAGGAGAAATCCAAACCTAGCTCGCGGGAAAAAGATGCCCTTGGAAGGGGTTTTCATTGAGCATTCTTCAAACCCAGCTCCTGATCTCTCTTTACACATAAGCCTGCCCAGCGCTAGCACCTCCTCTGCGTCAATCTGCCACGACATCAATGGAAGAGATGAGACCTTCGACCTTTTGAGCAAAGGTGAAGCCCTCAAATCGAGCCGCAAAAGCTCAGCATGGGTCGACTCGCATGCCCATACCGAGCTTTCTCTAGCACACCCGGCGAATGCTGCTATCGGCAGCGGGAACTGGTGTCGGATGAATTTCTCCATAGAAGCTAACGATGTGCTCCTGAATGGCCGTTGCCAAAAGGGTCATAATGGCGGGGTTTCACCGATCGATGTGATGGACAGCATGAGGCCAATCAAAGGGATCCCGGTCTATCAGAACCGTTCTTTCCCTTTCTTGCCCGTGGAGAGCGCGAGAGAGAAGGATCCCAAGTTTTACCTCCCGCAATTGCCTTATTCCTCTTGGTCACCGTCAATTTCGCCTTCGTCATCGTGTTCCTCCACAGTGCTCCACACGCCGGCGCCTTACCATGGTAGAAGCTCAAATCCTTTCTCAATCTTAAATTCTGGAACGCCTGATGTGTCCTCATCAGGATATCAAATTCCAGCGACGGCAAGATTTGGGGGTTTGTCAGCTTACCAATTGCACCAGTATCATCGCCACCACCATCATCACAGTCAGTACGCAGTCATCGGGTCATCTGAGGCCTCACAGGGCATGATGAGATCGAGATTTGTGCCGAAGCTCCCAGTGAAGAGGAGCATGAGGGCCCCCAGGATGCGATGGACGAGCACGCTCCACGCCAGATTCGTTCATGCCGTCGAGCTCCTAGGAGGCCACGAAAGTACTGAAAGCTCCTTCCATTTTGTATATTATGCGTTTTTGATTGTATCCATCTTTTTGTGGTCTCGTGTCATGTTAATCTCTTTCCACGGTGATCTTAAATTGATATTCACGAGTTTTCAGGAGCTACTCCGAAGTCGGTTCTTGAGCTCATGGATGTCAAAGATCTTACCCTTGCTCATGTCAAGAGCCATTTGCAGGTAATAATAATCCCATGAAACAAGCGAACTTACTCTCTCTCTCTCTCTCTCTCTCTCTCTCTCTCTCTCTCTCTCTCTCTCTCTCTCTCTCTCTCTCTCTCTCTCTCTCTCTCTCTCTCTCTCTCTCTCTCTCTCCATGATATGTGAGGGTTTCTGTGGATCCTTCAGCGAAATGACCACTGAGAAATTGCAGCGAGCCAGTGAATGAATTCAAGGACTGTCATGGTAAGAGCATGAATGACTGAGACCAGACATTTTCTTGCTCTCAGAGAGAGAGAGAGGGAGAGAGAGACAAGATGATAGCAGACAAAAGAAAAGCCATCATTTTTCAATAACATACAGCTCATTACTACCTTTTATCAAACGTCAACCTCGTGATTAATGATGAATCCAAGACAAGCCCAGAAGACCATGGAGAGAGAGAGAGAGAGACAGGATAACGGGCATTACTATTAGAGCGTCTCTTTTCTCTCCTTCCCTTTTTTTTGTTTTTGTTTTTTGGTTGTCGACATTAATATTAGTGCATAGTATTCTGCTTGAGTTTGTCATAAAAATTAAAGTTGCAATCCTTACGACTTTTTTGCAGATGTACCGAACTGTTAAGACAACTGACAAACCTGCAGCTTCCTCAGGTAACGCACATTGCTTCTCCTTCACTTTTTTTTCTTTTCAAAACAAACAAAGAAGCAACAGAGAGAGAGAGAGAGAGAGAGAGAGAGAGAGAGAGAGAGAGAGAGAGAGAGAGAGAGAGAGAGAAACAGAAAGTCCTCCGCTTCCCTTAATCTTAGGGTGCCTTTGCCCGTAATGCTTCTAAACACGAGTTCGGCAACTCTCTTTTCTCATTTTTGTTCTGTTCCCTAAGAGACCTCACACATGACAAGAGAAAGTTTTTATTTTTTTGGACGTCCGTATGGAAAAACTCCTTGGATACCAGAAAACAAAACATTCATGATGTAAACGACCCCGTACATGCACATTTATAGACATTATGAGCGTTGCACGTTAGGGTGTCGAAGCATTGACTCATTAATTGGGTCGACCCATTTGAAGGCCAATCCGATGGGTCCGGAGACGAGGATGTTTCGCCGATGTGTAACGCGAGTGACCACAGCTCTCGCAGAGTCACCGATCAAAGTAGGATGCTAGACGGATCCTCGCATCCTGACATGGATGCTTCTTTCAGTACCACTCTTTGGAGTAACTCGTCAAGGTAATACCCTCAGCTGAACTTATTTTCATTTTTTTCGAGATGATGTCGGATTATGCATGATAGTGTGTGCCCCGACCCAGTTGACTAATATTGACGAATTCGTGAAGACATCCTGGTACAGCTTGTTAGTGAAACATGCAGCACTACTGACGTAATTTGAATCTCAATTTACTCACTTGAACTTTGCTTTCCGACACTGATCCTGACAATTGTATGCCCCGACGCTGCTCTTTTTCTTTTGTACGGTACGACATACAACTCATGAATAATGAAACGCACATTGACCATCTCTGACGGGGAAAAGAGTTCCCGTACGTCAGCCTTAGCTTTATCTTTTGTTCTTAACTTATTTTTCTTTTTCCCCATTGTTTCGTTCCTTGAGTAAGTGTTTAACCAAATGAAATGCCAACTCGATCGCATTCTAGAATGCAATAAACCGTGGTCCTTTTTCTAGTTGAGGTGAATTAGCTCGTGCAGCGCATCCCTGATTTGTTTATTTTAAATATCGATAGTCTTACTAATGATTTTTCAGTTGCACTGCGCTACTTCGCCTTTTGCTTTTTGAAAAATGTCATCATGTGTAAAATTGCCAAGAGTCTGGTTTTGCTGGGTTTCAATGGTTTTGGATGTCAAAATATGTAGTAGTGTCACTGAAAGACTCACAATGCACCTAAAAATGATAGATCCGATGTGTAAAATATTCTGGTTTTTTAGTTAGTATAAAACAGAAGGATTGAGAGGAGGGGTTTGCAAGAGCGTATATGACTTAAGGATGAATTTCGTGTTTGAAATGCTTCAGCTACTCTGTGTAGAAACTGATCATTGATTCAAAGAGTATACACATACATGACGAGTACTAGTGTCCCTACTTTAGCCCCTCTATCAACCATGCATGTCTTGGGAAACTTACATATTTCTAATAGCTCTTCTTATACTTTTTCTGAATTATTTCATTCCTTCGTAGCATTGCCAAAATAACACATTTCCAAAGTAATGGCCCTGCCCTCGGGAAGATTAACGTTTATTGGTATAAAGTAAAAAGGTAAAGACTTCACTGCAAATTGATTTAAACAGAATCGAGAAATAGTTTCAATAGATCAGATCATGCAATGTCTTCTGTACATTATATAGAATGCAAGAGAAGATTGACCGGTGATCATTAAAGTTATAGGACACTGTGACCTGTCTATGTGTGGAGTTCTTGGGTTTAGATTTTTTAAGCAGATGTCCATATATACGATCAATAAGCTAAATTGCTTTCCATCGTTAACAGCAGTAGATCAGAGGTGTTCCCACGGGTGAATCCAGCTGATGATGGAGATGGACTCAAACAGCCCCCATTCCACTCTCATCGAAGAAATCTCCAAATTGAGGTATTCATTTGAGATCTTTGTATGAACTTAGTCGTGTGAATGGATTCACTAGTTTGCTCGGATGGTGAAAATACAATTTCATGTTCTCCGGATAAGAAAACTTGACGTTGAAAAGCCCGTCTCTTCTTTTAGTGTTGTCTTGATTAGGACTCTGAGATTCTCATGAGCCATTTGCGAAACTTCTCGACAGGGGTCTGATTCGATGGAGGGACTTTGGCAAGCTACACCGAGTTCTCAGAACCCAAGTTTAGAGTTTACATTAGGGAGACCAGATTGGCAAGGGAAGGAAGATGACTGAAGTGCTTACCCTTATTAGAGTCTGAACCACAGAGAAAAGATTATGTTCTTGACTTCAGCTCTCGAGTCGATGACGTTGTGATTGTTGGAGATGAAATGGGATGTCACCTTCAGTCGGAATGAGGCGTTGCCTGCGAAATCGTCGAATTTATCAATGGAAGTAGCCAATCTTCTGTTTTTGACTTGTCCATTTAGTTAGTCTTGAGAGATTGTAGGATCAGAAGACTAGGTAACTTCTAACTAAGAAAACGTCCTCTCTGTTCTTCCATTTTGGTTCAAACAGTCAGATATATAGGATACATGGAGATGGCATTCCAGTTGCTCCAAAGTATGCTCATTCCATTTTTCATATTTCTTATTTCCTTCTGTATGCGCAATCGATTTAAAGACAACCAAACCTTTGCATGATTCTTAGTACTGTTTGTTGCTTCAAGGTTGCTCGAGATGTACACAGTGATGAACCGGCAGTGTGCAGACGAAATCGTCGCGATATTATTATCACGGTAAATCTTTCAATCAGTAGAAAATGATAATCTTGAGATAAACAAACGTAGCCTTCTCGATCGTACAAAATGTGATCGACAAGGGATATGATTTGCAAGGTACATGGAATGTATAGTATGCTAATCTCTCAAAAAGCCCCCCTTGTGTCCTAGTGTCGTGATACCTATGACTCTCAAATTTCAGTTTGGCACTTCAATTTCATTCTTGTAATTTTAATTCATTCAATATTATCCGACAATTCGGAGCCATGTATGTATGTATGTATGATTATATGATCCGCAAACTTCATTGTATGTCGAAATTATCACCTTCGTTCTTGCCATTTGGCTTCTCCGTTTATTTTAAAACCATGGCTTCTCTACTTGTGATGATTGTTCATGAAAAATGTGTATAATTTGTCACCTAAAAAATTGATTAGCTCTTTTTTGGAATCGTTAATTTACAAGATGATGGTTTTGCAGATTAATCATTCATTGTTTGTTTCAACTATTTGGCCTTTTTACTGTTTTCTTCTTCTTTTTTAAGAATTAGTTTGTCGGAAAAAAAGTTCTCAATTTCGACAAATATTGATGACTGCAGACCCTAAATTCACATCTACCCTTTTTCATTTGCAGAAGCGGTATGGATGAAGCGGGAAAGAGTTAACCAATCAGTCTTAGATCTATCATACAGTTGTTAATTGAACCAAAACTTTTAAAATTTGCCAATTTAATTTTATCTCTTCACCACGAAATTCTAATGTAGATCTTTTGGTTAATTTTAGTTGGAAATTGATATCGGCCGTCCTATGTTGCACGCCTCATGTTAGCGATTTCCAGCAAAACTTTATCGAAAAGACTACATTGGAACTTCATGCAAAGATTTAGGACTAAATTGACAAAATCGAAAAATTTTGGACCGAATTAACATCTTCACAATATATCTAGAACTAATGAGATAATTTCCCCCAAAATTGAGACATTACATGGCAATGAAGGATCTTACCCAATGTCCTTGCGTATTTTTCGCTTGATATGGCAATGATAATTTGAAAACTGACTAATTTATTGACCATCGAGAAAAAGATACGGTCTCTTCGATGGATGAAGTTTGTTACAACCAAAAAAAAAAAAGATCTTGTACTATGGCTTTAGAAAAACCACAACGTATTTGAATAATCTAGTTCAATAATAATGAGAGAGACATGACCTTGTAATCAAGTGATTCTGAAGTTTCTATGAACCTTCACGAAACTTCTTTAACAAAAAAAATTAAGGCTCTATTTGTTTCGCAAAAAATATAACATATTTGAAAAATGTTTTGCGATGAGTCATATTCTAGGAAAATTACAATATTTTTCGGGTGTTTGGCTGAAATCCAAAAATTAATTATAAAATATTTTCCGTCATTTGGTAGGGAAATTCGATTATCCAAGGAAAAAATAACCAAAATATCCAATTTGCAATATTTCTTATTTCCTTCTTCCTCGACCGGTGACCGGCCATGGCGATGGCTGACAATTAGCTACAATAGAGGGATGAGCTCGCTAGAGGCTAGTGAGTTCGGTGAGCTTGAGTCTAATAGTTGACAAGCCGGAGGTTGAGGTTGGCAAAGATCGGCAAGGCTTGAGCTCGTCACTCGCTTGTGGCTGGTTGCTAGCCATCACCATGGCTGGCTCACCAGTCGAGGAAGAAGGAAAAAAATGAAAAAAGAAAAATATTTAAATTTAAAAAAATTATAAGAATGGATGTTTCATTCATAATGACCCAAGCCTGAATGTCAAGAACTTGCGCACGCCTTTTGTGGACCAAATCTCAAGTATCAAGGACCTGAGCACGTCCTTTATGCACTCTGGCTTAGGTGCTAAGGAATTGAGCACAAGCATTGGGGTTCAGGCTTGAACTCAATGAACTCGAGCATAGATGCCATGGACCTAGGCCTGACCATCGGAAACTTGGTCCTTAATGCCAAGGCCTAGGATCCAGGAATAATATAAAAGTTTTCATTCTCAAACATAGAACTTTGAGTGCAAGTATTGATACTTAAGTCATATTTTAGAAAATGTTTCTTGATTTTTAGAAGAGGAAAATCATTTTCCTGAATTTAAGCATAGGTTTTCTTTTGACCAGGAAACATTTTTCGTTGACTCAATTTTCTAAGCAACTCGATCATCTGAAAATGAAAAAAAAAAATTCTTCGCCAAACGAATAGAGCCCAAGAACCAGTAAGCTTTGTTTGGGTAACTTCTGAATTGATTTGAAGGACGGAAATTGTTTGCAAAGAAGTCATACTTTGAAGGGATACGCCTTACTTTAACATCTCAAAATATCATTAATCCAATCACCTCGATAAATGTCAGTATTTGAGATGCATTTGCCGTGAGTTTCCTTGGTTTAGAGAGGGTAAACCAGGTGAGAACTTTACTTTCAACAAAACAATGTTGGGAACATTTATTAATAGATGTTGACTTTCTTTTCCAGATCAATGCCTTATAGCCGGCTTAACTCGTGAAACGTCAGGAAATTTTCAATTAAAAAAATCGAAGGTCGCTCGTTTGAATCTCACCAACTTTGTGTAACCTTTCCTACATCTGGACCACCATGACAAGCCAATGGTTCGCATTTAACTGGTTTAATGAGAATCTCCAAGTAATCAAGTCCCCACACCCGAGCTCCTAAACTTTCTAATTGAAAACAACTTTGTATCCGGGTCACTTGTCTTTCTTCTGGCCATATATTCTGTCCATCTAGCTAATCTCGGTCCTTTTCTCTAGCATTTGACGAACTGAAAGATACAAAAGATTTTCGTCTGCAGAGATGGACTCAAAGCAAGAGTCAAGTTCAGCTCCAAAGAAATCTTCAATTACACTTTAATTTGTTCTTCGCTTTGATTAAGGATAACCTCGGTCACCAAAAACCTTCTCCAAGATGGACCATATGCATCCACAGATCCTTTTTCGGGGCTGCGGCGTCAACCAGCCATCAAGAAGAAAGCTATCAAAGTATCTATGATGGTTAAAGAAGGTTTCAACTTCTCGTATAGCACAGTCCTGCCAAAATCTTTGAACAATAAAACTAAAATAAGAGAGAACACATTACACGGCTAAATCCTTTTCAAAAGCAAATGAAGCGCGTGAGGGGAAGGCAATCTCAATCCTTTTCAAAAGCACATTACACTGATTCACGCATACGTAACGTTTCAAACTGAGGGTGAAATTTCGTTGGCCGTATTGAAGAGAAGCGCAGTTTCATCAAGTAATTAAAAAACACAGGACAGCAATCTCAATCCATGGCACATAAGAATATTGCAACCTGACAATAATCTATGCAAACACTTAGAAACTCGGCACGTACTCCTCACGTGCCACAAATGCGTAAGTATACCTTACAAGACTAAATTGTAAAGGCGACGCACTTACCATATGCGAAACCCGATCTGCCATCATAAACCATGTACACCGCAGCCCTTACGTCTACTATTCCAGAAGTGTGACACCCTCGATCCAACAAAGGACATTTAAGCCAGTAACACTTCCAACGTGAGGATTAAAGCCAATCACAGCCACTGGCCGAACGAAACAACACAAAAAATCACCGAAAAGAAGAAAGAATGAAAGGAAGTGATCATAGAATAGAATGTTCACAATTCAGTTCACAACAATTGTACAGTAACCAAGAGAATCGCAAAACCAAGAGCCTTCAGATGGCAGAATGCCTGTAACAATTATGACGCTATAGTTAGATACACCCTCAACTAGTTCTCTTATTCATCGTACCATGGGGCTGCGCGCGGTATCAATCTCTGAAAATTGGCTACAAGACACAGCATGCCGATTGCCACTTTCTATCTTTACTTTGTAACAGGAATGCAATACTCCAAAATCCAAATCTCAAGTACAAAAGACCCTGAACAGAAATGTCACATGAAATCGTAATCATCAAGAGCTTCGTATCCATCAGCCACAATATCATCATCTGGCTTGTCAACGTGGAGTTGCTTTTTCTTTGCACCTGTAAATGAGGACACATTACTTAGAACAATATGACAAGGCCTCCAAGAACGCCCCTCTATCAGAAGCATGAAACTGCAAACAGATATAAAAGAATCCATGCTACTATAACCAATGAATTGGCCTCAAACAAATTCTCAAACTTCCACTCTTATTCACAATTAGAAATGTCTATTCAATCTTTTGTGAGCAAGAATAAGGAAATAAGAATGAAGCCCCACATCACTTATTATTCTGTACACTTTTTGTTCAGATAAACCCCAGCAGAGTTAAAACAAAGGAATTTTCCTTCTCCCAAGACGAGGGATGGTCCAATATTAAGAAACTAGTATTAGAAAATGATAAATAAAAAAGGAGTGCCCTCATTAAAAATGCCTCATGAGCTTCAACCAATATTTGAAGTGGCAAGAGATCTATATATCTTTAAAGGCAAAAAGATCATAACTTGCTCATCCAGGAATTCACAAGATACCTGTTTTCTTTTTAGTATTGGCCTCCTTTTCAGCTTTCAGTTTTTCATTGGCAATCGCAGTAACAGAAGATGCAACTTCTTTTGCATCAGCCGCCTTCAAACTAGTCATTGAGTGTCTCATCACTGCCTTGAGCAATCCAATATAGTGGAAACTCTTCTGCGTATGCAAACACGACATATTCAGTAAGTTTTAAATGCCATGCCAGAACCAAAAGGCAAATAAGCACATAAAAATACCTCATATAGACGAAGCTTATGAGCAATCAATTCCGCATAATCGAGGAAGTCACTTTCAGATTTTGGAATAAAACTATCAAGGTTCTTCTCATCATCTTTCTTAGCAAACAATTCAGCCGTGGACTTGTAATCAGCTTCTTCCACTAATCTGTTTAATAAAAGTACATCATAAAATATACCAATGATATAGTGCCCATGAACAAGGATCTCAAGAATTACTACAAAATGAAGGTTTCTCCAGGCGTGAGAAAAGTTATCCAATAGGCAGAATTTCCATATTCAAACCTAAATGACAGATATTGTAATCACTTATACAACTTATTATATACTCATTGTAAAAATTCCTAACGCTGAAGCATGTCATTTCATAAGACCTTATTTTCCAGACAATTATCCAGCTAAAGGATGTATGAAGAAGCGCAAAAGTTACCTCTGTTGCCGTAGCTTTTCAGCAAGAGGATCTAGTTGCTCTCGCTTCTCAACTTCAACTGTTTTTCCCTTCTTCTCAGCTGCTTTTGCCGCAGGCTTCTTTGGAGCCTTTTCAACAGGAGGTTTAGCCGCAGGTGCCTGAGCTCAACAGGCAGCAAGGACCAATTAAGTATTGCAAAGGTAATCTGAGGTGTTGAACATAACAATCATCACAAAGACATTTGTCCTTTATTGCCCTTTCCTCTGTGTTCTACTTTCCTCCATGCTTCACAGAGAAAATCAACTCAGACAAACAAAGTGTAATTGAGACAAGGGATAATGCGACATCCATACACAAGATTAATTAACCCAGCAATGTGGCAAGCTCCTGTGAGTAATTCAATACGGTGTACATGCTTAACTACCAAAGTTACAGTTTCTCATTAACAATTATGTACACCAAGTCTTAGTATCTCCAGCAAAATTCCAAAATATGTTAGACCAATCTTTGTATCTCCACCAACTCAATCAGCTAAATGTTAGTATCTCCAGAAGTGTTCCAAAATAGGTCACACAAGTCTTTGTATCTCCACCAACTCAATCAGCATGACAACATGAAAGAATGCATTCCCTTTTGCAACAGTAGAAGGACACAAGAGCCTTTTTGTGCATCAACTACAAAGTAGAGCTCACAAAAGATCTTGTATAAAGGTGCTATTACATTACAATAGGTGCAACAATTAAAAAAGTAAAAACGACAACAACAAAAAGCTGATTTCCTGTTTAGAATTGGTAAGTTTCTGCTCAACTTCCAGAAGCTAGAAAATCACCAATATGAGTGTCGATCAATCAGTCATACCGGAGCAGGTTCATCTTCATCTTCCCAAGATTCCTTTATATCATTCTCATCCACGTCTTCATCATCCCATTTGTTCTTCGGTTGCTCCTTCAAAGTAAGAGGTGGAATTTGCTCATCTTCTTCTGAAGGCAAATCATCAATCAAGTAACCAGATCAGAGAAGGCGTGCAAATATAAACTAAGGCATCAAACAGGAAAAATATACAAATACAATGGATCATCCATTTCACCACCATTTTACAATATATAGTTTTTATAAGACAGACCAAGCCCTAAAGCTAACACAATTGACGGCAAGCAATGCCATGACACCAGCCATTCACCTTGTAACTACTAATTCACAAGCATAATTCACAAAAGATAGAAAGTTGTGTTACCCCAGTCCTCCATCAGCACTTTGTCCTTCTCAGCAAAGAACCAGCAAACTTTATCTCACAACAGAAACCTATGCCAACAGGAATTCAGTCAATCTGATAAAATATGCCGGATTATTATCAAAGAATACACGCAGAAGAAAGCTTCCACGTTTTACACAGTAATCCTAACAGCAAGAGATCAGCTCAATTTTCTTCTTTTGAAAATCACCAAGCCAGAGGTCATTTTAATTTATTGCAGGATTAATCAATAGTCATCAGATTTATATGAGACATTTTCCACCTCTCCCAAATAACCCAAAGCAAGTAATTAGATATTTGAGGAATCAAACTGCCCAAATTCAACCTATTGTGTACCATCGTCCGATGAAGGGCCTATCTAACTTCGCCAAGTTGAAGTCCATATAATGATATCTGAGGTTGTCAAAATTGAAGTCCTCAGCAAACCTTTTGGATCTTCAGATGTTGGCGCCATGCGATAAATACTACGAAGTTCATATTCAGCATTGATAAAAATTGCCTAATTGATAACCTTGCAACTCATATAAAAGGAATTAGCCACAGGCAATGTACCCATGACAATTTGGATAGACAGATAACAGCACAGTGACACGATGGGATCAACAACAGATGCTGTAATGTGCCAAAAGTCGCTAATCTGGCAAAAAACCCCTCGTAATCAAAGGAAAAGAATCTAGAGCGATCCGAAAGAGCACAGACATATATCACACAAGACGGCACAATCAAGCGTCCAAACTTGGAATTGAACTCGCGCAGACAGAAATTAGCGCCAGCGAACTGAATGGGCAAGAAGACACAAACAGGCGAACAACTACCGAGACCAAAATCAGCAAGCTTTACGCTAATTTAAAGAAGGGATTCGATTGCCACAACACTGAAGCAGGAAAAAAGAGCAAGCACGGATAAAAAAAATCAAGAATCCAACATCATCCCAAATAAAACAACGATCTCGCCTCCGACCCAGATCATCGACTTACGGAGGACGCCGACGTTGGAAAAGAAAAAACGAAAGTCGTGCAGAAGAAGAAGATTCGCACGTAAGCACCTCGTAAGAGAATTCCAAGCGGGTCGACCCCCGACCGAAAAGGAGAAGGAAGCGATTCGGAGGGTACGCAGCAGCAGAAGATGCAGGTCTTCTTCTTCTTCTTCTTCCTCTCTCTTTCTCTGGTTCGAACCTTCTACGCAGCGAGGTGAGCCTGCCGTTTCCGTTTCCGTTCCTATGCCCTAACTGTTCAGAGCGGGGGCTTTAAAGGAGACTACTTCATTTTCGGAATTGGGTTTCGAAGATTTGGGCTCAGCGGAATTGAGCCCATCAACTGGGCCCGTAGAGAGAGACGCCTCTCGATTCTTGATTCTTGATTCGTCCTTGACACTGTAATCATCATCGTCATGGACCACAGTGATTACTCGAAGGATTATACTTTTCACTGGGTTCAATTTGAATTTATGCAACTTCAACGGAAACTGGATCGATTAACAATCAATAACTTCCATGAAGTAAAACCAGACCGGTCAAATCGGGAGGATTCTGGATCGGAACATTCGAGGGCATGGCCCTTGCCCCGAGCAAGTGGTGACGCCATCCTCGCCCGGATGGTAAGCCGAAGAGCCTCGTCCCTTGTCCTTACTCATCCCCATCATCGATCATCAAAGAACCTTCTGGACAGTCGCCGATCCCTCGCGGAGTCAGCTACAAGAGAAAGGATAGAGACGACGGATTACCGTCTGGACGCTTCGTTGAAGCCTTCGCTTCTACCTCGAACCAAACCGCGGGTTCAAGAACTGGTGGAAAAAGCTCAGGGAGCTGAAGCGTCGACAGATACAGAGCGATACAGAGAGATTTGGCAATGGCGGATGGCATTTTGGGATACCCCTTCAGGCGTCTCTTCTGGAGCCCCACCGTTTATCGGGATTGGTCGGGATCAGCAGCTCTCATGGACTGGATTGAGTCTCCTAGTTCCCACATCTTCAAGGTCAACGTCCCAGGTATGCTCTGTTTTCTCCTCTCTCGACGCATGGGGAATTACAAGATAGTTGCGTTCGTTTCCATCTTGTGAATCCGCTAGCCAATCTTAATATGTTTGCAAACTTTCTTAAGGAGCTTCAGACAAGTGACTATGTTTTCCCTCAAGACATAGATAATTCCAATAGCTATTTGTTATGTTTTGTCTGTGCAATGCATGCGTTAGCGTCGAAACTTTGCAGGGCAGATCACTCAACCAATCTTTTCATCCATTTTAACCATCATATTATGTGCAATTGGAGTTCTCTTTCAAGTCTTTATTTTGATTAGACATCCCTCGATAGTCCATTCAATCACTTCGCGCACTGACGGCAAGCGCGAGACCCCATCCGGGAACACTCATTTTCGCAATAAAAACCGTGTCATTAGACAACAGCGCGACGCCTATGTTCTTTGTAGGATAACACAGCTTGAATGAGGAATTTGATGCGAGCAGGATTTGCCAAGGAGGACATAAAGGTACAAATTGAAGACGGCAACATTCTGCACATAAGTGGAGAGGGTGCTAAGAAAGAGCTGCCGGGAAAGGACGCGGTGTGGCACATAGCCGAGCGAGGGGCGAACAGGAGCGGATTTTCTCGGGAAATCGAACTGCCGGAAAATGTGAAGGTGGATCAGATCAAGGCCCAGGTCGAGAATGGCGTCCTGACGGTGGTCGTCCCCAAAGACGCTTCCCCTAAGCCTTCTAGAGTTCGCAATGTCAACATCACTAGTAAGCTCTAAGGCTTCACTTTGCATTTATGGTTGTGCCTGATCTATGATGTGGAGAACAATAATGGTGATGCTTCATGTATGAGACTTGATATGTGCTCTAAAGGGTTTGAAGTGCCATGCCGGACGTGGCTGTATCGTGTCCTCTTGTCTAGTGTCGATGTCCAATGTTCCTTCTCTCCGCAAAAGATCCTATGTTTGCATCACTTCTCCTTCTTCAGTACGAACCGTATCATTCAAGCGATTAGACAGCATGACTCGTGCGGCCATGGATTGAAAGCAATGAGCTAAGCGTACGATGATGTCCCTGGACATGTGGATGGATTCTTGAGGCGGGTGTTGATGCAATGTCAAGTACATGAGCAGTTAGTATTTGTGAAAATGAAGTGGTTTTATCTTCTCTAATGGAGTTCCTCCAAGCTTTTATAGAGGAGGGGGCCAGGTCCCTTTGAGCATTTAATCAGTAATCAGATTCAAACTGGTTGAATTCGTCGGGCATTACCAAGTTGTAAACGTTAGCTGCTTGAGCTCCATTGCAGATCAAATCACAGTAGATGCAAATTTGAGCAGCCGACGGGGCGTGGATCTTTCGTCTCGACCAGGCCCACTTGGCTTTGAGCCGAATTAGGAATAGGGGCAAACCATTTCCCTCTATGAATCAAGCTAGTTTAGTTGTGATGGTATAGAAGAATTCACCTCTTAAATAAATTTTCATATTTTACTAAGTTACCGGGAATTCCCACGAATTTCAGGGTAGTACCAGTGCAAATGATGACTTATAATAGCTGACTTTTCATCCTGGATTTCTATTGAAAATTGAAGAATAAATACAGTGGGAGAAGATGTATTCTAGTAAAGAAAAAGATCGATTGATGAAACAATTAAAAAGTATAAATGAAAAAGTGTCCTTATCTTAAAAAAAAAAAGGTAAATGTGAATCAAAGTCTGAGGAATTGGTCAAAAAAAATCAAAGTCTGAGGTGATTCTTAAGATATTTTAATTATCAATTAATCATATTTTTGGATAAATTATTCCTTTAAAAATGCAATGGGTATCGAAATTTTGTTATTTATGCTTTTTGTTTTTCCCTGTTTTTACTTAAATTGTTTTTCCTTCTCTTAACATACCTTGTTAAGTATATTGATGTATTTATTATTTTAACACTGTTTATTCTTTATAGTGTTAATATTTATTATTCTAATATTAATACCGAAGTTTATTTGTTTTCCTCCATTTTCTACAAGTAGACATTCACAAATATAAAGCGTGAAAGAAGATGAAAACCCTAACCTCTGGTAGATCTTTGCTCGTCATACGAAGACAACAAGAAAATATTCGGCAATATCATAAAGCCACGTCATCGACTAACGTGGTGTGCATTTCTTCACTTGAACCAATCACAAATTTATATGTAATACCGCAAAAGCTGCCATGCATTTATGGATGCAGGATATTTTATTTTATTTTATTTTACGGTATCACGTGTAAATTTGTTATTGGTCCAAATTGAAAAAAACATGTCACCTCAGCTGATGATGTGACGCTATAATACTACCGAATATTTTCTTGGAGACAAACGAATTGGAGTCACCGTTGGGCTCATGGAGGAAATAACAGAGGCGGCTACCTATTTGGTCGCAAAGAGAGACGCCTTCGTTCCTTGAAATTCCCGAGATAGTGAGAAGAGGAAGGACACATCGTGCTATTTTGGGAGACAGATGAAATTCCGAAAGAGTTAAGAGGAGGGAGCGAACGTGATGATGAAAAGAGAGAGAGAGAGAGAGACGCCTTTTCTTTCTAGGAGGTGAATTCACGGAAGAGGGAGGGAGGGCAGACATACCTAAGAAACGGAGAACTAAGATAGAAAAAAGGTTTTGGATCACCTAATGTGACGTAATTGACGTGATGATCCACGTTAGGTGATCCCAGTCGTTTTCAAAATAAAAATTTCAAAATAAACATTTTTATGATTTTTTTCATAGTCATCCGATTTAGATCGAACGGCTATAGAGTAAGCGACATCACCCCCTGACATGGTCTGTACAATGCAGGGATCCATTTCCGAGAAAAAAGATGCATTTTCAAGAAAAAAATCTCATAAGTGGGCCCACTGGACATATGTTGCAAGTTGAGTGGAGTGTTGATTTTGCTGACTTGGCGAGTCAGTCTCATCTAATTTTTCCTCCTCCTCCACCAATCCAATACGATTAACCGGTTCTCCCAAGAATACGTACCTCGTCATCTATGAAAATGAGCGTGAGGTTTCTGAGCTAATGACATAATCAAGATTTGAGCCACCCCTTTGAATATACAATTAGTATTTTCTTAATACCCAAACAAAAAGATAAAACCTTTTGTCATCTATACACCACTCAAAGGTAGAATCATAATTAGATTCTTCTTTTATATATACGCGTGCCTAATCTCGAATTATACGATAGAATTAAGTTAAATTAATTCACGCTTCTCACTGATTTGATTCTTAGATGCTTTACATTTTGAATTCCCTAGTTGCAGAGTGGCCTCTCCTTTATGTTCTAATTCCTCCCTATCGCCCCATCCTTTTACTCTCTAATAAGGGAAATGAAATATTCGCCGAGGAGTAAAGCCTCGAACAGCTTTATCTAGGATTCCTCTATATAAGTTCTGACCCAGCTGCTTGTTCTAGTGCCTTCAAGAATCCCTACACTCCTGTAGCTTTTCCTTGTAGCCAGAAGAGGAAGTGAAACATGGGGAATAGGCGAGTGGGGATTGGAATGGATTATTCTCCGACGAGCAAGGTGGCACTCAGGTGGGCGGCGGAGAACCTCGTGGAGAAAGGTGATCAGATGATATTGATCCATGTGCAGCCTCCCAAGGCCGATCATACCAGGAAGCAGCTATTTGAAGACACCGGATCACGTAACTATCAGCTTTGGAGATACTTTCCCTTGTATTCTAGCACTTGTTTGATATAAATTTGCGAAATTCTTTTTTCCTGTCATGCACATGTTGGGTTTGTGTGAACGGTTTTGCAGCTTTGATTCCACTTGAGGAATTGAGAGAGATCAACTTCTCGAAGCAGTATGGACTGACTTATGATCCTGAGGTTCTTGATGTGCTTGATACGGTTTCTAGGACTAAAGGGGTACTCTCTCTCTCTCTCTCTCTCTCTCTCTCTCTCTCTCTCTCTCTCTCTCTCTCTCTCTCTCTCTCTCTCTCTCTCTCTCTCTCAAACGGTTTCACTTCATCGACAGCAACATGTGTTCAGGTCGGTCGCCATAGCTGAATCTTAATGTGTGTATAACGAGGGTGATGGTGTTTTCTACGCAGTTGATGTAACGAAATTTCGTGAGTCCATGCGGCAAATATTCGGGTTAATCTTTCTAACGGAAGTCGGTATTAATGTTGGAGCGTGCAGGCAAAAGTGGTGGCAAAAGTCTACTGGGGCGATCCGAGGGAGAAGCTGTGCGATGCAGTGGAAGATCTCAAGCTCGATTCTCTCGTCGTTGGGAGCAGAGGTTTGGGCTCTATCAAAAGGTACGTGATGATCGACTGTAATTCAGGCAAATACACATGCTGTCAATCCACTTTGCTGATTCATTCTCCACTGCAGTGCTACAAACAGAAAAAGGTTCAATTTTTGACAGTGATTATAATCACGCTTCACCTGTCTAATTAATGGCATGTGATATGATTAACGATGATTGCTCTCTATAATCAAGCTCCACCTGTCAGCAATTATTACTGTTATTTTCTGATAATTCCTTGATCTTTCTTCTTCTGCTTCTTCTTTTTTGCAGGGTTTTGCTCGGCAGCGTCAGCAACTATGTAGTGACAAGTGCGCCATGCCCGGTCACTGTAGTCAAAGGAGCATCATCTTCCAAATTCTGAAAGGCCCACTAATTGTCTCTTTCTCACCATGCTTTGAAGAAGTTGCCTTTGTAATGATGATCCACCATGAAAACGTTGCTTTGTACTTCAGAAACTTTGGTTCCGTGTAGTGAGTTTTGCTGTTATGATCCTTATAATACAAAAAAGGAATATAAAAAGAAAGTGTTTGAGTGCATTTTCCACTCCTCTCTTTCCCTATTTGCTTCCTATTCATGCCTACGATGACACGAGAGGAATCGCTGAATCGAACTTTGGCAAAAGCATGAATACGAAGAATGTATCGGACGTACAACAGGTCAAACGTCTCAACAAAATTAAAGGCTTTAATATGGATGAGTCGCACAAATATGTTCTCTTACATAGCCGACAACACTCAATGAAGAGTGAAATGACTAATGCCTAGTGGCAAGAAAAATCACCATCACGACACGTTTGACTCTAACAGACGCCGTTCATCTTCTTCTTTTCCATCACGAACTTCCTCCACTTAGTGGTGATCTCCAGCTGGATCTTCCTGGTATCTACGGCTCCGTTCTTCATGCTCGCTTCGGCCATGACCTTATGATCGATCTTGGTGGGAAGCGCATCGAGCTCAAGCAGGACCTTCTCGATGTCGATAACGAGGCGCTCCGCAAGTGTGCGGGAGAAGTCTTCTCTTATCACGACCCGCAACACCGTTACGTGCTGCGCGTCAGGGGGCATTGTGTAGGCAGGGACGATCCACCCGAAGCGCCTCAGCATGTCGGAGACCTCGAACTCGTTGTGGCGGCTGTTTTCCTTGAGGGAGAAGGCAACGAGAGGCACGCCATTGTCCTTGGAGACGATGTTGAAGCGTCCCGACTTCTCCAATCCTTCTTTCAGCACCATGGCGTTTTCCTGACAGTTCTCCATGATATTCCTATAACCCTGGCGAATCAACATTGATGTCAATGGACAACACTATGACCTAAGTAATTGCTACTTCCACATTAAGGAATTGCGCAAGGACCGCACCACCAAAATGCTATGTAGTAAGACCCTCTTCAATAACATCTGCTAGCTCACGCTAGTCCTACAAACTTACCTCGTATCCCAACCGAATGAGCTGGTAGTACTGAGCAATGACTTGGCTTGAACCTGCAAAAAAAATTTGTTTCCAAATCAGACAGCAGTGCATAAGCACAATCTAGTTCAATTTTACATGAATTCAGAAGCTAAAGAGGAAACAAGAAACCAAAGTACCCTTGGAGAAATTTAGGGTGAAGGTGGGTTGATCAGCCCCCAGATAGTTGATGTGGAAAATGAGCTCGTCAGGCAAGTCCTCTTTGCTTCTCCAAACGACCCACCCAATTCCTGCATAGACCAGCCCATACTTGTGCCCGCTCACGTTGATGCTCTTCACCAATGGCAACCTGAAATCCCACTCCAGCTCTGGGTACAAGAATGGCGCGATGAACCCTCCGCTCGCTGCATCCACATGAATTGGAGTGTCCCATCTGCCAAACTCAAAACAATGAATCTCCATTCCAACACAAGTGCAATTGGAACAAGAGTAAGCTCTTCGATATAGAATAGTGGCCATAATTCTTCCTTAGTACATAGTCTCACGACTTAGGCCCTCTTAAATTTTCTTCGAAGAGTCGGTCGAAAAAGAACTCGTCGCATCAGCCGAGCAGATGTATCTTACCCAGTCTGCTTGTTCTTTTCAGTCAAGAGGTCGTTCAAGAGCTTGACATCCTCGAACTCGCCATTGAGGGTGGAGCCGAGGATCGCGGCAACGCAGATGGTGTTCTCGTCGACCATCTCGACGGCCTTGGCGGGGTCCATCACGTAGTACCCGTCCCTCAGTTTCACCTCCTTCAGCTCCACTTCGAAGTATCTCGCAAATTTCTCCCAGCATACCTTCACATCGCAGTTCATCACAAGTTAGGATATCAGAACAAGTAGGTATATTTTTCCCCTCATCGCACTAAATCTCTAGCCGATCGATGTTTTCCGCGACTTGCGCTTCTTATTACTTTCAGCTTCGAGGGAAATCAATTTTCAACTACCAACAAAGCTAGGAGAATGTTACATAATAATGAATAGTACGTATAATGCCGCAATATAAAGGTCATGAGCTACGTAACAATGAATAGTACCTGAACATTAGCCCCGGTGACGATGTTGGGCTTGTCGTAGGGTTTGCCCTCGGCTTTCCTCTTGTTCTGCCACTTCCTCTTGAAAGCGAGCCCCGCCAACATGATCGCCTCCGACGAGCCCACCGTGCCCACGCCGACGGCGGCTTCCGAATCCCCGAGGGGCGCATTGAAGAGATGGGCTATCATGTTCACGCACCGATTCTGCATTCCATAGTAACTATAAGTCACGTCAACAGAAAAATTAACGCGAAGAAACCATAATGACAGTCCCATTGCAAACCTTCGTTTCCCATCTTCAAAGACATGTCACTCGTAACCTATGGAGGAAGATTAGCCTTCTAATAAGATGGTCGGGCTCTATCAAATCGGAAGACTAATCCAATCCAAAAAGTCGAACGGCAATGCCCGGTATTTCTGGCTAATTCATGGCTGATAAAATCAACGCCACGTGTCTATGACAAGCAGCCGTGGAAAATGGGGGAAGTCCTAGACTCTTCAAAGTCAAAAGATATGTAAGATCGGTCGCTGTTGCGATAGCCAAGGCTCTTAGTCTAGGAGAAATCGAAAGTCTCTACAATTATCGTTCATCCGATTTTGACAGCCATCTAGGAATCGTATTGCGTTGGGTCTCTATATCGGACCAACGCGGGTTGCGCTCCGGTTCCCGGCTCTTAATCACTAGCTGCTGTGATTTCCAAGTAGCCGACAAGAACCTCACTTTATTTCTTAAAATATATAGATGCCGGGTTCCAAAGTAACTATATGAATTGCTTTGTTAATGAGCACATTTGATGAATGATTCTACCTAATATCAAGCAAATAGAACCTTATCATATAAACTAAGCAAACAAACTGTACCATTTCCACGACGTGGCACGATTGGGTTCATAGAAAGAAAAGGACGCAATAGGCTGAAGCCCCACCACACAACCATACCCGTGCAATCGAAAGCCGCGGACCCGATTCATCATGACCTTGGCTCGATACATTAGGCTCACCGGTACCTAATTTGGGGGACACGCGGCAGCCATTCATGGGCTAGACGTCCGTGCCGACACGCGACACGATCTAATAAGTGACTATTCTGGAGATATTAGATGGTTCGGGACCAATTGTCCCAGTCACTCCACCTAAAAGTTTTCGCCAATTCAGCCATCAACGTCCGTGCTTGTCAGCATGGCATGCGCTGCTTCTGATTTTGCATCGTGAAAGTCGCGCTCGACTGAGATTCCTGAATTTCGTAATTATACATCTCTTGCTCGAAACCAAGGAGGAAATTTCGACCCTCTATTTCGTGCACGTCAAGTGCAAACTACGGTGCGAAGGAATGTGTTGAGTTCGTCGCATTGTCATGTCAAAATGCTTTGTTGCTTCTGTCCACATTAGCTGGAAAGATAAATCTAATTGGCAAAGCATATGCTTTTTACAAAGTAATTGCAAAATAGCGCGCGCGCCCACCCATATATGAATTTCTAATTTTTTTTTTGAAGAATCTTTTTGTTTGACAAAAAAAAAGAATTAAAAAAATGTTTTTCTAAAAATAATTATTTATATACTTAAATCAATTAGCCAATGAAACATTTTTTCGTTATCAAGAATGGTTTATGTTTAAATAAAAAATATATTGTTTATTTATAAAATAGATAAAGCATAAAATCTTCTAATTCTAAAATTTTGGAAATTCATGTGGACCCAAATGATGCGTGATTATCGGAGTCACATTCCAATGTCTCTTTCCTAAACGGGGAAAACAGGCCCCGTCACTCTCCACAAGTGCGATTTCCTGGTTGCCTATCTGCGGGGGTTCCTTTTCTTTTTAGGATTAATCTCCCACGTCAAGAATGACCACGACATGTTTCTCGAATCTTAATTAGTGTTTCATCTGAGTTTCGATACGATGTTTGTGTAGCTTCACGAATAAATTATGGTTCTCTCTTTACGTTTAAGTAAATAGTAAGGATGTGTTTGGGCGGCACACTCGGGCTAGGATAAGCCCGAATAAGACCGGATAATATTACGTATTACTTAGTGGACGGAATATGTTTCTTTTAACATATTCTAAGAAGGAGAAGATGAGGGAAGCCTTAGGGGGATGACAATAGCAGCACCACTGGTGACCAAACCATGTTGGTGGGTGCACTTGACAAGTTGAGTCTAGATCAAGATCCGGGCTCCCGACTTCAGGTCGCGAAGCAATAACATCGCGACAAACGCGACAACCATCTATCCCATAGATCTTAGTTCTATAATATTTAATCATAGTCGGTCCTAATCTTTTGCTCAGCCAGCCATACGCAACATGAGAACATGGCTACATTATATGAATTGAATGATTGAAAGCGTATTCTTTATCCACTCGCCAGTCAGTCTTTCTACCCTCCTTTTGTTTCGTTCTTGACTTTAAGATGCCCCGTATTTTAAATTATCACTTGGGACCCACTCCTTCAATTTCCTTTTTGAATCAATTGCTGTAAGCACAGAGAAAAGGTACGCTGCATTTTGTCCTTGATTTCATTTTTCACCTCGATCGTCTTTTCAGTTTCTTGAATCAAGGGGGTCCATCGCCCTTTGTGACTCCTTAGATCATGGACATCCCCCACGCATCAAGCCCTTGTCTAGTTCCTTGACTAAGAAAAAGAAACCTTCCTGGTAACCCGCTATCGTCGGCCCATAATTATGGTGTTTATAATTTTCTATCGGCTTTAGGGCTGACCAAAAGAAAATAAAATATAAAATCAATGGTTCAAGGCTTCTAGTAACCAAGACATTACTTGTGGAAGCAAAGTACTAGGTTGATCTATCTCACGATCTAGACTAGCCGTAAAAGGAAATCTGGCCTTGGGAGCCGCTCCCATTTAATAGGAGGGAGGTTTTTTTATTTTTTATATCTTTTGAAAAATCGCAGCCATCCGATTCATTGGACAGCTATAACCTTAGGTACCACACCCCTATGTACATCAGGGGATCCGATTCCATAAAAGGGTAATTGAATTATCACCTTGCTTCGTCAAAATCTACGGGCTCTAAAAGGAAGAAGACGTTCCACCTAGCTAAGTGAGGAATCAACATTTTCGTGAATTATATATAATAAACATGAAGGTAGTCTTTTGAAAAAGTCAAACCAAATTTTTTGTCTCGACTTTATCAAAGTATGGCTCTAATGGAACCGATCCACCAAGCAACCTTCGTCATGCGTAATCCTCCCTCTAAATAATTAAACCATTTATGTTTCGCTAACCTCTTTTCTGGATAGATTAAACCCCATTTCTAAATGATCCAGATCTACCCCACGAGTAGTTTCGTCTTGACATGAATCTGTGGTCTACGATGTGATCTTTTCCTTTATTTTAAAGTTGATCTATGTAACTTGGAGAACCGTAGCGGAGATGGTAACGAATGCGTTAAAAGGACTTGCCTGCAACTCGGTGGTGACCGGGTACTCGTCCATGTCGACGTAGTTCTTGTTGATGGCGGCCATTATGAGCTTATCGCACTCGGGCTCCATCCACGTCGTGACGAAGGATGCCAGGTTGAGCCTAGGGTTCCCGTCCAGCATGAGCTCGTCGTTGATGATCTGGAACGCCGCCTCCTTGGGGATCGAGTTCTCCGGCATCTTGAACCTGGATCAAGATCAGCACGATCATTATGAGCATGGTGTCCACGATGAAACGTTTAAAAGAAGCATCAAAAGCTCGAGCTATCAATCGGAGGACCGCCTAGTCGTGACCAAGGACGACGCGGCGAAGGGCCGGAGAGAATCGCATGCATCACCTGGGGAGAGAGGCCCGGACATAGCGCGAGGCGAAGGTCGAGTGGATTGAGACGTCGGACTGGGAGACTGCTTTGGAGAGAACCATGGCGATGAAGATGAGGAAGAACTGAATTGGGGTTGATGGGGGAAGATGGGTTGGTTTATATTAAGAACCAGAGTGGACTTCCACTACATCTAATAAGATATTTTCGTACAGAGCAAAATGGTTTTGAGCAACTTCGTGTCTTCTTCTTCTCTCTCTCTCTTTTTTCAAAATTATCTTTCTCCCACAATCATTGCAATTTTCTATTGTTGGATTAGAATAAAAAAGGAAAAGAGGAACGATGCCAACCCCGGTTAATGACTGGACACGATTGGCCATTGACCGTTGGGTGAGTACGCGTATTGGCATGGAGACTACTATTTTATGTGCTCTTCTTTATTTGGGAGTGATTTGTCAGGTTATGACAGGTCACGACTCTTTACCCCTCCCCCTTTACTTAGACGGAAGGGAGAAAGGTGACCGGTTGAATGCACAGATGAGATTCCAGTAATGGTGCGCTTTGTCCAAATCGTTTGTTGTGCCGGCGGTTTGGCTCGCGGATATGTCGTCGCCGATCTTCACTTTGCTCGCGACATGGCCAATCGAGGTCCGTTGCGTGTGCATCACAGATGCCGCTCGCGATCACCTCGCGGATGCACTAACAGAGCACATAGCACGGCAACGCTTTTTCATATTACGGTCCGAAAGTCAGGCATTCGCGATGGAGCGTCTCGCCTACAGTTCTGCAATTCCGGCAGTCGCTCTCAATCGATTCATGACCAGAAAAGCAGCTGTCATAATTCCCGGAAAGCGCGGCAAGTCTCCAAAGTCGGCAAACCCATTAACTAGATGGGTTTCATTTGATCTTTCCAGGTACAGAGGTGGCGGTGGCTTAGGAAAAAATCTTCTTCTTGCATTTGCTCCGGTTAATATCTTCCCGTTGATGATTTACTATGGCTGTTTTGCGCTTTAAATGCATATAAGAAAACGACAGCACAGCGCGCATCGTCTTTGCTTTAACTATGGCAAAACGACCTCCTAAACGGAAGTCATGGTGATGTTTGCTGTACATCTGCCATCTTGTTCATTTTCGCTTTCTAGTTTTCTTAGTGGGAAAGTAATTTGCGTTCTCGCCTTTTAGTTTTGTAGTGTCAAACTCGGACAGCTGTCCTCCTCACTGCATGAACCGGGACCCTGGATGCTTGTTCTAACCGGGTCGTACTTCTATTCTATGTAGTTTCGTAGGCATATCCTCGGCATGATGGAAAAGAAATCACTCTTGAATCATTCTTCATGGCCTCCCTCACCCGGCGACGGCCCCGCCATGGTACTCTTTTTGTCCGATTTAAGACTAGGCCGCTTTCGAATGTTCACGAGATGCAAACTCGATGGGGATGAGCAACGGCTCATTCTATGCCTGCAACTTCCGATCGCCCTCGGAATGCCCTTTCTCCACCCGCTCATCGATCCAAATTAATTCCAAGCCTCTATTGCCGCATCGATATATTGAGGTGGCAGTCCCGGCCTCTCTGAGGTAGCCAACAGGCAAAACCAGGGCGGTCATGATCAATCGTAAACGCCGTCGGTCAGACCTTCTCTAGTTTGAAGGGTCTGTGATCGATTGCGTTTTTTTCTTTTTCCTTCGCGCCTTTGATATTATTTAGGGGGCCAACTTAGACATATTCAATTCGGCTGCTCAAAGGACGGGTCCCCAACTCGCCCCCGTCCACTTGTTATCCGATCTCAATACGGTCAGCTTCCGTTGGATGCCAAAACGCCTTTATGCGAGGACGCGGACGCGGACGAGCCCGCGGCATTGTGGGTCTCCACCAAGATGATAATCAATTAGAGAGAGAGAGAGAGAGAGACCCAAGGCGATTGGTCCCCTACCTTCTAACACAAATAGTGCTCCATAGGTGGGCCAAAAAGATAAGAAGAGGACAACGTTTCAGCCAAAGGGCAAGCAATTATGCCAGCAGCGTGACGCCCGGCACTCGTCCAAGACAGATCTCGCCAAACTTCTTCGGTTGAATATGGGAATTTACTGGACTGGACGAGTACCCACGCCGAATATTCGACTCTCGTAGACATTATTAGCAATGCAACGTCCATGCTTCCAGTTCGATTTCTGCAAATATAACGAGTTCCTCACGAGCGATCGTCTCATGCCGACTTCCGGAAACATTGGCCTGCATTATTCCCTCCTATTTCTCTTCCAGAATGAGTTTTGGACCAAAAAAATTCATTCTGGAAGAGAAACTTGTTTGATTTGTAACTTTCCTAAAACTGATTCTGAAATAGATTTCTATTTCAGAACCAGTTTTAGGGTGAGAAAGAGAAATCAAAATAAACATATTTCTGGTTTTTTAATTGAGAAAGAGAATGAGTTCTTTTCTTCTTTCTCCTATTTCCAGCCCTAATCTTGCGATTGCTCCTCCCCATTGTGCCTTCTTGCATTTTTCTTCCCTTGCTCGGCCCTCCCCTCTCCTCCCAATTGAATCTTCCGCCGCGACCACCTCGTCGGCCTTGCTTGGCCGACGCCGTGACCTCCACCTCCTCCGCCGCGACCTCCTGCTCGCCTCGGCCGTAGCTCGCCTCAGCTCCGCCACCAGCTCGCCCTCAGCTCCGCCGCCAGCTCGCCCTCAACTCAGCCCTCAGCTCAGCCCTCAGCTCGTCTCGGCCTCTGCCTCAGCCTACCTCCTCTTCAGCTCGCCTTCAGGTACTTCTCGCATTTGGCCGGGCGTGTTCGTGTGCGTGTGCGTGTCTGTGCGTATGCCTGTGCGTGCGTCCGTGCGTCCGTCTGTGCGTGGGTCTGTGTGTGTGTGTGGGTGTGTGTGGGTGTGTGTGTGTTGTGCGTCTGTGTGTGTGTGGGTGGGTGGTCGTGTGTGTGCGTCTGTGCGTCTGTGTGTTTGTGGGTGTGTGGGTGCGTGTGTGTTGTGCGTTTGTGTGTGTGGGTGCGTGTGTGTTGTGCGTGTGTGTGGGTGTGTGTGTTGTGCGTGCGTGCGTGGGTGTGTGTGTGTGTGTGCGCGCGTGTGTGTTGTGCGTGCGTGCGTGGGTGTGTGTGTTGTGCGTGTGTGTGGGTGTGTGTGTTGTGCGTGCGTGCGTGGGTGTGTGTGTGTGTGTGTGTGTGTGTTGTGCGTGCGTGCGTGGGTGTGTGTGTTGTGGAGTCCGTGTGTCCGTGTGTGTGCGTGTGTGTGTGTTATGCGAGGGTCTGTGTGTGTGTGTTGTGCGTGTGTGGGTGGGTGTGTGTGTGTGGGTGTGTGTGTGTGTGTGTTGTGGAGTGCGTGTGTCCGTGTGTGTGCGTGTCTGGGGGTGTGTGTATGTTATGCAAGGGTCTGTGTGTGTGTTATGCTTGCGGTTATGTGTGTGTGTCTTGTGCGTGCGGCTATGTGTGTGTGTATGTAGGCTTGGTGTGGGATTGTTGATGATGCTGAATTTGATATGAGTGGAAGATTATGGTAGATTCATGTGTGTGTGTATTAGTGTGGCTGAGGTGCTGCTGAATTTGATATGGGTGGAATACTATGGGAGGTTCGATGTGGTTGGGAGAAGTTGTTGATTTGTCCGGGATTGGTGCGTGTGTCTCATGTTTTGTTCTGACATGAATTGTTATTGTTATTCTCATAATTTGTTTGCTTATATGTTATATAGCATCAATATATTATAGAAATGTTAATGCTCAATCAATTAAGGTAAAATGACCTCCCACAAAGAGATGTTTATGGCAAAGTGGACTGAGCCTTTGGTTAACGAGCTTATAAGCCTGTTGGTAGTAGAAGTTCAAAAGGGAAATCGCACCACCTCTACGTACAACAAAACAGGATGGAATAACATACGTGCCGAATTCAATAAACGGACAAGACTCCACTTTACTTTGGTTCAGATAAAAAATAGGGTCAATAAATTGAGGAGATAATTTGTTAGTTTCAAGAAACTTTTATCACAATCTGGATTTGTGTGGGATCATATAAACAATACGGTTGCTGTGGAGAAAGAAAGTGTATGGGAGGCTCACATAAAGGTATCATTATACTTGGGTTTTTTTTTTATTATGCTTTTAAGCTTTGATTATCTGTTGCTGATGTATGTCATAATTGTAAAAATCACAGGATAACAAGGAATGGGCTAAATTTAGGAAGGATGGATTCCCTCAGTATCCTGATTTGTGTGTTGTCTTTGAGGATACATTTGCTACTGGAGAGCACGCGGTATGGAATGCAGAACCAGTGTTGTCCTCTAATGGAGATGAAAGTGACGGTGGTGGTTTTGATGGTGGTGATGGTTATGATGGTGATAACGGTGCTGAGGTGTTAGGTGATCCGACCGATTTGGACGAACAGCCTATTGATGAGGGAATATTTACACCCGATGTGACTACATCAGCAACAAATGGTGGGAATCACAATGTGAACAGAACTCCAAATACAAAAAGGAGAAAGAAGAGCAAGGCAACTGAGTATGAAACTACTTGCAAAGCCATTCGAGATCTGATTTCATTTAGGACTAGTCATTCAACTAGTGCCTCGGTCTCCTCAGCTTCACCATCAGAAGCATCAGCACCTGTAGACCCATACTCTGTAGGAGCTGTGATGGCCATCTTAAATGGCATGACTGAGCTAGATCAAGATTTGTACAACAAAGCTGTGAAGGAATCCTTGAATAATCCACCTTGGAGGGAGGCTTTCATCTTAGCTCTACCTGAGAGGAGACGTGGACTAATTGAAATGATCTGAGAGGAGATGTGGAGAAATATTATCTGGATTTATGTTTGGTTTGTATATGTTATGACTTATTTATTTGAGACATTGTGTGATTTGTATTGTTTATGACTTACGTAAGCTTATGATATGAGATGTTCTGAATTTTAATATTGGGTGGATTATTTACTTATATAGATTTCATATCAAATATGGTGGTGTTGTGGTAATTGTTTAATATTATTGGATTGTTGACTTATTTCATGTGATGGCATAGGTAATATGGAGGGGGCTGAAAGTAGCGATCAAGTATCAGCAGTTGAATCGATTGAAATGTATTTTGATGAACAAGATATAGATATACTGAACCATCTCTGCAATAGATATATCGATGCACACAAGAGAACCTATTAGGGATAGCGTATTGTCAGGACCTGCATGGATGAGGGAGCTTCTTCATGGACATGTAGATAGAATATATGAAGCTTTTAGAATGGAAAGACATGTATTTATGAACCTGTGCAACTTGATGAAGGCAAGAGGTTGGCTGAAAGATGGTCGACTAATTAAAGTAGAAGAACAACTTGGGATCTTTTTATTCATGATTTGTCACAAGAGCTCAAATAGGAATTTATGTAAGAGATTTCAACATTCAAGACAAACTATCAACAAATATTTTGCAATAGTGTTGAATGCAGTTCGCAAGCTAGCTATAGAGAACATTGTTCCACCTTCATTTGATATTATCCCAAATGAGATTCTTATGGATCCTAGGCATAAACGTTACTTCAAGGTATGAACGTTTTGTACATTCTTTTGTCACTTTTATTTTGTTTTCAATTTTGTATACTAATGGTTGTTGATGAAATCGCAGGGTTGCTATTGATGGTACCCACATTCATGCTTCTGTACCTACGTCCCAGCAAATTCCATATAGAGGCAGGAAAGGAATAACAATACAGAATGTATTGTGTGCATGCTCATTTGATATGAAATTTACTTTTGTATATGCTGGTTGGGAAAGATCTGCCAATGATTGTCGAGTGCTAGCGGCAGCTATGGAGTCTCCTACTGCAGGGTTTATATATTATGTACGAACTAATTTGATATTGTTATCATACTTCTGTTATTTATTTATGACATATACATAAATTCTTTCATTTAGGGAAATACTATGTGGTAGATTCGGGATATGCATTGGCTCCGGGATTCGTAACTCCTTTTAAAGGCGAACGTTATCATCTAAACGAATATAAGGGTATCGAGAGACAGCCAACAACAGCAAGAGAGTTGTTCAATCGAAGGCATTCTTCACTTAGAAATGTCATTGAGAGAGCATTTGGGGTATTGAAGAATCATTTTTTCATTTTAAAACATATGCCTCAATTTACAATTTGAAAGCAAGCACATATTGTAATTGCATGTTGTGCTATCCATAACTACATTCGAGATCAAGACAAGATGGATAAGAACTTTTCCTTATATAGAGATCCGGAGCACCTATATGAACCTACAGAAGATATTGTTGCGGGTGATACATCAATTGAGGAGGGAACTCAGATGAGCTTGTTTAGAAAACGCATTGCCAAAAAATGGCAATGGATCATAATATGCCACAGATTTCATGATAGTGTATTTCTATCTTTATAAAGTATTTGTATTTCTTATATTAACTTTTATAATGTCATATGTTGTAATGTGAACTGTTGTAATGTTTTTTGCGTCGTTCCCCAGGTATGCTAACCCAACACAGGCGAGCTCTGCTCAAGCCTCACAGGGTCTGCCTTTTAGGGAAACTAACAGGCTAACCTGAAGATGAGAGAACGGATCGCTAGCTTTGCATTAGACAAGATGAGAGACGCTGCAGTTCCTAGAGGCTGTTACCAGGCTAGGAAGGAGAAGGAAGGAAAGGTTTAGAAAATCATGGAGAAAGATTGAGAGGATTTCGAGAGAGAAAGGTTCTCTGCCGATCTTATTCTTCACGCTACATTTCTCGCCTTAAATAGACGAGTATAAGTTACTGTTGCTACAGTGATTTTGCTACAGTAACCTTGCTACAGTACTGCTACAGTAACCTGCTACAGTACTTTTGCTATAGTACCGCCTAACAAAGACAAACGTCCGGCGGCTTTTCACAAGCATAATTATCACGAGGGAGAGTCTCGTGATTTTACAGACTCTAGAAGACTCACGAGTCTTCTTTTTACAGATACAACAAGCACACACTGTTTATTCACATACTGCACACACTAGTCTATACACTAGTCTTCTTCAGAGGATGGATCAGAACCAGGTGTATCAAGTCTGGATCTTCTTCTCTGATATCGTTCCTGAGTTCTCCTTTCTAACTCTTGTTCAAAATTTTCTTCTGTGATTTGAGCAATTAAGGCCTGCACACTAGGAGAAGTGTCATCAGGAGGGAGTGTGCTGGATTCTTCTATTTCTCTCCAATATGGGAGATACGATGGAGAGTCTGGAGCTGGTCCTGGAGAGCCTGGTAGAACTTGTGTTGACTGGGTTGGCTCAGTTGGCAAAGTTGGCTGGGGCCAATTCTCTACCTGTCTGAGGGGGTGTAAATCAGTCTCAATTTGGCTGAGAGAGAGATCTTCAGGATGAGTTCTTGATGATTCTCCTGGGAAGACTGGCGGTCCATCTGGTGGTCCGTCTTTCTGAAGTCTGAACTGTCGGACGAGCCTTTCTAGTTCTTCATCAGAACACGGAGGTCTGCGAGTAGAACTAAAAGTGCCATAATCCCAAGGGTCTTGAGAGAGAGGTCCTCCCCATGGATCAGAAGAAGATGATGCTGGTTCTTGTTCAGGTTGAGGATGGTCAATCCTGTAAATTCGGAGGGCTTCTCGGATAGAATCAGAGGGACCATAGGATTCCCATGTCACGGGTTCAAAATGCGAGGGCCATACTTCTGGAGGGATGACTCGATTTTCTTGGCACAAGATTCTTTGTAATTCCCTGTAAGAAGCTTCATCTGCTGCAATAGTACGGGAAAGAGTTTTATATACCTGGTGTTTTTGGAGATGAACTTGAGGCTTGTATTCGCATGTTCCTGTGAAAGCTGGCTTCGTAGAATGATCTCCGAAGGGCAATATGAATGACCATGGACGATGGAATATGACAATAGTGTGTCTCATAGGTTCAGGGCGGGATTTCCTATTTTCGGATCCAAAAGTAGGTCTCCATACCGAAAGAGGCATAAACCATTCCAGGAATGAGAACAAGTGTTTGAGTTCATGGGTAGCACGATTCTGAAGGCGAATCATTTCGGTGAGAGCTCGGAAAATCTTTTCAGTGGGGAACTGGATAGCAATGGTATATGCATTGCATAAATACCAAAGAAACCATTTGAGATCTTCAGGAAATTCTTCATCTGGGTTCCAGCAAAGGGGATGGATGAAAGGGTATTCTGGATGGAGTCCAGAGGGTTTGAGCAATAAACCACCATAATTAGCAAAAATGCTGTATTCTTGGGAGTGAAAGAGATCTGAAAGACTTTGAGCAAGTCTGTTTTCATGAATGGCCATTCGAACATCAGGGGGATATTCCAATCGGGAATTAAGTCTGGGCATGTCCTGTGTTCTATATATGTTAAATCGAGGATTCTTTTTAACATACATGTTTATTTCAAGGGGAGCCTTTGGTCTGGAAAGAAAATCAGCAAGAACATTTTTCTTTCCTGGGATGTACTTCACCTCAAAAGAGTATTTGGAAAACCATTCTGCCCAGCGCAAAAGCTGTGCATGGGGAATTTGTTTCTGTTTGAATTTCATCATTTGAGGAAAAGAGGCCATATCGGATTCTACCAAAAAATGATAGCCGATAAGATGAAACTCGAATTTTTTGATGCCATTTTTGACTGCAAGTATCTCTTTGAAGGTAGAGTGGTAATGAAGTTCAGATGGAGAGAATTTACCACTTCCATAAGCGCAAATGTGACGCTTATTATTGATTTCTTCAAGTAAGACCGCTGCCCAATATTCATCACTAGCATCTGTCTGAAGAATTCGCTTGCCCATAGAAGGAATCTGAAGAGGAGGAAGGTCTTGCATAAGTTCCTTGAGCTTGACAACTGCTTCAGTTTGTTCTTTACTCCAAGGAGGAGCATCTTTCTTTAACATTTTCTGAAGTGGGATGAGAAATTTGGCAATGTGGGGAACAAAGTCTCTGAGATAATTAATTATCCCAAGAAAAGTCTGGACTTCGTTGATAGTCAATTTCTCATTGGGGAACTTAAGTAATTCCTGGGCAATGTGAGGATTAGGGTGATATGTACCATTATCAAGGTTCATACCAAGGAATTCAATTTTGGTCTGGGCAATGACCATTTTCTTTTGGGACAGCATGATTCCATATTTTTGAATGATATCAATGAATTTCTGGAGGAGTTGGCCATGCGATTGCTCATCAGGACTGTAAAGCAATATATCATCAATGTAAATGGCTGCAGTGTCCAAAATTGAATTGAAGATTTGACACATGGCTTTTTGGAAAAGAGAGGGGGCTGTTTTGAGTCCAAAAGGAAGGACTTTCCACTGGTAGTGGCAATTCGGAATACAGAATCCAGTTTTGGATCTGTCTTCAGGGTGAACACCAAGTTGCCAGAATCCTGCTTTGAGGTCAAACTTTGAATAGATTCTAGCCTTTGTGAGACTAGCAAAAAGAGAGCTTTTTGAAGGCAGTGGAAATTTGTCATCCTTGAGGAAAACATTGAGGGGCTGGTAGTTTATAACTAACCGTAATTTTCCTCTGGTTTGCTCAGCTCGTTTGTTGACATAAAAGGCTTGACAAGCCCATTGTGAATCTGAGAGTTCAATGAGTCCTTGTTGCTGAAGTTCAAGGCACTCCTTTTGAGCAAGAGCAAGATGATCAGGATTCATACCCGGATGACTGGCTTTGGTCGGGTTGATATCTTCACTATTTTTAAACGGAAGGCGAACAAAGAACTGGGGATTTTGCCACAAAGGATGTGGACATTTCTGAGAGAATTCAGAATGACTGTTCGCACATGAATTTAACAGGCTTTGCATAATGGGATCAAGGATACTCATTTCAATGGAAAAGAATCGTTGGATGCTGGTAAATTCTTTAAAAGAGTCTTTAAACTTAAGACCTTTTCCATTAATGATTTTGAGTTTAGGAAGTTGGGATAAAATATCCCATCCTATAATGAGATCCTTGTCCGGAAGAGGACTACCAAGAACTTTGGTAGTGATGGAACACTGTGGAAGTATCTGAATGGAGATAGGGTCAGATTGAACTTTGGCTGAAAAAGTATCTCCGGAGGCTGAAGTAAAATATCGGATATGAGGTTTCCAATAGTTGGCTGGAAGAATTTTAGGGTCAAGAAGAGAGGCATGAGCACCAGTATCTATCATAGCTATGACAGAAATTGGTTCAGAATATTTAGATGGAAGGATTTTGACAGGAATGTATGGAGGAAGATAACATGGAGTTTGAGATAAAACCTGGGGAGCAAAGTGAAAGATTTCTTCAGGATCACTTTCTTCTTCACTGAAGTATGGAATATGACAAAGTGTTTCTTCCGAAGGATCTTCGTCAATGGAGAAGAGAGATTCAAGATCATCATCTTGAAGAGATATGCCTGTCTGCTGTTCAACATGCTGGATGATGTTGATTTTTGCCTTTTGTGCTCGGGGACAGTTTTTTGCAAAATGTCCCTTTTAGCCGCAAGTATAGCACCGATTAGACTTCTTGTGTTTTGAGGCCGATCTGGACGATGAAAAGGCTTTATTATGCCGTTTTCGACGGAGAAATCTTCTCTTTTTGGATCGCCTGTGAATTCTATCATCATGAAGGCGAAACCGTCGGAAATGGTTCCTTTTCTTGGACTTTTGGCAATGGTGACAGTCACAAGAGTTGTTGTCACGAGAACACTTGATCTTCAAATAATCTTTGGAACAGACTTTGTCAAGATGGCGGCTTTCTCTGAGAAATTCCTTGAAAGCTCGTTTTCTAGAGCATAGTTCTTCTAGACTATTATGAACTTCTTGCTGTAACTGGCCGAGACTAGCTGCAGGTACTGTGAGGTTTTTGGCAGAAAGGGATTTTTCTACCATCTGGCTAAGCTCTTTAGGAATGGAATTGAGAAACACTTGCTTTAGGTTAGGATCTGCTCCTAAAGCATAAAAGAGCTTAAGCATGTCCTGAAAATGCTGATTTAGATCATTTCTATTGAGAGAACAGCATTTTCGTTCAAAAAATTCTCTTTTCTGTTGGCCAAGGATGTCCTGTGGGTTTCCACAGAAGAAAAGATGCATGGTATAGATGTTGTCTTTAAAATTGGTACAAACAAGAAATTTGAGCTGATCTGGCTCAGGAGTAGTCTGCCACCAACTCTTAAGACTACCGGTGAATTTGGAAACAAATTCCAAGAGAATGTCATAATGGCTTTCTCTGGTGAGATTCTGAGTGATTAGCCAGGAATGAAATTCTTGGAAACGGTCAGGCCATTTGTGATAAGGAATATCATCAATTGTAAAAAATTTAGAGCCTGAACTCTGACTGGCTGTAACTGAAGGAAATGGTTCACTGGGGAACTCAACATCGGGCTCAGAAAAGGGTTCTTCTTTCATAGGTTCATTCATCATCAAAGGAGGGATGCTGAAACTACTAGAAGAGGATGGAGTTTGTGGAAGAGAGTCCGAAAGAGAATATTCTGGATCAGATGCAACACTAGGTGGGGGAGAGTCAAATGCTGCAATTATGGGGGTAGGTGGTACAGAAATCTGAGGGGAGTCAAGGTCAGGTTCAGAGGTTTGTGTAGCAAGGGTCTTGAGAAAAGACTCAATTGGATTTGAGATCATCATCTGTGGATCTGGTTCAGGGGGAGCGGATGGAGAAAGAACAAATGATTGTGACCTATCTGTCTCTTTTGCTTTTCCTTTTTTGTGCATTTCTTGGATAATGCGTTTGAGACGGGAAGGATCAGATCTGTCAGGTTCAGAGGAGACAGAAAAGAAAGTGGAAGGAACAATATGTTGGGGTTGAGGTGGACTGAATAGACCAAAAAGAGGAGCTGGTTCAGAAGGTTTTGAGAAAGGGGTCCCTTCTTGAAGAAAAGCTATTTGTCTTTTTAGCTTTTCGATCTCTGGTCTTGGATCTTCAAGATAGGAAGAAAAAGTTCTTCCTTGTTCAAGATCTGAAAGCTTCTTCTTGAAATCTCGAAGCATCTTCTGGACAGTATCGTGATGTATCACAAGATCTTTATGAACACTGTCAATCTTTGCATCAATGACCTTTAAGGCTTCATTTTGAGACAAAAGAGTCTCAGATTGCCAATTCAAAACAGCATCTGCAGGGGCTGTGACATGTGCACCAACTGGGGTAGTGATCTTGGGCGCATGATGGTATCTGCGACTTGGATCAACAAATTCTTGTGCTTCAGGAAATTTGAGTGATGTGTCTTCCTTTTTCAAGGAAGGAAAATCACTCGGCTGAAACATGCAGATACTAGGAAAAGGTATAGGTAGATCAGAGTTTTCCTGAACTTCTTCACAGCAGGCAGTGGGAAGGTTCAACGGGAAAGAATGTTTCTTTACCCATTTTTGTATTGGCTTATAAAAAGGTGAGACAACCAATTTTTTTGGTTTTTTGGGTGCTGGTGGTGGTGATGGAGGTGGTGTTTGAGGGGCTTGGGTGGGAGAAGAAGAGTCAGGTGGATTTCCATATGACACCAAAAACTGGTATCCCTTTTTATCACCAAGAGGACCAACAGTAGGATCTTTATCAAGATACCTTTGAAAAAGAGGGTCTTTCCGCTTGGCCTTTCGTCGGGGCTTCTGTGCTGGATCTACTTCGTCTGGAGATTTGAGGCAATGAGAGCACTGGCACCAAGGATCCCAAAAACAGTGACCATATGGGTCTTTATAGTGATGAACAGGATGTCCATCAGCTTTAAAGAACTCGACAAGCTGTTTTGGATCACCATCTTCAGGTACTGGATCTGGAACACATGGATCAATCATGAAGAGTGTAGGGAAAATTGGTGGGGCCTCTTCTTTTCCCTTTCCAAACTTGATCTGGACGATGCCATCTTTCTTCCGAATAAATTCAGAATCTGTGGAGTGTACCGGCTTGTTGCTCTGGTGAAGCTGCTCGTAATTGGTTATCCAAGTCTCTGGCAAGAGCTTGGTTAACTTGTCTTTTGGAATTTGGCGAGGAACATGGATACATGAAGCTTGGTCATTCTCAAGGGAAATGAACAAGGCATCTTGGTTTCCATGGAAATTCAGATCTAAAGCATGATTCTGGACTCGATATACCAATTGGTAATGAAGAGTGGCTGCCACCGAGTCAGAAACTTGAGGGGCTCCAGTGAGCTGAAGTTGAACTTTCAGGAAAGAAAGCAACTGAGGATCTGAAAGAACAATATTGAAATTTGGATAAAGGGTAACAAAAACTGTGCCAGCATTTAGAGTGGTTTGGACTGTGCCTATACAAGCATGCTGGTATTCTAAGAACCTTGTATCCAAAAGAGCCATTCTAGCAACAACAGGAAGGCCTTTTCGACCATGAAAAGTAAGAGCTAGACGAACTGCACCATAATGGATGTGGGTATAACCCTGTTGAGACCATTGGCGTGGAAACTCAGGAGGAATCTGGAGAGTGACAAAATACTCTTGATCAGTAGCTGGGATGGGGTGCTGATCAAACTTAGAGGACTGAACATACTCTTTGACTTGAGCTGGTGTATGGCGAATAAGCTGCTTGATGGAGCGTATGGGTGAAAACGAAGAATATGGTTTAGCAAAAGCAGAATAAGGGTTCATGAGAGGGAGTTGGGTTTCAGAGATGCGAGTTTCCTCTGTCTGGGTGACTTCATAGAGGAAATCGATCTTCGAAGCATTAGACACACGAAACTCAGAAGAAGATGAAGATGACTGTAGTGAAACAGGTGCTTCAAGAACAACTGGAGATGTTTCCATGAAGATAAAAAGTCGTCTTCTCCTTCTTCGCACTGGATAGTTCCAACTAGGAACACCAACTAGGCGCACGATATCTGCTCATCTATCAAAAGCAAAGCGAATCCATGGCTCTGATACCAAATATGCAGGCGAGCTGCGTCGTTCCAATAGGTATGCTATTGGAACATCTTATGAGATTTCAGACATTTTCGGTACCTCAACATTAGCGGACATAAATAACAAAGTTTGTACATTTCCATTGTCTGTCATATTATCTATGGTTGCCTCAGTGGATTATTTTTGCAGTTAGAAGATTAGTTTGTCAATTTTTCCCTCTATAAAAATCAAGTAATTCATTTTTATTAATAATTATAAAATAAGTCATATTACAATGAAGTATTTGATTTTTATTAATATGAACATATTGCAATCAACAAAATTATATTTTTTTAAAAATAAAACAGAATCAAAAATAGAAATTTTTTGTCATATCAAACAGATTTCTCTTTCTGAAATAGAAATTACGGTAGCATATCAAACGCGTTTTTTTCATCAGAAACTCATTCTGAACCAGAAATAGAAAAACCTATTTCTAGACAGAAATAGGTTTCTGAAACAGAAATTGTATCATGCGGGCCCTAACTGACCGAGCAGCATAAACTTCTCACCAGCTGCAAATCCATCCACAATACGCAATCAACTTTCGTGCTAGGTCCGGGGATTGAGACTACCAATCACGTCCGTTTCTAGCTTTGGAATTGTTTGGCTGTGATAAGGACAGGTCGTGGCATGCGTAGCCAGCACAATCGTTCTCCTGAAAATTTGTGCTCCGGGAAATTGTTGACATAAAAAGGCAAAATCGACCAAAATCATGCTCTGGCGTCCCCCTGATCATTTTGGAGACATGAACTTAGTATGGATCCTGCACTCTGGCGACAAACTATAACTATCAGGAGTGGAAGAAGTTAAACTGTACGAGGCTCGAGGCTCGAAACTCTTTCAAAGGGGATCAAGGCCAATTCAAATGTGAAACACAAATCCATCCAAGTACATCAATGATACAAAATACTTTCATTTAATTCCTCCCCGACAAACCATCTCATTCGGGATTGACCTCATTCTCCCCAATCGATCCCCCCTTATTTCTTCTTCCGGATCACAGCCACAAGCACCAATGGCTTCCCTCATGTCATCCGCCAGTCACCTGTCCGGAAATGAAATCAACTACATTGGGTAAGTGAAAGTTTTGATGGCAACCAAGAAAAACTTCCGAGCGTCAGCTAGTAAAATCGATAATAGACATCGGTGAACAAAGATGTCGTTCCATACAGAAGGAAAAAAACAAATGTCAACTTCTGCTCTGTTTTCCTCTTTCTTTTTATCCTTTTTGCAGGTAGTGCTAACTGGTGAGGAATTCTGATTTGTGATAATGCTGGATCTTTCACTTCAGGACATGGAAAACTAGGCGGCATTTAGTACTTCAGGTGAGTAGAACTTGACAAATCAGAATTCAACAAATACATTTTTCATAGTTAGATAATCTAGTCAAAAAAATCTTTACTGCTAGCAGAGTGTTATTATTTTAGAAATGAAATCATTCATTGGAGCTGGCTTCAGATTCCACCACAGCCCTTTATCTCTACTTTCTAATGAAGGCCGTTCTTACTTTCACATCAGAGGATGGAACCAAATGGTTGCATCCTCATATCTCAGAGCATGCACTTTAGGTTTAGTCGAGTAAATTTACGAAAGGACAAGACTTAAAAGAGAAAATGTGAATCCTCAGATTGTATTGTGACCATAACATTCTTAGACGATGCATACGTGTGACCAAATGCTCAATCAATATACCTAGAACAGACATAGGCAAAGTTCAGGAACCTCACCTACAGCAGGGCCTGGCATGAAAGCCTCGCCTTGAGTTCAGCTGCCACAGCATCAATAAACTCTTCGGTGTTCAGGTAATGATCCCTAGTAAACCTGCACAACTCATGGGAATTAATACAAACTCCTGTGCACAAATTAAATCACAAAAGCAAGCGTTGAGGACTCCAGGGAACGAGGCAACAGAGTATGTGAAGAACTATCATAAACAAGTCTACGAAAATTTCTATCACCATTGAAGGTTCTTAAGATCCTAGAGGTACTCACTTAGGACCATGAATAAGGAGTGCAAGATCCTTGGTCATCTTGCCAGACTCAACAGCTCCAATACAAGCTGCTTCTAGTTTCTCGGAAAAATCAAGCAGTCTCGCATTGTTATCCAGCTTGGCCCTGTTAAAGTAAAAACATAGCTCATGAAGCACCTTTAAGAGTATTCCAAGAAACTAAGCATCACATTATGCATGGAGTGAAAACAACACAACAGAAAGAATTTACAATTGTACCTATGAGCAAGCCCTCGTGACCAAGCAAATATAGAAGCAATGCTATTAGTGCTGGTTTCACCCCCTTTCTGGTGAACCCGATAATGGCGGGTAACTGTACCATGAGCAGCTTCTGCTTCAATAGTTTTCCCATCTGGGCAGACCTGCACAAAGTATCTAGATGGATGAAAAAGCAATCAGAAGATCCTCCAAATCCAGAGACAGAGAAAATGCGATCAAGGAAAACTTTGGGTTACTACTTTCTTCCTGGTTGATCCCTAGGTTCGAACAATAATGTAGAAAATGCATAATCACTACTTTTCTGTAAGCCCCTCTGATGCGAAGGGCATTAACGAAGTCACCATCAGCAGAGGGCCGAAATGAAGAACTTCTTCAGTTCCAAGAAAAATCTAATACAAGGCCAAATATTGTGGAGGCACCTTATTAGTCTGCATTTCTTGGAAATAGAGTGTTAAGTTATGTTTTAATCCTAGTCAAAATCATCCACGATATATCTGCATAAAGGGTATGCATGCAGAAGTTCTTCAATTCCAAAGTAAGTCTGGATATACATATCAAGCAGCATACAACTCTACAGGGTCAACATTATGTGAAGGCACCTTATTCATTTACAATTTCCAGAAATTATAATAATACGTAATGTTCTACACCTAGTGAAAATTACCCATGATAACAAAAAATGGAACACGTAGCCCAGTCAAAATTATGCATGCCACATAAAGAGAAAAAACTTTTCTTCACAATTACTTCCACTAAAGAAAGTGAACAGTACCAAACTAAACTAAGAATACCAAAAATAGCAGGAAAACTGACTATGGACTTCTAATGCAAATCCTCATGATGGAGAAAAGTTTGTCCACAAGCAGCCACCATTGTGACCAACTCAACAAGGGGGAATAAAGGCTAGTGGAGACATTTGTCTTTGCTGATGGTGTTCTTATAACAATCATTTTAAAAAATCCCGAAAAAGATAAGGTTCATTTTTTTTTTGGGTCCTTTTGAAAAGGAAAAAGGAGGCTACTGACAGCTTCCATATGATGAAATATAAAATAATGTTGCAGACAACAGATAGAGGTGATTTACCAAGACAGATGTCATCAACCCAAGCGATCCAAACCCTACAATTCACAAAACAATCATCAATTGCTAAAAGGAACCAGCTTCTCATATAGACAATCTGAGGATCTAAAGCAAATTAGTTCGGACAAAGTCACACAAACCTTGGGCTAAGAAATCACTCTGGACATCTCCATCATAGTTCTTGCATGCCCATACATAACCTCCCTCACTCTTTAGTGCATAAGCCACCATATCATCGATAAGACGGTGTTCATACCTTCAGCAATGATAGACTAAGCCAACAAGATAGTAGACAGTCACCAAACAACTTTAGAAATCAACTTCACCACTCACCAAATTCCAGCAGCCTCATACTTTGACTTCCAATTGGCCTCGTAAACTTCTTGGAATATATCCTTGAATCTGCATTAATATGATCCATTTTCATGTATTTAAGATACAATTTGGCAAGCAGGGATTCACTTTTCAAAAGTATCAGAACAAGGTAACATTTATGACAGTACAAGGACACTATATACCTTCCATCATATTTTTTTAGGATGGTATTCTTCGTGCTAAGATAGAGCGGCCACTTTTTCTGATAAGCAGTGTTCATTGAAGCCTCGGCAAAGGCACGGATCGACTGCATTAAGTTATCAAAAAATACTCATTAGAGGAAATGGCTTAGTATAGTTAATAAAATCATTAGATGACCAAGAGCCCAAAACATTTCAGTAGCGCAGAGAGAGAAAGAGAGAGAGAGGGAGGGAGAGAGGGAGGGAGAGAGGGAGTCTAACCTCATCTGTGTTGTACATGGACAATGCAACTCCACCAGCACCCGTGAAGTTATACACTTCTAGCTCAGTCTTCTCATCTGTGCCTTCAGGCACTGCAAATAAGTATACATATCTAGTTACACAGCAACAACCAGAAAAAAGAAATAAATTTTAAAAATAATTGGAAAACTGATATTGTACCAAAGACAAGTTTAAGTTTCCCAGCTCCTTTAATGACTGCATCAGTAGCTCGGTATTGATCACCGAAAGCATGTCTTCCAATGCATATCGGCTTTGACCACCCTGAACAAAATAGATTATTTCAAATATGATATCTAAAAACTCACACCCTATATCTGTCCTGAATAAATTACTACCTGGGACAAGCCGGGGAATATTTTTGCACAGTATTGGCTCTCTGAAAACAGTGCCTGAAGAGAAGACAAACAGGTAAATAGCATAAGATGATCTGAGAATAAAGAGATAAGGAGAAACTGCCCAAGAACCTCGAAATTTTGACTGACCATTCAAGATGTTTCTAATTGTTCCATTGGGACTTTTCCACATTTGCTTCAAATTGAACTCCTTCATTCGAGCTTCATCTGTCAATTACACAATATAAAAGTCTGTGATTACCAGAAGCAAAAAGGGACAACTGTTTCTTTGTTTAAACAGGCAAAGTTTTTTCAACAGAAAGCTTGAGTATCTATACCTGGTGTGATAGTTGCACACTTGATTGCCACGTTATATCTGAAATGGGAAAAAAAGGTCAGGAGCTCAAACTATTAAAAGTAAGACAATAACCATATCGAAGTGTCAAATTACAGGAGTTCAAACTTTATAAAGCAAGATAATAAGCATATTGGAGTGTCAAATTATCTCATTAACTAAAATTTGACAAAGGTTTGTTCTAACTACAATAAATGGAGCAGGATGGGAGACTATTACACACAAGTAGACTGATCTTTCCCACAGCAGGGCAGTCATGGTAGGAAACCAATATCAACAGAACAGAACATACTTAAGTGTTGCTTCTGCACTTTCAACCGTAACTTTGTCATCAGTGGCATCACGATGAGGAAGACCAAGGTCAAAGTACTTGATATCCAACTCCAAGAAGGGAAAAATAAGCTGAAAAGGTTAACAAAGATATTAGGCTCTGGAATTAAATTTCCCAACAACAAGGGCAAGCAGTACAGCAAATGTAAACATAGATGATTCAGAGATGACCTTATCCTTGATCGATTTCCAGAACACTCGGGTCATTTCATCCCCTGGATTGAAGGACCAGACAAGCATCAGAAAAGAAATTCTAAGGCAAGAAAAATATAAGCTGATCACCTTAGGGCTGGGAGATGCCCCCAGATAATATGAAAGAATTAAATGATCAAAAGTAATGTCTGACTGGTTATCATCTTATGAATAACTGAAGCAAGATACGGTTGCTTCAACTTAGTAGCTGCACACCTTAGCTAGCTCATCTCTTTTGCTTAATAAAGAATTGCTTATGCTTTGTCCCAAGGAACTTAAACAGACAAATCGTGGCCATGGGCAATTCCAAACAACCGTTTTCAAAAGCACTTTCACTTCTAGAAACTATATAGCAATTAAATGTCGATAGCAGTTACATTTGGAACACCAATAAAGTAAATTCTGTTCAGGTCCAGGCCAAAAGGTGAACAAGACACACTTAAATACGGCTGGAGAGTTGACAAAACAATCGCAGTGGACTCCACTCATGGGTCAGCACTAAATTTGAAAGTTTCTCATCCAGTACAGCAAATACACGACTGCTAATGTAGGATGGCAAAATAATATCGAAGAAAGACTCTATCATCATGTCAGAGATGATACTCGGCGATTACATCCATCTAAATCGGAGGTGGACATATGCCCTTAACTCTTAAGACAACGAGCAGAGCAAGTACAAAATTTTGAAGTGCCGCTATCCGGTCAAAACCGAACACTCAATCACATCATTCTTGTTGTAGCAATCCATTGAGTCTCTCCATTTGAAAGCCGAATTAGAAGCACCGATGCATCGCTGCACGCGAAAGAACCAAGCACAGAAACCGAACATGTAACAAATGATTCCTCATATTCATCATCGCAGATCCGAGCGTATCCGATGACCCAGCGGTCCATCCAAGTGGAGAAATTCGCGCCAAAACAGTAGGAATTAACAGCATGCACGAATCCGAAGGCCGACGAAATCTTTTTTTTGCGTCAGAACCGATTTCATTTCACACGTCAAATCGCGCTCCTAGTCATCCCGATCACCCGGACGCGAACAGTAACTCGACAAACCCGTGCAGAAGCACCACAGATCTAACCTACGGCACTCGAGCAGATCAAATCGCAAGAAAATATGGAACGAGAGAGGGAGAGGTAGAGGGAGGGAGAACCGACCGTCCATCTCGACGATGGGGTTCTCGACCTTGATCTTCTCGAAACCCATTGCACTCTCGCGGAGCTCAACGAAGCCGGCGAACTCGGTCGATTCAGGGGGACGGAGACGGTGACGGAGACAAACGCGAGAGTTCAGCGGAGGGCAGGCTGCGCGACGAGAGAGACGACGCGAGTGATACCCATTTGTATATATCGTTGCCGGACTTTGCTCTCGCATTTAGCCTCCTACTTCCACTTATTTACTTTTTTGCCATCGCTTGACCGGTTGCCGAGTTAGGATCCTTCTCCCGCTAACCCCAGATACGACGACGTAAAATCAACCACCGGTCAACCCGCGCCCTCGCTGCAAAATTTTCGTTTTTGTTAATAAATCATGTTCCTTCCTTCGTAATTTTGTTACGAAATAAATGATTGCTAATCTTGAAAATACTGTTTTATTCGAATGAAAAAAAACCTATAATTACCATAAATTATAATATTGATTATGATCAGTACATTAGATGCATTCGTCGAACACAATAGATGACTTCTAATGATCAATCGATAGAGTATTTCTTACAACCTTAAATATGAGAGTTTGATCATCAACCCAAAGCTTTCCTCATTCGATGATGCTCTTATTTTTACTAGTTAAATATTAAATATTTGATTTCATTAGTAAGATTGATGATTATCATGATCCAACACTTTCTATTTTGAAAGCTTAATACCACAAAAAAAAAAGTCCTAACTATGTCCATCTTGACACACATATCGGGATTTTCTTATTATAAAAATTTCTAAACTTATCTATTGTGATGCAAATACTATAATTATTTTTTGTGTTGTAAAAAATCACAAGTTTATACCAATTTTATAAATATTTTATGCTAGTATAAAAAAGATATACCTCGGATAAAATTGAAAATAAAGGTAATATATACCACACATGAATAAATTTGCATTTCTTAATGATACAAAAAAAGGTTGGGGTATTTATGTCACACTAGGAAAACTTTAAGTTTTTTTGTGACAAAAAAAACTTTAGAATATTCACATCACCGTAGACATAGTTTAAATTTTTGTGATATTTTTCCTTACCCTGAAAGACGCGCGCGCATATATATTGACACCTAAAAGTCACTATAGTTTTTTTTACAGTATTTCAAAGTTTAATATATTTCTAACCACCAAAAAGATCTGAATTTAAGCAAGTTTACATATTATATGAGTTCATTCGATAGATATAAGCTAAGCTAAGAAAGTACACTTGAGAGAATTTCAAAAGTTAAATGATTTGTTAAAATTATGGTACTCCCGTAGATAATATCCAAAATCTGTCACCTACTTCATTTCATATGACACGTCATTCAAATTTGCCATCCCCTGTTCGATTTTTTCGAATCCAATGCCTTATATAAATTGATTTTTCTGTGGTCACATTTAAAAATTCCAATCAACCGAGGAGTTAATTCTCATGCAATGCTAGAATTAAATATATATTATAACAATAATATCCTTTTTTAGAATTACCTCCAAAAATTATATAAGACTCTAATTTTCCAGAGATTAATAATTCTCCTTTTGCTGCCTAGTTCTCTCATACTCTCAACTAATTTTTGTTTCCGATTAAGATTTGTATTTAACTAGTTCAATACAATAAGTGTTTGTTCAACAAAAGAACATGAGTTTCAATGTCATTGGTTCCAATGAACTTTAATATTACAAATTAGCAATTACTATCTTCCGATAAAGTATTTCCTTGAAAGATTTTTGCTATCTTTCAATCTTATTACAATTACTATTTACATATAAAATTTCCTTATATTATATAACAGTGACAGATAAAAATTTATTAACTAATCAAAGTCCCTAAGTTTTATAATAATATAAATATGTACTATGACTCGCCCTTTATAAATTATGTTCGAAAGAAGGGTCATGTGAAGAAGGATAAATTTAACAAGTAAAATATATACATTCATATACGGATTTGGAATATGTTTGTGATTACTATTTGAAATTTGAGCAATCCTTTCGAGGTTCTTTTTCAATTGCACTAACGTTTAAGGTCCGTTCGTTTAGCGGAAAATATTCTTCTAAAAAATATTTTATGAAAACTGGGATATTCGGGGGACGGAAAATATTTTCCAATCAACCAAAGATTTCCTTCTAAAACTAAGGAAAATATTTTCCGTTTTTGAAAAGCGGAAAATATTTTCCAAATTTCCTCTATTTCTCTCTCATCATGAGTCTATGAGCAATTTAATTGCTGGCAATCGCCACCGCCGCCGCCGCCCACCGCCCCTGTCAGTCGCCGCGGCCCCCCGTCGCTTGCCGTCGGCCGTTGCCGCCCGCCGCTACCCCCCATCGGTCGCCACCCCAGTCGCCCCCCGATTACCACCGCCTGCCGGCTGCCGTCGCCCACCCCCCGCTCACCCCCACCCACCCACCCCTGCCAACCGCCTATCGTCCACTACCACCTATCGACTAGCCGCCCACTCGCCACCACCGCCACCGGTCGCCAGTCACTAAACAATTTCTTAAAAAAAAAATTTCGAAAAAAATTTTTCGGAAAATTTTTAAGTTTCAAACGAACGCCGCCGAAAAATGTGTCATTTTTCAGGAAAATGACTTTCTAGAAAGTATTTTCTGGAAGTGCTTTATTTTCCACTAAACGAACGGACCCTTAGTTATTAACTTCATTGGAATTCTCTTGGTTTGTGTATATAGACTCTCTTATTTCCGAGGCTTCTGCGCTATCGATCAAATGAGAGCATATTCCTTTCTATGACTGGCTTGTGTATCTTAATTTTTCTCAAATCTTTTCATGTCCATTGGAGCGTTTAATTCATGTGTAAGGATCGATTCAAATCAGAAGTAAAGCACGGCTATCGATCTTTTGAAATCAAATCTGTACCATACACCATGTCGGATTGCCCTCAGGGAACCTCTTGAAATTTGAAGCTTGTCCCACCTTCACATTGCGTGTAAAGACTTCATTCCGAGGTGCATTGTCGGGGAGGGCGATGAACCAACCTGAAAACAAGGCGATGGCAACGGTGGAGAATAAGACGAACTCCGAGGGCAATTTGGGGAAAGACGGCTCGTGGGATGTCAGCACTGACGTCATGCGAAATCCACCTAACCCGACAAAAGTCACCCAACGCCCATCCTTAAAATATCCCAAAGACAGACCAAAAGAATCCGCTTGGGTACTTCGTCAATTGATTTATCATTGGACTAAGCCCGGACCCATCACATGAGACGAGTCAGTTGGGCCCAATCCGCATCGATTTATTTAAGTCGTTTTCATCACTTTCCATGCAATGCGAGCCAATCAGCATTATTTGAATACTTTTACATTTAATTTATTCTAGGAGAATTTATCACTAAATTGAGATGAGAGTATGGAATGAATAATTACGAGATTGAGTGGGGGTGAAAGATAATGAAAAGAGAGTTATAAAAGTGAATTTAGTGTAAGTAAGTTGCAAATTCATTTTATGACCCATTCGATAAATTTTTAATTAGTTTATATAGCAACTCAACTCATTTTATATGTGGGTTAAGGTATGGGTCGATGACCCATTTTGATAGGTCTAACAAATCTCGAAGTTCACTGTCCAGTCGAGTAACCCTGGGTGTGAGTAAATACTAAGCAGCATCGTCGTGCTAGATTAAAATCAACCTCCTTTTCTTTATCGATGAGTCGATCTCATCTTAAAGTTCTACTAAGTTTCGTAGATGAATAGGAGTTTTTGAATGGTTCTTGCACAGTAATTCATTTATATCACTTGAACCGGAAACTCATGTGAGGCAAAGGCTCATAACACCGAATTTCTTAGTTTTATGAATAAATTTCAATGTGAAAACCAAAACTAGATAAATATTTGTTTTAGCTTGGGAAAATGACACAGTTGGTCAATAAATATCTCGATTTAATATGCAATATGGTCCTTCAAACTTTTAATTTATTCAATATGATAATTAGATTTTAGTTCAATATGCAATGTATGTGTTGACATTTTAAATTAGTCAATGCGATCCCTCAACATTTAATGCATATTTAATTTAGTCCATACACTATATGAAAAATGTTCAATGTCATATTCAAACTTGAAATAATAGAATAACAATATTGATCATTTTCACATAATTCAAGACTAGACTGAATAAGTATCAAAAGTTCATGAGATCCCTTTGAACAAATCAAAAGTTCAGAGATTATATTGGATATCAAAGTAAAGTTTAGTATTCATATTAAAAAAAATTAAAAGTTTATGAACCACATTACCCATTGAATCAAAATTTAAGTATCATTTGTACAATTATTCTATTTTGTATGAATCTATGAATCTAGGAAAGAGTTAGTACCCCAAAAACCCAATAACATACCGTGTTGGATTTATACTAGTATGGGCTGAATCATGGCCCATGGGCTTCTACAAATTGAACCAACGAGCCACCACCAATCAAGCCCCTCCAAGTCCAACTCTCACCCATCCCTGTCGCTAAGGCAGGGGATCCTTATAATCCCAGCCATTAATGTCCTGCCCCCCATGCATGAGGTGACCCCCCTCTCCTCTCTCTCCCACTTTCCACCGTTGATCCCCGCCCCTAGGGCAAGGGATCCGGATCCACCGTTTATATCACTGACTTCGCCCCATTTCTACTAGAAATACAATTTCCTCAATTATTAAATCACAATTTAAAGCGATGGCCTGAAATTATTTACTTTCCTTTTTTCTTTCATTTTCTATATATTGGTGTGAGATTTAGTTGCGTAAATAAAATATCACGTATTTTGTTTTTTGTTTGCGGTAAATAGCTCATCTGTATCAAAAGTACTTTGCTTTCTTCTTTATTCTACAGAAATTAACTTTTCAAAGTTGGATTTACCAAAAAGCCCATGTATTTTCTATGTTGCCAAGCAAATTTATGAATCAAATTACCAATTATAATTGAGCAATATTCTAGGTACATTATAACTTTTTCACTTGGTCATTTGTTTATAAACTTTTATAGTCTAGACATTTTAATCTAGTACAGCTACTAGATGATCAGATGAAAATTAAACCCTCTTCAGAAATTTCCTATTTTTCAAGGTTACGCTCCCCAAGATGAAACTTTAGGAGATTAAATTTAATTAAACTAAATCTTTGTATAACATACGAACTTTTATAAATGCTAATGAAAATTGCATTCAATTTGGATTGATAGAAATCAAATGCATTGTATATAAGAAGATATCAAGTGATCTGAATGTACATAACATTATTCACATTGATATTGTTTGTGTATTTTAGCATACGCCTATAATATCTCACATGCTCCAAGTTAAAGTGCCTCACTAATGGTTAGGAAAAAAAACACAAGTTCTTTGATATAGTAAATAAAAATACATGATACGTCGTTTAAACTGATGAAACTAAAGAAAATGTAAAAAAAAAAAAATCATCATGAAAGTGAGCTTTTTAATCAAGAGGCACGGAAAATAGACAAGTTAATTTAAGAGCGATGATGAAGAAGAGAATATTTTTTTATATTCTTAAATTAGAAAGAAACTTAAATTTGACGAAAACCATTTAAGTGAAAGGAAACCGAGTAAATATGAAAACCTTAAGGCTAATATTGTGCATATGAGTGGATTTAGTCATATGGGGGTGGAAATAGCCCGGCCCAAAAAATATTATATGATCAGTAGAAGCCATCTTCTCCATCAACCATTTAAGTCTCATAGTCGATTTAACATAATCAATGGTTAAAATGGTATCGATCTACATAATCTATAAGTATATATGAGAGCACATTTTCCGAATGTTTAATATGCCCCTTGGCCAAAGATCTCGAAAGTACTTGGCTCAAAATTGAAACACATTCTTGGGAATCTTTCAATCTATATATGTAAGATCCTTTTTTCAGTCAGGCTTTTCAAGATTTTTATTGCACCATGGCCTCGTCACAAAGTACCAACTTCAGGCTTGTCATTCCTCATTGGAATTGCTTTTTTTGTCGGCTTAAATTTGGTTCGAACCCCTCTCATGCCAAAATTGCCTGTTGCACATTTGTGCCGTTTTGTACGAAGATTAGAATGCTTCATTTGTATTTAATATGTTTCTAACGAGATATTTTGGATGAACTATTTTTTTGCAATCTGAACAAAGCTCATTAACACGTTCAACGAATGAGTCCAATGCGTTTGTTGCATTGGGAACGCGAGCTATGTCGATTTCTCATAAGGTAATATGTAATTAATGCATTGGCTTCATCATTCAACAACATCTTTTTCTTTCTATCAAATACAAATTTTCGTTACACTCCATTCCCACGAATCACCATAGAATCATATAGGAATCATCATTCCATTCGTAGAGGATTGCCAATTTGCCATACCGGCTGACAAATACAAAGAAACAGAGAAAACCAGACTTGTTCCCGTTTAACATCACCCACAGAGAAGAAAACCACGGATGCTTGCATGTCTGGAACAATGTTGCACCGCCAAATAAATTAAGTTGGAAAACTTTTATAATCACGACTCAATTTAGAGGGCCCTTAGACCCAAAAAAATGAATGAGAAAACGATCTGGGGATTGACTTAACTTCTTCTTACTCAGTATTGAGATAGATGACATAGACCCCCTTTCATAATCTTTATTATGATTTCTAGATAGATTACATCAATTTGCCTAACTAAGTTGAGAGGACTCAAATGTATACAGGACTGCTTGATTAAGTCCATTCTCATAGCACGTTAATTAGCGCAAATCTCGTGTTAGTTTGATCCAATTGAAACCCGAAATTGGAAACTTTGTGAGTTGTTAGTGTAACAAGATTGTCATTTCATGAAGCAAGCAATTAATTGGTCAGCGATTCAGTTAACCTTTTTGTATGAACAAAGCCCATTGAGTACACGCTTGCGAATCCGAATGAAAATGGAATGTTTTTGACAAAAGTTCTATAGGAGCACCGGTATCTCCAGCCAAACTATTGTTTGTTATAATTTGGGACTTGCTTCCTCCAAATCTGACTGATTCTACAGTCTCCTCCTTGACTTCAGACCAATCTAGGCATTGCTCAAACATAGGAAACGCCAAAAAAGTTCTAACTTTTTCTTCAAAAATAGGCAATGTCTGCTTAGACCCACGTCAAGTCTCTAATGTTTCCCCCTTTTGTTGATTGTATGCAAGTGCAAATCTCACACCCTGGGATCCTCGCTGATATTGCCTCATTTTGTTTTGGCTGTTGCAGCAGGGGAAAAAAGCAGTATCTCATGCGTTTCTCTTCTTGCCAGTCAATGTAATATCACCGACTCAATCGTTCCTCTAAATAACACTTAGTGATTATTACATCGAAAAATGATAAAGTTCGTTTGACTTGATGATGCCGCGTCAAGATGACACGCGGCATTGAGAACCCTGAAACTGCCTACTCATTGCCAATGGCACCTGACTGGTCCATGCAGAATCCGAAACTTCCAACTCTGAAAAGCTCCAAACTTGGCAATCCCAGATTCGGATTTTGCTCTTTTAATGAGAACCTGTTTTGGCCAGTTCATTTTGTGGGTGCACTTTATTGGGAATCGAACCGACTGGAGTTTTCTGAATTAGGATTTCAGATGGTGCTCTGCATATTCCTAGTCATCATCACAGTATAAGTATCAGATTCTAGGCGGGTGTGTTGCTCTCAACTTTTTTTTTTTTTTTTCTGGGGGGACTTTGGAGAAATCAGCAGAGGCGTTACTTTGAGAGAATGGCCGATTCTGGAGGGAGTGGAGGTTCAGGTGAGGAGCACGAGCATAGGCAAGAATCCCATCCGAGTCCGAATCCAAGCTCAAGCTCGAGGAAAGGGAAGGGGAAGACGAAGACGTACCATCGTCACACTCCACAGCAGACGCAGAGGCTCGAAGCGTAAGAAACGAGCAAACAATTTATTTAATCCCCCCAAAGAAAAGTAGAAGAAGAATGTTTCATTCGGTGCCATGTGACCGACCCAAACTGAAGAAAGGAGAACAAAAACCATTTCTTGCTTGCGACACATAATATTCTGTGTAGCATGAATTTGGCAAGTCAAGGTGTATATCAAATTCCGGGTTTTTCTCGCGACTGTCCGGGTGTCTTTGAAATCGTCATATTTCTATTTCCTTGCCTAGGATTGTCTTTGCTCATCAAGATTGGCAACCTAGAACAGTATGCATGCAGAACGATGGAAATGTCCTGGATGATGAATCTTCAGATTCTACAGTCAATTTTGGACCTTTTCTTTTCATTTCAGTTCTTCTGCACCGTACATGTCGAAGCTTTAGAGGTGAAAAGGAAAAATGAGCGATCTTTTGACCCTACCAAATATTCACCTGGCATGCCTTTTTAAGAGACTAGAACTATCATAAAGAAATATCTCCTCAACAAGATTTGTCCCAGTGATCCTGATGATAAGTGATGTGCCTCTTGCATGCGCTCAGATTTTTCAAGGATTTCCCGCACCCTGACGAGAATCAACGGCGCCAACTGAGCAGAGAACTCGGGCTTGACCCCAAACAGATCAAGTTCTGGTTTCAGAACAAGAGGACTCAAAGAAAGGTAAGCTTCCCCTTGTCCCGTTTCAAATGACTTGTTCAAGAATCAAAATTGGAGAGTGCTACTCAGGTATTTGACATTCCATTTTACCATTTCTCAGACTCAAAATGAACGGGCCGATAACACAGCTCTTCGGGCCGAGAACGAGAGGATACACTGCGAAAACCTTGCGATCATGGAGGCGCTCAAAAGCGTGATATGCCCAGCTTGTGGCGGTCCTCCCTTTGGCGAGGAAGAGAGGCAGCATAATTTGGAGAAACTCAAGATGGAAAATGTGCAGTTGAAAGAAGAGGCAAGTTTGTGCCTTCTCTTTCTTCTTTAATTTTGCACTGACACTACATTCTATTTCACTGATTGGTGTTTTAACTAGTGTTGTCCGTGTTCCGAAAAGTTTCGGTTATTACTGATTTCCTATCCGCTAATGTTACGCAGCATGCAAAAGTATCCAACATTCTCACCAAATATATCGGGAAACCGATGTCGCACATTGAGTCATTGATGCCTGGCCCTAGATCCTCTGCAGACTTGTCCACGGCGAGCGTTCCTAACCCAGGGGTTAGTGGTCACAACGTTGACTTCGATGTGGCCTCCACTAACCCTGCGTCTTCGGGCCAATTAAAGGTTATTCCAGAAACAGAAATGGCCAACGCAGTGGAAATTACTGCATATGCCATGGACGAGTTAATCAGAATTGTGCGGATGAAAGATCCGTTGTGGATAAAGTCTCCTTTAGACGGGAGATACATACTTCATCGTGACACCTATGAACAGATATTTTCTCGAAACTACCGTTTTAGGGGCTCTGGGGCACGTTTGGAGACATCCAAGGAATCAGTTCTGGTGACAATGGAACCGAGCAGGCTGGTCAGCATATTCCTAGACGTGGTCTGTGACAATAAGCAGCATCATTCACTTATTTTTTAACTAATACTAAGTCTAGATTCTGAACCTCTGAGTTGTTAGAATCATCCTCAGTTTCAATGAAAGGGTCTCATTGGCAGGGCAAATGGGCTGACATGTTCCACACAATTGTCACAAAAGCATCTTCTGTCCCAGTTCTTGAAGAAGGAACGCAAGTTAATCACAGAACTTACTTGCAGCTGGTACAAAACTGCTTATCCATGCATTAGCTAGAGTTATTTTCCTACAGGAAAATTAATCACCTGTTTATCTATATAACGAGGCATCATTCAGATAAATGCACAAATGCATGTGCTTTCACCACTAGTGCCAGCTCGCGATGTCCACTTTCTTCGCCGTTGCCAACAGATCGAGTTAGGCATGTGGGTGGTAGTGGATGTGTCCTACAATCCCATGGCAGATGATGTGTGTTCTTACAATACCTGGAAGCTTCCTTCTGGCTGTGTGATTCAGGACATGCGTAATGGTTGCTCCAAGGTAAAATGCTTTGATATTTGTGGTGTGACCAGCATCCAAAGTACACGCTTGCTTCCTTACTGCTTGTTGCTTTTCTGTCTTGAAGAGTGCTTATAAGACAAAGCCCATTTGGTCTCAAATTGTTCCTGTAGAGACAAAATTGAAGTACAGTATCTCGAGCAGGCCAATGAACTAAGAAATATTACTTGTAATGCAAGGAACTACACCATCGTGACTTAAGAAAATAATTACCGGCATTTCCCAATTAATGAACCCCCAGGTTCAACCTTTCTATCATAAGCGACTTGATCTTCAGAATATACCTATTTATGACAGGTCACTTGGGTGGAACATGTAGAAGTGGATGACAAACACCAAGCTCATAAGCTTTTTAGGGATCTAGTGTGTGGTGGTCTCACCTACGGAGCAGAAAGATGGGCGATTACGCTCCAAAGAATGTGTGAGAGATTTGCTTACTCTGTGCTGGATGATGCGCCGACACATGATGCCATGGAAGGTAACATTTTTGCTTGAATGAACTATGTGCAACCTCCGTCCACTAGAATTTAAAGTCCTTGGCGAACAACCATGATGACATGAGAGTTGGTAACACAAGTTCACTGGTCATTGTTGTTCCTGAAGGTAGGAGAAATGTGATGAAGCTTGCTCATAGGATGGTGAAGAATTTCTGTGCGGGCTTGAGCATGTCCGGCAAACTGGATTTCCCTCACCTGTCTGAGGTAAACAACAGTGGGGTCCGCGTCTGTGTACGAAAGAGTGAAGAACCAGGACAGCCCAGAGGCACAATTGTTAGCGCAGCCACATCCCTCTGGCTTCCTCTTGTGCCTCAAGTGGTCTTCAATTTCTTCAGAGACGAAAATACACGTGCTCAGGTTTCACAAAAACATTGACTCCCGTTTAATGAATATATTGTTCATTTAAGATTCATGTTAGTGAAAGAGAAAAATATCTTTCTGCGTTCTAATTTGCGATGCCTTGACAGTGGGATGTCCTCTGCAATGGAAATCCAGTCCAAGAGATAGCACGCATACCAAGCGGCACTCATCATGGAAACACAATCTCTGTTATTCAGGTGATAGTCTCACTGCTCGTCACGGTATATACTCCAAGCACCATTTGAGGAGCTTAATAACATTGACATTATGAGAGGTGCAACAGCCTTTCATTGGGAGACTGTTTGTCCCTTTAAAAGTCCACAGGTTTTCCCAGAAATCTTCCACACCTGGATTTGCAATTGCATAATGTGTCAGGTAGAACCTGAGATCTTCAAGAACAACTTGGATGGTCAAGCAATATAGGAGATGTAATATAGTTTCTAGAACATGCGGTCAAATGTCCACATTTAGCTTTTTATGAAGGAGTAATGGATTAACATCTTTCCGCATCTATTCTCCCGCGTTTGTCATATTATGCTGTACATACACATGGGTCACCATTGTGGAGTAGGAGTCATGTCATGCTAAATACAGGAAAACGCAGCTGCATGCATGGCATGCTAGTTTATGTATTCATTGGCATACAGTGATCACATTTTTTGTGACAATCAATTAATTCAAATAAGATACTTCTGGACTAAGATCACACTAATTTCTTTTCAAACAGACTTCTCTGCATGCCGAGAACATGTTGATGCTTCAAGAGAGTTGCATAGACCCTCTGACAAGCATGGTGGTTTATGCACCAATCGATTCAACAGTGATGACCATTGCGTTAAGCGGAGAGGACACTTCGACAGTACAAATTCTTCCATCTGGCTTCACGATTTCCAGTGATGGCAGGGCCAATCCGGGATCAAGGCCTTCCACCAGCACAAGCCCCAGCAAGCCGGCAGGTACACTTCTCACCGTGGCATTCCAAATATTGGTTTCCAGCCCCTCAATCCCAGAGCAGCTCAATGTGGAATCTGTGGCGACTGTGAACACTCTCATTAGCGCGACTGTTCAGAAAATTAAGGCTGCTCTAAATTGCTCTTCCCTGGAATGACTTTTTATTATTATATATGACCAGGCCGAGTGATCCCTATTTGTGCTGAACGGTTTGTACTGAAAGGTGAGATAGTATAATTTCACTGCGTCACTAACACGGTGGCGAGTGCATACTTGTTCCTGTCCAGAATGAACTAAGTCGGCGTCTATATTGGAATGACTTAATGCAGTAATTGTGTAGTATTAATTGTGGAGTTCTTGCTTTTTCCTTCATTTTTCATCTCCATTCGAGCGTTTCTGTTTCTTTGGACTCTAACAGAATGAATGCTGTTTTAACAATTTCAAGATAACATGTTCCTCAAGATGAGTTTTGCTCAGCAATTCGAAATGCATTTTGAGGAGCAATTCGAACGTGTTTGAGTACAAAAAATTCTTGCTTTGCTTGCTTATTTAGTCTTACCTAATTTTCCTTGTGTTAAACTGCATTATCAATTTTGGTAGAGATCTAACAAGAATAAACGGATATAACCATCAGAATCGTTCACTCATAATGTAACTATCCCCCACATCAAATGAAAGAGGACTTAGGACTTGAGACCTGCTTGGAATTTGCTTATAGAGAACAGAATTGAGAGGCAAATATAGGCATTTTGAGATCACCATGCCAAGAAAGATGAGAAAAACGAGTTTGTTATAGAGAACTGATACTATTCAGTACTCTCATATTATTAGAATAGACCTGAAAATTACTTGAATTGACAAGGTACCAATTGGAAAGCGCAATACTTAAAATATGTCTCACTCAATAAATTAATTCATAAAATGACACGACAAGCTATATGCAAGCGAATAGTGTTCAAGCGTCATTGAGAATTTGCCACAATTACTTTTTAAACTAATACGGGACAATGTTATATGTACGGACAATTGCGTACCCGTTGCACCTGCAATTACCGTTTGTATTTGTATGAACATCGTCGAGGTATGGTAACCTTTCAGAACGGGCATGGCATGGGTGACTCTTTATTTGATTTGTCTTTCTCTATCCTATGGAAGAAAAAAAAAACGCAGTTGAAGTGTCCGATAAAAGTGCCAGAATCTGTAACATAAGCAGACCGACGCGCAGGGCTTGGCATTCCAGCATACCTGTATGGAAGAAAGAGCACAGGGGCCAAAAAACTCTGTTGGCTTGAATGGACTCACTGGTTTTTAGCAGCATTTCTCGCTCTTTTTTCGACGAGCAAAATTGTTGTTTGTTATAATCTAGGACTTGCTTCATCCGAATCTGACTGATTCTACAGTCTCCTCCTTGACTTCAGACCAAACTAGGCATTGTCAAACCTAGGAAACGCCAAAAAAGAACTAATTTTTTCTTTAAAATAGGCAAAATGTATGCTTAGACCCACGTCAAGTCTCTAATATTTCCCTTTTCTGTAGAGTCCATGCAAGAGCAAATCTCACACCCATCGCCTCAATTTGTTTTGGCTGTTGCAACAGGGGAAAAAGCAGTATCTCATGTGTTTTCTCTTCTTGCGTGTCAATATGATATCACCGACTCAATCGTTCTACTAAATAAGAGCATGTCTGTTTATGTTCATAAACAAATTTGTTTCTATTCTTTTGTTTCAAGGAATGAAAAAAGAACAAAAATATGTATGTTTACACTTTTATTATCGGGAACAAAAAATCGATTTTTTTCTTGGGTACCTATTTGTAAGAAAAATAAGAAATAAAAAAATGAATTCTTATTCTTGAACATTTTTTAAGAAACACGTTTTATTTTTCCTATTTTCTCTCTCTTGCCGCTGCAACCTTTAGCCACTCAAAGCCGCTACTGCCGAACCGCCAGCCGCCGATGGCGGTCAGATGGTCGGTCGGTTGGCAACAGTCGGGCGGTGATCGGTCATCCATGAACAAAAAGAAAAAACAAAAAGAACATAAAATTTATGAATCGTATCAAACACATTTCTATTTCAAAAACATTTTTTACCAAACACTTTATTTTACTAAAAAATTGTTACAAAAAGTAAATATACAAAGAAATATTTATGTTCTTTTTTTTTTGGTCGAAAATTAGCTTCATATATTCATCTCATAAAAGTGCAGGGGAGATTACATGTCTCAGCACATAATAGCTCCAATAAAGAAGCTGGGGGATATAAACACCAATTGTGAGGAAGCATATTCATCCTCTGGGCTTTAGCAACCCAATCTGCAACTTGGTTTTGATCTCTATAGCAATGGGCTAGACTTAAATTAGGGAAATTTCGAGAGTGCACCTTATTGGTCCATGCAGAATCCGAAACTTACAATTCTGAAAAGCTCCAAACTTGGCAATCCCAGATTCGGATTTTGCTCTTTTAATGAGAGCCTGTTTTGGCCAGTTCATTTCGTGGGTGCACTTTATTGGGAATCAAACCGACTGGAGTTTTCTGAATTATGATTTCAGATTGTGCTCTGCATATTCTTAGTCATCATCACAGTATAAATATCAGATTATAGGCGGGTCTGCGTTGCTCTCAACTTTTTTTCTGGGGGGACTTTGGAGAAATCAGCAGAGGCGTTACTCCGAGAGAATGGCCGATTCTGGAGGGAGTGGAGGTTCAAGTGCGGAGCACGAGCATAGGCAAGAATCCCATCCGAGTCCGAATCCAAGCTCAAGCTCGAGGAAAGGGAACGGGAGGACGAAGACGTACCATCGTCACACTCCACAGCAGACACAGAGGCTTGAAGCGTAAGAAACGAGCAAACACTTTGTTTAAACCCCCCAAAGAAAAGTAGTAGAAGAATGTTTCATTCGGTGCCCTGTGACCGACCCAATTTGAAGAAAGGAGAACAAATACCGTTTCTTGCTTGTGACACATAATATTCTCTGTGGCATGAATTTGGCAAGTCAAGGTGTATCAAATTCCGGGTTCTTGTTGTGACTGTCTGGGTTACATGGTCTTTGAAATCGTCATATTTCTATTTCCTTGCCTAGGATTGTCTTTGCTCATCAAGATTGGCAACCTAGAACAGTATGCATGCAGATTAAAATTCCTCCAAACGATGGAATTGTCCTGGATGATGAATCTTCAGATTCTACTATCAATTATAAACCTTTTCGTTTCATTTCAGTTCTTCTGCACCGTACATGTCGAAGCTTGAGAGGGGAAAAGGAAAAATGAGCGATCTTTTTATCTTATCAAATGTTCACCTGGCATGCCTTTTAAGTGGCTAAAATTATCATAAAGAAATATCTCCTCAACAAGATTTGTCCCAGTGATCCTGATGATGAGTGCTGTGCCTCTTGTATGCACTCAGATTTTTCAAGGATTTCCCGCACCCTGATGAGAATCAACGGCTTCAACTGAGTAGAGAACTTGGGCTCGACCCTAAACAAATCAAGTTCTGGTTTCAGAACAAGAGGACTCAAAGAAAGGTAAGCTTTCCCTTGTCCCGTTTCAAATGGCTTGTTCAGGAAGCAAAATTGGAGATTGCTACACAGGTACGTGACATTCCATTTTACCATTTCTCAGACTCAAAATGAACGGGCAGATAACACAGCTCTTCGGGCTGAGAATGAGAGGATGCGCTCCGAAAACCTTGCGATCATGGAGGAGCTCAAAAGCATGATTTGCCCAGCTTGTGGCGGTCTGCCCTTTGGCGAGGAAGAGAGGCAGCGTAATTTGGAGAAACTCAAGATGGAAAACGCGCAGTTGAAAGAAGAGGCAAGTTTGTCCCTTCTTTAATTTTTCACTGAAACTATGTTCTATTTCACTTTCGTCTTTAAACTAGTGTTCGCCGTGTTTGGGAAAGTTCCAGTTTCACTGATGCCCTATCAGGAAACGTAATGCAGCATGCAGAAGTATCCAGTATTCTTGCCAAGTATGTCGGGAAACAGATGTCGCACATTGAGTCGCTGTTGCCTGGCTGTAGATCCTCTGCGGATGCGTCCACCTCAAGTGTCCCCAACTAAGGGGTTAGCAATCACAACATTGACTTCGATGTGGCCCCCACCAACCCTGCATCTTCGAGCTGATCAAAGGTTATACCAGAAACAGAAGTGGTTAATGCGGTGGAAATTATTGCATAAGCCATGGATGAGTTAATCAGAATTTTGCGCATGAAAGATCCATTGTGGATGAAGTCTCCCCTGGACAGGAGGTACATACTCCATCGTGACACCTATGTAACAGATATTTTCTCAAATATACTGTTTGAGGGGCTCTGGGGCTCGTCTGGAGACATCCAAGGAATCAGTTCTGGTGACCGTGGAACCAAGCAGGCTGGTTAGCATATTCTGAGACGTGGTCCGTGACAATAAGAAGTGTCATTTGATTATTCTGGGCTAATACTAAGTTGGATGTTCAGCCTCTGAATTGTTAGAATCATCCTCATTTTCACTAGAAGGGCCTCATTGGCAGAGCAAATGGGCTGATATGTTCCACATAATTGTCACAAAAGCTGCTTCTATCCCAGTTCTTAAAGAAGGAACACAAAACAGAACTTACTTAAAACTGTTTATCTATGCATTATCTAGAGTCATTTTCCTAAAGGGAAATTAATCACTGGTTTATCTATTTAACAAGGCATCATGCAAATACATGCACATATGCATGTGCTTTCTCTGCTAGTGCCGGCTTGGGATGTCTACTTTCTTCGCTGTTGCCAACAGATGGAGTTAGGCATGTGGTTGATAGTGGATGTGTGCGGCAATCCAATAACAGATGATGCGTGCCCATACAATACCTGGAAGCTTCCTTCTGGCTGTGTGATTCATGACATGCGTAATGGTTGCTCGAAGGTAAAATGCTTACCGTCATCCAGAGTACATGCTTGCTTCCTTACTACTTGTTGCTTTTCTGTCTTGAAGAGTGCTCATTAGACAAGGTATAGATCTCAAATTGTCTTTTTAGAGACAACAAACTTGAAGTACAGTATCTCGAGCAGGCCAACGAACTAAGAGCGATTACATGTAAAGCAAGGAACTGTACCATCATGACTTAAGAAAAAATTTACTGGCATTTCCCAATTAACTGACCCCCATGATCAACGTGCTATGAGATTGAAGTCATTTCCCAATTAACTGGCATTTCCCAAGTAACTTGTAATCCATGTTCTGTATACAAGTAACTTGTAATCCATGTTTTGTAAGGATTGAAGTCAACAGGATACAGAACATGGATTGCAAGTTACTTGGTTTATAGTTACCAACCTTACAAAAGCAAATCCAAGAATAAGAAATTATGCTGATCCAAGAAAAATACTACTCCAGAAGAGTATCTTTGTCCGAAAGGCATTTCCGAAAGGCAAGATCAATCATCATTTGATCTTTTGTCATGTCGGTACTGAAAAATGTCAATCACATTGAATTCAATTCAATAGTAAATGACACTGCCAAAAAAGAGCCGCTAGCGCAATATCTTAGCACCATACCCTTAAGAATCTAGAAGATAACAATTCTTAGCAACTTAAAAGTCTTATGAGGCATCGTTAACTCAACATTTCCTAATCAAACAAATGACAAGCATCAAGGGGAGAAGCACCACAATTTCCTCTTTTGCGGGTAAGAGGATAAATACTGGAATAATTGGTTATGCAGATGACCTAGAATCTATGAAATCACACAACTATTAAACTGTTCATGTTATGCAAAATGCAAATAGATAAGACTTCCAAATAGGAAACGAAACTAGACTGAATAAATTTGTACACATGGGTCGATTTAGTATAAAAGAAAATAGTGGAGGCAGCATTGACGGGATGAGCAGCACCAGCAGAGTTATGCTACAGTCGATGAGCCCAATGCTCCCATTGCAGAGGATGAATTGGGAGACTTATCAAGGGAACAGTTATGTATAGTTTGTCTTATGAAGAGGAGGAGATCTGTTTTTGTTCCATGCGGTCATCTCGTGTCTTGTCAACGATGTGCATTATTTGCTGCACGAGAGGCTTCACCAAAATGCCCTCTTTGTAGGCAGACGTTCTCCAATTCAGTCCGAATCTATAATTCTTGATTCTATTCCTGCTAGTCAAAGGGTGGGAAGTCGTAATTGTTAGCTTTTCTTCCTTAAAATATTTGTAGAGAATTGGTGATTATTTTTTGTGTAGACAAGTAACAATGCTCCTCCCATAACTATGGCGTTGTTCTAAAAATTGAGCATTGTTAATTCTTTGGGCATGTACTAGAAGACAAATCAGGAGGATGCAATTCGTGTTACTAATTGGACATGAATACTAATGGATCGTTCATTCAGAATGTAACGTATCTCACACCACGAGACACAACAAGCTCTATGCAAGTAAATCCAGTTTGAGCATCCAATAAGAATTTGCCTCATTCGCTAGTTAAACTAATTTGGTATATTTGAAACATTTGGACAAATGGGTAGCAATTGCACCTGCAGCTCCCATGTATAAATAAGAAGAGTCTTACTCGTATGAACATCCTTGAGATCTCTTAAAACTTTCAAAAGAGGTACTGCACGAGCATCGCCTTATTTGATGTTAATTTCTACGTTTAAAAAAAAAAAAAACAAGGCTATGAAATATCCGATAGAAGTACCTGAATCTGTAATAGAAGACCGAGATGCAGGGTTTGGAAATCAATAATACTCTGAATCTGTAATAGAAGACCGACATGCAGGGTTTGGAAATCAATCATACTCATCGGAAAGAAAGAGCACACGGGCACAAACTCTGTTGGTTTGAATGAACTCGCTAATTTAACAGCATTTCTTGCTCTCTTTTCGAATTAGCAAAATTGTAAACATTCTTGCCTTCACAAAGTCCAGGGTTGAGATGCTTTAAACCAAGTTGTCCACTTATTTACCTACCCAAATATGTAGAGATTACACCAGCATATTCAGGATATCCAGGACAAGATCAGATACAACTCGCAATATAATTCGTTCTGGAAACCAAGTAGTGCCTTTAGAGGTCCTCAGGGCCACTGATTTCCTGCGCAAGAAAAAGTCTTTAACAGTCGAGACATATGGACAGTGACATCCTCCTTAGGAATAAAAGCTGTAAGACTCTGATTTTGTACCTTGTTTTGCAGCACTGCCCCATCAGGAATTTCCAACTTCACTCCGGGTTTTGCAGCAATGGTCACCTTTCCCTATATGACAAAGGGAGTATTAGCTCTTTGTCAAGGCTGAATCAACCAAACCATGATTGGCATCACCAGATACACATGGATGTCTCATTTCAGGGAAGCACAACCGACGATTGGGGAGAGAGGGGCAGAGGAGAGAGAAGCGTGAATGAGGTGGAGGAAATTGGCAGCTAGTGGGTTGAGCAAGGAAAGACGTTAGGTTAAATATGTCACGAACACATATGATTCATATTAACTTAGAGCATCCAAGACAAGTATGCTCATCTTTCTATCCTGCATGTTGATGTGTTGTATGCATTTCAAGAACATGGACTTAAGAGGGAAAAATGACCAAACAATGTTATAATATTCCAAAGTGAAATTTTGGTGTTGCTGGGCAAGCTTAAGTGAGATTGGAGGGAAGAGAATTCTAAAACTTGGGAGGGATTCCTAGAGTAAAGTGCAATAGCTTCTTTAGTTATGTCAAATCAATAAGTCATGGAAGGTTCCATAAAAGACCGCAGCATGCAGCCAAACAGATGCTGTACACCTCTTTGGAGAATGTTACATCAGCGTTGAAAGTGGAAGTCAAAGAAACATGCGAAAGAAGAAGGAAGTATCCCATTTGGGTGTAATAAAGTATGTCACCAATTACCTTGAGAGTAATGCCGGCACCAAACCATACATCACCTGAAACCTTCAGGCTATCGAGCTCGATAATGCTAGGAATTGACTTGAATCTGCTCAAGAAATTGCCAACCTGCCAACATCATAACAAGTCAGTCATCATCCCAAAAGGCAAGTGATAGCAATATCCTGCAAGTAAATCATCACCTTCTTAAATTCGGGGCCCAATTCAATTGAAGGATTTGAGGGATTTGTTCTAGCCTTGTTTCGGACAACAAAACCATCATCCAAAGTATAAAGATCTGACTGTAAGACAGCAAGAGATGCACTAAATGAGCTCCATCATTTCTTCATCTATTTCTTAAATAAATAATGGACTTAATCATACTAACCTGAACAAGAAGCAAATCTGAAGTCGCTTTCACTGGAAGGAACCTTGACCGAGGTACATTGATGCCGATAGCATTATCAAAGAACTGACGCCAAAAGAGACAAAAACTTAAAAGGATAAAATTTCAAGGAACATATTTTTTATGAGAAATCAGGCAAAGAATAATACCTTGATTGCTGCACCAGCCGCAGTTTCTAGCTGGAGAACTTTAATTCCATCCACTTCCTGGAATTCAAGACACATCAAAAACTAGGTCCCTGTCTATATAAGCAGCATCTTGCAATTATTTGCAGAAAGAGAAGCAGGATCCAGTATTATTATGTACCTTTGGATTAGGAATGATCTCCATCTTAAGAGCTTCAGCTTCCACAAGCCTTTTAATTGCCTTCAAATTAACCCACCTGTATGTGTCATGTCAGAGCTTGCTTCATCGTAATTACATACATGTAATGCCAAGAACTCACTTAGCATGACTTACAAATTGTTCGTATTGAAAATCTTGAACTTCTCAATTGATTTGAACTCATTGACCTATATCAAGCAAAAGAAACATAACATGTCTGCTAAGAATGAGTCAAGAAAAAAAGCTCATATAAAGTAGTAAACTTTAAGACTACTAATCAACTGAAATATCTGTCTTTAAAACACATCACATTTAAGTGATGCTGATCTTCAGACTTATAGTTTATTGGCTAAGAAGGAGAAAAATTCATCTTAAGAGCCAGTAAAACATCTCAAGACTCAAATGTAACAATATTTGAGGATGGCAGCCTTATTTGGCACAGAGGGAACTACTGTACCAACCAGATCGTTTTAAACCAAAAAAAATAAAAAACCGGAACAAGGTCATGAAAAAAATGCATGGAACCGTACTACACAAACAAATTCTGAAAGAGCCAATGCATGCTTCAAACCATGAAAATAAAGGAAAAGGAGAGAAAGGATTGCTCACGTGTTCATCAGGGACTTGTGCAATTTCCAAGAGCTGCAATAAGTGACAGAAGTATGTTAGTCATGAATCCCATTTCTCTTTGGACTTCAGTTCAAGTGAAAATCCAGCTTGTGATCACATCTGTGATTTTTCTGTCAAATAACATGTTCCATTCACAATTTTTCAAAAAAAAAAAAGTATGAAAAAGAGCACAACGTAAGTTTCTTTCTTTCAAAGAATTGCATTCCCACCAAACCCATGTCCATCCAGTGTTATGAAAGCTCGGATTAATAAAGTTATCTCTGAGGGGAATTGAAGAAGTCAAAAATATTGAAGTAATACATAAGCATTGTGGCACCAAATTAATCTGAAAAATATCCATGGGTGGAATCCTAAGATGTCAAAGTCAAATAAGGTTCCACTTTCAGATTTGCTGGGAAATGTAAGTGTGCTGAGACTTTGGTTATCTTAACCAAAACAATTGCACCTTTGATGTATTTTAGGCAGCTTTTAGCTCGTATCATAACTTGAACAACAGAAAGCTATCTCGCAGGAATAACTAACAAAGTAAATAGCGTTACTTACTTGAACCTTTCCCTCATAAGAAATGAGGGTACCACCCTTCACATCAGCTAAGGTCTTCGGAGTAACCTGCAGAATTGTGAGCAAGTAAATACAAATACCAATTTATTAAAGCAATCTTCATCACGATCCTCCTTGTCTACCTCCATACAGTACTCGTTCTTGTTTGTCATCAAATGATTTAAGATCTCTATGTGATTCAGTTAAGGTCCACAGAACAACTAAAAATTATCAATGGGCCCAATTGTCAAACTAAACTCGGGAAGTAAGAGACCACATGATTAAATCCAGAAACCAAAGATATCGAAAGGATACTCAGGTCAACAATAGCACCCAAGTTATCTGAGTTGGCAACAAAAACATATTCCTTGCCCTGTCAACATGAAAAGAGCAGGAAAAGGGGATCAGCAAATATAAAAAGATAAAAGGGGAAAGAACTGATGCTGATAGTGACAGAAGAAAACCTGTGAGAGCAAAGCATCAAGTTTTCCACTGTTCATCAAGGATGGGAATACGTCACCATGACCAGGGGGATACCTTTGTAAAGCATTTGAGATGGAAGAAAGGTTATATCAAAGATTTTCCATCAAAAGTTTATGACAAAGTTCCAATCAAGATGGTCGAATTCTGTCTATTTTTTTTTTTTTTGGTCGGAATCGAATTCTGTCTATTAAAAAGTATAAAAAGCACAAAAGAATCAAGAGATAGTGATTAGTCCGAAATTATTGTTGAAAAGATTAAAATCAAGGTCAACTGTCATGTCTATTAGGGCCAGATATTGGTGGCAAATAACTTCATGCATCAATTTTAATTTGCTCAAGCCAGCATTCATTCTTCCTACATCTAAGTTTCAGTGGAATTCAAAGGGCCAATGACTTGATACAGCAAATTGAAAGACCTATAACGACAGCCTCTTTCATCAAATGACCTGTCTCGAATCCCAAAAATTTAATGAAACAAGTATCATGATCATGAAAACTGAAGACTTTATGCTTGATGTTTAACCAAATTTTACCATCCATCTTTTCCGGTCTGTCCTTTGCAAGGCAGAGGCGTAAAATCATCAACAACCAAACGGGGATACTGGCTCTGTAGATCAAGATAGGAATGACTTAGACAATTCTAGAATGAACTCAAACGTAGATAGCAAGCAGCTAACCAATATTTTGCATCACAAACCTGATTAAAAGTATGAATCTCGATATTTGAGTTGGCATATTTTTCAACAATCTACAGCAAGGGGAATGCGTCGATTAGCAATCAACATAACTAAATGATCAACAAAAAGGTAGGGTGAAAGCCGTTCACCTTCAACGTATCATCATGGGTGTTAAAAGAGTTCATCAGAAGCAAAGGAACATTGCACCCATATGTAGTGTTTAGATTCTACATGAACAGAAGGAAGATGTGAGCAGAAGAAATAGAGCGGAGAAAACACACTGCACTACATGGAAAATGAAATAATATTACCTCGATTTGGATAACTATAAGGTCAAGAAATGTCAATCCATTGCGTACTTCTATGACGGATCTGCATCGCGGTAAAAACATGCAATATAACACATAGGCAGCTTATAAACACAGACAAGGATTATTAACAACTCTCCAAGTATGTAGTGTAAAATCTCCAAGGAAGCTATATTTACAGCCTTACCAAATACTACAACTAAATAAGATCAAGGACCAAGCAGAAAAGCAAACACATTAGTGAGATCACAGATCTCAGAACAAGGTGGTTAAAACTTTGCCAAGTAATGATTTCTTTTTGTGCTGGTAGTTTGGAAGCAAAGTTCTGTCATACGGAATTTTTTAAGCTCAGATTCATCAGATATGATTTCTCTTCGATTCAACTTGTTTTTTTCTGTCAAAGTGGTGGCTTCTCCGACCAAGTGAGAATATTCTTGCTTTCTCTTCATTCTTCTCTTTTTCTTTTCCTTACATATCCTTTGCACTTTATTCTTTTCTTTGAATAAAGTTCCCTCACTTTTCAAAAATAAGGGAAAAGTCATCTAGATACCACACGGGTCCCTTGATGAACGATATTTTTGCACAACAGAAATGAGAAAAGAAAGAGCATCTAATTGTTGCATTTTCAAGTATGCCTCATCGACATTACTTGCAGGTCAAGCAACGAAAATTTACATATTTCGGAAATTCTTTGGAGGCTCTAGGAGAAAAAAGAAGCATGCACCTTGCATCCCTTTAAGACATGCACAACTAGGTGATGGTAATACCTCATGATGCATGTATGAACTAAAAGAAAAGGGCAGACGTCAATATCATTTGGAAGAGAGCAGTTGGCATGATTTACATGTCCTACCAGTGCAAACACATTATCCTAGAATTCTACAGCAACAACAAAATGAAGCATCAGTAGTAGTCGACCAATCAGATCCCTAAAAAATATAAGATGAGAAGGCCTACTTGGGACCAGTACAACCCATCGTAGTTCCTAAACCACCATTGAGCTTCAACACAACAAGCTTGTTCAAAAGGTTCTTGGTCGCCGCAGGATCTGCAGAATTTTAGAAATCATGATCTCATCGGTGGGAAAAAAGAATAAGGCCTGGTGACCACAAATCAGGCTACACAGCATGGAAACCAAAGTCCATGCAAATCGAATAAGATGATTGCTAGCAGGTAAAGTTACTACCCTCGGGAACAGGCGCCAAGCTATCATAAGGGACGACAACTTCGTCAGTGGGCGTCTGGATCTTGCTCCATTCAACATGTTGAGCTTCACCACTGAAAACGCGAAGAGTCTCGATTGATTTCCAAAAGGTAAAATGAAGATGAAACAAAAAAAAAAAAAAAGAAATTGCGCGATCGACACCTGAGATAGCGCGACACGAGGCTGATGAATCCATTCTTCTCATTCTCGCTGCGAAACAGAAACAGAGTGAGAAATCGGACAGGTAGGCAGAAGTTACTAAAAATCAACAGCCAAACAGCGAATCAACCGAACGCAAATCAACCGGAAGATGGACCGCGCGCTCAATTTCGGCGGATCATAACAAAGCACATGACACACACAAAGACACGCAGCACAAGAGCTGGAGGGACCTGATCTGAGCGAGGCCAGAGACGGCTGATTTGAGCTGGGAGAGCTTCTGAGCATCGGAGGCGCTTAGAGTAGCGGCGGCGGCCATTGGCGACTACGGAAGAGCTCCGGATCCGAGAAGAGATATCGAGAGAGATGAATGTGGCGAGAGTGTTGAACACAAGGTGAAGGTGGTGGTGTTGAGATTCGATTGGGCTCTGGAGACGAGTGAAGGTTATAAGACGGAGATATAAGAGTGTGACGACGGGGGAGAATAACACAAGTGTAGCCGATCCTGGCCGTTGCTATTCGATGGCGTAGAGAGAGAATATGCAGGCGAATATGACGCCCAGCCCACTGGTTATCAAGATCTGCCGCCTCCGACGGGCGTGTAGACCGCGCGCCCCTAGGGTCCGCTAATTGAAAGTCGCCATTTTCAGATAAAACCCAGGACGGCCTTTATGTTAAAAAGTCGTTCATTACAAATCCTCCTTAAAAAAATGAAAATATCCACAGATTAAAAAAAAAGAAATGTGAAGGGAAAAAAATTGTCTGAAACGGTAAATTAACTACAACATTTGATGCCTGAAAAATGGGCTGGATCATCTAATCTGGACTGAAGATAAGCACGAATTAGGTTCAGTTGGCCCTAAGGCTAAAGTAGAGAACAGATCATGAAAGAGGGAGTTTGCAGTACTACGATCTTCAAAAGTCAAATTTGCTTATTTGGTCCGAGCTGATTGAATTCTCTAGTAAGACTTTCTATTTCTAAAGTTCTGTAGACATTTAGATAATCACATTTCTTTCTTTTTTTATTCTACTGCTCATATTCTTCCTTGAGGTATGTAATTCTCATGCATGTTGTTACACCTAACATCAATAATTTGATAACAAACATAAAAATGAAAAACCCATGAAGCTTTAGGGTAATCAAAAGAAAAATTACTAAGAAAATCATAAACCTATTGCAATTGAGTATGTTTAGTTATATAATTTTTTTCAATTAATTAGTCGTAAGACTTTTGACAATATATCAATTTAGCTCGTCTAGTCAATTTTGGCTAGAAATAACCAACGTGAACTCTAGCCATCTTACGTAATGTCATCGGCTTTGGCATGGACAAATTTTATAATTTTTTTAATCATTTATCCTCTCCTTTTTTCATTGTGGCCGACAAGGTTGACCTCACCTATGCCATATGTGGTGAGAGCTCGAGCTGGGTGAGGTGCAACCTCATCAAATTTGGCAAGGATCAAGCCTCACCAAGGGTGGATGAGGCTCATCCGAGGCTAGCAAGGTCAACCTCGCATGCCTCACCTCTGGCCGATCACCAAGGTCCAGCGGCCAACTAGAGGAAGAAAGAAATAAAAAAATAAAGAAAATTTTATAAGAAATTAGTCAAATTAATGTTGGTCATATTACATGGGACAATCGCATTTATAATATTGGTTTCCAATCAAGATTGACCATATAGACTGAACTGATACAAAAACAAAAGATTTAAGATTGAATTACAATTGTAATAGGTTTAATTTTTTTTGGTAATTTTCTTGTTATATAAACATCAAATCAAACCAGCTCAGTCTCAATGCGAGAGTATCAGTTTTCATCGAACAAGTCTGATCCAGACCAATCCTTTCTCCTGCAAGCAAAGACAAGTTTTAGCTAAAATTTAATTTGATGGGTTCAAGATTGGGAAATTATTATTTTATAGGATAATTGTTGATTTAATGGGCAAGTTGTTAATTTTATGGTTGCCAATTAACAAGTTTTTCGTTGACTTTTTTTTTTTAGTCGAAAAGTTTTCGTTGACTTCGAGGCTCCTAATTGACTACCTAGTAGCCGGAGGTTGTTCTGATCGATTTTTATTACCGTCGTTTGATCTTCTAAGGTGACTACTCCACCTCGGAGAGTTTAATCCAAAATATTATGCATTCGGTTCTAGCTAAATAAATTTAATCCTACTTATTATACATCTTAATAGTACCATTGATTACAAGTCCTAGCTCTATGATTATTAAGTGCATTCTTGGTGAATGGTCGTTATTTGCTCACTTATAGCACTTATATAAATATAGGCGCGATCTTATTTCGTGCAAATGAGACTCGAAATCAATAAATATATTAGATTTTTGTCAAGTGAGTGAATTTCTATCTTGGGTCTTTTTTATATCTAATTCCTTCGGTGATGAACCAAAAGTTCTTTATCTTTTGTTGATGGTATTCCTTTAAGTATGGATGGTGAACTCTGTATATCCTAAATCATTTATGGGGGCAAATCCTTCAACTCTTGATAGTGAGCTTCATCTATCTTGATCTTCATCCTTAACTCGTGACAAACTACTCCGTGATTTAAAATACATCCTCATCACTCACTCTCTCTCTATCCCTGCAATTTTAATTCATGTATGATTGGTTTTCTCTTGGCTGGGCAAAAGGAGTGATATTCTCACCAAGCCATTCACAAGTCAAGATAAAAAGTTCTCTTGAATATGTAGTAGCGTACTCACTAAAGTATAGGAAGGAAAAAAGTGTAGATAGGAACCGTGGATAACTATGAACAAAGGTGAGGAGAATAAACGTATTCTCCAAGGAACCGCATGGCCAAAGCTGCGAACCCAATATTTAATAAAAAGTAACATTCAAAAGATTCGCTATAGAGCATATGTTCTCAGGAGGAAATGGTACTCCGTCTCGGGTTTCGAATTCTCTTTTTTCACCCGAGACTTCCATCGCCATAAGTATCATGATAAAGTATACTAAAATTAGGTAATGAAGGAAGCGGGTTCTTATTTTTCTCAAACGGAAGAGCGGATTGTCGGCATCTAAGTCTTTTCTTTTAAGAGGAATTATTGATTCAAAGCACTACTGCTCCTTATTAGCCTAAGCTGCAGATTCCTCTGCACCTGGCGAAGTCCGATCGATGGACATTCAGGGTACGCTCCGATTGACCCGACGAAAGGAAGAGAAAAGGGCAGAGCTGGAAAATGATTAAGAGGGAGGGGGAAGATCCAATCGAAGAAGGCCGAGAGAATAAAGCCTCCGAGCCCAGCCCAAGATTAGCTCCGGACACCAACTCCTTGGCGCCGCTGAATTTTGCACTGTAAAAGTGATTATTAGCATTGAGATTTCGATAATGAATAAATAGAATGCGCAGCTTTCGTGTTGTACATAATTAATGTCGTGAAAATCGAAACATTTCTAGTTCAATGCGCTCAACGAGTGTTAGAGAATGGTCATTGACGGAGGGGTTTTCCTATTGAATAAAGAAGTGCTGAAGGGGTATCGCTCTCCGTCTCTTGGTGTCCGCAAGCGCTTTTTCTCTCGAAATCAAGTAGGCGAATCCATGGTTAAGTGGAGAAACGGGTGGTCAAAGCTTACGTGGTTTTTGGCACCAGGTCGAGAGGAGAAATAGGACTGGGGATCCAACAAAAGGCAAGATCCAAAGTATAGCATTTAAATTGCTTTTATATGGTTTGAGGACCCATAATTTGACTAGCCTAGCTTTTCTATGTAATTGGAAAAAGTATAAATCCTTCTTCGATTGAATTAGAGAGGCGAATTAGACCGTCACGCAAAAGTCGGCCCGATACACCATCATGTATCCCGAAATAGATGACTTAGAGAGAAAGTCCAGTTGCACGGCAGACTCCGAGGCCATGATGAACTGAATTTCATTCTCCACGTTATCAACGGGCTCAACTCAACCACGCTCGCTCGTAAGATCCTCCGGTAGAAGCCAATTTGACCCGAGCACCCGACCCAAAGCCCACGGATCTACGACACGGGCCCCTACCCCTTCCCGTAGCTTCAGGAGCGCGGGCCCCGCAAATTTCCTGTCCGCTTCGCGATCCGCAAAAGGAGAGAGCTAGAAAAGGACGACGGAATTTAACCTTAAACGGGGCAAACAGAGGTAGGACACGTGCCCGCCAGTCACTTCGTTCTACATTCATCCGTTGCGAACTTTTACTTTTTTTCCCTTTTCTCTGCAACAAGACCTGGACAGCCTATAAATATTTTTTTGCGACATTTAAGGAATCGCCGAGGAAAATAATCTAAATGGAAACGGTCGTGCGGTCGTGATTAACATCAAGCCCACTAAAGCGCGCGGACAGAAGCAGATGCCGAACCGAAAAAGCGTAAAGAGTCTGGTTGGAATTTCGGCAATCGCGATCGCGACTAATTGACAGCTTAAATGAAAAGAGGGGAAAAGGCACGATGAATCTCAGCCACTCGTTTCGGCACTCGGTTGACCACACGTAAAGCCCAAAACGCCCCGGCGGGGTCCCACCCACCAAACCGTGCGCCCCAGGGGGGAAAAAAAGCACAAGAGCGTCCGGGCCCATTAGCCACGTGTCGAGATCGCGTTGGGTCGTTCTGGACAGGCCCTCCCGTGAAAGCGAAAAAAGAGTGCATTGTTTTTCTTTTCTTTTCCTGCGAAGGAAAAGGAATATCTGCTGGAAAGATCTTGAGCCTCATGTTTCAAAGTGTTGACGGGAGCCTTCCCAGGTCCGTGACACCTGTCACCGCCTAATCGCTTTTGCTTTCCTATATCCGCCATCCAACCAAGGAAAACGTGAATTCACACAAAACCCCCCTGAAGTTCCAGGGTATTACACGTTTGCCCTCGAAGTTTCATCTCCCCCACAATATCCGCGTGGATTTTTTATTTTGCTACAGTTGCTACTGCCGAGGTTTTTCTTCTTCTTTCTTCCCATTAGCAGATGCAGTGCACTTGAAAAATAAAAGAATACTCTCGAATCATTCTTTTCAAAAAGAATCTCTCTGTTATTCTTATTCGTCGTGAAAAATGGAAATGTATTGAAAATGGAGGAAGACCAAATTGACTCCGATATTAATAATAGAAAAATAAATATGATGAAATTAGAAATGAAAGATCTCCAAGTTTTTTGAGATGCTCCAAAGTCCACATGAGCATCCAAAATCGGGTCAAATCTCACGTTTTAGCCAAATTTGATGAGTGCAGCTACTTTATGGAAATCGGACAAGATAAGTCAATAAAACACACTCCGTATAAAAAGGAGAATAGTTTCGACGGTGGTTGAATGTTCAAAACGATTGCTCATCATGTAAATCTAAAGGCAGAATTAATATAGAAATAGTTAAGACATATTTGAAATTCTAAGAGGAAATGATGTCCTTCGTGTTTAAAATGAATAATTAACTGAGATCTAATGTGTTTTTCAAATACTTCTCGCTGGTCAATCATCTTTTGCGGTAACGAGTGTTTAAATTATAATGAAAATCCAACTTTAGTGCTTCCCGGTTTTGCTATTTACATATCTTTCCTTTTTTTTAATTATGGCCTTTCTCTTAAAACTATTAATAAATCCATCAATTTCTATTTATCATTGCCGTCCACTTCTTCTATTACCGATGCTTTAGTTAGTTTATCTTTATCTCCATGTACTTTATCTATTTCCTTTTTTTTAAAGGGAAATCAAGGACAAAAGTGCAATTTATTATAAAAAGCGATGCGAAATACACATGCTAGGAGAATACGTAATATGGGATTAATAGCCGAAACAAAATGGAAGCTCGCGACTAACCCCACGTTGGTCCGGAAAAGCTCGTGACTTTTGGGGTAAACATGCGCTAATTCGAAGGTCAGGGGAGCTTTGTGTAATTTCGTCACGAAAAAGCGCATCACTGCTCACCAAACCCCAACGCAATGACTTGTGGCCAGGATTTTTCGGGATTATTTTAATCGGGGGTGCTCCCCTTTTTCTTTTTTTGATCCGAATTATTTTAATGGTGTTAGAGAGGGACAAGAGGAAGAAGAAATACGAGTGGTCCAGAGCCATCCAAAACGTAATCCGCCCCCTCTCTCTCTTAAAAAACAAAAAGGTTACACGTGGCGGGCGGTCATTGTGGAGGGCGGCTAGTGGGGCCGCTGACGTGGAGAAAAGCGCAAGGGAAAGTCACCTGAGACCAGCTCATCCGACTCATCCTCATCTCCATCCCTTTTCCATCCACAGCTCTTGGCCTACCCCACTCTCTCTCGCTTTTTGCGTTATTTTCATAGGCTGCAGATATATATATTTTTATTTAAATTATCTCTTCTTCGTATAAAAACATCGTCGAATATCTCGAATTTGAAGGGGGGACAACTTGGACTTCTCTTGTCTTTATCTGGGGTGGGTGTGTCGATTGTCGTTGCACGAGAGTAGGGATAGAGTCATACTCGCTCATAGAAGACACCATAGTAGCCAAAAATGCAAAGCACTGATTGACCTAATTGATGTTGAATCCGATTTTAAAATGGGTGCTTTCGAATCATCCATACAATCGTGAATCATTACTCGTTAATTCCGTTATAATTACTTAGTACTTTTATCCCGTTTGTATGCTTTTGAATGACTGCATGTTGATTAAGGAGATTCTTTGTAATTGACTCCGATTTTGCTATTCTAGTTTTCCCTTCAATATGGAATGCTTCATGGGATTAGTGTTGATTGCAAACGTAGAAAAAGATGTTGTGAATTATTCAAGACATGTAACGTGTGCTGTGTACACAATAAATATATAAATCCTACGTAAGGGAGCAACACCAAGGAGAAATGGATCATTTAATTTATTTACTGTAACAATGCTCCGATATAACTAACAATGTTAACCCTAAAGTATAAAGAAATAAACCTTTGCCTATCTTTTTTTATCAATACAAGTGATATCGTTTGCATATGTAAAGACATAATAAATTGTATATTGAAATAATGATAATTTTATATCGGGATAAATTAATTGAATTGTATCCGCGATAGCTGTAAAAAGAATACATTCAGATTTAATGAAATAATAATAAAAATTTTGTTTGGAGCACTTAACATAAGAACACGGATTTGCTCGAGCGTGTATATGTGAAATGATAAATGCGCATTTATTGTTTTACTCGAATCCAAAATTTAACATATTCAGTTTATCTTTGGTCTATATCATTTGTCGTATTGATTGGTTACTACATACACCGCGCAAAAGAAGGTAATTTTTAAACACCCACATGTTATGTGCAATAACAAATGCACATGACTAATCTACCCGAATTGAAGATTTAACATTTGGTCGATGTCACTTACTAAGTTGATTAATTATCACATTTGTCACGATTTTTACATGCTTATATCGGATTTAAAGTACGAATTGCGATCAAAATCAGTTTTTTTTTTGGGGGGGCCGTGGCGATCAAAATTTAGCTTAATAGCCTTTTCGGGAACCTCGGGCGATGCATGCGGGGAGAGACGCGGAGGAAGGAACTCCTGTAATCCACACAAGTGCAAATCCCACCTGTTATCCACACGTGGCAGCTCCAGACGGCGAGTGGTGCCCGCTCTGGTTCGGCGGGCGAGTGGGGGTCGGGCGCGTCATGTGCTCGCTAATTTTTCGCCCACCGAATTTAACACGCTGCGCAACGAAAAGCTTAAGAGAGAAGGGGGGAGAGAGAGAGAAGATAGAGGGCCACGTGTCTACGGCTCTTCGCGACGTGAGCCACGAGATTCCGTCTGCGTTCTCGAGCAGTCTCTCGGGTGTTCTTTTTGGCGAGAAATGAGAAGAAAAAGGACACAAGCTAAATGTTTCCGCGAAAAATCGGCTCTGACGTGGCGTCCTCCGCTTTTTATCTTTTCGGCCATCATCACCAAACTACACTCTCTCTCCTCTCTCTCTCTCTCCCTCGCACAAATCCAGTTCGATCTCCCCAGAAAAGGCACACATTCAATTCAAGCTTCTTCCCCTCACTTCCGCTCTCTCTCTCTCTCTCTCTCTCTCCGTGGGTTCATTCGGTTCCTGATTGGAGCTTTTCAGCCGTCCTCCTCTGTTTCTTCTTGCGGTTTATGAACGATTTCCGCGCGCGGTGCTTCTCCCCCTTCCAATCGGTGCTCCTTTCAGTTCACGTAAGCTGCTCTACGAGTTGGAATTGCTTTTTCTGCATCTGAAACCGGTTACTTTACTTCATCTGGCCATCCCTTTGCCTTTTTCTCTTCTTCTTCTTTTTTGGCTGTTTGGTGGGTGAAAACTGAAGTTGCTGTTCTTGGTGTGAACAGGTCTCCAACTACGGTGGTAAATCGAGGGTCTCCGCTTTGAAGCGGGTGGTTTCTCTTGGTCCTTCGGAGCACGAGAACTGAGCCAAAGAAAAGGCTTGTACGGTCAGAACAAGAGGGACGGCGGTGGTTTTAAGGGATCCGGATCGGTGGTTGAACAGAGCCGTTCGATTCGAGCACAGAGGAAGTCCAGAAGAGAAACGTTCGTCTTAACTCTTCTGGGGTTCGGAAAAACGAGATCTTGCATGGTGTGTGTTGATGCCGATATGACCGTACAGGTATAGATATTTGCAGCGTGACACGATTTCTGTCATATTCTTCGTTCAGGCCACTCAGTCTCTGTTTCTGAATTTTCCGCGCTTTCTTGTCCCCCACAGTCAGTTGATTTTGTCAGTGAAAATTGCTTAATCTAGCAACAGATTTACAATTTCTCACGTTTGTTCTTTTTAAGAAAAAAACAAACATTGGATTTCATTTTTTTGAAGAGAGCGACGATCCTGCTCGCTAAATCCGTCGAGACAGTAGATCTAGCTTGTGAAGCTGATCTATCTCTGTGTTCTGCAATGGAGCAGGACCGTCGAACAAGTTTCGCGGCTGAAAGTTTCAGCGTTTCTTGGGGAATTGACTATTCTTAGGAATTATGTTTTTGTCATGGACCCATTTTTTAGGCCGGAAGTCATCGCCTTTCAAGAATTTTTATTCACAAGACTGTAGAGAAACCAACGAAACAGTTGATGAAACTTAATTTTTTGAGACCAATTTTGGGACAATTTATCTTTTCTAAATCTTTGATAGCCAGAGACGTGCAAGAAGATTTTGCTGATGCTTTTTGCTTTCTGGCCATAAATGGTGTTGGCTAAAAAATGTGCATCCTGTAGAAGTACAGCCAATTCCTTTGGCTTTTTGGGGGACACTGCCAATCCGCTATGATTGGAAGATGCATTTTGTATCGATAAGTTTCCCCCGTTGTCAAATTCACTTTTGTTGCTGATCAATTGATTGGGTTTCTATGGCGTATGGATACATTTCCACATAAAGGTCAATCCACGTGCTTTCATTGTCATCCAAATATAGCAAGTGTGATTCTTTGTAACACTGCTGCTGATGTGCTCAAAAGATTCATCACTTGCTGGTGCTCATTGACATAAGTTCGTGACCTGGTGTTATTAATATTCCTAATCAGTGGAAAATTCGCCAGGTTGCTGTTGCTCATAAATTTTGGTTCCTGTGCTCAATTGATATATTTAGTAGAAGTGAAGTCAGTCTTGCAGTATAGCTTATATGGGTCCTTACAAAATTGTCCACTGTATGCAATTCAGCATTTTTGTTGTACAAAATTTTTGAGAGCCACTAATTTCTTAGATCAAAATTCCAAGGGGGGAAGAGGATATGGTGAATGTAGAGATTGATATGTTAAATGCAAGATCACTTCCTCTATTTCAATTTTCAGATTTTCATGATTATAAAGCAGGGTTCATTAACCTTTATTGCTATTATTGTAGGATAAAGGTGGCAGTGCTCACCCAAGCAATAAGATTGTGGGAAGCAACGAAATGTCATTGAGTGATAGCCTCCGCTTAATAACCAGTATCTCGCTAAAGGAGCAGTTTTCTTGTGCAAATGACTATGCTCCCAAGGTCCACTATCCCTACTCTACTGGACAAGCTTTAGTTTCTTTTTGCTACATTTTATCCCTGTTCAATTCGATTTACTCATCATTTTGATCTCAATAGGTAAGAAAACCTTACACCATCACGAAGCAGAGGGAGAGATGGACAGAAGAAGAGCATAAAAGGTTCCTTGAAGCTCTTAAATTGTATGGTCGTGCATGGCGGCAGATAGAAGGTAATTGATGGGGATAATAATCTTCTCGCATGTTAATTTCATTGGTTTCTCTTGCTCACTAGATAAACTGTTTCATCTCTGTTCAGAACATGTCGGCACCAAGACTGCTGTTCAAATTCGGAGCCATGCTCAGAAATTTTTCTCAAAGGTTTGCTGCTACTATTCCAGTACCCATTCTCTACGAAAATATGTGTCCGTTGACTGAAGTAAGTCTGATCTTTTATGACCTGAGGTATTCCACTGATCATAGAAGGGATGGCTTTTGCTATTCTCGATCCTCTCCTGATTCTGCTTGTTTCAATGTGTGACAGGTTGTTAAAGACTCTAGTGATAGCAAGGTGGAACCCATTGAGATTCCTCCACCGCGCCCGAAACGAAAGCCTATGCATCCTTACCCACGTAAGCTTTTGGTTCACACGAACAACAAGGAATGCTTGCCACAGGAGCAGCCAATTAGGTCTGGATCTCCGAATTTCTCCATCTCTGAACTGGAGAACCAATCGCCCATGTCGGTGTTGTCCACTTTAGGCTCAGATGGTTTGGGTTCCTCTGGTGCAAGCACGCCCAGTGGTAGCTTGTCACCGATTTCCTCGGGAGGTGCAGCGTGCCGTGCTAGTCTGTCGCTCTTTGAACCAATTATGCTAGCTGAAGAAAATGGCCCAATCACTAGTGAGGTATGTTAAACCTAGAACTAATTAGCCTTGCGGTGAGCTTGTTCTTTTTAGACTCTTTATCTTATGGCATGTTTCTGGATTGTAGAAACTCGAGCTGTATACTAGGGGATGTGAGGTCTTAGGAGGTGCCGTGGAGGAAGTGCCTTCCCGAACCCTCAAGCTGTTTGGCATGACTGTATCTGTAACAGATTCACATTGGAAATCTTCTTCAGCTGTCAAGTCGGAATTGAAAGAAATGAAACATCAAGATCCTCTTTCTCAGGATACTATATCCACTACATCATGTGCAAAAACGAATCAGGTACTTCACCTGGTGCAGAGACGTGACATAACCACTGATCACATGGAAGCTGGTCCTGCTCCTTCAGCGCCTTGTTCGAATCTTTATGACAATTTGGCAATCTCTCTGTCGCCGTCTCTCAATAAAGTGGCTCCACGAACTACTTGTGCAGACATCACCAAAAATGGGATTTCAGAATCCGCAAATGGCATAACTTCCAACACGTTCCATAGTGGCTTCGACTTAAAGCTCGGTTTCCTTTCAAAACCGAGCAACACCCTGGCCCCTGAACTAACAGCGAGGCAAGAGAGACAAGGAAGAGGATTCATGCCTTATAAAAGGTGTATTGCGGAGCAGGAGACACAGCCCTTGGGGATGACCGGCCAAGAAAGGGAAGTACGAAGAGTACGCCTTAGCTTGTAGTGCGGCCTCCTTGTTGTCACAGCGCTCTTGAGGGCCTTGGAATTGCAATTTTTTAGTCTGTTATCCTGACCTTCCACTCCCCCAAAATCTCTCAAGGATGTGTAGGTTCCTATATAAATGCCTGTATTCCCTAATTTGCCTAATGTCTAGTTGCTTCCTTTTTGATTCCCGAAGTTAGTGGTGCTGTTTTCTGCAGAAGATAATTGTATGAGAGGAGGACCAATAAATCGAATGAAGTCTCTCAGCTTTCTTGTAATTTCTTCGACCTCATACTTGGGCTCAGGAAGGGAGAGCTGGTGTTGGTATCCTGGCAATGACAACTTCAGGAGTTACTCTTAAAATGCTTTGCTTAAATCTCGTTAGGATTGTCTTTTAACAATTGGTGATGGGAGTTCAGTTTCCCACTCGGGTCGTGTCTCTGTCGTCACGAACGGACAGATCATGCTTCGTTAGGTACCTTCAACGCTTCAACTCCTCTTCTGTGCAGCTCATCAGCTGCGACGTCGACTTCGCTCCGTTCTGTTTTCATGTCAGGGCCCAGCAAGAACTTAAACATTGAATGATTTCCGAGCCCGAATCTGGACTAAAGCCCAAGCGACTCCTATCGTCCCTCTTGCAAACGAAGTTGGAACGAAAGGCTTTCATGATAAGAAGAAAAGAATCAAGAGTCACTTGGCAAATTTCCCGGAAAATCTTCACATTCGCTCCCGAGTTGGACTCATGCCACGCGTCCTTGAAGTTTTGTTCCCTCGTGCCTCCATGTCGGCTCCGAACTTGCTCAAAGTGCGATCAGTCACGCGAGACTCCTCGATCCATATAAGAATGTCTCTTATGGAATTGAAGTAAAACTTTCTTTCGGCCGGAAGACGTGGATGTTTGATCGGAAGGGAATTGGAAAGAGAAATATGAAGATTACTCTGAACAAATTCGAAGCTTGTGGGGCTACCTATTCTGGACTGAATTGAAAGGAATTAAAAATGGATTGGACAATATGAAATTGAGCCAAACTTGGGGGGACGACGAGAGAAAAACTTCCTCAAATTTTTCAAAAAAAGCAAGTGTTTGCACCGACATAATTGGTTTCTAAAATTTTAATTTATTTAATAAGATCTCTCGAATTTTTAGTACTTGTTTGATTTCATTCTTGGATTGCATGAAAATGCTCAGCTTATATACTAAATTGAATATGTATAATGAATTATATCGGATAAATTAAAGAAAAATTAGAAATAATATTATACATTATGTTAAAGTTTACGGATCATATTGAATATATTGAAGTCCAAAAATTATATTATATATAAATTCAAAATCTAGGGACAATTTATGTTATTGGCCGAATGAATGATGGGGACAAAATGACAGTGGGCCTAACTCAAGGGGCGATAAGAGAAAAACCTTCACGAAATTCCAAAAAAAAAAGCTAGTGCTTTCGCTTTTAATGGGAAAGCAAGAAAAAGCAAGCGGGAGCACTCATAGCAGTGAGCTGCGAGCTCGAGCACTGAGCACACTAGTCCATCCATGGAGACGAAAAGGTAGAAAGAGCACTCATCTAGAACATCAAATCACAGCTTCTCCATAGCTGTTTCGCGCTCTTTCTCCGTCTCTCTCAAGCGATGTCGCCTTCAACTCTAACCCTGCAAACCCTAGCTCTTCTCCTCGCTCTCGCGTCCCCATCCACGTGCCACACCCCCACGGCGTCGTCTTCCTCCTCCTCGCCCTCCCGGTCCTCCTCACTCTCCGAGTGGAGATCCGCCCGGGCCACCTACTACGCCGCGGCCGATCCCCGGGACGCCGTAGGCGGCGCGTGCGGGTACGGCGACCTCGCGAAGGCCGGGTACGGCATGGCCACCGCGGGGCTCAGCGAGTCCCTCTTCGAGCGCGGCCAGATCTGCGGCGCGTGCTTCGAGCTCCGGTGCGTCGAGGACCTCCGGTGGTGCATCCCCGGGACCTCGCTGATCGTCACCGCCACGAACTTCTGCGCGCCGAACTACGGGTTCGCCGCCGACGAGGGCGGCCGCTGCAACCCCCCGAACAAGCATTTCGTGCTCCCGATCGAGGCGTTCGAGAAGATCGCCATCTGGAAGGCCGGTAACATGCCAGTACAGTATCGCAGGTAACCCTTGCTACCTCAACCTATTTCTCTTGGTTAAAACGTTTCAACGGTCTTATTACGTTTCGATCGACCTTGTACTCTTATATTGGTAATAATCTAATAAAGAAGACGCTCTCATATCTTTGCTCACTCGATATATGATGCCTGGACTTTTGTCCTTGATCCTCACTTGATGAGTCTGTCTGCTTTGCGAGCCAAAAGAGCTAAACGAAAAAACGGAAATCTTGCTTGCTTAGTTAATATAAATTTGTTTCGTGCGCTATTAGAGACTCTGCTACTCCTGCAAAAGGTGCTAGTATCACCGCATCTTTTCTTTGTGTATCTTTTTCACGAGTCTTTCTTGATTTTATTTGGTGTAAACCTACGAAGTGGGGCAAGTTTTGGCATGTCTGAGAGGTTGTATCCTGCCTGTGGTGAGTTGAAAATGAGGCGCTATAACTTTTTGGGGCAGGGAAATGGAAAGGAAACTTTATTAGATGAGGGTGATATTGTTTTAAATCGGAAGTGTGTTTCTTGCTAATTTAGTGCTATTCTATAACTAACGGTGGGTTGGGGTCGGATTATGGAAGTGCCCTTCTACTTGAATGTTCATCTTCATCGGGACCAAATATTGATTAGAATAGATTAGTCTAGAGGAGCCTCTAGTTTATATATTTGGTGATTAGATTAATTCAAATGGCGACATCATTGACCAATTTGCTGCTAAATAAATGTTATGTGATGAATAAGGTAATTCCTCTGAATTAGGTTGGACCAGGTGGGTCAGCTTTTACTATATTAATAAATATCATGTTTCAGTGGTAGGTTTTCTCAATGGCATCATGTAATCGTACTTCTTCCAGTTTCATCTACTATCTACTTTTCACTTGGAATCTTTGATGTACTGTGAGTGGCGTAGATGGAACGAACTTGCATTTTTTGGAGCTGCAAGCTAAGATTGCATATGTCTGAAAAAGCCATTCAATTTTCGTTTTGCTGAAAATTAATCTGATGTTTCCATAGATTTTCTATATTCATGGACGTAATTTTTAATTTTCTTTAGACATGAAAATTTGTCAAGAAATTGGAATTTACATCTCATGTGGTTAGAACAATTGGAAAACATCCTTTTGTTATTCTCTAGAGCTCTTAAAGATATGTTTATTGTATGCACAATTATAGAAAACCAGGCTTTGTGGGAAAAATAAAGTTTTGAAGAAGTCCTTATTATGGAAGGATGACTAGTTACTTAATAGAAAATAAGCAAATCTATATTGGAAAATTTCTTTTCTATCTGTAGTCTACCTCCTTTCAGAAAACGAGAAGATTGAAATGCTTCCAAATAATTACCCAAGTAGTTTAACGGAACAACTGACCGAAAGGATCTGTTTGTGGATGCAAGGAACAGCACTGGTTAAAGATACTACAATGAAAATAGGTAGCACATTGGTTGGAGAGAGTACCCAGCCCGTTTGGCGTGTGAAAATTCTCCACATACTTGTTTCCATTGTTGTTTGAAAAAGAAAACATATCAGGGGGATGTTGTTTGGTTGAATTTGGTTGAATTTGGAAGCAGTCGACATTGCAAATGTGACAACACACTGTTTTCTAAAGTTATGCTTAGACCAAAAGTTTAAGTATTTTGTATCCGTTGGAAAACATATGATCTTCATGAAACATGTCACTAACCTGCTCTGCACAATACATGTGTACATCCGTCTTTTGCACTTGTCCTCCGAATCAATCGTCATGATCTGTTAGCTGATGGTTGCTGGGTGACCAATGAAGACACCAATGCGGACTCTGCTCTCTCTCTCCTCCCTACCTCACTCTGGGGAGGCTTCAGAAAACGAAGTTCAAAGGAAACTTCCTTTCTGAAGGCCGAAACTTTATCTTCAGCTCCCAGAAGCTTCAAGGAAACTTTCCAACTCCTTAAATCTTTCACCCTCAATGTAAAACAAGAAGACATGTTAACTCAAATATTGACACTGAGTGATTGGTGCATGAAATAACAAAGTGGCATTATTAGCACGATTAATCTGAAGATGCTCTATGAATAGTCATTCTAGTCCTTGAAATAATTTATGTATTTAATGCTTGCTTTACTAGTAAGATTAGAAAGTATAGGGAAATTGAAGCTTTGCATCAAAGCAATCAATAGTATACATATAAAAGGCATAGCAAATACATTTTAGCAATTTTTATTTCCTGAAGAAATTTTGCCTGCACTAACCCATTATCAAGAAAATAGAATCTGAAAATTTTAGATCTATTTGAAATTTGCGAATGCGTATATTTCAAGAACTAAACGGGGCTTCATTTAATTTGGTCTCATAATTTCCAAACATCAATGTGCATTTTGAATAATTTGATTCTCGGGAGAAGTGTCTGGTTCATAATTTTGAACATATACTGTTCTGTTTTAATATCCATAAAACAGTTCTCATGAGAACTCTGTTTTGTTTAAAGCCTTCAATCTGGGAACTTTACCATCAAGTTTTTGGATATGTCTTCTGTTCATCCTATCTGTATAATTGCATAAGGATATACCATGTATCTGTAATGAACTCTGTAAATTGACTTCCGCCAGAGTTATGGAAGTCCTTTACATGAATAAAATGCTACAACATCTAACAACTCAAATAGTCCCCACTTATAGTTTTCTAGATTTGATCTCTTCAATTTATTGCTCAATGCAAGTAACACAATCTGGTAATGCCCCGGAGTGAGATGTGTTTTCCTTTCCGGACACGTGATTTCCATTTCTAGGGTTTATTCATTTATATGGTTCTTCCAGAGCTTCAATTGATAACGCTGCTTTTGGTAAAATGTTTTTGTGCCTGGAATAAGCTGCCTTTACCTACTTACTGGGAAATTGAACCGCAGCATTACAAATGTTTTGTCAATTCTTCACTGTCTAACTGACAAGAAAAATGGCACTAGCCTAGTCATTAGGCCTAGATGAAGAGAGGGCGGCACAATATGCTGTAGAGATATTTCTGCGATGCAATCACGTAACTTCTGGACTTCTGAAAGAGATATTGTTCATTCTCTTCTTTGTCACTATGTAGGATCAAATGCAGAAAGGAGGGAGGGATTCGTTTTACAATTGATGGCTCGGGTATCTTCGTCTCAGTCTTGATCAGCAATGTGGCTGGTGCTGGAGATATAGCTGCAATAAAAATTAAAGGCTCGAAAACTGGATGGCTTCCAATGGGTAGGAATTGGGGTCAGAACTGGCACATTAATGCAGATCTTAGGAACCAGCCCCTGTCCTTTGAGGTGAGCTCTAGCGATGGGCTTACGGTGACATCTTACAATGTTGCTCCTAAAAATTGGAACTTTGGACAGACTTTTGAAGGCAAGCAATTTGAGTCCTGAAAGTTTGATTAACGTAATCGAAAGTAGCGCATTCTTTTGATCACTCTCTTCCCTCCTCATTGGTACTGGAGATGCTTGTGTGCTGGAATAGAGCACTTTTTGATGGAAAAAGAGGTGAAAATTTGCAAGTGACTCGAGCAGCACAAGCAAGTTCGAGCGTATGTACCATTCGTCACAGAAAGGGCATTCCATCATAAATAGGTGCATCCTTTCATAAATGTGTTCCACGGGTCTCCAGGTAGCCGGGGTTGCACGCCCATGCCCTTGGATTATTTTAAATAAAAGTTTAATATGCCATCCACATTCTATAGAAATGTAAAACTACGGTATCCGAGTAGGTATGTTTTCCTTTTCGTTGACAGTGAGTTGTATTTTATGGATGCGGATTGGGGAAAGTTCTAATCGCTGCTGTACTTTTCTTGGAAAGAAACCAAGGTTGCATGGACGAGCCAATTTCTAAGATTGAGACGAGAGTTTTATGCTGCAGTGGACTGTATTGTGGGTGGAATGTTCATATGTTATGAAGAATGATGCATCTTTAGTCTACACTGGTAGATGCACTGAAGATCAAATTATAAGCGTTATGACATCTGAATGCATTGTAACCTGCATAAAAAACAAACGGATTGATTGTATTTTGCAGTCATATTATGTTTAGTCCAATTAAAATCCCCCCCGGTGTGAATTTGCTGCTTCCATTTATTGAGTCTGGCCTCTTGAGCTCTCAAAACTCTACACTCCTGAGAAACTTCTCGAGGTATATAGAAATTGTCCTTGTTCGAACCAGGCATCATGTGGCCAAACTTTTAAGTTACATCACGGACTGGGTTCTGGCTAATGCTCAAGGGGTGAAAATCTCCAGTAATGGCCATCAAAATTCCGAATCCATGAACTCGGTCTTAGATGCTTGTCTAGACTTAAAACTCACCATGAATCAACCGTCGCATTTTATTGAATCGAGTGTCGGTTTGATAACATGTGAAAAATGTTAAAATTTGCCATAGATTTTTGGTGTCTTGGCACATGAGATTTGAATTTTAAAATTATATGGCACACAAGAATTGACAGCTGATGGGGTAATAGGATAAGATGAGATGAGGGAATTGGTCCGCTGATATGCCATATGACTCTAAAACCTTTCAAAGTCGCATTTATTCCTGATTTGTTTTCCAAATCTTTGGGGTTAAGCAGATGAATAAGCAACATGTGGCGACAAGAAATGGAGAACAGGTTCACGATATGTGCTTCCAGATGATGGAAACTGCACATGGGATGAGGGGCATCATCTTTAATAGGAAGCCTACACATAGTAGCACTGGCGTTACTTCACGGGGCCTTTAGCGACAACCGCAAATTCCAAATCTCCAATCTCAGAAACAAACCCGCGACATTGCTACCAGGGGGACTTCTCAAGGTGAAAACGCTTACCAAAATCGAACAACAATCACCAGAAACACGACAGCAAACAAGATCGGATAAGAGTTGATATATGATGGACAGGTCCTAATCTTTGCCCAGAGATCTGTGAGGGCTTTGACGGGTCAATTTTTAGATAGATGCCCGATTTCCCCCTAAAGTTGAAAGGAAGGAAGGAAGATGTCTCGGGCTGTTTGTCCTTAGGGCCAACAGCTGAATGTTTCGCAACATATTGGTTCCGATATGCATATGGCCATGCACCGCAAACCCCTCCATTCTATTTCGGAGAACTCTTACAACTCGATTGGTTCATATGATTGTGAATGCGGTTCCCTCCGAGATCAATTGAAGGTTCAATTTCACATCCCCTTCATCTTTACCATTTTCCTAATAATCCAGATAGGCAAGTTTCGAGATTAGGTTCCCTGAAGACATCTTAAAATGCATAGGAAGTCCTGTTAATCGATGGAAATCATTGGTCTGTGAGATGAATTCGAAGCATTTTGTACATAATTAGTGAAACTAAAATAAGTAAGGAGAGATTCCTACTAATGTTAGTCAACTTGAAGTTAATTCGTTTTATCAGGGAAAGTTGCAAGCCGAGAGGCAAGACATTGGTTCGAATATGAGATCTGTTTGTATTTAGCGACATGAAGAGTCGATATCGCTGGCATGCACTGGTGTACTTTTTTTTGGGGGGGTGGGGGGGTCATGACATCGAAATTTTTATTTTTGTGCCTCGATCTACTAGGAAGTCAAGCCAAATTTACTAAATCCGCAGGATGTTAACCATAGTATATGGCGAAGAGTTCCATTTTTAACATATTGGTTATACATGACATGAGGATAGATATTGCATCGAAAAATACAAATTTTCTTTAATAGATTGCTTAACGAACATCATTAAGACAGTTTCTTTTTAAGACAAAATCCTTGATATAATGCTTTGGGATTATTATGATGCCATAATTTTCTACGCATGGACTCTCTTCAACATGGCGAAATTGCCCCATGCCGTTGTTTGGGGGCTTCTGGAGTAAAATCCACACAAAACTGAACCGACCCACACAACTCCAACATACTCCGTAGCGATGTACGAATTAATTCCATACCCTTTTGGCAATACCATTCATGACTGACATTTGAGCTGATGCGCACGTCGATGTCTAAATTATTATTGTCATGCATTATGTCCACTAGACCTGAGGTCCATGTCAATCGAATTCACGCTTCCACAGAAGCCGACGAGCAAACTTTGCACCTTTAGCATCTCTAAATCAAGCGTGAACGAAACCGTTTTTATCATCTGTCTTGTATACATTATTGCACATAGCTGCAAAGTAAAACCAAACAATTCCGTATGAAACCAAAGTTCTTGCCTTTCTTATTAGCTTGGATTTTGTATGTGTAAGTGAGTGGCGCGTCGATTTGGATATGTACAGGACTATTCGAAGAATAAATGCTAGATGTCCAAATGCAAAGTCCGGGGTTCCTCTAGGATAAGATTGTGACTACTCATCAATATCATTAAGTATGAAGCATCCCGTCTCATACACTTATCGGACTGCTGATGGGATCAAGTAACGTGGTAATCATTTCTAATTTTCTATATGTATATTCAGTGTAGTTACGACAGGTTGTTTGCAACTCGAGTCGAAGCGGACTAAAGTAACGGTGCTAAAAAAGAAAACAATCGACCTCCAAGTCGAAAGTCCTTCACGTGGGTCGTGTAATTTTTTCTAGAACAAGTTTTCCAAGGACGACTCCTTGCCCGCCCGCAGATGGCTAGATTTGCAGCATTTGCTTCCGTGCCACAAGTCCCCCTATTTGGGAAATCTGCAGAAACCGACCATTCTATAAGTGCGCTTCGGCAACTGCACGGTCCATGCCCATCTTATTCACATAGATCAGATTCAGGCAAAGAGGACAACAAGGCAGAGAGAACCGGATTGTCCCTACGTCGCTTGGCAAATTGGAGCCCCCATGCAAAGAACATGTCGGTATTGTATATGATGCGTTCCGCCAGAAATACGGACATTGGGGAGACAGCGACCGCATGGGGTCAGATCTAACGTTAGCCCACTTCGCGGCTACCAGAGCCCATCCCGCGAGAATGCTCAGCGACATCATGATTTTCACCCGGAGCTGCAAATTCTGGGACGAGCAGCAGGCCAAGTGCTCAGTTTCACCTTTCCAGTTACGCTGAGTTTCGCACGTACTGTGCTTTGCATATCCATGACTTTCTGATCTCAATCTGAAACCAAATCTCCAAGGAGAAAGAATCAATCCAAGCATGTGATAATCAGATGAGGAACGTACGATTTGTCACATGCGGTCCGCTTTTTTGACTGCTCTCTCCTCCTTTTTATGTGAGTGGAAACTGGAAAGTTAATGCAATCATGCCCCTCGCTTTTGTCCCACGAGTTGAAGCAGTTGAGGACCAACTGTTTGCGCGACCAACTGTTTGCGCGACAGCACAACCTAGCTTTGATTAATCAAGAAAAAGGGTTTTCAAGTACGACATAAATGTGCATCGAGTGTCGAACCGCCCTTAAAGATTTCTCCCTTTCTCGGGTATAGTGTCGTTATATTTAGCTGTGTTGTTTGCTGCGTAGGGGCACATTTTAGCATATGCCCTAATGCAAGATCAGGCGCACGTTGCAGTTTCTCTCTAAAAAAAAACGGAATACTTGGATATCAGAAGAAGTTGTTTTGCGTTATACTACTGCAAAATATATCTTTTAATACCTCGCGAGAAATTTCGTAAATGAGTGAATTCATGAATAAATAAATCACGTACTTATCTCGTGAATTGGTAACATGCATAATTTTAGTGGATCGCTGTGCACATGCTACAATCTAGACGTTTGATTATCAAAACCATACTTAGTTTTTATTGGCCACCTCCTAGAGTCAATACTGCAAATGTACAAGATGGAATTCATGTCATGCATGTTTTTTCAATCCAGTTGCTCGATTTTAGCTAACTCACATCAACATTTGCAATTAGAGTTTCATCACCAACTAGTGTAGATCCGCACGGGTCTTATGGTTAGCCCTTTAAATCATAAGTATGTTTTGTTTGAGTAATCTTCATTATTTTTAAGATAACTCAGAACTATGAAAGCATTGAAATTTATCTTTTGATAATAAGAACTCATCAATGTTACTGAATCTCATACTCAATAATATACTAGGATTAGGGTGATTCTTATCTCTAGTATGTGTTGAGAACCGCAGTATATTATCCCTGGAGTAATCGGCCCGAGGGTCCACCTCGGCACTTAGGCTATAATTCTTGAACGGACATAGATAACAACGCTCATTAGCACCATAATTACTTTCAACTAGTTGAAGTGCTACAAACTAAGGTAGCTCCAAGTTCCAAAGCATTAGTTACATTAAGTAGCCTATTGTCTAGGATATATATTGCTAGAGATTTCAATTTAAAGCGCACATTAGTAGCTCGCAATTTCTCTCTCATTGTATCTATGATAAGATGATCTATCCCACAAGATAGATGCATGTCCACAAGTTCAATTTCTTGAGCCTATGCTTTGGTTGGTATATATTTAAAAATTAGGCGAGATTGTCGTGCATGGGTGCGTGCTGTTTAATTGCCGGAAAGGAACCGGACAAACTTAATTATGATCAAGGCACTCTAAACGAAATTGCATTGACTTTGTAGGCCCCTCTATAGTCGCACAGACAATATCTTGAGAGGTCCCAGGAACAAAAGGAAACATTTTTATATCAGGGTCCGTTAGGTGATGGATTAGTGAATGAAATTTGCCGCGAAAACCCTAATTTCTTACCGTCTCAGCTAGAACTTTTGACCTGTTGTCTGTCATACTATCATTATATCCATTTGTCTTGGTCGTGATTCACGTTTAAGCTTTCTAGAGTGGCCATTTGATTCCTTTTATTCCCTCTTTTGAACTTCACCATCGTTGGAGAATGAGTCCTTACCAACATTTGCGGGTGATTTTACTCTCCGAATCATGGAAACAACATGACTTTCGTATTACGTGATTACATGCGATCTCTAGGGTAAGATCTTCGATCTTTTTCACGATTTGATCGCCGAGAGTCAGTCTTGCCTGGAATTTTTCCCTGTCTCAAGTCGGGATCTCGTTCAAGATGATCAGATCCATTGGTCACGATTATAGAGTCGATATAGATTTTACTAGTGTGAATAGTAGGTCAACTGAGGAACATAAGACCAGAAAATGTCATGGTTGTATTGGTGAAAATTGATCCGAGGACGTGCCAAAATAAATGTCGACAAAGATCGGCGTATGTCAAGGCAATCTGAACTTCATACAATAAGAGAGAGATTGAGATGCTCCACCATTCCACGTTTAAATCTGATTTTACAAGTAATTCGGGAGATTCCCGATTACTCATAAGAGGGATAAACAAGACCGTGACATTCTTTGGATAATACATGAAGATTTTCTCAATTTTTTTTAAGTAGTGAGTTTCCATTATAAAAGTTTTTGAAACTGTTGCTGTGATTACATATCATAAAGCCATGATTATGGACAAGTCATATAATTAATTGACATCAAATGAGATGTCTCCATGTGCAATATATAGATTCTATGAGTCAAGCACAAGAAACGGGAATGCAACGACTGCGATGTTCGACAGTTTTAGAGAGACACATGCAATTTTGTATAAATTGGGGTCAGTTCATAACTTCTAAGAGTTTGGGGGAAGGATGACTTTTTCGCTGAAATGGGGTAAAAAGAATTTTCGAGCGAGTGGTAGGGACGAAATTATAAATTCTTACGAGATCAAGTGCACCACACACAACTTTTAAAAAATTCCTGGTTAAAACTTGAATCCCTATTCGATATCGGGGTGTACTAATTATTTCCATAAACAGCATATTCTCCAGTCCATGTGCAAGAAACATACAAAAGCGAAGTTACACGCCATGGTCATATATTAACTATGAGTGCCCGATTAAATATTAAAGTAGTGCGGTTATCATAGGGGATACAGTGTAAGAAAATGAGAAAAATAAGAATGACGATGAAGGTGAAGGGATGTGAAAGTCAATTGAACAAGCAGATCAAAACAAAGGTGTGGGGGTGGTGCGCACGTGCACGTTGGATTGTGTTTGTCCAGTTATTACTTAAATATAAGAACCTGTGTCTTCTCTTCCGCCAGCTCCACTGAGTCCACTCCACTCAGCCCTGAGACAGCTGACTGAGACTCAGGACATCCATCGCAGTGAAGTGGAACAAAGATTTACACCAACAAAGCATCGCCCCCTTCTCTCTTTCTTTAAAAGCATGATGGCTGAAGAGTTCTTCGAAAGAGTTTCGGCAGACAGAACAGTGGAACAGGTCTGGCATCTCTGATTCTGTCGTCTGTTCTCGTTCTGCCCGTTTCCTTGCTAACGAATACGTTGTTGGTGTGCAACCGCATACCGCCATCTCCAAGTCATATGGTTTTGATGGTTTCTATTCCCACATTGCTGAATTTTCCACTTGTTTTGCTGTTTGAGTTTGTGAAGTGTGAGGATATAGTTTTCTCTGTTTCATTTTGCGTGATGGGCCACTAGTTGTTGAGTCTCTCTTTCCATTATTAAGAATTTGGAATGCTTTCCTGGGTTCTACACTATTGTTGCTTTGTCTATTCTTCCGTAAGCAATGAACTTCTTGCTTTTCTTTTTTGCCTCTCTTATGTTTTCGTTTTTTCGCCTTTAACTTGTTTTTAGTATCAGCTTTGGGGCCATTTGTAATTACAAGCAAAGTATTCTCTCTCTATGCACGACTTCTTTTTTTTCTTCTGAAATTCTTTGCTAGTGCATAGTTCACGATACAGCAAGCACCTTTCTTTTCATGCGGTAAAGTAGAAGTTTTAAAGTTAGCTCCGAATGCCGTCAAAAAATTGCAATGATGGGACTTCAATTGAATCAATGCAGGCAATTATGGCCGTAAAGAAGGGCGCGTATCTTTTGAAGTGCGAAGGAATGAGAAGGCCCAGAGTCTGTCCTTTCAGGATTTCTGTGGTAGGTCAAGTACTAGGAGAGCAACTAGAAAGATGGATCTTCCGATCATGGAATAGTGCGGCCATTGATATTTGCCTCCATATACTGTCCAAACTAGTTTATGGAGTTGTTCTAATACGTTTAGTCATTTTTCAAGGAGAATATTCACCATGTGAACCACCAAACCTTTTTAATCTTCATTTTTTAAGCTTCCAGGCAGAACCGAATGACTCATTCGTTAGGCTATATGACGGTTTTAAGCAATTCTATGACTAGCTTAATCTAGAGCAGTGCAATTATTCAACAGGGACATGCATAATTTCTAATTGAAAAAACTTGAAAAAGAAGAAAGAAGCCCAGACTAAAGGACTCTTCAAGAGTGGTTGCAGAGGAAATTGCATCTTTATTCATGTTCTTTCTCCTATTTCTGTACTGATCCCATCCTTAAAGGAAGATTCGAGATGATTTTTGAGCACCCTGGCATTTTTATATTCAACAGGAACTGATAGGATACTCATTCATTCTATTCAAAGTGTCATCGGCTTTATTCTAGATCTTGGAACGGAAGCATGTGAGAGTTGCTAGGATGGTCGATGGTCCTTGGCTCATTGGAAGCATTCCGTCTCTAGTCGTCATCCATTGGATTCCACTATGCATAATCCACTTTGTTGCGAGGATCAATGTGTTCTTATTTGTCTTAAATCATGTACTATTACTCTGTTGACTCAAGCTGCCAATGGATGTTCATGGGGGTAGTTATCATCCATTTGTCTTGTACGTTTCTGTTAATCATTATCAAGGAAAATTCCTTCATTTCACAACTTCGAGTCATCTTATTTTGAAAAATAGGCACCTGATTTTTTTTCCTCATGCTTTCATGCTTATGGTTGTGCTTGACGACTGCTTTTATGTTTGAATGTTGCCTCCGAGGCCAACTTTCCCTTTTACTTCTATTTGATTCTAGATATTTGTTCTTTATAGGAGTTATACATTCCGAGCATTGCTAGGTAGGTTGGCTATCTTGAGAAGCACTGTTCTGCCTATTAATCAATTAAGTGGACAAAAATTTCCCCGCCTGTCTCTTGTTAAGGAAAACTAACAATGCGTGTTCCGTCTCAGGATGAGAAGTTCTTGATTTGGTACTCAGGCCAAGAGGAAAAGCAACTGAGACTAAGCTCAGTTACTGAGGTTATTCGTGGCCAGAGGACTGTATGTGCTATTAGCATCCATCTGACTGCAAATTGGTTTCTCGATTCAAGTAAATATCTTTCAGTGCTTCTTCTGTTTTACTAAAAAGAATTTTCTCTTTACAAGGTAAATTTTCAGAAGCAACTTCAACCAGATAGGGAGGCACAGTCATTTTCTCTCATCTATGCTGATGGTAAACGCTCGATTGATCTGGTAAAGTTTAACGTGTACTCAATATGTCTTGAATGTGGAATCATCTCATGCTTTCTAGAATGTACTTTTCTTTTCACTTTTACTAGACTCAAGGATTTCTACTGTCCGTCTTGTAATTCTGGTTTTGCAATAGAATCACTTGCGGAAGAGAAGGGATTCGATTATTCTTTGCTCCTTCTCCTGTGATGTAGATATGCAAGGATCATGCACAGGCCGATTCTTGGTATCTGGGCTTGAAAACCATCATATCTAAGTGTGACCATTCAAGACCATTTGCAAGTTTCAGGAGCCCGAGTGGTGTTCAAACTTGTGTCAACAGTCCGGCTGGTTTTATGCGGAGAAAATACAACCTAGGACTTCTTGAAGATGCTGCAGGATTTTGCCAGGTTAAAAAAAGTCATTCCTTGAGATTATTGTGTAAATACTGATCTAAGTGATATCTGTACATTCTCATATATTAGCTAATTTTACCATGTTGTTGGTGTTGCTGAAACATGTTAACACTAGGTCCCTTTCCCTATTAAGAAAATAGCTTCTGCTTACGCTGTGAGGTTTTGTTTCTACATATTTATGGCATAGCCACATAATAGACGATTACCTTTTGCTCTGCAGGAATATTAACCTCGTTCTCATGGTACTCTGTTATAACTAGTAAATAGTTTTTGCTTGTGTTCGATAAACAGGGGAAAGAAAAGCTCAGGCAAATATGCTTGGTATACCAGTTACTAAGCCTATATCTGTTTATTTGTTGGAAAGCCATCCGAATGTCTTTTGAAGCGAATATAACTCAGCGTTTTAGCACTGTCGCCAGATTGTAAGTAATGGTGTATGTATTAGTTCACAGCTACTATCTTGTCGATGTAAATCATCAATATATTAGATAGGCAGACTCATCATAAAAGCCAGTGGCTTGGGAAATTCTCTGCCTTGGACAGCCTCTTTAATAGTAATGTTGTAATTGGATGCCATTCAACAATTGCAACTACCAAATAGTGAACTCGAGAGCTTTCTTTTGTTTGGAATGCTTTATTTTGGATCCGACATATGTATGCAGAATTTGTTATTCTCATTTGTTGCAAGCATTGAAGGTAGATCTTATTCTTTCCATATGTTATCTCGAAGGTGCGCAGCTTATGCGGGAGTCCTGCGTTATCACTTTCAAAAAGGTATTTCTCCGAAGGCTCCTCGAATTCTTCTGATAGCTTTTATTCATCAGAGTCAAGCACGTCGCAGGTCCATGATATCACAAATTACAGCAATCCCAAGTTCTTGTCTGCTGAATCAAAGAATCTAAGTAAGTCAGAATCATCTTATGGTGGCAGAGGTATTCAAAAGGACTCACCTAGAAAGTTTGCCTCACCTGATTACTGCTCTACTCATGTTGAGCCAAATGAAAACCTCAAAGATATCTTCATCTGGGGTGAAGGAGCTGGAGGGGCGCTCGGAGGGGTGGTTGACAAATCTGTTGACAAAACTGGAATGCTAAGGGATTCCTTGTTCCCCAGACTGTTAGAATCCGCAATGATGTTAGATGTGGAGCAAATATCTTTGGGAGGAAAACATGCTGCCTTACTTACTAAACAGGGTGAGGTGTTTTGCTGGGGTGATGCAGACAAGGGAAAGCTGGGACATAAAGTTAATATGGACGAGAGCTATCCAAAACTAGTTGAGTCCTTATCCACTGTCCATGTAAAATCTGTTATTTCTGGTGAACATCAAACATGTGCTGTCACTCTATCCGGTGAATTATATGCTTGGGGTGACTATAACATTGGTTCCGACTTAGCTGTTGAGGAGAGAAGTGGAAACCAATGGTTGCCATGTAAACTTTCTGGTGCTCCTGATGGTATAAAAGTATCATCCGTTTCTTGTGGAATATGGCACACAGCTCTGGTAACCACTTCAAGACAGTTGTATACATTTGGGGATGGGACTTTTGGTGTTCTTGGGCACGGGGATCTTCGAAGTATCTCTCGGCCAAAAGAAGTCGAATCTCTCAGAGGCTCTCGAGTGAAATCTGTTGCATGCGGACATTGGCACACTGCTGCCATCGTGGAAGTTGAGTCAGATAGTTTGTCACCAAGCAGTGTGAGTGGAAAGTTATTTACCTGGGGTGATGGGGATAGAGGGAGGCTCGGGCATGGTGATCATGAAAAAAGGCTTCTTCCAACTTGTGTTGCGAAACTCATGGATCATGATTTCATCCAAGTCTCTTGTGGACGAACATTTACTGTTGCACTCACCAAGTTGGGTAAGGTGCACACATTAGGTAGTGGAATGCACGGGCAATTGGGGAATCCACAAGCCACGGACAAATTGATCGTTGTCGTTGAAGGAAAGCTTAAGGATGAATTTGTCATGCAGATTGCAACAGGGTCATATCATACGGCCGTGTTGACATCTCGGGGAAGTGTTTATGTTTGGGGAAAGGGTGCACATGGACAGCTAGGATTAGGCGATACTGAAGATAGAGGCTCCCCGACCTTGGTCAATGCCTTGCGAGACAGAACAGTTGAAAGTATATCTTGTGGTTCAAATACGACAGCTGCTATTTGCATACATAAATTTGTCTCAATTGGTGACCAAACAGCTTGTGGTAGATGCGGAGTCCCTTTTGGATTCACAAGGAGGAAGCACAACTGCTATAACTGTGGTTCATTGATCTGTCGTACTTGCAGTAGCAATAAAGTCAAGAATGCATCTCTGGCACCGAACAGAAACAAGCCTTCACGAGTTTGTGATCCGTGCTTTGTTAAACTCCAATTAGATGCTTGTTCAAATCCAGAGAAAGAAAGTCAAAAATGGCTGTCGATACCACATAATAGGTTCTCAGATGAAAAACAAGCCCCTACAGAACTTTCTCCAAGACTGGGCCTAACTTTGCAATGTAGGCAACCGTTTTCTAATGTATTGCAGTGCAGTGAAATGCAGAGTTTGCCTGACAAAAAAGAGGGACAGAAGGATTTAGATTTTGCTTCATCCTTGTTAACTAGGATGCCACAATGGGGACGAGTTTCTCGTCCTACTTGTTTTGAATGTTCTATGGAGCTTGCTCCTATTCCCAAAACTCAAGCTGTCACCATTTCTCCAATTCATTCACTAAGTAGACCTCCACAACCAAAGCTTTTTATCAACACTGCTACGAATACTCAGGAAGTCATGCCTGAATGCGCTAAAATGCTCACTGAAGAAATGCAAAGATTGAAAAATCAGGTACTTGTTTCTTGTATCTGCTTCTGAAATCTTCGCGTGGCTTCCTGGTGTTTCTCTGGCCATGTGATGTCTGGGAAATATGCATCCATATGCACAAGAATACTTGGTTCCATTAGGATATTGATGATTTCTGAAATACTGTCCAAATAAAAGGCCTTGGAAAGGCTTTCAATTCTATGAGTCACTGGGCATATTTCTTTGCTCCATGGGTTACTAATATGCTAGTAAGGTAGATGCATGTGAATCCGTTCACTCCTCTTATTGAGTTGACACTGAAAGATTACACATGATCAATGGCCTTCTTTGCTCGCAAAGATAAGATGTGGCTGAAGAATAGCATACTGTAAGCCGATTTCAGTTTTCGTGCGTTAACATTGTGAGTGATTGCTTTTGGAGAATAAAAACAAAGAAAAAAAATACGTATGCATATATAGGAGCTTGCTTATATTAACGAAAGGGAGATGTTAAAGTGTGCCCCAAGTGAACATGTTATACACATCTATTTAGAAGATGTTACTCTCTTGAGAAATGGTTTTGATCAATTATTTTGGTGCTAATATGCACTTTTTCTACTTTAGTGGGATGATCCACTAGCTAGTGCCTTAGAGATACTCGTTGGCAAGACCCATATGGAAATAGGGTAAACCGTTTCAGTCATTTTTATTCGTCCCTGTGAAGGTACACATATCTCTATTGCGCATTTGTCTAAAGTGTTTCCCATATGTATTTGCCTGAAAGTCAACTTCTATCCTCAGACATTCTTCTCTTTGCAACTTAAATTGCAGTTAAATTTCTGCAATTTCAGTATTCAACCCTCTGTTATGTAATGTAACTGAACCTACCCAGATAGGTACCATCAGGAGTATTATTCTAGTGTTTATTTTTGGCAGGCGAGGACTCTTGAAGAAAAGTGTTTGATCAGAAACCAGAAGATTGAGGAATGTCGAAGAGAGCTTGAGGAAACACGGTCTCTGGCGAGGGAAGAAGCTGCTAAATGTAAAGTAGCGAATGAGGTTATCAAAGCCTTGGCAGTGCAGGTGATTACTATGTACTTTCACTATGAATGAATACATGCTTCCAAATGCTTTCTTTTGTCACTCAACTCAACCAGATGAATTCTTTCTGCTTCCCGTCTATGTCAGTCAATCGCTTTGTAGGGGTTGTTAGTGCCTAATCAGGTATTTCCGGAATTTTTCTTCAATGTGTCCAATCCATTCAAGAATGCGGAAAATTTTGAGAGTGTTAGAGTTCATCCTGCATTAGCTTTTGATATTCCCCAGTAGTGTGACATTGCATCTACAGTGGCCTCTTCGTCCTTCTATTAATTAACCTGTAACTTCTGTTTTGCTGCGTCAAAATGGTTATCATCATGTCGACCACACAAGTCAGCAAGAAAATCTATATATTAGTGCATTTCCTTATAGTTTTGGTTACCATGTCGGCTCTTGTTAAAACTAGCTCCGGTGATTACCATTTCTGGCAATCTCCGGGATTTGAGCAGTTCTTGGTAAGCTCGTACAATAAGGTGGATCATTCAGTTGGTAGCCAGCATTGTCGACTTCATAATTTTTTCCTAGAATAAAGCACTCTCTGTCCTGGAAAATACTTGTACTTATGCCTTATGATTAAGCCCGGAATAGCATCTTAATCCAGCTAAATTCTGCTCTGATGATCTGCCCTGGATTAAGAATACATCTATGTTGTGGTTTTCAAAGGACAAATTATGCTTTGATGTATGTTTTGGAACTTCCTAGTTGATTATTTATTAGGGTCTACAAACCCAAGTTCAAGCATCCAGGTTGATTATTATCTATAACTGTCTTTTGATTGTTTGCCTGTATTTTTTTTTTCAATTGTTTCCAACTTGCCTCTCTATTCCACTACTTAGCAGCAGTTTCTGTGGCTTCTTTCCTTGCAGCTCCATAAGTTGTCAACGAAAGCCTCTGTTGGGAGCGGGGCTAAAGACGGTTTTGATGAGCAAATGTCTCAAAATGCACCATTCCTGGGAGAACTTAACGTTATGAAAGGGCAGCAGACTAATAGTTCATGCGGCTCTCCTACTGCATTAACCGATGCATCAAAACCCCTGAATGAAAAAGATGAGTTGGGGGGAGATTTGAAATTGGCCCATTCTCATCCTGCGAGAAAAGAAATTCGAACAAATGTTGCTAAAGATAAGGGGCTTGAATGGATAGAGCAACATGAGCTCGGTGTATATCTTACTTTCACAATCTTGCCAAACGGACAAAAGGGGCTGAAACGAGTGAGGTTTAGGTACCATACTATCTGCCTGCAATGCTAGACTGAATTTCCGATCTATCCCATCTGTTACTTTTTTTTGGCTGTGCATGTGTATGTGCATGGATGTGTAGAGTAGAAATTTGTTCTTGAACATTATCACGACCCATCAATACATGATCGAATTGTGCCTCATTAATTGAAACCTCTATTTGAGTGGTCCAAATTCTCTCTAGTGGATACACATTAGGGCAGGGCAAATTACCTAGGAGACATGAGTTCAGTAATTCACATCAGATCTACTGAGTTTTGAGGTGAACATATTAAATCAATTCATACAATAAGAAAGTGTTATTCATTTTGGATTCTTGAAATGCACACTCATATTTACTTTCATCTGTTCAAATGCATCATGAGCAAATGTTGCATACTGTTTTTGTAGCCGGAAGCACTTCTCAGAGAAAGAGGCAGAGCAATGGTGGGAGGAACACCAAGTCACGGTGTACAAGAAATACAGTCTTGAAGGATACACAAAATCGAGCTGCAAATAAACAGATTGCTCGCCTTAGTCAGTGTTTAACTGTATACCGCCTCCATCAGTTCACTGGTCCGACCCTATTTGTGAATACTGGCACTATGTCGAGTAAGCTAGTTCATATGGAAAAATTTTGCTGCATTTATTTATTTTCCACTTGTTCATATATATGAGGTGTCGCTTTTCATGTCATTTTGGGGTAGTCTCAGTAAGTTTTCCTTGTAGTGTTTCAACTAGTCATGAGTGCCACCAGCTGAAAGTTAAAAACAACAAAGAAAGAAATTAAAAGAAGTAATCAGGCAAGTTTGCCATAGAGCACAGCAAGCTTGTATCTGCCTATTCAAACAACTCAATGTTAGTGAAAGATCAGCATATGACAAAGATAAAATGGTCAAGCCCAATGGCCTTCTCGGATCAGATCACTGCTAAAGAGTAAAGACTCATGATTTTAGTTAGTGACATCATCAAGTGTTGATGCTTCTCTCAGACAAAAGTGATCTACTGATGCACAAGCAAAAGAGGCAGCAACTGAGCAAGAAGTGTGATATAGGGCGTTCCATTAACATGAATACGATCTGCATGTGACATTAATTAATCAAGTTTGTCCACACAATCTGACATGTAAGCTTTTGTAGCCCGGAACACTAGACACCAAAACCATCATTGCCTTCTCTAATCTCTGCTTTCCAGCAACTCAGCCAACCAAAAATAGGAAGGAGGTTAAGAAAAAGAGGAAAAAAGAAAGAAAGAAAGAGAGCACCCACATCAGTGAGCTCGGATTGAGAGCTTGGGTGTTGTAATGCATGTTACTGAGTTTCGAACCTATATTTGCAACCGTAACATGGTCCCAATCTCATCAGAGACTCGACTAATCCTTTTGAAAAATCAAGGTATTTCATTGCACACATACTAATAATTAGTTGAACACACGAGTCTATACTGTTGCGGTCTAATCCTTAAAGAAAGTGGCAAGTGCGATAAATGTACCGAATACCGACGTAGATGGCTCTCTGTAACACTCAAGACTAGTAACAACAGGAAAGAAAAGGGGTTCAATGCATTATTAACGAGATCTTTGGGTCACAAAGATTACACTTCGATTTTGTTTTGGTGTTTGAAAAGAGAACATATCAAGCTACTGAGCCACAAGGATTTGCTTTTGCCTCACTCAACTATTTAAATCATTCTTTAGACCCCCAAATGTATATGAACAACGTACATTGGTACATGTGTAAGCAAGAAACAAGAGTGCTCTTTATCTACTTTAATCTGCATATTTTATTGGGGGATTAGTTGTTAATAATTTCTTTGGCTCCTCGCTTTAGGCTTTCGGAAATGTGAGCATAACGGACGCGCTGAAGATGATTTTGGGCCACTCATACCCCGAAGTTGCAAACGGCCCTTTTCGAAATGGTTATGAACACATCTCTCAATGATGCAATACTCATTCTCCAATAATAATAATAATAAACATGCATAGACAGACCTGTCACTTCTCAACTTTAATATGTTCATCACATGTGGAAGCAATAGTGGATTGAAAAGTGATCAAGATACTTTGATCACATTCCACAAAACCTAAGAACATATCGAGAACTGAACATATTATTGATTGGCAAGTATCAACAAAGTGAAATTATGCATCGAACGAGACCCTTTAGAATGGAATCATGTACAGAACCAATTCAGTACAACAAGGATTTTTACTGTTGGGGCACAAAGATTTTCATTAGGCATCAGTATCTATTAGTATTTTCCAACCACTTCCGTGGGAAAACATTCCATAAATAACTTATGTTTCCATCAGCTACAATTACCTCCCCATGGCTGCCCCCATTGTTCTCTCATTCATCTGTCTTTTCTCCTGAAAATTTTGTGAAAATTCAGCATTGCTACAGATATCTCAATTGTAGATTTATATAGATAAGCGTCTAAGGTTTTCATGCCATGTGAAGCTTAAACTTGAAAGCTAGGAAGTGAAAAACAGTAAAAGAATACGTCACTCCAGCAGAAAATATTGTGGTAAAAAGAAAAAGGTAAATTACACAAACCTTTTGTGAACTTTGAGATTAGTATACCTTTGCCTTTAAACTCTCCACTGATATGAAATACCAAGTTGAACTTTCATTTCATCCATCAACCCTCAATATTTTTTTTTGTTAGCACGTATGATCCACGTGACCTTTAAGGTGAAAATTCGTATTCTCGTCTCAATTTTTTGAACTAAATCCTTTTTTTTTATATAATCGAGGAATCCACTATGGGCCTCTATGCCCGGACGGCATCAAAGGGCCATGCCCCTATACCTCAGGGGAGACTAGCAGAGGACCCCAACATGATGACTCCTCACTAAATACGCTGGTAACTACAAGTTTCAAACCCTCGACCTCCGCGATAAGATAAAAACTTTCAACTAACACAACTACCCACCATTGGGTAACTAAATCTCTCTTCTACCCTTGATTTGACAAATGAAAGAATAAAAAATTGAGAAAAATAAGCTAACTGAAATATTGATACTTGGAAAACTAAATATCAATAATAATATCAAAAAATTAAAATCGTTCGAAATTAATGGATAGGTTAATAGAACCAATATAATATTCTAAGCAAAAGAGACAACATTAAGTAAAAAGGAAAAAAGCCTTAAAATAGAAAAAATTGGATACTCATTATGCGATTTTCATATGGTTTATTAATGCAAAAGAATGTTTGGTCGGCAAAATATTTTAAAAAAATCGCCTTATATTTCAATTAATTGTTTCCTTTTATGAGCCGAGGACATCATTTAATTTTATAATTTTTTGAACTATACTTATCATTCAATCATTATTTACATTACTTAACCTTTTAAATAAATATAACGAGTAACCAATGTTTGTCATTTAACCTTTTTGTTATTGGAATCTTTTCAGCTTTCATTTTACTTTTGTCTATTTTTTTCCTTAATGTATCTTGTACAGTTCTCTTAAGGGGCAATCATCATCAATTTTTTTAAATCTTAGTTAGTGCATTATACTTACTTTTTTTTTTATCATTAGTATTTCCTTTAACGTAATTTTACTCTGCTTTCTAAATATATGTTTATACATTAATGAAGGGTAAGATAGAGATTTTTTTTCAAAACATGAGATGAAAATATACTATTACCTGTGAACTTTTTGGATATATTATTTATAATATCATGTGAGATTTTATAAAATCACAACTAATTATTTTAAAAATTTATGCTAATAGAGGAATAGGTAATTTAACATTTAAATATTGAAAGTGCGTGCATTGCATATGCTAACAAAATCAACAATAAGAAAAGGGTTAATAATTGTAACAAAATGAATATTTAACGGTTGAAAATTGGTGAGCAAACATATATTACCTCCAAATTTTGTGAGATTTTCGTTGTAGAGTTTCCTCTGAAAAATAGATTTTATTATTCAATATATCGTTTTTTTAAATCAGAAGAATTATCGATGTCGAACTTTAAAGAATCATGAATTCCTCAATACTAACCTCATTACTGAAAGAGCAAGCAAAAAAAAAAAATTCGAATATATCACAATGAAAACTTAGAAATGGGGCAATTCCTTACATTATGAGGGAGAGGAATTAAACTCAACAATGTCTACCTACAAATACAACAAAGCATATTCTTTGTCCTACGTATAAGGTGATCTATACATGAGAATTTCATTATAGGACGGCACTTCTTTCCTTCGCAGCAAGAAAAAGGAACAACTGTTTATATTTATATAAAGTTTGATAATGTGCCTAACCCTAGGCTCGAGAGTGATTATGACGACCAAATCCCTGTGATTGTAATGGTGAAGACATTAGCATATGAACTCAAGAAAAGGGAAAGGTACCAAAAGATTGATTGATGTAAAAGGAAAAGATGATGGGGAGGGACCCACTTAACGCTTGGGCATCAGAAAGGGAAAAGGATGAGAGAAGCTGCAAGAAATCCTGTGGTGCCACGTGGAGCGCTTCTCTTCACGTGGCAAAAGCAGGCCCCACATGCGATCTCGTGGACCGTCATGTATTAGGAATGGAGTTTGCAAAGCAAAGGTTCTTTTCCTTTTCTGGTTTATTTCCCTTGGGCAAACTATTTCGGTAATACGGCTAGGCAAAGTGCAATTTGGTTAACTGCTTTGGTTAATACACTAAACGAGAGATTAGGTGTCCACTACATAGTTCTTAATCAATGTCAGACGTGCAGAGGAAGCCTCCCGTATGATTGCAATGTGAAATTTCAAAGAATGAACATTTGATAAATATTATTAGCAGGACTTTGACTTTTTATTTCTGGAGATCAATAGAAGTCATTACGGTTCATATAAACCCATTTGAAAGTTGGACTGACTTTAAACGATCAATGAAACTTCCTTTTGAGTTCTTCTTATGAGAATTCTTCCAAACTTACCGATAGTTATATAGTTCTTGTCTATTATAGGGCCATTTTCATGCTGGTTTTTTGAGGTATAATTATGAACACTTTAAGGAATATCATGGAAGGGCTTAGGAAATGTTACAAGTTGAAATTGAATATCGATCCAAATTTGTGAGATTTTTCTTTCTTAAAAGGATAGGATAGGAGGAACAATAAAAGCAACTATCCCCACACGCATTACCCCAAGAATCTCAAATTACAACAGAATATTTACTTTGAGATATCACAAAGTAGCATGCTAACGACATGCTCGAATTTGTGAGGTAGAAGTTTGGGACTGTCTACGTGAGGTAGCATGCTAACGACACGCTCGAATTTGTGACATTAGGGAAGTTAGTGAGACCTTTTAATTTCACGAGTTGGCATGCTTAATGGCTTCGAAAGTGGCTGGTAATTTGTCAGATAGCTGCAGTCAATTATGTGAAAAGTGGACAATGATTCTTCCTTTCTCGGTTGAAGTTTACAACAAGAGTTTTTTATTGGATTGAATTTGTGAGTAAAGAGCTTCCAATGCCACCGGATACAGTGCAACAGGGAAGCGATACTAGGGAGAAATTTTGTTCCTTCATCCACAATTTGGTACAACTAATAGGTCGGTATATAACTCCTTACAACTTAAGAAATAGGTCGGTATACGACTCCTTACAATTTAATAGGTAGATTGGCATTATCGGTTGCTCACCACATTAGGTATATAACTACTATTTAACCACCAAAACCCTAATACCCCAGTCACTGAAAAGCATTAACCACGGATTATTGTTAAAAATTCTCATTCTTTTCCACCCTCTAGCTGCCGCACCACCCATAGTTCTTCTTACCGTCAAAATAATGCCAATACCACCCATGGTGAAGGGTAAGGGCCGCCTTACATTCCCTTCTATAGCACCGTTGTCGCCCTCTCTCCTCCAAATGTAGAGCTTCGCTATAGAGATGGACAATTGTCGAATATAGTCAACAGAATGAGACAATACAATGTAACAACTCGACCCAATCTGCTAAGTCAAGCATCCACACAAAGTGGTTATCTTTTAAATTAGGGATTCATCTTTACTTGTGAATAATATCACAAGCCTTTTCACAACCGAAAGAATGTGGCATATTGTAAAATTAGGATGCAAAGGGTGGCTACCATTGGTTTATAGCCATTTTGGTTTGCTTCGAGTTTGATTTGGCGCATTCTCTTAAAACCTAGGACAATAGTTTGCTGATGCAACATCCTCGCAAGAGTAATGCCAAATAGAGAAGATGGCAATCAACCTCGCCACATGCATCGGATCCATAGAAAGCATCCGCGGAACTCACTTTTGTCTTTTTTGAACAGTTCTCTCTGTGAGGAACATTGCCATTTTGGAGATTATCAATCAAGCTTTCACATGGGAAACAGCACAAAACAGAAGTTTCTATATCTTGATAGAAAGCGAGAGTGGAGAGTAAAGGGAAACGTGGGGTAAGAGCAAGGGAAGGGGACAGTTCTTCTATTGGAACGCCGCCGCAAATTCCTTCACCTCGGTGCTGTCAAGATGATTGATTCTCTCTTTTCGGGTTTTCAGTTCTTTGTCCAAGTCATTTGTTGGGTTGTCTCTAAGCTAACTTTTGCATGAAATAAAGGTCACATTGCAACGTCGCGCTCGGTTATGACAACGTGGAATAACACAGAATCCAAGAAAGGACGAGAATGAAGTATGGCATATAATTGGGCGGTGTCTCTGTGGAGAGGAGAGAGAGTTAGGCTTGACAAGAAAGATAATGAGAATCAGTGAATATAGGGCAATAGTATAATAATGTAATGATATAATATAAATAAAATAAACCAAACGAAAAGAAAAAGCAAAGCAGGGGGTGGCAGCCTCCCCCCTTCACTTTTTCTCTTTCTTTTTGTCCTCTTAATAGTTCATATATCATATACGGCCTCAACTCAATTCGTCCCTCTCTTCTCTCTCTCTCTCTCTCTCTCTTTCTCTCATCATTTGCAGTCTCTTCGTTCTCCCTCATTCTTTGTTCCTGGATCATCTCCTCTTGACCAAGGTCTCTCTCTCTCTCTCTCTCTCTCTCTCTCTCTCTCTCTCTCTCTCTCATATTCGCTCATCATCAAATCATTGAACTAAGTGAATTTGTTCTTGCTTTTGCAGAGGCTGTACTGTACAGTTGTTAATCACATACACAATTAGCATTAGCCAGTCTCTCCACTTTTTTGTCTGGTACGAGGCTGGGTCATTGTTTTCCTCTTCCCTAGATTCACGTAGGGAGTTTCATTATTCAGAGAGAAGAAGTTCGAAAGGATCGAGGAGAGAAGTAGAGAGATGGCTCCTGTTTCATTGCCTCCTGGTTTCCGGTTCCACCCCACAGACGAAGAGCTTGTGGCTTACTACCTGAAACGGAAAATAAATGGCCGCAAGATAGAGTTAGAAATCATCCCGGAGGTCGACCTCTACAAGTGCGAACCTTGGGACTTGCCAGGTATTTAGATACGAGGCTTATAATCGGTAAACTGTTTTTGTAAAAAATATAACTAGTTGAAGCCAAGGTACCGAAATAGATGCATTACTTAGTTTCCTTCGGCTTCGAAAGTTGAATGTGTTCACAAGTCTTTAAGGTGCCTTACTTTTTCCACAAGGTTGGATTTAATTACCAAGTTATGGATTCTAATTTTCCTACTTTCTTCATTAATCACTTGGACATGGTTTCATTTTGATAGGAGCGATTGAGTTTTTCAAGTCTTACATGACTTACTTTGGAGAAAACTGTGATGAATTTAATAGATTATATAGAGGGATGAGGCATTTGTTTCGTATACTGCAAACCGCTTGCATTAATAATATCTTCATCATACCATCGAACTTTTGGGATCTTGTTCACACTCGAATGATCCTTATGGTTCTACATTGAACATCTCTCAAAGAGAAAGCAATCTGATGGAGTTGTATGAAAAATATGGTTGTTCTTCTTGTCATATAAGTTTGCTAAGGCGTACGACTGTATAGCATTACCCTAGAGCAACATGCTTTAATTTATTTAGGTCAGTCAAATATCCAAAGCTTCCCTATGAAATATCTAATGGGCCTTTATTCATCCTCAAGTGTGAAAAGAACTCCTTATGTGGCACTAAAGTGCATGGTCCCTCATCTTTAGGGTTTATAAGGCGAAAATAAAGATCAAAGGATGTGGGAGACCAAGTCAAAAAGCTGGGAGAGGAAAAGAGAGAGTGACTTGTCGGATATCGTCTTTTCTCGAATTTTACTTCCAATTGGGTCGATCTTTCTTCTTCTTTTCCATCTCTTTACTTTGATCAGATGTAAAGTACGTGAAAACTACTCATCGAATTTTAGATATGCAGTCCCTGCACGATCAACTTTAGAGCACAGATAATCCCATGTTTTCTAGGTGGTAATTACTGCGTTTAAACATACGAACAGATGTTTTAGTACAAATATATTTAGATAACAGGAAACAGAAATACATCTAGGAAAATTTGTGCAAGAATTAGCCAGGCTTGTAACACGTTGATAATTCTGACTCTATGATTGCAAACATGTTGTAGGGAAATCTTTGCTACCTAGCAAGGATCTTGAATGGTACTTCTTCAGCCCTCGAGATCGCAAGTACCCGAATGGGTCGAGGACCAATCGCGCAACCAAAGCAGGATACTGGAAGGCTACAGGAAAGGATCGCAAAGTCAATTCCCAAAACCGGGCAGTGGGCATGAAGAAGACATTGGTCTATTATCGAGGAAGAGCTCCACATGGTGCTCGAACTGACTGGGTCATGCATGAATATCGCCTTGACGAGAGGGAATGCGAAAATGCTTCTGGTTTACAGGTAAAAGCACATTATCCCAGATTACATGCGTTATGCATCTTCACCTAATTCTTGCTTTCTTGAAGGCTGAAAAAATGAAAACCCCGGATGATATATACCTTATTCATTTTCTTTTCCAAAGCTTTATGGTTTCAAGTATTTTTACAGGATGCATATGCGCTGTGTCGAGTTTTCAAGAAGAGTGCGACATGCATCAAAGTCGGAGAGCGTTGCAACACAATGAATTTTACTATGAGCCAGAGATCAGACGACTTGTATTTGGAGAGCAGATGCGACGACATGGAGAGCACGGATAATTACTCAGTTTCGTTGAATACATGCTCCCCAAGCATCGTGAACGAGCCATCAGCATTTGATGAGTATCCACCACATGAACCCAAGTGGGTTCAGTCTTTGCATGAAGATACATTTCAGTTTCCTACTCCATCTTTCTCAACCCATGGTACCCTATCATATCCTCCATCCCAGGTAATGCTCATTCTCCTATTTAATGTTTGGTTGTCATTGCATGATTTTATTAGATCACCATCATACGTCCAAAAGCTACGGATTAAGATGTGATTTGACATTTAGATGTTTTACAGTTGGCATATCCTCATTACCTCATCAATTTTCCCACTGTTCGGTTACGAGCTATTCTGGTGAATTCCCAAAGTGCACATTTTAGTTTAAACAAGTATTCAAAATTCATATAATTTCTACTTGATACAGCAATCAAAGTTCAAATTTACTCAACAAGGAATAGTTTCATTATGACTATCTAAGCACCCAAACAATTTCTTAGCTGTAATCTTCCTCATTCACTAGGCTTTCTCGTATAAATTTTTTATGACGTGTAGTCTATTTCGCAGGTTGATATAGCTCTAGAATGCGCTAGGTTGCAGCATCGGTTTTCACTTCCACCTTTGGGAATGGAAAGCCTCATTCAAGATGAATTCGTTCAGTCCCAAATTCCGCAATCGTCTCTGACTCAAGAAAGCACAACTAAGTGTGATATTTTGCAAGAAATTCTTTCTGTCGCGCAGGCATCTAAGGATCTGATACAACAATCCACCCCTTTATTTTCTTGGGATGCAAATTACACTCCTATGGAAGATTTCAGCTTCAGCACTGGGAAAGAGACCGCCTATTGTCACCTAACGAGTGACATTCCTTTTGCGAGATACAATGATAAATCATGCAGCGACGTGAATGCTCGAAATGTGGAGATTGGTGATTGGATGGAGGACTTCAAAATGGATCAGGGGACGTCGGAGAACTTGAGATGGGTGGGCATGTCGAACAAAGATATGGAGAAGGTAATGTTATTATCATTAGTTCTATAGACAAGTCCATCATATCCTCAGGTCTAGAAAAAGCCTTTCTCCTTAAAAATCAGATAGTAACTTGCTGTACCTCTAATGGTAGCTTGCACTAGTCATGTCTTATTATCATCTCAATTAATACTTCTCAGTACTCATGCGATATTTTTCCCCACTATGTACTAGACTTTTGGAGAAGAAAACAAAGTAATTCCAGTTGAGAACATTTCAAACTTTCAGAGAGGTGGAGAGGAAGAAGCTCAAGGTACAATAGCGTGCCCTTCATCTTTTCCACTTCGATTTTTGTGCACATGAAATGCACTTTCTTATCTGAATCTTGGCTATAAAATCCGTCCGCTGCAGGAGATATATTGCCCAGTAGCAGCTACAAGGAACTACTTGAAGATGAAGAGAGGGGCGATTTTCCTCTTGGTTTCATTAATGAGGATGGGAATGGAGATTTTCTGGAGGAAGGCCATGTCAATGATTACTCGAATTCTCTCAGCTTCGAGATCGTCGAGGAAGTAAAAGTAAATCACGGGATGTTTGTAGCAACTCGACAGGCAGCGGAGACCATCTTCCACCAAATAGTGCCATCACAAGTGGTCAAGGTTCAAAGTCTCAACGAAGGAATGATACTAAATGACTTGCCCTTCACTAGCTCTTGTCCAAAACGGAGGTACGAACTCATCCGAGATTCTAATGTGAGAAAAAGCAAGTCCTTCACGCGGGGAAAGTTTGTAGGCATGAAGAATTCGATCATCCCAAGCTTGAAATTTGGAAGCTCGATAATCTGTATGTTTGCACTATTCTTGGTACATCTCATTTATCTTGGGGACGATGTGGAGTATGAAATATTCATAGATGACAGCATCACAGCAACAAAAGATGCACAGAATATGGAAGAGTGCAATTTCAACATGAAGAGAACAAGAAAAACAGCAAGCATCAAATGGAATGACGAGTCAGAAAATTCTACATCGATTACCATCGATGGAGATGGGACTACCAGGTTGCATTGGAAGAAGACTGTGTTCTGCCTCACAATTGCTTTGGTTCTTTCTTGTGTTTGGGCTAACCAAAACATACTCACTCTTGAATACTGAAATATCTATTCTTTTACTGTTCTTTTTTCTTGAATTTTATTGGTGTCAAGTCAACTAATTGGGAAGCCTTAAGTTAGCCTTGGGTTTACGTAGGGGTCAAATGCATTTGTTCTTTCTTTCCCAATCCAACACATGTTCAAGATGATATAGGTTGTAACCCAATGATATACTTTTTACGTTAGTGAAGTCTCAGTTTACTTTTCTTTCAATAATGGTGTTCTTTCGGAGAGTTTCAAGTATCGTGGGTTGATCTCACCACGCATCACTTCGGCTCCCATTTTGGTTCACTTAATTTAAGATCAGCAGGGGACTCATTAGTCTTCACATTGCATCAAACCCTATTTTTCACTAGAGGAGAAAAATATTGAAATGACATTTTGTTTGTAAAAAAGAATAGAAGAAAATAGTTCGCGATTCGCTTTTTGTGCGAAAGTAGTAGAGCTATCAGTTAGCAGATCTATTTTCCGAATCATTGGGCAAAGTTACAGTGATTTGTCTGTGACAAGCCAGACAGATAGGATAAGAGCGCTTGAGATTGAGAGAGTCTGAGCATTGATATTAGTCTTGTGATGTGATTAAGTGACTATCTTATTCCACTATGACAATAACTGTTAATTCTGAATCACAAAAAAATAATTCAAAATTGTTAAGAGATCCACTCCTTCAAGAATTTGTTGCACATGACATGTTACTCTCACAAATGCCAAAAAATTGTTATGCTGGCAGAACTCATTGGTCTTCGGTCTTTGTCTAACTCCAAGAAAGAGATTGTTGGAGAAGTGTTGACTAGAGGTAGCAAAATGGGCTTATGAACACATATATTAACTCCTATATATTAATTGGGTAAAATATGAATTACTTAAAATTTAAAATATCGCTTAAAGTAAGTCTATTGAGATTGGGCCTAATTCCTCGATGGCTTGGGTCTAGGTCTATAGAGGCTGGGCCCAGGTTCTTCGAGATTGGGCTCAACAAACTAGTGCTTGTGCTCGGCTCCATGGATCTTGAGCTTGAGACTTAGTGCCTGTGTTCCAAAGGCCATGTTTAGGTGCTTGATTCTTGCGCTCAAATCACTGGCATTTGGTTGGGGTCCGTTGAGGCAGGGCTAGGTACATTAATGATCATCTCGAGTACATTGAGGTTGGGCTTAAGACCTCTGTATTCGTGCTCGAGTCCCTAGTGACTATATCAAGATACTCAGCTCCCTCATCCAAGCCATTAGCGCCTCGTCTCGAGTTCATCAAGGCTGGAGTTGGTTCCTTGATGGTAGGTCTAGGTTCGAAGCCTAGCCAAAAACCCTAGTGCCCATGATTGAGTCCATGGAGGAAGAGCCTGATACCTCGGTGCATGTGCCTGAGTCCCTAATGGCCATGTGGAGGTATTCAACTACCAAACCCAAATCACTAGCATCCTCTTTGGGGTCCATTTAAGTTGGGCCTAGTTCCTCGGCGACTAGCTTGATTACAACGAGTTTGGGTTCGAGACCTCAATGCTTGCGATGAGGTTCTCAGTGAAGATGCATGTGTACTTGACTCCCTCGCCTAAGCATTGGCACTTGGCCCGAGTTGAAGGCCTGACCTAGTCCTTGTAGCGGGGCTTAGGTCCAAAAAAGCCAAGACCGAATTCCTTGAGGCCAAGCTTGGGACCTCGTTCATAATGGACTCCAGCTATGCTGGAGTTCCTACTTCCTGCACAAGACTTACTGGTGCTCGGCCCAAGTCCATTGTGGGCAGACTCAGTTCCTTGGTCACTTGGCCCACGTCCATAATGAATGGGCCCAATTCTCTTAAGGTTGGGTGTTAGACTCTAGTGTTAATAACTAAGTCCATGATGGCTTGACCTTTGTTTCTCGAGGCTCAACTTGAGACTTTAGTGCATCCGTCTAGATTCACTGTGGTTATGTTAGGTCATCGACTCCCGTGCCCAAATCACTAGCACCTAGCCTGGATCCATGAAGGCATGTCCAGGTTCATTGAAGTCGGGCCTAGTTCCTTGATTGTTGTGCTTTTGAAGGCCAGGCCGGAGTTCTTAATGAGCATGCCAGAGTACCTGGCTTTATGCCAAATTCATGGGCACTTGGCTTGAGTCCATTGTGGCCGAGCCTACTTCCTTGAGGCCTAGGTCCCTGAAAGTCAAGCTTGAGATGCTAGTGCTCCCACCCGAGTCCACAGTAGCCAAAATCATCCAATTCCTAGTTCTACAGCCTCTACGATTTTGTCCATTAGCATGTCGCTTACCCCCATCTTCACATTACTCATGTGCCACATGAACTCTTAGCCCACAATCCAACCTAAGAAGCTTGGTCTCCTCACCTACTCAGTGAGCCAATCCATAGAGTTGCCATTCTTAAGAGGTAACAATTTAAGAAAAAAATTGCTCAGAATTAAAGCCTAGATTAAGTTGAATATGAGTGGGTTTCATATCAAATATGAATTGTTGAACTTGTATTGCATAAAAATATGTCAATTTGAGTTAGTCATTTTTTTATCTGTTCATCTCGTCAATGTTGATGTTGTCGGGGAATTAATGCAAAATTTGGTATAATGTATAGAAAGTTTACCTTATTATACAATATTCATGTATGTTTACTAATCATATTCACGTAAACAAAATTATCACTTTTTAATTATTTTTAAAGTGGACCTCAAGAACTAGTGATATCTTCATCTAAGTGAATTCATCGTGTATGTGTATGTATATGTGCGATACATTCAGTGCGAGTTTTATCTGGACTCTAACAAATATCTAATTCTGCATCTCTAATTGTTATCCGTATTTTAATAGTAAATTTTACTCGATAATTTATATATATTCTTATGCATAATTTTCTCATAATATTATGCATATTTTGTTCATAAATGTATAAAAATAGTTGTTATGTATATGTAGATTCTACTGTTTATAAATTATTGTTCGTGCCAAGGTAACGATGTAGGACTCTCTATATTATATTTGACAAGTATTATATTAAAAACGATCTCGTGCATTGGCAAATAAATGATATCATTATCATATTAAGAGAGATAACTATATTAAAGGTTCAATCTCATGATGGACTCATATTTAAGAAATCAATAGTACTAAAGGTCAATTAAAAAATCCATCATCGATCATGCAATATTATACGACATGCTCTACAAATAATGATTATTATGAAATTATCACTCACAGAGAAAAAAAGAAGGCATGTGTTCAGGGGTTGCACTCTTTCTACTCCTTATTTGGCTCAAATATCCCCTTTCATAGTGTACTAACCGTATTACTCCTTACTTTTTCTTACTTAGAATGTTGTATCTCATAGGGTGTACTATGAAACCCCTTTGGAATTCTATTTTATTAATTATTTATTTGGCCATTCTTCTTCCACCTTCCTTCTATTTGTTCTTGCTTGTGTTGAAGTGTATCAACAACGCTTCTTCATCTTCCTCCTTCGGGACCTCCATGCGCATCAACAACTGGGCGGTCTCATGGAACCTCACGAGCTTCCTCTCTACCTTGCCATCGCCCCTCACAAACCCCTAATACGTCTGGCAAGATCACCCCTATGTCAGCACGAGCTTCCTCGAGACGGATAGCTTGATCGTCTCCCTCAGATTCTTGTCCAACACGTTGCACAACATCTGTTTCCTGCACTCCTCCCCGAATGCTGCGCCGAACTTTGGAGACACACCCTTACCCTCCAACCATCGTCCCTTGACTGCTGCCTCTAGCAACAACAAGAGGATCTTGCTCGGTGCCGCAGTTGCATAACTCGCCGCACATTGCTTCACTTTCTCTGCATGCCTTGCTACCTTGACCTTGCCTTTTTCACTATCTAGTTCAGATTATTAGCTTGGAATGGGTAGTAGAGCGCGACTTCCTTGTCAAGCTCGGCCTTGGCGTTGAGCCTCCATAGCGGGACGAGGACTGGATCTGGAGATTGTTGGAGGTGGGGCTTTTAAAGTACAACTCTAATAGATTCAGATTCCTCAGTCGTGAATAATCTATTAAGATCTCAGAAGGAATCACATAGCAATTGGTGAGGGAAGTCTGATTTCCATCACATCGAGGCAGCGTGTGGATTCTTCCACATAAGCCAAGACTTTTTGAAGAGTCATTTTGAATTGTGGCTTTGTAGTTCGATAGGCGAGCTTTATTACATGGTACACAAATAAATAATTATTCGAAAATTAAAAAAAAACTATCAGCAAACTAATAGATAAAATCAATTATTTTTACAGTATCAACAAGTAAGTATAATATGTAACACACTTTAACATGTTATCTCGCTTAAGTTTTATTGTAACTTCTAAATGATATATCATGCTCAATTTAACTTAATATCAATTAATTCTCGTAGAGACATTAAAGTATGGAATTATCAATATTTCAATGCGGTAACATGAATATCAATATAACATAGAATATGGTGATGTGAGTAAAAACTATTCACCAGTAATCATGATACAGCCAATTTCTTTTTTATAACAAATTGGGCAAACATAATTTACTTGAGGCATTAATATATAATAACAAGCAACTGTTAGCGATGAAATTTTGACTAGAAAGTGAAAGGAATATATGAAATTTTTTAACTAAGCATTAATATGTATATTCTACGTATTAGTATGTTTCTCTTGTGACTATTCACAAGCACTATAACAAATATGATCTTTAGATCCGTGTGAAGTAAGGGCCACAAGCATCTGGCTATATGTACATAGAAAAGACCCAGACAAGGTAGTCCCACTTTACACTCTGATAGCTTTTTCTTTTTACCCCGCAATGTGTCGATTGATTCAAATTGCTCGACATGCTTAGAAATTATCACAAGTCATTGATCAATCAGTCAGACACGATCCAACATCACCAATCGACGCCAATCGTTATAAAGCGAAAAGAGTTATTCCCCGTCACGGGAGCGATCGGCCTATACCGTGATTGGATGGGATTGAGCCCGTGAATTAGTATTTCGATTTCCTTTCCTACTTTACTTATGATGGACGACAGCCTGTGTACTTTTTGGTGGATAAATCAACCATGATATTGTCGATTTACTTGCTGGGGAAAAAGAAATTAAGGATGTTCCTGGGACAGCTTAAAATAAGTATGTGCTTTTAGTCTAAAAGACTAGAAATTATTAGGAGGAAATGGTGAATGATCAGATAAATTCGAGAGAGATGATGTGGAGAGGACGAGTTGGAATGTTGTTTGGATGTTGATGGAAAAGGATAGAAATGCATGTGAATTGAATATCTTTTCATGAATTTAAAACTTACGATGAAATAAAGTTACATTTGTTCGTCCGGATTTCTAAACGAGATAGAACTGGAAATGATAGATGGATTTCTTATCCTATCACATCTTTTGTTTGGCAAACTTCGGATTTAAAGTCGGATATTCTTATATCCTATCCAATTTACTATTTTGTGAGCTACGGGTTTAAAGTTGGATATCCTCATACTTTATCAAATTTGTCAATTTGGTGAAATATTGATTTAAATTCAGATATTTTAAAGTAATAACATTAGATAAGTATAAATTTGCAAATTTAATATTCAAAAAAGCATAAAAAAAACAAATATTTTTTTTTCAAATTAATAAATTTTCATCAAATTTCATGATTACGCATTGTTCTTTTCTATTCCTTTGAAATAATCTTTTAGTTACCCTGTTCAACATCAAAAGTTTTTAGAATAACCTCGATTTCAATATATTCACTTTAAAACATGAATTCTTTTTCTCTTACAAGTTTTTCATTTGTTTCCATTAGCAAATGTTCAATTAGAACAAAACATAAACTCCAAATTCGCTTTTTTTCCAGCTATCATGAGGATGCAATAAAAACTAATTACGTTAATAAATGATCTTTGAATAATTCGCACTTATAAAATACATTACAATTTGTCGCTTTCGTAAAATTTCGATGTGAATCGAAAAGCTACTAAGGAGAAGGTTTCGACGTCGATATTATGGCTAAGAGCTAATTCAATTGATTTTAAAATTTTAAAATGGTTTTTTAATTTTTTATGCTAAAATAAAAATGTTCATTCAAAATGAAAAATCTAAAATTGATTCAAAAATTATAGAATTAATATTATATGAAATAAATTATGGTCAAACACCTAGATATCTTTTTAACAAAAATGAAATTTTTATTTTTATTTTTTCAATATTATTAATATTAATAATATTATTATTATATTTAATTCGAAAAAATAAACTTCAGACTATGTTGGGCAAACCCAATATGACTCTCTAACCCGAACCCAACAGAGGAATTGGAGTAATTTATGGGTGAACAACAGAGAAAGAAAAAAAAATGTGATGTTTTATGTTTCGGATAAAATAAATTATATCCAACCTTATCCCATCCTCCTCCTTGAATTTTTTTATCCGGTCTATATCCCATCTATATCCGACCTTATCTTATCCTAGACATCTACTAAACACGAGATAGAATAAAAATATATCATATTCTGATTTTTATCCAATCGACCAAACGCAGCCTAAGGGTATTTATCGGATAAGGAGAAAATTTTCTTTATACATTGCATATTTCCTTTCGAGTCCCTCTACATTAAGGACGGGCGGGGAGGTATACGTGAAGTTACATAAAGCCAGTCGCACTAGCCTCATTCCATCCAAGCACGCGATCATTTTCAAAATCATTTCTCTTCCCCTTCAATCACTTCATCTAAATGAAGTATAGAAACGAAACCATATATATATTTCAACACTGAGTCATCCCACTTATACACTAAAATGGGTGATTACGTTGAAAAGCCTCTTGGAAAACCATACACAAGCTCTTTCTATCACTACTCAAAGACTAGTTCCAAGCCCATGAAGGAAGGAGGTCAGAACTGAAACCCGGAGGTCCGGACTAATCAGACCAAATCGTGGGGTGCCAAGCGTCTAAGATTAAGGAGATGAGTTGCTAGCCACAACAAGGAGGGTTGTATTATCAGTTCACTAGGATTACAAAAACAACAGTAGCAATTTTCAGAAATGCAATGGTCTAACTTTGATTTGGACAATGTTAAGAAGTGTAGTTGGAGGTGCACATCACATGGGATGAAAGAGGGCAGAGAGGATGGTGAAGGCAAAGGCGTGAAGGGATAAAAGAAGTGAGAGCAAAGAGGAAGCAGCTGAGGAGAAGAGACAAGTACCATTCACGGGTCACCAACTGTTGCACCATTAATAAATAGCTGCACCACACGCCGAGTGCCAGCAAGTTCGTCCCCATATCGTTCCGAGCCCAAGTCGTATCGTACCCCACTCCACCTTTCATGAGCGCCCACCACCCTTTCCTAAAGCTGCATATCTTTTCACGGTGATTCTTAAACTATTTTTTAATGTCAGTATCGATCAGTGTCCCGTATAAACATGGTTGAACAGCAACTATCAGTTTGGACGCCTAAGCCTAGGCAAAAGTCAGTTCGATATTTGAATTCACAGCCAGGTATAAGTACTTCTGCTGAAGCGCGCAATCAGATAGAAGCTGCACCATTCGTATCTGCCTGAAAAAGGTTCTCTGTGTTCCTCTTCAACATCCACCATGGTTCCGTCATCCTCTTCTTCAGTTTCCTGGGTACAAAGGCTTTTGGTCGCTGCCTGGTTCCTGGGTTGTGGATGTCTTCAAGGCCTTAATGCAGCTTCCGCAGTGAAGTTGAGCAACATCTCCAAGGTGGAGGATGCAATGAACTTCCACATCTACTATGGACAGACCTTCAAAGTCATCAAGAATGCCATTGATAGCAAGAGCTACCTCCTCATTCAGGTCTCTGTTTTGCTGGACATCCTTGCTGAGAGAGAGCCGTGCTTTTTCTTTTCTTTTTCTGAAAACTTTCTTTTTAGAACTATTTTTGGGTGAACAAACAGAGAAAGCAAGGATACTCACTCAAATTCATAATCTGTTGGTCTCAGTAGGACACTATCACCATAAGTACAAGCTTTTGCTTAACTAGTGACAACAACATTAGTTTGAAAAGCTTTATAGCAAAATCTCAGTGGAGGCTTGGTTCTTGAACTGCAGTTTTAGTGGCTAGAAAGGTTTTAGGGAGGGTCCAAGTTTATTCGACTGTTTCGCTTGCTTAACTTGTGACAGATCCCCAGTTTTAGGAATATCCGAGTTCCTAATATCGAGCCAAAAGTCAAGCAAGATGAGATTAAGCTGGCTTATCAACATTTCATCTTGTTCATTAACTGCCAAAAACGGAGACACCACCAAAAATTTCCTCCATATGGGCAATTTCTTATCTTAGAAAATTAGTTTAACACTCCTCTAAAAAATATGACAGAATAACTCAAAGATGGCGTCGAGAACAAAATATTGCACTTCCAGGATCAAATCATTCATCATTCCCTTATCGAACTATTCAGTGGATGCCGAACTTTTTCCAGGTATCGGCCTAAACTCTCTTGTCCATCTTATGTTTAAATTGCAGTTGCCTCTGTGTTGATCTTCACTCGTCTTGAAACTAAATACATCAGCAACAATCACATAACAAGATTGGACAAAAAAAAAAAAAGATGATAGCAGCCCAGCGATGCATCATCACAGTTATGTCATCTGGATTTTGTACGTCGAGTAGTCATCTCTGACCATATCTTTCTTTTCATGTTCCTTCTTTTCTTGCAGTTTCCTTTTTTGAGGTAAGCATAAATCTCTCTGGAAGCAGAGTCAAGCCAAGTTGGTGTCTTCACGATCTAAAATGACTATATGTGAATTATAATATTTATTTTAGATGGCCTTTTAAATGTACAGCTTTTAGGCTTACTTGGGAGCTTAAAGGGCATTACAGCAAACTCTGTTGCCTCTCCATGCATATTAAAGTTATGCGAAGGAGGAGAACTTGAGATTATTAATAAAAGCAATCCTCAGCAATTTCAGCAATTCTCAGCACATTTTAGGAGTAACGCTGATCAAGCACAAGCTTGTAACTTTGCATCATTTGTTCCTACCAGTGAAAGCCTTCCTCTCCAGGTGAGAGTTTACTATTGATGCAGCGATGCTTCATGTTTATACTTCCCTTTTCCATTAATTAGTACAATCCAATTCCCACTTTTTCTCTATGGATGGAATTAACAGAGAGCAGAATGGATCAAGTACCTTGGAGTTTACGCTAACTTGGAATATAAAGCCAATCAAGTGTACAATGCTGTAACTACTCACACTCCGTCTCTACAATTCCGCTGTAGTAAAGAGAGAATTTTCACATGCATCTTCCATAATTCATCAAGCTGCCAAATCGTTATTTTGTATAAAGTGTCATCTCATTGCCGCATATCTTTCTAGGTTAAAGAAAATTATTTGTGCCTGGCCAGGGTTGTGGCAAGCAAAGCTTCATCAGTCAAACCAACAGTTGCCTGGATGGAGTACAATGATGTCCGTATACTCTGATCAAGGCTTTTTACTGCTTTTTTACTTTCCAGATCACAAAAATAAATCGGAGTACCAAGTCTGAATTCTCATCATCTCGCATTTGATCCTGCCTGCTTTATTAAAAAAAAAAAGCTCCACAAAGCAATCTTAACTAAATACAGTTCAGATCAAACACTCCTTCAACAATTTCTACATGATAATCACTGTCATGTATAACTTGACATGTTGCTGACAAGGAATCTTTTGTTGCAGAATATATGGTCCTTTACCAAAGAAACACTCAAAATGAAGGTATGTCGTGATAGCAATTGGTTTCCTAAAAGAAGAACTATGCCTTATAAAAGGCAGCCTTGAATCTTTTAAAATTAAAAATTTTGCACAAACGCCAGTTTAGTCATTACAAGACTGGTTAGGAAAGCCAACAAATTTGAAGTACAATAGGTAGATGCACTTTAAGGGGCTCTACTTTTGCCAGATACAAATGAAAGACAGAAGACAAAGGGGTTGAATTCTTATCCCCTGTTGCTTTGGGAAATGTCGGCTTATTTTCATATTGAAAATGCTCCCTCTCCATTTCATTCACTTTACTTTAGCTAAAGTCGCCGATCAATTTCATATGCATTGTGTTTTGAAGTAGTATGTGGAGGATGCTGGAGGAGAGAATGTGGATGAATCGATCAGCAAGATCACTTACAACACCTCCAATCCTGATGATTTGGAGCAACTGCATGCCATCTTATGCGTGAGTCCATGCCTAGAGATAAATTTAGATTCCTCACCTTCGTGATTCATGCTTTATCTGAGATTATAATTCCATAAAATACCTGAAACTCGGTTTGTGCTTGAAGTACTACTATGTCGCTGATTATTTTCTAATCTGGTCTATTCCCTTGCTGGTGTAATCAGACTGTTGATGTGGTTATCGATGGAACGTACACTTCTGATCCCGCGGGCTACACAATGTCAACCTTTTTTGAGAATGTAGCAGTTACAGATACCTCTTGTTTTGCATTTCTTGCGAATCAGAGCCTGTGGAGATATGATAAAAGATTGCAAAAAGACAGCAACACTCCTGGTAAGCACTAAATTAGCCAATTTTTTTATCTAGATGGAGTTGCAAACAAACTCCTTCTGAGAAAGAGTGTGACTAATAACAGTACAGTCTAAGCTTGCTCGACTTCGCACATCTTAGCAAGAACTGACTATACGCAATTAAGTCATCCGGTACTCAAAGACTCCTGGAAAGCCAACTGTCAACCAAAAAAAGGGAGAACAAGAATCATACCAAAGTGTTTAATTTATTATACATATCTATTCGAGTGATACATAGTACTTGTCTTCTGGGAGGTGCTAATACAATTTTCCTTGCTTTTGGATTTGTATAATTGAAGATTGGTTCGACGGAGCAGTCTCCCAACCTCAGTTGGTTCTTGCAGATCTTATGGAAGCTTTATTCCCAACAGGAAACTATACTACTACTTACTTTAGGAATCTAGCAAAGGTAAATTGTTCCACTTTCTTTCTTGAAGAAATTTTGTTCTGTCCCCTGCTAGCCCAAGACACATTTTTCACGAGCGATACTAGTAGGATGATGAGATATGCAGCACGTGCCAGACATTCCAATATCGCTTGTCAGAATTGTGTTTTCGCGGAGTTGGACAAGATGAATTGTTTCTTCCCCCTCCTCAAGTAGATGAAACCACAGATCATTTTGACTATTAGCACTAACTTGTGATTTTCAAATGTAGGAAGAAAGTGTCGTAAACATAACAGCCGACATGTGCGGTAGGGATACCTCGACAGCTATGGAGCCAACTATCATACCTTGCTCATGATTCCCCGAGGGATCAAATCCAATACATCATAGATTTTCTTACAACAAAAAGCTTACTGTTGTGATCAGCTTTTATTGAACTCATGTAATTTGACCTTGTGGTTGACTAGTTTTCAAGAGATCAGAGGTGTTGTTTCAGAATGGGAGCACTGTTATCTTTTTACCTTCGCTTGTAATTGCTTCTAATGTTCAATAGCATTGACATTCCATTGAATGATGCTGGTACTTAAACAAAAGCCGCATCATAGATGAACAATCCAGAATAAACAGTGTGAACGAGCACGAAGTTGCTTAGCAGAAAGAGCAAGATGAAAGAGCGTAAAACCGATCGAATTGTCAAATTGAAATTCAGCAAAGAGATGCTATCTTGGTAACTAAGCATGGAACAATCACTGTCTTCAGCTCATCCCTACACAAGGAGAAGCTATAGTGGTAATCGAGCATGGAATAACTGCCGACAAGCACCTCCTCATTATATTACGCTCGCGTTTCGCCCCAAATAATCTTAAATTTGCCGAGGCGGGCTTACCAGAGCATTGGGCCGGACTCCAAATCCTAGTCACGGGCCGGATAGGGCTCATTTCCCTCGGGGAAGTATTAACGCATCCGCCGTACACGTGTCCAAATCAGATCCGCTAATGCTCTAGACATGATTTCTCCAAACTCGCGCCGTCGTTCTACTTCTAGGGTTTGTGCTTGTGCATCGTCTGCCTCCGTTCTATATAAAAACAGAGGGTTCCGGGCGAATTCAATTGCACATGCAGCCGCGGACTTGAGAAGATCTTGCTTCTCCTGCCGCGAATTTGAAGAAAGAATCGACAGCTTCTCCTTCGTGTTCCTCTCTGTTTTCCTTTTCTTCCCTTCGTTGTTCTTTTTGCTGCTTCTGAGCGAGAGTGCGAATCGTGAAAGCGTCAAAATACTGATTACCTGCGCTGTGACTACCCGTGAGCGTTGTGTATGAGCTGACGCTAGATTCGTCCCACGTCTGCCTCCGCTCCTGCCTCGTGGTGCGCTCTTCTTCTCGCTCTACGATCGGGCAGATTGGAGACATTCCGTTAAAAAAGGGAGAGCCTTTTTCGGAACTGATGCAGTTCGAGTGTTTGCTGAAATGTTTTTCGTGGAAGAGGAGGTTTGGAGGTGATGACTATTTCCCCAGATGATCGACGCTGATTATACTGTGCTATCTTAGCGTTCCTCCTTGTCGAGGAACCAAGCCAGTCTTGCTGATCCATTCCACTCCTCTTCCCAAAAAAGAAAAAAATTGGTTTTCTTGCAGCGATTGAAGTTCCCTTTTTGTGTCTCTCGATCGATTTGCTTAACTCGACGAGGAATTGGGTTCTTGGCTGATTTGATTTTAGCGCAGGGCTTCGCATTGGGACGGTAGATTAGAACATTGGATTAGGGTTTGATTGGAGAGATTAAAGATGGAGATGATGATTATTTCCCCAGATGATCGACGCTGATTAAACTGCGCGAACTTTTTCTCTCGTTTGAGAAATCCAAGCCAGGTGTCTGATCCATCTTTTCTCGGTCCCCTCCATGAACCCAAATTGTTAATTGAGATCGATACCAATAAGAAAGTAGATGTCAACATCTCTGGTGTGCGTGTGTCGGGAGAGTTAATCTAAATTATCTCGGTTAATATTTTTCTTCTTAAAAAGGAAATCTTATTATTGCAAAAGTGATCAGTTATATGAGGGCTGTGAATTTTTCTGAAAATATAAAATTTGATAAACATTTTTAAAAAAATTGATTATATATTGTTTAGGAGAAAGTGTTGTCGCAGGCATGATATTCTTTAATGATTAGTAAGATTCATAGAAGCCATTAGCAAAGCTATGAACACAGACTTAGGTTGTGGGAGCTACTTGGGATGAAAGAAACGTGAGCTTTTCAGCCCAATCTCCCTTGACATATGGTGGTAAATGGATCTCGGAGAGAAAAAAATCTTGCACAGCCTGTGCCCCATAGAAAACTATGTCATCAACATACGGGTCCTAACATTGATCTTTGAGCAATTAAATCAAATGGACCATTGCGGTTTCGAACTCTATGTTCCGACGACGGTCAGCGTAGCCAGAGATTGGACATGCTACTGTCACAAAATGTAAAGTGCGGGAGATAACTTCATCACAAGCTGTTATTTGCCATACTAATGCAAGATACTTCTCATGCAAAAGCACATTCATATGTTCTGTTATTGATCTCTAAAATTATCTTGTATCCTAGCTTATACATAAAATGAAAAAGAAAATAAAACAAAATCTTGTATCAGATGATTCAAACATCAGTCAGCGCAGACCATTTTGAGGGGACCCCAAGAGTGCAATTACGTTAGAACAATAATTGATGCATTCCACCAGGGTTCTCTTATACCTCAGCCTCCACCCAACTCCCAATTTCCACCTCTCCAATGCCCTCTCGATCTTCCAAGACATAGATTCTGCAACGCCAGCTCTGCTTTGCAGGCCAAGGCTTTCTAAGAAGGTACGGCCTTCGGCCCCAAGTTTCAAAATCACATCAAAGAGCTCCACAGGGGAATCGATACCACCCACCTGGTTGAGGCCACTTAAGAGACATTGGTCATCTTCAATCGAGGTGGGAAGGTTTTGCAGAACGGTATCGCAACACTTCAACAATAAGTGCATAACACACATCTCATTTTCTGGAGAGAGTTGAGACCCTGAATATGCCAAATGTCCCACAGATCTTCGCTGGTTTGAAGGTGTGGCCCATAGTCGCAACGTGGACAACAGTGCATAAGAAGGCTCGCCACCTTGGTTAATGTAAAGAGATTCTGTAGGCCATGAGCTGCAAGAAGACACCCCAGGTTCGAGGGGAATGTATACCTTGTCGTTTGGATTGTTCTCGAGAAGAAAACCATAATGCTCCAGCAGCTCCAAATTAGTGTACGTACCATAGCTCAAGAGAACCTGCATGTGACAGGACACTGTTAAGAGATCATAATTTCCTCTTTCTCAGAAGAACAAGTATTGAATGGCCAAGCATAGTGATTATTCAACCAAACAGATTGGTCCAGCTTAAAGGTGCACTAGACTATGTTCAACCTATTAACGTCATAAAACAAGGCCACTCTGGATGTTTTTTAATATTTCCCTTTTCAACTTGCCCGAAGTCACCTCTGGGGTAGAGATGTCTGCTGGAATGGAACTAGCTTAGGCACTTTGGCCAGTTCTCACCCATTATACCGGAAACTGAATATTTTTATATTCAGGTCCATGCAAAATTTTGAAGGAAGTTATGATAGCAGTTATTTTTTGACATCATGAAACCTAACGAGGAGACTCAAATGAGAAACATATGGAGACAAGATACTCTGCAAGCGTGCGCTTCAAATCCAACTGCCAGGTTGGAGAACAAACAAGAAATGGCAACTATCAAGAAGGTAAGATACCTAATTCTAAACCCCTACTTAAAAAAGATTGGTCACTATAAGCACCATGGATGTGCATACATATTCAGGTAGCATCGGGCGCAAGCTTTTTTCACTGACTTATGTTACTGGCAGAGCCGAAACTCTGCCTAAGTAATTTCTACAATATTTAAGCAGTATGTAAGATGTGCAAGCAGTCAAATGCCCATATCCATATGCCAAGTGCAGAAATTCTAGCGGAACTGTGAATTGTTAATGCATATGTATAGCTTCCTGGGGTAGAAAACGCACAAGATAATCCAAGGCTTGCCCTAAAATGACACATGGAGGAATATCCAATAACATTAGTCCTACAAGAAAAGTGAGGCTTGAGGCCTTATCCCTGTGCTCCAATAGTGGATGCTCCACAGAAATTGTGGAACTACTAGATGTTAAGTGGTACATACACCTAGCTTCTAAGTTACTTTGATCTTGGTTGCGTGGAAGTTTCCTTTGTGAATAAGGTGAAGTTGAACTTGCCAGTTGCCAGCCTCTTTCAAACAAACCAAGAGCCAGTAAAGATTATGGGCCAAGCATCAGTAGAAGTAGAAGGCCAAATGATGATGATTAATTTCTCTAAGCACTACAAACAAACTTACAAAGATAATTTCTAAATCATTGATTTTCTGTGAAACAAATTCTCCCTATTTGAAAATTTGCAAATGCTGACGTCAGAAAGCAGTCACCATATTTGAAAGAGGATTTGCAATGCCGATAAGAGGCTTTGTCCTAAGAAATGGGAACCGCAAACAAGTGTCTTATACAGCCCCAGTCCCTATTGTAACAAAGCGGAAACTGCTTTGTTAGAGCAATTGGAAGGGAACCACGACCCACAGAATGAAAGTAAAATCAAGGACCTCAAATATCTAAAGGAAACCATCAAAGCTTGTGCATTCAACATTTTGCTTTACAAAAAAAGAAAAGATTGAAATAGTAAACATCTAAAAGTGCCAACTAGAAGAGAGACTACTATTATTAATGGAGGGATTATGGAAACTGAAGTTAGATGCCAAAACAAGGAAAAAAAAAAAGGCACTGATTCCTTTGATTCTTATAGAAATTATAAAATAACGCCACTCTATGAGAACATCACTGTAAGGCGATGCAACAAAAGTTATACTACCTGTTGGCCTCTCACATAATGCTGTCTAGCATAGAAGCAATATGCATCAACACTTTCTTCAAATCCCCCATCTGTCAATCGCTGAGGAAGAGTTTCCAGCTGCTCTGGTTTGGAATTATATTCAGCTTCCTCACAGCACAAAGATCCAACTTCCAGGGAACTTGTACGAGTTATATCGTCTGCTTCTACCAAATCCCCTCCAGGCGCAGCATAGTTGAACAAGTCTCCCACGGGGCATAAACATCCAGCTTCATCCCATGGAACATGCAATGTCCTTGAGGATATCTAGAACACGATAACGATTTCAAATTTTAAATATGTCAAAATGAAGGAGCTAGAAACACCAAAAGAAAATTGACTCTGCCCCATAATGAAAGCATTCAGTTCCTGACTTGCAGTAGCAAAAGACCAAAACAGTTTGTCCAAAATTAGATCTAACAAACCAAGTTTTGGGAGAGGAAAAAGACCCTAACACATCCATGTATGAACAAACAAGTTATGAAACATCAACCGTTCAAGTAAAGAACAAGTAACCTCACAGTTGCAGAAGCCCAAAGCCAACTTTGAAAAGTTAGAAGACGAGGCTTAAACTTAAGTTCCTCCATCAGTGCACCAGCTTCCTTCCATTCTAACTCGGCTTTCCATCTGGCCTTCTTGGCCACCCAAATCGCATCATCCACCTATCAACATGGGGAAACTATTACTGAATAAAGACAAAGTAAATTCCCACAACAGAGATGCAAGAAATTATAACTGTAAGTGCAACCATATGAGTTGAACCTGGAAAGCTTGTACTTCAAACTGCCTGAAAGTTGGAAGTGTGCTATAACTTCTGGGAAGGTTCTTTAAGTAAGGGTACCACCGTGATTTCTTCCCTTTACCCACTTCATACAGCAAACAAACAGTCAAAGTCTGCATTCCAAATGCAAAAATTAAATAAAGACAAATCTAGATATTCGGCAGATATTTGATTCTGAATCTTTGATCAACTACACAATTTGAATCAGGAGGGAAAAGAAAAAACTACAATAGGTTGCCAGTTCATTTAGCTTCATTGTATTAGTGTCGCTAGTTGCATCACCTCGTGTCATTGTCAATTTGGTCCAATATGATGAAAAGTTGTTTTCATGAACAACTAAGTCGAGACATGTAAAATGCAGGTATGTTTTCGACTTCATTGATTTGCTGTCATGTTATATTCCTATCTGAGATTCTCAATACATTCGTGTCGTGTGGGAAATTCCATAGGCTTTTATTGATGAAACGGTGATATCAAACTCCAAGCATAATCACCTGAGCGGAGGAAAGAGAGGGACGATTCTCTACAGCTGCAGAGAGACACTGATCATCCATCAAGAGCCTCTCTGTGGTCAGCAAGCAAGATCTAGGAACCTTCAACACCATTTCACCTTTCCTAACATCACGAACTGCGCCCAACCCTCTTCTGCACATACAAAGCATCGTCGTGTCACATCCAGTAGCTAAACAATGGAAAATCGATGGGATTAAGGAGACCCAAGAAAGCAGTTACGTCTTAGCAACCGAAGGGAGATGAAAACCAACACAACATAGACATACCCGCCTGCTTCGGGGAAGTCGGAGACGTAGAGAGTGTGGCCGAGACAAGGCGCGGCACGAGGCTGTGCCGCCGTTCCGGGAGGGAAAGAGTCGGATACTCCGAGCTCGCAACTCCATCTCAACAAGCTCTCGACTCCTCCCTCTCCCTCGCCGTCGCCCTCCATAACATCCGGTTCACTCGGCGCTCGACCCTCCCCTCGCGTTGCCTTCTACTCGAGGAAAAGGAAGCATTTTTACCTTCATGTGCTTCTAATTGCTCGACATAGGATCTTGGGTTCTAGCTAAAAAGGTCTAATTTCTATTTGACTGCTGGAGTTGTGCAGGGATTTGGATCTCCAACCTTCCTAAGGTAGGGAGCACTTACTTTTAATCTCAGCGGTCGGATCCGATTCGATGGCTGAGATTAGACTATGGGGAAAGAGTCTATAAAAGAAAAAGAAATTGACACATGACTACTCTATTTTTTCATTAATTACCGCGTCATTCTCAGTCTCCTTCTTCCCGCCCCCTTGCACGAAAAATACTCCCTCTCACTCTTTTTTCAAAATTCGCTCTCTTTCAATTGCCCCATCTTCCTCATCAAGCTGGACGAACCCTCCCTCTTCCTCTTAGGAAAAAAAAAAAACCTTCACCCTTTCAAAAGCACGCAGATCTCAGCCCGATCTTAACTCTTGTGCCTCCAACTCGTCGCCTTCGCTTTGCCTCTGCCGTTAACTTCACGATCCCCCCCCCCTCTCTCTCTCTCTATCTTCTGTGACGAGCTGGAGTCACGGGAGTTGAGATCGGGCTGAGACCTATGTGCTCTTAAAAGGGAGATATTTTTTTTCTAATAGGGAGGGGAGGGTTCATCCAGCTTGATGAGGAAGATGGGGCAATTGATAAGAGAGTGAATTTTGAGAAAAGAGTGAGAGGGGTATTTTTCGTGCAAAGGGGGCGGGAAGAAGGAGACTGAGAATGACGTGGTAATTTATGAAAAAGAGAGTAGCCAAGTGTCAATTTCTTTTTCTTTTATAGGCTCTCTCCCCATGGTCTAATCTTAGCTGTCGGATTGAATTGGACGAATGAGATTAAAAGTAAATGCCTCCTACCTTAGGACGTAGGAGATCCAAATCCGTTGTGCAGTTGATAGGATCGCAGCAAGAGGGGGGAAATTGAGTAGTAGTAGTGGGCCTGTCGTCATTCCAATCTTTGGGCTGTTGGGGTGATCCTTTTCTCAATACTCCTGGAAAAAGACCAAATGGGGCTACGGAAAAGCCCCAGCCGAGTCAACGAAATTAGGTAATGATCCTCAAAGATCTCAAAATGGGCCGTGAAAAGGCGGAGTTCAAGAATAGTAGTAGCCCACGATGTGTTTTCGGTACTTCGATTTCTGTCTCTTGTTTCTTTCGGTTCTTAAAAGAGAAAAGACTGGGCTTAGTCCACCGGGAAAGAGTTTCAGTGGAAAGAGTTTCTGGCTCCAAGGCCGTGGACGTCGGAGTATCTTGGAAGGTAACCCGCTAAAGCTCACCAAATCACAAGTCCACGGTTCCCACGTCATCCCAACACATTGCACCACGCATGGCCATCCATAGACACTGCCGTCGTCGGCAAGTTAAAAGGCAGGCGGCACGGGTGCTCGTACCCCGGTCCGGCCAGTACCTCGAGGCCCGAGCCTAACAACGTAACTTGAACCGCAGTAGGCATGTCGGCATGTTCATCCTTCGGGTTGCAACAATTACTGCGAAGACGAAAAGGAAAATGTCCAAGGGCCATGGAATCGACATACTTTATTTTCCCTCATTCAAGAAGAGGATGGCTCGTCACGAATTGGGCCGACCTGTTTATGACCATTGCGCAAGTAACGACAGAGAGAAACAGAGAGAGACAGAGGAGGTAGGGGGGGCTGCCGAGATGCCGACTGCAACATGGTCAAAAGGTCATTTTAAGAAAAAGGGAGGAAGGGAAGTCGGAGTCAAAGAAAGTGCAGGAGGCCTGCGTGGCAACGAGGTGACCCCGAGCGCACTGAGGGAATTGCGTGGACGAGAGGCGGAGGGAGCGAAGATGGGGTGGGGGGTGGGGCTCGTCCGCTCTTTTTCCATACAATTTGGCCTCCGCACTTGCTGACGAATTGAGAGTCGGTCCTGTCCACGCGACCTACTCTTTCCTAGTGCGCGCTCCATCGACTGCTCTCCCCGTGCCCTGCGTACACGCGGACATACCGAATGTATTGGTTAAATTTATCGTGAAAGTTTCGTTTATCGTATCAATCTAATCAAGTCTTTCTTTCGACTATATGTTTTAAACAAATTTTAGGATTCGATTACATTTTTTTAGAATTTTACGATTCGATAGTATTTTTGCAATAAATTTTAGAACCCAATTGAACTTTTTAAAAGTTTAAGGACCCAATTATATTTCCACGATGAGTTTCATTTCAGAACTTTTGATGCTCTTATTCTTGTTTATATGAACATACTTTCGAATCTTATCCATTTTGATCCACTCTATTTATCTTTCTTTTTCCTCCTTTTTTTGGTATCTTACGCAAATACGCTCTAAAGGAAAATCTTCACATCCGGGGCTCGATTCTTCCCTTATAACATGCACGAAAATTTGAAGCAACCATAGGACAATAACAAGGCCAGAGGTCTAAAATCCTCTCACAATTTCCTCGAGTCTCCTCAACCCCCAGACATATTCATCTCGTATGAATGGACGTACAAACTCTTCTTCCTCATGACCAATACTTTACAATGCATCACCTTGCGACTCCTCCTCCTCCTTCTTCTTTTATTATCTGAAAATTAGTAATTATTTGACTACGGCGGGTGGGACTTACCGGATGCAAAGCCGTGATGGTTCATATGTTAATAGGGTCGTCTCCTTCTTTTTTTTTTTATGATAGATGAATCCACCACAGGCCCCCCGTGCCCGAATGGCACCAAAGGTTCGGGTTGGACGTCTCCCTCTTATACTCTACATTTTTTAGAAACTCGGCATCTAAAATTAGATATACCTAATTTTTAAGGGTATACATTTAAGGATTTTACATAAAGTATGTAGTTGGTGTAGAATATTCTTTGCACAAACAATCACAAAGTGGAACTCTCCATATGTTAATGGAACTGACCCACTTATTCAGACTAAAAACCATCTAAATGTCAATGCCCAAGACCTACGGCACGATGATGCTTTTACACCGTCAACATGCCCAATGAAAAATATATGACTATAATGCACCAAGGCTTTGTTTTGTGGATCCGAATCCCCTTACGTATCCAAACTTGGAAGCTAAACGACTCTCATTTAATAGGTTTTTTTTTTCTTTTTTTCCAGCCGTCCGATTGGATCCAAATGTACATCAGGGGATCCTTTTCCTTGTTTGGTTGTGTTTTAGGGAAAGTATTTGGGAATTTACCAGAAACTATGGGTTAAAAGAGTTTTTTGAAATATAACATGTTGCAAATGACTTTATCTTCTTTTTCTTCTTTTAATTAAAAAAAAAACCTCAAATTGATTTAAGAGCTCATGTGATTGGTAAGCTAGATTTAGCATCGGTTGACTATTCTAGGCAGAGATCGCCTCTCTTGCCACCTCTAAGAAGAGCTATCGATGCTAAATTCGGTCAAACAGGTATGCGAAATGAGAATAAATTCAAAACAATGAAAGTTTAGCGAGATCAAAGTTAGAAAAACCATTTCAAAAATGCTCAAACATCTAAAATTCATCCGGACTTATTCTGTGCTGGAGGTCTTTTGGAAGGTCGCAACTGCAATTTCCCCGAGCGCAGCCAAGTTTGAAGCCCAGGCACGAAATGGGGTAAAATTCATTTTGTCCTTTTCCCTCGTTTTCGGAAGAGGAGGTCACTGTTTCGAGTAGATAGTGAGCTCATGAGAAGGTGGGGCCCGCGCACGCACCCCCCCCTGCCCCCCTCTACCGAGATCTTGTCTTGGTTAAACCACCAATGAGGGGTCGACACGTGCACGCGGCCACCTCTTATCGTCCCGGATCGCTGTACTTGGCCATTTTGATAACGTTATCCTCCACCTCCACTCATTGGGCAACCCTCTTCCACGCGTCCTCCGCTTCGGCCTCCGGACAGATGACGCGCACCGTCGCGACTCCGATCTCCGACCCCTTTTTCTCGTCCTCGCGACAGCGGCCTCCTTAATCGGGAATGTGACCTTCGTTTCCTGTTCTTCTTTTTGGAAAAGGCAAAAAAAAAAGGAGAAATTTTGGTCGGCAGGAGCACTTCGAGATCAAAAGCATTTCCAAATCGGTTTTCATGAATCGGCCACGCGGCATTTGGTTGAATACCGACCCGGGAACCTTGGCCCCCCACGGGTCCAACAGAGCTCGAAAGGGCTGCACCAATCGCCATTGAAATTACCAGGAAAGTGCTCCGGTTCTTTCCCCTTCCCCACATAACACAGAAGAGGTGGGGGAACAAAAGCAGGAGAAGAGCTTTTGTATGGAAAGAGGGAGAACAGAAGCAGCAGGAGCAAAGAGGCAAACAAACCGTCGCGACAGTCTCGAACGCTCGAGCGTGGCGGTTGTCGCTTTTTTTCGTTTTTCGTTGGTTTTCTCTGTTGTGACGTCGATGCTCGGAAGCCCCGCGCTCTTTTAATTAATTCGCGGGATCGAGTGGAGCCACTGATTCGTTTCGAGGGGTGTGTTGTGGCGAGGACAGGTGGGCTTCTTCACCCTTCTCATGACGTATGGCGTAATGCTCTCTTTTCTTCAATGACCCGTCCATTCTTTTCTGGCCATTTTATAGCGCCTGTGTCGGAGCGATTGAAACGCGTTCAAGAGAGAGGGTGCGCGAGCGCGAGTGCTCCTTCGCTCGGACAGGAAAGGAAAGTGGGGAAGGGGATAGAGATAAAACAAAACCTTTTCATTTGTCCCTTGAAACCAGCGCAAGCTGTGTTTCTCACCTTGTCTCCTCGAAGATTTAGGCCCATTAATCATGTGACGGATTGCCGTTCATGTGAGTGAGATCTTTGTTTCTAACGATCCTTTTTTTTTTTTTTGCTTCCCCTTCTTGTGCATTTCTAGCCTTTCTGATTTGGTCGCGAAGTTCTCTTGACGGAGATTGGTTTTTTTCGCTGTTGCAGAGCTCCATTCTGGTGCTGGGTCAGCTCGAATTTACGCAATTCTTGATCCTCCTCCCACAGAGTGCTGTGCAGCGAAGTAAATTTATTCGAGTTTGGCGACATGCCCACGGCATTATCATGGGTTGCTACTGCCCTCAACCCAGAGACTCTGCCCACGAGCCTCGGTTTTGTCGACTCGTTTCGCTTCTCGGATTCGTCAAGATTCGTCCTTGGAGAGAGACTGCAACTGTTCAGACATAGGACAAAGAAGGGTAGAAGCCAGAAACTGAGCTGGTGCTCGATAAGCGGTACGAGCTCGGCCTCGAGCTTGATTACGAGCCCGACAACGGGGGAAGAAGAAGCCGCCGCGGCGGTGTCGTCGGAGCAGAGGGTGAATAGTGTGGTGCTGAAGCAGGCGGCTCTGGTGAGCGAGCGACTGAGGTCAAAGGCCAATCTGGAGGTCAAACCTGACATTGTTCTTCCGGGAAACTTGAGCTTGTTGAACGATGCTTATGACAGATGCGGCGAAGTCTGCGCTGAATATGCCAAGACCTTTTACTTAGGTTAGCCAATAATCCTTCTTTATCTGCTTATACGTATTATTAAACTCCTTTGATATTGTTAAGGGTTTTTTTTCCTTCGTTTCTTCCAGAAATTGATTTGGTTTTGAGTCCATACAATCTGATGACGATCTTCTCTGCTTTATTTTGGGTTTGCAGGGACGTTGCTCATGACTCCGGAAAGGCGAAGAGCTATATGGGCAATATATGGTGGGTTTGATGCCGGGGCCTCATTTTTTGGAAGTGCTCTATTGAAAGTCTCCATAGCTTTACAGGTTTTACTGGTTTGGCCTATTTCGAAGAGGTTTTTTTAGCTTGTGGAGGGTAATCATCTTATTATTAGCTGATAAGGAAAAGCTAGCTGATCCCAATAGAAAGCAAAACTAGAAAAGGAATTTCAGTGCCTGAAGCTAAGTGACCCAGGTCCCTGTCAAATGCAACGAATTTCGTGGTTTCTTCTTCATTTAGTAATCCGCGGTTTCTTTGTTTCTATTTGGCATTGGTAAAGATTGGTACCTCTAGCCATTTTACTTTAGTTGGCTGAAGTTTACGTGTGCGACTGGAATGATGTTATCCTCCATTGATGTTGACTTTGCACATGCGCTGCTCATGGTGGATGGTCAAAATATTCTTCATTTTCCCCTACATTATGCATTTTTTTTAGTCTGTCTTTTTTGAGATTGATGCATATTTTTTAATGTATAACTTCTGCACTAGTGTGCAGGGATGTTTTTGTATGAAGATGTGGCCCTCGTTCTTAAAACTGTCAATTGCAGTTTGGTGCAGGAGGACTGATGAACTTGTAGACGGGCCTAATGCTTCTCACATAACACCTACTGCTTTAGATAGGTGGGATTCGAGGTTAGAAGAACTTTTTCAAGGGCGTCCATTCGATATGTTTGATGCTGCTGTATCAGACACTGTTGCCAAATTCCCAGTTGACATCCAGGTCTTGGATCTTCCTCTAGAAATCTTTTGGTGATGAATTTTGTCTGAGCATTTCATAAAACGTCATTATTTGCTTCATATTGGGGTGACTCATTCTCTCTTGTCTCCAAGTGAACTCTTCAGATACACTTCTATGTTATGTCGTTTAGGATATGGCTTTGGAGCAGTTGCGAGCACAGTTATATCTGGAACATCTTAGGAATAACTCATTCGGGTCGTTTAAAATAGTGTCAAGGACTTGATGAGTAAAAGAAAATAGACCTAGTGCCGAGGAGGTGTGCCGTTGGGGCCTTTATATTTCCGAAACTCTGACACATGGTTTTGCTTTTGTTTGTTGCAGCCATTTAAAGACATGATTGAAGGGATGAGGATGGACCTCAGGAAGTCACGATACAAGAACTTTGATGAGCTATATCTCTATTGCTATTATGTGGCGGGTACTGTTGGTTTGATGAGTGTTCCGGTCATGGGAATCGCACCCGACTCCCAGGCAACGACAGAGAGTGTCTATAATGCTGCATTGGCCTTGGGTATTGCTAATCAGCTAACCAACATTCTCAGGGACGTTGGCGAAGAGTAAGTTCAGACCCACCCTGTTTCTCGTATGCATTAAGTAGTACGTGTTTTGCTAAATCAAGGTCTTGCTGTGAAGTGAAAGTAGGTTTTACTAGAGGCACTAACGCTTCCATTTTGAGGACAGCTGAGAGAAAATCCCCTGCTTAATCTGAGTATTTGGGCCGATCGTGAATAACTAAAAACTTAATGACTTCTTCAATTCCCTAAGAACCTATATATCTAAGCCTGCTGCGTTTTCCTACAATGGAATTGCATTTTTTTTCCATGAAAAATGAGCAGTCTGAGGAATGGTTAGTAGGAATCGGGTGTGTCTGGTCATATTTTTGGATGCAAAATTTTTCATATTATTCTCGCTCGCTCTGTCTCTCTCCAAATATTCAAAACCCTTCAGTTGGTTCGACAGTGGTGAATCATAACTATGTCACTGTCACACCCTTAAATGACGGATTGTCTTGATATGTCCCTTTTGCAGTGCAAGAAGAGGAAGAATTTATCTGCCACAAGATGAGTTAGCCCAGGCGGGACTTTCAGATGACGACATATTCGTGGGGAAGGTCACTGACAAATGGAGGTACTTCATGAAGAATCAGATAAGAAGGGCGAGGATGTTCTTCGATAAGGCAGAGAAAGGAGTGACCGAGCTGAATGCAGCCAGTAGATGGCCGGTCAGCCTTCTAAACCTTTTATTAATTGAAATAAGCCGAAGCCAAATTTCCAAATGGCTCGTCCTGTTCCCTCTGAGCCCATTTTTCTTTCATTTTGGGTGGACGGATCTGGTGATAATCTCTCTTGGTTTTGGTAATGCAGGTCTGGGCATCTTTGTTGCTGTACCGTCAGATTCTGGACGAAATAGAAGCTAACGACTACGACAACTTCACAAGGCGGGCCTATGTGAGCAAGGTCAAGAAGCTAGCTTCTCTGCCACATGCTTATACTAAGTCTGTCATGGCTCCGGCCCGAGCTTCATCTCCTCTTATCAAGGCATGACCAAATCAAATGCAGTGAAGGAGGGTCAAATGCAAAGAGAGGGGGGAGAGGGGAGAATTAGCATGCACTTGTACATTAGGAATTTGGTATACTGCAAAAAGTGGGTATAAATGTGTATTGATCTGTCTTTAAGAATGTGAAAAAGGGTGTGGCATTTTCCTCCTCTGGATCGAGTTGTGAACCTCGTCTCGTTTCTCTTGATCTCATCAGGACGGCGGCGTCTTTATCTTTGGAGGAAAGACTGCTTCCCTCTGTTAGAATGGCAGGAAAGATGGAGCCTCGTTGAAGAGTTCATGGTGATTTTTTTAAAAATCATTTTATCATTGTACAGAAACATCCCATAAGAAGCAATTGCGCAACATGTTAAATTTCTGCTATTTAGGTCAATGGACCTGCTTATCTATCAAATCAGAATTCGTCTAATACACTTAAGACATCAGTTTATTAGCCTAATCCACCATCATTCTAAATGTTCATAGGTCAGGCATTTCTCAGCGCAATAAAATTCGAACAAAATTATAATTTGCGGCAAATTGATGTGTGTTCATATTGTGGAAGTGTAACGAGTAGAAGTGGGAAAATAATCAGGCGGTAAGTAGATGGATAAGCTATTCTGATTAAGGTGGTTAGGCTGCATTTGGGAAGTTTGAAAGTCCAAAACAGATCTTTGGGTGCCTTGAGCTTTCAGCTTACTTGGCACACAAGTCATTAGGGTTTGTGATTTTCTTCCCTGCCAAAACTACCCTCATCAATTCTATGGTCTTTCGATTTTGCCCTTGTTATGACTGTTTATTTTCTTTGCTTGAGGGCGGTTGGCATGGGCAAATCTGGCGATAAGGAGCTGGCGACGAGCTACATGGTGCTGGTGAGGGTGCGAGCCACACGCGAAGATATGTGGGGTCACACAACCTAGGTGACCCTCATGAGCCTTCGTCGGCTCTAATGAAGGGTTTGAGTTTTTTTTTTTTACTTTTTTAATTAAAAAAATAAGAAAAATCCTTTGTAAGGATAATTTCTCCAAACACTATTTTTACCCAAAATTACTTTACAATAAATTTTTTAGAACACAATATAACAAATACAACTTGCATTTTGAAAAACACATTCAACTTAAAACCCTTCACATTTTGATTTTTCCAAAGATTTTCTGTAAAAAAAAAATGCAATCAAATGCAACCATTTGAAATGGTGAAAGGATTGTTTATCTTTCACAAGATCAAGAGTTCACTTGTAAAAAGATTTTATAATCATCAATATCTTAGTAGGATTGTAGTGACGAGCTCTTCGATTTTAATTATTTGTATGGACCTTTGTATCGGAGGGGGGTGATTGCCCCTCGCCTTGCTTCTTATGAATAAAAAATAAAATCCGCTTCATACTCCCGATTCATGACGTACTTCTCACTTTTTAAAGCACTATGGACTTCCAATTTTAATTTTCCGAATTCTTCCGCTACGAAACTCACATATTGACCATCATTTCATTCGAAACCCAAGATTTCATTTAAATTATGAGGACACTGGCCTATAGCGTCCCGCATGATTATCAAAACATGAATTAAATTTGCTATGTTTCATTTCCAAAAGGGAAGAGCGTAAAATAAACAATGAAGGAAGGACACACCCTTGAATGACAAGCCAATTGTAATTCTTTATATCGTTCCGTAATTCTTACGTGAACGTCGAAACACACAAGAATCTAAAAGTTTTAGATTGAATGGCCGTGATTTCCTCTGTCTCTTTTTTATCTTTATCAGACAATAGTTCAAGGATCGAGATCCCTTTGTCAAGAATCCCAAGAAACACCTCAGTTCTCCTCCCTAAGATGCATCTTGATCTTCGAGCTGCCTGTGCTGATCGAATCCCAAAATGGCACGTCTTCAGTTGTCATTCGTCAACGCAGCAAGCCTTAACCACCATCTCCTCGAGCCATTACCTGCCGACTGGACAGCGACCTTCCCAAGTCCCGACCGTCTGCTAGCTCTTCATGGACATGCTCATCATTCTCGCAAAGAGATTACATCTGTTGTGACTTCTCCTTTGTCCCTCCCTCAAACTAAGCAATCGAATAGAGTCGTCGAAGATCGGCGAATAAGATGCCTAAGGCATGAATCATGATACTGTCTTTGTCTGCGCAATGATATAATCCCTTCTTCTTTTCTTAAGTAAGCCATTTCAACTAACTGAACATCAAGGAGGCCATTTCCATACTTTCGGGATTCCAGATTTTCGTAATCGATGAATCGTCTATGAACTCCATTTCCTTGAGTCGAAGGTTATTTAGAAGAATATCCTTAGCGAGAACGAGTATGAAATGATAGGTACTACAATATTTGTATAATTAGTTGTATTAATTTCATTATCCACATGATAGATGTGATCGATTCGAGTATAACCCGGATGGAATGCAACAACTATAATTTGTTACTATCTCAATTTAGATGACGACTTGTCCGTTTTGACTTCTCTCTCAAATCAATTTATCGGAAAGAGGAAGAAAGGTTAATCCAATCTCTCCAAACGTACGAAATCGTTTGATTGTGATCATCCGTAAAGATCAAAAGCCTGATCTTAATCTGTCTGGGACTCGCAAGATGTTACATGAGCTTTCAAGAAATGATTTTGCATCCACTTTCTTGAACACAACATAAGTCATCCAACGATGATGAGTTCATTATTTACTAATTTCGTCATGGCACATGAGGAACGGCATAATTTTTTCTTTTTTGTCAAATCAGAGCATTCACCGTCCGTGCAAAGGAATATTTTTGAATCTCTATTGATGTAAACGTGAGTTTAGCAGCTCCATCCCTAAGGCCACTAATTAATGTCTCACTCTCTCTCGGCCGTTGGTACAGAAGGAAAACGAGAAGAGAGCCGCCCGCCGTCTTGTTTCGAGCACTCTACCGCCCACCTTCACCTCCGCTCGCCGTTGCGACGGGCCGCCGTGCCACCGGTACCGGCTAGGGTCCTCTCTCTCACTCCCTTGTCCAATTGCACTGGAAATTCATTTCAACCTTTGAGGGATTCGTTGGCGAAGAAGCTCAGCTTGGATTTTTAAGGTTCGTAATGATTTGGGTATTCTTTCGTTCGCCTGTGTTGTCAATGGAAACACGCGTTCTCCTTTGGACACGTGCTTTTAGACTATGTGATTATTGCGAGAAGTTCTGATGATGCCGTCAGCTCATCGTCGTTATGCCAATTATAAGAGACAATGTCTGAGAATCCGATGAGTTTGTCGATCCTGGCTCGCAATTAATTCCGGTTGATTTGAAGTCCCATCCATAATTGAAATTCAAGGAAGACTATAGGTTACATTAGGGAAGACTATAGATTGGACTCTTGCCAACGGTATCTCCGGCGAGCAAAAGTCGGAAATTAATTTGCGGCAAGACTTCTTTTCCTTATTGAAGACGAAGCCAATGTTGAATTAGGGCTCGTAATCTTTTTGCGCGTGAATATCGTTTTATTGAGCTTGATGTCGTGTGCATAGCGAGTGTACTTAATTTATATAGAAACTTGTGAGATGCATTAGCGAGCGTAGCGAAAAATCAACCAAGAAAGTTTAGTGTGTGAGCAAACTTCCTTCTTATCGTTGATTTTCGTGGGTTCATGTTTATTAATTTGTTGATATAGTCATTCCAGACAACTTCAAGCGAAAATTGCTAACATGAGCATCAATAGTCCTACATTACGTTGCCGACGTTGATGTCTACGATTTTTGCATTATTTAAAATTTTATAAATTATTTTCCTTTTGTTTCTTTTTTCCTTGACTATTGCCAATGCCCGACGACTAGTGGAGGGTAATAGGAAAATAAAATAAAGAGATTAGGCAAAAAAAATTCTAATTATTTTAGAAAACTTGTAGAAATTGTCAGTCTCGGCCTTGGTCATGCCATGTCCATGTAGGAAGGCCGATGCCCATGTTAGAGATTTTCAATCAAAGGCTGCATTGATAAACCGTTAAAAATTTTAGGATTGAAATTGAAAGGTTTAGAATTAATTTGACATTCGTATAACCATGTATTGAAGGGTTACCTCAATTAATAATTCTGCAATTTTGTCGGTTAGCGATTATGGCTGTTGCTTCTACATACGGGTTTGTTCTCTCCCAGTTCCCTGAAGTTCGGCTTTTTTTCTCTAGGGACCCCCAAAAGTAGGGTTTATCTCAAAATACCCCCCAAGTTAATGATTTCATTTCCCAATTGGCTTCTTATCTCCACAGTGGCAACAAATCTTCCCCGAACAACGACCACATGCATGTATTCCGTGCCTTGGACATTATGTCCCGAGATGTCTGATTTGATTAAATTGCACATGCTCCTCATGTGCACCTGGGTAAAATTTAAAAAATGGAAATTGAGAAAGTTGAGCGCTGATTCTCACTCTTCAACTAGAGCTAGGGTTCTTCATTGGGCTTCTCTTGTCATTCCGTGGTCGATTGGAAATGGAAAATCGACGGTGTAGGTATACAAGCTCCAACTTCCTAGATCAAATGTAAGGCGTCAATTTTTGGGAACTCGAGTTTTTAGATTCAAAGTTCACAATCGGGTTTACATTTTCATATGGATGATGTCGGGTGCTCAAACCTTATAGCGAGCTAATTGTAACTTCTTCAACTAGATTGATTTCGCCATTGATGATGACAACTCCTGCCGAGTCATTAACCACGGCGGGGCTTTCAGACGACGGCATATTCGCGGGGAAGGTCACGAATAAATGAGGGCACTTCGTGAAGAATCAGATCGGGCGGGCGAAAAAGGAGTGACCGAGCTGAATGCAGCCAGTAGATGGCCGGTCAGCCATCTAGACTCTTTTCATCAATCGAAACAAGCAGAAGTCGGATCACCAACTGGCACGGCCGGGTACAGGGCAATATGCAATTTTCTTTCATTTCGACAGGTGTGGGGACGACACTGTCTCCGTTTGGTGATGCAGGTGTGGGGCATCTTTGTTGCTGCAACATCAGATCCTGGACGAGATCAAAGCCAACGACCACTAAGGCAGGCCTACGTTAGCGGATTCGGATCCCTCACCTTCACAATACGGCATCTGGCTAGAATCGGACGACTCCCATTAATAGGGGGATTTGTTTTTGCTTTTTTTGCGGCCTCCGATGGGGCCCCCATCAAGTCGCTTGGCTTTAAGGCAAGTGATCCATTTCCTACTTGAGCAAGGTCGAGAAACTAGCCACTCCCGTTGCTTTTATGAGATCTCTCATCGCTTCGGCCCAAACATCATCTCCCCACGTCAAGGATTAAATTGGTACACTAAATTGATTTATTAAATGATGTCGGAGAACGTGATTGGTATGCTATATAAAGTTGTATGATGTTAACTGTAAGACTTTTCGCCGTGCACTATCGCACAAGTCGTCATGTGATATATATATATATATATATATATATATATATATATATATACTACAATATGATTATTTACTTCTTTATTTATTTCGTCATCATATCGAAATTTTATGGAAAAGCAACTCTATTTAAAATTGATGTACCTTATAAAATTGAGCAATTTAGGTCGGTGGACCCGTTTATCTATCTAACGACATAATATGAAATCGCTTTATAAATCAATTTAGTATCTAAATCTGGCACTGTCCTTGAAATGTTTGTGTGTCTAAAGTGTTTTCAAGCACGATATAATGTTAAGAAATGCATTTTCATTGGTGGCAAAGAAATGCAGCAAACCGGTGTATGTTTAATTTGAAAGTGTATGAGTAGAAATTGGAAGGAAAAAAAAAAGTTTCAAAGGGCAAAAGTTTAAGGTGGTTAGTTTAGTGCTAAATCATTTGATTGGGCCAATCGAGTCCATCCAACCTAATCTGACCAAAAATTAGTGATATGGACGCCAATTGACACGGCAAATATTCATGTAGATAAATTTTAATAAACATTTTAATATTTTTATTTCTTTTTATGTTTCACTTTGCCAAGGGTGACCCTCGCCATTGGCTTCGGAAGGGCTACCCTCGCCGACCCCTAGCAAAGGCAGCCCTTCGCCAATTTGGGTGACGGATTGCCCTCACCAACTTTTGGTTCTCACGTATTAGTTTCTTTATAAATAAAGATGTAATCTCATTTGTCAAGGAGAAGGCTCGATCATGATGAACATACTACATTTTCCTCCGTGTGAGTGAATGTATTTCTCGGTTATGTACTCCCGAAAGATGGACTCTTCCTTGATAGTGGGTCAATAAGCTGTTTATCAATAGTTGGCAATTTTTTTTAGGCCTTAGTGGTGATCGTAATTCATTGCTCGTGTGCAATATTCCATTCATTTATCACTCAGAACGCATTCTTCCGTCTTGCACTTGCATCGATTGGATTTACTGAAAATGATCGGTCAATTGAACATCATTTATAGTCAATGCAAATATGCATGCTCAAGGTTGAAATGATAAATGTCTCAACCCAATTGAGGATACATTTTCTTGAGAAATAGTTCATCGAAAGAGCACGATTATTATTATAAAACTTTAACGAAACCAATGAAACACACCCTTAATTATCTTAAGCATCTTAAAATGCAAAAGGCTTAGAAAGTTTCCAAATAAGGTCCACGAGAGCTTTTCGTGAAAAAAATTATCAAAGAAGGGTCAACAGCTTCTTCCACGAGGGCCGGCTCGATATGTCCTCCCACCACGCATTCACGCACTTCCTCTCTTTGACCAAGTGGCCCAGCCCGGCGTCCTCCGTGAGGCACCGGATCGAGGGCAAGTGGCTGAGGTCGGCGAGCGAGAAGAAGTCGCCGGCCAGGTACTTGCTCTTGGACAGCCTTTGCTCATATACATCCATCACCTTCTCCAGCATCTGCTCACAGCTGTGGACTAACGACAGGTCGCTGCGCAGGCCCAGGCGCGGCGATATCACCAGATGGAACACGAGCTTGAAGGCCAGGTCATTGAAGTTGTGTGCCTCCACCTCGAGCCACTGGTCCACCACGGCCCGCTCCTCTGGGGTCGCGCCCAGCAGGTCGGTCCCCCGGTGGGCGTACTTGGTTGCATAGTACCTTACTATCGCCCTTGACTCTGCATAATCGCGGACACGAAATAATTATTGCCTATACTCACTTCAGTTCGAGAAGTATCGAAGCATATGCGTTGCAAGCGTTTCTCTGTCCATTTTCCTTTATCAAAGGCACGAGTCGCCGACACATGAGCTTACCGAAAAGCCTGAAATCGCCATCCTCCACCGCCGGAACTTGACCAAACGGCTAATGAAAAAGAACAAAGTTTTGCACGTGTCAGCCAAGATATATGTGTGAATCTCCAAAGTAATAGCGAAGAGAGAAAATGGAATCGATGGGAAGTAATTGTTCTGTGCCTGAGGCCTGTCTTTGTTGGTTTTTCCATGTTTAGCCAGAGTCATGTCCATTCCAGAAGACATCGCATCCATCTTGTTTTGTTACAGGGTCATTATTATGGCCCCACTCCTTCATGTAATAACGGAACGAATGTGCCTCTAAGTAGTTTCATTCGGTTGCCAAGCCGAGGAAGCCATCACGGTTCTCCCTAGTTAAAGCAACAGGACGAACACGTCCTAGCCCTTTTGGGCAGAGACATGTCGAGAAACGTACGAGTATTTTACTCGCAGACGGAGATACTAGCCAACGTACCTGTCGTTGGAGGAACTCGGGCTTCTTCTGCTCCCCGGCGTCGAGATTGACGTGCAGGATTTCGAACTCCACCTCCTTCTCCAAGAGGCATGCGATCACCCTCTGCGGGCAAGCCGCTCTGATCGAGCCATACACTTTGACCACCATCTCCTTATCTCTCCCACCTCCCGGAACGTGCGTGGTATCGATTTGCTGTATGCAGATCGTCGGTGTTCCAGCACGGAAAGGTGTCGGTATATATAGCAGAGATCGCGGAGGTTTCGTTTCGATCTGCACGAGGACTTGAACGTGATATCGTGGCCATTTGTCCGTCGTCGTCTCTCAGAGAGCGGGGGTTGTCGCATGCTACCATCCAAGACGGTTGGTTAACCCCAGGCGTTTGACCTGCTGGCCAAAGTGGGAGTTACGGGGCTACTTGTCGTTTTGATAATCTCAGGTCACATTCATCCGGTCTCGCCATGACCGAGCGTCGACATGCTACTCACCCCATGAGAAGGCCCACAAGTTAGCAGTTAGCACGCGATCTCATCCAACGATTGGCGGCCCTTGCTCTGAGATCTAACATCTAACGTGTACCGCTCTCGTCTGAAATATGCATACTTCGACTTACGCATTAGAATGGTGAATAAGTTTGGGTAAATGAAAATGCTGCATGTGCAAAGACATTCTTAATGGCAAGTGCATCGGAGAATGTTAGGGTTGACTCTCTCGCCCTGGTCACTTTCTTTTAGGACGAACATTCATTCACGTCACGTAATTCGCTCTTAGTAAAGGAAGAACCAATTAACACGTGATGTACTCTCCAGCCTCGACATGAGGGAATCAATTTCAAGACCTTAAGATCATGGGCAAAAAAATTAGATGAAGTGATATCAAAGTTAGGGTTGAAACAATTACTCGCTTCGCCTACCGTCACCGAAAACAAGGACGACATTCAAATGAATACACAGAGAGAGAGAGAGAGAGAGAGAGAGAGAGAGAGAGAGAGTCGTGCACTCGTCACATGAGCCTGAGTACACGAGATTGATATAGATAAGGCAATGGACCTCATCTTATTGTCGGAAAATATATTCATTATCAACGAAGAACAACGCCTTAGTGCTTTCAATGACGATGAAACTTTCTTATATTGACTATTTTTGCAAGTGATGGAAATGATTAACTTCTAAAACTCTGTTCGTTTCACGGAAAATATAGCATTTCTAAAAAACATTTTCCAGAATATCATTTTCTTAAAAAATTATAATATTTAACGTACGGCGTTTATTTGTCAAAAACCACCGGCCCACCTACCTTGAGCGAGGTTGAGACATGCCGTTAAAGGCCGCGATATTTAAAAATAAACAAAGAACACTAAACATGTTTTCCGCTTTCAAAGCGGAAAACATTTTTTTTCACTTTTGAACGTGTTTTGGAATAACTATTTTATTTTCTGTGAAATGAACACCAGAATATTCGAAAATATTTTTCTAGAAGTTATTTTCCGTGAAACGAACGGAGCTTAAGAGAGCACTTTTCCAGTCGTCGCTTTTTCATGAAACCGACGTGCCATCGGTCAAATTGAGCAATGGGCCTAGGCCCAGTTTGAGCCTAAAAATGGACCTATAAGAGGGTGTCCTCCCGGCCATTTGGGCCAAAACTTATAAGGACTCGTCCGAGCCTGTGAGAGAGGCGCTGGGCTTATGATCCTGCATTGAAATTGTTGGGCCAATCTCGTAGGTCCAAAAGTGGATGTAGTAGCTCCTTTTCGACTTGTTTCTTTTTTTCTTATTGAAGGAAAGCTAACATAGCATTTGACGTAGATTCGATTCTTCACACCACCAATTGCAAATGAGGTAATTCATGAGATTAGTTGGGTAATTCATGTATTTTGAGGTTTACTTACCTAAAAATGTGATTTTCCCCCCTCTTACCTTATGATGGAGAGATCTTTTAATGGTGATTCCTTGCTACGTGTCGACCGTACCAATCCATTCGATTGGTATGATGGATTTATGACTAAATCCATTCGATTTCCATGTAAAAGAAAAAAAAATTATTCTCAGTCATTGGATTGCAATTTAAAATAGTGGCCTTGATTTATGTAGTTTCCTAGTTTTTCTATTTCTACGTGACGGTCTAGCTGTCATAACTAAGAATTTTCACTTTTTATTGTTCATTGTGGGTACCCGGTGTATATTAAAGACGCTGTTGCACATATATATAGTTTGTTTATTGTTAGATTTTACTTTCATAGAAAAGAGAAATTTATAATAAACTAATTTTTTTTAATTCTGCGTCATCCAGTAAAATATAGAAAAAAGTTTGACATGGACACTTTTTAACACGACCGCTCATTTATAAACTTTTTGCTTTTGTCGTGCACATCGTCATCACTTATTTACGCGGCAAAACTCGTTTTCATGGAAACGAAATCCAAAAAATAAAAAGGAGAAAATTGTGCATTTAATGTACACGAGACATATGGAACAAATAAAAGATTGAGAGAAACTTTCTCTTTTTCGCATAAAAAAAATATCGGAGATCGAGAGAAATATCGCCGCCCATATATCAAAGCATGAGGATATTTGATCTTTTCGAACACGTGTACATCACAAGGGCGGTCGGTGCACCCGAAACGAAATACTCAGCTTCCTTGATTGCTAAACGAGTGGCCGCGGATCCAGATTCCCTGCTCTCAGAGCAGGTGATCTGGAGAGAGAGAGAGAGAGGGGTGGGCCCTACTGCCCACCCCTTTTTATCTTTTCTTTTTAGGAAAAAGGGAAGCCGTCCGATTTTTGATCGGACGGCTGCTTTGATTAGATTTCCCAGCTTTGCTAGGGGGTAAAGCAGGAAATCCATCCCGCCGCGGAGCAAACGCTTAATGGCGATGATAATAATAACCCATAAAGCAAACGCCCATTTTAAAATGGGAAAACAGAGAAGGTGGCCGTTGGAGAGATGATGACGAAACCATTACAGGAAAAGACAAAGGGCTGTTCTTCCACAGTGGACACGGCAATGACAATACCGAAGCAGATTCAATGACCACGAAATTCACGGGAGGAAAGCAAACCCACCACGCTTTTCTTGCCATTGACCAGACACGCATCGGTGCGTTCAGCTCAGGCTCGAGTGATGGCTGCTTTGAATCCGGATTCCCTCCCACGGAATCCACGTCCGATGACGCAGGGCGCTGGCGGGGCACCCCGATCTGTCCCCACGACGATGTCTGCATCTTTCCCTTTCTTACTCGGCCATGGAAAACGGGCCGATGGGTCCTTCAAGGCAGTGGCGCAGTCGATACGGCAATGGGTTTGGGTCGGACTCTGAGTTCGGTACGATGTGGACGTGAGTTGAAGGGCTAGGAGCGCTCGGTAGAGGTTCACCGGGCGTCTGAGACTCTATTCTCGACCACGGAACACATGGAGAAGACGACGACGGCAATGGTGGCGGGGCCGCCCATGCAAAAGATCCGATGGGTTCGGTTCAAACGGAAAGTGGGTGGCGGTCAAGCTGGTCCGCAGTTCACGTGGCTGACCGGAATGGCTGCGGCTCTTTCCTGGGGGGCGCCATCCTATTCAGTCCCCTTTCCCCCACATCTCTGAAGAGCTGAAATTCATTGTTTGCTCCCCTAAAAATATAAAGTTTGAAAGCGATCCCTTTGAAAAGGGTCGCAAAAGGTCGTTCCCCCTATGACATCGCCGGGAGGAACGATCGATTCCCACTATGGTTCAACGAGCATTGATGATGAATTCTACTGTTCCTGACAATTATGTCGGGCAAAGCATAGAGTTGAAGAATAAGTGAGAACAACGAAAACGCGATTTGCCTTAGGGGTAGATCGTGAGGTCGATGCCGTAGTTGACAATGGGCCTAAAAAATAGGTTTAGGCAAGCGGTTTCTTTCTTAATCCGTTTCCACCCAATTGGGCTTGTCGAGACTCGCTTCAGGTGACGATCATGAGATTGTCCGGAATAATTACATTGATAAATTGTTCGAAAAGTTTATAACTAAAGCCTTAAAATTGAAAAGTTTAAAACCGGATCAATATTCGTCTAATGAGTTTAAATCCTTTTCTTTTTATATAATTATCCTTCTAAATTACATATAGCCGTGTGAATTTTTCAATGGTGAACCGTCCTAATTGTTTTGCTTGTCGCTTGCTGACTTTCGATCTCTGGATTCTGCCTGCTCCAGGTGTTTTTTTTGTAACTGTCTGCTCATCATTCATTGGGTTTCCGTCAGAACAGTGGGAATAGGACTTTATTTTCGGTAGACTCCTCATCAATTGATGGACGCATCACGCATTGATGATAGGACTTCATCGTCCGCCACAGAAGAATATGTCGTCATTCCTGACGATGGGCATTGCCCAAAGAGTTTCCAATTCGTTGGGTTTTTTTTTCTATATAATTGTTAAGAGTATCTTCACAATTTGAGCTCGAGCATCCGGCTTGATTCGAGCTGTGGTCGAAACATAACGAGCGAAGGAGTTGAACTTGACCGCGTTCAATGGGAAGAAGCCAATGGAAAAACGATTCTGACTTCTAAATACAATATCGGCACTAATTCATCATCATGCCAACCATGTTAAGCTCCAAACCGGACGTTTGGTGAGTTAGGGTTTGGCTTTCGACATCGATGACCTAAAATGTGTACGCCGCTGCTGAGCCGCCGGATCTTGGATTTCTGTTGCCGGAAAGGGAGAGCTACGTGCTTTAATATGGTCAATGAATTCGCATGCATATCCGGGTATTACATAAAAAGTGGGAAGCTATACTTTACATAGATTATTATAACTTGAAAAGCATAATGAGGTAGGGGTGTGCAACCAGACCGAGTAAATCATGTTCCCAGACCGGCCTATCCTGAAAACATGGTTGGAAACAGGGTCCAATGCAAACAGGGTCAAGTACAGGGTCCAAAAAAGAGGAACCGGTTAAAATAGGGTTGGGTACAAGATCCAGGTATGGAACTTACCTTGAACCTTGATCCCTATTTCTGAATAAACTTTATTTAATAAAAACTCCGATTTTATAAGTAAATAAACTTATAACTTTTGTACATGATTTCTTGTTAATGTTTCTTTATACATGAATTTTATTTTTTGTTAGAGATTTTGTACCACGCGGATTGACACGCCTAATTTCACTTTTAGATAATGAGTTATGTTGATTTCACTTTTGGAGAAATTATGCTTGTGCTATAAATTTGTTAACCATTTTAGACAAATAAAAAGTTTCATGTAATATTGTGGCAATGAGAAGAATATTAAATCCATATTTGTTACCAATATATATGTAATGTTATGACTTTTGCTTTACCTTATGATTTTGTTTGTAATAATTTGCCTTGTGGATCCTTAATTTTTGTTTAATCAAAAAATTTACTTATTTATTAATTACAAGTGCTTAATGTTATAATATAAGTTAGATAAATTATGTTGTTTTCTCGTATATTATTATAAAATTTGAAGTCGTATATGATAGGCAAAACAGGTTTAAAAAAAAAACAGGGTTAACCCTATTCCCGGATCGGAAAAACATGGTTGGTAAGGTATAGGGTCCAATGTAAATAGGGTAAGGTACAAGGTCCAAAATATGGGAACCGGTTATAATAGGGTCGGGTACAGGGTCCATGTTTGGAACTACACACCATGTTTTTGCTCACCCCTATAATGAGGTACGAGGCTTATATCAAGTGGTCGATATGATTGTGAATATATCATCGTTTGTGGATGACACGTGCTACACTGGACCACCTAAGAAAATATCACAGAGGGAATTAAATATAGGTCTGAGAAATGGAGTTTATGACCGGACCACCTAAGAAAATATCTAAGAAAATATCACAGAGGGAGTTAAATATAGGTCTGAGAAATGGAGTTTATGACCGGACCACCTAAGAAAATATCATAGAGGGAATTAAATATAGGTCTGAGAAATGGAGTTTATGACCAATGTCTATACAGGGTCCTTTCCCCTGAAGGTCTCCTTTATTCTATAAAATTATTCTAGGAGGAGATCCTCCAAAATGTTTTAAACTTATTATTCGATGGTCAATTCAATTGCAAACATTTTATTCGAGTCAATTTATTCCTAAACATTTTGACAGTTCGTCAATTTGGTCATAAACTTTCTAACTGTAATAATTTAGTCCTAAACTTTTTTTTATGATTTTCGAACTTAGTCTTTTTGACCAAAATCGTTGACATGACAGTTTAGTTAGCTTTTATTGTTTTACTTAGTACCACTGAAATCAATATTATTTTTTCAATTTTTTAACTTTTTTTTCTTTTCTTTTTTCCTTTTCCCTCCATTGGCTTTCCCCACACGCCATCAATGGCCAGTGGGCCCTGTCAATTGATGATGGCTAGCAGAGGGAAAAGAAAAAAAAAGAAAAAAGATGAAAGAAAAGAAATAAGAAAAAATCCAAAATAAATTGTAAAATTGGTTATATCAGCGTCGATCATGTCATTTAGGAATTTACCAAAAAAAATCATGTCATTTAGGAGAATCGATGCTAACTATACTGTCACGTTAACAATTTTTAATCAAAATTGACAAGAATGATTAAATTGGTAAACCGTTAAAAGATTTAGGATTGTATTGACATAAATGAAAGGTTTAGCACTAAATCAATTGCCGTACAATAAGTTCAAAATTTTTTGGATAATTTTCCCATTATTCTCATGATGTCAATGTTGGGTCATAAGACTATTTCATGGATAATATTTACTTCTCAATGAGGAATCCATCTTATCTCATGGTGGAAGAGAATATGTAGCAATGCATTTCTTGATTGAACCAGAACCAACCTACTTATCTAGAAGATTTGTATTCTGGATTATTTCACGGTTAAAGTTAATAAAAATTAGGGGCGTCAAATGGGTGGGTCAGATTGGATAAAAAATGATTCGACTCATATTGATCCATTTAACTCATTTTGACCCATTTTTTTATAATATAATTCTAACGGCTCATACTCAGCCCATATTGTTAAAACACTAATTTACTTTATGATATTTTTTAAATGTATTTTTAAAACATTTTTATGCAATACATTTTAGTTGATAAATTTTTTTGAAATTAAATGTATTTTAAAACCTATTTTTAATTTTTTTCGTTTTCTCTTTCAGTCATTAACGAGGCCTAGGCTCGCTAATTTGGCGAGGTCTTGGCCTCCCTAGAATCTGGTGAGCTCATCCCTTACCTCTTGGTCGGCGATCAATTGAGAAAGAGAGAAAATTGAGGAACAAAGGAAAGAAAAAAGGGAAAATAAAATTAATTAAATTTTTATTTTAAAAATTTACAATTAATTAGAATATCAAAATTTTCATAATTTAAAAATGGTCTATAAGCAACACTTAAAACTAATTAGGTAACCATTTATGACCCATTAAAAAATTTACAATTAATTAGAATATCGAAATTTTCATAATTTAAAAATGGTATGTAAGTAACACTTAAAACTAATTAGGTAACCATTTATGACCCATTTGGAATTCATTTAAAATCCATTAGATTAGTAAGTGATCCACTTAATTTTTTAAATTAACTTATTAATGACTCATATTATTCTATACAAGTGGAAATATGGATTTTTGGTCTATTTTACCATCTCCAATAGAAACACATAGATAAACTCAGCGATCCTATGAGCGAATATTAGTTGATGGAGGGATTGGTGTTGACATATATTACAAGTGCCAACTGACTAGTACAAACTAGGTTTTCTTATAACACCCTAGAGAATGCTCACCGGATTATTTCGAGAGAGGGAGGCGATGATGCGACAGCATGTCCTCGTCGAGGTCACGACTTTGGGACTTCCGTGAGATAACAAAGAATGAAAATCGAACGGTTGTCGCCTGCAGATCACCCTGCTATGAAAATCGTGCTGTGGAAAGCAATCAGAGCAGGGATCCATTTCCACCTTTGTTTGGCATCTGAAGACAATAAATCGCAATCCAATAAAGTTGTGGTGGAGAGGAAAGCATGTATGGCTAATCCGAATCTGACATCTGATGAGACCCCGAAAGCATGAGGGGCTCTCCGATAGTGACGAGGTATATGGCATGCACTCTCCCCAGCAGAGCAACCCCATTGAGCTTTTCATTAGGAAGTGCACCCCGCAAAAATGATGCGACAAAGCACTCTGCATCAGTGGACAGTTTTCAATCTTTTCTCGCTCGATATGAAGCTGGGAATGAGCAGTGATAATCATTGATGAGTCTCGCAACTTGCGGGGAGCATCATAAACTGTTTCTTCTCGATAGCTTTCAAAGTGGTCAGACGTTTAAGCATTCGGATTTGACGGGATAGATTTTATTATTTAAATTATAGCATCTGTAATGTATAATAATTTGACAGTCGACAACTGCCCTATTGGTAGAGCCAAATTATTTGATTCATGAAGACCAAATGAAGTGGACATTCATAAAAATTGATTTAATCAAAGTTTGGCTTGATTATATTTTTAGAGAGAGAGAGAGAGAGAGAGAGAGAGAGAGAGAGAGAGAGAGAGAGAGAGAGAGAGAGGACTTGTCCACAACTTAAAACTAAACAAAAGGAGATAGCCAAGGGATTTCAAGGGAGAGAGATTGAGTATTGTTTACATTTTCTCTAATAGGGAGAGCTTTTCTTTAGCACGAGTTGATGGTAGATTTTCTCAATAGAGGTCTTGCAAGTTCTATTCCAACATGCATAAAATCATCGTGTATAGGGGATCGAAAGCAAAATGTGAATGTGCGTCCATGCATGAAACTGCAAATCATCGATCAATTGTTTCCTCTCTTGCTTTGGCCTCTCCCCCCTAGTTTTCTTCTTCATTTAGAATTATTATTGAGGCATTTCTGCATCAGCAGCTAGTATATGTAAGTTCTAAATCATCTGTCAACTTCATCTCGTGTGCCAATTGAGCCTTCTTCTTCCCTTTCCTTCAGTCCGCTTCTCCAAAATTATGTCTTCCTTCTTCACATTTTGAGACATATGATCTCACGGAATTTTTAATACTATCCGCACAGCTTGCATACTCATTCTCTTATATACAACCCAACTTTATCACTATCAGTTAGGTAGCCGCGGTTTGGAAAAATTCACTAATGATCGAAATAAATGTTGATGAATATGGATTGTGTAACAAAAAAGAGTATATGAACAAATTTTTTCGACAAATACTTGAATTTTTTCGATGAATGAATAGTTTCACAAAAGTCATTTAAGAATCAGCAACAAAACATGCACCTAACATAGTCGGTTATGATATTGGATTCTAATTATATTCATTTGAATAAGTTGACATGAATATGATAAATCCATCACCAATGCATAATCTCCATGTCTACTAATACATATCAATTAGTCGATTTGTCCTCAGATGTATATTGCCATCAGGTCCACCGTCCTGTGGTATTTAAGATGCATCACCGGCCAAAGTCGTCCTTCCCTCCTGCGGTAAACGAATTAAAGAAATACTTACTGGACTTTTTTCGCCCACGATTCTTCTGACTTCAAGTTCAGCGTGTTATTGGAGAGCGAAGGCGATTTGTTGGTTTTTTTCTCGTGGAAAAGGAGGAGAAGGAGGAGAAGAGGAGTAAAGTATGTTCATGTGCAACACAGCAGGGGCTGAAACACGCCACAGAAGGTCAAGTTTGGATGACCGAAGTAATGGTTTATGTCCCTTGGAGCCACGAGCCTGTCTCTGCTTTGTCCTCTAGCTTCTCATGAAAACATCCACACTCCCACGCAAAACCCTCCTCTTTGACAGTGATAGGCCCCGTTCATAGGTTAACCCTTTATGACCATTGGAACAAAATGGAAATCAAATGACGTTTCATGGCAACCTATGCAACTTCGGCCGATAATGTTACCGCCCATCGTTTAAGCTCATAGGATTGACTCAATGGTTGAAGAGCAAGCACGTGTGGCATGAATAAAGCCCGTCGCATGGGGTGTCCGATAGCGATATCTTTCAACATCACCAAGGCAGTCGACTTGATATCTAAGCTTTCGTGTCTAATTCATAAGCTTGGTGAATGCTATTTGATTACCTCTTTAGATGGAATAACTCGCTGATATTTGATAGAAATGTTATAACGAGCTAGACTGAGTTTAAACGAAGCTTTAAGGGAGAGCTACAAATAAATCTACATTCATGGATACAAAAATAATAATTATTGGTGAGAATCCTACGTGCAGACCCAAGGTCCTTTACACCAGAGGAAGAAACCAAATTCCTCTTGAATTTAGTAGCCATGGACGGATCGACGAGAGGGGCCAACTGACCAGCGGACCCCTCCATGCTTCTTCTTCTTCAAGTCCTTCGGGTCAGTAGTACTTTACATTCAACCGCTGCTTTCTTTTTAACATTTTGGTCTCATAGTTTGAATAACTTATCTCATAAGATCGATTTCTAGAATTAGTGCCCACGTAAAATTATGCGAATTAACATATTATTTGATACTAGAATGATGTAATAACTACGAACCATGAGTAAAAGGTAAAACTTCAAGGGTGGAAAAATCTTAGGAAGAAACTTGTGGAATTTAGAGAGCACGCTATCATCTTCAACTTTTGTCTCCTCACGCATTCATCCTCAGATGGCACCTCTTCTACGAAACAGCAGTTCGGCGCGCTTTGAGGCAGACACGCTGTTGCTTCACAGCTAAAGAATGAAGTTGAGCGCGCAGCATCAGCACCTACTTTTGCGGATGCTTAAATTTTTTTCTGCAACTTGATTATTTTTGGGTACTATAGAAAAGCGGTCAACTTAAACAATTGGAGACAAATAAAGACTTACAGCTCGACCGCGACGTTGTTTGAAAATAAACGACGGAGTCATTGGTTGTACCGTGACATGATATGTCGTAACAGCCAAGTCTTGCTATCCTAGCAGTAGAAGCCGAACCCGTTCAAGCTTGGAGGACCAGAAGACTCTTTAATTGTCCGCTCCGTCTCTTTTGCTGTGTGTGGACTCCGAAAGAACTGAGAAAAATACTGGGAATTTCCCTGCTTGCTTCTTGCTACCACGACTTCCACGAAGACCCACTTGTTGATGTATACACACGGACAAGTCAGCTACATTTTAGTACCTTTTTTGTCCTTTGTTTCTTGTCATGCCGGTCCTTGGGAGCCTCGGCTACCAAGAGGTCGATGAAGTACCCATCCGCCCCACGATGAGGATGAAGATCATCCACCTGTTCCGCAAGATGCTCCTTTCAGTGTCTCGACAGATCTAAAACAGTCGATGGCAACCTCATTTTCAAAGTCTGTGAATAATGTTTTTCTCGACACCCGCAACTTACAACGCATGGTAGAACATTCGGGTTTTCTCCATGAGATGTCCAGAGAGAGGATAAGGACCCTCCTTTTTGCTAGTGCGTCTCGACCCATGTTACACGCGCACATGGTAATAACACAGATAACTTTAAGTTTTGAAAAGTTGAATGTTACGCGAATACGTAAATTGAGATCTGGACTCGAGGGCCGAGAAATTCTAAACGGAGCAGGAGGTTCCTATCCGGCTCGGTGTTCCTGCAGTGAATAATTTTTCGTATCAAACGCAGCTGGTGTGACTTAAGTTCTCCACGAACTGCGCTGATCTGCCTATGCGGACACATCTATGGAGATTGACGCAATTGTGGTTGGAGACGAGGTGTCTCTAAGTCTTTTTTTACTTTCTTTCCAGCAACCTGCAAAGAATTCTTGGCAACAAGTAAACCACATTTGTTTTCTCCGCTCTAGGTCTTCGCGCTGGTTCGTGAGTATCCTGCAGTTGCAAATGTCAGAAACGACGACGACTTCCCAAATTTCTTTATGATGCACCCTCGTGTTTCCTACATTGCATTTCCCTTTCTTTTTCCTTTTTACCGCTGCAAGAAGCCAATAGGGACGAATATGCCCAACTGATTTGGTACTGCGGCTGTTTCCTGGGTATTTTCTCGAGTACACTTTTCTTTGTTTCCTACTTTTCTTTATCTTTTTTGCCCATTCGGCTGCTCGGATCTTGAGAAACTTTTCTCGCGACCTGCCGACCAAGCAAGCAGCCCACCAAGAAATAAACTATGACAAACGAAAGACCCAATAACTTATTGACCATAAGGTCACCGAACGAAAGACTTGCTCGAAAGGAAGACAGAGTCGTTCGCATCAGAATGCTACGCCCGTGACCACCTCAGGCTTGATTCCGCTTCGCCTGTTTTTGTGTGAAAGTACATAAATATTAAACCACGTCTTCACTTAATGGCTTAAGCTTTTAGGATAGTTGGCGGCGGTCCTTCACAAAACTTCACATGGTATCAGAGCAGGAGGTCCTGAGTTCAAATCTTACCAGGCCCCTAGTCTCCCCAAAGTCCTTCCACGCTTAGTACTAGGTAAAAAAAAAAAAAAAGACCAGACTAAGCGTGAGGGGGAGTGTGAAAGTACATAAATATTAAACCACGTCTTCACCTAATGGCTTAAGCTTTTAGGATAGTTGGCGGCGGTCCTTCACAAAACTTCACATTTTGTTGGGTAGCGTGGCTTCGGCTTTTCTTACATTAACCATCGCGTTTGACTTTTCATTAAGAAAAAACATGCCGTGTCATCTGGATCCTCCAAATGATGCGTTTACATAACCAACCGGGCTTAGAAAACGGAGTACCCGACCGCAGACAGATTCGGCGAAGAAAAAAAGAAAACGAAGCTTTTCTTGATCTTGAATCACCCCGTTCGTCGGAATAATTTTCTGATCCCTCGCTTCTCCATCGTCAACTAATAATCCAACTGCAAGTGGAACGTCAGTGACGCCGTGCTTACCCACGAACACGTAATCCAAATTGGTTCTTAATCTTTACGCCGCAACCACCGGGTGGGAGGATTATTTAAGGAGATTAGCAGGGCACGTAATTAACAAAGAGGAAGCATATGGAGGGCTGAACTATTGCAGCCGCAGCACGCCACTGCGAAGAGCAATTCTGTGCTTTTACCTGCTTCATATTACTTCCGACAATTCGGGAACGCGAGTGCGGGGACTTGTCTATGTAGATAACTGTAGGGTCTGTGATATGTGCATATGGTTCTAACTCAGCCCGGGTGCTGATTATGTCGAATTCATGAGTTTTACGAGCGGCTATGTCGACTAGAGAATATGTATCTGGACTGATAAGTCTTTCGAGGGTTATGAGAGATTCGAATGATCAAGTCTCGATCTAAATGATGTGAAGGGCGGGACATAGTTTTACTAAACTATAAAGAAATGAGAGGCGTGGGTTACGGTGGTTAGGTTCAAGTCAAGCAGCCTAAACACGGGTGTGAAAGCTCCCAAACTTTAAAAGAAAAAATTCAGAAAATGGAAAGGTCAACTGGCTCTTCTTCGTCAAACTCGCAATCTCCCTGCAGCTGCTCCGATAACTTCCGCGATTCTCCCCACTCTCTCTCTCGCCTCTCTCTCTCTCTCTCTTCCTCCCCGGAATTTTTCCTATATAAACTCACCTCTCCCTCGCAAAGCCACACACACTCTCCCCAGTCATATCGACTCTCTCTCTCTCTCTCTCTCTCTCTCTCTCTCTCTCTCTCGAGAAAATATCTCTCTTTCTGTCAAGCAGCAGACCATCAACAATGGATTGTCTCCCAAAATGCGGAGCAAACTATGTGTCGCTCACCCCCGTCACGTTCCTCAGGAGGGCGGCCTCCGTTTACGCCGCCCGCACGTCGGTCGTTTACGAGTCGACCCGCTTCACCTGGGGCGAGACCTATGAGCGGTGTCTCCGTTTCGCCTCCTCCCTCCGCTCTCTCAACATCGTCAAGAACGACGTGGTACGTATGTCCTTTCGAATAGTTAAGCCCCTCGAACTTTCAATTTGGGAAAAAAGATGACATCGCGTTTTAGCTCGCGAGCTTGCTCTCAGCAAGATCACGTCACTAGCGCCTACGATGCGTGTGGTTATATTGGCGCATCCCAAATGAGTCCTCCGTTTCAATCATCTTCGTAAGCCAGTTTTAGCATAACTTCGTCTTCTTCGTTTTTGGCTTCTTGATAAGGGGAAATATACAACTTATAAATATAGACTTTGGATGTTGACGCACAGGTGTACTTTAAATATTATTCATAAGCTTATGACCTCCCTAAATAGATTTTTTTCTCACTTTACTCTTGATTAAGAAATGGGTCAGGATTAACGCGATGCATGTCCTTATGTGCACATGCAGGTGTCCGTCCTAGCGCCAAACGTACCGGCCATGTACGAGGCCCACTTCGCAGTTCCGATGGCCGGCGCCGTCCTCAACACCATCAACACCCGCCTTAACGCCACCAACATTGCCACCATCCTCAGCCACTCTGGCGCCAAGGTCTTCCTCGTCGACTGTGAGCTCCTACCGCTTGCCCGTGAGGCCCTCACGATCCTTGCCGCCGCCTCTGGGCCGCAGGCCAGCCCCCGGGTGGTTGTCATAGACGATATCAACTCGCCGACAGGGGCTCGGCTTGGAGAGCCGGAGTACGAGGAGCTCGTCCGGCGGGGTGACCCGGCCTATGTCCCTGAGGAGGTCCAAGACGAGTGGGACCCAATCGCGCTGAACTACACGTCCGGGACAACGTCCGAGCCCAAGGGGGTGGTGTACAGCCACCGGGGCGCATACCTGAGCACCCTCAGCCTGATCCTTGGGTGGGAGATGGGGAGCGAGCCGGTGTATCTCTGGTCGCTGCCGATGTTCCACTGCAATGGGTGGACCTTCACGTGGGGAATCGCTGCCCGTGGCGGCACCAATGTGTGCCTCCGGAACCCCACAGCGGCTGACATGTACCGGAACATCGCTGCACAAGGTGTCACCCACATGTGCTGCGCCCCAATCATCTTCAACATCCTCCTCGAGGCCAAGCCCAACGAGCGCCGTGAGATCGCCGTCCCTGTGGAGGTCCTCACCGGCGGTGCACCCCCGCCGGCGGCGCTGCTCCAGAAGATGGGGTCGCTCGGGTTCCATGTCACCCACGCCTATGGGCTCACAGAGGCCACCGGCCCGGCCCTTGTCTGCGAGTGGCAGGCCAGGTGGAACCACCTGCCTGCGGCAGAGCAGGCGGAGCTCAAGGCCCGTCAGGGGATCAGCATACTGACGCTTGCCGACGTTGACGTCAAGCACAAGGAGACAATGAGGAGTGTCCCCCGCGACGGGAAGACCATGGGGGAGATTGTCCTCCGAGGGAGCAGCATCATGAAGGGATACTACAAGGATCCAGAGGCAACAGCGAAGGCCTTCCAGGATGGATGGTTTTTCACCGGAGACGTTGGTGTCGTCCACCCGGACGGTTACATGCAGATCAAAGACCGGTCGAAGGACGTGATAATCTCTGGAGGCGAGAATATAAGCAGCGTGGAGGTAGAGGGCGTGCTGTACCGGCACCCCCGGGTCCTGGAGGCAGCGGTGGTGGCGATGGCACACCCACGGTGGGGGGAGAGCCCGTGCGCCTTCGTCAGCGTCAAGAAGAACTCCGCCGGGAAAACGGACGACGTGAAGGAGGCGGAGATCATATCGTATTGCCGGAAGAACCTTACGCACTTCATGGTGCCGAAGAAGGTGGAGTTCATGGCGGAGCTGCCCAAGAACCCCACCGGAAAAATACTGAAGAATCAGCTGAGGGCTCTGGCGAAGAACTTCGTCGTGTCGGAGAATAATAACGTCCCGTCGTCGTCCGACAAGAAGACGTCCAAGGAAGTCGCGACAAATTTGTCGCGATACGATCCCGGGACGCAAGAGCAACAGGTTCTTGCGCTGTCTCGCCTTTGAAGAGATCTGAGGGAGACGTCGTCAGTTGCTTCCTGCGACGTTGAGTTGAGATTCGAATAAACGCATGTACAGAGAAAAGAGAGAAGGGAGGAAGGAAGCGAGCACCAGCTTTTTCTTGTTTTTCCTTGTTTTTTCCCCTTAGCAGTAATTTGAGTGAGACGAGTGGGTGGTTTTGCTTCCATTTACGTACAATCTACAGGATATCTGTAACCATGGGAGCTTTTCGTAATGGACATTAAGAGAAAGATATCTGTTAAATTTCTGACCGCAACATTTCCCCAGAGGATCGACGTATATTAGGCGAATGCTAATCGAGATACTTCAGCTCAACTTGATCGGCTAAACTTGACCATATTCGTCTGGTTCGATACACCTAATGGGAAGGTGCTCAAACTCGACTCGACAAGCTGCTCGAAGAGCTCGAACTCGAGCTTTACTCAAAGTCAGCCGAGTCGATCTTGAGTTCAGATCGAGTCGAGCCCGGAATGAACCGTGCGTAGCGCGACTCGCCTGCGCTCTTGCTATCTACTCCCTCGCTATATTCTCATGTCCTCTCATGTATGCGCACGCACGTTCCTTCGCTCCTCTGGACGTTTAAAGAAGAAGATGGAGATTATTCATTTGAGCGATACGATTTCCATACTAAGCCAGACGGGGCAGATGCATAAACAAGACCTTCATGCCCCCATCGAAGCATGTTTTATAATGACAATCGCTTTCTAAACGAGAATCATTCTCACCGACCCCCATTGTTTATCTGTCTTCTGCTTTTACGTAGGCGATAACGTGGGGAGACATCCCTTCACCTTAGCGACTTGGATCGTCTGATGGTGGCCCCATGTGACATGCCCATCGGACGGCTGAAAAAAAAAATCTAAAAAAAAAATACTCCCCTTTTTTAAATTGGACGGCCCCCATTTAATGTCACATTCGAATCATCTGACATTAAGTGAAACGATTCGAACTCTCACCTTAGAGCCTGTTTGGGGGATTCTACATGGAATGGAAGACGCCAAACCGACAACTTTCTAACATTGGTGGAAAATATTTTCCTTGACTATTTTGTTTTTTGTGAAACAAACAACGGAAAATCCGAAAATTATTTTGAAACGAACGGAGCCTGAATTCTAAATTGCACAGCCCAAGCACGGAAAATTAAAGATAGATATCCAACTTACTTACCTATCTAGTTTGTCCGGTAGATAAGCTGAAGAGTGGGAGATTATTTTATGTAAATCCTAAATGCGAGGAAAAATAATTATGTCGTAGAATTTAATGTAACAACACAACCAACCATCGCCTCCAATAAAAACACCATATGTAAATCCTCCTAATTGTCACACGGATTGCACTCTCACCATCGGAAATATTTGACACTTATCCTCGCTTGTAAGCCAATCGAATGCTCCGAAATCGCGTTATGAAATCTAACCCTAAGATGACTTACTAGATGGAGAAATACTATTCGAATATAAGTTGCATGTGAACTGCGTAGGTAAGTAGTGTTCATATTTGATACCTTACAATTACCATCATCAAGCGAGGAGATGGGTAATGAAGAAAATCTTACCCTCGTTGCCCCGCCGGTGCCGTTTCCCATCGGTTATCATGTCGTCTGAATCGATTATCATTCTTATAATTTTCCGGAAGAAAGGTCCAAATGAGTTCACCATGCACTGGAAAATGGTCTCCGGGGGCATTATTTTCAAAAGCAAGACTAAAAGTTTCTTTCATTTGCAATCTTTCTGCGGGGGCACATCACAAGGGTTTTACCTCGATCTTCTCCATGTCCCTTTGCCAAACGCAGAACGAGACATCAACGTCATTTCTAACACAAGTAAAGTGAAACAGGGTTGAATGTACCATGTCATGCGCTCTGACTGGCAAAATTGACCTCTCATGAGAAGACGTACAACTGGACAACAAATGAGATGAATCCGCGTGAGTAAACGGACAACAAAGTCTAGCGATGATTGATTATCCGTTGGGAATTAAGCGCGACTATTAGTCACGTAAACTTGATCAATGCCTCGGGGGAGAGTATTAATTTTTGGCAACTTTGTTCATATGATGATGTCGCGCTATTTTAGACGAGGGTAGAGACGAGACGCATGCCCAGTTTCGGGCAAGCAACTTGAACAGGCCTTAAGACGGCTCATGTTCAAACCACTTGTCCATCTTGAGGGAATTCATTGCAAGGAATCTGGTTGGCTATGTTGTGGCCTGAAACTCAGGAGTGTGACTGGTAACATCAATGTCAGTATCTTGCTGTAACATCGGTACCAGACAGTTCCTTTTTCCATCCGCACCATAATTGCACCATGCATGATTGCCCCTTTTTCACAAGATAGGAATTATCTCATAATATATATATATATATATATATATATATATTCCCAGAAAACATCTTCCAATATCATCTATGATTTACATCTATAGGGATGGATATCGACTAGTCAGGTTGAATTGAGTGTCGACCCAACCTGGTCAGAAGATTATATGCCCCATCCCTGGTTACACCTATGGAATCCGAATAGAAAAATGGGTCGGATTGGTTCGGCTTGGTCATGTCTTCGCTTCTTTTTTATTTTTTCCCGTTTCACTGGTAGTGGACTATAAACTCATCAAATAGATGGGTAGAGTTAAAAATAGCCCAATGTAAATAGGATTAGTTCAATTCATTTTCATGCAACGCAAATTGAGTAATTCATGTTCGACGCGATCTATATTACTATAATATTTTCAGATATAACCCAACAAATGAATACTTATATCAAAATTGAGGTGAGAACGCTGAGTGAGCGAGTGCAAAATTAAGTGAGGGCGAGAGACAGTGAGAAATAATCATAGAATTGGGATGGGTATAAGTAAGTTATTAACTCATATAATTTTAAGCTTTACTATTCTAAACATGTTTACTGCATATAACCAAATGATACGACAACTCAACCTATTAAATATAAGTTGAAAAATGAATGATTGACCCGTTTGGACAGGTTTGGTGGACCACAAATCAACCCCCAGTTACCGTGGAAAATAAACAAGCACTTTTCCAATTCCCACTACTATGCCATAAATTATGTCGTTTAAAATCAATTGGGGGCAACATTAGGTTGCTTCTCTTTTAAGTGACAACAATGTCAACAGTTAGATTACGGAACCCCATCTAATCATTTACATAATAGAAAAACTAGGGATCAATCGTGACCGCGGAACAAAAACATCAATACTGTGCATTTGCATATTAAGAGATTTTATTGGCTAGAGCTATATCGATCTAAATAGGGAGGTTCCGAACCTAATTAAATCATCTGGAGTAAGCTTAAAAGAGCATAAAATTCGGCCAAGCCCATTGAAGACTATGGGGGCCAAAAATTGCTTGTGCATGGCACACAGGAGGTGCCAAGCTAGGAAAAATTGCGGTTTCTACTCCAAATTGAAGTAAATAAAGTTGTCAGCCTTGTGAATTTTTGTAATATAGAGATAATTAAAGGGTGATATTGCAATTTCCTAAGATAAGAGAGTCGATATATCCCTGTAGTCTAAAATAGGAAAATGTGGATTGATTGATGTCTTTAATAAGCCCTAGCCTCACCCTATACAAAGGCTTGTTCTTCCAAAGAAAGGGTTCATATAAAAAAAAGAAAAAAAGAAAAAAAATCCCTCATTCATACGCATACAGAAGAGAGGATAAGGAGAATTTCCAAAGAAGCTCTTGAATTTATGTTAGCACTACACAATAAATTTTAAGTAAAATTGACCAGATTGACTCAATTGGTACAATGCAAAAGATTTTATATTAAATTGATTGAATTGAAAGATTTATAACCGAATTAGAACAAATGCAACATTTTTTAGTACTTCCTCCATACTGATGTTGCACGTCATTTAGAGAGCCACGTATCTTTAGGATGGACTTTAGCAATTGCATCATGTAGGCAGCATCAATTAGCATTGCATAATCATATTTAGAAATCATGTATAGGTCATGTGCGCATTGTATAGTCATTCGCTTCTTCGTTAACATCTTGTAGAATAGTCGATATACTTCATGATAATAGAACTCTACCTTTGATTTGTTTAGCGCATCAAGATTCTCTCTTTCCTTTGAGAGGTTTATTCATCAATTCAATTTATTAAGTATAATATTGATGGTTATACACCCACGTGATCACCTATTACATATTAATGATTCAAGGCTATAATCAATCAACATTGCTTACAAAATATCTTTGAAATATATATATATATATATGTATGTATATGTCGTTAGCTAGACTTACACAACATTATCAAGTCACAAAGTACAATGTCCACCCATAATTTATTTTGGTATCTAATTTTGTGGGGAAAAGTGCCAAAAAAGTCATAAACATTTGCCACTAGTGCCAAATAAGTCCTCAACCTGTTTTTTTTGTGCTAAATCAGTCCTAAACCTTTGCAAGTTATGCCATATAAGTCATTCCTACCGAAGGAAGCACAAGTTGTGTCGACGTGGCTCGTCGGAGCTCGCCGGCGCCGACGTGACGCCAACTCTTTTTTTTTTCTTATTCTTCTTCTTCTTCACCGACGAGGGCGGGGCGAGGCCCCCGCCGGCCGCTAGCCGGCCTCGTCAGGGGCCGCCCCTAGCTGGGTAGGGGCGAAGCTGCCCCGCTCCTGCCCAAATCTGGGCTGGGCGAGGCTACCCCGCCCAGATCTAGGCGAGGCCGACCTTGCCCTGCCCTCGCCGGCGAGGGCTCCGCTGGTAAAGAAGAAGGAGAAGAAGAAAAAAAAAAGAGTTGGCACCACGTCGGCGCCACGTGTGCTTCCTCCGGTGGGAATGACTTATATGACATAACTTGTTAAGGTTTAGGACTGATTTGGCACACAAAAAAAGGTTGAGGTTTATGACCTTTTTGACACTTTTCCCTAATTTTTTGATAATGGATTAGTGGCGATTACTAAATATATTGTATGTAAAATGGATACATCAAAATTTTAAAGTTGCGACTTATCTGAAATTGAGATTCTTTCGTGAGTAATCATTGGTACCCGCTAAATAATTCATATTTCTGATGACCTTCGGACGTGTCAAGCGGCTGGGTGGCTAGGCGACAAAAAGCAGTGCGACCAGTCGTTTCATTCTAATCGTGTCGAGTAAAGGGGCATCTCGATTTTGACCACAAAAAAAAAAAGGGCCATCTCGATGTTGGGTCAGATGTTGGTTATCAGAAACGGCCAAACCAGACGAAAGTTTGCTGCAGGCGATCAGCCTCTGCAGTGAATGGAGACAGAAATTTGAGAAACATTGGATGCTTGCGAAGACGCAGTACGACATAGGATTTTGGAAAGATGGTCCATGGATATTTGTAATGTCCAGCGACTGAAAAGATAAAATAACATAACATGGGTTCATTTTCAGATGGATGATTAAATGCTTGGAGAACCGAATCCCTGAAAATGTAACTTCATACATTGTCGAAATACCTTATTTAGGGGGCGAAAAGATGGAATTCTAAGATTGAATGCCCATTAAACGAAGGGATAGCCTTGACGAGCACCGAACTTAAAACGAAGGCATCATCAATGATATCACAAATTGCCGGGGATGAACCAAGTCGCCGAGGATCCATTTTCGAGTTGGCGAAAGGGGAGTCGACGGAAAAGAGTGCAGAAAGTCGGTTGTATATAAGTTTATGCTATGTTTCGGATGGGAAAGTTGTGAGGGAGGAAAAGTGAGACATAAGAAATACAAATTAGTAAATGTCCAAAGTTCATTCGCCATCTTCTTCTCATTAGCAATCTAAATATCCTCGGTTTTCCACACCCACTTTCATCCCATCCATTTTCCTTCATTCCCCAACCAGAGAGTGAAAAGAGAATCGAGCCGAAAGGTAACTCTTTCTGTCACTTGTCACGCTTTCATTGGGAAATCATGAAGATCAGAGACCCAATGTGAATGAAGAGAGAAAGTATGATGATAAAAACAACTTCAAAGCCCTTCTCCGATATAACGCCAAAACTCATGCAGAGGTTAGCAGTTCAGTGCGATGGTTACACAGTTCCATATAATTTCAGTTCTAAATGGGACCTTGAAACCAAAGAAGGTTATCTTTAAACCAGATAGATGTCCTAAGATCCCCCCCCCCCCCCCCCCCAATATGGTGAAACAAGGAAATAGGTACATGGATGGAGCTCTAGTCAATATGAGAGCTTTCCTCCACAAATCAATCGAACATGATTGCATACTAAACCACAGAGCCAATGAATCGCCAAGTCACATAGACTTCATAAATGCTGGTTACCTTTCCTAATACGTACTACAAGGAGGCAATTAAATCGTCGATGCAGCAAATGACCTCTTAGAAAGAACAACAAAAGGCCATGATGAACAACGATAGAAAACAATGGATCAGCAGACCAATTGACTGACCAAGATGTGATACTCACCAATCGACCATATATAACAGAAGACTTGGTACAAAACTGTCATCCAGGCCATATAATATTTCAAGTGACTCACAAAACACACCTCTCTCTCATTCTTCCTTCTTACAGCCAGCATAGAAGTGGACTGTATGCTATTTATTTGATACATGCAAGCAGGAACATGAGCTAGAAAGTTACCTTTATACCCAATAGAGCCATCAACTGAGAAATGAACTCTGGGTGACCAGGCCAAGCCGCTCCAGTGACCAAGTTCCCATCGGTGTAGCAACGATCAATTGGATCAGGGTCTAACCATGTGGCACCTGCCAGTACCACGTTGAGCTTCACAGCAGGATATGCTGTACATTTCTTCCCCTGTAACAAATCACGATGAATACACCCATCATACCCTAATGATCTCAAGATACAATAAAAAAAAAATGCCATTCAGCTTTACGGTATTTTCATGTCAAATTGCTAAAACTCAGCAAGGCCTCACATTCCACTTGCTCTATTTTCATTTCACACGTCACACTTTATCACCACCAATCTGTTGAAAAGCATTGTATGTTAAAACTTGAGATAGCAGATAAGGACATGCATATTTCCATGAATTTTTCTGATACATTGGTGTTCGATTGAAATATCAAATCACAGACAACATGAGTTGCAGTTGAATTAGTCACCACAAAAAGTTCCTCAAAATCATTATGAGCATTCTCAATAGATGAATGAATTTATACAGAGACTCCTAAAACTGCTACTAGATAACATGCTAATTGACAGTTTTGTCCCATTATCAATGTCCAGAAACTACCTTGAGAACACCCGCAGCAGAAAGAATCTGCTGTCCATGGCAAATGGAAGCAACTGGCTTCTGGGCCTCCATGAAATCCTTAACTAAAGCAATCACCTTGCCATCCAAGGCCAAATATTCTGGGGCACGACCTCCAGGGATGACAAGGGCATCATAACTTGAGGCATCTAAACCTTCAAAATCAGCTGTAAGAGTAAAATCATGGCCAGTTTTCTCACTGTAAGTCTGGTCACCTTCAAAATCATGAATTGCAGTTGGGCAAGTGTCACCGATCTTCTTCTTGGGGCAGACTGCATCAACATGGCACCCTAGAGCTTGAAGAGTCTGAAAAGGTACGGTTACCTCATAATCTTCCATGTAATCCTGTAAAATCAAGCCATTGTCAAAAAGTTTTATCCAATTCTGCTTAACTGTTTGTCTCCATGAAGTGTTCAGTAGAAGCAAGCTCAGAAGGTGACAAACTGCCTAAATTTATGCACAATACTTACAACGTTTTCTTTAGCACCCTTTCGGATAAAGCATGAATTCAACAATAGACTCAATGTAACTCGTTTTTCCTATATAGTCATTCTTTGGCGGCAAAATGAATTTGCTTAGTCGAATTGCAGAAGAATAAAAGAAGTTAAATGCACCATCCTCCAAGAATTAAGGATAAGTATTTTGTGTCTATGGCAGCCTTCACCTGAGATTGCTTAGATTAACCAGCCACTTGGAACAAGGACAACTACTCCTGTGACAACTAATCATGTCGATCACAGACTCACCTAGAACAGAGACGTTTAATCCTCTTTGCAAAACAATGGTCGTAATTGATCCACAATTTAGATGGATCTGAACCTGGATTCAGCAGAGTATCTCAACTGCTATTTTCCATATAAAGGGCTAATCCAATGCAAGCTAACAGAAATTCTTTTCTAGACATATTTTTATAGTGAAATATTTTTGGATATCATAATTATCATGTGTCGATGCTTTTTTGATGACTCAAACACCGCTGACTTCTCTGTACCACCAGTTCAGACAAGGACACAAGTAAACTCAACTATTTTTCCTGATTATGTAACTAACCTACATAAGCAGGTCAATAAAATGCATTACAATCCAAAACAATATCACTCTGCATTTTTGCCATCCATAACTCACTCTTTTATGAAGCCACAAGCTCTAATTGACAGCCAAACAAAGCGGACCAGAAAAGAAAAAAGGATTAAGCAATTTCTTTTGAAAAAACATCTCGATACTCTTGAAGTGCTTTCGAATGCTGATATAGAGAGGTTAGCAAGTATCCAGCGATCCATAGCAGAGAACCATCTCCAAAAAGCTCGAGTAAATAAAAAAGATGGATACTACTTAGTTGAAAAGAAACAGAAGCAGGAATGTAAGACATGTATGCCATTACTACCCAAAAATATTCAGTTAAATCTCAACACATACCCCACATAGAAATAAGATCCGTTTTTCCGACCCAGTAAAACTGCCGCCCAAAGCCTTCACAAAAGACTGGATGAACTCAGGATGTCCAGTGTATGCAACCCCAGTCACAAGATTGCCATCAGTAATACAGAGTGACATGCTATCAGGTTCAACCCAGTGAGCACCTGCAGCAATCAGTACAGGTCCCACAGGAGGGAATGCGGTGCACTTGCGACCTTTAACAACATCTGCCACAGCCAATATCAATTGGCCATGACAAATAGAGGCAATTGGCTTTCCAGCATGAGAAAATTTTCTAACCAAGTCCACAACAGATTGATCCATCGCAAGGTACTCTGGAGCTCGTCCTCCTGGTATGACTAGGCCATCATATTCACTGAACTCGATTTCAGTGAATGTGGCATTTAAAATGAAATTGTGCCCACGAGACTCGGAATAAGTCTGCAAAAATTGTAAGGTAAAGGTCACAACAGAGTAATTAACACCTACAGATAGAGAAATGACAAACCAATGCCTCAGCTCTTTAAGAGCTCAATGGAGACCAAAGATGACACATAAGCAACAAAAGAAATCTTTGAGGCTTAGAGTGTGATACATGAATTATCAAATTTTGCCGCATGGTTTCATCTAAAATACACATTAGAAAAGACTTCATGAGTATTATGATAATGTTAGTATAGATAGATTTTGAAATTATTAAAAAGGTTTCTCAGTAAACTGACCAAAAAAAAAAACATAATTGAGTATTTCTGGGGCGTAAGGAAAAGAAAATGTCCATAACCTCCTAGCAATCTACATTAATTCCAAAACAAGCACCACATTTTTTGTATGAGTGAAATGTCCCTATACCGCATGCATTGTGAAAATAGACAACTGCTGCAACATCCTTTTGGTTTCTGGGCATGGGCAACTATGCAGAATAGATACATTACAAGTTCTCAGAGCAATTGGACAACAGATTATTGCCGCAGATAATATAAGTCCAATAACTCAGATTGCTGAGACAAAAGTATGGGTAGTGGCTTGATTAATTGCTTGAAGCAGAACGGGTATCTAGACAATTTTCATTGTCCAGTGAGAGTAAAATATGTACATGGAGATGCATGAGGTCAATGATAAGAAGACAGTTATGACTACGAGATGTTAATGTCTGCTGTAAGGCAAAGAGTGAAGTCGTTTACCCAAAAATATGAAGAGGAGGATCTTTGAATGCTTTGAATTTCATATGAGAGCATGAAGAGACTTGTTCTAAATAATGCTATAGAGAATAGTGTTTTCCAGTTTAGTTATGGTTTTCTATATTCTCTTTTACTTTCTCTAATGTTAATGTATAACGAGAACTTAATGAGCAGCTTGAAAAATTTTTCTATTTCAAGTAGTGGCACTCATCACATACTCTTTCTGGAAATTAGTTTAATGATGATGACACAATGATAGACATGCTCTCTAAGTAATAGCCTTTTCAACTCAATGTAAATCATCCTCAACATCTCCAATTTAGTTCATCCCCCGGTGCAATATTCAGATTGATGTAGAACAATCATAGATGCTTCGTGAGTTTCCTTTCTTTTTCAAGAACTTGAGACGAGATCACATGTAGATGCTCAAACAGCAGGATGTCGCTGTCACCTAGTGTACCTAGAATCTCATCTTGCGCATTTGATATGAAGTAGCTGACAATAACTGCCAAGGAAAGAAAAGCACAGTTTGACGCAGCACATGACTTCAACCAAAGGTTTAATAATAACAGGTCTTATTCTAGTTTGCTAAGATCAAGCGGAAAATCAACAAAACTAGGAGTAAGGTTTTATTACATGAATGGCTGGTAGTCATGTTACACAACACAGGCATACCGAAAAGGTAATATTTCAATGTACTTTGGATCATTTATAAATTGATCAGTGTATCTGCATTTTTTTTTCAACCTAATAGGTGAAATAGCACTTCCGCAGGTCTTTGTCACTTAATTGGTGTGCTGCATACCATATAGTAGCAGAAGCTTGTAGGGTACTCCTTAATATTGTTAAAGGAGGCTAAAACTAAATGCCAACCACTTGTACTGGATTCATTTTTTTCCGTGATTAGACGCCTTCTCCAATTATGAAGTGACTCAAGCATTCTAATGAAGCAAAAATGGAAACCTTAACAGTTGATTCAGCAGGAGACACCATAGACACATAAACGGCTGCCCACGAAAGACATTAAGAGTATCGAGTTACCAATGATCCAAAATGGTGTCAAGTTACATTTTAGCCTGCCATGGTGGTCACAAGCCTATTTCTAATCAAACACACGACGACCAAATTCAAAACTCTGCTACAGATCTTCAAGTTCAACTAAATTAACTTTTCAGCTGCAAGCAATTACCGAAAATGGGTGTCCCCAACCAAATCAAGGAACACTAAAGCAAAGCCAGAAAAACTAAAAGCCCTCCTCCATCGCCATAGACTGGAGAAAATGACATGGACAGACCCAGACCAACTAGAAGAGACAAGAGAAGCTAAATTTATGGGACGGACAGAGAGAGAGACCTGGTGGGCACCCATCTGGTGGACTGCGGTGCGACAGACATCGCCGGCTTTCTTTCCGGGGCAAACGGCGTCCACCGACAGTCCGTACGCCAGAAGCGCCTGGAACGGAACCATCACCTGCACCCAGAGGCAAAAGAAAACGCCATTTCTTTTTCACAACACCGAGCCCAAGATGTTTCAATCCGAGACCAACTGAAAATACAAAAACAAGAAAAGGGGGAAGGGGATCGACGATACGATGAACCTTACCTCGTAGTCTTCCATGTAATCTCCGCACAGCAGCAGAACCCTTCTCGGAGGTTTGGCTCCCGCCATTCTTCCCTCGGGAAACGGGTCGCGCTCTCAGACTAGTAATGGGGAGAGCTGTTGCTCTGTACCTGGTGAAGCGATACCTTATCTTGAGGCGGCCAAAGAGAGGAAAGCGGACGAAATTTCGGAGTGGACGAATGTGGCGAGCTCGGATGTAGGAGAAGCGTCCGAAGTGCGAGAGGCCTCGGCGTCGCTCTCCGACTATCGCGTCGTGTACTGCCCATTTCTATGCTACTTTGTTGTCCTCTATCCTCCTTTTCTCGGGTCATCGACTGTTGCAAAAAATCGAAACTCTAAGGACGGAGAAAATATTCAGTGGTTAGCAACCACCACGTCACTTGCCTACATGGCGTGCATAAACTGAGCTGGTTCCATTCATAGGGCGACACTTGTCTAATGACATGGAACGAAAAATTTAAAATCGAAGCTCGTCTTTTCTCCCTCCCTTTGGCGTTGGCTGCGGAAAGGACTGGACGGAGGAAGCATTTATTGCCGCGGCATTAATTATCTGTCTTCTCTCTCATCTTTTTTTGAAACAAAACTCATGAGCTTCTCTTTTGTTTCAGTTCTTCTGCAACTCTTTTTTTTCACTCGCCCCTCCCTCAAGCCTTCCTCCTCCTTCTTGTCTTTGTCCTCTCGGCGGCGGTCGTTGCTTTTCTTGTTCCGGCTCGGGTTTTAGTTTCGCTCTCGATGACTTCGCCCTCGATTTTGAAGCGGAAGCGGAAGCGGAGGAGGCCCGCGAGGCTGGATATGCCAGTTGCATCCTCACCGCGTTCTCCACGAGCCTCGCCGATTGCAACTATTGGCTCCTGAGGCCCCCTCCGCCTCCGGCACGTGGACTCCGTCTCCCGAGTTGAGCTGCTGAGCTCCATTACTGCGCGAGTCTCTTTCAACTGCGCGCATGTCCAGCCATAGCCCCGGCTATTGCGGTGCATATCTATAGCATATGGAAAATCCGGCGAAGGCCGTTGGACAAGGACGCGAGGGATTTCCCCTTTATCCTATGAAATCAAGCGGTGGGGCACGGCTGTGTTGGGTCGCGGTTGTCGCCATACTAGACCGCCCATCGTTTTCATCCTCTCAGCCCGACTCATAAGTCCAACATTAGTGATCCACTTTCCCTCGCAAGCCAACAACTGACGTTGCAGTGAAGCTCCAGTTGACCCATCATTCGAATTCTTGACATTACTGCGAGGAGAAATGCTCGGATGGACAAACCGACAGGATGGAGATTATTCTTCTTTTACTTATTTAAAATTTTAGGGTTATGTTTGTTGGGGAAGATACAATGTGCATGTCAATAGAGGCTCTTCTTGATGCTTATGTTTAATTCTTTTTTGTATTTATTGTCGCTGTTAAATTTTAAGTATTGAACAACTTATGTATGACTTGTTGACCCATGAATTCGTTGTTAAATCTTATGTGACTCACAATAAAACTTTCAAAGCATATTCTAAACTTTTCATTTCAACATCAAGGAGATCTATTTTCACTCGTTGAAACCTTTTGGAACCCATGCATTAGCTGGAGATGAAGCCACCATCTTGTGTCATTGTGAAGATCGAAAAACATAATAACGGTTTATTGTTCTTTGCCATAAAGCTCTGGCTTCAGCTACTGCTATCACTCTCAAAGCCTTTCGGATATTTGATGTGTCCAGAGAGAAGAGATCATTCATTTTATTATGACAACATGTAAACAAATTGCAATATATAGTTTATGATCCGTAAATCATGACATCAGACTACATCTTTACACATGAGAAAAGAAAAACAAATTATAAAACGCAAATACATCAGTTGTGCCAATAACAGCGGGGCTATCTTCAACCGATCCTGAAATTCTAAAAAAGACAAACTATGTTTATAACTCCTAATGGCTGTTCAAAGAGATACGAGAGGAAAACGTTTAGAAACAAATAGAGGTACAGGCACAAGAAATATCTAAACAAATAAGTTCAGATACGATGGGTAGATTGGAGCCGCACGACATCGTCGGTTGTTGGCTTGCAAGGGAAAGACGGAGTCCACGTGCCGGAGGCGGAGGGGGCCTCGGGACCCAATAGTTGCTATCGGCGAGGCTCGTGGAGAACGCGGTGAGGATGCAACTGGCATATCCAGCCTCGCGGGCCTCCTCCGCTTCCGCTTCAAAATCGAGGGCGAAGTCACCGAGAGCGAAACTAAAACCCGAGCCGGAACAGGAAAAGCAACGACCGCCACTGAGAGGACGAAGACGAGAAGGAGGAGGAAGGCTTGAGGGAGGGGCGAGTGAAAAAAAAGAGTTGCAGAAGAACCGAAACAAAAGAGAAGCTCATGAGTTTTGTTTCAAAAAAAGATGAGAGAGAAGACAGATAATTAATGCCGTGGCAATAAATGCTTCCTCCGTCTAGTCCTTTCTGCAGCCAGCGCCAGAGGGAGGGAGAAAAGACGAGCTTCGATTTTAAATTTTTCGTTCCACGTCATTAGACAAGTGTCGCCCTATGAATGGAACCAGCTCAGTTTATGCATGCCATGTAGGCAGGTGACGTGGTGGTTGCTAACCACTGAATATTTTCTCCTAAGGACGTTTGTTTAACAGAAAATATAATTTTTTTAAAATAATAATATGTTTTAGTATTTTACTGACTCGCCAATTGAAATATTAATAAATAAATAAATAAGACGGAAAATATTTTTCACTTTAAAAAATAGAAAACAATTTTCTCACTTTTGAAAATATTTCTTCTATTGATAGAAAATATTTTTTTGGTAAATTATTATTGATAGAAAATATTTTTCGTAAAACAAACGTCATAAATTTTGAAAAAAAAATTCTAAAAATTATTTTTCATGAAATAAATAGAACCTAAGAATCTTTTATTTCTCTTTTTTATTTTTATAAACGGCTTAAAATAGAGTCCGTCTCTTTCTTCTTGGTTCTTCGTCCGAACCGGCTCGTCTTTGTCTTTTCGGAACGCAGCCAACTCTTCATCAATCACACAAAAGCTTGACGGCGACCGACGGCCACAGCTTGGCTTGGGTTGAAGGACGCGACGACACCGGCGGTCCCAACACCAAGCCCTAGGGCTTAATTCTGAGGATGATTGAAAACAAGGCAGCGATGACGAGCCCTCCGACGGCAGTGCGGACTACCTGCGGCCGGTGATGATGATGGCCTTAGCGGCTTCCACAGTGACGGAGTTAGTTGTTCTCGGCGTGGTGCGGCTCGAATCGCGTCATATGGATTGATTCCGGCAACAATTTCCTCACGGCGTCCTCACGGATTTAACGAGCATGACCTGTGCACTTGTGACGTTTGAATTTACTATCTGCTGTTACCAGACTAGCTGGGGCTGAGACGGCCTACTTGCGACCGTGATGTGGGTCTTGGCATTTGTTTCGGTCCATGGTGGCAATGGTCGGAATTAAGGCAAGCCAAAGCAATGGGATTGGCCTTGTTTTAGCGTGCGGATGGTGCAGCTCGTGTCTATTTCGAGCGAGTTGCTCGAGTGAATTTCAATAATTGGGATACGATTTGCGAACCGTGAATTCCATGAATTGTTAAGGTAAAGCATGCGGATAAGTATCGAGGTGTCACGATGATGAAGCAAAATCTCCCTAAAGTTGTTGGAGTGGATTCGGGATTAGTAGATGGGATGAATATGGAAGTCATTTAACTTTCTGGATGAAGAGGATTTGGTTAAGAAGCAACGTCTGTTTATTACCGTCAGCTTCCTTGCCAATATCCTACCGGTAAAAGTAAAAATATAAACATTGAACAAAAGGAAGAAAATGAATGGGAATTTTTTTGACGAAAATACCCCTAGATATGACATATAAGATGCGTATGCTTGTTAGTTGTTAGCTCGTGAATGTTTGGTCAGAAAATTAGGCCCTTATTTGAAGTTAAGTTGGTTATTTGAGTCCTTCTTTTTAAATAATGTTCATTTCGAGTTCTCTTTTGAGAAAGTATCGTCATTCTAGGCCCTCCTTTAAAAAATTTCTTCAGCTCTTTTTTTGGTGGACCATCCCAAGATACCAATAATTTTCTCAACATTGCTTATGTTTCCATATTTTTTCCCCCCTAAATCTTCTTGAATATTGGAAACTTCAATTTGACATAATTCCTACACATGTCAAAATCATATGTCCATGAGTACGATGAAACTATTCGAGCGAGAGGGATCGTAGATTAAATATGAAACATCATGTTAATATCAAAAGAGTGATCACTCGATTAACTTTTTTAAAATTAAAACATATTCTTAGATAAAAAGATTCATGTGCATGCGCAATAAAGGAAGAGGATCCTCTACACTTAGTGCAAATCTGATTTATCCATATCTTGCCATTCACCCAATTTTCCTCCCTATAAAAAGGGGAAAAACCCCATCTCCACCTTCCATCCTCTGCAAATTCGAATCCTGCAATAAAGGGAATGATTATCCAAAAGATTCCTTAGCTCATTGCACAGTAGTGAATTCGGTCTTAGACTTTTCAATTTGGCCAATTTTATTTTATTTCTTTTGACCATTTACTAATATAATCATTCTGACTAATTTTAATAGTAAAATTTCCGATGTTTTAAATTATTTTGTGTATATACATATACGTTGCAGTATCTCTCGTTCAAATAATACTAATGATACTCATGTAGTTTATACATTTATCAGATAATTAATACTTATGCACAGGCAGTTTATACACGAGCGTTATTTGAATGAGAGGCACTATAATTTAAATATGAAAAATACGACATTTGTCATCAGACACCGGATACGTATGTGCGTATGTACGGACTAATGTATAAAACTCTATGTGAGTTTTAATCAAGACAAGCAAACAACCCATGAAAGACTCGTTGCGCCACTGAACCACAAACTTGTGACGACAAATGGGCGGGGCTCGGCAAGGCCCAGCCCATTTTACAAACGGCCTATGCCAACCTTTGTACAATAAAAATGCTTTTTTCCAGCTTTTCGAGCTCGTGTACCGCTAAGAGTAAATCCGACTCAAACTGGGCCCTCCTGGTCTGAAACAAAGCGGCCCAAGCCTTCTTTCTCATTCCTTCCATTTAGGGCCCGCATGATTCAATTTATAGCTAGAAATCAATTTCTGGAACAGAATGCGTTTGAGTTTCTTAGGAAAAAAAATATGTTTGATAAGAACAAATAATCCATATTACAAAAATAGAAATCCGTTTGATGATGAAAAAAAGTTGTTTGTGTTTCATTTTAAAATAGATGTTTCATTGTAGAGTTTGCAAGATGCATATTCTTATAAATTTTAAGTGCTTATTATTTAGTATGCAAATTAGACAAATATCATCATATTTACTATTGTTTTGTAACTACAAACTCACTTTACACGCGTTGACCTCCTCATTGGAAGTGGTGCTTGCATAAAAGAAATAAATTTTAACCTAAAATAACCCCACTATGAAAAATAAAAATTCTTTCAGTTAGATCCTTCATCGTCTAATCAGTGGTCAGAGACAAATGACAAGCCTCTCGCGCAAAAGAAATCCGATCTCATCTATCAAAAGAAAGGGACTTAAGGAGGCAACCAGATACCATTTGAGATAAGAAATCCTCAAATACAAAATAATGAAAATACATTACAAAAGTCGAGATGGGGAGAGGAAAAAGTGTGATAAGGAGGATCAACAACCCAACGAGCCATCAAAGTGACATTCTCAAAGTGAAGGAATGGGTGGCCGTCACGTCTTTATTCGATTAACTATTCTTTAGTTGCATTTATTTTCCTTAAATATAGTTCAACTAACGATGGATTGGTGTTGATAGTTGGACTATTAATTATCGGCAACGATGCAATTGTATTACACAAATTCATTTGATTTTACATTTCCTGTCTTCATTTGCATATGCCCGATAATATTCATTATAATTTTGAATGTTCACATCCTCCTAGTTGTATCATTTCTTTACTTGATAAATTATTGAGAAGGGTTTGACTGACAAATATAGTGCCAATGATAATTCTTACTTTCGTCTTCTTCTTGTTTTTCAAGAAAAAGAATGAAGGGACCACTTTGGTGTAATTGGCATAAAAAAAAAACATTTTTCCTTCAGGATCCCTTCAAAAGACATGTCATTCATGACTAAAATCAGGATAATCCGTGTTGTTTCTCTTTGCATGATTTGCCTTAAGTTGCATCAATTGTGTGTATGGTGTGTAGTTCAGTAAGATAAATAATTCATTGATTTCTCATTATGGAATAGAAACCACAACAATTTTATTTCTAATTTATCGGCCAAACTTATTCATGGAATAGAAATCTGTTCCAGAAATATAAAAAAAAAGAAATTTTTTTACCAAACAAATTTTTGTTCCAGAAAATAATGAATTTTGGAAGAAAAAAATCTCATGTTGGAACAGAAACTAATGCCTGTCATGCAAGCCCTTAGCATCCGCATTGATTCTTACTGTTGGTCACATTGATGTTTATCATGTCAAATTTATGACTTAATTGTATTTGATTCGATTTTGAAAATGAGGTTTGGAAAAACACAAGAGCCTTTAACTTAAAATCTTCATAAAATAATGTAAATAGTATTTTGGTAAAAGCTCGTTTTATTAAATGATGTTCGGCAAATTTCTCATTGCAAATAAATTTGACCGTGGTTCTTTTTTTTTTTTTTTAAGTTGCAACTGGCAAACGAAGTCGCTCGACCTTGGGCAGCCACCAAGGAGGGTTGTTTAGGTCAATTCTCAAGCAATCGACGCCTTTTATGTCAGCGAAAACCCAAATAATCGCTATTTAGATTGTGTATCCCATCGACCTCTCGTTAATCTTATATTTAGTCAGATATGGCCTTGTCGATCATCCTCACTTAGAAAAAGATAAAAAGTCACAATAAGGGAAAAATGGGAAAATGAACAAATTAATTAGGGTAGTTTTGAAAAAAGATCATTTAACCATAGAAAATGATATTTTACGAATGTTGAAAGCGAAGAAATCCGAATCTACTTTGAGCTTTCAACCTTGTCAAAAAAATGCTAAATCAAAGCTGTCCAAACACCTCAGAGTCCATTTGAAAAAACCGAACCAAATGCAGCCCCTCCTATTACTTTGTTCAATCTTTCAAGAGCAATCGAACCGGTCCTTGGCCGCTTTCCGCCGACTTGACTTACGCCTGACCCGGAAGCTGGTATCACCCGGTACCTGAATTGAACCGGTTCAGTCGCACACCGCCGGTTCGAATCAAATAATCGGTTCGCCATATCCCCGGTAGCGGCGTCGCCATTTCCCTATTTGCAGACTCAACTCCGCTCAATAGCGCGGCCGCGCACTGCTCCAGCCTCGCTTCATAGAGGTCCACAGAGAGAGAGAGAGAGAGAGAGAGAGAGAGAGCGAGGACGAGCAGAGATGGATATGGAAGGCCAGGATACTCAGGACCGCGGCTTCAAGCGGAAGCGCGACGCCCTCCCCGATTCATACCCCGCCAGCAACGGCGGCGGGGCAGGCGGCAACGGCGGCATCGACCTGTCTCTTCTCGAAGCCGTGGAGAGATCCCAGAGCACCGTCGAGGTCCTCGACCTCAAGACCCTGAAGAAGCTCGTCCTCGCCTTCGAGCGTCGCCTCAAGGAGAACATCGAGGCACGCCTCAAGTATCCCGACCAGCCCGAGCGCTTCGCCGACTCCGAAATCGAGCTCCACGAGGAGCTCCAGAAACTCAAGGTCCTTGCCGGGGGTCCGGAGCTCTACCCCGAACTCGTGTCGCTCAATACCATCCCTTCCATCCTCGGCTTGCTAGGCCACGAGAACACCGACATCGCCATCGATGTCGTGCAGCTCCTTCAGGACCTGACGGACGAGGACGTCTTGGAGGACAACGACGAGCCCGCTAGGGTTCTTGTTGATGCATTGGTCGAGAACAACGTGCTCGAGCTTTTGGTCCAGAATTTGCATCGATTATCGGAGTCTGACCCCGACGAGATGGCTGCCGTGTACAATACCCTCGCCACCATTGAGAATTTGATAGAAGTGAAGCCGGCGGTGGCCGAGTTGGTCTGCGAGAAGACGAAACTGTTTCGGTGGTTGTTGACAAAGATCAAGCAGAAGGAATTCGACAGTAACAAGCAATATGCTTCGGAGATTTTGGCGATACTGTTGCAGAACAGCAAGGCTAATCAGAAGAAGCTGGGGCAGATGAACGGCGTGGATGTGATGCTGCAGGCTGTTGCAATGTACAAGTCGAAGGACCCCAAGATGCAGGACGAGGAAGAGATGTTGGAGAATCTGTTTGACTGCTTGTGCTGCTTGGTAATGCCTTTGGAGAACAAGGAGAGGTTTGTGAAGGCCGAGGGCGTGGAGTTAATGATAATCATTATGAAGCAGAAGAAGTCGGCTTACGGTTCTGCGATCAGGGCGCTTGACTTTGCCATGACCAAGTATCCGCCCGCATGTGAGAGGTTCGTGGATGTTCTGGGTTTGAAGACTGCCTTTGCTGCTTTCATGGGTAAGGTAAGTACTCGTTTTACGTACATTGATTGGAACAGTAGTTCTGGTTAAGTTCGTGGTCTAGTAATCACTGTCCTCACTCCATTTCATGGTGATGTTGATTTTATGGTTCTACAGTCTAGTCGTTACTGCATTTCGAGGTTGATGGAAGAGCTATCTCATAATCGAACGTGATGTTGCATTAATAATGCTATTCCAACACCATAAAAGGGAGGACATGGAAGGGAATACACGAATGGGCGGGAGTACTGATAAGATGAAGTCTGGCTTTAAATAACGTCCCCATTTTGAGAACTCTATGATGCTCTAGTTAGCAAATTTTTGATGAAAAGCAAAAGCCACAGCAAAAGTTGGGGTTGAAATTCCCAAGGATGAGTACTGGTCTGATACTTCTTTAACTCTGCTTGAACTTGTCATACCATGGTACCTATAGCATGGTATGCTTTGGGCTAGTCACCAATATAAGGATGCTGAAGGCGAATGCTACTTGGGTTGACATGGAGCAATTTAGGATGTAATGCTCGAATGCTATTTCTGTCCATGATATTAACAGCTGGTGCTAGTTTGACAAAGCTGTTTCTGTTGGAGAGTTGAAGGTTGATTCTTGATGAAGAAATGACCGCAACAGTAAGTAGCTAGAATGTTGATGAGCTGTTCTAAACAAGTGCTCTAGCTAAACTTATTACGTGGCGACATGGCAAGTCTTATCCTATGTTGAAAAGAGCGAATTAATTGTGCAGAAGGTCCTTTATTTGCCGTTTCAAATCCCACATTGTTTCATGTGATCATGCTATAGCATTTTTGGTTATGCGTACTTAAACTAGAATCCATTTGGTTGACTGTATTTGTGGACAATTGAATATTAATATATTAATATGATGAATTTTTTTTAATTATTTGCCGTTTCAAATTCCACATTGTTTCATGTGATCATGCTATAGCATTTTTGGTTATGCGTACTTAAACTAGAATCCATTTGGTTGACTGTATTTGTGGACAATTGAATATTAATATGATGAATTTTTTTTAATTACTGCTCACTGCATACGTTGGCTTCTGTCTCTACTTTCCAAGCAGTTATGTCTTTAACCATGTTTTTCTGGGTACTGACCTAGGACAAAGTCAATAAAAAGGCCTTCATACCTTTTGTTCTACAGATTCCACAATACAAGAAGAACAAGAAAGAAAGGTATCAAGAAGACTTAGAAGAACGCATAATTTCTCTAATTGCATCTTTATTTGGTAAGCAGGCAATTAAAATACTCGAGAGCATAGTTTAGCAGCATAAAGCATAATTTATGTGGTGGACTGAAACGCTTCATGTGAGGGTTCTATTTCCCGAATGTATAGCTTTAGCAGCTTCCAGAAGGTGCAATAAAGTCATCCTCCATTCTTGCGTACAGTCTTTGCCAATGCATTAAAGTCAATCTGTTGTGTGGTGCGAGAGGTTCTAAGTTCGATTCTTGGACTCCTTTTTTTGTAAATATAGACGGCATAATGTGGTTTTAAATTTTAATAAAATAAATGAGAATTTATAATTTATATGAGTAATTTTTTGTTTCATTATTGGATAATGTATTGTGATATTGTTAGCTATCGAAAACGTAAAATCAACTGTCTATATATTTCTAAAATCTATTGTCATTACTATGTATCATGCTTCACTTATCTGTACGCTAAAATTGGGTATTTAGACTAAAGTTTTCCATGAAATGTGAAAGGGTTTTTATGTGGTGGAATGTCGGTTGACATTTTACTTTCTGGGCAAAATGTGAACAAGATCTCCTCAAGACTGCATTGTTTTGAATATATCCAGATTAATTATGTGAAACTGCATGTTCAAATGATTTAACTCCTTTTAGTTTTTGTTTTTTGATTGATATGATAATTTTTGCTGTCGAAATCAATTGGATGTGACGTTCATGAATTTCACTTTTAGTGATTCTGTTTCTGATTATCTTGCATAGTGTTTATCTTTATCACTTAAAAATATGAAACTAATGGCTATTCAGGGAGATCTCCCTATATGGAATAATATGCTTGCTAAATCACTTTTTCTCTTTTTTGTTTGGGTGTGGCAAAATTGGTTGAATATAAGGTTTTATCCCCTTACATGACATCTTTAAATGAAGGCAATCTCTATCCTTTATGCTTTAGAATGTGTGGCAGAAAAAGAGAAGTGTACTAGTGGGTCAAATAATTTGATCTGATTTCTTTGTCACAGATGGGATTTCAAGGGGCTCTAGGAGGGAAAGGCTGTTGAGCAAGTTTGTGGAGAATGAATATGAAAAGATAGACCGGCTTGTTGAACTCTACGTGAGGTGGTTTTTTGTGTTTGTCTTTTACTTTTGGTATATAACTTGTGCTGGACCCTTCACTTTCGATGTTAGGGGAAAGTTCAATTTCATTCTTCTACTTTGCTTGTGCTGGACCTTCACTTTTGGTTTGAAGGGAAAGTTCAAGTCTCATTCTTCTAGTTTGCTCAAAATGTTAAACTATGATTTATGTGTAACTTCTGTATTATAGGTGGTTATGTATAGAGGTCCTAACCCATTAGTACCTTTTCTTAATGGAAATTTTGGTTATAATCTCAATAGAAATCTGGATAATACTGCTTTGGTAAAGTTTTCATTATCAGCCCTTTAAACTCAGCCTAGTGGTAAAGAAATGAACTAATGAAACAGAAGCTTGGAAAGGTAATAGAAGAAAAGAAACATGGAAGAGAAACTACTTCTACCGGGCATCAAGTGATGTCTTGTCATTTCTTCTGCTTGTGGGCAAGGAAGCTGCTTTGTTTTAACCGTTGATGGTACATGCTTCTAACACTTCTTCTCTTTGCGAAGATATTCCGATCGGGTTAAAGCAGAGACAGAAAGGTTAAACCAGCTTGAATTTGACGATTTGGAGGTAATTATCTTTTCTTCACAATAACTTATGTTGATTGATTTAATTCACAACTGAACTTTCTCTATGCATTTGAAATCAACAGATTGATGAGGATGAAAAATACAACCAAAGGCTAGAATCTGGGCTATACACTCTTCAGGTTACCGCTATGCTTTGAGCTATCAGATGTTGGTTTCTTGATAAGACTGCTTAATTTGGAATTGGATTTGTATGAGCTGAGACAGTGGATGTCTGTTTTGTTTCGGATGCTGTGCATTCTATAAAAGTGAGATAATAGGATAGTAGTGCAACAGAGCATGATTACTGTGTTGTCTAGTTGCAATGCATGCCCTGAGATGCCACTCTATACGCATCAGTGCAGTTACTTGAAGAAAATTTGAAAAATGGTAGATCAAGTCTTGGAAGAGTAGCACAGGATGATGCTCTCATATGGTGCACCCGAAAATTCAGATTCTTAAAGACTTACTTTGGAAGAGTTCAGTTTTTAAACTTGTTCTATCGATGTCATGTGTAAAAACTTTTGTTTGAGACATAATCAGGACGATGTTCATCTTCTGTCATTAAGCTTAAGGAGCTTAAGCTTGACTAATTGGAGTATTGAAATGGACTTCTCCCTGCAGAGTGGATAGGTCGATCAATTCCATGTTTTTAACATTCCAACGAAGACTCTTTCAAGCTTGAATGCATGTTTAAACTGATTTACCTATCATTCTGATCAAACTGATATTCTTAACTGACTTGCTATTAATTGCCCAGCAAAGAAGAAATGACTATTAAGAGATCACTTTGGTTACCTTAATCTTAAATCTGTAAATTCTCACTGAAATATGTGTAATTCATTTCTCCTCTATCTTATGTTTCTGCAGCTGATTGCTGTCATCCTTGGGCATCTCTGGTGCTCAGAGTAAGTTCCTCCATGTGTACACGGTGACAGGCGTACAGAAGGGGATCTTTACCTCTAGTTTTCTCTTCTTTAAGTTGTGTTCCATTCTCACTTCTTGACTATTACTTCGTAGACATCCTGGAATGAAGGCTAGAATTGAACAACTACTCAAGCTGCAAAAACTTAGCAAGAAAGACGTTAAAGAATTACTACAGGTACTTTCTTCCTAATCACATCTTTCTTTGCATTGTCGGTTCTAGCTGACTAGTTCTTGTCCAGTGGGTAATATAAGAATGCAGTAATTTTCTGAGTGTTGCAACATGATTAGTAGTTCTTTTGATGGGTGTTTCTGTCTTTACGTTCTGCTGAGGTTTTTTTTGCTTTTGTTGTTATTAAGAATATTTTACCTTTAAAAGTATAAAGCTATTAAGAAGGATCATCTAATGGAAATTCAGAAGCCACAAGGCAGGGGAGTGCTTTTCTCTGACATGCTTTGGTAGATAACTAGTTATTAATTGAAGATATTCAAATTGAAATTCTGAATTTATTCTGTCAATCTTTAACTCGATTGAAAAAATGAGATTCAGGTGCCATAGATATATGAAGAGTAAGTAGAGGAGAGAAAAAAAAGGGAGGATGAATTTGTAATGAAAAAACAGTGATTGATAGGGTATAACGGAAAAGGTAGTTGACTTCAGGCGCTTGGGTTTAGACCAGGCAGAAAGGTGAATATTAGCCCTCTAGAACATGCTTACTTGGATAAGTAGTCCATAAAAAGTTCTGCACTTCGTGACTGAAGACTAGAAATTCTGGTTGTATTTGTGTTTATGTAGTCAAAGGTGCATAATTTTAAAATCAACTATCCTCAATGGCAGGAATACCATGACAACGTTGGGGATCTGGATGGTCCAGACGAGAAAGAGCGTGCTCAGACAAAGATTCAAAAGTTCATATCGGCTCTTTGATTTGTGCATGAATTTTCACCAGCTCCAGTTGTTCTTGTATTTTCCTTTTTCGTTTACATATGTAATCTTGTTGCAACTCATAGATCAGTTTGGAAGGGCTCCAGCGGCTGTGGTTTTAGGTCTCCAGCATCCGGTCTACCAGCACGCAGTGATGAACTGTAATTGGAACAAAATTAGCGACTCCATTTCCTGGGGTCATTCAATGAGGAACCTCTCGAGATTTCTAAGGCAGTCCCCTGTGAATATTGTATTTAAGCTGCAAGTTTTCTGAATGCTAAGCTGTGAACGTCACCAAACTATGTCCTCAAGAACCAGCTTGCTCATTAATTTGGAATGGGATTTTGGTTGGTTCCATATTGTTTTTTGCTTTTTGGGAAATTTATCTGTTGGATTTTCATTTCTGTTTTCTACTAGTATTTCTCATTCTCTCTCTCTCTTTTATTTTCCTGTGCTTTTTCGAAGCTTTTGATCTCAATGTACGTATGGGTTGTTTTTTTTTTTTGGTAAATATGTACGTATGGGTTGTTTTCGCTGTGTGATTCTAATTATCGTTCACAGATGTTTTTTAAGCTTCGATTGTTTTACAGAAAATGATTTTTAAGAAAATATTTTTCGAATTTTTCGACATTCGATTCACAAAAAATATTTTTATCAAAGAAAACATTTTCCATTAGAATAAAAAAAAACCTTTAATAGGAAATGGTTTGCGAACTATGAACTGGAACCAAGTCAAAGTGTGGTGCCTAAAGGAAGAATATGGTTTGGCTGGGATCCATCTCGGGTTTCTTTCCAACCTAGAACCTATTTTGACCAAGTTATCCATGGTATCATTCGATCGGTGGACGGATTGGTGGAATTTGCTATTTCTATAGTTTATGCTGCCCATACTTTCATAGCTTGGCGACCCCTTTGGCATGAATTGATAGAAATGAGTGAATGTTTTGCGGAACATCCGTGAGTGGTAATGGGAGATTTTAATGCTATTAGATTCCCCTCGGATAGAATGGGGGGTACAATCAATTGGATCCCTGACTTTGATGATTTTCCCTCTTGTCTCACAACTGCTGAATTGGATGATTTGAAGTTTATTGGGGGCAGATTTACGTGGTCCACTTCAAGAGGTAGTTCACGGAAGCAAAGGAAAATTGATCGTGTACTGGTCAATGCCAAATGGATATCGCAATTTTCCTATTCGGAGGCTAACTTCTTGACCCCTGGAATTTCGGATCATTTGCCTATGATTGTCCGAATTTTAGATGTGGCTCCATCTCGCAAGCCTTTTAAATTCTTCAATTTCTGGATTAAACATCCGGAATTCAACGCCATTGTCAATCAGGTCTGGGCGACTTCGGTGGTTGGGACTTCCATGTTCCAACTATGGTCTAAGCTGAAGATACTCAAAGGTAGGCTTAAAAGGCTCAATTTAGAGTCTTTCTCGGAGATCTCACAACGTATTGCTTAGGCACGGTTAGAACTCAAGAGGATTCAGGAATTACTCTTCCAAGATCCTTTTAATGTTGAGCTAGGCCAACAAGAATCTCTTGCATTAGAGTCTTTCTACACTCTTCGCTCCCACGAGGAGTCCTACTATAGGCAGAAGTCGTGAATTCGTTGGCTCAAGGAAGGTGATTCTAATTCCAAATTCTTCCATTACTCGATTAAAAAAAATCATCTCAAGAATAGAATCCTGTCCCTCAAGGACTTGACGGGTAATATAATCTCCTCGCCTGAGGAAATTGGCAACACCTTTGTTGAACACTACAGGAACTTATTCAGCTCTATTGACCGCATTTCTTATCCCACGGAGGAGGAGCTTAACTTGTGTATTCACAGAAGGTTGTCTGCCGACCAGGTCAGCTTACTCTCTGCCCCTTTTATTGATACTGATATTAAGAACACCTTGTTCTCGATGGCTTCTGGTAAAGCACCTGGCTCTGATGGTTATAATGTCGACTTCTTTAAGTCCTCTTGGGATAATGTGGGATCTTTGTTTACTGCGGCTATTCACGATTTTTTGAGAACGGGGAAGTTACTGAAACAAGTGAATACCACTATCCTCACTTTGATCCCCAAGGTTCCTAATGCTGATTCTGTGGAAGATTTTCGGCCTATTGCCTGTTGCAATACAATTTATAAAATGTATCACCAAACTGCTTGCCGATAGGATTGCTGCAGTCCTCCCTTCCTTGATAAATCTGGCACAAACTGCATTTGTAAAAGGCCGTAGGATTAGTGATAATATTCTACTGGCAGAGGAACTCTTCTGTGGCTTCCAGCATGTCACCTACTCTCCGAAATGTGCATTTAAGATTGACTTCAGAAAAGCGTATGACACGGTAGATTGGACATTTCTCGAAGCGGTGCTGCGTGCGTTTGGTTTTCCTGATATGATAACCAAATTGATTATGGTATGTGTTAAATCGTCGATGTTCTCTATTTCTATAAATGGAGAGCTTCATGGATTCTTTGCTAGTTCAAGGGGCTTAAGACAAGGTGATCCTATCTCTCCTTATCTATTTACCTTAATAATGGAAGTGTTTTCAGGGCTCATTACTAATTGTTCCAGACTCTAGACCTTTAAGCATTATTGGAGATGTAGGAAAATGGGGCTCACACATTTGTTCTTTGCCGATGATGTACTATTATTTTGTGAAGCGGATATTGACACTGTTTCCTCCCTCAAGGTTGCCTTGGATAAATTCTCTATGTGGTCAGGTCTGTCTCCCAATGTCAACAAAAGCGAGTTATACCTCTCGGGTGCATCTTCCCATATTCGAAGCTCCATCACAGATTTATTGGGATTCAGCCTGGGGACCATCCCTTTCAGATATCTTGGTGTGCCCGTAGTGTCTGGCAGATTGAGAAAGGCCGATTGCATCAGCTTGGTCAATTCCATCACAAGTAGAGCCCGATCGTGGACTCAACGTTTCTTATCTTTTGCGGGCAGGCTTCAATTGATCAGGTCAGTGTTACACTCTATCCAAGTTTATTGGTCTAGTGTCTTTTTCCTTCCAGTTTCGGTAATTCAAGAGATAGAAATGGTGCTGAGGCAATTTCTCTGGAAAGGGCCCGAACTTGGTTCGGGCGGTGCCAAGGTGGCGTGGGAAGTCACCTGTCTTCTGAAGGAAGAAGGGGGACTTGGAATCAGGAGATTAAAAGAAAGCAACAAGGCTTCTATGCTGAAACATATATGGCACATATTCACGGACAAGGAGTCACTGTGGTGTATCTATATACATACTAACTTTTTGAAGGGTAAAAGTTTCTGGACGGTGCGTAAACCGACCTTTTGTTCAGCCTCTTGGAGGCAAATAATAGAACTGGGAAAGGAATATCGCCACTTATTTTTTTGGAAAGTTGGTGATGGCAAGGATATATCTTTTTGGTTTGATTGGTGGCATGAGAAAGGTCCACTTCACCTGCTTTGTACGGATCGCCAGATTTTCAATTTCGGTCTGGCCAGGGAAGCTAAAGTCGTGGAGTTGATGAATGGAGACCACCAAGAACTCACGAATTTTCTCCAGCTGGGGGGCGAACCACTCCCAATTTTATCTTCTGGCCCTGACATCTTCAAATGGAGGGGAAGTTCAGCTGGGATTTTCTCTACAGCCTCGGCATGGAATGTACTAAGACCGAAATCCACTTTAGTCCGTTGGCACAAACTCATCTGGGATAAGGAAATTACTCCTAGACATCAATTCATCCTTTGGCTCATCACTCGCAAAAGGCTACCTACTCAGGTACTTCTACTATCGATTGGAAGAATCAGTGAGGCATCTTGTCCATTTTGTCATTCCACACCGGACTCGGTTGACCATCTATTTTTTGATTGTATGGTGATTGCTCGGTTAGCTTCATATTGGGCTTCAAACTGTCATATTTCCTTTGTTCCAAGTGTTTGGTCGGTAAACCTACAATGGGCTACGAAATTCCTACTTGGAAATCATTTTCATCAAATCATTGCGAGGTTTGCACTTGGTGTTATGTGCCACATTATATGGAAGACCCGCAACAATATTTTGTTCAGGAACAAAGATCTCTTCCTTCCGGCGATGAAGATGAAGCTATCCAAGCTTGTCAAAGACAAAGCTTTGTCCTTATCTTATGTCATGGATATTCAAAAAAATCGCCGTGTACAAGTTAGTTGGGGGATAGACCCGTCCATTTTTGAGTAATTTCTCTTTCCTTGTTACCTTTTGAGAACCATGGTACCCCTTCACTTAGTAGTACTACTTAGTGATTGAGGTGTGGTACCAGGTTTCTCCCAGTTGTACAGTTTGGCTTAAAGTTATCACTACAATATCTTAACTTACCAAAAAAAAAAAACCTTTAAATGTTTTCCGCTCTGATGCACTGGAGTCTTCCTCTTTCCAACTTTGCATTAGTCATAATGGTCCTCTAGCATGATACTTCCATAGCTGCAACAAAAGTATTTTAACCAAAAAAAAAAAAGAAGCAAGTGTATTTAGAGATCATAATTCCTAAGCTTTTTGTAGTTTCGGCTGCTTGCAAGCTTCATTTGTATTCTATTTGAGTCAGCATACTTGTATGCAAATTAAGAGAGCAAAGGTACTTATGGGATACCTTTGGGCAGTCTGTCTACAGTGAAGTAACTGTCTGATTCAGTTCAAGGAAAAGTTCTTTTCTCGTCCCTAAATTTATGCAGTTCTCTCGATTAATTTTTTAGATTTTCAATTATCTAATTTAATCATCAAACTTGTTGAAATCTCTAATCAACACCTTACAACCCGAATACCTTCCAATTTGAGTTGACATGGCCATCCAAATCATGTTAGATCGATGCGAAACTGAGTTTTGCCATAATGACGTGCTATGTAAAGATAAAGTTCTCGAATGTGGCTTGTCCAACGAAGCAAAAATTCTGATAATTTTCCTACAGTGTCTTGTTTGTTGAGGCAAATATTCTTTCCATGTTTCAATTCGGTATGCCCAAACGGATAATCGGCTTATCTTGAATTTCATTACAAAAATTAAGGCGAGTTTCGTGACTTAGATATATTCAATGTGCAACGACTTGTTCCGCAAAAACGAGCAACTTAATGAACAAAATCGAAAAGTTTTCCCTCATTCAGATACGGAAAGTGTGGCGACTCGAAACGAAGCCGTTCAGCAACTCCGTCGCCTCTTTGCATTTAATTTGGACGACAATATTCTCAAATGTGCTTGGACGACAATCCTCTTTGCATTTAACTTGGCAATTTACGTTAAGTGGATGGGCCGATAAAAATGGGCCTCCGTCAAGCAAAACCTTTAAAGATCCGGCCCACGACCCGGTTACGTCCATGGCGGTCCTCACCCGCAACCGCCTCCGCGATCCGGAGTCGGATCCGATATAATCACCCCCGGTTCTCCCACTACTGAAGATCTCACGGATCCTCACTTCTCTCATTTCTCTGTACACAGAGAGAGAGAGAGAGAGAGAGAGAGAGAGAGCGCGCGCGACGCTACACTATTCTGCATACATAACTCTCAGGAATAGCCTCGAGCTCTCTCGAGCCGCCATTCTTCCCTCGCGATCTTCTCCCTCTTCGCTCAGCTTGCGTCGCAGCTCCGTGTGCGGAGAGCCGCGCGCTCGACCTGCCCAGGGGTTTTTCTAGGGTTTTCGAGCCATGTGGAACAACGCTGGCAACGGCCAGATTGCTCCGCCCGGGACGAGCGGCCCCTCCGCAATCCCCCCGCCGCCAGCGCCGCAGCCCTCGTACACCGTCTTGCCTTCGCCAGCCGAGGCCGAGGCCAGGCTCGAGGAGAAGGCGCGGAAATGGATGCAGCTCAACTCGAAGCGGTACGGGGACAAGAGGAAGTTCGGGTTCGTGGAGACGCAGAAGGAGGACATGCCTCCCGAGCACGTCAGGAAGATCATTCGGTTAGTTCTCTTCTTGATTTTGGCTTGATAAGTACTTCTTTGTTGATTTTGATGGAATTTTGTTGTAATAAGCCATGTGTCCCGTTGATAATTTCTCTCGAAAGCGGGTGATTTTGGCTAGTACTGTGGTGTTGATGGTGCTTAAATAGGTCGTTTCTTTGGTTGCGTATGTGGTTTTCTGCGCTGTAGGTACGTTTGCATAAGGTTTAGGCCAAGGGCTCGTCTCTCTGTCCTTCTTTGCCGTTTCATGTTTTTATTTGTAATAATGATAATTATCTTTCCTGGTGTTTACTTGCGAATTGTCATTTCTAAGACGGCCTTCAAGTTTGATATGCTAGGTCTATATTGGGCGATGGAGATGATTTCGCATTTCACTAGAAGACCATACTACGGAAAAAGCTTTATAGCACTACTATCTGGGTTTTTACCTTAGGTTTTCACTTGCTGGTTTTATCTTATAGTGATAATGCCATCGGCACGATGTGTGTTCCAGTTAGAGCCATGTTCCATTTAAGAATGTCTTTTAAGAGCTCTTCTCATGTTGAATCAAATTATTGGCTTAAAATTGGGCTCTAGCTTTTATTTCCAGTAATCTTATGGAAAAATATATTGCTAAGAAACTTTTTGCAATTGTGGCAGGGACCATGGGGACATGTCCTCTAAAAAATATCGCCATGATAAACGTGTGTACCTTGGAGCTTTGAAGTTTGTCCCTCATGCAGTTTATAAGCTCCTAGAGAACATGCCAATGCCATGGGAGCAAGTAAATTATTTTTCTTCACTGCCTAAACATTAGTTCATTGAAGTTTGAATCTTCATGTTTCATAGGTTGATTTAAATTTCATTGTTCATGTTGGTGCAGGTTCGCGACGTGAAGGTATTATACCATATCACTGGGGCAATAACATTTGTTAATGAAATACCTTGGGTTGTTGAGCCCATCTATTTAGCTCAGGTATGTTTTCATTTTATTATGTTCTATTATTTTCCAGGTTCTTTTTTATTAGTTGGTATTTAGGTGTTCGTTTATCGTGTATCTTGCATACAGTACTTTTCCCCAGTGATGCTTTATATCTGAGAGACTGTGACCAGTTTCTCTTTTTTGGTGTAAATGTTTACTTCTTATTGTTTGAAATCTCTTACGCATATTTTGGACTGACTTTTCAGTGGGGTACAATGTGGATCATGATGCGAAGGGAGAAAAGAGATAGAAGGCATTTTAAGAGAATGCGGTTTCCACCTTTTGATGATGAGGAACCTCCTCTGGATTATGCTGATAATCTATTGGATGTCGATCCTCTGGAACCGATTCAGTTAGAGTTAGATGAGGAAGAAGATTCGGCTGTATATACTTGGTTTTATGACCATAAGCCTCTTGTGAAAACAAAGCTCATAAATGGTCCGAGTTATCGGAAGTGGCATCTTTCTCTGCCAATTATGGCCACCCTCCATCGGCTAGCGGGGCAGCTTCTTTCTGATTTGATTGACCGCAACTACTTTTATCTATTTGATATGGAATCGTTTTTCACTGCTAAAGCACTGAACATGTGCATACCAGGTGAGCTTCTTGCGCTGAGCTGAAGGATTTCTGCCGTTGCAATTTTTATCTCTCTGCAGAAAAGTGTTCTCTTTTAGTGCTTTGAGCAGTAAGGTAGAAATTAATTATGGATCCAGCCTTGCTGTTTCTTTACTGATTAACGTGATTGGCGATACCTTTTGAAAGTTGGAGGTAGCAGAGAGTTGAAACATGGTGTTTGAATTTCTAGTTGCTTTAAGTCATACTTGGATCATAGTGGTAAAAGTTCATGCAAAGATGCCGCGAGACGTATTTAGATAATTATCATCAATAAGAGATGCTATATGGGGCCAAATTAGGATGTCTCTGGGGAACTATTTTAATTGAGAGATTAATTTGCTCTCTTGCTGTGACTGTCTATTGGGTAGTTCATTGTGTATTTGAAGTTTGGGAATCAGGATTTTGCTGCTTTCCTTGGAGATTTTTTTCACTATGGCTTTAATCGCTAGCATGAAATTTGATGACTATTAGAAGTAGTGAGAATATCAGCACTGCCTGAATAAATGTTCATTCAATATTTCAAATTGTGGCCACTTTTCGCTCTTTAGTGCTTTGTTTTCTGCTATGTGTATGTAATTTTCCTTGATTGATGACATGTTAATATTTAAGTTTGACTTTTGACATTCTTCATCTTGCAGGAGGTCCTAAGTTTGAGCCACTGTACCGGGATATGGAAAAGGGAGATGAGGATTGGAATGAGTTCAATGACATTAACAAACTTATTATTCGATCTCCTCTTAGGACAGAATACAGGATTGCATTTCCACATCTTTACAACAATAGGCCTCGGAAAGTAAAGCTTTGTGTATACCATACTCCCATGGTCATGTATATAAAGACTGAGGATCCTGATTTACCAGCCTTCTATTATGATCCTTTGATTCATCCTATTACCAGCATTAACAAGGAGCGGCGTGAGAAGAAGGCACATGATGACGAGGATGAGGATGATTTTTCCTTGCCTGAAGGTGTTGAACCTCTGCTGAGTGATACCCAGCTTTATACCGACACCACAGCTGCAGGAATCTCATTGTTATTTGCCCCACGTCCTTTCAACACAAGATCTGGGCGCATGCGGCGGGCTGAAGATATACCCCTTGTGTCAGAGTGGTACAAAGAGCACTGGTAATGTTTTCGTTGTTTTGGAGAATTCTTTGGATGTTTAATTCTGATATATCTAGCATAGGTATCTAAATCTGTGTGATTTTTATTTTTCTTATGCACAGTCCTCCAACATATCCCGTGAAAGTTCGAGTCAGTTATCAAAAATTGTTGAAATGTTTCGTCTTGAATGAGCTGCATCATCGACCTCCTAAGGCTCAGAAGAAGAAGCATTTGTTCCGGTCTCTTCAGGCAACCAAGTTTTTCCAGACTACTGAGCTGGATTGGGCAGAGGCAGGCCTGCAAGTATGTAAACAGGGCTACAACATGTTGAATCTGTTGATACACAGGAAGAATTTGAACTATCTTCACCTTGACTACAATTTCAATCTAAAGCCAGTGAAGACTCTCACGACAAAAGAAAGGAAGAAATCACGGTTTGGTAATGCATTTCACCTATGTCGTGAGATTCTGCGTCTTACAAAGCTTGTGGTTGATGCCAATGTCCAGTTCAGACTGGGGAACGTGGATGCATTCCAATTGGCTGATGGTTTACAGTATACATTTTCACACGTTGGACAGTTGACTGGCATGTATCGATATAAGTATCGATTGATGAGGCAGATTAGGATGTGTAAAGACCTGAAGCACTTAATTTACTATCGCTTCAATACGGGGCCTGTAGGGAAGGGACCTGGATGTGGTTTCTGGGCACCAATGTGGCGGGTGTGGCTGTTCTTTCTGCGTGGTATAGTACCTTTGCTTGAAAGGTGGTTAGGGAACTTGTTGGCGCGTCAATTTGAAGGACGCCATTCTAAAGGGGTTGCTAAGACTGTAACAAAGCAACGGGTGGAAAGTCATTTTGATCTGGAGCTTCGAGCTGCTGTTATGCATGATGTTCTTGATGCCATGCCGGGTAATGACATGAACATTCACCAATTATCGGACTGTTAGATATCTGTGTCCACTCTGTTTGATTTGTTGTTTCATGGCTGGATTATCTACCTTTTTAGTGTGTCTAAAATGCGAATCTTGTTTTGTTGTATCACAGAGGGCATTAAGCAGAATAAAGCGAGGACCATTTTGCAGCATCTTAGTGAAGCATGGCGCTGTTGGAAAGCCAATATTCCTTGGAAGGTATGTGTGTGGGAAACTGTTATTTTTCTTTTTTCTATAAATATGCGCTATTCTCATTTTTTCCTGCATATATCATCATGCCTTGCTTTATCTTATGCTTTTTGTGCCTCGTCTCAATCATCCATAGGTTCCTGGTCTTCCAGTTCCCATTGAGAACATGATTCTTCGTTATGTTAAGTCAAAAGCTGATTGGTGGACAAATGTTGCACATTATAACCGTGAACGTATAAGAAGAGGTGCAACAGTTGATAAGACTGTGTGTCGGAAAAATCTTGGAAGATTGACTCGCCTATGGTTGAAGGCTGAGCAGGTATGTTTTCACATTGTAGTTTGTATTGATGGTTCCTTGGTGTAACTTCCGTCGTTTGTGGTTGCACTTATCCACTTGTGAATCAATCATGTGATCTATTTTTGCTACTGCAGGAACGACAACATAATTATCTCAAAGATGGGCCATACGTCACACCAGAAGAAGCTGTGGCAATTTATACCACAACTGTGCACTGGTTGGAATCAAGAAAGTTCTCTCCCATTCCTTTCCCTCCGTTGTCATACAAGCATGATACAAAGCTGCTTATTTTGGCTTTAGAGAGGTTGAAGGAATCTTACAGTGTTGCTGTGAGATTAAATCAGTTGCAGAGGGAGGAGTTGGGTCTCATTGAACAAGCATATGATAATCCTCATGAAGCTTTGTCACGAATAAAGCGTCACTTGCTTACACAGCGTGCCTTTAAAGAAGTAAGTTTTTCAAGATATCATAGGTTGTTTTGATCATATTATTCTCCATTTTGCTTGGGTGTGATTTTTTTTTTTTTTGGGCAGGTGGGCATTGAGTTTATGGACCTGTATAGCTATTTGATTCCTGTGTATGAGATTGAGCCTCTTGAGAAGATCACTGATGCATATCTTGACCAGTATCTGTGGTATGAAGGTGATAAGCGTCATCTGTTTCCTAACTGGATTAAGCCTGCAGATTCAGAGCCACCTCCACTCTTAGTTTATAAGTGGTGTCAGGGTATAAATAACTTACAGGGCATATGGGATACAAGTGAGGGGCAGTGTGTAGTCATGCTTCAAACCAAGTTCGAGAAGTTCTTTGAAAAGATTGACTTGACTATGTTAAACAGGTAATTTTCTTCAGTCCTTTTTCTGCGAGTCATTTGGATTCCCCATGCTTTAACTAACGTGGTTTTTGTGCAATGTTGCAGGCTTCTTCGCTTAGTTCTGGATCACAACATTGCTGATTATGTAACTGCCAAAAACAACGTTGTCCTTTCTTACAAGGATATGAGCCATACAAACTCTTATGGTCTTATAAGGGGACTTCAGTTTGCTTCTTTTGTTGTCCAGTATTATGGACTTGTGTTGGATCTACTGCTTCTGGGATTGACTCGAGCCAGTGAGATTGCTGGTCCACCACAGATGCCAAATGAGTTCATTACTTATTGGGACACGAAAGTTGAGACCAGACATCCCATTCGATTGTATTCTCGCTACATAGACAAAGTTCATATCCTGTTTAGATTCACACATGAGGAGGCCCGTGACCTTATCCAGCGGTACCTTACTGAACATCCTGACCCCAATAATGAAAACATGGTTGGATACAATAACAAGAAATGCTGGCCCAGAGATGCGAGGATGAGGCTTATGAAACATGATGGTAATGAATTCTTCTACAATTTTCATGTATCTATCTGTTTGTATTCTGCGTAGATGCCAGAATTAGTAAGACTGTCTTTGGACCTTTTCTTTTTTCAGTTAATCTTGGGAGAAGTGTTTTCTGGGACATGAAGAATCGTCTTCCTAGAAGTATTACAACCTTGGAGTGGGAGAACAGTTTTGTTTCTGTTTACAGCAAGGACAATCCCAACTTGTTATTCAGCATGTATGTATCTCTAAAATTTGCCTAGACTGCATTTGTCTTAGGATTGAATTAGACTTGTTTCCAACTAACAAATCATAATGCGTTTCTTTATGACACTTAGGTGTGGGTTTGAAGTCCGCATACTGCCAAAGATAAGAATGACGCAGGAAGCATTTAGCAATACCAGAGATGGCGTTTGGAATTTGCAAAATGAGCAGACCAAAGAACGGACAGCAGTTGCATTTTTGCGGGTTGATGATGAACATATGAAGGTTTTCGAGAATCGTGTGAGGCAAATTCTGATGTCCTCTGGGTCGACGACATTCACCAAGATTGTTAACAAATGGAATACTGCCCTGATAGGTACCTTCCATTGTTTGATACTCTTTCTTCATTTTCAGTAATTGATTTTGTTAATGGGGATATTAATTTGTTCTCCTTTGCTACCTTTATCTATCATGCAGGACTTATGACTTACTTCCGTGAAGCCACTGTCCATACACAAGAGCTTTTGGATTTGTTGGTCAAATGTGAGAACAAAATCCAAACGCGTATCAAGATCGGACTGAATTCTAAAATGCCTAGCAGGTAATGGTTTTATCATCTGATATGTTAGAGAAAAATTGCACTCTGCCAATTTGACCTCTGATTCTCCACTGTTATTCAGGTTTCCTCCTGTCATTTTTTACACTCCGAAGGAAATTGGAGGTCTCGGTATGCTCTCAATGGGTCATATATTGATTCCACAAAGTGATCTTCGGTACAGCAAGCAAACTGATGTTGGTGTAACTCATTTTAGAAGTGGAATGAGTCATGAGGAGGATCAATTGATACCGAATCTTTATCGCTACATACAGGTATAGCATGATTTATGCTCATTGTAATTACTTTCAGTTGGATGAGGTCATATATTATGGGTTTTCTAATTCTTGTGGCGACACATAATTTTTCACAGCCTTGGGAAAGTGAGTTCATTGATTCACAGCGAGTATGGGCTGAATATGCCTTGAAGAGGCAAGAAGCACAGGCACAAAACAGGCGTTTAACTTTGGAGGATTTGGAGGTGAGCATTAGCATTTATTGCTTTCTTTTTTTGTTTATAGTCTTTAAATTCAGCAGGTGAATTGAACTTCTGATTCATATTTTTGATTGTTATGCTTATACAAATTTCCTGCCTTTTTTTCGTAGGATTCATGGGACAGGGGGATACCTCGTATAAATACGCTGTTTCAGAAGGATAGGCATACACTTGCGTATGACAAAGGATGGAGGGTACGGACTGATTTTAAGCAGTACCAGGTCCTGAAACAAAACCCTTTTTGGTGGACACACCAAAGGCATGATGGTAAGCTTTGGAACTTGAATAACTATCGGACTGATGTTATCCAAGCTCTTGGAGGTGTTGAAGGGATCTTGGAGCACACCTTATTCAAGGGAACATAGTAAGTTTGGAGATTACTGTTCCATTAGCTCATGTCTTTATTCTTTCTTGAGGAGCGTAGTTGTCGAATGGAAAATTTTGTTGCCTATGACTGAAAATGGGGCTTGTGTACATTATTTCCATCTATTTTCTGACTGATTTATTGGTGTAGAAGTCCATACAACTAACTCGTTCTCCTTGAAATTCCAGTTTTCCGACATGGGAAGGTCTCTTCTGGGAAAAGGCATCCGGTTTTGAAGAGTCGATGAAGTACAAAAAGTTGACAAATGCACAGAGATCTGGTCTGAACCAGATTCCAAATCGTAGGTTTACCTTGTGGTGGTCGCCTACAATTAATAGAGCAAATGTTTATGTGGGTTTCCAAGTGCAGTTGGATCTCACCGGGATATTTATGCATGGGAAGATTCCTACTTTGAAGATATCTCTAATCCAGATATTCCGTGCTCATTTGTGGCAAAAGATCCACGAGAGTGTTGTTATGGATCTTTGCCAAGTTTTCGACCAGGAGCTGGATGCATTAGAAATTGAAACTGTCCAAAAAGAAACTATCCACCCAAGGAAGAGTTACAAAATGAATAGTTCTTGTGCTGACATTCTACTGTTTGCTGCTCATAGATGGCCAATGTCAAAGCCCAGTCTTGTGGCTGAATCTAAGGATGTTTTTGACCAAAAAGCAAGCAACAAGTATTGGGTAGATGTACAGCTTCGATGGGGAGATTATGATTCTCACGATATTGAGCGTTACACTAGAGCCAAATTCATGGACTATACAACGGATAACATGTCGATATATCCATCTCCTACCGGTGTTATGATTGGACTAGATCTTGCTTATAACTTGCATTCTGCATTCGGTAATTGGTTTCCTGGTTCCAAACCACTGCTTGCACAGGCTATGAATAAGATTATGAAGGTGATTTTCTGTTAGATAGTGCAAAAGTTGTGTGAGTTCTGCTTATCTAATTCTATTTGTCAATTATCCTAAATGATCATTTTATGTCCTTTGTGCAGTCAAATCCAGCATTGTATGTACTCCGAGAGCGCATAAGGAAAGGTTTGCAGCTATATTCTTCAGAGCCTACAGAGCCATACTTGTCATCTCAGAATTATGGAGAAATTTTCAGTAATCAAATAATATGGTTCGTTGATGACACTAATGTTTATCGCGTCACAATTCACAAGACCTTTGAGGGAAATCTGACTACAAAGCCCATCAATGGTGCCATTTTTATATTCAATCCTAGGACTGGCCAACTTTTCCTGAAGGTTTGTCATCTCAGAAGATCAATGGAAATAGTTCTTTTTTTATTTATTATCCATTTGGGACAGTGAGAGCTTAGTTTATTGACTTTAATGTACTTTGATCATATAGGTCATTCATACAAGTGTTTGGGCTGGGCAAAAGCGTCTAGGTCAGCTGGCAAAGTGGAAAACAGCAGAAGAAGTAGCTGCTCTTGTGCGTTCTTTGCCTGTTGAAGAGCAACCAAAGCAGATCATTGTCACTCGGAAGGGGATGCTTGATCCTTTGGAGGTTCACTTGTTGGATTTCCCCAATATTGTTATTAAAGGGAGTGAGCTGCAACTACCATTCCAAGCTTGTTTGAAAATAGAAAAGTTTGGTGATCTGATTTTGAAGGCAACAGAGCCTCAGATGGTTCTGTTTAACATATATGATGACTGGCTGAAGAGCATATCATCCTACACTGCATTCTCTCGTCTCATTTTGATTCTTCGGGCTCTTCATGTGAACAATGAGAAGGCTAAAATGTTACTAAAGCCCGATAAGACCATTGTCACTGAACCTCATCATATTTGGCCGTCTCTCACAGATGATCAGTGGATGAAGGTAATATAATTCTTTTACTTTCATTACTTGTGAGACTGTAATAGAATGATAGCACCTGCTTTGTGATATAGGTTGCAAATTTTGCCAGAATTTTTGTACTAGACAATAGAATTGATTATGTATGACTACAGTTTTTTTGGGTTAAGAATAATCTTTCACCTCTTTCTGATAATGGCATTATGTGTATATGTGAAATCATAATTTTGAGGATATTATGTGCCAGTATTATTGGAAGCTCATGTGTAATTTTCCTTATCGATACTCTGACTTCAATTGCTGTTTGATGTTGCATCATTTGGCTGGTAAAAGTAAACAAACCTCTTATATTCTCTTCTGTTACTATGGTTGTTTCTTCAAGGAAAAAAGATGATGCTTTTGTTCTGCTTTGTGCGAATTTAGCTGTAACTTATTTCCTCGTGTTTTAAAACGTGTTATGACAGTTCAAGTATACTTCCTCATTTACAGGTTGAAGTAGCCTTGAGAGACTTGATTCTCTCAGATTATGCAAAGAAGAACAACGTGAATACTTCAGCTCTAACACAGTCTGAGATTCGTGATATTATACTTGGTGCGGAGATTACCCCTCCATCTCAGCAGAGGCAGCAAATTGCGGAAATTGAGAAACAGGTATAGTATGTGTTAGTTATGGAGTGTGTTAAAGTATTGGTCTGTGTCTCTGGCCTAGATTGCTGACTTGGTAATGTATATTCAGGCAAAAGAAGCCAGTCAGCTTACGGCAGTCACAACAAGGACCACCAATGTGCATGGTGATGAACTGATTGTGACCACTACAAGTCCTTATGAACAAGCTGCATTTGGGTCTAAGACTGACTGGCGTGTGAGGGCAATATCGGCAACAAATCTTTATCTTCGAGTGAACCACATATATGTTAATTCAGAGGACATAAAGGTATGTTCATTGCCCTAATCTACTTAACATTTTAAACTTTTGGTAGGCAATCAAAAGGGGAAGTGTTACATACCTTGGGAGTTATTGGTGGGTGTGACTACCACCTTGGTTGGTGAAAATTAAAGGAAACATTTCAATTTGTACTCCATCCGTGTGTATAGAAGTTGGTGAATTCTAAGGAAATTATAAAGACAGTATGGTAGCAAAATGTGGTAGTTTTGCTACTTATATAGACTTTCCAATTGGTGATGCAGGAGACGGGATATACCTATATCATGCCCAAGAACATACTGAAGAAATTTATCTGCATAGCAGATCTGCGAACTCAGATTGCTGGGTACTTGTATGGTATAAGCCCGCCCGACAATCCTCAGGTCAAAGAAATTCGCTGTATTGCGATGCCACCTCAATGGGGAACGCATCAGCAAGTGAATCTTCCGAGTGCACTCCCTGAGCATGATTTCCTAAATGACTTGGAGCCATTGGGGTGGATGCACACACAACCAAATGAACTTCCACAGTTATCACCTCAAGTACGATTGAGTGCTCATTTAGCATCACTGATCTTGTGTATTGATTTGAGGAGTTTTGTTATCTCACTTGTGCTGCTGTACTTTTGCAGGATCTAACTAATCATGCTCGGGTTCTGGAGAACAACAAGCAATGGGATGGCGAGAAGTGCATTATACTGACATGCAGTTTCACGCCAGGTTCCTGCTCATTGACCGCCTACAAGCTCACCCCTTCGGGTTATGAATGGGGGCGTCTGAATAAAGACACCGGAAGCAATCCCGCCGGATACCTTCCGACTCACTACGAGAAGGTTCAGATGCTCCTTAGCGACAGGTTCCTTGGCTTTTACATGGTAAGAAAGACGTAAATGCTTCTCACGAAACATAATTTGCATGTGCCTGTTAGAATTGTACCATTTGTCGCATTGTTCACTGACCTGAATGTATCAGACCTTGGTGATCAATTAGCAATTATATAGCATCCTTGTTTATTGCATCCTTACCTGGTAAATGACAGAATCACTTACCTATTTTACTTTCTGCTTCCGACGTAGATACCGGATAATGGCCCGTGGAACTACAACTTCATGGGGGTGAAGCACACATCAAGCATGAAGTACGGAATGAAACTGGGGACACCGAGAGAGTACTATCACGAGGACCACAGGCCCACTCACTTCCTGGAGTTCAGCAACATGGAAGAGGGTGACATTGCCGAGGGCGATCGTGAAGACACATTTTCTTAGGCCTTAGTAATGCTGACTCCTTTTCGGGGTGTCTTCTAGATGTTGAAAGCCACCCTCGTTGCGTGTACTGTACCGCCCAAATAGATGGCTTCCGAAATTTTGCAACAGCAAACTGTTGTGAGCTTTTTTATCCCACTCGCCTTTGAGAGTGGTGTATGTATGGTACGTATCAGTAGTCAGCAAGAGCTAGTTTTTTGTTTCATAAATGAGATTTACCTAGGTGTATAACCGCGGCGGTGTCGTGAAGTTTTTGCTCTGCAGTTTTTGTCTGCGAGAGATGTTCTTGAGTCCGATTTAACAATGCTCTGTCGTGGCCATGATTGTGAGGTGGGCCGGGTGAACTCTTTCCGGGGTTTGAACAATGTCTGATGAGGTCACCCCGGTTACCAATTTGTTGTTTCATTAAAATCATGACGAGGCGCTCCACGTGTCGATCCATCAGACTCGATAATTCCTTCGAAGGCCCTGCGACATCCCACGTGGAGTCTCGTGGGCACCTACGTGCGGAAAAAAGAAGAAGCAAAACCTTCGTTCTTCAACCTTCTCGCGAGCTCCTTCAATTTCACTCGTGCGCTCGCACTCGCAAACGCGGCCGACAGGCACCACCGCCACCCCCAAAACAAACTTGCAAGGAATCATGCAACAGAGAGCCACCGCTTCATCCTCCACGCCCAAGCAACGCCTGAGAGAACAGCGAGTCAGAGATCTGATCCTGCACAAGAGACGGCTCGTGGACGTCCCCTGCACGGCCTCCCTCGCCGAGACCATGAACGCCCTCGTGACCAACTGTGTGCTGGCAGTGCCGTTGGTGGCGCCCCCAGGGCGCTGGATCGGGGCAGGCGGGTCCATGATCATGGAAGCCGACCAGGAGACCGGCGCCGTAAGGAAGCAGTACATAGGGATAGTGACCATGCTTGATATTCTGGTGCACATAGCTGGAGATGACGATGATGCTGTCGAGAAAGGAAGTGATGATCAGAGGGACTTAGGGAAGAAGATGGCCGCCCCGGTTTCGTCGGTCATCGGGCATAATCTTGAAGGACTCGGTCTCTGGACATTTAATCCTAATACTAGGTGAGTTCGATGTGCTTTTGGCTTGTGCTTTCTCCAGGTTCTATGCTATTTTCAAGGTAAGTATATTACGAGTGATTATTATCATATTTGTGTCGGTTCTTGTGAACAAATTACTACTTAAGAATTCCTTTATGAATGATATAGTGAACACTACAGTGGGCTAGGAGCGTATACAAAAACATATTGGTCAAGCTGAATGGTTCATATAGTGAGGCGAGACGAATTAGTATGCTAGGTAGAGTCGAGCTGCTTTCCTTGTCTTGTTGTGATAATTGTCCTCCTTTGACAGTGAAGTGTTGGCATTAAGTGAAATCATGTACCAGAAGGGTATAACACGACTGTAATCACGTGAAAAATCTATGCATTGGTTGTGCAATTTCAATCTTCATCATAAATGGTTGCTTACACATTCAGGGTGTGTCAAACGATAATTATGTAGAATGTGGACATGGCAAAGGAGCATCCGAGTCCTAGCACAAAAGGCCGATATGAATGGTGTCGATTTATTCAGCCCGTGCAATGATTTTCCCCCCTTTTTTTTAATGCATATGCCTTTTAGTTGAAGCATTTGCAGTAGTTTAACATTATTTCCGTCTCGATGCAAGTCTAGACGAGTGGTGATCCAGGCAAGTTACAGCTTGGATGAGCACCTATGCAACGGCCACTCTCTTTTATCCATGCATATACTCAAACGACTGTAAACCATAGACGAGTGGTGATCCGGGCAAGTTACATCTTGGATGAGCACCTATGCAACGGCCACTCTCTTTCATCCAGGCATACTCAAACGACTGTAAACCAAAGCCTGGATATTGATAACTTGGGTTCGTCTTTAGAAATAGGGAACCGATAGATGAAACCTTCTCGCAGTTTACAATTCATTTAGTGGCTGCTGATATCCGTCAGAAGCTTACACTCCTACTATGTCATAAATCCTAGAAAAAATTCGAAATTGTTACCATCGTGCTTTGCAGCATCCTGGATTGTATGGAAGTGCTAAGCAAAGGAATCCACAGAGCCCTTGTGCCGACAGATAGCCACATGGAAAATATTCCAGGAGTTGAGTCAGTGGAGTCCGCCCCTTCCTATCGAATGCTCACTCAAATGGATGTGGTCCGGTTCTTTAAGGACCATTCCTCTGAGATGGGAGTCATTGCAAGGTGCTCCATCAGGGAATTAGGGGCGGTCAGTCGGCATGTCTATGCAATCACGGACCGAACCAAAGTTATCGAGGCCATTAAGTGCATGAGGGCCACCATGATCAATGCTGTTCCCATAGTTGCTTCGGAGGAATTCGAGGGTGATCACAGCCAACTTTTGGATCTAGAAGTAAGTATGCAATCCTCTTTCCTTTTCCGTGTGGATTGCAGAGAGTTTGGCAGTCTAGGAACAGATTAAGAAGCTCTGTTTAAAGTTCTCCTCTGTTTTTTGGGGGACTTAATGACTAAACATAGACTCATATATCTGCAACACGGTAAGAATATTGGCTTCTAAAATCTTGGCTAATCTAATCACCGTTTTGGCACCAAAGTAGATGTATTGCATTGCTTCTTTGTCTGCTGTTTTGCTATTAAGTTAGGAAGCTGTCCCAAGTTGTTAAGATACCTAATTAACCAACACAAGTACGTCGCGTATTCAGGGCCAGGGTCGGAAGCTGATGGGCACATTTTCGGCAACTGATTTGAGAGGGTGTCACTTGGCTACGCTGCGGTCCTGGTTGTCCGCGACAGCGCTGGACTTCACCGAGAAGATCTCGAAAAGCCCTTTATGCAGCACCAACCCCGGGGAGGGTAGCACGAGGCCAAGAGAGCCCGTGACGTGCACCGACGGGTCGTCCCTTGCAGAAGCAATGGCCAAGGCTGTGGACAAGCATGTGCATAGAGTCTGGGTTGTGGATCAACAGGGGTTGCTCACCGGCGTTGTTTCTCTCACGGACATGATCCGAGTGTTGAGGGTTGCAATCTTGTCCGCTTAGTGTGCGTATGATCAAGACGAGAAACCTAACGTTGTGTACCTCCGTGTATCCACAAGGAATAACGACAAGGATCCGCCCAAATTTCTAAGGTCACCGTCTCCATCATTAGTGCTCACCGAGTCCCTTAATTAGTAGGTTTTGATAATAACCATTAGGCTGAGATAATTCAAATGAAAAACCGAGCTGAGGAGGCCCGGAATTTGCTTGTGAAACGAGAGATGGTGAGGCATTTTTCTCATCAAAGCATAGCCAGAGGCTGTTGCCCCGGCGAAACAGCGATGATTGTGTAGATCCCACGCTTTCGTGCCGTGTCACGAGCATCGTACGAATGAGCCAAGTGCTGGTAGGAAGTTCATTGAAATTTAATGCTACCTGCTTCATTAAATAAACGCGCAGTTAGTGCCGATTTGTTCGTTCACAGTCCAAACGCATGGCCTTTCATTTCTTGGTGAGATGGATCTTCGACGCAGATAGGCTTCCTTTTACTCCTCCTTACTCCAAGTTGGTCACTGAGCTAAACCAATTTGCTATCTCTTAGACCCAACTTTTCGGTTATCGCTAGTCAAATCGTTCGCTGAACCATATGTCAAAAACCCCTAAGAGACGAGATAAATCAAAGGGTTATCGTGTGTCGAATCATTTACAATGAGATTACCTAATTAGAATTATTTATAGAGTTACCTAATTAGAATTATTTATAGAGTCCAACAACAAAAGATTCTTTCGGAATCGAGCTCATCGAATGCGATAATTTTTCATTCGAGACTTTCGTCGAATCTACACGCATAACTTACTCGTTAAAAAGCATACTCACAGCACATGTTTAAGTATACTAATAACACGGACATCCATAATTTCCAAAAACTAGTCTTTTCTTTAGGGGAGGCGGGGGGTGATCAAGTATTGATTAACGACTGTTTCATGGCATTGTTAAGGTATGATAAGTGTTTCGGGGATTAGGGTCGTCACTGTTGCGCCCGTTCAAGTAAGGACCGGGGTCTTGCCAAGAAAAGGCAATTTAATTTGATAAGTAACCATCTTCAATTAATTTACAAGAGGGCTAGGGACCCATTGGGTAGTCCATGATTGGCTTATACGTGTAGGCCAACGGAGCTAATTGCGAGATTTCTTCACTGATGGGCGTCAATAAGAGTCGTCGTAGGAATATGGGCAAAAGCCGGTAGATGAGGAAAGCGACCCTTCTCCAAAGTTACACTCTAAATACTCCCATACTAGCCCTAATCTGGAGGTAAGTGAAGTGATAATTAAATGGGGTACAAACCACAAGCTATGTAAGGGAAGTTTAACCGTCTCATTTACGGGTCTAGGAGAAGGTCCAACCTCACCTGCCCCGTTCCCTTTCTGGAGAACCATGGCTTGGACATAAGGAATGGACAGGAGATGATATTCATCCTGCGAAACATGTCAATCCATCGACGCGTGAGCGAACGCGATAGCCCGAGGCTGCCTCTTCTCCCATCGATCCTCTTGAGCAGAAGACCGTCGGTGCCGCGGCCGTCCACGATCGTCAGATCCATCGCTATCGTGTTTGGAAGGAGATGTGGGGTTGGACGGGCACTTCTGCATGGAACCAAAGGGTGGAATATCGAATTAAATGAGAGTCGTCGCCAACACAGGTGGTTGGGCGTTGATGGAGGTTTACTAGGGTTTTTCTTGCTCCATAAATGAAAACCCTCGAAGCTATCCTTGCATCATGCGCGAGTTAACACCAAGCTACAAGTCGACATTGTATTCAACCCCTAAACGTATATTTCCACGAGTGCATGGTCATCACAACATGAATGGCTTATGACCAAATTTGACGGACATATTTGGTCTACCACCGGTTGAAACCACAGGGATCTCCTAGAGATCGCTCGGACAAACCGACGGTCTATGACCTTTGATTCATCTAGGTATGAGGTTGCTCGCCATCGGATAATACCCATTAACCATTCGTTTGAGAGCAACAATGGTCGTAGAGCTCATCCGCTGAGCAGCCGTGCAACCATACATGTTGGGCAGGAATGGTCAGGGTCGACGAGCAGTGACCGCGATGTTTTCATGTGCATGGCTTGGCAGCGGCGGCGGCGATTGCGATGACCGCTAATGGTGGTTTTAATTTTTACTTTTTTTTTCATTTTCTTTCCTTTTTCTTTTCTTCTTCATCAATTTGTTGCCAATCATAGCAATGACCGACCCTAGGCCATATATGTCGGTGAGGCTCGGGCTTACCTATTCTGGTGAGTTGGGTGAGGCTCAAGCTTGCTTGTCAACGCTCGTTAGCCACCATCGTGTTGGCGATCAGCTGAAAAAGAAGCAAAAAAAAAGAGAGAGGAAAATAAAAAAAAAATTCGTATTTTTCTAGAAAATAAACATGAAGGGAAAAAGTGATTGGTGAAATGGAAAAGAAAGAGGATAAAAAATGCTTTGAAAAGTGGAAAATATTTTTTGCACTTTTGAATGTAATTTTTTAATTGAGAGAAAATAATCTTATTGACTAGTTTATTTTTTGGAAAACAAAAATAAGAAAATTCGAAAAATTGGTTTGTTGAAAGTTGGTTTTTGTAAAATGAATGGAACTTTAATTATGTTGTTTGCTTGGCTCGACGAGGTCCAAGTCAGGCATGCTAACTTGAAAAATAATATGTACATGTTCTTGTTTATTAATGTATGTGCTTGGTTGACAAGTTAGATTGATCCCCATTAAACTTGAATTTGCCTGTTGATCACTTCAAATAGATAATAGAGAGAAGAATGGGGAAAAGTATAAAAAAAATCATTAATATATTGCATAAATATTAATTTATTTCTAAACCTTTCAATTGTACCGGTTTAATTTTAAACATTTTCATATTAATATCGATAAAGTCCAGCTAGCCAGTTTTGATTAGACATCACTCATGTGGATATCAGACATCCTATATATGGTGACTAGGGGCGTCAAATGGGTGGGTCGGGTCGGGTTTGGGTCGGGTCAAATATGGGTCGACCCATATTTGACCCATTTAACCCATTTTGACCCATATTCATGTAGTGCAAATATGGTGACCCATACCCGACCCGACCCATACCCGACCCGTACCCGACTTGACCCGTATTGATAAACACTTACATATTTAACTAAGTTCAGGAAATTTTGTTTGGCGATTTTTTTTTAAAATGTATTGTTAAAATAATTTTATGAAATATGATTATCTAATACTTTTTTCTAAAATTTTTAAATTTTTTTTCGAAATTTTAATTATTTTTATTTTTAAAATATATTTTTTTCATTTTTCCTTTTCCAGTCTCCGGAGTCTGGTGAGCTCATTACTCGCTTCTTGGCCAACGACCAACTTAGAAAGAGGAAAAAATGAGAAAAAAAAAGAAAGAAAAAAAGAAGGAAAAAGATGGGAAAATAAAATAATCAATTTTTTGTTTTTTAAAAATAAAATAATTAGAATAACATAATTTTCATGGTCTAAAAATGAATTATTAATAATATTTAAAATTATTTGTTAATAATACTTAAAATTAATTAGGTAACCCGTTTATGACCCGTTTATGACCCATTTATGACCCATGAGATTGGTAAGTGACCCATTTAAGACCCACTTAACATTTTAAGCTGACTCATTTATGACCCATATCATCAAATATGGGTTAAAATATGGGTCTTTGACCCATTTTGCCACCTCTAATGGTGACCAGTGTTGATATATACATTATAAATATTTTTTTTTCAATTTTTTTTGATTTTTAAATATTTTCTTTATTTATTTTTATTTTTTATTGACGGTTGGCAATGATCGCTGGTCACGGGTGAGCGCTAGGGCATCCACGCTAGACTAGGCGAGAGCGGCGATACCTTAAGGTGGCTTAGGTTTGGCAAAGGCGTTGTGGCCCTCATCCAAAGTCGGTAAGGGGTTCCTCGCCCTCAAAGGAAAATGAAAAAAAAATTAATATTAAAAATATTCACTTTTGCATTGATCTTGCTAAACAATTGGCATTCACATCAATGATTTTTGGCCAAAATTAGTCGGATAAACTCAATTAATACAAATATAATCAGATGTGAGACTAAATTTAAAGATTTAATACTTAATCGATATCAATTCAATAGGAAAAAAATTGATAGAAGAAGGAGAAAGGGAGTTAAAATGAAAGTGGTTGAGAATCGGATAGGTTTCTTTCTTGACATCGGGTACTTATGTGGCTCCCCTCCTACCAATATCAAGTAGGGATGATCGGGTCTAAACATGGTATGTTCTAAACCTAGGCCATTTACCCGACCATGTTATAACCGGTTTCCCTTTTTTGGACTCTATACTCTACCTTGTTTGCGTTGGACCCTGTACCTTACCTATCCTATTTTTCCGGTTCGGGAACATAGTTAATCCTATTTATATTGGAACATGTTTTGCTCATCCTATACGACTTTGAATTTTTTATTAATAATTGATTAGTATGTAAACTTTTTGACTAAACAAAAAACTAAGTATCCACAAGGCAAATTATCATAAACAAAATCATAAGGTAAAACAAAAATCCTAACATTACATATACATTATAATAAATATGGATATAATATTAGTTTCATTCACATGATACTACATGCAACTTTTTATTTATCTAAAATGGTTAACAAATTTATAACGCAAGCATAAGTCTTCCAAAAGTGAAATCAATATAACTCATCATCCAAAAATGAAATCAGACGAGCTAATCCACATAATACAAAATTTATAATAAAAATCAAAATTCATATATAAAGAAACATCAACAAGAAATCATATTTTAGAGACATATACAAAAGTTATGATTTAATAAAATTTATTTACTTACAAAATCAAAGTTTTTACTAGATAAAGTTTATTTTATAATGATCAAGTTCAGGGTCTAAGGTTCAAGGTAGGTTCTAGACTTGGACCATGTACCCGACCTCGTTTTAACAGGTTCCCCATTTTTGGATAATGTATCAAACCCTGTTTGCATTTGCATTGGACCTTGTTCCCGACTCTGTTTTCAGGGTGGGCCGATTCGAGAGTAGGGTTTACTGGGTCCGGTTGCACATCCATAATATCAAGTCATCGAGGGAAGATAAAAAGCGGGTTTTGAAGTTGGAGGAAGCCCACACCTTTCCATGATCTCATCCCAATACTATTTAGCGCTAATACCACCAGAAATTTTTGAATCAATACATTCCTTTGATATTTATCTTAATTTTTTTTTCATATTCACCTAAAATTAATTTTTATGTCACAAAAAATCTCAAACTCATATAATTGTACGCTATTTATCCCAAATGGATGAAACCCGCCACATCTATATCTAAAAAATTCCACACTTATGATAGTTTGAGATAAATGTGGTAAATGTATATGCGTGTGGGAAATATGGCATGGGCATGTTAATTTGTAATTTTTTGTGACATCAAAATTAGTAAGAGGTAAATGTGATATGAGTGTACAATTTGAGAATTTTGATGGTATTACCTTATCAATCCAAATAATGTTATTAAGAAAAGATCATGCTCGAATCAATTTAAATCAAATTAATTTATCAACTGAATGATACATGATTTCAAGATTGTCAATCAAATTAAATCAAAGATGATAATGGATGAGTCTCTGCCCCAATGATAAAGTTGTTAACCACATTCCACTCTATTAAAGTGAAGGTAAACTTGGAATACAGATAGAGTTTGGTGGTTTAGATTCATAATGATATATGATGAGGTAGGATTATAAATCCTCCGAATATCATAAACTATAGAAAATTTCCATCATATATTTGCTGGAATGCAAAATAAGTTTAAAAATCTATCAAAATCTCAGTGCAGTCTTCTGTCATATTTAGATCTCACCGATTGAGTTCTGTCACCAGTGAGGTCAAACCCGATCACTTCAACCCCTTCACTCCTTCTCCCCTTGCTTCGCCATCTCCACCTTCGGGCCATAGTTCTCGCTCATCTTCACCGCATTCCAGGTGATTCCGACGCCAGTGGTGAAGACGAGCCTCGGGTTGCTGAGGCCGTCGTGGTGTGATCGGTGGAGGTAGCGGGTGCGGCCGATGCGGAAGTGAAGGAAGGTGACGAGGTGGTGGACACCGCAGGCGAAGTTTAGGTGCCGCTTGATATCAAGGCGGTGATCTGGGGGCAATGAGAGGCGCCAAGAAGGTGGACAGAGATCCACAAGTGGTAACTGGTTGGGCAACGAGCAACGAGGGCAGACATACCTCGATTATGGACAGACGATTTCGAACGATCTAACGCTCTTGCGAAGCTATTCGAATTCTTTGATAGTAATAAGCATACGATATATATAACTTCTTATTTTTACTCTTAGTTATCGGAACACGATCAATTATTGTCGAGGTGATTAATCCATACTAGTTAATGAAGTCCGATGTTAAATTTTTTTTTATCCACATCTATTAATTTTTCATATGATATATTATCTGAATACATACGGTCCCATCGACAACGGGATGAAACATTTTGTTATCGAATTCGGATTCAAATTCAAAATTACCAAATATCATGGAGATGGAAGGAACATCGAAACCCACGGTGGAAAAGAAGAAGTTGCCCTCGTTGGATGGACGATCATGCATCATTGCTACTTTGCTCCCATCGAAGTGGGCACGCGGTCCAGTGGGTCCCGTCGCCATCTCACACACGTTGAAAAGTCAACAAAACTCGTCACCACCGGCAACGCCCCACCACCACCTCCTCCTCCTCCACCTTCCTAACATTTTCTGGACATGGTGCTCTCTTTCCATTCACCACTCATCCTCTTTTTGACCAAATTTATGTCAAAAAAGAAGAAATGAAGAAAAGATAGAAATGCCAGAGAATAAATTTAAGAAGATAAAAGCAAGAAAAGAGAGCATAAAATCCCCCTCCAGAACTCCGCCGTTTTGTCGCGCCTCTATATAAAGAACTGCAGAAGCTTTCCCTCCAACGTCCCCCGACTCTGTCGCCACCTCCCCCTACAACGGCCATGAGCGTCATCACCGAGCACTCCCTCTCTCCGGCCCCGTGCACCCTCAAGCACAGGATCAAGCCCGTCCTCGGCTCGGCCGTCCCCAGAGGGCCCGAGCCCGACGACCTGGATCGCAAGAACGCCGGCATGGGCAAAAAGCCGGTCGACAATGGTGCTGCCCTTGGAGGGCTCGGTGGCGCGATCTACGGAGAGGCGTCGTTCGTGAACTGGACGCGGCGGGACGTGGCCCACGTCGCGACGCACCACTGGATCCCGTGCGTCTTCGCGGCGGGGCTGCTCTTCTTCATGGGCGTGGAGTACACGCTCCGCATGGTCCCTTCGTCGTCGCAGCCATTCGACATCGGGTTCGTGGCCACGCGGGCCCTCCACCGGCTGCTCGCGTCGTCGCCGGAGCTTAATACCCTTTTGGCTGCTCTGAACACGGTACATTTATTACGTTGGACAAAAACAAAAAAAACATATCAAATCACTGGCTGTCCTCTTTCCTTCTTGCGTGGTTGCGTTTTACGTGCGTGAGCTGGATCTTGGGGGACGAGATACGAAGCGTCCTGAATGGCAGTTTTCGCAATGCTCGTCTCGTTCCATATTTGACGGTCTAGGATTCGAATTCCTTTTCATGCATCTCTGTGAACAAGTTGCCAATCTATTGCTGAACCAAGGAAGTTCCAAAGTTGCTAAATTCAAGGACCATGTATATTCAATATTATCTGATTATTAAATGACGTGCATGGTGGCTGGCGGGTGGGCAGGTGTTTGTGGGGATGCAGACGACGTACATCCTGTGGACGTGGCTGATAGAGGGCCGTCCAAGAGCTACCATCTCGGCGCTCTTCATGTTCACTTGCCGCGGCATCCTCGGTTACTCCACTCAGCTGCCTCTTCCTCAGGTCCCCCCATTCCTTCCTTCGTCTCCTCTCTCTTGATTTTGCTTTTCTTTCTATGCATACATTTGTATTCTTACAGCTCACACATCACGAGTGCTCTTGGGAATGATCGATCCTATATTTGTGTTTTTATCGCTACAATCCCTCCATCTTGATGAATGATGTCGCTGTAATTAAGCTGAAGGACTTCACTAAAAAACTAGAATGAAGTTTTAATATAAAAAGTGTTTCATAAATGAGGTATGTCTTTGCACTTGTCTAGCCCCCTAGATCTGTTAAAAGCAAGATACCTAATAAATAAAAAAATAAATAAAACAAAGAAGTAGCCTTTGATTTTGAAACGCCAGTTCTTCCTTGTATTTGAAGTTAACTTTGTTGCCTCAGGAACGCTAGACTTTTGCTTGATGTTCCTTTCTACAGAATTTGTGTTCAAACCTGTAGTCCTTTGGGGTTTAAACTGATTTCGTTACCATGATTGAGTTGTTCCGGGGTTTGAAGTTTATTCGTTACAGGGATTTTTGGGCTCGGGCGTGGACTTTCCGGTGGGTAATGTCTCCTTCTTTCTCTTCTTCTCTGGCCACGTTGCGGGCTCGGTGATCGCCTCCCTGGACATGAGGAGAATGCAGAGGTGGGAATTGGCATGGCTTTTCGATGCCCTCAATGTGCTGCAAGTGGTGAGGTTGCTGGGGACAAGAGGTCACTACACCATTGACTTGGCCGCCGGGATCGGTGCTGGGATTCTGTTCGACTCCCTGGCCGGAAAGTATGAAGAGAGCAAAAAGTTGAACAAAGGTGGAACTGTAAATGGGTTTTCAAAGGAGGCTCCCATGACTTGACCTAAACACGCGTGGTAGACAAAATCAGCACATGAACGTGAACGTGTATCATAAGTTTGACCAGTTGCAGTAAAGACTTGCTTTAGGGGGAGCGGGCGATGGAAAAATTCACAAGAAGAGGAAAATGGCAGGGACTGGGAAGCTGGGAATCGATGCTCAGAAACTTTTTCATTTTGTTCTTTTTCTGATGACATTCTCTAATTGTCTTTTCTCAGAAGTTAATTTAAAATTTTAAATCATGCCTTTTCTAGTTCGTCCTCTAGATTAAGGACAAGAAAGACAAAAAAAAAAAGGGCCATGAGAATTGAAAAAAACTTGCCAGTTGCAAATCCAAGCTAACGAGCAAGCCCAAGCTTTGGTATTTGTTCAATTCTTTTTGTAATTACGTGAAGAATTGCAGTGGCAACCTCCAGATATCTGTATGTGCTTAATCTTGTTTATTTAGCCGTTAATCCCAGTAGCTTATGAGAAAAAATCAATTATTTAACCCTTACATAATGGAGGAAGGCGTCGCTCCCTTGCTAGCACGTGTCGCCTGCGGGTTCGCCAAATTTTATCTTCTCTTGATCAGGGCATCCCAAAGTTAGATGAGAAAACGATTAAAACTAAGCCACACGTTTCATGTTTCTTCTGCCACCGACGTTGATGGCCGGATCCATGGAAGCGCAGCGGCGGATAAGATTAACAAATCGAGACTATCATGTCGCATACCATATCTAGTATTGTTTATGGAAGTAGTAAAGGCAATGCCAGAGGCCCAGCTGGACTTTCTCGAACATCCTTGGCCCCCATTTCTTGACCTAAAATGTACCAAACCATGGTCGACCGACAGACTCGGCACTTTCCAGGCCCTTCACTACGTGGAATTTTCCTTCTGAGATTTACCGAACGTGATCTTGTTTTCGCCTTTCAAGTCGTATATCAATCTTTCAAAGCAGTACTCAAAATTTTTTTTCTTTTTTCTTTTTGGGTGACAAGTTTTGTTGCTCCGACTTGGGTTTTGACAAATGTCTTAGGCTCAATCGGGTCTGAGCAGGCCCATATACAGGACATCCAGATTATTTATGCTGATGGTGTTGGCTTCATCAGAGGTGTGATTATCAGTCTAGCTCGCCATATAGAGGATATAAGCTATAATGGGTTAGCTTTTTTTGAATCATGCAGTGCTTTAAATCAGTGTTTGGGGGGCTGCATTCACTAAATGCTTCAATATTTACTCAATTCTTAGGCACCTTTCCTTAGTTTTAAGTACATAACAATCAGGGCCGATGCAGGTTCATCATTTAGCTGCAGTTGGAAATGCTCTGATGCAAGAGGCGATGCGGATAATTGCATTCACTCTATTTCGAGAGGGAGGAAATTTACCACGCGGCTTCTGTCGTTTTGGACAATTTTTCCAAATATACAAAGGCGACATGCGTTGTTCGGTGCTTAGTTCTCGCTTTCGGAATCAGGATATAGCGGGCATGATCCGTCATCGACGTTGGCAAGTGGATTGTACATCTCGGAGGTAGGATCCATGCATCCAGGTACCAGATCTAGGTTGCAGCGATCACCCTGGATTCGATAATCACACGTGGAAATAGTTACAAAGTGACTTCTTGCAGAAGCGTGAAGATGTGGCAATGATGGAAGTATTGGGTGTTACTTACCCCTTCAACAGACAAGTTACCGATCATGGTGCATCTTGTGATTACGATGTTTGTGTCCGGAAAGATGGCCTTTTCACATGCGCCTTCTTTGCCCAATTCCTCTGCAAGGCCCTGTGATAAGAACACGAAGTTACATTGTAAACTAAAACTTTCATTATTCCATGAAGTTGTCCCAAGTAAGTGATCCCGATCATTGCAGAAAAGACTGAGGATGTACAAGATCAGGACATTAAGAGTGCCCAGAGTTCTTGTCATGAAAGAGTGTCTAATCCTTCAGGTCCAAGCAGAGCAAACTAATATTATTGGTGACAAAAGAATTGGTAGCTGCAGATACTGATATGTCAATTGGTCCTCGCGTGTACTGTCTAGCTTGTATTTCTTTTATAGATCATTCAGGAGAGTTCTGAGAATATTTGCAGTCCTCCCATTATGGTTGGATGATCATCCCTACTTTTCAATGATGAATAAAAGAGCAGACATATGGCTGACCTCATTGAAGAAGTCCATTGGTTTGTTTCTCAAAGCCTTGGCAACTTGAAACTGCAGTCTGTAAGGACCGTCCCAGTCAACTCCGTTTGTGAATGAGAAGATCAAGTTCAGCGCTGCCAACTTCAAAGGGGCATGAGTTCATCTGAAGGAGAATGATAGTGAACAAAAATAGAATTGTCATAAGTAATACTGACCGTGCTTGGGAACACAGATCTGGATGGTGTAAATTGGAGAATCAGCTTTGCCTCGATCTTTTCTCAGCATCGCCCTTGGCTCGCCACCGCACATTATAGGCTGATTGAAACCTCCTGCAAAATGCACAAGAGAAAGGCGTGAGGAACAAACTCTAAGTAAAGAAGTTCTAAAACCAGGCAATCTATCAAATGAGAAATTCACAGCTGAACTGAGAATCCGCAAATGCAAAATTGATAAATTTGATTGAAGCAACTTCTGACATCGTCTTAAATTCAATCCAACAGTTTCAACAGGTACACTAAAAGTTCGATTTTTCTGGACAATTAAAGATTTTCACTCCTAAGCAATGTGCATATCTCTAGTCTATTGTATAAAATGCATATTAATTCACTGGTGGTCAGTGATTCCATCGTAGATGCGTTTTCATTAGCCCTCACTTTGCAAAAAGTTCTCCATCTGGGCATTTATCACTTTTAACCCGAAAAATCATACGCTTCCTGACAAGGATGGTGGAAACAAGAACTTAAAGGAAGTATGCAGGTCTTAGCGGATCTCAGTCAATAGAAGACATGAGAAGTACCATTAAAAGCAATCCCAAATTCTTCATTTGGAGCAAGCTTCGTGGCAGCTGGATTGTAGAAAAGCTTCAGCTTCTCTCCCTGTTCAATTTGGCAATCACAAAATCAGCAGCGCAAAATAGTTATCCGAAGCTTCTGATAGGAGAACTTTGGAAACATCTCATCCAGTACCGATGTAGGAGGAAGACCATTCATTGTCTTCCAGTATACTGGGGACCTCCCAAGTTCAAACATCGCCCATGAAGGAAGTGTGAACCTGTAAAAGAAACGAAGAAACTTCAACACTTCTATGCAGACACAGAGGTTGCTCCAAAATTCTAAAGCCTGATATGGTATGGACAAGTCACCAAATCGTAGTATAATCAAATCTGGAAACAATAACCGGTCGCTCTATCGTCATGAGCTGAAAGTACAGGAGACCTTACTCTTTGATTTCTTCAGTCGGAGACGTTGAGACAGTAGCGGCGGCCCTGACTTTAGTGTCTACCTTGACAGCTTTACACTTCTCTAAGTTCCTTTTCACTGAAGCACCAAGAAAACCGCTAACTGCGTAATGGGTTTGAACCGTTAGGCTTCTAAAGTCTAGTACAATTCCCTTTCTAGCAGTGTGTATAGAGATTAAATGTGAATGGACTCGCACTTAGTAAACAATGTGAACTTTATATTATATCAAAATCTCGGCATTTCGTGTTCCTGGTATGGAAAGCCACTATGCAAGAAAAACATAGAAGTCGGTACCAAGGCACCCTCAGAAGCTACAGCAGACGGCTTTTAGTAGAGTGAAACTCCCTCGATGATGGGTCATGAATGGACTAAGGATCAACAAAATAAAACCACAGCAGGGCGAACAGTTTCAATCTCATCTAACAAATCTTGCAGCAACTTCCCTTCTTCGACATAATTAATTCTCGTTTCTGTACAAAGCTACTACTGCCAATTCAATTACCGAGCAAAATAGAATATCTGGCGTCAATTACTTCCACAATATGTACTCATCATATGATAACTACGCTTTATCCCACAAAGTGGGACTCAATGAACTCATCGATAGACAGAGCAAGGAGACACACCAAGGGTGTTTGAGCTCGGTGGAGCTTCTTTCCTGCTAGAGACCACTCTTGCAGCCGAGAATGAATTTGTTGTGGGAGTGAAGATAGACGCAGATGTTGCCGCCATGTTAGTTCACCACTTCAATCACACCAACTAGAGAGAGAGAGAGAGAGAGAGAGAGAGAGAGAGAGAGAGAGAGAGAGAGAGAGAGAGCTCTGAGATTATCAATGGGGTGCAAGAAGAACAACATAAATTCTGAGAAAAAATTGGTAATGGGAACAATTCCAAGCACCGATTTTTGCAGAAATATCTGGAAAAACGACAATAACTAGAAAAGCCCGGTGGGAGACCATTCCGTAAAGCGTGGAAAAAATCAGGGACTTCTATCGTAGCAGTCCACATCTCATGACCACCCAAATATCCAACCCACCTTATCACTATACTTCTCTTTCCGGGTCTCGTTGCTTAAACCGCTCTTTACCACCACCCAGAAATCTTACGCCACTCCATCTCTTCAAGGCTCTCGCGATTAACCCACAAAAGATCTAATTTGTTCCTTCACTGGTCTTTATCTGATCACACCACAACCAGCCTCGACCATGCTGCTATTCGATCATGTACAGAAGTCAAGCCGCATGAAATTTGATACAGATCCACCGGGTAAAACTTCCTAGCCGTGTTATAATTATTACAATGTCATCGCCGATGTTTCATGCCTATCTTAGGCTAAAATGCAGATGGTCCTTCATCATAGGATTCGGATCGTCTGACTTGAGGATCCATGACTTTGGGATGACCTTGGGGAAGGCCTTTCGATTTCAGATTGGATGATCCCCATTAAATAGATGGGATTTTTTTTTTTGAAAAAGGACAGCCGTCCAATCTGAATCGGACGACTTTATTTTCTCACGGCGGGGATGCATTTCCAACTTCTTGTGGCTCATGTTACGCCAGGAAATCTGCCAATTATGTCGTCCAAAACATTCACGTCTTCTCTGCGCAACAAGCGAAGCTGATCCTGATTTGGTGATGGGTTGGCTTGGGAATCCACCCCCAACTCCCACTAGGCTCAAGCCCACGCACTCCATTTAATGGGTCATCACTGGATTCCAGATGGTTTTAAGAGAAGCTCAGCCTTGTTCACGACCCAATACATATGCCTCCTAGGGTTAAACAAGAAGAAGTGCTTAGGCACATGCGTTTCGAACGGAGTAAGATTAGCAAGATTCAAACCCCATTCTAACAAATGATAATAGTCGCCCAATTTGGCTTTTATACTCTTTTATAGGTTGAAAAAAAAAGGGTCCACTTAGTCTCTGGAATTTGAAATCTATATGCCACGTAAAGTCTAGCAAAATTTATCTTATCTCATTTCATTATTTAACACTTTCACGTCATGAATCATTTTGCGACGATAGCACCCAAGAGTTTTTAGTTTGGATAAGGTTATATACCCAAACACATGACCGCTTAATCAGTGATTAAAAAGGGAAAAATAAAGAAGGAAAACAATTTCCAACAAGATCGCTCGATACTCAAATCTGCCAATAAGCAATGACACTTGGTGTCTGCTACTACGAAGGAATGTTTTGCGCCAGAAATTAAGCCAAATAGTCTCTTTACAAAGTTGTGACAACTTCTTCAAAACATACGTGGTATCAATTGTCTCCAGAAACTAGCGAGTAGTAATCAGTGCATTTTGATGTATATTGAAAAACTATTTATATATATAAGCGCAAAATGAAAAGTTAGGCTTCACAAGACAGGGAATCTACATTCGCCTTTCTTTAATTTTATCTAGACCAAGTGGTGATTAATTAATAGTACAATAATCCATGAGTAACAAGCAGAGAAATTGTACAGAAATTGGCTACTTCTGTTTGTACCTTTTCTTCGTCTGCCTCTCTCTGTATGAAGTTATGCTGATAAGACTTAGAAGTGAAATCATCGTGATGATTGTTTTTCCACCATAAATGGAGCGTGTGGAAGTCTTTAAGCATTGGGGTAATCCTTATCGCCGAATACGACAATCTCCTTATCTTCATATGCATCGAGTAATTATCTAAGATGGATATGTATAATACTCTCAGGGTGATCTCACGAGAGTGTAAAATGATGATTCGCTGACAACTCTTGAACGAGGAAGACGTACTAGTGAAGTGATGTCCATTAGACTCAAACCGGGAAGTCATACGCTTGCTATAGCACACATGTATGGGTCATATTCCCAATTTGGTCAATCTCGAATTCTGCCCTAATATTTATGTGGACCTTTTATTCAGAAGCGCCCTCAAAGAATTGTTTAACGACAAAATAGAGAAAATTTAGAGTTTTCAATTCATCGATTTTTCTCATGTTATTTAGTAATCATTACTTTAAAACGGATCCACTCATTATCAAGTAAGCTTAACAAACTCAACAAGATGCTCTTTTTCTAGAGTGCCCCGAGCATATTTGTTGAACATAGTTATAATTGAATAATCAGATCTTCGAACTGATCACACATAGCACAAGAAAAATCAAACCCTTAAAATCATAAAACTCTCTTAATTTGTCACATAGCAAAGTGTTTCTTGAGTGCCTTTTTCATTTTAATTGATATAATCATATAAGAATCGAGAAGACCGTACTTAGAATTCGGATTCTTTTAGCCCAAGAAGGACCTAATTATTGGACAACAACAAAAAGAAGGTAGTGCCCTCGAGCGACGAACTCGAGACTCTCATACCACTATTAAACTATTTAGAACATCCATACTCACATGTACTAAAAAAATGATCGAGAGAGAGAGAGAGAGAGAGAGAGAGAGAGAGAGAGAGGGGGGCAAAACCAGTGTCCCTTCCTACTTTTTAGCGATTAATATTATATTTTACCGAATTGATTAAAAGAAGGAAGAAGAGGCCTTCCCCAAGAATTGGGAATTTCGAAGCGAAAGGAATAATCCTCCTTTCAATATGACTTTGTGAGCACATAATGCCTTTACCAAGTGAGCACGAGAGGAACAAAGCATGATTATCGTCTGTGAAATCGATGCACGGTTTAGTGTTTTTTTTTAACGTGGGTGTGAACAAACTCCTTTTTCTTGCTTGCGTCAAATCAAAGCGTGCTTCTTTCTGTTCATATCAAAATTCAAATGGCTTTGAGCTGTGGTCTGCTGGTCTCGTGCAGGAGCAGAGAGGTGTTATGGGGTGTGTTGCTGCCTTTTCTTTAGCCTCATTAGAATAGGGATTGTCTGTAAAGTGATTCTTCATTTCATGCAAGAACGGTATTTGATTTTTTTGAGGGAATTCAATAATAATTTCTATAGTTTTGTGGTTAAGTTAATGCAATATATATTTCCTGGCTAGCTTATTGTTGGTCCTTCTTGGCCTTCAATCTGTGAGAATATGTTGATGCAAAAATTAAGCCTCTAATTGTCTAGATTTCGAAAAAAAAAAAAAGCTTTTCGTTCCTTTTACTTTCTGAAAAAAAAAGAAGTTTATATGTCAATATTGGATATCTTGAAGTTTCGAGTGTTTTATTCTAAATAAAGGTCATCAAGTATATCGAGAGCTGCAAGATTTGCTAAAAGGTAAATGAGCAAAAGTTTAAAAATAAACGTTACTTCAAACGTCCAAACAAACCCTAAAGGGTATTGCACATACACATTTAATTTTACACCTTATCGTCGCCATCTAAGTTGGGAATTCCATAGTTCATGAAAAGATAACAAAGTTCGTGTGCGTGTGAGGACTAGCTAGACAAGAGATGATTTGGTCGGTTTAATTTTCTTAATGAAAAGCTGATTATCCGTACCGTATGCATTGAATATATATTTCATATTACCAATTAGCTCTGAAATATTCAGTTCGGACATATAATGCAGTTTTCTAGCATACCAGCACAATTACTTTTCTAGACTTCATTTATTTTGAGAAAAATAAATGATTTGAAAATGATATTTTTCTGAAAATGATCGCTTGTAAATCTTACAAAGACAAAATGAATGAAAAGTATTTTTATTGTCCATGAAGATATTTAAACATAGAATATTGTCGGTAATGAAAGTATTTTGCACCGACTAATTATTTCGAGTTACTTAAACAGTTATTTTCAAAAAAAACATTCTTCAGCTCATTCAATTTTATAAAATAGACGGAGTCTTAAAGGACACGATTGATGCATACGGTCAATGAAATTCCTCGTGTGTCAACACATAGAAAGACCCCTCCATTTTCACGACAACAAGCACTGATATTTTAGGTTACTGAAGTGCAAAGTAAGGACGCGCATGTTTGGGGGGTCTGAGTTTTCAAGGCAATCATGAGAGACAATAGACACATGATGCTTTGCTCACGTCACAAGAGTACATTGCTTTGAACTTCGAGAGGTGTCGAGGTCTGAGGGACCAAATTAACATGCCTGCCTATCTTAGCTTTATCAGAATTTGTTTTAGGGTTTAACCCATCATCTGGATATGGTCGTTCTCTGGCCACGCCGCACGGACAAAAGGAGCACTTGAAAATTGTTGCGAGCGGAGAATAGTTATGAATTGAAGGTATTAATCCTTAAGCCAAATTAATTTTCATGAGGGAAATGGCAAGGAAGAGGCATAAAGCAAAGGAGCAACGTCATAGTCTAGCTTGTTACGCCACTCTTCATTAACAAAGGCATAGGAGTTCAATAACCTTCGACCTTTCTGCATAAAGAGGGGAACACGGACAAGGTTGTAAAGCCTGTGCGCTCTGGGTAGCCAAGGCATTGCCAAGAGTCGCAATAACAGCTTCGGATGAAGGCATAATTCACTTACAAGTCCATGATCACCAGCACAAAGGTGCTCTCCTAACGTGTTCCTGCACCGGGTTAAGACTGAAAACGACAATCCGACCAGACCAGCAAGGCTCCTTACTTAGACGGACTATAATTAACTTGGATCAATCCCACCGGTATAAAATGGCTGAATTGGGCGAGTACAGAAGTTATGAGAAATTTATGCATGATTCCTCAAATGGTTTTTCGCACTACAACCACAATCTTGAGCAAAAGCAAGGAATGCCCAGACCCTCATGAATGCTTCAATTATAAAAGAGATTGCAGTAGCAGCAATTAACACCTATACTTCTGTGCTACATTACATATATATTATCACTTAGAAGTGGTGACCCAGGCTCCTGCACCACCCCCCTAATTATCACCACGAAAAGTTCCATGATGCGTGGCTCTGAATATTCCTATTCTAAGTTATCTTCGGGCGACACAAACCAAACAAGAGTTACCGAAAAGACAAATTCATCATCCACACTTTCGACACTTGTCAGAAGCAGTATGCGACTGTCACTCACCTCCTGTCACCGGCCCTGACTGGGGCCGAGCTCCCCACCTGCGCCGGGCGCTCACTTCGCACCATCCATCACCATAACCAATGCAGAGCTCAGCCCCTCCATGAAAAGCTGTACTAAAGAATTCTTTTTGTAAAGAAGAAAGGAAAAGAGATAAAAAGTGCAAGAAAAGGCAAAAACTCACACGTATTATTATCTATAGCAGGAGCAGCAAGCATGCACAAGGAAAAGAATGGTTGCGTGTATATTATAAACAAGCGAGGAATGAAAGTGGTCTGCCATTTTTTTGGTTATGTTCGGCCATTTTCACTGACATTTTTCACCGGCTGCAGGCGGTTGTCGGGTGGAGAGAGTGGAGGGGTCGAAAGAGAGCGCCGCGCTGAGCTGGGTGACCGGAAGCAGCACGCGAGGGGATGGGAGGTACGGGAACAGCAGGTCGCCGATCCCTCTCGCCAATTCATTTCAGTGTAAAAGTGAGTTAAATTCAATTTTTTTGGTGCAGTTGGTCCGGGAGATTCCCCGCATTCACCTCGATAACTTCCATGCTGCCACGCCCGCTCAACAGGCGGTGCCCCCCCAGCCGCCAGCGGTGGCGCGTCCACTTCACTCTATCGAAGCTGCCACCGTGAAAGACGGTGTTCCAGATGGAGCACTTGTGGCAAGACAAATCTGCCACAAGGGTAATTTTACCTTCTGTGTTGATGTACAAGTTAGTGATGTATCTTTATAACTTGAGAACTTATTTATGGCGAGCTTCCTCGTAAAAAAAATATAAAAAGACGAGAAAAAGCACCCCGACATTTATCTAGTAAAGCGTACCTACCAACATTAACATTTCCGTACGAGAATTCCCCTCTATTATCTAGGTCAATAAAGATTGTTGAATATAGTTCCAATAATGCGCACTCTCGACATCTTATGTGTGTGCAGGTTCTTGGGTGAACATATCATTCGTTATAACTAATCTAGAAGTGATTAGGGATGCGAAAATAACTTAGCCAGGTGTGGGGCTCGCCGGAACTGGGCACTTTAGCATGCCGAGCGAGGCGGCTCATTATGGAGCAAACTGTGCTACGCGCCGGCATAACTCCTTATCTCACTAGTTGTGCCTTGTGTTTAAGCTAACCATTCAATTTTTTTTTTGAGTGGCCAATGATTACTAAAACGAGAAAATTAGCTAGTTAATCAAAAACTTATTGTACAAATATTAATTTAGTTCAAACTTCTTCATCATTTTTTCATTTTAGTTCTAAACCATCGCACAAACTTTCAATGTAGTCATTATAACATTTACGCGGGAAAAAATTACTAACGTGACAATCTAGTCATCACTAGCTGTCCTGCGTGGCACACCGCCACATTAGTAATTTTCAGTGAAAATTGATTAGAAAAATCGTATTGGGATTTCCGCAAAAAATTAGCACTAAATTGATAATTTTGAAAAGTTTATGATTAAATTGGTATCAAATTAATTGGAAAATTTTCCCTTGACTAAGACTGTTAATGGTTATCAACTAGTTAGCAGTTACCAAATGGCTGCTATAACCATAGTTCCCGGCTTTTTGGTCCTTGGGGTGAAATAATTTTTTAAAGTAAGGCCTAGCATGGGCCCTTGCCACGCCGGTGCTGGTCGCGACGTGATGAAGAAGACCAAACTTATTTGCACCTACGTTTTATAATAGACGCAATAATCATGACAAATTGCGTTTCAACTTGACCAATTTTCGGTCTATATTTATTATTTTAGTTGTTGTCAATTAACGTGCTTTCAAAGCTATAAAGTGTAGTCATTTGTCCTTGTCGAGGGTTATCATGAACATTATGTCCATTTTCAGAGCCGCATCTCTTCATCATACATTGCTATTCACTTCAATTATGTGTTCTTAGATTGCATTTGACCAAATCATCATCAAATGTGATTATTTTACGAAGAAATGCCACCCTATAGTTGTTCTTGCTTGTCGTTCATCACCTTCTCTCTCTTTTTCTTTTGTCATTGATGTTTAAGACTTTCTGGTCAACTATTTCTCAATTATCCTATAACTTTTGTGGCCTCGATTAAAAATAAAATGGAGGTTTGACAGATTTGGATAATTGTGAAATTCTTTCCCTCTCTTTTTGGCTATCGACTGAAATGGAGGTTCAGACATAGATTCCATTAGAGAATCGAGCAGAGTCGCGTCTGTCCAGCAATTCTTGTTTTAAATTATTTTGTCATTATCAGGCATGGCATGATGTTCTTGCATCCTTTTACATATATCTATTTTATGTCTTGTCCTACTCTCTCTAAAATAATCAGCTGGCGAGAATTGCGAAGTCCGCAGCCTTTAAATAGCTGCCTAAACCCTTCTCCAATTCCCCGCTGTGTGTCGATGAAACCAAAACTCACGCATGCCCATCTGATCTGTGTGACCAGAAGCGACCACGAAGCAAACTAGAAAGAATCTGGATCAACCATCTAGCTCAAAAGCCAGGGAAGAGAGAAAGAGGTGTCTTTTTTGGATCGTGGAAGAGGAGAGAAGGAAAGAGACGAGCCAAAACGGGGCTTCCACTGTGGATGCTGGGGTGGGGTGTGGAGTTCTTGCGGGACGAAATGAATCGCTTGCTAGCCTCGCTCTTCCACCAGGTCCTTGTTCCTGTTCACTTCCGTGTTCTCTTCTTCAACCTCTCCATAATGTGGCCTCGAATGGTGACTTCATGCGCAACTCATTTTCATTGATATGCGGTTTGTGTCGGCAGGGAGTGCTGGATGAGCAGTTCTTGCAGCTGCAGCAGCTCCAAGACGAGAGCTCCCCGAACTTTGTGTCGGAGGTCATCACCATCTACTTCCACGAGTCCGAGAAGCTCCTCCGCAACCTCCGATTGCTCCTGTAGTTAACTACTTCTTCTACTTCGAGTTTTTTTTTTTTTTCCTTTTCTTGCATTTTGGCATCTTGGAAATGTCACATATTCAACCAACTCTATTCACTTGAGCTTCCGTGGGAACATCGATGTCTGCATGATACACGACATATCCTATCTCTAGTTGATACACCACTCTCCTATAATAATGCGACCACCGTGTGCTTATGTCCTCCTTCATCTGTCGATCCAGAAATATACTTTCACTCAATCTAAATATTTTGACTAATAGCTGGTCGTGCATATTTTGGGTAATCATGTTTCTCTTGAATGAGTTTGCTTGCTTGTTGGTTGGTGATGATGGGATGTACTGGAGACAGGATGGATAGAGAGCTGTCGGACTACAAGAAGATGGACATACACTTGAATCAGATGATGGGAAGCAGCTCCAGCATCGGTGCCAAGCGCGTCCGCAACGTCTGCGTCGCCTTCCGAGCCGCTTCCGAGCAAAACAACCCTGCCGGGTACTTTATTGTTTCGCGTCCGCTTTCACTGTTGCACTGGTTCCCCAGAGAAGCGAAGCGATGCTGTGTCCCCAACCTTTTGCTTTTTCTTCCTTTCGTTTAAAACGAAACGAACTTTTTCCTTTCTTTTAGGTGTTTGAGAGCTTTGGAGTTGCTGGAACATGAATATTGCTACCTCAAGAACAAACTCCACGAACTCTTCCAGGTGTGCACAAACTCTTACTTTGCTATTATCTACTGTCGCAAACATATCAGACTCGAATGCTGCATTGGCTGACAACTAACGTCACTCATTGCATGCATTTTTATTTGAAACGGTGCAGATAGAGCAACAAAGAGCTTTGGCATCTGGGGTCAGATACCCTGCACACCACGACTGAAGCAACCGAGCCACCGTCGTTCTACTCCGGCCTTTCGCGCACGAACAATAAAGCCCGCTTTCTCGCTGCAGACGCATCATCGAAGCGAAGCTCTGTAGAGAAAGGAGGGAGATAACTTAGGGGCCGGAAATGTTACTCCATTTGAATGCAAGATCTATGTGCAAGTTGCAATGTGGCCTCTTTCAGCTACGTGCTTTCGCTGATCATTTGTTTCAGAAGATGTAACCTTAGTAACTCGAGAAACATTCTTATGCGACGGGGATATTCTCATGTGACTCAATGAACGATTGAACCGAGAAACGTGCAAACTTTGCTTAACAAGCGGAGACGTTTTGAATAAAACTATAAAAGGAAAAGGAGGCATCTCTTCGAATACCTCTTCACTTGGTCTGCTCTCCACCAATGCCTCAAAGTCAGCGAACCCCTTCGCAAACACGCCTCACAAGAAATATACATTGAACAGTTTGCATTTTAACGTTAATGGATATGGACCATTCGGATGGAAATTGGATTTGGACTGATTTCGTAGAACGAAGAGTCTTAAGAGAATCTGGTGATGGGCCTTAAGCACATCGAGTCGAAGTTCCTACGACTGTTTTCGGTTCTGGGCCTTTTCGTCGTGGACTCCTCTATGTATTCTGTGACGCCAACCGGTAATTTCTCTGTCCGATGATTCTTCTCATCGCCGTGTCACGCAGTTTTGTTGTGCTTATGGTGCGTTTGGTAATGATTTTGATTTTTGATTTCTCGTCCCAACCTGGACAGACAAGTTTGAGACGAAAAACTTGTTTGGCAAATACTCTTAAAATTTTTGTTCTCATGATGAAAAAAAGGCTGGGGATGACTTTTGTATGGAAAATCAAAACAAATTTTTTTTTTAATTTTCTGTTTCTAGAATGAAAATGCACAATATAAGAAAGAGAAAATCGATTTCTTCCTCAATCTTTACTCTCGTCCCAAATGAGAAAAAGAAAACCAATTTTATTAAATATGTTTCTCTTCCCAAAAATTCATCTGCGAACCATTTCTTTATTCTAAAAAAAAATTTGGACGAGAATGGTTACCTTGCTCCGAACCTTGAGCTTGCTGGTTATTTACTTTGCAAGCCTACAGATTTCTCCGCAGGTCTGTGTGCATATGGCGATGATCATCAAGAAGCTCTATTTTCTATAATCTAAAACTCATTGACTAGGCTTTGACATCCATTATTATTGTACTTACAAACATCTTATAGTAGATGGTCTTGGCATTTGATAGTAACAATACAGTAAAGCTTGTAGTTGTAATGTAAGGTTGATACTTAAGTCGAGCAATCGTTTTGCTTCACATCGGCCAATTCCTAAAATACTCGATTACCTATACTGTGAAACTTTATTTGTTTGACGAGATGATCAAGCTTCAACTTTTTATTTTCACATACAAAAATGGAAAATCATTTTCAAAAGGAACCTTACATCTTTTACTGATCTAGAATGATTACCAAATGCATACTTATTGCTCCGAACCTTGAGCTTGCTGGCTCTTTACTCTACAAGCCTACAATTTCTCCGTAGGTCTGTGTGCATATGACGATGATCATCAAGAAGCTCTATTTTCTACAATCTAAAACTCATTGACTAGGCTTCGACATCCATTGTTATTGTACTTACGAACATCTTGTAGTAGATAGTCTTGGCATATGATAGTATAGTACAGTAAAGCTTGCAGGTTGGTACTTACGTTGAGCATAATGTATTGTCGCTAAACAAGTACACGAAATGAGTTGTGGAAAATCATTTTCAAAAGGAACCTTACATCTTTTACTAATCTAGCAACCTTCGATAACATGAGATGAGATTAGAATGCAGTGCCCAATAATGTATGTATCGATTGTCGCTATACAAGTACGCGAAATGAGTTAGAAAAGAGAGGGGGAAAAAAGGAGGTATTTTAGAATACCTCATCTTCTTCTCTCTCCTCCTCCTCTCTCCGGTACCAAACCTCGAACCCATGACCTTGGGATTGATTCTGATTCAAGACCAACCACAAGGCCAATAGGAAGGCTGGTGTTGCCCATATGGCAGATAATCTACACAACTCAGAATAAACTTCACTGAAATGACCCGGTTTTGGAAGCAGAACTGGACCTGAGTTTCAGGAACTCTGATGGGCCTAAAGCATGGCCTCCTGTGAATTGCCCAAAAGCTAAGAAACTGCGCGTCTCTTGTGATGGCTTTCTTTTGAGGAAATGCTATGCCGAAGCATCCTAAAGCTAAACGCTCTGCTATCTTATCAATCCGATCGAATCTCGGAGGCCAATCTGTGCGAAACAACGTGCAAAGTATGGGATACCAGAGCTGTTCGATAAGATATGCGTGATCGAAAAGGACGGGGCCAACTTTAACAATCCGGCGCACGATCGAATAGGACGGGGCAACTTTGCTCTTCTCCCCCACTTTCATTCCCATTACTTTGTTCCTCTGCTTTTGGAAATCCCCATTTAAAATGCGAACGGCTAAAGAGGGTCGCTCGCATGCCAGAGGAAGATGGTTCGAGGAAGGGGACAGAGACGAAAGCCACGAGCCGATGCGGGATGACCAATCCCGCCTTTAGTCCTAACCTTTAGAGAGGCTCGCTCCCCTGTTGAGCACGTGTCTAGCGCAAACGAAAGAATCCACTCAGTGAAAAACTAACAATACCGATCAAGAGATATAATTCCCACTTCGCTCGATAGATTAATCAAAGCGTCGAATAGAGAAGAACGACGGTGCGAATGAGCTTTTGTCGACAGATGTTTTGCATAAGCAACATCGAATGGATCGCATGCTTATGAAGCCCCGCACGTCCTTTCCGAAAGGGCCGACAAGGGACTCGCCGTGTCGGAGTACAATCGACGTGACCCGTCTCTATATGCTCGGCGTGGGATTTCGTTCGCCTAAGTTTTGATATACACTCGAGGCACGATCTATTTGGTGTTGTGCCCGTGACGATAAATTGTAATTTTCTTTTGTTTATGTATTTCCGACTATTGAAGAAGGGAGAGCAACATAGTAAGTGAGCACATTGTTGTCAAAAATTCGATGTTTTAATTAGCGCAAGATCAAGCTAAAAACGCAAACTTTCACCGCTGTCCCGCTCCTATTGGGTTACCTAATACGTGTAGAGGTTAGCCTCTCGATTGCTCGTGGGGTTTCTCAAATTCAACTTTTTCGACTGTCCTTGATTGCTACGTGCTCGACTTCAAGGCAATGAAATCCACACATTTTCCGAGTGCCGGTGGCAACAAATATCCCGGGGTCTTGAATCAACGAAGGCCCTTTTGACTTTGGACGCACCAACTCTCTTCCAATTTTTCCTCTGGCTTGAACTGGAGGCCGATTTGACAGCTGCTCGCTGCGGAGCATAAGGTCTTTGGTGGTTAGCGCGGACCATATACTTTTCACAGCCCCTCTGTTTTCTTGCCCATTTCACACCCAGTTAGCACGAGCTAGGACGCCGACGCTGATCTTGAGGAATTGGAGAGGCCGGAGTTCGAATTTGTCTGCAGATCAAGGTGAAGGTACAGGCCACCCGCTTGTCGGCTTCGCGACGCGGATCTTCCTCGGACGACAGCTTGGTGCGAGGTCCTTGTTCGTCCGCCGTGACGGGATCGCGTGAAAGAGCAAATGAGAATGAAAAGGACATAAGATGCAGAGCAAAGACAGCTTCACTTGCTGATCTGTTTTTGAGGACGCTGCTTCCAAATCTTAAAGACGCATGTCGAGCAATTGAAGAAGAACATACTAGTAATCCCAGTGGAGCGAGTCTTTTGTTTTATTCAAAATTTGTACAATTAATATTATGAAAATCGAACAGTCCCATCGGATATGCTTGATGAAGTATGCAAATGGATTTCTCCATTAGAGAATACGATTAGAGATATTATTATATTTTATGATGTTATTTGATATCTCAATTTTCTATACAACTTCTTCGGATGTAAATAGTAATACTCCATTCTAATTATATGTAAAGTGAAGCCAATTGAATGAAAATGTAATCTTTATCGATTCACTTTATTCAACTTTCCTGAAAATCATTAAACTATTCACAACATTTTAAAAAAGTACGATTCCGACACGCTTATTAGCCTGATCTTTATGAAGGCGTCTCTTCCTAATTCATGGGCAAGCCGCTTTCTCGAAAACAAAACCTCAATCAAGAAACAAGTCCCGTGACGTATACTTAGAACACGATCCGACTTCCTTGAACCGTCTTCATTCGTTTTACTCCGCATCAAAAAATTATAGCCCGTTCTAAAAATTTGGTTGTTGCGGAGTCTGAAGAATTCGGAGTTTATTTTCCACTCACGCACCATCTTTTGAGGGCCAAATGAAGGGAAGAATAGTTTTCGACAGACGTTACCTAACGAAAGTTTGGGGTGTGATTAGGGTAAAAAAATGAGAACTTTAGGAAAGTCGCCAGGGATTAACACCCCACTCAACATTCCTTCACATGCCGAACACCGTCCCGATCGATCGGGCTCCGTTAACATAATACCTTCTTCGTCACCGCGAAGCCCGGTGTCCCTCCGCGTCTCCTCTCTCTCTCTCTCTCTCTCTCTCTCTCTACTGCAAAGAGAATATAAATATCTTCCCCTCTACGTCAACCTTGTCTTGTGCTCCACTCCGTGCCCCATCCGCACCCCTCACTCTCATTCTCGCTCTCTCTCATCTTGCCCTCCGAAAGATCAAACCTTGGCCCGAAGCAACGGTCTCTCTCCACCTCCTGCGCTCCAAAGCTTGAAACTTTAAGCAAAGACCACGATTCCGAGACCCTCGAAGAGACGCGCAGCGGAAGGGAAAGAGAACCTCGGGGAAGCCGATCGCCATGACGGGAGGTGGGTTGGTCGTGGAAGACGCGTTCCGCTGCGAGGAGGAGACGCATCTCACGGTGATGAAGACGTCCCTGTTCTTCGCCGGCGACGGGTTCGCGGTGTACGACTCGAAGGGCGAGCTCGCGTTCCGGGTCGACTCGTACGGGCCCGACGCCCGCGATGCCGGGGAGGTCGTCCTCATGGATGCTCACGGCCGGTGCCTCCTCACCGTCAGGCGCAAGGTAACGCCGAATCCCTCCCCTGGGGCTCTTGCAATTGGGTTCCGCGTCCTTCTCGAGACGTGGTCCTGTCGAGTCCAATCGACCCTGTTTCTGTAATCAGCCGGATTTGATTTAAACAAAAGGAGGTCTTGATCAGTTTGGTCGAACGGTGATCTGAATTAGGCAAGATTTCTGGTTGTGAACTCGTGATTGTGCTCCCCCATCTGACTCTCTAGCATGGGCCAATCTGAATTCATTCGGACGTTTTCCATTTTCTGGGTGCGGCCGACGACTCAGTGCAGCTCAGGCTAGTGAAACGATGGGGGTTAAAACGATCCGAGTCAACTCTGAGATTCAATTCGTTTTTCTATTTCCTTTTTGGGCAACCGTGACACTCTGAGATGCATTCTGCTAGTGCTGCTGGAAACGCCTGCAAGAGAAAATCTGTACTTCTGCAAGAATCGATGATGCTTCTGCAAGAATCGATGATGTTCTCGAACAATTTGAGCTTCAGTTGATATTTTCTGTCCTCTGCTTCCTTGCTCTTTGGCTCTGCCAAAAAGCTGAGGTCGTTATTTAGCGCACGTTCTGGCGATTTTAACACCATTCATACAAGATTCGGAAGGAAAAAACGCCACCAGACATGCAAAATAAATCTTTCCCACGGAAATTAGAATTAAATAATCAAAGGTGGTTTATTAATATTGTTTTATTTCCCCTGTTTTCACTTATTTATAATCTATCTGTGGTGAAAAAACAGAGGCCGAGCTTGCATCAACGGTGGGAGGGATTCTACGGAGACGGGACGGACGGCCAGAAACCGATCTTCAGCGTGCGGAGGTCGTCGATCATCGGCGACACGGGGGTGACCGTGGATGTGTACGGTAGTCCCGGGGAGGAGTACCACATCGAGGGGTCGTTCGCGCAGCGCAGCTGCACCATCTTCAACGCGGACCGGGAGCCGGTGGCGGAGATCCGACGCAAGGTCGACGCCTCCACCAACGTCGTGCTGGGCAAGGACGTCTTCTCTCTCTGCGTGAAGCCCGGGTTCGACGGCGCGTTCGCCATGGGGCTGGTCCTCGTCCTCGATCGGATCACCGGTGACGCCGTCGACGCCGTCGGCGAGGCCGAGGACGCCGTCATCGCGGATGCCACGTCGGACGGTTAGGGATTGTGGGGTCTAAAAATAGATATTTTAAGAGCAAGGCAGGTCCGTGGAGTTTGGAGCTTACGGCTTTGTCCCTTGGTGGGGAACTTGTTCTTCTTCTTCTTTCTTTGTCTCGAAGAACCTTTTGGATATGCAGTGGTTGGTTTAGTTCTTAGATTAAGAACAGGTCATTTTCAATGAGGTGTAACGTTTTGTTGTGAGGATCCTTTTGTATCCTCATGGAAATAAGAAGAATGACGCGCTCTAGAGAGGGATTATGCTTATCTTGAAAATTACATCAATCTCATTTCAAAACCAATTAATGGTAAAAGTTACTTCGAGACAGACGATAGGGAAGATTAATTTACCTAAAAAGATATATCGGGCCTTACTTTCGTCATTTGTGCGCTGCTGGTCAGTGCAAATAGCAAACTGATTTGAAATTAAAGCTGCGTTTTTCGAACTCGAGTATGTAAAGTAAGTTCTAGATCGATCCTTATTTGCTTTGCTTCGTTTTCGAATCACGCTGAAAATTTTAAAGCTACCAAGAGTACAAGCCGTAGTCCTGGGTCCTGATTAGATTCCATCATCCAAATAGTTTTATGTTCTTGGAACTTTTGGAGGGACCAGATTGATTCTCTCCTTCTCTATTTTGAGCGAGAAGCGAGCAAGGCCTCCCCATCTACGGCTATTATTGATCTTATGTCACCCCACTTGGTCGCGATATTATTATGTCTTTCGAGCCCAAGATCACGTTCTCGATCTCGATGTCATCCCCCACTTGGACGCCAGTCGTCAGGCTTTCAACCCACGATCGATGTTGCTCCGACACGTACGCCTGCGTCCTAAAGGAATCAGTCCAGGAAGGGGACAAAAGGCTAATAATGCATCTTTGAAGAACAAAGTTGAAGCGCCTCTTCCGCCATTCAACAGTCCTGATTCCAATCTTATTCTTATTAGAGGTGGAAGAAAAGCAACTGCACAAATCGAGAACCGTCCTGATCGGATCGAATCGGATTGATTAGTATACTTAGTTGCTGTTTGGCTCTCCTGCTCTTTCTTTCAAGCCCTAAGTACTCTACTCTCTCTCTTTCACTGATCTTCAGTCATCACGCCTGCAAGCCATAATCGCTCGACTCACTCGCACCTCGCACCTCGCATTCGTCTCGCTCGCGTCCCTCTTGCTCTGTTTGCGGCCGATCAATCGCATCCCATCGAGGTATATATCCAGTGCTCTCTTTTATTTTTTCTCGGCTGTTCTCTTACACCATTTTTGCAGCTCGTCGTCTTCGAACGGACCACCGACGTCTCTTTTCGTTAGAATGCCTGAACGAAATGCTTTTTATTGATCCTTATACCTCGAGAGTCGAGACCTTAGTGCTCCACAGGGGATTTTCCACGCGTAAGAGAGAGAGAGAGAGAATGCCCGTGTTTTGATCAGTGGATTGAGAAAGTGGGATTGTCGCGTTGAGCGTAGATCGATGGAAAAGAGTAAGGCGGACTGGTTGAAGTCACTCCTTTAGTTGTGACCTTGCGAGTCGGCTTGAACATCTCGAGTCAATGCTGCAGCACTAAAAGAAATGATCTTGCAACTTTAATAGTTATATTTAACCATTCGGGAACTGGATCGGATCCGATCGGATCAAATCCGGTCCAATTCTAGAACGTGCTGATTTAGTTCCCGATTTCAGAGAATCGGTAGCCAACCGTTTGAGAACCAATCACTCCTAAATCTTATTACAATGGGAATAAGGGCTTCTTAATTTTCCAAATGGAGAGGGTATTGCACTAATAAGAGATGAATAAACAAAGATTAATCCCACGTCTCCACACTAATACAATGTCTTTCGGATCTTGTTCGGGCCTAAATGGGTCAAATCTGTTCGTATCATCAGTTTGAACTGTTCAAGCATTAAATAGGGCCTCATTTGGCATTATAAATCTTCACTTGAATGTTTCGATCATAAATGGGGAGCGAACTTTAAATGTCATAAATCAGTTTTATCTGAATCATAATTATAAGCAGATAACTTTCCTTTTTCATTGAATTTAAGAAAAAAAAATAAAAAGGCAACCTCAATCAAGCTCGATCAACAGTCAAGCCAAGTTTCGGACATACACACTAAATTGTGTCGACTGGCCTCGGGTTGGGCCGACATGGACTGCCCCGATAGTGAGATGGATTGAAGTAGGGGCGATTGGTTCCCCAGGTGGTCCGGTGGGACCGGTTCCCGTTTTCTAGGACCGTGGACCAATGGGACTGGGACAAATTCAAAAAGAAACCTAGATAGAATAGTGATTCAAAGACACAGGTAGAAAACCCGGATGCCTTGACTTGAGTTTTATGGTGAAGGTCAATTCACCAGCGAGAGCTCCGGCCAAGTTCGCAACTTCTGTTTTGAGTACCAACATGGTACTTGAAGCCAAAATCCATAACATAGTGGCTATAGATGAAAACCACGAACCGATATAGCCAGAAAGAGAGAAATTAAGAAGAAAGAAGCTCACGTTCAAAAGATAAATCCATGAACAACCTCCTGAGTTGATGAGTATGTTCTGCCTCTTCGCTTTGTTGAGGAGGGGATCTTCTACTCCTTCTTTCCGCTCGAAAGGAAGAAAAAAGAGGCTCTACAATAGTGAAGCACTGCATCGCAACGATTCCTAAATGTTATTTATTTCAATGGTCCGGTCTGGGGTCGGTCCAAGTGGTTCAGACCGGGTGATCCCATCTGGTCCCGCCACACTAGGAACCGAGAACTGGATTGCTCGGGAGCCGGTTCCATTTTTTGGAATCGTGGATTAGACCAAAATTTTCAAGAATCGGACCAACCCGGCCAGTTCGATCCAATCCAGTCCGGGCAGTTCCTAGGTCGAGTGGTCCATTGTGCTCATCCCTAAATTGAAGCTTAATACATGGAATATCAATGGCCGTGCTGTCCGTGACATACGCAAAAGATCAGGCGGTCCATCAGCCCATCTAGTGATCATGGCTTGTCAGGCCCGGCCCGGATATTTATTCCTCGAGGGTGGCAAGCCTGGAAATTCGACTCCCGTTAGAGCCCGTCAGCCTGCTCAGGCCCGTCCAAAGTCGACACCCTCAATAATGATCTAGTGCGTTTTCAGGGTCGGACGAGACTCTTTGAGCCCATCTCCATCCAACTGGGCCATCGGGTAAATCGACCTCCTCCTTTTTTTTTTTAATCTCCGAGGCTGCAGGTGGAGCCCAGCTCGGTTGCGTCAAACGGCAAGAGCCCATGACGTCTTCGAGGCATCTCGGGAGTACGACGCGCCGTCCATTCAAACCGACCATCTCATCACAAGTAAAACTGTCGTTTAGCACACGGACTTTCCATTTAAAACGACGGCGTCTTGTCGAGAAATGGTAGCCTCGGGCGGTTGGCATAATAAAATATCTCCGAACCGCGGTAGGTCGAAGGTGGCCTGTCGGTCCCGGAAATTGCTTAGCGTAAGATTTGGGTTTTGTTTTGATATCTCAAGCAGAGAAATTATATTAATTGCAATATATAAATAATATCCAATTTCATGAAGGGGGGGGTCCAGTCAACGTTAGGTGGGTTCCCTCGTTGACTGGAGAAGTGTCGCCCTCGACTTTACGTTACGGTATAAAAAAATACTAAGTTCGATTCGAAATGAATAAGCACTATTCTTTTTGCGGGATGTCGACGTTTAAGAATATATCCGGTAGCGGGATTGAGATTGATAGGGGGGCACACGTCGTCTTTTGAAGTAGATGTTTGATTACGCATCCTCATGCTATCTTATAATATAGACCTTGTTCCTTACATCTTTGTTCGTATGAAGGGCTCGCATATATCTTCTCAGCAATTCTAGATGAGGATGCGGCATGGATGTCGTGGCATAAAAGTGACGTCGAACCGAGCATACGCATATGCTACAATTTGGAGTATTCGATGAAAGCATATCTCGATATTATTGCTAAGTGACGACGGATCACGTGTTCATCTCATCTTAATCACAAGTAATTTCGCGATCGATTAAGTTTCACCACCCGAGAGAGATTTTTGTGATGCATAGGTATAACGTATAAGCAACCTTATTGTAATTCTAGAGTTAATTTTTCATTCGTTGGCAAAATTATAGAGGAAAAATTCTCCATCTTTTGAATTAGTGCGGTGACGTAATGGCGGGGGAAGATTGAGCACCGTTCCCGGCTCATGCTTTAGTGATGGCTCCCCTCAGTCAAAGGCCAAATTCAAGGTATTGGGAGACAGTGCGATGCCCCTGCAGAGAATTCCTCGAAAATTTAAGGTTTTCCAGAGATGGGCCGGTGGTAGTTAGGTGGCTCTCTAACTAATAACGCAGGAGCGCCGGATTGTATATATTAGCCCAACCGCTCTGATCAACGCCGGATTAGCCGCAGGGCCGTCGCCCCGGCCGTCGTCGGATCAGCCTTCTTGATTGTATCTTACCGGTTCTTCCACCGGCCTCGCCCGATGCGGAGGTTGGTTCGAGAGAAGAAGAGATCGGTTTAAGGACGGCTCTCGGGGTCTTGGAAGCGAAAACGGGTGGGTTGGGTTAGATCCGCCAGGATTGGCCCGGGGAAGTCAAAGGAGAGGTGCCACTTCTTTTTCGTAATAATTGACTAATTGAGGTTATGGGTCAAGATTAGTCGGCCGCGCTTGTCCGTTCCGACTCTGATGGATCGTGATCCCTGAAGTGGAGTTTGCGACAAGCTTGACTATGAAATCTCTCATTTCCATGAGATGTATAATATCCTTCCGGCTCGAGGAGAAATCGTCCCGATTAGTCTAATTCTATTGTATAGATGCTAATTCAGTCATGGCTTTTTCTGATTTTGCCAATTCGTTCATAATTCTCTATGCATAATTCTAATATAGTCATCCCAAATAATTTTTTTATAAAAAAATTGCTGACTTGGTGATGTGCCAGGCATGATGGCTGGTTTTTATGAATTTCCAACGGTAATTGGTCTGAAGGGTTTATATTAAAATTCCATGGTCAAGTTTTAGGAACTAATTCACAAATTCAGAAAGTTTGCGGTTGTATTAGCATCAGTACAATAGGGATTATTGTCCAAGAAGTCCTTAACGTATTGTACGATGACCAATGCAACCCTAAAATTTTCAGTTATGCCAATTTCATCTTAAACGTTTTAACAATCGTTTAATTCAGTTGTAAATCTCGTAATGATGTCAACTTACTCATAAACTTGTTTTTCAATTCAATCCTAGATAACCGAATTAACAAATCTTCAAAAATTTTAGAATTAAATTTGACAAATTGTCAAAAAATTTAGGGCAAGATTGACACAATTGAAAATTTTATGACCGAATCGATAAATTGCCAAATGATTTATGATAAAATTGACATAATAAAAAAGCTTATGACTACACTGATAATAAATTGACGCAATCACATGAAAAAGAAATCAATTGAAATGTTTAAGACTTTTTCGACAAGTTTATCCTCCCTCCTCGGTATAATAGGTCTAGGATTAGTTCTTTTTTTTTTTGGTCAAAAGTCTAGGATTAGTTGAACAATTCTACTCTTTGACTCTTTGACATAATAACTCCAACCATCAAGGAAATCCGAAGGAGAAAAACCGGAATATCGAGTGCAAATTTAAACTAGTTGAGGAATAGCAAATTTGACTTGCCCGAGAGCTCGTCTTCGCGATGATCGGCCACGTGATAATATCGAGTGCCTTGAAGACTTTGATGAAATTTTGGCTCATTTTGCAAAGTAGGCCCAATCGCGTGCCCTTATCATCGGTTTTACTTCCATTGTGATGGGAATGTGTGACGAATCCACTCAAGATGAGTAGCGATCACGGTTCAAAATCAAATTTCTCATTAGAAATGTGGGCCTTCTATACTAATGACGAGGGAGGCGGATTTGCTGTTCCCGGTCACCCGTCCCCATCCTTTTTCACTAAAGCTCCGTTTGTTTCACGAAAAATTTGACATTTTTGAAAAATATTTCTTATGAAGTTATTTTTCTGAAAAATAACAATATTTTCGAGCGTTCATTTGAAACTTATGGAAAATTATAAAAAAATCGATTTTTAATTTTTTTTATTTTATATTGATCGGTTGATGGCCACAAACCTCACCAAGCCCTGACGAGCTCTTGACTTGCTACCGTAAGTCACGAACTAATCCTCGAACTTGCCTCTAGAAACCGCGAGCTCACTTGCAAAGGCCACTAGCTCACCGTTAGAGGCCATCGGCTCACCGGTCTCAGGCGAGGTCGAGGCATGCTATTATAGGCCGCGATATTTTAAATATAAATAAAGAAAACATAAAATATTTTCTCCTTTCTAAAAAGCGGAAAACATTTTCTCCATTTTTGAAAGTGTTTTTTTCATTTGTGAAAAATATTTTCCTTGACTATTTTATTTTCCGTAAAACAAATGTCGGAAAATCTAGAAATTTTCTCAGAAATTATTTTTCATAAAACGAACGGACCATAATATGAAAACTTAAAAAGAAGAAAAGGAAAGACGGAGCTGGTGGGGAGCTTCCTCGGCATCATGCCTTTACAAAGCCAAAATGCCCACCTTTTCTCTGTAATAATCCAATCGCGGTCCTTCCTTCCTGTTGGTCTTCGCAACAGGTGGGAAAAGAGAACCAAACCTCGCTTTCCGCTCACGACGTCCCCACTACTCTTTAAGATTCAAAACATGCGATCGGCCATGGATTTGAACTGCAGATTGCGATCGTGGGATCCTGAACATCTGGTGATCTTCGACCTGCTCCCACTAATCCCATCTTTATCCACCTTCTCTCTTTGGTTTCTTCTCGGCATTATCTGTGGAGCGCAAGTGCGTACTGCTCTCTTTCGTTAATGCAACTTTAATGACACGTAATGGAGAGAAAAGAGACGGTTTTCATCGAATAAATTAGAAGTCGGAGAACCCCGTTACACATCGAATCAAAGTTCATAAACGGTGAAAACCACGGCGCCCCCTTTCGCAACCGCACACGGGCGCAGATAGGCTCTACGGCGTCTTTCCATGCCGCGATTGCTCGATACGTTTCTAGAAACCATGATTACGAGCCCCATCAAAAAGCAGGCGGGAAAGGAGAAAGGCTAGGCCTTGCCCCGGTTTTCCAACACGTGAGGGCGATTTTACACTAATTGGGGAGATTGACCCTAAAGTTGTGTCGATTGACTTTGGTGCAAAGCTCTAGCTTTTGGGTTGGAGTCATCCGTGCTGCCGCGAGGCCCAAAAGGAAGATGGCCACATGCTCTTCACTTGTGGAAAATGATCAAGTTTAAATATCACTCAAGACTAACTGTCGGTAATCTATAGAAGAAAGCATCTACTACCAAAATTAGAAGTTCACTTACCGGTAATCTATGAAATCGAGACTTCGAAATCGAACTGTCGGTTTAGGGGCCGTGTTTCCTACTCGAGCAGCAAAATTTATTGCTACAAACAAAATCTAGATTGGGAAAAACAAAAAGTTCCTCGCTCGCCTTTGTTTTACCCGTGAAAAGTTAAAAAGGGGGTAATTATCGTTTCCAAAATAGATTGATTTATGAAATAAGTATGCTAAATGGCCTAAGAAGACTGCGTTCGAAATCGAGACCGACTTATTTGGAGACACCCGCTTTCGATTCGCGACTGGCCGATTTCGTTCCTCGGGTAAGATAGATTGCCACACACCACCAGGGACTGTTCTAGCAACGACTCCTCCTCAGCATACATGGAGCCATGTGCTCATGCTTTCGTCACAAGGGGTCAAAGTCGAAAGAAGCGCAAAAGACAGGGTCACAAGTGTAAACTACCAGATGTTTTTCCGTTCCCGACATGCGCGTGGAATTTACGAATATCATTCAGGCGAAAAAGGACGGGAAAGACAGGTGGCAAAAATGCACTAAAATGCAGGCGGAATTAAATAAACAGGAACATACAGAGAATAAAAGAAAAGACCGACCTTTTTTTATCACCATATGCAACCAACACAGCCCTGTCTGTGGCTACAGATGGAAAACGATGTACCCTGTCCAGTCCCAGGTTGACTCCGTGGACTCCGGCCCGCTCCAAACAATCTCTCTCTCTCTCTCTCTCTCTCTCTCTCTGTGTTTGAAGATCTACTGAGGAAGAAGCTGTGTCAATTCGCACCCAGCCTGCTCAAGAATCACCAAAGACTTTCTGTTCATCCATGTATCGTGGAATCAAGGCAGCAAGGTTAGTCATCCTGGTCCCGGCGTGATGTCAGACTGATTTCTGTGGCATTTCTCTGTCCTCAGACCCCGTGAGTAAAGCTCGGTGGCCTCTATCTTGTTCCGTGCTTCCCTGGCTTCCTCCCCGAAGGAAAACTCCGGATTGAACTTTGCCTCGCAGCTCCTCTAATTCATAGGCTTTCCTCTTTCTTATTTCTTTTCTTGTTCCTCGGATTGTCCAGAAGTGTTCATAGCGATCGAACTGAAACTGGTAGTTTAGTCGCAAAGATAAAAAATTTACTTGTCATCCTTAGCGAAGCTCAGGATTTGGTTGCTGGGTGTCATCTGTTTCCTCGTGTTTTTTCGTCTTTTTTTGCTCGGATCCATCTATACTGGTCCTTCTATGGAGTTGATGTCTTTCTCGGCAATTATCAGAAACCTGTGTTTCTGCGTCCTCCTATTCTCTGGAACTTGCTTTTCTGGTCCTCAACATGTGGGCCAGATTCGGCCTGGATTCCAAGCTTCTCAGATGGAGTGGGTGGACCACAATGGGAGGTTCTTGCTATCTAACAATTCGGTATTCTCGTTGGGATTTTACACCGGTGTTGATGTCACGACCTTTGTGTTGAACATCATCCATATCAACAGTTCCAAAGGCATTTGGACTGCTAACAGAGGACAATTAGTCAGCAGTTCTGACAAGTTTGTGTTTGACGACACCGGGAATGTCTACTTGAAGAGTGGGAGTAATTTCGCCTGGTCGACTGGCACGGCTGGAAAAAAGGTCACTGCGATGGAATTGCTGGATTCGGGTAACTTGGTGTTGCTGGGGGAGAAAGAGGCGATCCTCTGGCAGAGTTTTAGCCATCCTACTGATACTCTCGTGAGTGGTCAGGAATTTGCAGAAGGAATGAGGCTCAAAAGTTTCCCCAACCGTAATAATATGTCGGTGTATCTAGACATTTTGTCAGGCGATCTGATCTTGTCTGCCGGATATCAAACTCCACAAATTTATTGGTCAATGAAAGGTGACAGCCGGAGAACAAATGTTAGCAATAGCAATGGTAATGTTCATTCTGTGGTTTTGGTCTCGAACTCATGGAACTTCTATGATCAAAATAAGACCTTGCTTTGGCAGTTAGTCATCTCTGACAACTCCGATCCAAATGCCCTGTGGGCAGCATTTTTGGGCTCCGATGGGTTGATTACGTTCTTTAATCTTCAAAGGGGGAAGTCAGTAACTGCGGAAGCTTCTCGGATACCGCAGAATTCGTGCAATGTCCCAGAAAATTGTAGACCCTATGAGGTTTGTTACAATGAGAATTGGTGTCAATGCCCTGCCACTCTCAATCCCAACTGTGGACCTCAACCTCCGCCATCATGCAGCTCACCTTACAGATCCGTAGATTTTATGTACATAGGAGAGAAGCTTGATTATTTTGCACTTGGGTTTGTGACTCCCTCTCAAAAGTCCAGCGTGAATGCTTGTATAGAAGCTTGCCAAAGCAATTGCTCTTGTAAGGTGCTACTGTTTAACAGCAGTTCTGGTCATTGCTTCTTGTTCGACCAGATAGGAAATTTTGAAAGATCTGATCCGAGTTTGAATGGTTATGTTTCATACATGAAGGTTTCAACCTCTGAGGCCAAAGGCAGCAACAACGGGAAGAAGCATGCGATTGTGATTGCAGTCATCGTTTTTGCAACTGTTGCAGTCATTGCGGGTCTAGCTTATATTGGATTCTGGTATCACCAGAAAAAGACGTCGTTACTCAACTATTCTGAAGAAACTCTCGAAGAAGACAATTTCTTTGACAATCTTTCCAGTATGCCTATCCGCTTCAGTTATGGTGATCTGAGTAGAGCAACGAAAAACTTCTCTTCAAAGATTGGGCAAGGAGGATTTGGATCCGTCTACCTAGGTGTTCTCATGGACGGTACTCATTTGGCTGTAAAGAAACTGGAGGGTATAGGCCAGGGAAAGAAAGAGTTCAGAGCTGAAGTTAGTATTATAGGGAGCGTCCATCATGTCCACTTAGTCAAGCTAAAAGGTTTCTGCGCCGAGGGAGCTCACCGACTTCTTGTTTACGAGTTCATGGGAAAAGGGTCTCTGGACAAATGGATTTTGAAGAAATGTGAGGCCACTAAGATTTTGGATTGGAATACTAGATTCAATATTGCTTTGGGTACAGCCAAGGGATTAGCTTATCTACATGAAGAGTGTGAAGTCAAGATCGTCCACTGCGACATCAAGCCCGAGAATGTTCTTCTGGACAATAATTTTGTTGCGAAAGTGTCGGACTTTGGTTTGGCAAAGCTAATGAGCCGGGAAGAGAGCCTTGTGTATACAACATTAAGGGGCACGAGGGGTTACTTAGCACCAGAATGGATCACAAACAACCCTATATCCGAGAAGACTGATGTTTACAGCTATGGAATGGTGTTGCTTGAGATTATCGGAGGCAGGAAAAATTATGATCCTGCAGAGTCTTCTGAAAAGGCGCATTTTCCTTCTTATGCCTTCAAAATGCTGGAAGAAGGAAAACCTGAGGAAATTCTTGACTCTAGACTAGAATTCGATGAAAATGATGAGAGGATTGTGGATGCGATCAAAATTGCCCTGTGGTGCATACAGGATGAGATGCATTTAAGGCCACCGATGACTAAAGTGGTTCAAATGCTAGAGGGCCTTTGCGCCATACCTCATCCCCCGATTTCCTCTCAGTTTGGCTCTCAGACCAGCTTGAGCTTTTATAAATGGAGCAGTGATGACGGCACTTCAACTGGACCAATTGATTGGAGCAGTGATGCATTTCTCTCAGAAGTTCAGCTGTCAGGTCCTAGGTAATTTTCAGATTGGTGAAAAGGGGGAGTTATCTCTCACTGTCTGCGACACGTATAAGAGAAGCAGTTCTGTAATCTGTGACATATCATCATCAACTACTGTTCTTTAAGTTTTCATGACTCATCTTTGCACATTGTAGTACATTGCTCTGTGAGAAGCACTATGTAGGCCCAATTGAATTACATATTGCCTTAAGGTTCTTTTGAAACTTTCATGTTTGAAGATTATAATCCTCTCTTCTGAGAATTGGTTGAATGAGCTGCAACGATCTTTTCTTGTCTGCTGCTTAACATTATGGTCATCTGTTGCATCTTTCTGAATATGCTGTGGCTGTTGCTGGATATGAAGTTACTCTTTCTTCCTGACAGTAATGTCGTGGAGCTTCCGTCCTGTAATTCAGAAGATTGGCTGCACACAAACATGTCAAATTCCACAACTGCAAAGACCTGTACCTCTCAAGCCATATCTGATGGCCTAAGTAGGGAGCTAGAATAATTAGAGCGCGGTGTAGATGTCCACGAGTCAAGCCTGGCATGTCCATGCAAATGTAATCCTGTAGTTTCTTCGTTCAATAATCAATGAAAGCTTGCATTCCTGGAAGGACGGTTCTGCTATTGCAGGTGACAGATTCTCTGTATTCTGCCTGAGTGGAACAGGGAGGTGCAAGTGTTGATCTAGGTTCTGTTTGCTGCTGAAAAATGCTTAGAGGGCTTCAGTAGGGCCAGATGAAGCGTTGCATTTAAACCACTTTCAGGTACAGGTAGGTGGCAAATTCCAACCCCCAGCAAAAAATCATTCAAGTATCGACTCTAGGTTCAGTCTGTTGGGTCCTCTAGGGTTTTGAGGGCATTCAAGCTTTTCATCTTAAATGGATTCTAGATAAGAACAAAGTAGAGGTAACCGGTTTCGGATGGAAAGGTTCCAAACTCAAAACCTGAAACCTACTCCGCTGGGGCTGTTCCTGATTTTTGCAACTGAGAACTAACCTTGTAGACCTGGAACCGGTCTACAATGTTCATTTCTGTCTCATTTCTGAGGGAACAAAGCCTCAACAAAAATGGAACAACAACTGTTTAGAGAAATGTATACTAGAAAAGACGCTTCATCAATTTAATATTTATACTAGAAAGGCAAACGTGTAGAGTGTAAGGAATTTTCTGAATGAAAACTTCAGGGGCCCGGACAAATTATTCACCGGGTTCAGGATCTCAATCCACTTCTTGCGTCGTGAAAAGAAATTCTCGACGAGGAAAGAAATTCAGAGGAACTAATTTAGGGCAGCTTTTAACCAAAAGTTCACAAAAAAAAAAGGTGGGGGGTACAGTTAGTCACGATTCATAGACGTCATCAACTGGCAATGACAAGCCGCCGAAGAAATGGAAACCACAGCACATCGAAATCGAAACTTTCGATGAAGACACCGAAAACAAAATTGACATGGAGAGAGTGGCTAGGAGCGGGCTCATTGATAGAGGGAGAGAAGACTAAAGCGAGAGGGAGAAATGAAAGAGGAGAGGCTGCAATTTGAGAAATGAGAAAGTATAGCCTAGGATTTGGATTCCTAACACAGGTTACGAAATCGACAGTTCAGGACCCTGAATCAGAAATTGGACCGGTTATTATTAGTTCCAAGAATTTAAAACAGGGAATCGGTGCTCACCTCTAGGACGTAGTATTGATGTTATGGTACAAGAATGAAGTAAACTAAGCTTACATATATGCCGGAGTATAATACTAACTGAAAACATGTCTTGACATTTGCCGATTGTTTTGACAGCCATGTTGAACTTAAAATATTTAAGAAGGAATCGACACTGAAGATGGAGAACGATATATTAATCTCATGTCATTGCAAGTTATTTTGATGTCATTTAAGTTTCACCTTGGAGAGATTATCCGACATATAAATGCCGGCAATGTCATAAGGATGATTAACATCCATAATGTTTGCTTTTCCCGCATTAGGTTTTGCTTCCGGTATATCATCCAGATTTTATCTTTCCCCATCTATTCGGCAACATTGTGCGAATCATATTTGTAACTGGTTCATACTAGTCCAAGTAAGAGGGACGACCCTCGTGTAGTATTTGATCATGTATTTGCCTGCGTCATCTACATTAGCTGGGCAAAATATAGCACACGCGGCTAATACTTTAATATTATATTAGATTAATCAAAGACTTATTAGATGTATTAATATTGGATTAGCCGGCTGGGTCAAGACTATGGCCGTTGAAGTAGTCTTCTATAATCTCTCGTTGATTCTTCTTTTGACCTCGTGCGATGCAAGGATGTCAAGGGTGGCTTGGCGAAGAGAACGAGTTTCCCCCATCTTATGGCAAACTTCCTTCTAGAAAAGCCAGAAAGCGACATTTTTCCAAGCAATTAATTGAAAGACGCCACTATGAAAAATATAATAATAATTTGACTTCTAGGACGATTTTGGGGTAAAGAAAGTTCCTCGTTTTCATCCCAAGTCATAATCATATTAAAAGTCAGGATTAGTTGAAAAATCAATGAGATTGAGGAGCATTAGATAAATTTGATATACGCGGGACATCAACCATAGAATTTTCCAACTTCATGAGATGTATAGTACCCGTTTTACGAAAAGGACGAAATGCCTTTCAAATTATATGAACTAGTTCGGTTGACAAAGGTGAGGGCCCTGTTTTTCTTTTTCCAATTCCTCGACAAATGTTGTAAATGACAAGAAAGCTGTAAGTACTAAGGGCGTGTATGGCTCAGGGTGGTTCGATTTCCTCCCAGAACCGAGAATCGGACTTCCTAAGTCATGGACCAGATTGGAGCACCGATCCAGTCCGATCCGATTCCTAGAATCAAATAGCCTAGTGGGGAACCAAAAAAATTCTAAAAAAATTTAAATTTCTTTACTTCTTTTTGAGAAAAAAAATTATTTTAATAAAGTTTGGTAAATATTAAAATTTTAGAAATTTAAATTGAGTTCTTTTTTTTTTTACATCTTTATTTTAATAAACTTTAATAAATTTACCTAGTCCGGCCCAGTCCAATCCGATTCCGACATTCTTAGGAATCGGGAACCGGACCGCTTGGGGAATTAGGAACCGAGAATAGGACTAACACTCTAATTCTCGCTCGGTTCGGGCCAGTTCAGGCAATTCCCAATTCAAGTAGTCCAAGTTGCTCACCCTAATAAGTACGAAAGTTGTGATTGATCATTATTGGCAACGTAAAAGATACTTAAAAGGTAAAGATACATTGAAAGTATAGATGAAAAACATGCATTCTCGGCTAGATTGGGCGGTCATTTACGACCACAACTTAGGTAATACACCTATAATCGATGATGATAACAATTCGTAAAAATTAAAACATGCTCTAAATAACTTATATTATTTTTAATAGCATTTATCCACAGATGATTGTAACTACCGATATGACCCACTATTTAACAGTTACATCCCGAACTTCCCCTTCCCCTTATCGATCAAATTAATTTACCTCATTTGTCGACTCTTTGCCCTAGTGCTTAGCTATTCTGTTCATAAAGTTGGGCTTTCCTTACTTGATCAATTACTCTCGATTCAATGTGCTCTTAGGCTTCTGCCAATCACATTATCGACCAAAACACTTGGGTATTTGTTTGGTGTTAACATCACTTTTCAGCCTAAGCGCACCTATCATCAAGAAAATCCAAAAGATGACAAAAATTAGAATAAACTATTATAGATAGGGCATTAAAGATGACATAAAACGGAAGGAGATTTGTTCTTCCATATTCAATGTCTCAATTACCTAAATCATTGATATGTGTAAGAGGCTAGTTCTGAAATTTATAACCCAATGTGCCAATTTGAGATTTGTTGAAACATCGAAAGAATGATCATCCATAGAAGTACAAAACTATCATATGTGAAATATTCAATGTGAAAAGGGAAAAAAAGAATGTTCTATGATTAGATGGGAATTTGGATTATGAATAGAGGGCGTTCCCTAGACTTTTGATTACTCTCGAATCACATATAAAAAGGAATTGGACGCATAAACATCTTTTCATCTATTTTTTATTTAATCATATGGAAACCAACTTAAAGTTTGAAGCTACTCAATTTTCACCTTTTTTGAAATTTAAATAGTTATTTTATCATGTAACCTACTAAAAGGAGGTCAGCGCATTAAAATGTTCAGCTTCACAAGCACAGTCCTTCCAAGTTTTGACCAACATTACCGTTCTAGGCTTATTAACCATCATCAATGTCCATCCAACTCTTCACCTTATCTTGATCATTGTAAGCCATCTCGAACATCCCGTTCGTCGCACTTATTTACCATCTGATCAAGTCTTTTCAGCTTGTTTATATTAGTAGAGATCCTTCTAGCTTGTAGACATCTCCATTCCTAATTCCTTATTCACCTTAAATATCAATAGTGATCCTTAATCATCTTGTTAGTCACACACAAGACAATCTCTACATCATTACTACTCTTCTCAACAACATTCACCACACTACTCGTGGCATTCTACTTCGTTATATTTGTTTCTCAACTTTAAATAGTTTCTTTTAATATGCCCCTCAAAGCACTTCATGTATTCTTCGGACTTTGTATGTTGTGACTACGATATGCTTTCACCTCTTCTGTTATCGGACCCCTGATGTTGCTCTCTATCTCAAATTACTAGTCTTTGCACTAGATTATGTGCTAGATTTTTTTTTCGCAAACTCCTTAAAGAACCACAAGCTTTACTGCTTCCAAGGTAATCGTAGTATGCTCCAGTAGTAATGGATTAGTAAAGTGCTCCAATGATTCTTGACTCTAGTAAAGAAGTTAACGACACCATCCCCCTTCTTCATCATCAAGCATCATATCGACGATATTAAAATCCATCATGAGTTATTAAACTTATCTAGGTGAAATTGATAGACATACCTTTAGCTTATCAAAACCAAAACATCTTCTTCAACGTGTACAAGCAATTGTTGAAACCTTCGTAACATAGAATGCATGGGGGTTGTGTCCATAACATTGTGGCATCTTTCTCCTCGATCACCTCTATTAACACCTTATCGGATAAGTTCAACAGGATTACACTCATTGCCTTCCTCATTAGCATGTCCTTTCGGCATCTTTCATTATTTCGGGCAACTCCTTGTCCTCCAACGCTTCGGCCAAGCCTTGAGTCAGCTCTTCCATCTTGACATATCATAATTCAAAGTTGTTCCTTCGGTTAAAAATCTCAATTTTTACTCCCATCCTAAAAATAATTGCAATAACATAATTTTCAGATAATAATCAGACGAGCAAAAGCCCCAAATCAAAATCCAGAAAATCATATCCTCAAATTCCAATATCAGTTATTGTAAAGCTCAAAGCTAATCGGATTTTTTAATTAAATCAATGCGAGAGAATCACAAAAATAAATGATGAACAATAAGGACACCAAAGAATCACATCAAAATTCAAAGTATTTACACATAAAACAATTTAGTTGGGTGTAAAGACCAAACACAAATTTGTGTATTTAGGTCTCTTTGTGCATCCTCAAAGGGTCCTTGGTCGGCTTCTTTCCTTTTCTCCATGAGCAACTACTGCAGCTTGTTTAGTTTCTGTGCGGGCGGCTCGTGTCTTGAAAACTCCTTTTTGTATGAGAAGTCCACTCTTGGGTTTTATCAAGAAGTCCAATTTGGCCGCCGAGAAGGATTTTTTTTTTATCCGTGTTGACCACGGCAAAGAAAGGAAGACGCAGAAGTTCAAAAACTGAATAATTTCAAAGACAAATAAATAACCACGTCCCATAAGATTTAAAATCTTATTTTCTCAAAAATCTGACATGACAGACCCAAACTTTACCCTGCAATCCAATCGGGTTTCATGAACCGCTCAAATTCGATGAATTATTCAATGAGAATCGTGTTTTTCAACCTCAATGACTCATAACTCCTCTAATTTACAGGCTTTCCTATTATCTTTTTTTTTTGTTCCCCAGTTCAAAGTGTTCATGGTGATTGAATTGGAATCTGGCAGTTCAATCTCAAAAGTACAAAACTTTATGTGTCATCCTTAGCCAAGCTCATGATTTTTATCTGGGTGTCATCTCTTTGCTCGAATTGATTTGTCTTCTTTTCTGCTCGAATTCATCCGTCCTGGCCCTACTATGGAGTTGATGTCTTTCTTGGTAGCCATCGGAAACCTGTGTTTCTGCGTCATCGTGTTCTCCGGGACTTGCCTTTCTGGTCCACCACTTGTTGGCCAGATTCGGCCTGGATTCCAAGCTTCTCAGATGGAGTGGTTGGATCAGAATGGGAGGTTCCTGCTGTCTAACAATTCGGCATTTTCTTTTGGATTTTACCCCGGTGTTGATTTCACAACCTTTGCGTTGAACATCATTCATATCAGCAGTTCCAAAATCATTTGGACTGCTAACAAAGAACTATTAGTCAGCAGTTCTGATAAGTTTGTGTTTGACGACAACGGGAATGTCTACTTGAAGAGCAGGAGTGATTTCGCCTGGTCAACTGGTACAGCCAGAGAAAAGGTCAGTGCCATGGAATTGCTGGATTCTGGTAACTTGGTGTTGCTTGGGGAGAATGAGGCGATCCTCTGGCAGAGTTTCAGCCGTCCTACTGATACTCTTGTGAGTGGTCAGATATTTACAAAAGGGATGAGGCTCCAAAGTTACCCGAACCGTAACTATATGTCGGTGTATCTCGACATTTTGTCGGGCGATCTGACCTTGTCTGCTGGATATCGAACTCCACAAATTTATTGGTCTGCAAAAGGCGACAGCCGGAGAACAAATGTTGGCAACAGCACGAATGGCAATGTCCACTCTGTGGTTTTGGTCTCGAACTCATGGAACTTCTATGATCAAAATAAGGCCTTACTTTGGCAGTTTGTCATCTCCAACAACTCCAACCCAAATGCCCTGTGGGCTGCAATTCTAGGCTTTGATGGGTCGATCTCGTTCCATGATCTTCAAAGGGGTAATTCAGAAACTGCGGAAGCTATTCGGATACCCCAGAGTTCGTGCAGCGTCCCAGAATATTGCAACCCCTATGAGGTTTGTTTCTTTGAGAGTTGGTGTCAATGCCCTCCCGCTCTCGATGGCAACTGCAGACCTCAACATCTATCATCATGTGACTCGTTGCACAGATCGGTAGATTTTGCATATATTGGAGAGAAGCTCGATTATTTTGCACTTGGGTTTGTGACTCCCTCTCTTGAATCCACCGTGAAAGCTTGTATAGAAGCTTGCCGAAAAAATTGCTCTTGTACCGTGCTATTGTTTAATAGCAGTTCTGGCGATTGCTTCTTGTTTGACCAGATAGGAAATTTCAAAAGATCTGGTCCGGGTTTGAATGGTTATGTTTCGTATATGAAGGTTTCAAATACCTCTGGGCCCAAAGGCGGCAAGAATGACAAGAAGCGTGCGATTTTGATTGCAGTCGTTATTGCAACTTTTGCACTTATTGCCGGTGTAGCTTCTGTTGGATTCTGGTATCGCCAGAAAAAGAAAACGTCAGTCGGCTCAAATCAAGACCTAGAAGAAGACAATTTCTTAGACAGTCTTTCCAGTATGCCTATCCGCTTCAGTTATGGTGATCTGAGTAGAGCAACAAAAAACTTCTCCTCAAAGATTGGGCAAGGAGGATTTGGATCGGTCTACCTAGGTGTTCTCGCGGATGGTACTCATCTGGCTGTAAAGAAGCTGGAGGGTATAGGCCAGGGAATGAAAGAGTTCAGAGCTGAAGTTAGTACTATAGGCTGCATCCATCATGTCCATTTAGTCAAGCTAAAAGGCTTCTGTGCTGAGGGGGCTCACCGGCTGCTTGTTTACGAGTTCATGGGAAAAGGGTCTCTGGACAAATGGATTTGCAAGAACAGTGAGGCTAGTTGGATTCTGGATTGGAATACTAGATTCAATATTGCTCTGGGTACAGCCAAGGGATTAGCTTATCTACATGAAGAGTGTACTGTCAAGATCGTCCACTGCGACATCAAGCCCGAGAATGTCCTTCTGGATGATAATTTTCTTGCGAAAGTTTCGGACTTTGGTTTGGCCAAGCTAATGAGCCGGGAACAGAGCCTCGTGTATACGACATTGAGGGGTACAAGGGGTTACTTAGCACCAGAATGGATCACACACAACCCAATATCCGAGAAGAGTGATGTTTACAGCTATGGAGTGGTGTTGCTTGAGATCATTGGAGGCAGGAAAAATTATGATCGTGCCGAATCTTCTGAAAAGGCCCATTTTCTTTCTTATGCCTTCAAAATGTTTGAAGAAGGAAAGCTAGGGGAAATTCTAGACCCTAGACTAGAATTCGACGAAAATGACGAGAGAATTGTAGATGCGATCAAAGTTGCCCTGTGGTGCATTCAGGAGAATATGCATTTAAGACCACCTATGACAAAAGTGGTTCAGATGCTTGAGGGCCTATGTGCCATACCTCGTCCTCCCCTTTCCTCTCAGTTCGACCCTGAAACTAGATTGAGCTTTTATCATTGGAACAATGAAGACAGCACTTCAACTAGAGGAACAAATTTGACTAGTGACACATTTATCTCAGAAGTTCAGCTGTCAGGTCCTAGGTAATTTTCAAATTGGTGAGAAGCGAGAAATACCTCTCACTATTTCCGGCACATGTAAGAGAAACAGTTCTTGCAATCAATGATATTGTGATGAACTATAGTCTTTTTCAGTTTTCATGATTCATTTTTGCACGTTGTAATACAATGCTCTGTGAGAAAGCATAATGTACGCCCAATTGTTTGAAATAACATTTAACTTCTTTTGAAACTTTATTGTTCGGGGAAGATAATCCTCTCTTCTAAGAAATGTTTGATTGAGCAGCAATTCCTAGTCTCCTACTTCTAAATTCGTACTCATCTGGTTATCGTTATAGCCATAACGTTGCCACTTTTTGAATTTGTAGCAGCTGTTATTATATATGAAGATACTCTTTCTTCCTGCCAGTAATGTTCCGGTGTTTCCATTTCAGAATTCAGGCTTTTGGCTATACACCAGCATGTCTGTTGAGATGCATGAGTGAATTATATTTAAAAAGTCATACATCGGATAACCAGTGCAATATTATTAATTAATCCATGACTTGAAATTTGGGTTTTTTGGTGAAGGTACAAGATGGGCCCAATTGAAAAAATCGATGGGCTCGGACTTAAGCTCTCTTTTAACTATCTCACGAGCCATGTTGGAAATGTCCCACATTGGATGACTCCTAATTCTTTCTCTTGACAATGTCGGAAATGTGAAACGGGAGGCTAAAAGTTCTTGGGTACTTCGTTAGGCCCTACTGAAGCCCACTAAGCGTCTGCATCAATGGAGCCATTTATATTTCTACCAGTGCATATGACGGTTCCTCTGGACTGTGTATGCGATGCTAACGCTGATCCGTTTCCCATAATGTGAAACGGGGAGGTTCCAAGAGTTCTCTCTAGGTTCAGTTTGCTGCTGAAAAATGCTGGACGGGGGCCTTCAGTAGGGCCGAAGTACCCAACAACTGGTCCAAAGAAAATTGGCTCCAAGTAACTGAGCGTTTAATTCACTCCAAAAGGCAAACCGAAGGTCTTTCCTGCATTTTTGCTTCTGTGGTGGATTGAAAATTATCAAGAAAAGGTTCTTGTATATGACTATCTAGTACTTCCATCGGGTCCATTCGAATAGACTCAGACTGAGACAGCAAAATGCCCTCTGTCAGCTTTCCCGCAGAAGTACCTTTGGTATTGTCAACTCCTCCACATGCGCTGAGCAATGAGCCCTGAGCGGGAATAGATCACAACTCACCAAGAGGAATGTGATTTTTATGGCAAAGCTGGAGATGTAGATAAGGGAGTGCTAGATTTAAGCTCCGTTCATTTCGCAAAAAATACATTATTTTCGAAAAATATTTTTCAAAAAGTTATTTTTTTGAAAAATGATAATATTTTTCAATATTCGCTTAAAACTTAAAAAGAGAAAATAAGATCTTAAAAAAGAGATAAAGAGAGACATTGGGAGGCTAGCTGGTGGGCCCCCATCGCATGGCCACACAGAGAGAGAAATGTAAGTACATTGGGAAGGAAAAAATGGAGGGAGAGAGAGAGAGGAGTTCAGCAGGGGAGGGGAAAGAGAGCAGAGAGAAGAGGGAAACTGTTACAGAATTGGAAGATATTTTCTTTTTCATCATTTTTAGAAGAATATTCTTCATTAATCGTAAAATATTTTTTTTGATAAATTATTTTCTGCCTTTCGAACACCTCAATTTTCAAAAAATATTTTTCTAAAGAATATTTTTCGCGAAACAAACGGAGCATTAACGAGTCAAAAACATGCAATCCAAAAAGCATCCAAATGCTTGCTAACATTTAGTTCAACACCATCAAGAACTGTGGATAATGACATCATTCCTCTGCAGCTTTAGCACCTAACTTTACCTGCGACAGTGGCTGGTGGATTTAATCGATGAGGGTAATCATCAGCTTATTACTTTGATTGAACAAGATGAAGAAAACATGTGACCAATACCGAGCGTGACCACAGACTGGAAATATTTGTAGCCGTAAACCAGAAAGCAAAATACAGAGAGAGGGAGAGAGACGGATGTGATTGTTGATATTGAGTGATGCCATTTTTTACGGCAGTCCTCCCTCCTCTGAAGAGCCTCATTGATTACTAAATCAATTAAAATCACATTAGTCAATGTCGTGATAAAAGACCTCCATTACGAAATGAGCGTGGCGATGGTCACAGTGATATCGAGTGCCAAAAATATCTCTCCATTCTCTCTCTCGACATAGAAGCTTATTTTGTTTTATTTCATTGTATAGAACTACGGCATGCCAAAATCAGGAGCCGTAAGACTTGGATCGTCTGCCCTGAATACGGCTCAAGGCAAACCTGATCTAAGGCCTGCAGCTGTCCGATCGTTGATTGGACGGCTGCAAGTTGCAGATGGTGGGGTCCCGCCTTTTAATGGGTGTGGGCCCCACTTTTTTATCACAGCCGTCCGATCAACAGTTACGGGCCTTAGATTAGGTCTGCCCTAGGCTGTACCCGAGAGCAGACAATCCAAATCCGAAGCGGTGCCCTTACATTCTCATGGGTCAAATCACTGTGTCCTCCAGATTCCAAGGACTAGTGGAGACCACCATTACAAGGGCCACACCAGGAAATATCTGATGATCTTTTCGTTATCAAGGAAATTCATTCGACCCCATGAATAGTATCTTCTCCACAAGGGGACGTTTCAACGGAGAGAAATTCCATGATAAAGACTCGAAGCCAAGTATCGGATTGATTGTCTCGTTGGACTTGCCCCATTCATAAATAATCACGAGGAAAAACTGAGAAGCATGAGGCTTGATCAGCACCAACCGCAATTCAGTTTGCTCAAAATAGGAAACTTATGTCGCTTATATAGCCATAGCCACCCATATAGCTTCTAACAATGCATTTTTTTTCTTTTTTTGCAGATCGGGAACTGTGTTTGCAGAATCAATTTACTTAACTCAATATGCAGAAGTCAAATTGGGCGAAGAAAAATTAAAAGATAAAATTATTTTCTTTCGAGCATGAAAATATAGTCATTTTATCTGTTGGCCCGAAATTACAAGAAAGGGAAGCTATTCTTTTCAGCTACCATGTTACACAACTCGTACAGATTTTGCTGCGTCTTCGAGCAAGTAGGAGGAGGTAATTTAAGAAGTTGCAGTGAGAGGGTGGTGGTGAGGAGCTTCTTGAAAGAAATCGGTTGGACAAGTGTTGCCATGTTCATCCTCCTCCTCCTCTTCTTCCTCCTCAACATCCCACAGAAATTTGGCATAAGAAGCCAGGACATAACTGCAAAGAACGAACCATCACTTGGATATTGAGCATCTCTGCAACGAAACCAACTTTTACTGGAGAATATCATTGAATATTTGCCATCAGACTTCTTCAAACTACTTGATCAATTTTTCTAACTAGTCCTAAGAAGCACCCGGTAAATCAATGAATACCCTTATTTTTGAATCCAAGCCCCTCAAAACCTACGATCACTTCATTACTTGAGCTAGGAATACTAACGTGAGGTTGTACGAGAAGAAGCAGCTTATGTTGATACATACCTATCCTCAGGAGCAGTTTTAACTGCTTGATCGAAATAATTCTTAGCTCTATGGGTGTCCTTGTGTGTCTGCCAGATAAGATCTGCATAAAGCGACAAGACATTCGCGTCGTTCGGGTTAGCCAGAATTGCTCTGCCACAGTATTTTTCTGCTTTAGCTAAATCTCCGCGAACCTGGTTGCAGCACAAGGATCACCCCAATTTCATGAGTCGCGCCCATAACACAAACCCACAGAATAAAAAATGCCTATTTCTTCTCCTCATTACTTGTTTCTGTCTTTGTTCCATCAGATGTTCCATTCACATCCATTATTTCGCAATTGGAAAAACTTACAATCCACATCAAAAGTAGTTAAAGGCAACATATTGAAATCATCAGATTAGGCTGAACACACGAGCTTATAATAGTGAAAATCACTTCAAGCAAGTTATAGTGGCAAGAGATTTCTTTTTAAACTGAAAAAAGGAACTTCTAGTCTAATCAAGCTGTTGATACCTCTTTCAAGAACCGGGCATAGTTCCCCAGCAAAAGAGCATTCCCTGGATTGGCTTCAATCATTTTCCTGTAATAAGCGTCAGTGCTATCACTACCAGGATTTTTGTTATTCTCGAAGAATCCAAACCCTCCATCTCCCCCGTCCGATCCTCCTCCGCCAGCACCATCACCGCCGCCGTTACAAATCCCGCTGCTTCCGCCACTTCCCATTCCACCACCCGCAACCAGGGTCTGAAGCATACTCTCTCTCTCCACCACATCACAACCCTCTTCCCCTAAAGCAGCCACATCAAACCCAGAACTCGAAAGCAGCCTCTTCATCGAAGAAGACCCTGTTCTTGAGTTGGGTTTTGCCCCTTCTTGATCCTCACTTTTTTTCGCTGAAGAAGATGGAGCTTTGGTTGGTTTGACATTGTTATGGCTCTGAGGGAAATTGATCATCTTCTTTCTGACCTCTGGAGGGTTTTGGGCTTTGCTCTCAGCCAAGGCTTGTGCCTTGAGGGATGTCATCACTTTCTTAGTGGACTTATCAGAGTGAGGTGGAGAGGACAAAAGCGGCGTCATTAAGGACAACGATCTGGTTCTCGGGAGATGAAGCACCTGGAGATCGTGCTCTGGCGAGGAGTCTCTCGAGTGCGGAAGCCATGAGTTGACTATTGGTTGGGAGGAGCTTCTTAAAAGCATTGTTTCGCTTACGATCTCGTATCTTTTCTGGGTTCTACGAGCCCCAGAGAGGAAGCATTTATAGCAAGCGCGAGAGAGAGAGGGAGGGAGGGAGGGAGGGAGAGGGAGAGATCTTCCTCCGTCGAGGACAAACATAGGAAAGCGAGGCATTCCATAGAAGAGCGAAGAGGCGCTGACAACAGCTCAGTGAGCACGAAGATAACCCAAAAGCGTTCCTAAGATCGCTGCTGTCCTGTCAGACTCGTTTGCTAGTGACAAACGAGGCAATGAACTTTTACGATAAAAGAATAGACCGGAGTCCGAAGCAAGAAAACGCTCCATAGGCTTAATGCATTTGATTCATGAGTTAATACCACGAAAAATTATAAATTTTGTCCACTATAACACATTTATTCTATTTTTTTTGTGACGCGAAAAATTTAAAACTTTACTCACTGTGGCACAGTTACCCCAAACTTTTTTTGGTGATACGAAAAACTCAAACTTTGCCTACTATGACACATTTATCCCAAACTTTACCAAATGTGACACATTTACTTTATTTTTTTTCTTTTTTCTTTAAAAAAATACTTGGCCAATGAGCTCCGCCGGCCGCCAGAGAGGCGACCCGAGGCCAGTGAGCTCTGGTGGCTGGCGAAGCTCAACGGCCAAGTATTTTTTTTAGGAAAAAAAAAGAAAAAAGTTTGAGGTAAATTTATCACATTTGGCAAATTTTGGGATAAATGTGTCATAGTGGGTAAAGTTTGGAGTTTTTTGTGTCATAAAAAAGGTTTGAGATAAATATGTCATAGTGAAAAAAGTTTAGGATAAATGTGTCACGGTTGATAAAGTTTAGGGTTTTTCGTGTCACAAAAAAAGTTTGGGGTAAATGTATCATATGGACAAAGTTTAGGATTTTTCATGGTATTAACCCTTGATTTATTGAGTTGAACCTTTCTTTTTTTTTTAAATAGAAATTTAAAAGATACGCAATTTGGATTATCACTTTTTTATCGCAAATGGAACTAGGAACAACAATTATCCGTTAGAGAGAAATGATTCAAAATATATGTGAACCCGTCGTGATTCTTTATACGTGTGAAGTAAAATTTGATTTGGCTACGTACAACAGCACATTTATTATGTTTATTCAAATTGAATGTGTAAGAGCGTTGAAGAAAACTTTTCATTGTTTTAATTTTTTGCCTAGCATTTGCCAACAAAAAAGAATGACATAACGTTTTAGTTTTTTAATTATTTTTTACTATTAGTTTAACAATAACTTTTCGATTATGTCGAGCATTAGTAGGGATGCAGTAATTCAAATTCACATCAATTGATAAAAGTAAATCCATGCCGTCTTTATCTATTCAATTAGTCGTCCGTCCTACCTCGTTGCTTTAAGGTTTTGCCCTTTCTATTTAGGAAAATTATTTGAGAGTTGGCGGTAGTTTGTTCGTTAAATATAAACTCGTCCTAATTTTTCTTAATAAGGCGTTAAGCCATTTTTACAATCAAGAGTATACGCATGCTTAGAGTACAATGTGCTCTAATAAAATCCACGACATCTTAATTGTCCTGTTTGGTCGTGCATTATGAGTTATCATCCGCTAACCATTGGATTAGTAGATCTAGAACTCTCAGAACTTCTCAAACTCACTACCTCAGAAATCCATGAATCTAGGAGATCCAACGCCTCTCGTTTCCCTCCTTTACCATCTGAATACGGCCACGTCTCTGCCACTTTCAGCAATGGCAACGGACTTGAAATGGCTCCTGAAGGAGTTTTTTGTTTACCAAAGTAATGTAGGGATGTTCCATCACACAGGTTCCAACCTATCACCGCTTCTTACAAAATTTTACTGGTACAAAATTTTACTGGACACAGCTGGCTTAAGATCATGTCAAGCTGAAAACGCTGCATAATAAGCCCACCTTTGTGTCATTCTTGGTATGTTCATCCATTGACGTGCACTGTGATGACAATAACAGACCGAGAAGATACAAATGTGACTGGAGCAGCAGCAAAAGAAAACAAACTAGACCAGCAACGCTGGAGGGTGATCTCGCACTCCAAAGTTGTCGCCATTAAATTGCAGTAAAGTGAATGACCTTATCCATCTCACCCCATAAATGGTGGCAGCGGGATATAAGCCCACGGAGGTCGCAAATACATGCAGAGCATGCGCCTCTAACGCCATGCGCGGAGATTCATTATCGTTCTCAGCTCTTCTCCCATCTTCTCACGGCAATTCGCGACACCTGGTAGTTTCAGAGAACGACTTGGGACGAGGGCTTTCTATCCTTTTGGACTCTATTGCTTTTGTATTGCAACTGAAGGTGAGAGATAGTTGTCCCTAGCCAAGGGCGATCCAGAAACGACGCGACAGTTGCAATAATTGTTGAATAATTATTGTGCTGTCTTTTCTGTTGTTATTTCGCTGCATTACAAGTGCACGCATGATGTTGGCAAGGAAAAGTTATTACATGATCTTTTAACTTGTGTAAAATCAGTATCATCGAAAAAGATTATAGCCTACGGGTATGACAAATGATCAACCTTCCTAGGTACTACAATATCAATTATTGTTGAGGTCCAAGCGACAAGCACGATATTTTATGCACCGTTTTCAAGGATCTATTATTTCGTGAAAAATATCTTTCGAAAATTCTCTTCGGTTTTTGACCTTCGGTTTAGTAAGGGAAACGAATTAAAGAAAAATATTTTTCTAGTCAACGAAAAACTTAAGACTAAATTCAAGAAAATAATTTCTTTTTTTAAAAAATAGAAATCATCTTCCAAAATATGACTAAATTTCTTCCAAAATAATCTTCGAGTCAACGAAAAACTTATGATTAAGTTCAGGAAAATAATTTTCTTTTTAAAAAAATTGAAATCATCTTTATGACTAAATTTCAATTCGTGAACCAAATCTCAATACTTAGAACACGCAAAGCCCTAATGTTGATTCCTCAATCCCCGGTGTTCAAGACCAAATCTCCGGCGTCCAAGCCCAAGTCCATTGAGGCTGGGGGCCTGTGACTCCAATGCCAATGCCCACATCCCCTTGCCCATGCCATAGTCGATCAAGATTGAATTCGAGACCTTGGTGCCCGTGTCAAGCTTGAAACCCTAGTGCCCATGCCCAATGTTATGGCACTCGGACTAAGGTCCACAAAGGCCAAGAGCAGGATCTGGGTACCTAAGCTCAAATCCCAACACACCAACTCGAATCCATAAAGGCCATGGTAGAGTCCATTGAAGCTGCACCGAGGACCCTGATGCCTGCCCTTGAATCCATCGAGGCTAAACTCAAGATCTAGGTGCCCATGCCCCAAGCCCCCAGCTCCCTAATCAGGGACCATTGAAGCGGTACCTTAGACTCTAATAATTGCACCCAATTCCCCAACTGCCCATATGCAAGTTCCTTATGCCCTGAATATTATGTGTTTATACAGGAAAATCAAATAACATAAAATATTTTCCAATTCATTTTCAGGTTCAGCCAAACACCGAGTAAACATAATCATTTCCTGAAAAATGACTTTCTAAAAATATTTTTCCAAAATGTCACATTTTGTTAGCCTAAGAGCTTTCATGGTCTCCTCCTCCATAATTTGGCCAAAAGGTCTCAACGTTCCACCGGGAGAACAATTATCTGAATAACAAAGATGCCTCTCATCGTATTGTTTGTGTCGCCTTAGAGAAACTACCAACAGAATCATCAGCCATCCTGCCCTGTCCACCTTGACTGTTCGGTCGTTAGTTACGCTAGCAGCCTATCTTCCTCTTTTACATGGCTAAAGCGTCTTGAAAATTATACATAGCCACTTTATTTAGTGTAACCCACGTAACCTTTGGAAAAAAAAATGATTGATTCGTTTTTCAACTATAAGATACCAGCTTTACCCTTGTTAGGTTAACTTGGTACATACACAAGGCTAAAATCCACATGACTACAGATGCTTCGAGGTAAATGCGCAAGAACATATTTATTCTAAGGCTAATCTTTGCACAATTTAAAAACTGTTCTTGAGCCCCAGGGCCACCCTAATGTGATCAGATTACACTGATCCGACATCTCCATTCACAACAATTATAGTGGATGGTATCGTGTGGTTCTCCATTACGTCCTAGTTAGACCAATTAAGTGTCCTCCAAAACTTTCTGTTCAGATGAAGAAACAGGAAAGACTTTGAGAAATACCTGGAGAATGTCAAGAAGCTGTGCCTCAACCATTTAGGAGTCGATTCTGCTTTGCTGTCCCAAAGAAGATAAACTGTGACTGGCAGCAAGCATAACCACCCCGCATGATCAGATCAGATCAACAGAGATTAATCATATCTCCTCGATGCACAAATTTGGAGCTTGGAGGCTGCTATGCTCTAAAAGGGAAAGAGAAAAGACAATAAAATCTGGTTGGGATCTTCGATTGGAGATCCATCTCCTCCAATAACGTAGTAAATGAAAGAAGCTAAACAAGATATCCATCTGATGGAAGATAATTATATGAACCTAAATCCTGCCAAATTGAATGTATATGTTGCATGAGTTTTGCAATTGCATTTGTTACAGAACTTGGATATATTAAGTAAGAAGAAAATAGGACAGTGTCCAACATCCATTTGAACATTGTCCGCATCATAGCTTCCAAGTATCGCTCCACTTGCAAGTATTATATACAAAGCAGAAGTGACTAGGTCATCTTCTAGATCTTGATCCTTTGCTTGGCCTATTTCTCCTGTCCCATGCAGAGGCCCAGAAAAACAGAGACATCCAGAAAAGAACTGCAAAGAAAATCTGCACACTGTCCTGAAGTCTAGATAAAGATGCTGCAAGGCCTGCCCCATATATGAAGAGAAAAAATAAAATGAACATCAGGTGACAATTTAAGTGGCTCAAAACTGATGCTTCAGCCCTAATTGCAACTCAGGCAGTGCCGTGGTAAAATTAAGAGGAGATCAGAAATATGATAGGCAATGGAATTATGACATTCATAGGTCGCAGATCAGAACTATTCCAGCCCACATTGTTGACCACAAGCAAACTGTTTTTTTTTTTTTGGGTGGTAAAATTAAGAGGAGCCCACTTCTCTGGCAAAGAACTGAAAATTCAATCCTTTTTATCCTTTGGGTGCAATTTAGAAAACGGTAATTGGACTTCATGCAAATAGCACCAAGTGTCCACACCTGCCACCCTAGAGCAAAATCCGCAAGCAGAGCAATGCTACCCAAAAAATCCACAAGTTGTTCAAGAGTTAGCAAGACAAGGATCAGCCAAGCATTGGTTCAACCTTAAATGAGAACCAAGAAGTCATGAGATTCATTTTCACCTCTGATCTCCTCCTACTCGCCGATATAACAAAAAGGGCCTGTTAAAAGTGCCTCTCATAAGTGCTTCCTAAACAACTAGCCCTCTTTGAAGGACAGACCTTTAAGTATCTTTCCAGCAGACTCTACGATGCTTGAAGATTTTGATTCTGAGTAGTCACTTCCCACCACCCTCACCTAACCTAATCAGCACCAGTAAGATGAATACATCCAACAAAACTATTCTGCCTCTCATAGATTTGCAGACTAACTTTTCCCGCATGTCAAGGTTAAAAGCACAGTTGATAAGAAAAGAAAGCCCCATAAATCAGACATAAAAGTACTCGGACCCACCCTGTAATGCATACTAATCTCAACTAATAATCAATAAAGAGATTTTACCCCAGCTAGCTTCCACTACGTTCAACATCTATATCATAAGAATAAGGTCCATACAATGAGAGCCGTCTTCTATAATCTGCGATACCATTTTTATGTGGCCCATCACTTATCGCAAATGCAAGCACTACTGACGAGCACGAGCAATCATTCATATTCGAACATAAGCAACCCAATTATAATTCAATATATAAGGTGCCCAAGAACATACTAAAAGCGCTTTCCAAGCACGATTAATGTAAATGATATTTCAAAATAAGAGAAAAACTTCAAGCTATAATTTTACTAAATCCGAATCAATCACAGCGCCCTGTGGATGTCAATGAGACGTTTCGAATGGTTTAATTTAAGAGACCGCACAATCCAAATCAATCACCAAGCCATTCCGATTATCATGCAAAGAAGCTAGCCAATTCAACCCAACTGAACAATCAGCCGAACTTAACACCGTCGGCAATGGTAATGGCATGAGCGACGCCGGAACATAAAGTTAGGGTCGATGTATACAGGCGCATGTAGATTAAATAAATACACGCAGAATAAACGTGGGCACATGAAGGTTAATCCAGTGAAAGGAAAATTTCGAGCTTAGCAGAGTCAAATTGCGTACTTCTGAGACCATTTTCGGGCGGAGGACCGGACTCCGGCGGCGAGGGCGTACCACGAGCAGCCCCGAGGCGGCGGCGGGCGCGGGGCCAACCACTGGTGGTTAGAGGTGATGGCAGGAGTGGACGGCCAAGATTGATTGGAGAAGACGAAGCGTGGTTGGCTTCGAAGTGGAAAGCGTAAAATGGAGAGCGGGAGACGGGGAAGGAGAAGAAGAGCAGAGGAACTACCGAGCTCGGCGGTGGCGCGTGAACCGACGTCAGGGGAGAGAGAATCGGCATTTTCTAGAGAGAGAGAGAGAGAGAGAGAGAGAAGGGGAACTGCTGCAGAATTAAACGAAAGTTCCCATTTTGATTCGAGAGACCGGAAAGCTCACGAATCATGTTGGCTTGGGCTGGGCTTGGTGGGTGGAAGATAAGGCCCAATATTCCGGCCCAAGCCAAAAATAAGGCTAGATTTCATTTTGACCCCACTATGAAGCTTCTTCTTCAATTTTTGTCCCCAAGGAAAGATTTCATCTCACTTTCGCGTCCCTCGCGTTTCAGCGGTTTGGTTAATTCGAACCCTCGACGTTTTCTCCATAAGCGTTGGCTGTTTATACGGATTTGTGTATCAGTTCGGGTGCTTCCGATGCAACTCTAAAATACTAAAGCACCGTCAATCGATCGGTCGTCCTTCTTTTTCGTTCTCTAGCAGGCTAGTTGAACTTGAAGTCATATAATTTCTGGTGGATCCGTCACTTGGTAAATTACGTTCTTTACTCTGTTTTGGATCGGTCACTAAGAATGGCCATGCGAAACCGGTAGGTATAAAATGTGATCTCCGTCTATAAACCAGCCTAGTTTAGTCGGCGGTCTGGAGGGAAAGCGGCACGAGTCAGGCGAAATAAGAGCTCAGGAAGTCAGGTGCGTAAGCTCGAAGAGTAGTGGTATTTGACAAATTTGAATAGTAATTATTCAAGCTGAGGGAAGGCGAAATAATATTGCCAAACTGATGCAGCGATGGTATGGAACAGAGGGAGCAGAGACCGAAAAAGGAGGGTCGTTCTCTTGATTTTGTACGGTATTCAGAACGAGCCTTCTTTGAGCTGGCAACATCAAGATTCGAATCCCAAAAGGCCCCTCTCTGTTTTCTCAATGAACTTTCGTCTGCTCATGGCGACATGACCATGCGTCTGATGTCCATGATCCATCCGTTCATGTCAGAGCGAATTGTATCTGGCCTCTCAATTTCGCACTCGATGTTTTCGAATAAATTGGACCAAGACAAGAAGGGATAATACAAAGAAGGAGCTTAATTACTTGAAGTAGGTTCGCGGCCTTTGCGTAAGTAAGATGCAATACAAAGACTTGGAGTCCGACATTGACGTGAGTGAGCAAGGGCGATCCTAATTACATTATACTAATTCCGGGCTCTTTCATTTTGCTGCGGTTTTTTCATTCTGCTGGAATCTAAGGAGGAAAGATCTTGTCTCCACATCTGCATCTCCATGAGAGGAGATAGTAACCATTGTCATCTTCACCTGAAGACGATGCTCTGAACCATTCCTTCCGATGGTCGCTGCTGTGATCTTCATGCAACGGAGTCCCCACGTGCTGCTTCTGGTGGTCTGGAACAACCAGAGTCGGCACACAAGGTCTGCAACCAAAGCACCCGCCTACACAACTGGGAGGCCTCGAGCCCAGAACCATCTCTCCCTGCTTCAGGCTCTCACCTATGAAACAAGAGAAACAAATAGAAAAGCACCACTGGGTCAGTACGGAGTACAGTCTTAAGAAAACTCCAAAATGAATATTATCATATGACATGACACTAAGATGAAAATAGGATGAGTGACCCGTTGAGAGGAATATGATGACATCCTCTATTTACCTGAATTTGACGGTGGAATAGTGAGACTGAAGATGAAGATAAAAGTTACTGCAACTAGAAAGGCATGTGAATGGCCTGTTGAACTATCCATCACAATTCACACAACTTCTAGCAGTGCTATATCTGAAAACGAAATGATGCATGCATCAGCGGAGACGCAAGGATTTTCACAGAGAGAGAGAGAGAGAGAGAGAGAGAGAGAGAGAGAGAGAGAGGGAGGGAGGGAGGGAGGGAACAACTTCCAAAGACAATCCTTAGTAAATTGAGGCAAGGAATTTATGGGAGGGAAAGGAAATATCAGTAGAGGGAGAGACCAGAAAGAGGGGTGTCTCCTGTAGAAGAGACAGAGTGTACATTCTTCACCGATGGAGGAGAACTTCAACAAGAAAGAAAAGGAGGAGATTGGAAACTGGTGCATTTTGACTGGGTCACTAATGAATGTCTTGATTTATTTTACCTTAATCATCTTGAGATGTTGGCCCTGACCCATTTTAGCTGATCCCCAGTTTTATACTTTTGAGATGCTTGGACCATCCTCTGAGCACATTGAAGACGGTCTCAACTCCATTTGGACGAGCGCTACCCCTCAGTGTGTACCCCTGTCAGTTCGTCCGGTATGTGACAGGTGACTCGCAGAGCGTTTCTCATTCACTTGTGGTTACCAAGAAATACTACTAGGGGACAAATGGCATGAGAGTTCTGGTTATTCATGTTACTTGAAATGCACGAGCAATATGGACAGATTACAATAATCAAGTGCGGGGCTAGGCCTCCTAGGATGTTTATTAACAGTCTGTCGTCCCACATACGCATTTCTCACGCCGTAATTGATTGTCCACGTTATCATCAATACAATTTATATGTAGAAAGTTCTTTGATCCAAAAGAATCATCTGAGTACATGAATACTGTCAATGCCAAACTTTATTAACAAGCCATTCATCACCGAGGGGAGAGCCGAGACTACAAGGCTGAAGCCAAAACTGAGAGCGATTTCTAATTCTACCAAGCAGACAGGGTCACCAGAACCTACTTCACACGCTCATAGAAACAAAGCACGCTCAGTGGACTTTCACTTCCTTGACATCCTTCTTGGGCCTCTCGGTCCTGGGAATCACAATGGTGAGCACACCATCCTTTAACTCAGCCTTGACCTCATCCGCTTTAGCATCCTCGGGCAGGACTAGGCTCGTGTTGTAATACCCGTACGTCTCTGCAGACCAGTACTCGTCATCTGATCCTTCCTCTTCCTCTCTCTTGTGCTCGCCCTTGATCGTCAAGATCCCGTCGTGGACGGTGATCTTCACGTCGTCCTTGGTCAGCCCCGGGACCTCGTACCGAAGCTTGTAGTGGTCGTCCTTCTCTCTGACTTGGCCCATGAGTTGCCATGGCGATATGTTCATGTTCTCGAACAGCCTGTTTATGTTCTCCGTCGCCTGCATCAGCGCGTTGCCGAGCCCTGATGGAAAGAACTCTGAAAAACGCGAAAAAAAAAGGGTTGATAACCAAGGTGTTCAAGTTAGCATCACAAACATCCTCAACCTTAATCAGTTTGATTTAACAAGTTTGATCCTGATTTGCTCCGTGCAGGCCTCTGCTCTGATCAGGGAAGTGAAATTTCTCCAGTCGGTGAAACATCCCTCTATCTAATCTCAGACCAACAAGACACAAACCGAACCGGATTGGATGAAGCAAACAAGAGATTGTTGCCCTCATGAACATCTTTCCACATTTAAACACGAGGAGCTTCTTCGAAGCAATACAGGAAACCAAGAATCTACGGTGGACAAAAAAATATTACCATAAAGAGCAGGGACAAAGCCAGCATCCTCGTTCCTCCTCCAGGGGCCCCTCCTGCGATTCCTCCTGGGGAACAGCCTGAACTTCCTGCCATCACCTTTCTCGCTCACTGCGACTTCCTTGTCATCAGAAGCCTTCTGGGTCGATGTTGCCAGGAACCTCTTATTCATCACCGTCCTCTCATCACTGACATTCCACCTCTGTCTAATCTGGCTTGCCCTGCATAAAGAAGAAGCAGAGGAAGCCGAACCCAACCTCTGCTGCATGTTCTTGAGGGCCAAGCGAGCCAGCGCCATTGCTTTTGATCGTCCCGGGATGTTCCTTTCGGGTAAAGACGGAGTTCTCCGTTTGTTGATGAGGACAAGTTGGAGAAGGTCAAGAGTTATAGAGAGGGAGCTTGACAGCGGGCGTGTTTCGAGAGTCTCGAGGAAGTCTCGATCAGCTTCTCGACGCATCAAGAAATAGAGGTTCTGCCCTGTGATGGAGGCTCGGAGATTGTTCTTGGCCTTTCTCAAACATGCTCTTTTCTTCTTCTTTTTTCCTTTTCTTTTTTCTTCTTTCAATTTAGTAGAGTGATGCCACGTCACTCCTGCCACTCTTCCTTATTTTGGTCTTGCTTGTTTGGTGGTTATAATTACTTAAGACGGTCTCAAGTAATTTTAATTTTCCATTCAAAAATTCAAAATAATTAGTTTATAAAAATTAATACTAACTTATACTGAGCACAGTGAGTTAAATTTTTTAGTAAAAAAAAAAGAATTGAGCTAATTTTGTTCAAACGTTTAATTAAAAAATTCATTATGAAAAATCAATGACAACATCCCTTTTCAAATAGATTGAAATACTAGCCTATCTTCGGATAATTTGAAAAAAGAAAATAAGAATTACCCGTGGTGGTTGCCCGATGCTAATTACATATGAGTTACACCAAATAAAATGTCTCATGGTGTCGCTCACCTTGATTCAGACAATAATATGCCAACATGGTTCTCTTTTTCACGTTAGACATGTTCATTTGAAGTCAAATTTGGCAAACACAATCGTAATTTACCACATTCATTTTCAAGTCACACATGTTGTCTTTCATTATGTGCCATTCTCTGTCCATAGGGCAAAACTCGCCATCACCATCGGGCTCTATCTATTCCACCAGGACCTCCTCATCTTTTCCCATTTTCTTGCATGAGACAATGAGAGTTTGGAGACCCTGATAGTGAGACACTGAAAAAAAAAAAAAAAGAAGAACGGGGGCAATGTCTTTATAATGTTTAAGGTATTTCGTCTTCATGGTCAGTACTACCTCATAGAAGAAGGGATTACCTTCCTCGTTCGCTAATTTAACCAATATCATGCGTTAGAAACAAATACCTCGGTTGCTTGAGGGACAAACGCCGGTGCTGAAAACATCTGTGCCGTAGTTAAAAACTTGCAGGAAGTCCCTAAAGACTTCAGCAACCTTCCGATCTCATTGTGTCAATGGTAGGAGATCAGCACTTGCAATATGAGCGGTGGATTGGAGCGCCAACACATCCATCTCCTCTGATGCCTCTACAGTAGTTCGTACATTGAATTCCACCTCGCTCTTATGTCTAGAGGGAATTTCAGCTTGTGTCCTCCGTGTCAGGTATAGGACCTCCAACTCTGGATGACCGAGTGGAGTGGATCCAACATATCGAACTTGGAGATTTCTTCATGGGTGAGGATATCCTCCGGGGAATCATCTCCACGAGAACTGGCTACTGAAACTCGCATGCGGGAATTCCTCCAAATGGTTTGGTGGTATTGTCTCGTCGAAATCAAATTCGTTTTACCGTGGAGACAGAGCTAGTATTGGCTGCTAGTAAGAAGTAACTGAATAAGTCCCTCGTCAATGGTACGGTAAAGTCCAAACCGAGTCTTGACGATCGGATGCGATAATCATTTTCTCTCCTCCTTCCTTGCGACATTTACAACTTGACTAGATCGTTGAGGAGAGTGAAAATGAAGATAGAATCACTCGACAATTTTAGAGAGCAAGAACATCTGAAAGTGACCTGTAAATAAGATGGAAGAACAGGGGAAAGTGACGTGACTCTGGCCAATTTACAACGGCAATCTTTTCGGCTCCAAGGGTCCACCCAACAAGGGACATGGCCCGTCCCCAGGCACGAGCTCAGGCAGGTCGTCACAGCCCGCTGCCCAGCCCTACAGTACCCCGTATTATCCTGGTGGAATCTACTCGTATTCAATTGGTCTACATACATTCGGGTGCATCATCTGCGTGCATGCAACAACGTTACGTTGAAGAGTTCCCAATGGAAGCGGACAAATGTCAGCAGTTTTCCCAAGAAAGGAAGCATTCTGCATAACTTGTCATAGCAAGCAGCATCAGGCAGCTAAATCTTACGAATTGATTTTGGAACCAACATTGAAGGCTCCATTCACCCGCCATCTTACAATGTTTACTTTGCGAAAACTGACAATTTTGCGATGACAAATTCACCCTAAAATAATCAGCTTTTGATTAATGAGCGATTCAATTCAATCGACCAAAGTTAGACCGCTGCAACATGCATAGAGAAGGTCAAATAATGCACCCAATGATCCCATGAAAAAGGTGGGCTCGGTCAGTCGTACATGCCTTCCTGTTCCCAGATGTCCACAAGAAAATCAACCATTTCCTGGAATAAAGCGTCCATAGAAAGTAAGAGAAGAGGACCAAAAACAAATAAATAAATCATGGAAGAACTCGAAAACTTTCAAGGATGGTGAATTACCGCGAGAGGGACACGCTGAGCAAACCGCTTGTTGCTTCCAAGTAAACTTTCGTACGTTGCATTCCAACTGCAAAGCCAGGAGTAAATCATCATTCATCGACATATTATCAAGAATAAAAGCTCAAGGCTGGCTATGCTAAGGTAATGCTAGAAAGACAGGCAAAGCCAAATGATTTATCTGGGTAATAGAAGGCCCAAGAATAAGGGAAATATGAGCTTTTCACATATTTTTCATATCTCCCTCAGAGGCCAGCATCAGTGCTCTAGCTCTTGGATGAGCAGATGCTCCTAATGAATGTGGGCTGCAGTCTGTCAATACATTAAGCCACTAATTCAGCCTCTGTAGAGAAAGGAGTTGGGCCAAGTAGTGAACTCAAGATGTCCAGTCTTTCCAATGATACTCTTTCAAGTTACAACCAATCCCGGAGCACCATTAGTGCCACCATCCTAGTTCTGCTGGAACAATTTCCTTCTATCATCAACATGCACAAGCTTTGTGCTCTTTATTGTTTTTGTACCTACATCACAGCTAGAAAATTACCAAAGGAGCCCTAACTTACACTTTTCTGGCGCTTTAGCTCCAACAATGTCAGACTCAGTTACACTTGCATTTATCCAGATTTAACTAGGGCAATCCTTTTTCAGGCAATAAAACTCAGTGAAAGCCATGAAGAACTAACCTCAGTCTAGGTTCTAGGACCTGTTTTGGTCGGTTTTCGTCCTTTTTATTACCTACCCACTGCTGCCGAGTCTGATTCCAGAGAAGAAGACCTAATACACAGAAAACATTTCAAGAGTCAGATGTGATGAATATGATATGAGACATGGTAGGGAAAATTCTTCTAAATAGCACTGAAAGATGCCAAATCATGCGTAGACACAAGAAGTATGATAGCATCTGATCCAGACAGAAAAGTGCCAAGCCAAGCTGGGAAGACAGGTTCAAGAAGTGGTCATAACCTTACCATGATTGACAAATTCGGGAGTTCCACCAGAACTGGTACCCCCATGTGCGTTAAGGGTCTGTGATGTACTAATTGACGACATGCTTCCTTGGGACTGGACTGCACTGTGGTCCATACCAAAGCTGCTTGAACTCCAAAATTCTTCTGACTTGCTTGGTTTTTTCACTCTTTGAACCCGAGTGTCTACTTGTTTCGGTGGAACATTCCTTGACTGAATTACTTCGGGCTTCATAAAGCATGCAAGCCAACCTCTGCTCTGTTCCGAAAGTTATATCGTTCAGTCAAAGAACACATTCAAAAGCATAAAACAACAAAACCACCAAGAAAGACAGTAGATTGAGGTGCTACAGCCCATTGCATATAAGCATATGACTGCTCCACATTAGATAGGCATGCATGAAACTTCACTAAACCCCACAAAGTTGATAACACTTTCGCTGAGTGGGCCAAAGAAACAATCAGCTTCAATTCCTAAAGTAAAAAGCTATGCCCACTCCATTACTTTGCCCTACCACCAAAAGTGAAATACGGCGAGGGCGGGCCCAGTTTAAGCAGCTCATAGCTGAGCTCTTTGCCTGGGTTTGAGCATTCCGCACTCACCAATCCCTCTGCTCAGTACCTAGCCAGAAAACCTCTACTTTTTAACAAGTCATTATGTAAAAATTGTTAGTTGAAGCAGCCAAGTTGTACTGGCAACAACAATACAGAACGTCAGCATTGGCCAGAGCCCATCTTGGAACTGGTGGACAGAATAAACCTTCAAAAGTACACACATACGGAAGTGAAAGAAGAATCATCAGATCACTCAAAAGGACAGAGATTAGACGGTGAGCCTAGTCCTCAACAGAACAAGTCCGTGGAATGGGGAAAAAAGTTGCTATAAAAAAAGAAGCTTCACGAATCATGCTCTTTATGTCATATGCAGGACTGTTCTTAATGGACAAGAGAAGACGCGAGAGATATCAGACAAAAAAAAAGGAATATTGAAGTCACTCGTCCGCCCAGTGGCAGGCTGCAGCCAAAGGTTTCCACAGAAAGTGCTAATAACACGTTCATTTAAGCCATCAAACAGAAAAGATATGTTATATTAACAAGAAGAAGCTGACATGATATACATCAGCCAATGCATTGTCCTTATCTATTCACAAATTTCAAACAAAAATGTAAATTAATTAAGATTACATCACAAAAACGAGAATACTGAGATTGGCCGCGCCATTTCACGTCAAGCCACTGCATTTTGCCGCCATTGCATTTTCTCATTATCTGGTCTAGTTGACCCATATAGGTCTTCGGTTCCTGAGAAGAAGGGGCACTACATATTCCATAACAAATTTCAACCAAAAGCCAGAACCAATAATCAAAGCTTCTTATTCAGGACAGCAATTCCATGCTATCCAAAAAATGCAAAATGAGCAATTCAGATTTCCAAAACCAGGACACCGAAATTTAGCATCAAACGGGTACTTTGCACCATATTGACAGCCTCTGTATCGCTTCATCTTAAACCCAAAAAAGTACAGGTTGGGTTGACTTCGGAATAATTGATATATGGAGGAGCATCCATTATCCTCGAGTCAAACGAACAATATACAGAATCTTTTTCCGACAGCTGAATCATTCATTCCAAGTTTCCTCAACGACTTCCGAATTTATTCCTAAATTTGGACCCAACCAGCAATTCCAGCTCAGGCTCCTAAACAGGCCAAAGTTTACCGCGAGAAACAAATTTTGAAAAGATGGGGAATCAGACAACCTACCCCATGTGCAATCTAAATGCAGGAAGAACGCCGACAAGCTACGAACCACTCCAACCGGCGAGAGATTCCCTCTTTAAGGAAACCAAATCCAGCGAAACCCGATTCCAGGAAAGAGAGATCAGAATCAAAGGACCCTGAAGAACAGATTCATAAATCCCTCGATCAAAATCACGCAAAGAAGGAAAAAAAAAAAAAAAAAACGCCACCGGCTTGGGAATCGTCAACCGGAAGAAAACACCAACATCTCTGACCTGGGAAAATGAATCATGGGGTTCAATTATAAATCTATCTCCGAATCTCTCCCGCAATCGCGCTCATCACCTGACGGCGGCAGCAGCCTGGGCTACGGAGGTGGGCCTCGCTCGAGCCTCCCGCCGCCTCCTCGTCCTCCTTCTTCTCCGGTGCTGTAATTGAAGAAAGGCGAGGAGAAAGAGAAACAATGAAGCTTCGATTGGATTTTATAGAGTGGAAAAATTCCCTCCCGGTTTTAGTTTTATTTCATTATTTATTATTATTATTATTATTTATGATAGTATAGTCCGAGTTGTGGATAATTATTGGACCTTCTTTTTTTTCTTTTTGATTTTTTTTGATAGGCTGACCCACGCGTAATAATTGCACATGACAATCATTTTTTTGGATTAAAATTAATAGGGGCATTGTACAAAGAAAAATCGAAATTTAGTCAAGATCGGCCGAAAGAATAACCAAGACGGTCCATTATTAGGTCGGAAGTCGGCGAAAGGGGGCAAAAGAACAAAAACAAAAGAAAGGGACGTGAGTTTTCTCAATTTATGGTCCATTGGAAGGGCCAATCTAAGCCCGATAAACGCCGTCGTTTTTATTTCGATTACATATGAAATGCATTGTCTAATCATCTTCCGATTTGTTTTTCGTTTTCCATACGTCGATAGAGTCACGTTCTGATTTGATGAAGTGACATAAATGGCTCCTACATCCTGACTTGACGCGCGAATTGTGATCATCGGACTTTTAATTTATTCGATGTGACTTTTGGACATTAATTAAGTACATAAAACGGATTCAATATGGTCCTCGAATTTCATAAAACGTCCAATGCTAGAGGGGCAATAATAATTATTTTCGTTTTCAAAGAATACGTCGCATATTAGGTTAAAGTTTGAAGAACACGTTACATGTTGGGTTAAAATTTATGAATTATTTATGTCATTATCCTTCTTAGGTTTATAGCCTAGAGATCTTTCAAATTTTCAACCTATCGAGGATTGAGGGATGACGGTGAGATAAGGAGCTTAGCCAAGAGGGTCAGCACCGTGAAACTTTATGCCTTGGAAACTACATTTTCCCTAATCGCGTGATTATCCTTTTTCTTGGACCAAAATTGATCAAGACAAAAATTTGGTGGGGGCACGCCCTTCTCTGTCGTCTGGAATTTTGCTCCTTCTCCCGCAGCCACTTCTTCTTCTCGCCGCCACCGTAGAACTGACGGGAGGGGACGTATCCACCGTCCTTTATGGGATTCTCTGTTTACTCCGGTGCCGATAGATCTGTGCAGGAGTTGATAGGCGGCGAAAAATCGTTCCTAAAAAAGATGTCGATAGTTATCTGATTTCCTAATCATCTGTTGGCAATTTGCCAATACTTATATGAAAATATTGGATCTTTATTTACAGTACATGTTATTAACTCTTCTTTGGATTTTACTAACAATTATATGTCTATATAAATTAATCGACTTCGATAAGAGCTTGTCGATATTTATTTTAGCGACTTGCCAACTTTACGGTCGGATTAAATTACTTAATAATTTTTTTGATATGTGCAAATAATATCCAGTTTATTCTAAGCTTTTATAAATTTTACACAAAAGTCAATAAGCTGGTCAATGTTCATCTGCAAACTAACAGGCCAAAAAAAAAAGTTGGGAATTTCATAAATGTGTTGATAAATTACCAATAAGTTCCTTGGAAAAAAGAAAAGTAATCAATCATTTCTTTATCATCAGTTCTTTTAATAATTTTACTGGCACTCGTTGAAATTCACAGGTTGGAACAATAGCGTTCTGCAACACAAGAGGATTGATGAGGAGAACCCTGAGACGGTTCTCAATGTTGCCAAACTGGTAAAGGTTGAAATCTGATGTCTGCAGAATTTCTCAAACTCGCTAAGAGATCTCGATTTTTCCAGTCGAACAAGCTTCTTTACAAGATAAAGGTTTCATGTTCATCCTTATGTACAGAGATTCGAATTTGATGGATTAGCATGAACACTCAATCCTAGAAGCAACCACGTTACTCTGCATCCCGGCCATCTCTTGCTCCTCGATTTTGCAGCTCCTCTCGAGCTGCTTTGACTCCTCTGCGCTTGGTATCCCCGAGCAATCTCCCTGCACATCATCGGCAAATGTCACCCTCTTCTTCTTTCTCCCCCCTTTCCTCCCGTCTGCACACAAGCACAAACGCCGCTTCAAGAACCGTGTGACGAGCGTTAAGATATGAAACAAGATCCGCGCCGTTCTCTCCAACAAAACTTTGTCGAGAATCGTGCGCTATTTGACATCGCAGAGAGAGCCTACGAAGCAAATTCTCTATTTTTCCGGAGAGAGGGGTGAGTCAAGAACAAGAACCTGAAGATAGCAAGCAAGAGCGAGGTACTTTCACTTGCTGACGCTGAGTGATGTCACGCGCGGGAGGAGGAGGCACTCTCTTTCTAGACAAAGAGAGAAGGAGGACAATGCTCGAAACCAGCATGGCAGAGACCAAAACCAGATTACCTGCACGATTCATCGGAAGAACCAGTGATGAATTACGATTGCGGGGTGTTCTTCGTACTTCGAAGTCGGCGTGCGTTCGTGCTGAGAACTCAGAAGGGCATGCAGAAGATCAGTCAGAGACAGGTAAACTCATAAGCTACCACCAATTGTTGCCGTCGGTGGATTTTAAGGGCACCGATCGAAATCCAAGTACTTGGTGCGTGGAAGTTTAGAGCTTTATGATGACGAGATGGGTGGCGAAGAAATTGGATGGAGTGTAGTGTACAAGGGGATGCTGGAAGAAAGGGCGCGAGGGTCAGGACTCTTTCATCTAGGTTTTCCCATCCCGGTTTTTGGCTTCGTCAGACTGAGAAGACGCCGAAGGGAGCAGTCTCTTTTGTTCAGTCTCTGTTCTTTTGTGGAAGATTTCAGAGACCTCGAAGCAGTTTCTCTTGGTGGGTCGCTGGTTTCTAGTCCTCTTGGTTGGCGTGGTGGCGGCGTTTGGTGGTGCCCCGCACGGCATGCGGGAATTGGAACTTTCGAGGTCAACGGTTAAAACCTGCTTGGCATTTTAGTGGGCGGAGTTGGGTCAAATTGGAGGGGTTTTGATCATGTCATGCAGCATACGCGACGATCTTGTTGTCCTCCTTTGATTTTGTCGGGAGTGAAGGATAATATGCTGTCGGCGATGAAACAGGGATCGGGAATCCTGTCGATCCGCTCATGAATTGCTTCCCGATTTAGCCTACATCTATAGTCACTTTCCTGTAGTTGACCAAATCGAGGTGATTATGATGAAAATCAGAGGCAATGGCCATTTCCAAGGAGAGCTGTTCCATAAGCGTGATTATGGTGTGCCGACTAGCGCACACCAATTCTCGCACGAAACTAAAGACTCGCATTCATTCTGTGGATAACGTCATGGACTAATTTTGGGAGTTCTGAAGCTCTAAAAATAGTTATATGCTGGAATTGAACCAAATAACTTTAACGTTACTCTTTTTTTTTTCCTTTCTATAAATTGGTGGATATGACATTAAATAGGGGCGATCACCATGGTCGTGTTGAGATGGACTGTCAAGATTAACAATAGTAACATTGACGATATTGTTGTTGTTAACATGATAAGATACGCACAGTAGTCTTTTCTAATTTGGTCAATACCAAAAATAGAAGGTGACCCATAAATTACAAAATCATCCAACTGCTCCCTTCCATGCATCTTCGATCTTCCATTAATTTCGCAGAAAATGACTTCAGTTGCATGCAGATATTCGTGTGCAACTTATAATAATGACTTCAGCTGTTTGGTCATTATATCTCCCTAGCCTTCACAACGTCGCCAGTCATCACCCTTCCTTCAGCGTGCAGATGAGCGAGGTGTAAAGCCGAGCGGTACATCATCTTAACATGGAGCTTTGATGGATCTTCTTTACATGCTCCTCCCACTTCAACCCGATCGCCGGAGATATTTCATCAGCTGCTCTACTATGAAATGCCGAACACAGATATGGACGGACGTTCTAACATATAGAGTTGGTGTCATGCAGCCAGTATCCAAGGTCTGGAAGATGGAAAGAACTAAAATTGACGCTACGGGCATCACTACGAAACAAATAGAGAAGGGCAAGGGACGTTGCTATCCGCTTGCTTGGGGCGTGGAGAAGGCTCGAGTTTCTTTTCCATATAAGACACCGTCTAGGCCCCTTCGCACGCCCAGAAAGGACAGTTACAGGTCGAATTTTAAAAGAACCAACCAATGAAGCTGACAAAACAGGAGCGCAGAACCAGACCGGCGAAGCAGAAATTCAAAGGTGCTTCAGATTCCCCTCGACGTCGGGCAAAACCTTATCCTCACCATAGATTTTTCTGTCCTTCGGTTGGGTCACAACCAATTCTCGCATTTTACTGGCTTCACGAAAGACTTGGGACTCAACTGATGTAGCAAATTTTCAATTAGTCCACTGTAGCGTACTAAACGGCGAATGATGATAAAGGTCATCTACAGCTGCAGGAAAGATACCACGTACTACATAAAGGCAAACTTCCTCCAGTCAGCATCCTATTGTCACAAAAACTCCGCAAACCTCAATATGAACAAAGCTGATAACAAAATAAATATAACCTTCAGGAAGGTGAAACACTTTATTATACTGCTACAACAACCAGCAATACTGAAGAGGACAAGCAGGCAAACTCCTCTCGGTATCGGCACAACCAAGTAGATGACCAAAGTTTTAGAGAAAGGAGGTAAGACGTTTGAACTAAGTAGTGAGGATGGGAGGCATGTAGTCAGATTTGGCGCCAAGAACTCGAGCTTTTGTGTCAGGGAAGTGCTCAAATCCTGGCAGTTCAGTGATGACTCCGTCACTGGCAACCCCGATAGGATAGCGAAGCAGGTGACCGGGCAAGTCGCGCTCGAGTGTCTCGCTCGAGTAAAGATCCCAATACTTGTCGGCAATCTGATTCACCTTCCTGATAGATTCCTCACCTTCAGGCTGGAGGAATGAGTCATCAAGCATTCCCAGGTGCTCATACCACAAAGCCATGCGGAAGCCATGGATTTGTCCACGTGCTGGCTCTCTTGTGGCCAGATGATGGGGCTGGTAAGCTCCCATTGCAATCTCTGAGTCTCTGGCGCCATCCATTGATCTCTGGTTGATGTTGGCAGATCCAATTATTATGTACTCATCATCAACTGCATAAAGAACATGTCAATACAATCACTCCGCAAATGAAAGCTAGATAGAGAAAAGGAGGTAAGACATCAATCAAAGTAGAAATAATACTCCAGGGATACAAAGGGCAAGTAAATAACATGGGTAGTAGGATTTCACCTGTATGACCACACCCCATATTGCTTCAACTCTTATAATCTTTTCTATACTGAGAATACTCGAACATGAAAACGTAAAATGAAGAGAACTTGATTAACAAACAAGTAGATGGACAAACACTCACCGATCATCATCTTGGCATGAACATAGATCATGAATCGCCTTGCTTCCTGGGCTCTCATATAATCTGAATCAGGTTCAGGCTTCTCTGAGGGCTCATATTCTCCACTCCTCTTGACCTCCCGATTTCCGAGACAGAAGAATGTCAAATAATTTCGAGGGTCCTCATCAATCCCCTTTGCTTGAAGAGCTTGGATAACATCCTTGTACATCATTTCCATCGTCCTCTTCTGCCAATCTAATATTGCCTGCACCGATCCACTCTCTGGAATGCCCTCAGGCCACATCGGAACTACAACATAGACACTGAACCTCTCTCCAGCTTCAATCTTACTAACAATTTTAAGTGAAAGCTCCTTGGGGATAAGATGCAAGGCATTAATATCTTCAGGCTTTATACCATCGGCAGACCAATCAAAAGAGCTTCCAAGAAAATACTGATTCTCAATATAAATGAAATTTTTGGCACGCCGGATTGCATGTATATAAGCATCCTGAATGCTTCGATCGATGATATTATCCTTCCCACTGACAAGCCCAGCTCTAGCAGCATCTTCAGGAGTCTCAGGAAAGCCAAAAGCAGCTCCACCATCTATCGATCTGAATAATTGGACATGCCATCTTTCAGGGTCATCAGGGAACATAACAGGAGAAGGGGGAATAATAACATCATCAAGCTCCCTTAGCTGAAGAAGCAGATCCTTGCCACCCTGCTTTCTCCATCGCTGCTCAAAATTGTATAACACATCCCAAGCAATGGGTCCTTCAAGCCGTGAGTGAATATCATGCCAAGGTTCCCGAGGACCACCCTTGGTAATCGAAGCACCCGCAAAGTTTGGCTGGTGGAAATCATCATGATGAGCTGTGTCCAATGTCCTGAACAGAGAGTGGAATGGAGTGTCATATCTCCCATCACAGAGATCAATACCACCTACAAAGCTCACAATCCTTCTCCTCTGTGACCCCCCGCTAGGCATCTCACTGTCCACCACAACAATCTTCTGGTGATGAGTGAACATGGTGGAAATTTGTAGATCTTGAACAATGCTTCCACCATCATCAGGATTACGAGGGCACAGGACACAGTGCACCTCAGTATCATGGAAGAAATGTTCAGTCTCTTCATCATGAGTGGCCATCAGTCCATCCTTTTTCAACAAACCTACAGAAGTCCTATCATCCCAGACAAGCATCAGCACCCTGACACCTTCACTTGCCTTCTTTTTTAGCAGCTCCCCAATAGTGATGTCTCCCCCAGGCTTTGGCCTCCTTGAATCCCTGACAAGAGAGATCTCAGTATACACTGACCAACCTGTAATGTAGATCAAGTGCTTTGCATTGCTAATTGCATCAAAGATATCCTCCCAACATCTGTGAGGCTCATAATACTTGCCTCCGGCAAGAGGGATTTTTGGAACGAACTTGTCCGGAATGTGAGCATCCTGGTAAAGAGATACTTTACATCCTTGTCTCTGAGAGAAGAATGTATAAGGAACTCCAGGAAATTTCGCACTTCTAATACCCCTGCCGTAGATGCGGTCTTTGCTGATATCAAAGTACTGCAGCTTCACATGGATCTTCGAACCTATAGGATTTCTATCTTTATCCATGATTTCAACCCATCTATCCAGCTCTTCCCCGTCCAACAACTCATCAACAGGTACATAGGCTCTTCCAATCAATGTTGCACCAATAGGGTTGTCATCCTTGATGGTAAATACAACATCTGAGGCCATGTGGGCACAATAGATGTGGAAGGACTCATACCAGCGTGGGTTAGAAGGTTCCTTTTCGATTATTCTTGTCCTTCCAACTCTAGCCTTTCCTAAATCAATTGTTGCATACAGTTTATTCACGCCCTTGCCTATGCCAACGGTTTCCTCAATATTTGCCATAATCTGCAACGGAAATGAAATTTAGCAAACTTCCATGATTGAAGATAATTATATCAGCCCAAACAAAGATCCCATCAGTAGTGATGTCTGAGAAAGATGCACGTGCATAAGCTTAAACTGTGCAGCAATGATAGTCAATGATATGCCTCTTCATATAAGATGTTCTCTCATCTGGTCTACTAATTAGGTCAATTGACATGACACATGTTTAATCAACCACTGTGAAGAATTTAATATCATAAATAGATTTACCGCATCTAGCTCAGCAGTCTCTCCCAATCATCAATCTTAATCACATATCCCTAAACATTAATGTATGAGACCACGCACGTCAACAACATCAAGTGATTCCCGGACCAATCCTCAAGTCCCTCTCATTGTTTTGTCTTTGCCTTCCTTTAAAATAAGCTATTCACATGTCATCGAAATAACATGGGTTGATATTAGTCAGGGCACAAGATCACTTAACTCAAGGGCCCCAGAGACAAGATTATCCCTAAAAGGATGAGAGATACCATAATTAACACGAAAGAGAGATCGCTAATATGTAGTGATCTACGCACGAGGAAAAAAGTCCGAAAGAGATCCTAAGTGATATCACAAATGTGAGCCTATCTCCACAACTATCATCGTGAAACCACTCTCTTTTTTCAACACCGTGATTATAAAAGAACTACGGTTCTCACTATCAGCTAAAGCATCTCCGATCGAGCTAGAAACACATCGCAACGCCTCCTTAAGCCTAGTGATTGACAGAATCGAACGATCAACGACGATCCATGGAGATCGTACCTTGCGAAAGAACTTGGGAGCGCCGCCGTGGTGAAGCTTATCCACTTCATAGATCGTGGCGTGGAGAGTCCCGTGCAGCAGTATCTGCGCCATTTCCTCACCTGCGCACGAAGGCAAAACCGGATCACAAAACAAAGACCGCGAACCAACTCCAAAACTCTGCACGATCAGGAACGCCGGCAGAGATCTCGAAGAGCAACGGCGACGGGAGAAGGCGACGGTGGACGGCGAAGGGAGTGTGGGAGGGAGGGAGTGTGGTTGGGAGAGGCGGAGAGTGTGAAGCGGGGAAACGAAGCGTGCGCGTCAGGGGGGGAATGGAGACAAGCTCTGATCCGATCCGATCCACTACTTTTGCTTATATCGATGAGAGTGCCGAGCTGAGATCCGTTCACACGCTCTCTACACGATCAAAAATCACGATCGTCGATGAATACTTTACGTGAAATTGCAATTGGTCCAACGCAGAGAGGACGCGCAGAATGCGAGAAGAGAGAGAGCGAGAGATCGAGAGCGCGCGCGGAGGGAAAGGCAATCCACGGATTCAGCTCATTCCACCAATGAGAGCCCATCGACATCTGTTTGATTTTTGTTTTATTTTTTCTCAACCGTCCGATTATCTAAATCAGACGGCTAGGATTAGACTTGTGCTAAGTCAGGGACCCATTTCCGTCTGAACCGTGGATGCGACCTTTAACTTTTGGGGAAATTATAGATGAAGCCCTTTAGTTTCTGTTATTTCCCTTTTTAGGTTCCTCCTCCTTCTTCTTTTTTGCCCTTTTGGGGCTGACCTTGATTTCGCATTTATGACCATCACCGAGCGGACGTTCCCAACTTTAGAAGAAACGGGAAAATATCGTACGCAACGATTACATTGCTAATGTGATGAGACCGGCCAATCGCGCATTTTCGTGCGCTATGCATGGTGTCCTACTCGACTCTTGAAGGTTGAAAAACGCTGGGCCCCCATGATGCGGCTATCGCATGAAGTACTGTGTCTTTGGAACAACCTAGCTATTGTAGAGTCGTGTCAGATTTGGTGACTTCCGAGAGCACATGGCGAACGGGTGATAATGCAAATTGAAATTGTAACTTTGCACTCCTCGAGATGAGTGGTCAAATATCCTTGTCATTGCGTCGGCCTGAATGGTATATCTATAAGAATCGCCGAGGTGTGGAAGGAATGGTAGATGAATGAGCTTGGTTAAGTTCTTTCAAGTAAAAGACTATTTGTCAAAGATGGCGACGGCCGTATCTCAAAGTCTACGAACTTTTCAACCTGTCTAAGCTCCACCCACTAAAGGTTCTAGATGTAGGACTAACCGAGGAGACCATGTATTCATGGATGGGTCATTATCAATAGGAGGAGGATTTGGCAGCTGCCTAATCCTCCCAAGTTGATGAAATTGCTCCAATCGCTTTATTCTTGCACAAAGAGGAGCTCATTTTTTAATTGTCGTGAATTAGAGACGATGACATCAGTTATAATACTTCTTTCATTATTATTATTTCTTTGTATTACCGAATTATAATATATGAAAATAATTGATTTTCTTGCAATGAGAGGCTTAATGAGTCGAGAGGATCGATAAGTCGGAGCAATTTACATGTTGAAAATGAGCTCCCGACCATCCTTTCCGATCAAAATTCAATGAGATTTTCAGTTTAATCACTCAAAGCATGAATTAAAGGAAAAAATTGACCAAATCACTTGGATAAAAAGGGAAAAACAAAGAATAGAATTTTCGAGATGTTGACGTGGCGCGTGATTAGTGATTCGCTCTGAGTAGGACAAGCCCCAATAAAAAAGAGTTCATTAAAAACAAATATAGAACAAAAAAAAAAAACTTAGCGCGTCTGATAATTGAAGTACGAAATTCAGAGCTGGATTAAATATTGCCCCTTCAGCAATCCTCCAGCAAGGACCAACTCTCCCGTCCTTCCCAAGAGCACGTTCTCCACGAAGTGGTGGACCGCACGTCCCCGCCCCCGCCCCCGCCCAGTGAACGTGGGCGACTTCATTGAAAGCGCCGGCTCAATGTCGGCACGTAACCAATGTAATTTCAAATGTGTCTCTATCGATATTATTCAGGTCGAAAGGCGCTCCTCCCGATACACGAGCATGGCCGTGCAAAGGAAGGTGAAGGTGAGAGGCGTCCCCGACGACCGAGCCCATTTCGACCGTCGACCCCGCGGCGTCCCCGACGGCCGCCGGCTTGATTTAGCGACGAGCGGCGGGATCTGGAAGAATTGAATTGGAGTGGGGAATGGGAATGGATAAAGTCCAGATTGATGGGGCCCAGAAAAAAGAGTAAAAGAATGATATAGGAGAGTCAGGATAAGATATTTTGTCCGGCTCCATTGATGGGGGGGTTTATTTCTGTCGGCAGCACCATGATCGCGCCACGTGAGCTCGAAAGCGAGGTTTATTCGATGGATTTGATGATGGGCCGAGTCGCGGGACCCGGGAGACACGTGGAGCACTCGGCACGTGCGTCCTCGGGCTACTGCAATCCTCACGTGAGCACGGGCAATGCTAGCGTCGCGAGTCGCGATCGTTGATCCGATCCACGGCACCGAATCCTGTGTTCTGCCTTTTTTCTAAAAATAATAATAATAATATTTACCAATTATAACAATATCTACGTGTTTGGCTTAAAGGGGAGCAACGATAAGGCAAGAAGTCACCAAGAACTTTATATTATGATCACTGTAATACATTTATGATAATTCACTCTGCACTTTTATATGAAATATAAGGAACCCCAAATTTCTTTATTTTTCTGTAAATGTTTTGCTATATTAATTTTTTTGGCTAAAATAACGACATTTATTTCCTTCACTAGAGTCACTTGGATGTTATGTTGGCATTATTTGCTTTTTCAGCGTCTATGTAAGTAGGTCATTGACAGTATTCATTAATAATATCTCGACGGATCCTATTTTTGACATTGCGAAAATTTTGAGACTATACATCTCACGGGTGTTGTGCATTGTCTTCGTGGTGCCTTGATATTCACATGGTGGTGCCACACATGTGGTCCAGGCACACGACAACCGCATTTGATGGGCCACGTATATCACTAAATCTTGATCTTATCGAGCTTGATTGTCACAATGCTCTCCTAGCTTTCTCGTCCATAATATAAGTAACTTCATTTGAAAAAAAAAAGGCTAATACTTTTTTCCACTTCATGTTCGATATGATTCTATAACTTTACTAGTCCCACTTTAGCATGCTTTTAGAAGTCAAAAAAATATCGATCACAGTCATGCCCTAAATTTAATTGCGAGGCTTGCTCTTTATCTAAGCTTTTTTCTTATTTTCATTTCCTCCTCCTTTAATCCTATTCTTTTCCTTTCAGGACGACACCTTTTCAAAAACCAAGTTTATTTTGCAGATAGCGAAGTAGCTATTGTCTATATTTTAGTTCATAATAGTGAACTATCACTGTAAGAATAACCCAAGCACAAGCAAGAGCGAAGAAAATTGTGTACCAGTTTTTAATGAATGCATTTCTTTTAACCAAAACTTTATCACAACATTATAACACTATATGATGTGTATTTTAACCTTTGAATTTCATTTTATTCAGGAAATTGAAAGGTGCGAAGGATAAGCATTGCGTTTTTGTTACATAATTATTTGAAATAGAAATCCATTTGGTACCTTCATTTCATGTTTGTATTTGCAGAATAAATTTTAAATCTAGAAATAGGGTTGCAACAGAAATGAGAAGCTTTATGTTTATTAGATACAAATAATAATAATTTTCTCTCTTATGTTTCACTCTCCCTTTGTCTCTCTCTTTTGACTCTCATTTAAACTATCGTCGCCCACCACATGCCGTTGCCGCTACCGTTGCCACCGCCACCTTACGGCCACCACTGGTTGCCTGTTTCTCATTGTTGGTCATCACCTCCCATTGCCCACTGCCTGTCGATGCCACCCCTCGCTAGCCACCGACCGTCACCCCCCATTGCCGCTGCCATTGTCTCTCGCCCTGCCATCACCGCCACCCTTCACCTGCCACAACTTGCCATTTTCATTAGCTGCTGGTCGTCGCCAACCCTTGTCCTTTGCCCCTGCACTCTAGCGGTGGAAAAAGATAGAAATTCTGTATCTTTTTCATATAAAAATCTGTCATAGGAACAAAAATTTTCTTATAATTATTAAATGCGATTCTTTGTTCGTAAAATGTTATAGGGAATAAAAATTTAAAAAATATTTATCGTCAGAAATTTATTTCTAGAATAAAATGATTGTCCTCATGGTCCAATTTATTAGGTTTTCATGTTGTTGGTACACTATCGTTTACTCTTTGCATGTTGGAATCATAAAAGGTGATTAAATTTTTTGACATTAGGAAATAAGTTCGGAACTCGGAAGGAAACGAACATAAAATGAAAAAAGAAGTTTTTTTTTTAGAGGGTGTGGAAAGAGCGGTGCTAGGGTGAAAAATGTCTTTTGAGAGGGGTAAGATTATTTAAAAAAAGAGTTTTCTTATTTATATCAATGATTTTTTTTTCTTTATTAATTCTATCGTTCGTTTAAAGTGACGAATGTGTCAAGCAATATTTAAAATGAAGAAAAGAAGAAGAAGCATCAACCTATCAAAGATTGTTATTGCAATTAAAAAATCTAATGGAAAAGGAATTTCCGACCTGGAAATATTTTACCGTTGCGATAGTCTCACTTTTATCTGTAGTTTTGGAGCGATTTCCTCTCTCTCTTTTTTTTTTTTTGGGGGGGGGGGCAAACAATTCCAAGCTCTCTGAACCTCCATGGTCTCCCAAGAAGCTGGGCCGTCTCCCCTACTTGAGGCCCATCTTCAGACCCAAAAGAAGGCCCAGAATAGAATTCTTCATCTCTTCTTCAACCATGGTCCATGGTGGCGGCATAGCTGAAGCTTCGATCAGCTCTCTCCTTCACCGAACAAAGAAAAATTTCAGGGAAGGAACGAGAAGAGAAAGAAAACATAGCGGGGAAATCATGATTCTCGCAGTTCTCTTTGCTAACTCGGAAGGAAACATTCTCGTCGAAAGGTTTGAGCTCGTTCAGCACCAGTTCCGTCGTTTGATATTTCCAACAGCAAGATTTAGCGCTTCTTGTTTCTTAATCGAAGTTGTCGATGTGTAGCTGTTCCATTGAACTTGATTTGCCTTATTCCCTTCATATGATCGGGCCTGTTGCATGTGCTGCGCTCGATCAGTGTCCCTGTGCGGATCAGTTTGATCGCCCCTTGGATCTGTGGGGGAGTACGCGTTTGCATTTAGACTCGATTAGCTTTGCTCAAGTTTCAATTTCGCATTCTTTTGGGAGGTTTCGATTGTTGGTCGTCTCCGTGGAGGAAGGATAATGACACCGACTGATATGTACGAGGAATTCGTAATGATCGCCTCGTAAATTTCGAGTTTTTTTTCTTTCTAGGGGTTCAGTCAGGTGGCTAGAATACACGAGCATTTGGGACTAAATGGATTTTAGTCGGGCATGGCGGTAGCTATCAAATCCAGTTAGTGACTATTAATTTGAATGCTGAGCACCCTCCAATTTCTTATTCTGCTTAATGATTTTGGTTCTTGAGCAATTCCATTTTACGCTGCCGCTATGGTATTTTCTATTTCGTATCTGCGACATTGTGTGGGTCTGTAACTGAGATTTTCTTCTTGGCTAGGTTCAATGGAGTTCCGGCCGAAGAACGTCTCCATTGGCGATCATTCTTGGTCAAGCTTGGAGCCGAAAACCTTAAAGGTGCCAAAAATGAAGAGCTCCTTGTTGCTTGCCACAAGTATGTGTTGCTCTTTCCCACTATATTCTCCATATCTGGAAGTGCTGTTGAAGGAAGTAAAATTTGGAGCCTCCTTGGTGGAGGGTTTGATAATTTACTCAAAAACTTGGAACCTGACTGCATCAATAGCCACAACTTTATAACTTTTATACTGACCTTAGCTTAAGTCATGTAAAAACCAACTCCGGATGCAATTTAAAAGAAGTGAAAAAGATTCAGCTCAAGCCACTAAAGCTATGATTGGTTTTGCTTTGCTGCTCACTCAATCTGATGTATATTCAATGGGTTTGTATCAGCTTGCAATGTCTACCATTTACGGTCCTCACTCTTAATCATTCAATGTCCTGTATTTCCCTCTTGATTTATTTCTTATAGACTTTCCTATGTTCCACCATCTCTTGGGATCTCTTTAGCCACTGCGAAATCAAATAAAGCCTTATCTGTACTCAACATAACATTTTATATTAATCAAAGGTCAAATGAACAAAGCTTCCTCGACCTTTTACTTCGTGGAAATAAGAATATCTTTTGGCTTTTTGAGGCAAAATTTGTTAAAAAGAAGTTGGGCTTTGAGTCTGCTGTCAGGTGCATGATGCAATATCTGACTTCTCTATTTTGATTGATTTGTTCACTTTTCAATAGGTCTGTATATATCGTATACACAGTGCTTGGGGATGTCAGCATCTATGTTGTGGGCAAGGATGAATATGATGAACTAGCCTGTAAGTATCTTTTATTAAAAATTTCAACTCAACTGCAGTAACTATCTGAGAAAGAAAGAAGGCTCTCTCAAATCAAGACACTGGGGATCTGGTTCTGCATTTAACTTTTTCTTCAATAAATCGTGTTCACATTCATCTGAGCGGCAAGTTCTGACTTGCATCGTTAGGATGAGCTTGTGAAAAGAATAGCTCTTTAGTTGTATAATGGATACAATACATGTCCTAAGTTGGTTGTCAATGAACATTTCCAAAGGTCATGCTGGGGGAATTTCTTTAGAGATATGTCACTATAGCGACCCTTTGAGAACTCTACTGGAAGTACCTCCTCCTTAAAATGTCATTGGGGCATCTTTGTCGTTTTCGCCATAAGATGACAGAAGAGTGTAGTGATATCGTTTTGAATTATCTTGGTCTGATTTTTGCTTCTCATGTTGCTTTGCAGTGTCAGAAGTGATCTTCGTTATAACATCAGCTGTTAAAGATGTATGTGGGAAGCCTCCAACTGAGCGCCTTTTCCTCGATAAGTATGGAAAGATATGTTTATGCCTGGATGAAATAGTTTGGAAGGTGAGAAGGATCTTTGTTATAAACGAAGAGAAACCTGAAAACTACAGGATTGTTGGTGCTTCATTATGTTGGCAAATAAGTTCAGATAACCATAAGTGCAACTGAACAGTTCTCCTGCAACTTAATTATGGAGCCAAATGATTCTTGGAAGTCAAAGTAGGACATTTGCTTTCCTGTCCGTCTCATAGAACATGGACGGAATATCGTTGTTAGACATGGGACATTGACTTGCAATGTTCAATACTCATTTGGCAAGGCTCAGTAGTTTTAAGGAAAGCTATTCCCCTAAAGTGATATAGTCTAGCATCACCTGAGAAAAATCGTTTTAGTCTTGCATTAGATTTGACATGTGGATGTTCTCATGCTTTCTCTTGTTTAGATTTTTTTTTTTGAGGTAGTATCTATTACCGGGCAGGACTAAACAGAACTGAATATCAGTTTATGTCTGGCGGTTAGGTTGCATGCGTTCTGCTTTACATATGAGTAGTACTTATTGATTGCTTTCTCATCTGCATCTTTCCTTATGTTTTGAAGGGTTACCTGGAGAACACAGATAAAGAAAGAATCAAAAGGCTAATACGCTTAAAACCTCCAGTGGACTTTTGAGTCGAGTCAATTGCTTCCAATTGATTGATGACACTGAAGTTTCTAACCTATGGATGTTCTCGATGGTGTTACCAGTGTCCCAAAGCGCAGGGATGTCCCTAGAGCGTTTTGGGATCTTGATCGAGCAGTGTTGTGTTGATTCTTCATCTCAGACTATGGTGTTAAGAGTTCAAGTCCTAAGCGATATCTTTCTACTTTCTTGTTGATGTTACTGTTGTAATTCTGTTGGAGAGTAGTGATCTTATAATGTACGGGGAAAAACACCAGGCTTCCAGCCATGACTTTTGTTTCATTTCCCCAAATGGGAAGACTATGTACGACAATGAGCAATGAGGTTTTCCGTCTAATCTTCTGGCCTATATCACTTCTGCTCTCCGTGCTCGAAAGTTCTAACCGACCCAAGATTGAGCATCGGGCCGAAATCCATACTGGCCGTGGGCTTCCGGTGAATTTGCAGTGTGCGTGAGTTTTCAGAAAATCTAGCTTCTGGAATTAGCGGTTCTCTTTTATCGATGTTTTAACCCCATAAAATCCATGGAAATGTCTCTGCTGCTTTCAGATTAGGACCTGAGTGCTTCAAATTGATGATTGATGCGAATGCTTGCTGGCTGATCAGGACTCCATGATCCAGATCCGCATTAGCAAGATACTGTGATTTTGGTTAAGAGCGTCCCATGGGCACTTTTTAAGCATGAAATTAGAATCATTAGGACCTCGCCACCTTGCTTATTGCATGGAGGGCACAAGTTCTTGCAATTTGGCATCTTGTTTGATCTGGGTTCGGCCGGCGTGTGATCGTGTCCCTGCATGGTGACTAGAAACAAAGTGACACATATCCCTTTGTTCTGATACGCAAGCAATGTCTTCCGGGATATGAGCATGGGTGGAATAAGATGATGAACACACGTGCCTGCTTGCTCTGAGCGTCCTCACTCCATCTTTCCTCACAGGATTTGATATTCCGGAGGCGTCTTATGACTCGTTCCCTTAAAATTCCGGAAATACAAGTACCATCTAGTTCATTTTATGTTCGACCTCTCTGTTCGGCAAGCTAAAGCAGTTAAAAAGCTTGAAAAATGATCGAGAGGCGGAGTTTCGTGCTGTGCTTGAGCCTTTTGTCCTTAGCTTTTGGCAATTCCAGGTCCATCATCTCGCAACCCCATGCACTCAAGTCCTTCGAGGTCAATGATACTCGGGTATGAACCATTCAGTACTTAATCTGTCCTTCTTCTCTCTCTCTGATGCATGTATTGTGAACAAGAAGGATCATAAAAAAGAAGCTGCGTGATATGGCAGAATGAAGGGACCTGTACTTATACGGTATCGGTAAGGACGAGCTGCCTTTCGACCAGCTACACCAGAGACCAAATCAGTCTTGCATTTGGAGATGCCTATGGCAATCAGGTACTTAGTTGCAAGCTCTACTGTCTTATCAATTGATTCAAGTAAATAAAAAACCTAGGTTGGGCCAGTTTAACCCGCTGAAGTACTCATTTGGAGTCTATACATCAATGATGTAATCTGCATTACATTAGCATGTTTCGACGATGATGAATGAATGGCGGCTTCTTGTGAATAACCCGGAGCTATCTTGATCAGGTGTATGCACCCAGGCTGGACAATCCATCCGGCAGAGCATTCGAGAGGTGCTCGACGGACACTTACCTGATAAACGGTCCCTGCACGTACCAAATCTGCTATCTCTACCTCTTCAGGGACGGGCGCGATGGTTGGAGACCCAAGCGAGTGACGGTCCAGGCTCATGCGTCCTCCTACTACGCGCAGTCGCAGCCAGTCACCTTCTATTACGGCACCTTCATCCCCGGGGGCGTCTGGTTCGGGTTCAATCGCTGTGCCGGTCACTATGTAGCTCCTTCCTAGAGCTTAGCGAGCCGCCTTGATCACACAACACTCGATCAAGCCTACGTTATGTTGGTTGTGTGGATCTCGTTAGCCTCTCTGTCTACTGTATTATGCTTGTATCTTAAGCCTTCCTCAAGCTTCCTCGCATGATTTCGTGTATTCGTCTACGTTGGCAATCTCGCGTGTTTCAGCTGCAAAAAATGCCATGAAACCGGAAAGTACTGTTCTGAACAGCTTATCAGAAGATGCATCAAAAGAAAGGAGCGAGAAAGAAAACCCGCTGAGTGCATGCACCTTCTCTAGTTGAATGATGTAAGAGGGAAAATGACACTAATGTTTTTTTTTTTAAATTTAGCCTAACATACAAAGAGTTCTTCTCTGAACTTTTAATTTGTTTGTTATTATCCTTTAACTATAAACTAATGTATACTAAATTTCAATTTATTCAATACAATTTTTGAATTATTGATACACATTTAATTTAATCGCTAGATTATATCTTAAACTCGAAGTATTAGCAAACAGATGAAAGGCATTTCAAGAACTCATACGATAGATGAGAATTGATCCCTCCAAGTAGATGATGTAATATTCTCAGGCTATCTACGTAATTGGAATATTGAAAGAAGAATCAATGACCAGTAAAAATTTAAGTTAATGACAATTAAACAAAATTAATATATTATTTGAATCGTGCAAATTATATTTCAAAGTGTTGATGAATGAGGATAAATTTTATGGTAGGATAATATCGGATATTTTCATATAGTCTAAAAATTCGATCGAACTTGTATCAAAAACTCAAAAATTAACATCGAACAAATTAAAATTTTGGAAATGACAAGGTATATTAAATTAAATTCAAGACAATATTGAACAAATTAAAAGTCGAGAGATGACTTTAGATGTTAGATCAAAGTGTGGTGTGAGGTGACTGGTGACCTTTTATGTAATTATCTATAAATAAGAAAACGGATCGATATTTCCATCCATAGGCGGCATGTAAGATTTTATTCTTGATAACCGGTGCCTATCAGTTTCATCAATCCTAGATTACACAATCAATTCATGGATATTCTACCGGACATTAAGGATTTCCCCTCAAATGATGAGTTTACGAAATCACATCAGGCTGTAATTGCCTTTTTATTTTGTTCGTGACCATTTTTTTCTTTCTAATTCTCTCCTTTCATTTCTATGAGGATGATCGGAACAGGAAAGGAAAAGGGCCAAATGCCAGTTCCTAATGGAAACAGATCACAAATTTATGAGCACAAAGTCCCCGTCATCCATATAAGCTTATAATCTCTAAACTCGACATTTGGCACGCCAGATAATTAGAAACGTTCTTCTCCTCATCGCACGAACATTATGTTCAGTCGCATGAATCGCATTGAACGGGCATTAATGGCACCTCGATCGCTCTTTTAAGTGTTGATGTTGACTGAGGAAGAATGCCTTCACCCTTCTTGACTACTTTTCTTATTTGCCATATCTCGTTCTTGACTACTTTTCTTATTTGCCATATCTCGCGTAATTAGTCAGATTTGATTTCAATTTAAGGCTCTGCGAAAAGATGAACGATTTAAAGAAACATGTTTGGAACAATAATTGATCATATCACTTTGAATATATTGCCAAATAAAAGGTACTTTCATTATCAATAACGACTTATGCCTAAACATTTTCATAAATGATGAAAATACATATTCCGTTCGTTCATTTTCGTAAACTATACAAGTGAATTTTCTTAGAAAGGTACATTCCAGAATTTTCGCGAAACCGACGAATTTCGAAACAGAATATCCACGATCTTAGAAAAAGATACGTCCATGGAAAGGTCCGCGCATAACATTTTTCCGCAAGTGAAGATTTAATATTTTTGAGTTTAACATTCCCGGCGCTCCACGTAAATGTAATATGTTCACGGAGACTTTCCATCCCTCCCTTCTACTGAAAGGACGAAAGAGCATTCTTCTGGAGCAAGCGAATGATGCTGTTCCAGGACTCCTCCAAGAGCGTAATACCATTTGATTTGCTTTCTCGAGCCGTTTCATTTTACTCTAATGGTCAACACTATCATAGTGATTTTACACGTCTGAAGATCAAGATCACGACAGATAATCACACATTCAGAAAGCAATCTTCTTTTATTACAATTGCAGTTTGTTTCCGTGAAACCGAGTTAATGATTGACGATGGCCGGATGAAGATCCAGACATACTGCGTTAAACCATCGTCAATGTCGGGTTTTGGATTACTGAAGTTCTTGAAACAAATTCTGATGAAAGATATGCATGAGGATCAATCTTACACCGATCAAAAAGTACCTAAAAAAGATGGGCATGCCTTAATCGTCACATATTAATTATCCATTTGCGGACTTTCGAGAATTCTTGCGAGAATCACTATAATGAGAAAGATGAATTGAAGAGAAGAAACTCATTTCTCTGTCCTTTTGTTCTACTGAAAAAGAAGTTTTTAATATTAGTTATCTTTCCTAATGAGATATGAGCTGGGTAATTAGCTTATCTTATCTGGGCGGCTCGGGGCATAGTTATTCTTGGATAGCTCCAAATTTCCATTAGTAAGAAATAATGAATCGCCCTGGGTTACTGCATTCTCTCTCTCTCACTCTCCTGCTGGATTGAAATGCATAAGTTCGATTCCTCCCCACTTTGGTACTTCTACACATGGAAACCGAAGATTACACTCCCGAATCGACAACTTTTTACCTTATAAGGGCAAGCACGATCTACTGTAAATCAACCTCTCGCATGGCAGGCAGCAGTCACTCCTCTAACAGTTCATCTTTGCTTCTTTTGCCTTGCAATTTGCTTCTTCCCAGCGGAAGTACCCATGGTAGACACCCCAAGATGAGCCGCAAATGAAATGTTATCTTGGGTATTCCTATCAAGCCTGACACGATTTGTGTGTGTGCGTGTGTGCAGGGTTTCTCGATTTCTGTATGTTCCTCAGTCCTGATCGCTGCACTGTTCTTGACAAGTGAAATCGAGGTCGGGGCGGCCAACAAAAGATTCAGCGTTTCCGACTACGGAGCAGTTGGGGATGGGCAAAACGATGATTCCTCGGTATAACTTTTCACTTATACATTTACCTTAGACTTTTTTCACGATCAGGTGACGACCCCGAGTAGCTCTTCGTGTAGTTCCATGTCTATAGCTCATGCAGAAGATTTCCTCTGTGACTCAAGAAGAAAAGATTACATTCCACACTACTCTCATGATTTCCTGTTGAAATATACGTAGGCATTTAAAAAGGCATGGAATGATGCGTGCAATGCCAAGGCAGGGGCATCAACCATCAGCATTCCACGAGGAAAGACATTTCATCTGAATCCTATGATTTTTCAAGGCCCTTGCAACTCTTCTATCAATCTCATGGTAAGTATGAAAATGAAAATAAAAGACAACATCTCTCTTTCGTCTTGCCTTACTTTGTCCATCTAGTGACCTATCAAACGCTTTTTGAGCATATAAAGGATTTAGCATAGTTTTTTTTTTAGCCGAATGTCAAGATTTGAAATTTCTAAATTATCATTTTTAAGATAAAATACCGATACAAATGGTGATTTTTTTCCTTTATAGATGAAACAAAGTCCCAATTTGGTGAGATTCACATTTAATGAACTTACACATTCGGATCTAATAGAATTTTGTGATTTCCGAATTCCTCCTTCGACGGAATTGCAGGTGTTGGGGAAGATTATAGCACCAAAAGATCCAAGTGCATGGAAGGGCCTCGATCCATCGAAATGGTTGACTTTCGAGAGCCTAAATGGGCTCAACATAAGTGGGCCTGGCTTGTTTGATGGATACGGTGATGGTTGGTGGAACATTTCCTGCAAATTGAACCCCAAGCCTGTAACGAAAGATCGCCCTTTTTCTTTTTTTCTTTTTGGCAGATTTTGATTAGGAATCGAACGCTCGTATTTCCAATTTCCGATTTGTGATGCTGCTTCGTTCGTAGTTCTCACCCTTCTTTCTCTTGTTTGATTTCTGTGGCGACCAGGGATGCAATAAGCTCGCGCCCACGGTAAGTCGTGCGCCGTATTCCTGATATTTTATCTTCCAATGAGAGCGGTAAATAAAAAAAAAAAGAGACGTAATTAAATATGTATATGTAAATTAAGTCAATCTTTCCATATGACATTGCATACGGTAGCTGTCCATGTCTTCCTCCGGTTCAAGTTGACAAGTTGAGTCTCAATCCAACTTCAAAATGGCCAGATTCATGGCCCCAGTTACTGTGATGAGCACCAATCTCTTGCCTAGGCTAGGAAGAGTCCTAACTCATCGTCACAAATTCTGCCACTGTTCTACTCTTTTGGAGACTCAGCTGACTTCTCACAAATTTTTCCTCGTAGATTTGTTAGCAATAGTCGTGCAGGATGATCTCATGTACAGTGGATTAGGGTAAATCGCACACTGTAAGGATAAATCGAATATTAGGCAACAAAAGCTTATGTCTGGTACCTGAATGCCCTGGATTACTGCAGATGCTGAGTTTCTACGGCTGCAAAGGGGTATATTTGCAAAGGGTGAACTTCAAGAACAGTCCTCAGGTACATATAACTCTTTCTGGAAGCAGCGACGTTCATCTCAAATTGTTGACCATATCTGCGCCCGAATGGAGCCCCAACACCGATGGAATCCACATTCAACAGTCTAATGCCGTCTCCGTTCAGTCTTCCGTCATAGGCACCGGTGATGCATCGCTTTCTCTTTTGAGACTATCTTTCCGTGTTTTATTTGTTGCTTGATGTTTGCTTTTTGGGAGATAATCAGTCCCATTAGATCGAGAATTTCAGATATTGTAACTCCTTTTCCCTAATTCTTTCAGTTGAACTGAAGGACGTGTTCCGTTTACGAAAATGATTTTAATAGTTCAATGCCTTCTGGTGTTTGATCTACAGGTGACGATTGCATCTCGATAGGTGACCAGACCTCGAATATCAATATCACCTATATAGATTGTGGACCTGGTCACGGCATAAGGTAAACGCACCTTTACTCTACAAAAACCAGACATCTCATAGGTGATAAACGGTGCCAAACACGGTAAAAGAATGCGATGTAATTGTTATATTCTTGCAGCAAGTTTTAAGCTGTGAAAGTGCATTAATCTACGTGCTTTTGGTGCAATTTTGTTGGGGACAGCATTGGAAGCTTGGGAAGGAGTGGAAATCAAGTAAGTGTAAACAACATCAACGTGAAGAAGATTAAGTTTCATGGGTCAACCAATGGAGCAAGAATTAAAACTTGGCAGGCACGTCCAAGTTCGTAGATAGATTCATTTATCTGTGCGATGGTTTCTAATTTGACATGTAGAATAAATGAGTTTTGAGCAAACTGACAAAGGAAAATTTGTGGACTTACAGGTGGGAAGAGGCCGAGTTAGCCATGTTACTTTCGCGGATCTCAACTTCACCAAAGTGCAAAACCCCATCATCATTGACCAGTACTACTGCGACACTCCGAATGGTTGTCCTGGAACGGTAAGACTAAGACAGATGATGAACAATCCTTAAATGATCGACATTGATTTGGCTGGTTAATGTCTTACACATCACGATCACGAGGATTATATGTACCCTCTTTCTGATCATCTGCTAAATTGAACTTGATAATCTGTGAACTTGTTGGCAGAAAACCGGGGTTCAGATAAGCGATGTGCACTATCAAAACGCAATGGGGACGTCAAGCACAAAAGTGGCCATCAACCTAAATTGCAGCCACAACTTCCCATGCACCAACATCAACTTGGACACCGTCAACCTGGACTCTGCGATCAAAGGAGAGGAACTCATTTCTAGCTGCAACAGTGCCTTTGGAACCGCGAAAGGAATCGTCAAGCCCAAGTCTTGTCTTCAATGATTATGAAAAAAAGAAAACCGCAGCTGATTAATAACCCAGTAGATCGAGCATATCCAGAAAGTGTATCGAATTGAAAAGAACCAGAAATAGATTTGCAAACGTCAGCACTGACTGACCAGTGTGTATAGGTGATCATCACCCATCACCACAAATATGAAAGGTGAACTTCCACCAATGAATAAAATGAACACTTCATTTATTTGCTCATTCAATAGAGCCCGTCCCCGCAATATGATCATAGGATTACTTTTCACGCTTCATGAAGTTAAATTTACACGATGAAGTATGAATAGATTAAGTAGAGGTGATCGATTCCCCTAGCGGTTTGGTTCCCCGCCCTCGAAACTGGACTAATTGGTCTTGGGACCAGATTGATAGATCCGGTCCGGTTCTTGGGCGGTCCAATGGGACCAAAATTCAAACAAAAATTGAATCTATATATATATATAGAGAGAGAGAGAGAGAGAGAGAGAGAGAGAGAGAGAGAGAGAGAGAGAGAGAGAGAGAGAGGACACCAATTCGGGTGTAGGGTAAGAGGAATTAAAAAAAAGGTTGGGTAAGAGGAAAACTAAATATTAAAAATTTATGTATAATTTAATTGGTCCGGTTCGAATGATCCGGTCTAGTCTCGTCCTCCCAGCAACTAGACTACCTGGATATCGATTTCATTTTTAGGAACCGAGGATTGGACCAATATTTTAAGAACCGGATTAACTCGGCCGGTCCAGTCCAAGCAGTTCTTGGTCGATCGGTCCGACGTGTTGAGCCCTAAGGTTGATAGTATCCAGAAAAGGGAGGACTCACATGGCAACACACTATAAGAAGAATGCCAGTTGAGGGAAGGCTGAGTCAATACAAGACCCGAAACTCATGGAAAAGTCGACGTTGCTTGTTTGCTTTGTTTTTTTACTCGTTATCAAACGGTGGACATTTCTTTATGTTCAAAATTTGGCAAGAATCACGATTTTAACATCAACAATAGTTTTCGGTTTAATATGTAAGAGTGTATGTGCGTGAAGGATGGACAAGGGATAAGGTAGATAATTCAAGGATAAAAGTTATGAGATGAAGGAAAAATGGTTTCATTAGTTGAACAGACTATAGTTGATGGAAGAGTATTTGTGGAGAAGCTAATGATGTGGAGTTATGAGCTCAGCTCCCCACTGCACACGAGATCAATATCATTTTGTCAATGTTCTAAATGCGAGTGATCCAGGCGGTGGATGGAAGCCACACCTCAAGACAGCGTATCATGTCAATGGGCGATTCAAGACTTGGTAAACCCTTCAGTCGAAGGAATTGAAATTTTAAATAGGGAGCCACTGCCGATCATAGTGCGGTATGAGCTTGATTGGCGGACAGTGGATAGTTACAATGAAACACCGATCTTATAATGCATTTGAGAAAGAAGATCGATTCTAATATTTTCATAAACCCTTCAGTTGAAGGAATTGAAATTTTGAATCTGGAGCCACTGCCGATCATAGTGCGGTATGAGCATGACTGGCAGACAATGGATATGGGAAGCGGATAGTTACAGTGAAACATTGATCTTATATTGCATTTGAGAAAGAAGATCAATCTTAATATTTTCATAAAACTTCATGAATTAGTATGCTCTATTGATGTTTTAAGTTTTAACTAATCATAAAAAGCATCTCGGACCCTTGAACTTGAATTCGTAATGTTCATACAGCCTTCTTTGGATTGGAAAGCTCATTCACAACACTGTTGATGATCCATAATATCATCCATGAAACAGTGAGCCGCAAGGTAACCCTTCTCTTACTAACCAAAAGAACAGGACATGCGTCCAATTTTGATCTTGATGCTTGATAAATTAACGAGGGCAACAACTGTAACGACTTCCTTTTCCAAGCAATCGCAAATCTTTCAAATGCCATAAAGGAAGCTTCAAATTATCTCAACATTGATTTGAACACGCTTTAGATATGCTCGATCACTAACTAGGTTATCAACCAACAGGTGGCTTTTTTCTTATGATGATTGGAGGCAAGCCTTGGGCTCGACGTTTCCTACAGTGGTTCCAAAGGCATTGTTGCAGCTAGAAATGGTTTCCTCTCCTTGGATCGCAGAGTCCAGTTTGATGGTGTCCAAGTAGATGTTGGTGCATGGAACGTTCTCGCTGCAGTTTAGGTTGATGGCCACTTCCGTGCTTGACGTCCCGAATGCCATTTTGTAATGCACGTCGCTTATTTTTACTCCAGTTTTCTGTATCCACACGTTGACAGATGATTAAGTTCAATGGAGGAAGCTAAATTCGGAAGCGATGGCAAATGTTGTCCGTGATCAACATTAATCATCTAAGGATTATTCATTATCCGGCTACGTCTTACCGTCCTGGGACAACCGCCCGAAACATGGTCGCAGTAGTGCTGGTCGATGATGATGGGGTTTTTCACTGCAGTGAAGGTGAGATTGGAGAAAAAGACTCGGCTAACTCCGCCTTTTCCCACCTGTCAATTTCGTGAACGTTACTTCACATTTTCACTCCAACATTTATTTCTTCTAAATGTCAAATCAGGAGCCATCACGCAGATAAACGATTGTATAGACAAACTCGGATATACCTGCCAAGTTTTGATTCTAGCTCCATTCGTTGAATTATGAAAGTCAATGTTGTTCACGTAAATGTCGCTCACATTTACTTCGACACCATCCTTTCCCAAGCTTCCAATGCTGTCACCGAAAAAATTGGATCAAAGGCATGAGCATTAATACACTTTCAAAGCTCACAATTTGCCGCAAACCCATGATAATTGGATCGCAGTTTTTGACCGTGTTCGGCGCCATCTTTCACGTATGAGTCTATATTATTTGATGGATAGGTTTCGTATAGTAAATGGTGTATTTACCTTACGCCATGACCAGGTCCACACTTGATGTCAGTGACAGTGATGTTCGAGGTCCGGTCGCTGATCGAGACGCAATCGTCGCCTGTTGATGCAACACACCATAAGGCGATAAAACGTTACATTCGTTTCCAAATTCCCAACATGTTCTTTAAAACAACTATGAGAGAAGAGAAATGAACTGGGTGATAATTGGACTGATTCTCTCCCCAAAGCAAACATCAAGCAACAAAAGAAAACACACGAAGATAGTCTCAAGAGGAAAGCAATGCATTACCGGTGCCTATGATTGAATTACTAAGGGAGACACCATCAGAATCCCCAATGTGGACTCCGTCGGTGTTGGGGCTCCATTCAGGTGCAGAAACGTTCAAGAACTTCAGTGTAACGTCGCTGCATCCAGAAACAACTAAATGCATCTGAGGACTGTTCTTGAAGTTCACATTTTGCATATATACTCCATTGCAGTTGCTGATATGTAGCGTCTGCAATAATCCATGGGATTCAAGTACCAGAAGTTAGCTTTTTGGAAAGTGCCAATGCTTTTAAAGTAATAATGACGAAACATTCCTCATTTACAGTTTTGGTTAACAAAAGCTGGTTGAGAAAACTATTGCTCCATAATATCTAGTTCGTCCTTACAATTTCAACTTCTAAACAAGAGATCATCCTGAACGATTAAAAGTTTGCGAAAAATCAGCTGAATTTCCAAGAGTAGAATAGCGGCAGAGTCGGTGACAATGGTATTGAAACTTTTCCTAGCCTAGGTAAGACATTGTTGCTCGTCACAGTAATTGTATTTGGGGAATTGAATCTGGCCATTCCCCAGATTGAAGTAGTATCAAGACTCAATTTGTCAGCTCGAGCTAGAGGAAGACAGAAGCAGCCACATCATGCAATTTTACTTGACAAAACTGGCTTAATCTATATATACATATCAATTTGCATCCCTTTTTCTTGAAATGAATTATTGTAAGACCTTAACTATCTATAACAATTGAAGAGAAAGTATAATGACTATTGCGCGAGACTTACCGTCGGCTTTTGCTCATAGCATCCCTGGTCCCCATACAAATCCAACAAGAGAAAAGAAGGGTTAGAAGCACAAAAGTAAGAAGCACTGCGATCTGGAAATTGAAATCCAAGCGTTTGACTTAATCAAGATTTGGAGAAAGTTGGGGTGGGGTGATGTTTGCTTACAGGCTTGGGGTTCGATTTGCAGGAGAGGTTCCACCAGGCCTCGCCAGACCCATCAAACGAGCCCGGCCCACTTATGTTGAGCCCATTTACATTCTTGAAGATCAACCAATTTGCTGGATCCAGCCCCTTCCACGCATCCGGCTCTGGTGCTGCGATCACTCCAGATACCTGCGATGTCATTAAATGAGGATTTTCCCACTCATAAACTCAACAATATCTGAATTTATGATCCCACTAACTCCTAGATCCGGCACTTTTCCATGCCATAAAATTAACCTCATTGAATTGAGACTTTGTCTCGTCTATAAAAAAAAATCCCACCATTTATTGTCGATATATTTTCTCAAAAATAATGATATAACATCTCGAATTTGGCACTTGGTGCGAAGAAATGAGACCGATAAATTCCATCTTTGCTCAAAAAGCATTCGACCGGTCAATGGATAGACTAAATAAGGGGAAGAAATAAAAGAGAAAAAGAAGACACATTATCTCCATTTCACTTACTTCAAAATTGATATAAGATTGGCAAGGACCGACAAAAGCGGTACGCTTCAGGCGGTATATTTTTCCTTGCGGAACTTTGATGGTTGATGCCCCTCCCGTTGCGTTGCATGCATCATTCCACACCTTCGTAAATGCCTAGATATATTCCAATATAAAATAATGAGATTAATTGAATATAATCTCTTATTGTCAAGTTATAAAGAAATCTTTTTTCACAGCCTACCGATATGGATTGGTGCGAAAAACTAGTCACAGTGTTACCTGATCTCGACAAGCATTAATAAATAGCAATATATGAAATTATACCAAGGTATCATCGGTGAGCCCATTGCCAACTGCTCCATAGTCCAGAACACTGAACGTTTTGTAGGCGACACCAACCTCAACTTTGCTTGTCACCAGTAGTGCAGAGATCAGGATCAACGAACTTACAGAAATTGAGAAACCCTGCCCACAAGAAATCATATCAGGCGTGAAAAGAATCCAGGATGACGTTTTGTTTGCAGCTCATTTCAAGATGTTTTACCATGAGTACTTCCTCTAGGAAGAAACAAAACCGCAAGGAGGTAAAATTGTTGTGAAATGGAGTGATTGCTGTAGTCCAGGCGAGGGGTTAATTTGAAGTGGATCCTGCTCATCTTTTAAGGAAGGAAATGTAGATTTAATCTGATGATGTTTAGTTTCCAGATATTGAAGTGCCCTATTGGAAGGAATCGAACTCTTCCATGCCACGCAGTCAAACAAAATCAAAGTTAAAGTGAAAATGAAAGAAAGAATTAAATAAAGTAAGAGATAAGGTTGATTTGACTCATCAATGGATGAAAGACAAAGGTAACGTTACAAACGGTTCATGAACTTTAGTCAAATGTATAATCTAGTCCCTGAATTTTTAATTTGGCACAAATGGTCCCTAAACTTTAGCCTAATGTGTAATCTATTTCATGAATTTTTAATTTATTTAATATAGTCCATGATTTTTTTTGTACATATTCAAACTAGTTCTTCAGTTATTTGAGAATATTCGATGCGATCCCTAAACTTAAATTCAACGTAATGACTACATGAAACATTTTTAAATAATTTAAATACTTACCAAAAGTTTAGAGACCACATTAAATAAATTAAAAGTTCATGGACCATATTATATATTGGATTAAAGTTTATGGGCCATTTATTTCAAATTGAAAGTTCAAGGACCTGATTTGCACATTTAACCAAAGTCTAGGGACTATATTTTCCTGATGAAAGATCAATCCTTACTTTAATTAGCGCGTAGTGGCCCCAAATTTCAGATAAACTCACAATTTTGGAAATAAATCTGTATTCTCTGCTAGCAAAATGCTTAATTTGGATGATTGACCCCCATTTGTCCACCACATCCAGAGGGATTTGTACACCAAAAGTGCCCCCGATTGCCTATCCGAGTTTAGCAGCCATTCCTTTCTCGACTCCGCGCTAATCACGTTCTTGTGATTACAACGTTGAACAGGAAGCTATCTGGGGGGGCAATCTGGGTGCATTTCCTCCCTTCCTCCCTTCTTCCTTTTGCTTCGATTGTTAATCTGCTCCCTCACGATAGCTACTCACTTATCATTAGTAGAAAGAAACGTCGAATTCGATTACATTCCAAGAACAGTTTGGAAATCATACCCAGTCAACACATTAAAAGTCCTTTAGTCGAACTTTTCGTCTGCATATCTATGATAACCATACTTGTCAATCCTCTCCATTAACTATTTAGTCTTTCTATTTTTTGTCCGGCTCATTTGCCGAAGTATCTCGATATTATATGGTCGAAAGTATTTTATACAACCTAGTTACAATGAGGCACCAATCTTATATTGCTTTTGAAAGAAAGATCAATTTTCGTGTTTTCATAAAGCTTTACAAATTCGTACACTTTATTGCAGTTTTAAGTTTTTACTCATCGTAAATAGCATCACCGTCCGTCAAACTTGTATAAGCTCAGCATATTCAGACAATATAACTTGGGGAGTATTACAAAAAAGTAATAAACCTATTATAATTAAGCATTTTGCTAGCAGAGAGTACATATTGATTTCCAAAATTGTGAATTTATCTGAAATTTGGAGCCACTACGTGCTAATTAAAGTAAGGATTGATCTTCCATCAGGAAAATATAGTCCCTGGACTTTGGTTAAATGTGCAAATCAGGTCCTTGAACTTGTAAGGCATCCAAGAACATGTTATTAGCAACTCGATTCGAGATTTTTACCATTCCTACTTCCTCTGGAAGGAAAAAATTTACAAGGCAGAGAAGCAGACAAAATTTTAAATCCTTTTCTTTGACCCACTGTAAATGTAAAATGGAGTGATTGTACGCCATGCGAGGAGTTCTTTTGAAGTGGATTATTCTCAGCTTCATAAGGAATTAAAAAAAAAAATCGGTTTCCATCCATATTGGAAGGAATCGAACGTACCATATCATAGGAAAGCATGTTATCGCATGTCCTCTTAGTATTTCTCTTTCTATACAACGTGCATTGGGAACAAAAATGAGCTGAGCTCCAATGCTTTGGGGATATCTACGTGCATTTTCATTTCCTTCCTTCTTTCTCTGCTTCATTTTTTGTTGTTGCAGTTTTTGGTCTCTGTTGCAATCGTAACCATCTCTAATTAGATTCCATGGAACTGCATAAAGAACGGATCTCGTGGTGATCTGTATTATGTGCTCCAACCCAAGTAGAGATGGATAATCGGACATTGAACAAAGTTGGCATCCTAACATGGAGTACATGTGTGGGATGTGCCCACCCTAGGCTTTGTTATGGCATGTTCCATCGCATATGACCAATATTCATCAATTATATTTTTTTTCTCACTCTATCAGTATTTTAGATGTTAACAAATTCTTTTATCTCGAAATTTGCTCATGGAAGAAATATCGAATTTAATTACATTTAGAGAATCATTTTAAATCATGTTATAATTTTTGAGCAAACGGCAAATCAACTGAATATATGAGGTGTGACAGCTGGCTCGATAATTTGTCACGTAAATTATGATAGCTCAACTCATACCAAGTAAGTGTAAGAGATGTGTGTTTGCCATGAATTCTTCACTTTGAAGGGTCGTGCCATGGGAAACTGTGAAGGGGTTGCTTCAACTCATATGGTACTGAATTTCCGTACGACTGTAAATTATCTACTCAGCTCTTGTTTGACCCAGCGCAATTCAAGATCTTACAGTACAATACCACTGTTTGATAAGTTCGTAACACCGATACTTCTTTGAAACCATGCGAGGGATGGAATAATTAAAAGAGAAGGCACCTTTGTTTCATTCTTAATAAACCTTTTCCGAATCCCTAAGAACCCTAGGCGTAGAAGCGTTCTCCTAATGTCAAATCTGGCTCGAGCTTTCATAAATGGTCAAGCAACCGATACATGTTATGTCCCATCTTCCTAGTTGCTGCTTATAGACGCTTTGATTCATCTTCGCTAGGTTCACTCAAATAAATTCACATCTCTTCTCGGGACAAAAGCAGGTGCATAGATCCGACGGCCAGTCATTTCGTCGAGCAAAATTGGAGATGCCTAGGATGGTAACTTTGCGTCTCGCTGCTGCTTTTGCATGCTTTTGAAGCATCATCTTCTCTTCGTCCCGTGACCAAATACGGCCAGACTTTGATCTTATATGTGTTTTCGGTCTTGCAAAAGCTTATATTCGCAATCTGCTGATGGGAATCTATCCATGCAGGAAGATTATGCTGCGCGTTTGCTCTTTCTCGTCGTATTGAGCATGGTGAATTTTGGAGCGAGCACGACTTCTTCTTTCAATGTATTGAGTTATGGAGCGGTTGGCGATGGAAAGACTAATGATTCCCCAGTAATAATCTCTTCTCTTTCTCTAGAGTTATGTGTAACGTCTAGGTTTCGCGACACATCGACCAAATGCCACTAGTTAATCACATCGCATTACACGTTCGGTGGTAGTGATCAGTGTATGTGTTATTTTCTTTGTTTCTTTCCTTTTGGTCAAGATGATGTGTTTTTCGTTCTTCACATGAAGACTTTGTTTCAAAGAACATCTTATGCGAAAGCGTTTTCCTTCTCCATCTGTTACACATAAAAAGTCACAGACAACTTGGTAACATTCTTGGACTTGTAATCATATAAATTTTAGGCCTTCCTGGAGGCATGGAAAGCCGCCTGCAAATCCTCGTCGAAACTGTCTATTCTCACCATACCAGCAAAGAAGACTTTCTTGTTGAAGCCTATGACGTTCAGCGGCCCATGCCGACCCCAGTACATGTATGTTCAGGTAAGTCAAGACTCTGAGCCTTTTCTTTCATTTCTTAGTCCTTAATTGCTCATCACAAGCAAAATATTTGCAGAAGACCTACACTAGATAGCATGGACAGCGCTTAAATTCTTTGGATTTGCCTAATTTTTGTCGCTTGCTGTATAGTGCAGTTTCTCTAAATGCTGAATCTTTTTATTTTCTCAATTTCACTCGACCAAAGGTATCCGGCAACATTGCTGCGCCTGACTCAAAGACAGAGTACAGCGGCTACCCCATCAATAGGTGGCTCGTCTTCTCTGGCGTGAATGGTTTAATGGTCACTGGCACTGGAATCATCGACGGGAGGGGTTCGGCATGGTGGTCGCAACCCTGTATTGGAAGCGCCTCTAATGTAATTCAATAAATGACGGATTGAATTTTCATGCATTATTTTCTTTCTCGATAATATTGTTCTCATGGACATGAACATTGGAAATTCTCACACTGTTTCCTGTTTATACGTTCACCAGGGTGCAACATGCAAAGGACCAACGGTAAGTTCTTCGTCTATACATTTCTTTCTGGAAAACTTTAGTCAATAAATTCATTCAACTAGAGCAAAAACGATTCCTCAGAAACAAGGGCGTAAATGTTCAGTTCTGCATGATAGGATTTTACTTCCTATGGTATTTGTGCATCCATTGTGCAGGCTTTGACTTTTTATAGATGCAAGAAACTTGTGCTCGATGGATTGAGACATGTGAATAGTCCAAGGACACACATCACCCTCACCAGCTGCAAGCATGCCACCATCTCCAACATCCATATCTCTGCCCCAGGAACGAGCCCTAACACTGACGGGATCAACATCTCCGGCTCAACCCATGTACAAGTTCGCGATTCCTTCATCGGAACCGGTATGTTCTAGTGTCAGCTTTAGCTAATATAACTTCTATTTTTTCCCATCTCTCAACAGAAGTCAGTGGTTGAAATGGAGTTTATGTGATTTTAGGCGATGACTGCATCGCCATTAGCGCAGGCTCGTCGCATATCAACGTCACTGGGATCAAATGTGGACCTGGCCACGGTATCAGGTGAATATTGTGCATACATAGTCCGTAATTCCTCATAAATCAGAAGTATTGGCTGAATAGACCATTCTTTTAGAACCAGATTTCATGAGAGAAGTAATAGTTTACCTCTAAAGCACGAAAAGAAAAGGCAAAACGTGTTTAATTATCTATTGGATGAGATCGACTATTGCTAATTCTAAATTCTGCATCGTTTTGCTGAGTTTTGGAGCTGACTATGATAAATAATGTGTCTTCCGCGATGAACGGTAATCTAGCATTGGATCTTTAGGAGCACGTGGGGAGAGTGACACGGTGGAATATGTCACCGTGCAAAACTGCACGGTGACAGGTACGATGACAGGAGTGAGGATCAAGACATGGCAGGTATGTGGTCAAAGAAATATCTTCTCCCTTCACGAAGAATTTAAGCAACCTTTACTTGTTACAAACTCTAAATGAATTAGGATTGGTTACATCATACAGGGAGGGACTGGATATGCAAGAAAAATTTCCTTCAAAAAGATCAGATTCATTCGGGTCAATAACCCGATCATCATCGACCAGTACTACTGCCCAAACCAAGTCAGTTGCCCAAACAAGGTCGTTTCTTCAACTATAGCATTCCCTTTCTTTGCAGTTTATAAGTTCCTGGTTAATTGCTCACCCTTGCGTTTTCTTGCCTACTGATGGTGCTCAGACAACCGGAATTAGGGTGAGTGACATCTCATATTCGGTGATATATGGGACATCGCTCACAGACAAGGTCATAAACCTGAGCTGCGACCAGAACTTCGGTTGCAGGAACATCGTGCTGGATCATGTTTACATAACATCTACTGTTCCGAAGAAGAAAGCTTATGCCTACTGCTTCAATGCTTATGGAAGTTACAGTCACACCAAACCTGCAGTCAAGTGCTTGCTGAAATAATTTTAGGCTTTGTATCCACTGCTCTATGTGAAATTTTCCTTAGACTCGTAATGTAATGGATAATAGCTATTCATACTATTACAAAAGTTATCGTATTAAGTATGTCAACACACTGAATCCGACTTTTCTTTTTTAACATTGATTATTGTTTTGTAGACCATGACCTGCATTTGAGTTGCAACGTTCACGTAACTCTGCTTTATCGACCAATATTAGTAGCTAACGCATGTGGAGACCGGAACAATTTCTAAACTGCACACCTTGAAGCTTTAATTGAACTAAATGTTTCAAGTACTTGCGGAGGTCAAGGCTGAATGATGCAATCAAAAATAGTTATATTTCTTTTAGTTTAAATTTAGTTTTCCTATTTGAATTTAGTTTCCTATTGTAATTAGGATTTACATTCAAATTAGATTTTCTATTATCACTAGGATTCCTATTTGAATTAGATTTCCTATTGTGATTAGGTTTCTTATTTGAACACCATATATAAGGTGTTTTAGGATTTCAAGAATAAGCAGTTATTATTATTATTCAGTCTTTGACAATTTGATATTGATTATCAATTTTGAGTGAACAAGATGTTCCTCTATCAATTTTAATTCCTGTTTAGCCAATTTTCTATTGCGTTCCGGCATCAATTGGTATCAGAGCACAGGTTGCTTGAATCAATGGCTGAACAGAATCGCGTTGGTCGTGGACGGCGAGCTCGTGGAGGCCGGGGACGTGGAGTCGTTCCTGAAGCAGATGAACAGCCGCGTCTAAGAGACTTGCGAGATGTAGAAATTGAAGAACAGAGAAGACGAATCCAGGATCTGGAGCGACAACTTGCGGAGGCAAGGTTGGACGTTCAGTCCGAAGAACAAGTAGAATCTGCTGATCCATCCGATGATGAAGAAGAAGAGGAAGATGTTAACCCTTTTGGGGTTATGGACCAGAGACGGAATCGAGGAGTACGTCTTGGAAATCTACACTCTTCGCAGAATCTCGGGATGAAGATCAAGATTCCGGAGTTTCATGGTAAAACTCATCCCGATGAGTTTATTGATTGGTTGTTGACAGTAGAACGGATCTTTGATATTAAAGATCTGACTGAAGAGCAGAAAGTTAAATTAGTAGCTATCAGGCTACGAAAACATGCATCGATATGGTGGGAGCATGTTAAATCACAGCGTGCTAGAGAAGGAAAATCGAAAGTAAAACGCTGGGATAAGATGAAGAAATTGTTGCAGAATAAATTCTTGCCTACTCATTATAGGCAGGAAGCTTTTATTGAATATCATAATGTTAAGCAACGAGATTTAACAGTTGAACAATACACTGAGGAGTTTGATCGATTGCGGATGCGTTGTGGTGTGACCGAGGAAGATGAGCAAACAATTGCTCGATATTTAGCAGGGCTAAGGTATGAAATTTCTGATATTGTCCAATTACAGCAATATTGGACATATGAAGATGTGTGCAGGTTGGCCTTGAAAGTTGAAAGTCAATGTAAAAGGAAAAACATCAATTCCAAATCCCATAATTGGTGGTTCGGCAAAGAGTCTCGAGGAAAAGCTGGAGTGTCATCATCCCAAGTTGTACCAGCCATAACCAAGGGTGCAAATTCTAAATATGCATCTAAAGAAGGGCAAAGTAGTACTGCATCTAGCAAGGGAGGAGCTGTAAGCAAGAGATGTTTCAAGTGTCAGGGACTTGGGCACTTTGCTTTTGATTGTCCAAACCGACAGATTGTGACGCTTGTTGATAATCCCGTTTATGATGAAGGCCCAATCTATGATAAAGACCAAGTTGATGAAAGCGAAGTTGAAGAAAAGGATGCGGATTCAGAAGAGGAAGAGATTATTTATGCTGATTCTGGTGAGTCCTTAGTCATACGAAGAATTCTGAATGTTGCATTGACGGATGATGAGTCGTGGCTTAGAAATAATATTTTTCATACTAAGTGCACTAGTAGATGAAAAGTGTGCAGCATGATAATAGATGGAGGAAGCTGCGAGAACGTAGTGTCCACTACCATGGTGGAGAAGTTGGAATTGAAAACAGAAAATCATCCTCAACCATACAAGCTATCGTGGCTTAAAAAGGGGAATGATGTGAAGGTGAGCAAGAGGTGTCTTGTGCAGTTTTCGATTGGAAAAACTTACAACGATGAAGTGTGGTGTGATGTAATCCCTATGGATGCTTGCCATATTTTATTGGGAAGACCATGGCAGTTTGATAGAAAAACTCAGCATGATGGCTTCAAAAATACTTACACCTTCAAGAGGGATGGTCGAACCATCACTCTAGCTCCTTCAGATTGGAGAAAAGAGACTAGAAATAATATGTTGAGTAAGTCCAAGTTTCAAGAAGAGATAGCGGCTGCATCTGAGCTTTTTGCTCTTGTGGTGATTGAGCAAAATTCTAGTAGTCCTGAAATTCCCAGCCCAGTTTTGCCCTTGCTTGAGGAGTTTGCTGATGTTGTGCCAAAGGAGTTGCCGCTTGGCTTGCCACCCATGAGAGACATTCAGCATGGTATCGACTTCATTCCGGGAGCTGTTATTCCCCATAAGGCAGCTTACAGAATGAGCCCTAAAGAACATGAAGAGTTGCAGAGGCAAGTCCGGGAACTATTGGAGAAAGGTCTAGTCCGAGAAAGCATGAGCCCTTGTGCGGTGCCGCCTTGCTCGTTCCTAAGAAAGACGGATCGTGGAGGATGTGCATTGATAGTAGAGCTGTCAATAAAATCACAATCAAGTATCGATTTCCAATCCCACGATTTGATGATTTGATTGATCAGTTGCATGGGGCGACTATCTTTTCAAAGATAGACTTGAGAAGTGGTTACCATCAAATTAGAATGCGGCCTGGAGATGAGTGGAAGACGGCGTTTAAAACTAGAGATGGCCTATATGAGTGGATGGTGATGCCATTCGGGTTGTCTAACGCACCAAGCACTTTTATGAGGCTGATGAATCGGGTTTTTCGTCCTTTTATTGGCCGATTTCTTGTCGTTTATTTCGATGATATTTTGGTCTTTAGTACCTCTATTGAGCAACACTTGCAGCACTTGAGGAGAGTATTTGAGACCTTGAAGGAGCAAAATTTATATGCCAACACCAAGAAGTGTCACTTTTTAACTGATCGTGTAACCTTTTTGGGTTATATTGTATCAAAAGAAGGCATCCAGATGGACCCAGCTAAGATTGAGGCTATTACGAGTTGGGAGGTTCCGAAGAATATTCAGCAAGTACGTAGCTTTCATGGGCTAGCGTCTTTTTATCGAAGATTTATTCGGAATTTTAGCACTATTATTGCGCCTCTTACGGATTGTTTGAAGGGAGGCAAATTTGTGTGGACTAAAGAGGCAGATGCTGCTTTTCAATTGTTAAAGAAAAGGGTGACTGAAGCTCCAATCTTAGTCCTCCCAAATTTTGATGAAATTTTTGAGGTGCATTGTGATGCCTCCGGTGTTGGTATTGGCGGCGTGCTGAGCCAAAGAAGTAAACCTGTGGCGTTTTATAGTGAGAAGTTGAATGAAGCTAAGAAAAGATATTCAACTTATGATAAGGAGTTTTATGCCATAGTGAGGTGCTTGGAGCATTGGAGGCACTATCTTATCTCCAAAGAATTTCTCCTATATTCTGACCATGAGGCCTTAAAGTATATTAATGGACAGCATAAATTGAATGCTAGGCATGCAAAGTGGGTGGAACTTCTTCAGGTTTTCACTTTTGCTATTAAGCACACGGCAGGAACCTTGAATAAGGTAGCTGACGCATTGAGCAGGAGGCATTCTTTGCTATCCACTATGCAGGTGAGAGTTTTGGGTTTTGATTCTTTCAAAGATTTATATGTCGACGATCCTTATTTTGGGAATATATGGAAGAAGTGCAAAATAGAGCCCTTTCAACAATTTATGATTGTTAAGGGTTTTCTTTTCAAAGACAATAAGCTATGTATTCCTCAATGCTCTTTGAGGGAATCCATTATTACTGAGAATCATGCAGGGGGTCTAGCTGGACATTTTGGAGTTGATAAGACGATGGCCTTGCTGCGTGAGCACTTTTATTGGCCTCGAATGGAGCGTGATGTGGCTCGATTTGTACAGAGGTGTCGGGTGTGTCATATAGCAAAAACCAGAGGTACTAATGCTGGTTTGTATATGCCTTTACCTGTTCCTGATGCTCCATGGGAGGATGTCAGTCTTGACTTCGTCTTGGGGTTGCCAAGAACGCAGGGAAATAAGGATTCCGTAATGGTGGTTGTCGACAGATTTTCGAAGATGGCTCACTTTATTCCATGTAACAAGACCTTTGATGCTTCACAAGTCGCTCGATTGTTTTTGCAGGAGATTGTTAAGTTTCATGGAGTTCCCAAGTCCATTACTTCAGATCGTGACGTGAAATTTGTGAGTCACTTTTGGCGCACTCTTTGGAGGCACATGGGAACCAAATTGCAGTTTAGTTCCTCTTATCACCCTCAAACTGATGGACAGACTGAAGTTGTCAATCGAAGTTTGGGGAACTTGCTGCGAAGTTTGGTAGGAGATAGTCCACGGCAATGGGATTTGGTGTTACCTCAAGCTGAATTTGCTTATAATAGGTCACCGAATCGAACTACAGGAAAGAGTCCTTTTGAAATAATTTATGGGCGTAATCCAATTACTCCTTTAGATCTTATGCCATTGCCGATCGACAAGCAATTTAGTTCTGATGCAGATGAGCATGCTAAGCAAATCAAAGAGCTACACTCGCGGATTTATGACCAGATCAATAAGAAGAACATGAAGTATAAGCAGCGCGTGGATACGCGTCGGAAGAGAGTTGTTTTCAAAGAGGGTGATCTAGTGTGGATTCACCTCAGAAAAGAGCGTTTTCCAGCTGGCAGGTTTGGCAAATTACAACCTAGAGCTGATGGACCATTCAAAGTTCTTGAGCGAATTAATGACAATGCTTATAAGATCGAGTTGCCTGGTGCCTACAATGCGTCTGGGACTTTTAATGTAGCAGATATTTCACCTTACCATGCTGATGAGGAAGAACCAGATGAGATTGATATCGACAACAATGAATTAGATTCGAGGGCGAATCTTTTTTCTAGCAGGGGAGAATGATGCAATCAAAAATAGTTATCTTTCTTTTAGTTTAAATTTAGTTTTCCTATTTGAATTTAGTTTCCTATTGTAATTAGGATTTACATTCAAATTAGATTTTCTATTATCACTAGGATTCCTATTTGAATTAGATTTCCTATTGTGATTAGGTTTCTTATTTGAACACCATATATAAGGTGTTTTAGGATTTCAAGAATAAGCAGTTATTATTATTATTTAGTCTTTGACAATTTGATATTGATTATCAATTTTGAGTGAACAAGATGTTCCTCTATCAATTCTAATTCCTGTTTAGCCAATTTTCTATTGCGTTCCGGCATCACTGAACTTGGCTTCAGCTCTTACTTGCAGTTTGAGTCGACAGGCCTATAGCTCCCCCGAGTCTGAGAGGCTCAAAACTGAACAATACAATTTTTGTTCCGCAAAGTCCAGTAAAATCTGCCAAGTTAAAAAAAAAAAACTTGTAGCCTTTTAGGCATTGGTTTGATAAATTCAATGTGCAGAGAGAGAGAGATCCTTAATCAGAGGGTGATAGAGACTATGATTTCGCAAGGCAGTTTAGACATTTTAGGAGGACTAGCAAGATTTGAGAAACATGCATCAGTTGGCTGTTGGAAACTTCTGGACGATAAGTAAGGAAGTTCTTCTCTCTTCTTTCCGAAAGCTCGCTACAGCTCGAGATTTTATAAACCTTACAACTTGCATGCGATAGAGCAGACCAATCTTGCAGCAATTCACCACATAAGATGGTCACTCTCCGAAACTTCTGTGTCATGCAGCAAATCTGCATCCAGAATTCAACCAGTATCGATCATTTTATGGAAAAGCATTAACCGGATAAATTCCAAACCAGCTTTTCTTTAAACTCAGTGTAATAAGCTTTGTTCAAATATAGTAAAATAAATCCTAAGCCAACCCCATCACGCCCCCTTCATAAGTTCGCCACGCTTGTCCATTCTTGAACCAAAAAATGGCCATGAAAGGTGGGTGATCAAACCCATAGCTTCGTAAGTGACAATCACCGCTTCTACGGGATCAAGCGATGAATCATGCAATTTTATAACAATTGTGCAGTACATGAAGAACAGACCTAAGCTAGTATAAGATACCGTTTATCACTAATCATTTTAACGTCGCTAATGGATATAGAGATCAAATTCACCGTCTATGTCAAAATGCTATAGCCATGATCCACCACATGATAAGGTCTAGAAATCACATTAGTTATGTGTAAGCTCCAAAAATCACGTCGACTGTCGTCACGTTTTAGAAATCGCATCAAGTATATATCATGCCATAATATGTGATTTTCCTTTCGATAACCATGTAATGCAAATTTTAATAAAGCATAGAAGGGGTAAAAAGTCACTTACCTCGATAACTCACGAATACAAACCATGAGGTGTCAGCCGACGAATCCCTCCGGTCCTAAACATAATGTAAGGCCCATCATCAGAAAATATTTGCTGAGCCCAGCAAGTCGACTCTCCTGGGCCGAAAGCCCACCCTTTTAGTTAATATTACGAAAATGCCCTCCTAGGTACGGGAGACCAACGCATACCCAAATAGCTCCAAAATACTTATTAGTAAGTTCCATATATAAAAACAATAATAAGTTCCATATAATTTTCCAGAATATCAGAGAATGAATTTTCTCACGAAATTGTCCAAAAGATCTGATTTTTTTCCACAAATTTCTTAGCATTTAAGATACTTTCCAAAATTCTTAGCAGTTAACGAAAGCAGAGTAAAATACAACAGATACAAGCGTTTTGGTCAAATTCAAACGCCTACGACCAAAATGGCGATTCTACGATGTTCAGAGGTGCTTCCTGATGGTGTTAGCATGTCTAGATGAAGTCCATTCGTGCATGGTTGAGTGAAAATGGCCAAGAGGGATCCTAGGTAAATAAATAGACGGAGCGAAGCTCAGCAAGGGGAATGTCTTAGTTCCCTTCCCCCCACAAACTTTCTTCATTTTCTATCTGCGTATGTCCAGAAGGTCCCTTTCCCTTCATTTGATTTCTGTGTACGAGTTTTCCCTTTTTAATTTTCAGAATATTTTTCTTCCTTTTTTGGTTGAATGTTACGTTCTGAAAGTATGAAAGATTAGGCAACCCTTCTATTGAATTGCAATCCTTTATCGACAATGCTTGCAAGATTTCCAAGTCGTCCGAAACCTGCATCTCACACAGAGTCAACTCTTCTTGACTGGACGAAAGCCATGTCATAGTTTGTGGGTCAAGACACTATTTTGAGTAGTTGAAGCCAAGTAAGTGAAATCAGAAACAGATCATGTGCCTTTAGGGCAGGTGATCTGCTTCCTTTGAGGGCCGTCCGATGATAGTTTTATTAAAACAAAAAAAGGGCAATGCCCCCTCAAGCATTGGGAACCGTCCGATTAAAAATCGGACGGTTCCCAATACATAAAGGACCTGATCACCTACCCTAAAGACAAGTGATCCGGATCCAGTGAACTCAAGTTATTTGGAGACAAGGTGAGATTAGGGAAAACAAAGCCCAAATGCTCTCGTTCAATAACCTCCTAAGCCACCCTATCTTTTTGACTTTGAACGGGTCCTTTTGAGATTATTAACTCGTGCGCCTAACAACCTATATCAGTTAACTGAGTTTTGAGAGATTGGGGACTGTTGAATGATGAAGATGAACACTCGTAACTCTGTTAAACTCACAGGAAGCTCTTGCAACATCTGAATTCCATTAAATTCGACAAATGAGGTTGTACGAGATGAGAAAGTGAACTGATAGTTGTTGGCAATCTCCTAACTTTGCTCCATAAAATGTTTTGGATTCTCAACAAGGATATTTGCCCTAATTCGCTAGGAATTTGCTTCATATCACCGCTTACGCAAAACTCTTTAAGATTCTTCAGCATTCCAATGCTTTGTTAGGTTCCTCACACACTCCAACATTTCGAGATTTCTAATGAAATCAGGTAATTTTGACGTGTCTGCTTCATGTAAATCCTAGTCCCAGCAGTGATTCCAGTCCTCCAGTCGAGTCCGCTAGCTGTCTTAACTTGCAATCAAATAAATCTTTCACTTGTAACCTATTAAGATTGCCTGTATAATTAAGCAATGCATGTTTCGTGCAAATCCATTTCATAAAGTTGAAGTTAGCATACAGTCGCGAGGAAGGATCCCAACAGCATGAGGAATATCGTGAAGATTTCAGATTTTTTGAAGTTTCAAAGGAAGTGAGTGTTCTGTTTCTCTCATGAATGCAAAGTACATCCCTGCTTAGGCATTTTTTCTGCTCTAGACGTGCATTTTACCAATAAATGTGATCCTCATTGGCGACAGTGAGATGGATAATCATTCAAATATGTTATTAATATTCTGGTAATTACATGCCTTGCTCCATGTTTTTGCAGCTTAAAAAGGAATTTCCTCCGTAAATGCTGCCTCCAATCCTCCAAAGAAATTTCTGAGATTGAAAAGCAGGATGCTTTTGGAAGACGTATGCTATATTTATTTTGATAGCATTCATACTTCGACACACAATTTTTTGCTTTGCTATCCAGATATAACAATCAAGTAGATCCTTGTATTTCGTTTTTTTTTGGTAAATGTCAATCCTTGTATTTCGTTGATCTCTCGTATTTTCATATTTTGTCGATCTCTCATATTTTCTTTTGATGTTTGCTTCTGATAAACAATATGCTCAAGCTTTATAATTTTTTGCATCAAGGGCTTATCTGTTTATTATCCTGAGATCACTTTAAATAATTTTCTCTTTTCGGTGCTACTTTCTTTCATAACGAATTCATTCCCATGAATGATAATAGCGCTGTGCTCAAACATTTAGTTCACTTGTCGAGAAGGCGTCCTGTGAGGATTGGATGGAAAACTCTCATCTGACATCGATATATCACGATCTGCTGTGGTAGCAGACTTTGTTGAGCTTGAAGCTGCTGCGAGCCTGCGAGGTTATGTAGGTGCTCATTTGATGAATCCTCATCAGTTCTTTATTTCTCTTCACTTGAATCGAGATTGTTGCACGACAGACATAAGGGTAATGGTACTGATTTAGATTTTCCAATATTATGCAGATTTTGATTAGGTAAATTTGCATTTAATCCCATTGCAAACAACACTACCTAAAATCCCAAATCTCCTGACGTGCAAAATCCTGACCCCGCAAGGTTACATTTTCCAGTCCCTCTTCCATCAGAAGAACGGCATAAGTTAAGCAAATTTCTTTCAACTGTGAAAGAAAGGGTATTTACAGGCAAAAACAGACACGGAAGATCTCATAGTCAGACTGAATCAAGAGACTGCTATGCCAAAATTCTTAACAACAAAAGTATGTTCTTTGGTCTGGGAAAATTTGTTTAAGTCTTCTGTCCACTAATCATCTCCAGTCAAGAGAAATGGTTGCTGCCTCTCCACCACTTTGTATTTTGAGATACAAAATATGATTTGTGCCATCCAGAATTTTCAGTTACATGCAGTAAATTACCAGCACCTCATTTTTGCAGCCGATCATTCCGGTCTTCTCCATGTATTCTGAATATATGCCAGTAGTCATTTTGATAGCACCTGCAGGACTAGTTAGAAGAACTCAATGAAGCAAAGGAAGCAAGGATCTATCTGATGGTTACATCACATGTTTGGCCCTTGAAAACTCGATCTGTTGTACTTTGTGGTGTTGAGCTCTCCAATCGAACTTCTAGCTTTCCATTTACTCTAATAACTAAACCTCGTGCTTCCACAAATCATTATCCGATGACCGTCTTCCTCTAAGGACCTTCTCTCCACCACTAGATAAGTGACTAGCTAAACTAATCAATCTCCTAGCATAAACACCAATTTGAGTGAGGCTAATGGTATTTCCACTCCCTCAATCACTTTTTCCACAACTATGAAACGTGTATATATTAAGTTATAAAATGGTTGTTGAAGAAGTTATTAGCGTGGTGAAAGAAAGATTTCTGGGTCTTACATTGTGGAAGAAATTATTGTTATTGTAAAATATCATTACCCTTTAAGTAGTCGGATCCATTTGTCTTAGCAAACACGAAGACCCTCTAAGCTATTCTTTAAAAATGTGAACAACCATTCTTCCATCAACTAGTACTTCTGTAGTCATCATCCCAAGTACAAACAACAATAGAATACCCACAATAACGTAAATATTATTTCGTGAAACATGAATAAAACCTTCCTTCTCATTCCTTTCGAAATTCACAAATATCACAAGAGCCATTGGTGCTTCAATCATCTTACTACTAAAGGTGAACATGGATGCATGCTATAGACGCCATGTTTTCAACAGGAGCAAATAGAAAATTGCTCGGGAAGAAAAGGAGAAAATAAAATAAAGGGGAAGAAAAAAACCTACGGAAATCTTACCAACTGCAAGAGAATATGAGATGATTCATTCTTTCTTTCTAGAGTTGGCTGTTGATATCTTCTTCAACACGACTGTAGTTATCCTTCCATTTTTTGTAATCATCAGCAAAACCAGGTGAAATCCCACATCCTTCAACCGTCAAAAAACACGTGTCCTGAAGCTGTAGAGCATGCAAATTTTGCAGCGGACAATGAGAGAGACACATTAGCCGCAGCTTCTCTAATTCTGACAGTTCAGGCAACCTTTCTAAGCAACTGCATCTGTGAATACTCAGTGCCTCTAGTAATCCTAATTTCTCTATACCTTGAGCCTCCTTTAGACTTGGGCAATCAACGACGCTTAATGATTGGAGCCTCTTTAATCTAGTTACGGATAGCCTCTCAAGCAAGTCACTATCCCTCACTTCCAAACTATGAAGTTTCACCAGCTGGTGTCCAAGCACATTATCAAACTCTACCTCCCTCAGCCAACATTTACAAAGGACCAAACTGGACAGATTTGTCAAGTTGGAGAAGAGGGACATTTCCATCGGCAACTTGACATCGAATAGAGACAATTTTTCAAGACTAGACGGAAGACCCATCAGAGATTGGGGGTCAACACAAGTAATCTCAAGAGTACGAAGCCGAGAAAGAGTAGCCAAATTAATCGGAGGAAACGTGACATCTCTCATGATGAGCGTCAATATTTCTAGACTAGATAACCCCTCGATCCACTTTATATTTGGAGCTCCATGTCTGAATTCTGACAGCTGAGGAGTGTCGTCCTTTATATGAAGATTGACTAAGGTAGTTAGGTATGAGAGGTCAAGAGTGGTCCACAATAAATGAGGTGAGAACTCCAACTCCTTTAAACTCATGGGAAGCTCTGAAAACTGTTCAAATTTATCACACCGATCTAGAAAAAGTTGTTGCAGATGAGAAAGCCGATTCATAGTTGTGGGCAATCTCCTAATCTTGCTGCTTGTTAGGTCTAGCATCCTCAAAGAGGATAAACCTGCAATTTCACTTGGGATTTCCCGCTCCAAATTTTGACAACATCGGGCTTTCAACTCTTTAAGATTCTCCAACATCCCTATGGCCCTTGGTAGCTCTCTTATTGCTGTCCCATCTAGACGTAAAATCTCCAACCTTTTAAGATTTCCAATAGAGGAAGGTAATTCTGTGATATCGGTTGCCCTTAAATCTAGGTCAAGCAAGGACTCTAATCCTCCTATTGGGTCTGGTAGCTGCTTTATCCGAGTCCCAACAAGACTCATCTTCCTCAACATTTTAAGATCTCCCACAGAATGAGGTAATCCGGTGATTCCCGCGCCATCCAATTTCAGTTCAAGCAGTGATCTCAATTTTCCAATGGAGTCTGGAAGTGTTCTAAGCAAAAGGCAACCTGCTAAAGACAAATACTCCAGGCGCTTCATCCCTCCAATGGAATGATGAAGTTCTCGAACTGGCATCCTTTCTATTTTTAGCGTTGAAAGGGATTTGAGACCACCTAATGCAGAAGGTACCGCAAAAGGGTTGCAGTCATCTCTCTTTGGAAAACCCATCGGTTTGATTTGCAAGTGTTTAAGGTGCTCTAGTTTCAAGAGAGAGCCATCAACCACGAGCGAGGTTGTACAATCTTGAAGAACCAATCTCTTCAAATTCAAGCATTTTGAGAAGTCAGGAGTCCTTTTTAAGCTTGGACAATGGGTGATCTGTACAACTTTCAAGCTCTCGCTCACCTATAAAGAAAAAAAAAACCAAGAGGCAGCCAAATTCATAAAGGCTAATGGGTCATTTGGTAAGCAAGATGAATAAGAGAAAAAGTAAACTGCACGGTGTCATGTCGTACCAGGCATGGCCCCCATCCGGCCCAATTTTCAGTAATGTTACTTCCTGAAAGCTCAAGCACAGCTAGTTTCTCAAGATATAAGTTTGTTGCGTTTAACTCTGAAGGGCAATCTCTCCAAGAGAGCCATGTTAACTTGGAGAGAAGATTCTTAAAGTTCCCTACCAAGTTCCCGCCCTCCAATTCCAAGAATCTTATGTTGGGCAGCTTTGAAAATTCTTCACTCGTAAAGTTTTGCACTTTCGAAGGTCCTGTTAGTCTGAGTGCTACCACTTTGTCTGTTCCCTGGTGATAGGAAAAGCATAAGTAAATATTTGAACTGGATGACAAACATGGTGTTGTACAGGTCTGAAAAAAAGCACGCTATAGCTTCGTGCAGATCTAAATTGAGAAAAGCATCAAAAAGAGTCAAACCAAGTTCATTTGACATGTTCACACAATGGAAAAGAATTCTTTACACGGTATAAAGAATTATAACTTTTATAAGACATCAATCAGTGAACTTCTGTCGCAAGATGATAACAAAGAACTCTGTTATCACTGAGCAAAACCATTTGAGAGAAAACACTGCCTACGTATTTATTTTTTGTGAAACACAAGAAAACCTGCAATGGTTTTGCATGTAAGAAAGAGTTATCATACTAATTTCTAACAGTGTCTTGACTTTATAACCCAATTGCGACTCTGTGGATCGAAGCCTACTTGGTCTCTGGCATGTGTAAAAGCCCGGCCTAGTCCAAAGCGTCTCTTTATTAGGTTTCATATGAGTCCAATTTCAAGATGAGGAAATGAGCTGGAAAATCATGACCATTTTAGGACTCCTTCTGGATTTTATAAAATAAAAGATCAATGTACAGAAAAGATTTGCTTTCACAAAAGCAACCTATAAAAGTCTCCCATGTATTTTTTTCACTAAATCCATATATTGGAGGAAAGCTGCACCGGACTGTACACAAAAGATTGCAGATTAGAATGAAACACTCAATCTATTAACAAATTTCAAGCCAGGGGTCGTCGAGAATAACGGAATAAAATCAGCCTTGAAAAGCTTTGATAGTCTAGGAAGTGGCAATCTGGACCAGGTTGCATATAACTTATCGATCAATTTTTTAATTCAAAGTGTTCCTTAACGTGTTTGATGTTCATTTCTTTCATGCTACAAGTTACTTACCAACACCTTTCAGATATAATATTTGCCGGTATTACCATCAGTAAACTCCTATATAAACCTTTTCTTTATCATTTGCCAGAAGCAAAATCGAACAACAAAATTTATCTGCAAGAAGCCAGCTCCACAACCGTTGGTAACTCATAGTCGATTTTCCCCTAAAAAAAATGGAAAGGAATTGTAGCTTACCTCTTTCATCCGAACCATGTCCAAGGCAATCTCGGGCACCCACAACCTGGTACGCTCTCTGGGAACACTGCGCTGGACAATCTCTCTTCCAAGATCTCTAAGTTGGTCATGCATCCACAGTGTATCATTTTCTATGATCTTTATCAATGACTTACGAGTAAGGATGAGTACTTCACTTTTTGGGAAGTAGTTGGAAGCTTTCCACATATAGTATGGGTGTAGTCTTTCTTTTCCGATGAAGAAACATGCGATGTCAAGAAAAATCTCTTTTTGATGATCCTCCAACATATCGTAACTGATCTTCAATTTATTGCGGACTTCCTGGTTGGGCACCACATCTAACTTCTTTTTAGTGTCTTTCCAAAATCCTTTGCTTTCACGGTAAAGGGAGGAACCGATAACCTCGAGAGCTAATGGAAGTCCACCTGTTTTTCTAGTAATTTCACGAGAGATATCATCATAGTCATCTGGTGGGAAATCCATCCTGAAAGCATGTTTGCTAAAAAGCTTAAGAGCGTCGAAAGGATTCATTTCCGTCATTTTATAGATTTTAAACTCTTCAGGATGTGCTCGAAAAGTATTCTCTTTGTCCTCCTCCTTGATTGGCAAAAAGTTAATGTCCCTCGTTGTAATGATGATTTTGCTTCCTGGACCAAACCAATTGCTCTTTCCTGCTAATTTAGAGAGTTGGTCCCATTTATCCACATCATCAAGAACAAGGAGAACTTTCTTATCACGAAACCTTTCTCTAATTATGTTAGTTCCTGCATCAACGGATTCATGATTCTTTGGAGGTCTGCCTTGGAGAATTTCTGATACTAACTGTTTTTGTAAGTCAATAATTCGACCACATTGTGCAGATTCACGAATGTCCAAGAGGAAGCTACAACCTTGAAATTTATCAGAGATTCGATTAAAGACGGCACTTGCGAGAGTTGTCTTACCGATACCGCCCATTCCGTGGATGACCAAGTAATGAACATCACGAGAACCTTCGTTTAACAAGTCCATGATAGCTTCCGCATGATCATGAATCCCGACTAAATAATCAGGAAGATTTCTCCTCCTTTTCATCAGCTTAGTGAAAACCTCGTCAATAATAGTATTGATGATTTCCCCGTGACTGCCATATAGACACAAGAGTCTTAGCATAGAACAGATGGCGGATAAACTCTCAAGTTGAGGCAAATTGCAGACAAACTTGTCCGATTCCTAAATATGGGAAGTTTTACCGTAAAGAAGATCACTTTCGCAAATAGAAAGAATTACATCTGCACAATGTCTAGATGAGGGATTCAGGAAAGGAAGGCAATAATTGCTAAGAAAGAAAACTCATAAACTGTGCTTGGTAGGAGTAATTAGAAGAGAAGTGGGCAAAAACCCTATTCCTTATAATCATTTCACTTCTGTAGAGATCTGCAAAATAAATTACTATGAAAGTCGTACAAGGCAAGACGCGGTCAATTTATCTATCGTCTGATTGAGAATATCCTTAGTTCTATAGTTCCGAACATAGACCTGGAAAGGAGTGAAATCGATAGAGGAAAAGGGGAAAATGGTTTCAATTAATCAAGTTACTGGAGCCAACGGCTCGACAGCAAGCTGCATCTAATTCTCTTCCTTATTTACACTTAAATTGATGTCTTAGAAAGGGAAATATCATTCCCTCTTTTTGAATCTTTGTAATCCTACATCGTGTAACAGAGTAACAAAATTCTCTAAATGAAAGCAACATGAGTACGCATCATCATCTAACTCTAAAATCTACTTATTCTGGCGAATGTACATTATTTTGCTTAAGGGTGAGCAAAAACAGGGTGGGTAAGTTCCAGACATGGACCCTGTACCCGACCCTGTTATAACCGGTTTCCATTTTTTGGACCCTATACCCTACCCTGTTTGCATTAGACCCTGTACCCTACCCACCCTGTTTTTCCGGTCCGGGAACATGGTTAACCCTGTTTTATTTTGGAATCTGTTTTGCTCATTATATACGACTTCGAATTTTATATTAATATGCGAAAAAATAACATAATTCACCTAATTTATATTGTAAATTAATCACTTGTAATTAATAAATAAGTAAACTCTTTGATTAAATAAAAATTAAGGATCCACAAAGTAAATTATCATAAACAAAATCAGAAGATAAAGCAAAAATCATAACGTTATATATATATTGGTAACAAATATGGACATAATATTACATGAAAATTTTTATTTGTCTAAAATGGTTAACAAATTTATAGCGCAAGCATAAATAACATAACTTATCATCTAAAAATGAAATCAGGAGAGTCAATTCACGTGATACAAAATCTCTAACAAAAGCTAAAATTCATATATAAAGAAACATCAATAAGAAACCATATTCCAAAAAAATATATAAAAGTTATGATTTAATAAGTTTATTTACTTATAAAATCGGAGTTTTTATTAAATAAAATTTATTTTATAATAATCAGAAACAAGGTCCAAGGTTCAGGGCAACTTCCACACCTGGACCCTGTACCCGACCTTGTTTTTAAGTGGTTCCTCTTTTTTGGACCATATACCCGACCCTGTTTACATTAGACCATGTTCCCGACCTTGTTTTCAGGGTGGGCCGGTCTGGGAACAGGATTTACCCGGTCCAGTTGCACACCTCTAATTTTGCTTATAGTAGCCCAGATACATAAAAGAAAAAAGAAAGCAGATTGCAAGCCCAGACTCTTACCCTCTGTTCTTCAAGCCCCATCCCTTGATTCTTGCGACGTCGGTCAGAGCCTCCTTCCATTGCCCAACAACATCACGGCCAAACTTCTCCTCGTGCTTCTCAAGGGCATCGAGGTACAATCGAGTTTTGAGCTTTACATCGTCGGGATCCACGTCATAAAAAATGGGTAGAATCACTTTGTCATTCGCTTTGCCGAAGCACTCCACCATGTGCCTGAGCTCGCGAAGACACCATGCACTGGTTGCGTAGTCTCTAGAGAAGATGGGCACGTACATTTTGGAGGATTCGATGGCAAGCAGAAGTTCGTCTCCAATCTTTTCGCCCTTTCGGATCTCTTCGTCGTCCCTGAAGACGCGAATCCCAGCTCCAACCATGGAGTGATAGAGGCAGTCCGTGAAGCTGAGGCGGGTTCGGGGCCTCTGAAGCTCAAGAACACCTCGTACTCTGCCCCGTTGTCGACACAAACGGACGTCGTCGCTGCATCTGTTGATGATTCCCTCTTTCTCTTCATCCTCCTTCGGGAGCTCAAGATCTTCACCGGATGTGATCACAGCGAGATGTGGAGACTTCTCTCCGAATATGATCTGGGATTCTTCAAAAGGAATTAGCGCAGCGATGGAGGCAGGAGAAGAGCACAAACGACCCAAAACCAAATCCCCCAAGCACCACTAGTCGCGAAATAAGCCCCGAGAAGCCAAGAATCTTCGAGGCCGAACCCGCAAGCCGCAATTCTACATCTCCCTTCCACGATTTAAAAGGACAGTCCGCGGCAGCTGCGTCTGGGTCCACCCCCCAAAACACCCAGTCTCTTCGCATTAACCCGAACGCCCACCGAATCCATACGCACACACGAGCGCGCGCTCCGCGAAATCCAACACTACAGACCTTGAGATGGATATCAAGCGAACGAGGTACGTACTGACCCTCAATCCTGCATCCCTACAAGTTCGCCAAACCCTATAAAAACGGGGAGGGAGAGAGAGAGAGAGTACTGTTGCGAAGTTCGGCAATGGCGAGGACTCCGATCAGTTGCCTGAGATCGCGAGATTTGCAGCGAACAGAGGTTTGTGAGCGCAAATGCGAAGTGAGTAAAGGTGGAATTTTGATTCGTCTTTTCGGGGAGGGTGGATGGCTGGCAACAGTGACCCATATTTTAATCATTTTTTGAGTTTTAATTTTTTATCAACTCATTTTAGTCAATTTATATATATATAAGCAAATTATCCACCTAATTTTGGAATTACAAAATAGATACATGACCCATTTTGTCGGCCACAACTTAAGCGATCGTGATTACTCAGTCAAATTATTAATAAAGAATCAATTGACGAAAAATTGAATCCAATGTTTGTATTCATAATAAAATAAGATAATGTAATATTTGACGAGGGTAAAATGAACTTTCACGCAAGACGATTCAATTTATGATATATATCCATGATGAGTAATGTTATTTTTAGAAGACATTTTATAATTCTATTGTTTTTTATCGATGTCATCATCACAACTAGATCAATAATATACTTTCATGCATACAAATCGAATGCACAAAATTTGAGGAAGAACTTGCGTAAATACAAATTTTTTAGAAAACTATAAAAGGCAAAACCCATGTTAGTTTTGAAAATCATAATCATCTTGTACATGGAAGACAACTTGTTAAGATTGAAATTTGATCATTATTTATTTTTCCCAATGCCATGATAACAGACTTCAAATTCACCCATGTAAACAACAAATGATATCAAATATCCTTGATTCCTCGCTGGCAATTATATTGCAATTAAGAAAATCTTACAAGCGTTATTCTCTCAGGGAGCTGCAGATACAAAGACCGGAAGCATCTCTCTTGCAAATGCCATAATGTCGACTGCTGCTATATACAATCTGTATACGAGTTACAACATTTCAACAAGTATTTGTAGCTGAATACATGAGGACCAGAACAATTTCTTTGATCCGTAGCTCGAAGCTTCTGCATATCAATCCCCATACTTATCTTAAACGCTTTAAGTATTTGATGAGGTCGAGGCTGAACCCGAGCTCACCCTATTACTTGCACATCGACTCGACGCCCCTATATCTCACACGACTCTGAGCGGCCAAAAATTGCATAGCGGTTGTTCGCCACGTTGTCATATACAAAGTCCCGTAAAAATCTGCATAAAGGATGAGAGGTAAATGTCAGACAGCTCCATCAAGTTAAGCTCACAGGATGAAATAGGAATTGATCGACATAGAGAACAACAGTATTAGGAGAGGGGAGGACTGACATGGGAACAAACTGCAAGAAGAACGCCAGTTGAGGGAAGGGTAAGTCAATATACTCCATTATCTTCAACACAGCATCCGATTTGATGTATGACCTGAAATTCACAGTAAAGTTTATGTCTCCAGTTTCTTTCTGTAACAAGTTTATCAGCATTCTGTTGCGACGTTTCTTGATATTTAATTTGTAGCTAAGCATATTCAAATTGAAGGGCTTTTTCATCATCATTAACGACCATATTGCCTCTGTTCTTCAGCTTCTTGGATAGTCGCAATTAAATTGACTGCTTGAACTTGTGATTCCTTCACATCAACCTGTTGTGTTACCTTTCCTCTTCAACAAGTACAACACTTGATATATCATCCGGATCTCTTCCAGATCTCCTCACTAGCTTCTTCCCTGCTTCACTCTGGAGTGCTTCAAACCTCATTTTCCTGAATGTCACCCAAAAAGTGGGGGCAAAGATGAATCCATGATAGAGCTAAATATTTAACAGACTTTTGTGTTCGGAAGAATGAACACCGAAAACCACGCAAGTCTACTTCCTTGCAGCAACAATAGGCTTGATTGACTGACTACTGATAAAGAAGCAAGGGGGATGCAGCTTCAGATCGTGTCATCAATATTTCTACCAATGGATCGTTTATGATGCAGGGTATTTTATATCTGAAGAGCTAGCACAATTGAGCAACAAATCACCCAACCCTTAACTGGGAAAAGAAACTGATGCTTACCTATTTCTGTCATTTGCTCGAACAAACCTTACGCCTCCATTGCATAAGTTGCACACACCTGTAACATACATGTATTCCATCATATCCATTTGTTAAGATACAACAGCAATAACTTAGCTTCCCTTTAATCACAGTCCATTTTCCTAATCATGAAAGGCAACCAAATCTCTTAGCAATCCACCAAGCAATGGTACAAAGGATCTCAGCTTCTAACCCAACTCAACGCAAGTAGGAAAGCAGATATCCTCGAAAGATGAGACGAACTCGAGTTTAAATCCAAATGTTTAGCGAGTTCGACCAAAATTATAGACTTTGCAACGACACTAGCACCAATTCATCACCGGAATCAGTCGCGAAAACATGCATAGCCGTAAAAGCAGAAAAATCCACATGTCCAGGAAAGAAGAACCTCTAAAATCGTCGCAAATCATTCTCTGAAGCGCAAGACCGAAACATGCCACCTCTGCGACATCCAATAAGCCAAGGACTTAAATTTGAGCTCTAAAACCATACGATTCAAACAAATATGAGAGCTCACCATCGAACAACATGATGGGTCTCGAGTCTTGCTCGAAGAAGCTCGAAGTGGCCTCGACCCAGTCCACGGCATCCTTTTGAGGCGTCGATAAAGCAGCGAACGCAGCGAATCTCCCATTCCTCACTGGCAAAGAGCTCGACAGTCTCAATCTTGCACACCCACCAGGAGCAAGAAGGGCCATGATAAATCAGAGTTCTCTTTCTTTGCAATGCTTTCTTTTACAGGAAATCTCTTCTTTTCGGGGAGGAAATTTGCAGGGGGGGCCAGAGACTGAACAAAAAAATGGCCGATGTGGTCTTTTCTCACTTATGTGGACGTGTCTCCTTCTTGACGTGGAGATCTATCTTTCGAGTGTTGGATCGAGAGGGCTTCAATGATCTTTCAGACACATCATCTTGTTCCTCAAATTGAACCACACAAGAACAGGATTTGACTTCATATGTAGTCCGAAAATAGTCTGCCGTTCGAAATGACTTGGACCGTCTGAAAACCTTTAAGTTTCGGCACAGTCGTAGCAATTTCTTTTCAAGAAGTTTGTGCACTCAAAAATATTTTTTCACTATTCTCCCTTGTATATTCACCTGAATTGTCAAGTGACATGTGCATTAACTTTATTTTTTGTGTACTCATCGAGTTTATGTGTGTATATATATAGTTGATACCCAACAAAGATTAATAATTGGAATGGATTTATACTAAAACTAGCGTGCCTAGACTTTATTTTAATTAGTTAGTACAGGACAAAATACATTGTAAAGAATGACTATAAAAGCAACGTTAACTACAAATTTGTCTATTTCTCCGTTACATTCTAATTTATAGGAATTTTGTAAATGATAATGTAATGAATGGTAAAACAAAAATGGTATGATAGACATTCCAATCAATGTAATTTCGCTAAAATATCACAATGGTAAAATAGCGATTTTGTGATAATATGTGAGCAATTCCACTAATATATACGATAAACTTCACTGATATATCGTTCGATCAGTATAGAATAAAAAGAAAATTAAATAACAAATAAAACATAGAGTAAAGAGATCGAAAACATTGAAGTCTACGATTAAGTCGCTTCACTGATTCTAGCATAAGTTTCGAATTCAACTTTACATTATTTGTTTGAGATATTTTCTAAGCATATTTAGGATATTTCCTAATTATCTCCAATGAAGGAAAATATCCTAAAGAAATTCTAATCATGTTTAGTATAGGAATTTTTCTTCTAAAAACTTGCTAAATATCTGTAATATCTTAATGAAGGTTAAAAGTGTGAAAATATAAATAAAATGCCATACTATTAGAATTACTAATTAGTGAATTCAAGGTTTTTTTTTAATAATAGTTTTTTTCCTTTCTCTTTTTCCCGGAGAAATTGACGAAGAAACGACCCCTATTGTCCGAGAGAGAGGGAGAGAGAAAAGGAAACGGCAAAGCTTGTATGCGCACACCCTGCTCGAGGCTTGAAGCGAAGGTGTATTGGCAACTGAGTTTTCTGCAGATAGAGAGAGAGAGAGAGAGAGAGAGAGAGAGAGAGAGAGAGGGAGATCAGCATGGGTTGGATCGGAGAGACCGTGGACTCTATTCGGAATATTCAGATCCGTCAGCTTCTCACTCAGGCCGTCAGTCTGGGTTCGTCCCCCTCAATTGTTTTTTGTTTTCTTTTTTCTTGATCGTCCGGCATATTTCTTCGTGCTGCTAAAATATGGAGATGAAATCGGAGGATGGAGTTTCCAAAGTTTTGATTTTTGATCCGGAGTAGGCCTGATAGGAAGTGAATACGATTTGGGTTTCTCTAAACCTCTCTGTCTGTCGATTCTTTGGGAGAAAAAGCGTGTTAAAGTAGATTGAAAACGGTGAGATAGATAGATTTTCATGGGCTTTCAGTTTCAATTATTTGGATGTTCTGATTCTTGAATTTTTTAGTCTTTTTTGTTGTTGGAAGGAGATATTGCTCTCATAAGTTGTGTATGTTTTCCCTTTTTTCTTTAGGCATGATAGTCACATCTGCACTAATTATATGGAAGGCTTTGATGTGCATCACTGGCAGTGAATCTCCTGTTGTTGTTGTTCTTTCTGGCAGCATGGAACCAGGGTTTAAGAGGGTATGTATGTAATTTTGTGATGGTGATCCTATTTCTTTATGGTGTATGTGAGAGTTACTTCAAAGATCTTTCGCTTTTAGTTTTTCTGGCTGAACTGTATCAAATTTGGTTCATTAGCTACAATCTTATTCAACAAATTCATCAAGCTCGTATATTAGATTGTTGAACCTACAAAGCCCATAACTTATGGATCATTGGTAGTTGTGCTGTGGTCTCACTTTTCACACCTTTTTTTTTGTATCCCACTTTCCATCAAAGTCATTGAAGGTAAATATGTGCGTCACGCCAGTGTGATCGTTGAACACATGCTTGCTTGTGTTAAGTCCATGGCATTCTTCACTTGGTTCCTGTGAACCTCTTTCACACTGTCTCAGATCTTTACATTATATGCTTAGAGCTCCATGCTCTGGTGGTCATCTTTGTGTTGATGCTTGTCTCTTCTTAGAGGTTAAAATGCTCTAAAGTAGGCAGTTAGTACTGAATGGTATCCATTATTGTAATGACCACTTTAGGTGTTAGAACCATAGCCCAGGTTTTCCATGTTGTTTTGGTTTTTCAGTTGATGTTGCCCATAACCAGTTGGATCTGTCTCCTCATGCATCCTTTGTGAAAACTGCAAGTAATATGGGACTGATCCACTACAGTGCTACAGCTTTGATACATGCATACTGTAACTGCCTTCCTTACTCCAATTTGTTGTCCCACTAGACAAACTTGTACATATATTTCAGTGGAAGAAGTCAGATTCACTCTAAAAATCATCTGATTTTCTCATTTTTTATGTGCTTGACTTCCTTACTAGCAAATGCATTATATAGGTTCATTTTTTGAGCCATAAAGCTCTGGTTTTAGGATGCTTTGTAGTTTGAGCTTTGATAGCTTCTTTTTTTTTTTCATTGCCATACTCTACATTAAAAATCCAGACCTTCAAATTCATCTGTTTATACTGTTTCTGGCCTGTCTCAGCTAATGACTCCCTTAAACCTGATTTGCAGGGAGACATATTGTTCTTGCACATGAGCAAGGATCCTATTCGAGCTGGAGAAATTGTTGTTTTCAACATCGATGTAAGCTTCTCTGTCCCTCTATGTTTTGCTACTTAAGTTCTTATTACCTTGGAATCAGCAGTATCCTACGGTACCTCCTTTTCTCCCAATAACTTGTGATTGTTGCTTTTCTATCTGTCAATTTTCCACTGCATTTTTTGGTTCATTCTCCTCTGATAATCTTTTGTCATGTTCAGGGCCGTGAAATTCCAATTGTGCATCGTGTGATAAAGGTATCTCTCAAAGATCTTGACCTGCTTACTGAGTTACATGATTTATGGTTTTGAGCATCTCGAGAATTTTCCTAAAAGGAAGAAAGCCATGCCCAAACTATTCCATCTTTCAGCTCATTGTCCAGAAGTTGCTTACTATTATTTCTTCACGTATTTGTAATCTCCAATTTCTTAGTGGACATTTTGGCTCCGATTTTGGGAGCATGGAATTCCATTTTCCACTGTATCAAATACAAGTTTTTTCCCATATCACATAGCTCAGCCTTCTTTTCTTAATCACTTACTTTGATTTGCATCCCACTTTCTTTTGGCATATTGGCTGATTACGTCAGCTCACACTTTCCTTGCTTGATATTCCACCTCGATTATGAAAAGCCTATACATCTCTTTATGTCAAACCTTCTAGATTAGTATGCGTGAGTTTGGGTCCTGTAGAATGAGAAAAGAAAAGGAGAGGGGGAAAAGCATCCTTTCTACATCAGTTGAATGAGTAACATTCTGTGCTAGTCAAAATGACCAATTTTCCCTGCAGGTACATGAACGCCAAGATACTGGAGAGGTTGATGTCCTCACAAAAGGTATCAGTTTCTAAATTAAATGTTATCTTCCTAATGTTTTGTTGTTGTGTGGTGAGATTACGCTCTGGGTTACTTGTCTGTTCAGGTCCTAATACTTTGTCTTATTTTCTTTTATATTGACAGGTGACAACAATTATGGAGATGACAGGCTCTTATATGCTCATGGGCAGCTGTGGCTTCAGCGGCACCACATTATGGGAAGAGCTGTTGGGTAAAGCTTTTGTCTATGACCCCTAGAATGGTTTAATAGAGTCTCTCGCTTTCAAAGCCTTCTTTTCCTGTTTTACACCCTTTATTTCTCATATTCCTGACCCTGATCGGATGTAGGTTCTTACCTTATGTTGGCTGGGTTACCATCATAATGACCGAGAAACCTATAATCAAGGTACGTCTTTATAATTTTTAACAGGCTCAAGAAAATTGGCTTTTCGCTCTAATATATTTTTCATGGATGTGGAGCGGATTTACCTTATGCTGATTGGTTTCACGGTTATGTTGCCGTAGGATTTGCATTATGGACAGTGTCATGGCTTTTGCTAGCTATTTTTGGAGATAAGGGATTTTTTTTTATCTGATCTGGTTAAATTGTTCCTTGCAGTATATACTAATTGGTGCACTGGGGCTGCTTGTGATCACTTCAAAGGACTAGCCTGTTGTCTTAGGTTTAGTGAGGCGAAGGACAATCAACTCCAGCCGTCATACTATTGGGTTTCCATTTTCCTTGTATCTTGGTAGTTTGACAAAAGAGCGGATCTCGATTTAAAAACGGAAAGCGAGTTTAAGGATTTTGTTTTTCCATGATGGACGTTAGTCGCAGCCATATTAACCCATTTTTAACTGTTATTTACATATTGTTGGCGAATAACTTTTCCCGGCGAGACCTAATGATGCCATGTCTGGTCTTGCCCGAATTTTCATTTGATTTCAGAAGCAAATGGCTGCTCTGGACCATACCAATTCCCAACAATGCTTGCTGTCATTTTTCGTTGAACCGTTTCCCTGGTCAAAGAACCTCAAATGGCTTCTTGTGCTTAGGGCAAATTCGGGGGCTAGTTTTGCAGGACATCGACGTATCCACTTTGAAAAACGATTGCTAGCATAAGCTTGTGGCAAGAACTGCCATAACTGAGAAGGATTTATGGAAGCGGTCGAAGTTTGCGGAGTCGAGAATCTTTCACTCGAGTGAAACGTCTGACTGCTAGATTAATTAGTAGACAGAACAATTCTGGCCAGTGGCCCTAGTAGTGTCTAGAAACTGAAGGCAAGATTCGAAGCGATTCTGAGCGATATAGAATCTTTATCTTCTGGCAATATGAATGATCGGTTTTTTTGCTTGATGACGTTCAAAATATATTTCTGCATGTCTAAATCTTTCATTCTACTTCGTCAGTGTTGAGTAAATATGTCTACAAAATGTCCGCATTCCAAGCTTTCCACTACGCACTACAAACAATTCCACAATTTTCCTATCACCGCGGTCAAAACTGAAAAGAAAAAGTTCCAAGATCAGATGGGAAGGCAAAGAACCTGCTCTCGAGCTAAACCTGAGTTAGTGTTGACAAGAATACTACGATGCTCTTGATGATACACTAACAGAGAGAAAAATAGAGAACGAACAAAGGCAAAACTTTTTGCAGTGCAGACGTCAAGATCACAATTTGAACTCGCAAAAGCAGTCGGGCAATGCAGATCCTATTCCCATAACAAAATCATCTCTATGGGCCTTCCAAAGGGCTCGCGTCAACCTTTTCCCTCTCAAGCCCTTATAAGTAAGTTCTGAAAATGCTCTTCTGCTCAGGAAAAGAGTTTTGTACAAGCCCTTGAAGGCGCGCATGGCTGCAACCATCTTGTCCATGTTCCCAAAGTATGTGGCCATGTAGGCATCGCTGTTTATTGAAACGTAGTAGTCCAAAGCAGCTTTTGTGTTCCCGTGCATGCTTTTGAAATCTTCACCACTGAGGAGCACAGATTTAGTGACAACATTAGTGTAGACAGATGTCAGCCCTTCGATTTCCATGACGCCATCGCCAGCAGCTAGGTAAATATGTGTATTGGTAGGAATCCGAAGAGCTTTGAGTATAAAGGCCGTCTCTTTTGGTGTAAGGGGGCATTTCCCCCGTCTCCTCCAAATTTTGGCCAGGTCACCAGTCCATGGTTTTTTATCTCCCCGAGCTGCTTCGATGGCTTCCATAGAGGATGATGAGAGACCTGAGTATTCACACTGGCTGTAAGCAACCATGTCGGGTTCAAAACGGAGGTGAAGTGCGAGAAAGGGCTTGGGTATGGCGAGAAGAAGCTCGGAAGCTTTCTTCTCCAAAGACTTGGTCAAGCGTAATGCACTGTAACAGCCTTGACAGAGAGCAGCCTTTGCATACTCTGGATATCTGCAGATTATATGTTAAGCATTGTAAGACAATGAAGAAAAGATAAAAAGGGGAAGCAAATGCCCATTAAATAGGGACACAGGTTCACATCTTTTGCTTTCTTAAAAACAGGTTGATGAAGGCTTTCTAAACAACAGCAAATCAGTATCATCCCAAAAAGAAAGGAAAGGGAGAAAAAAAAAAGAGAAAGATGCCGTGGACCGACTGAAGGAAAAGACCAGTCTAACGGTGTTAACTTTGGCCATAGTCAATCAGTTCAAAGACCTCTTGGAACCAAAACATCCATCATCCACTTAAGACTACGCCCCTGACACATGGAAAACTATGAAAATGAGCCATACAAAGATAAGGGTGCAGAATCATACCTATCCCGTCTTTGGCTCATTGCTGGCGTAAAAGAAATATAATGATGTTCCAATAAAGATGGAAGGACACTTTCAAGGTAATCAAATTGACCTTTGCGTTTGCTACAATCTACTGGAAAGGGTTCTTTTGATGCAAACTCCGGGGGCAACTCTTTAACAACTCTCACAAAGCCAGTCATTTGTTGAATGAAGTAGTCAACGTCAAAGACATCTCCAAAACCGCTGGAAATGAGGAATCACATTAGATAAGGTTTCTGTATAGTGAATTTCATAATCTTCTTTCTCAAAATCTTAGTCATCCTTTGCTCTCTTGATCTTGATATCCAAAAAATAAAAGACACAAAGGTGTGCATGTTCATTTGAGATATAGCCGCATGCTGCTACACTCCCTTACCATTTCTTTATCTTTGATCTTTGGCCAACTAGCTAGAGGACCAATTGAACCTGTTTATGAAATGCCCTATGGTCCCAAAAATAACCTTCACCCCTCTTTTTTGTTTTCTTATATTTTTCTTCTTTTCCACATTCCATAGCATGTGTTCCACAAATACATCAGTATTTTGCTCAGCTACAATTATACCAAACTTACAAGATCCAAGTGCCATGGAGAAATACAGATATGGACCAATACCTTGACTCATTCCAGTATGCAGCAACTTCAAATTTTGGCAAAACAAGTGTGGCGTTCAACAAACGAGCAATGCCAACACCATCACACAGCTGCAGATAACATATTCAGCAAAATTAGCGAGTGACACTTGAATCTCATCCACTACACTAGGAAGCTTGCAAACGTAAGATTTACTAAGCTCTCACATCTCTTCTCATCTGATTGAGGCCACCGTAGCAATCAATGCGGATGTATCCATTACTCTTCTCTGGTAGAGCTGCACCAATTTAACAAAAACCAATGCAATTGTCTGCAATGAAAGCCAATTAAATTCTTTCTCAGAATATCTAGAATCAACCGGATATCCCAATCGAGCCTAACTGCATCTCTATCTATCCCAAGAAGTGTCAGACCTGAGTTTCAACAAGCCCAATCACCAGACAAGAGCTCAGTTTCACATTCATCCTTAAAAGGACATATGGACACGAGACACTTATGGTTTATTGATAGACCCCAGCAAATAAACTGCATTTTGAAAGTTCGAGTTCTCTGCAATAGCTAAGTAAAATTGTTTCCAGACCCTGTATCCATTCAACGCATTGCTACTCTATAACATGATAGTCACCGGAGGGTAAAGAAACACGATAATCGCGCAATCTGGTCTCGACAAAGAAGAAAGCAAAAACTAACCGGTCAGATGTCCTTGAAGCCACCATTTGCAAGGCCTCCATTCCACCATCCTCCTCACGCTCCATATGTCGACATTCTCTCTGCGATAGATTTCACAGTTCTCAAACTCACCGAAACGACATCGTAGTGCCAATTCAGGCACACTGCCGACGCATTAAACTGTTTTAACGAATCACTCATCTCGAGCCGAATTCGACCAGCTCAAATCAAGACAAAAACGAGAGGCTTCGACTGAAACCTCCCGCGAATGGACCGAGGTAAAGGTGTGATTCCCTCGAAAGCAGGACGAGAGAGGAGTCAACAGCTCACAAGCACCACATACCTGGGGAGGGACGAGAAGGAGGTCTGGGAGAAGATAGAACGAGGAGCGAGCACGGAAATGGCGAGGAGGACAGAGAGAGTGACCACCAACACGCTGAACAGCGGTTTCACCGGTACCGCCGGGATTTGAATCATACCGGCGATCGGAGACGCGAGGCCTCGTGCGGTTCCTTCTCCAGATGCGATCTGAAGCCGGCGTGACGCCGAAGGATGATCGGTAGTCACCGTGCTGATAGATCGGAGATCGCAGAACCCAATGAAGGAAGTAGAAGAAGGTGCGGTGAAACCTGTGGCAGACGATCGAAACTCTGGCACTGCCCGAGGTTGGGCTCAGGTCCATACAGCTTTTCTCAAAGCTCGGCCCGATTGGCCCACAAGCATGGGACGGCATCCGCGCATATTTCTTTTCATCTTTTTTGTTTTTTGGTAAATTATTTCTTTTCATCCTTTGCTTCACAAACATTCGCACAAGCTTGAGATAAGCATAATTCCAGGTAGAACCGAGAACTTAAAACCGAATTAATTTTCCATCAGCCCCATTCTCAGGTTAGAATCGATTCAGTTTTGGATTTTGGAGTATGCAGAGTAGATTCTAAATTCTAGGTGGAATCGAGAATTTAGAATGACGAATTTAAAACATATGACAAATATGTAGCATTCATTCTGTGGTGTCCAATAATGATTCTAAAATTACTTGTCTGAACATTCACTTCACACAATATTCATAATGGACTTTTTTATTTCGTCGATGGCTTCATTTTTTTGTATGTTTAAATATGCATTATGGGCAGTGAATTATAACGAATAATTATCATTATAAGTAATGATACATTGTAATCGCTTGATTGAGAATAAATATGCAATATAGATTTCTGGTTTCAAAAACTAGGAAACCTATTACAGTATGAGTTCTAAATGAAACCTGGACGAACCTGAAGCCACTCGCTTCTAACACAACCCCCATCTTTTTTCCCGAACATATTGCATCCCCTAACACATTGTATCGATGTACTTGGATTAAACGTATCGTTTTGCTCGAAATCTTTCAAATGTTCACATTGTAGAATCACGATTTCATCCATATCATAAGTATAGCGCATAGAAGATTTTTATAATGGATCGAGCCAAGTAAAGAAAAATCAATGACTGAGTAAAGGGTGTAGGTAAATTCAACGGGATGAGTGAAATTCGGGGCCCCTTCGCGCCCGTTTTCCAGATATTATAATAGAAGGATGATCGCAGCATTTCTCTTCTAATCGACGATGTTAAGAAGTAACAAGAGACTAAGGGTGAAGGCAATTTGGTAGTTTGCGTGCGGAGTGGAAAAAGCGAAAACCAGCATCAGTCATTAAAAAAAAAAAAGCTCTCAAAATAACTATATCAATTGAATAGACCCTAACCGATGAAGTAACACTTTGCTTGGGAGCGTGCTTGTTACAAAAGGCAGCTCGATAAGGGGTTAAAAATGGCAGCTAACATGTAGTTCTTTTAACTGACTAAACAAGCACATCTTAGAGCATTCTGAGTCCAAGATATCTGCAAAACCAAGCGAACCCATTCGCCAACACGCATATTCGACATAAACAACCGACATGTGACGAGCATAAGACACCACCTCAGCTCTGCTCCTCCGCCTCTGCGGCTTCCCTCTCTTCTGCAGCAGCCGCCATCAACTCGTCGAAGTTTGCCGTCTTCCCGAGCACTATCTCGATCTGAAACAAGCAATTCACAGCAGTAGTTCAGATAAGTTGATAAAGGAACCTGATAAAAAAAATTCTGTGCAGAAATCGGCGCAGATTCATTGGTAGAGAGAGCAGCAACTGATCATACTATCAAATTAATAAATCATGTCTAAAGGTAGCGAACAATTCATTAATAGTTTCAGCTACAGCGTACAGCTTACTGTAATGGACTTTCTCTCGATCATGACAATCAGCCTTTTCATCCCTAAAACCAAAACTTGCCATCCTACTTATTAACACATTCAGCCAAGATCAATCAAATATCAAATTTGAATTTATTTGACAATCCAGTCAGTGCTTTTCGTCTCTTTTTTTTTTTTTTCTCTAAAGATCATAGAGGAAAATTATCTATTTCTCATATGCCCTAGCTGCTTTCTTCTATTAAACTTGTGTCATGAGTACCTTAGCCTTCTGCACCGGTCTTCCTCTGGAATCGTCCTTGATATCGACAGTAGATGTCATGATTTCTGCATTCATATTATGAATGACCATTACTGACAGTCCTGCATGTTCTTAATCAGATATATGCAGAAAGACAACTCACTCTTCTCCACAGCCAAGCCATTGTTCTTCAGAATTTCAGCCACCGTCACCACCGTTGCAATAGCTGCAGTAGCAAGATAGATTTCCATAAATGATATGTAGAACTGCTAAAAAGAACTACATCCATATCGAAATCCGACTGTCTCTTACCCATGTAAATGATTCCTAATTCGAGATTTCCAAGAGCAAAAAAATTTGAGATTACATGATTAAGCATCTCAGCATTCACAACTAAGAGTTAGTCCTTCAACCATTTTACAGGCTACATAAGCCCACAAGTGACACATTCTGAGTGTGTTATTAAACTGCAGGATCACAGTGAGTTCTCAAAAACTTAGGTGTACTCGAAAGGCGATGTCCCAGCTTACAAGATGTGCTAACACATAAACACCCATCTGAGTTAACAGCATGTAATCAACTGTTCTTCTCCTCTTTCTAAAGGATAATGTATAGAAGGACTACGATAACTTAACTAAAGAAGCTATTGCAATGAAGTACAGTCATGTGAAATTTTACAAAGCAGCAAATGGCCATGCCGGGAACAACATGAAGACAAAGCATGAAACCAAAGAAGGCACTTAAAAAAGCGAAAAATGATTCTTCTCGAATGACTCAGAATAGCCCGAAGACATGGCACCGTAGCTATGTTCTGAACTAACTAGATCTGTCTGCAAGTGTACATTAAAGCAATGGCACAACCAGGATAAGTCCTGAAGAAAGGTCTGAGAAGGAACTGCTGACTTAAACCCTAGGGAGGAAAACAAGTTAAGATGTCTATTTCATATCTCTCTTCATACTCTAGCCCGCGCACATAGCTCAAATGGAGGAAGTAGTGTAAACCAAGACGACCAATCAAAATACGCAAACAGAAACAACAGAGCCAATAGGCTAACAAGGCTTGCTCATATAGCTTACAACCATTTCAGGCCCAAAATACCGCAGAAGTAGCTAAGCCGCTTGTTGATCGACGACTGACGCAGCATAGTATAAATCCACACAATAATCAGACCGACAAATATAGCAACGAATTCATTACAAGCATTCAATAAATGAAGAGAAGGAACACTTTTCTTGCAAGACACCCAGAATCAGTAAGGCCGATATCAGCAACTGTTGCATCTACGCTAGCTATTGGGTCAAAATACAGTACCCATTCCCAAAGCCGAGAGCTCGACCTCATTGTGTTGCTGCATATACCTCTGCAAACCACCAGAAGCAACATGTCAAAGCTACAACGCTTGAACTCAACCGCAATCAAACAACCCTATCAACACCCGCATGGAAAATTTTCCAGCCGCAATCAAACGAAAGCGAGGGAGAGAAACAGGCGGCCTACGAGCTCGCGCGGCTCACTTCCGTCCAAAAACGCGAGAGGGAAAAAAGCAGAAAGGGGTACCTTGGCGAGATTGACGTAGAAGAAGAGGGGCTTCTTGGTGTTGGAGACCTGAATGCGGTTCTTCTTGTGCGAGTCGGCAATGGCGATGTTGTTGATTCCCTCGGTAACCTCCTCCATCGGACCTCAAGCTTTTTTTAGGGGCGGAAACAAAACCTTGTCAAAAACCCTAACCCCCTGAATTGCACCCCGCGCTCTCTCTCTCTCTCTCTCTCTCTCTACCTCCTCTCTCCGTTCTTGAGCGCAGCAACCCTTTTCTTGAAGGCGCGGTCTTATGGCTAGGTTTTCTATATAAGGAGCCACCCAGAACACGGAGTTCGATTGTCCGACGCAAGGTCCGTCGATCGAGCGGCGGCGACAACGATGACGGCCCATCGGCCCATCCAATGTTTGCCCACGTTAGAAAGGGAGGCCCTGTCCATGGTGCATGCACACGATGGGCGAACTGGGCCTGCCCAAAGCTCCTTTCTTCGCTTGATGTTTTCACTGTGGTCTTTTGTTTCTGTAGGGAGAGAGAGAGAGAGAGAGAGAGAGAGAGAGAGAGAGAGAGACGGGATTTGCTTTGCTCAAAGAGGAGCCTGTTTGAAGCACGGTTTCTATTTTTATTTGATTTTTTTTATCATAGGCTGGCCCAGATCTTGCCCCATCTAAAATTCTTATCGCCGCCGTCGTCCACGACGGGAGAATTGCCTGATGGATTTTGGGCCGAGCCGTGTACTAATGGGCCGAGAGCCGATTGGCAATGGCGACTGGCGGCGGGACAAGTAAAGAGAAGGCGGTTGCTGCTTCGCTAGAGATCGTGGCGGCGACCGACGAGATTCAAGGAGGGAGAGGAGTGAGGAGGGAGAAAGGACCAAAAGATGATTGGAGGGTTTCTTGTGCTTTTTTCCATTTTGTGCATGCTTGTGAATGGCCACTAGTTAGACGAACGAATCTGGTTTCGTTTTAGAAAGTAAAAATCATTAAAAAAAACAGGTCTTCACCTATACCAAAAAAAAATTAGGGCAAATGACGAGAATTGTCTTTGAATCTTGGTCCAATGTGTAATGTTGTCTCTGAATTTTTCAACTTGTTCAACGTGATTCTTCTCATCCTTAAAATTTTAATTTATTCAATGTAGTCCTTAAACTTTAGTCCGATACTTAATGTAATCTTTAAATATGAAAAATGCTTTCGTACGCTTCAGGAATTATATTAAACGTCGGTCAATAATTCAGAAAATCACATCAAATAAATTAAAAGTTCATAACGACGTTATACATTAAACCAAAGTATAAGAACCACGTTACTCAGGTTATGAATTTAGAGACGATGTTACACGTCGGATTGAAATCCATTAATCATTTACGCTAGTATTCCAAAACCTACGCCACTCTTTTGCCTACCCAAAAAGAGAAATTTGGAACGAGGCCGCCCCCAGATAGCCCTTGAAACGAGCTTTTTATCTTTTCCCTTCGTTCGAAAGGGAGCTTCCTTTCATGCCACTAGAGGAAAAGCAGCTGGCCCTTCATGCGACCGTCTGCTGTCCAAGAAAACATGGCGATTTTGGGTTCCTCATCTTTCTTTCAGCACCCTGCGTGTTCAAATCGGAAAGTGATCGCTTCTGATTAAGTTCGATGCATCTCCTTGCTTCTCTACCTTTAGGTTCGGAAGAATGCGTGAGCAATATGTCTAATCTTGCAGGGCTAGATCAAAACAGCTGTTATGCACCAACGAGGGGAATGCTTTCTTTTTTCATGTTCCCCCTTTTTCCCACTCAACCTCGTCCCCTGTGGAAGGAATTTCGACCATGGCAAGAGAGGTGGAGAAACCGTTCTTGTCTTCTTAGGTTTGGTCGGTTCAAATTTCCGAGGTTAGACATTTCGCAAGTTCCTTCTTCTTCTTCTTTTTCCGGTTGATTTCTGCCTCCGAGTACCCTCCTTTCCATCAATCCAGATCCCAAATCGAGTTGGAATTGATTGCGGAAATGCGGAATTAGACGATGTTTAAAGCGTGCTGACGCTCTCTCCGGAGAGGACAAATTCCCGCCCTTCATATTGTTCACGTGACGACTATCTTTCAAAACCCAACAATTTTGATGCACCTAACTATTTGGGTAGAACGAAAAGAACAATGGATTGTGAAAACATTGTATATAAAAAACACAGCAAGTCAGAATTCAATCTACGTTAGACGGCGTTCACCCATTCGAAGCACATACAATAGGAAGGCGACAACTTCGTACTATACTATAAGAAGTCCGACTGTCTATCGACGATGGCTAGCTGTTAGCTAGTCCGAAACATCATTGAGAACATAATTGAGAACTTTTCGAAACCAAATGGGTCGACCTGCTTTGATCACAAGGACCCCTTTTTATGTGCATACTCTCTCTCCCTCCCTCCCTCCCTCTCACACATAAGCGCCCACCGTTTTGTTTTGTTTCTTAATCTTTGATTTTGTCTGGGGGATAGATCTGATTTTGATGACCTAATAGCCAAACTAATCCCGCCAACATTAAAGGGGAATCAAATCGTCGATGACAGATAAGCAACGCATTACATTAATCGAACGGGGCCAAAATAATAAAGCATCGGGTGAGTGCAATCATAGCTAGCGAAAGCAAGTGACTAAATAAGTATGCATCCTTTTCTGTCCTAATCACTCGCCGAGTTCGTCTTAATCTTTTATTTAGTATCGGCGCGACGTCGGGATCCAGAAAAAAAGAAGCAATTACGTGATGCACTTCCCCTCGACCCCAGCCTCCATCGGTTGCTCCTTCTCTATTAGAGTCAGCATCAACGCATAGTTTTCTTCCAGCTGAATTAGATTTCGCTTTGCATATGCTCCTCAAGACACGAAATTAACGATCTCGTGCGCGCTTCGCAAGCGTCGCCTCGCGAGTTGCCGGTCGACATCGCTCGAAAGGATCGATGTACAAAGAACGTTGTTGACGCGGCGCCTCCTCCGTAAGTTTGTAGTGCTCCTATGCACGGTCGGACAGTCGGGTCCACCGGCGATCGGTCGCTCAAATGTCTGTACAAACTTACGTCCACCTTGGGATCGAGGGGTCGGGATCAGCAGGCCCACTTTTAGAGCACGGGGACTTGATTAAACGTCGGCCGACCAGCCCGCAGGTCCTGTTACGTCTTCTATTTCGAGTGAGTGACAAGGACTAGGAGCGACGCCTTCGACCAGGCAAAGGTCCCGAACACGACAGAAGTCGACAAAGATTGGATAGTCACACCACCAATCGGATGCCAGCGCCTCACGAAGGGTTAACAATGGAAGCCTAGTGATTAAATATTGCTTAAGCTGAGTCAGCATAGCATGCATGCGCAATTAGTGGACAATTTCTTAACACCAAGAGGGACAAAATTAATTAGGCACGTTTGGCAACGTTCTGGACCATGCAAGACTATCTCCTCAACAATTGATCACCCTTGCCTCCAATCACCACCGATCTCATTCAGATGACTTGAGGGTGATAATAAGAAATTATAGATCGCATAGCTATCACCATCGAAGGACTCGATTGACATTGTGATTATGCCAGATCTTCTGAGGCCGTCGTCGTCCACAGTTGAACCGTGTCCCCCCATTAAACATGACAAAAATGATGTCATCTATGTTGTCTCCGGCTGCGGAGTTCGTCGCCGCAAGGTGCAACAATGGCGACTCTTTTGTCTCCCCCAAGGAACAACCACATTGTGAGTGCGTTGTGTCTAGACCCCAACTTGCCGAAACAGTATCATATCATGCCAGTCTCCATGCCCGTCCATCAAAACCAAATCTAAGATATTCAGCTCCTCACTACGTACCTCGATAGGCTCCGACATCTGCTTCGCATGAGGCGCCCACCACCCATCGCCATCCTTCACTGCTACCTCATGTACCAGATCGATCGCACCCGCTGCCTGCCTCCCCCAGTCGCTCCGCGATGCCCTAGGCATACCGAGGCTCGTCTTCGCAGGCATCTGAATCGCCCCCAACGCAATGGAACTGAGCGAGGACCACGACCATGGAGTTGGAGATGGCGGTGAATCTGGAGAAGACAGGCAGCGGAGGTGACAAACCAGAGGGAGGTGAAGAGAGCGGGTTTAACAAGCTGGTGAGGAAGCTCGGGGAGTAAAGATTTGAATAACCAGGAGATGGGGCTGGGGAAATCAGAATGTTAAAGATTTTGAAATATTTGCAATCATTTTTCAGATTCCATGGATTCTTTGTATTACATTAAAAGATTTCTAATCCAAATCAATCATATCCCGTCCGAATGTAAATTCAAACGGTCAAACGATATCAATAATTAAACTTATAAATATGAGATGAAGACTTATATCCCATGATCTCATTTGTTCATGCATAGAAAGGGGAGGTCGACCTATGATGCCTTGAGGATTAGATTGCCTTGACTAATGAGATTAGGCCTTAGCTTGACGAAATAGAGCGGAGAGATTAATCGGAAGGTGTTGGTTTGACACGATGGGGACTCCCACCCTCCTTTGACTTGCACGCATGATTGGCAAGGACCTTGCGGAACTTGAACTTATATCGACCGTACACGTGTTCATCCCCAAAATAGAGAGAGAGCTGGAACCAAGTCGAAAGCCCTAGAAAGCTCTTATTTACTAATATAAAAATAAATATTTATCCTCAACAGTAATAATTCAAATCTTGATTACTAGTCCTCCGCCGCATTTTTATAACATTAGATATTAGATTAGCACCATGGCAAGTGCCTTTTGGAAAGAGAAGACCCATCAAACGGATAGATCATATCAAAATAGATCCAAGGAAAAAAAATTGATCCGATCAAAATTAATTCCGTACAGAAAATAAAAATGAATGATGACTAAGCCTCCGATTTTCGAATTTTCTGGTATTCGTTTCACGAAAAATAAAACAGTTAAGGAAAATATTTTTTACCAATAGAAAAAGCACTTTCAAAAGTGGGAAAATGTTTTCCGCTTTTTCGAAAGTAAAAAATATTTTCCTTTTTCATTATTTATCTTTAAATATCGCGGTCTTTAGTAGTATACTTCAATATCGCTCGAGGTCGACAAGCCGGCGGCATTTTACAAACGAATATAAAAAAATATTATCATTTTCCTGAAAATTGATTTTCCCAAAATACTATATTTTTCGTGAAATGAACGAAATTTTTAGTAATTCTTCACCACGTACTAGGCCAACAATTCAAAAGCAAAATGCATGCTTGAGTATTAGGGTTGGACTTCTTATCTGCCTTTAAAAAAAAGGGGGGGGGACTCATTGATTTTCCTTCAACTTTGGGAAGATAATTCTTTCTTGAATTGAAGGCTTGATTTAATGATTTATAGTAAAATTTGAAATTACAAAAATGGGAAAGAAATCAGGAAAATGAAAAAGGGTTCGGAACGAGAACGCGTTTTGTAATTGACTGGTATATCAGAACAAAAGGAAGAAAGGAAGGAGGAGAAGGAGGAGACGCAAATCTACGGCATCAAACCAAAACTCGTGAGACTTTATCATTCAATTGCGGGGTGGGTGGGCAGAGGAGGTGATAAGGGTAAAATCCCACGAGATCTCGGGAGGCCGCGTCAGCACGCGTGGAGCGAACGTGGCATCCTCATCATCTGAGGGTGGGCCTCGCGTGCCGACACGTGCCATGCCTCTCCCCTCCTTTATATACGAGAGCCCTCAGAGCCTCCCTTCCTCACTAAGGCATTCACTCTTCTCCTGGCGATTTGGTCAGTCTCTGAAATCGGAGCAGTTCCTGAAGATTAGTATCATCGTCGTCCTCAAATTTCTCGACCCTCTTGGTGTTTTGTCCCGAATCCTGAGGAAGAAGTTTTCTTTTTGGGAAAGACGAGAGACAACATGAAGAGCAACCCGCTGCACCTGAAGTCCCTGAACCACGTCTCCTTCGTCTGCAGATCGGCCGAGGAGTCCATCGACTTTTACCAGAACGTTCTCGGCTTCGTCCCCATCCGTAGGCCCGGTTCTTTCGAGTTTGATGGCGCATGGTAATTCCTTTGATCGCATCGCCAGCCTCCAAGAAAACCCAGCAATGGTTGCATGCCTGTGTAACCGTCGTCTCTTTTTTATTTTGTCATAAAGATTCGAGCTTTTTCGATGATTTATTGCAATGGTTCTTCTATATGTGTTTTACGATGCGTTCACGGCTACTGTTCTTATGTAGGCCCTGGATCGTTGGATTTTGATGGGGGGGAATGTGGTAATTGGATTAAAATGAATTACCAAATTTCGCCTGCCGAATTCCTTGATTGGCAAAGCTCATGCCTTTCTGCTTTTTGTTCTGTGTTGTGGGGTGAAATCTGTTTACAGGCTCTTTGGTTTTGGAATCGGAATCCACCTGTTGCAGTCGGAGGACCCCGAAAGTATGCCGAAGAAGACTGAGATCAACCCCAAAGACAACCACATCTCTTTCCAGGTAAAAATTTTTTCGGAAAAGAATCGTGTCTACCTTATATTGTCGTTCTCGGCAAGCTTTATCAGCATTTTTTAGCTTGATGAATGGTTCTTGGTTTGCAGTGTGAGAGCATGGGGGCAGTGGAGAAGAAGCTCAAGGATATGGGGATCAACTACGTGCGGGCGATAGTAGAGGAAGGGGGAATCCAGGTGGACCAGCTCTTCTTCCACGACCCGGACGGGTTCATGATCGAGATTTGCAACTGCGAATGCCTCCCCGTCATCCCGTTGGCCGGCGAGGTTGCCCGCGCGTGCTCCAGGGTCAACAGCCTCCAGATGCTGCAGCCCCGCGTCAAGCAGGTGCTCCAGCAGTAGCAGCACCCGATCAAGGGTGCCCTCCCCAAAAAAGAAAAAGAGAGAATTCCAATGTAAAGCTCGTGGTAGCACGTTGCGATTCTTCAGTTTGTCATGATTCGATTACTCCACGTAATCTACGATTCAATATTTGAGGTGTCGTGTCAGGAGAAAATGGAGAAAAAAATATGAAGAGTCTATTTCTTTGTTTTGGTGGAGGAAGAATGAGAGACGGGTCCTTCTGCTCCTTTTGTTTTGATCTCTTCTTGTTCGTGTCGGATTGAAATAAAGGACAAGTTTTTAACTCCACCGGACAGCCTTTTCCTCTTGGGCAGACTTGCCGTGATGTTACAGTGAGCTTTTGATCGTGATTTTGGTTATTGGCGTTTTGTTCTGATAGGCTATGACCAGTGACGGTTCGTTCCCTCGCTCTAGGTCTATCGCCATTCTGGCACCGTGCACGACAGTACCAAGCTTCGCTAGGATCAACCAGTGCTTTGTCGATTGAACTTAGGCCTTCAAATTGACAGAGAATCCTCGCGCATATATTCGCTTACCAGGGATTGGCCTGGACTTGGGCAAAGAACGAGATCACATGAAAGTGCCCTGATTAGGAAAAGAGACCTCCATGCGGATCTATACAGAAAAGAGATCTTCCGGAAAGTGCCCTGATTAGGAAGATGCCTAAGCCGCTCGAGTCGGGAGAAGAGATTATGATTATGGATCGAGCGAAACGTGATTAGTTCCAATCTTTATATCGTAACCCTCCGGTGTATATGTAGGTAATCGTTTGATCTGGTCGAGGTTGATGCGTTCATTTCCATGTTTCATCATGGTCTGACCATATTCTTATGATTTAAAAGGACTTTGTTGAAATGATAAAGATGTCAAATCATTCTAGGAAGAGATTTGACTGGATTGTGTGATGGTTGTAGCTATCGAATTAATGACTATAATCCATATAGTATATATCCGGTTATGTCATAATTGCAGCTATCGGCTTAATGATTATAACCCCATTATATTGTTTTCTATTAAGGGATGATATCTTATGACCGGAAAATTGTCAAATAATTTCTAAACATTTACCTACTTTGCCGATTCAGTCATAAACATTTTTTTAATACCAAATAAGTCATAAACATTTTCCAATTTTGTCGATTAAGTCCTTCCAATGGATTTTCTTACGTGACACGATCGATGTGCAGTAAACTTTTTTTTCTCTTTAAAAAAAACACTTGGCCGACGGGGGCTCGCCCAGATCTAGGCTAGGTGGGGCAGCCATTGCCTAGATTTGGGCGGGGCTCCCTCGACTAGGCAAGATCTACATAGCCCTCTCTTTCGCACGCCACTTGTTTGCCAAAATGCTTCAACTTTGCACGGTAGTAGATCTTGCTCAGTCGAGGCAGCCTCGCCCAGATTTGGACAAGGGCCTCGGCAGCCTCCCTAGCCCCCGCCTCCCTCGCCTACGGCCAGCAGAGCTTGTCGGCTAAGTATTTTTTTAAAAGAAGAGAAAAAAGGAAGTTTATCGCCACATCGTCGCCAGTGACAACCAATTGCCCCATTTAAGTATTTTCCGGCCAAAATCTGTTTGAAAGATTTAATCGGCAAAGTCAAAAAATGTTTATAGCTAATTTGGTATAAAAAAAAGATTTAGAACTAAATCGGTAAAATAAGTAAATGTTTATGACTTATTTAGTAATTTTCTCATCTTACGACTGTAACAAGATGAATTGGTAATTTCATAAAGTTGAAAAATCCTAATTTTTCTCGCTATATCTTTTTTTCCATCTCTCTTTTTAACTCTCGCCTCTCCAAACTCACTCGGACACACACACTCTCTCTCTCTCACAGACACACAAACGCTTGCACGCAACTCACCTTCCTCGCTCACTCATGGATTTTCCTCACTAGACTGAGCCTAGCAGCCCTCGCTTGTTCTCAACTTGTCCTCATTTTTTCAAGCCTTGTAACCCTTACTCATTCTTGACTCGTCCTCACACTCGTTCATCTTTTGCTTTGGACATTGATTGCTCATACTATTTTATTGTAAAAAATGAAACCAAAAAGAGGAATAAAAGATAAATAGGTTCTCAAGTCAACCCTAGAATTGGATTGCAAAAGCATGGTGGGTTCAAGGGTAGGTTACAAGGAATATAGGGAAAAGTGCCAAAAAAGTCCTAAACCTTTGTCACTTGTGCCAAAAAAGTCCTAAACCTTTTTTTGGTTCCAAATAAGTCCTAAACCTTTTTAAGTGGTGCCAAATAAGTCCTAAACCTTTATAAGTGGTGCCAAATAAGTCCTTCCCACCGGAAAAAGCCCACGTGGCTCGCCGGAGTGCTCACGTGGCTCGCCGGAGCGCCGACGTGGCTCGCCGGAGCTCGTCGGCGGCGCCGACGTGGCGTCGACCTTTTTTTTTTTTTTCTCTCTTCTTCTTCTTCTTCTTCTTCTTCTTCTTCTTCTTCTTCTTCTTCACCGGCAGAGCCCTCGCTGGCGATGGGCGAGGGCGGCGGGGGCTGGGGAGGCCGCCACCGGCCTCGCCCGTCGTCGGCGAGGGCCGGGCGAGGCTGGCATCGCCCGGATCTGGGCGGGGCCGCCCCTGTCTGAGTAGGGGCGGGGCTGCCCCGCCCAGATCTGGGCGGGGGCGGCCTCGCCCGGCCCCCGCCGGCCGCTGGCCTGCTCAGACAGGGGCGGGGCTGCCCCGCCCAGATCCGGGCGAGGCCGGCCTCGCCCGGCCCTCGCCGGCGACGGGCGAGGCCGGTGGCGGCCTCCCCAACCCCAGCCCCCGCCGCCGCCCTCACCCATCGTCGGCGAGGGCTCCGCCGGTGAAGAAGAAGAAGAAGAAGAGAGAGAGAAAAAAAAAACGGTCGACGCCACGTCGGCGCCGACGAGCTCCGGTGAGCCACGTCGGCGCTCCGGCGAGCCACGTGGGCACTCCGGCGAGCCACGTGTGCTTTTTCCGGTGAGAGGATTTATTTGGCACCACTTAAAAAGGTTTAGGACTTATTTGGAACCAAAAAAAGGTTTAGGACTTTTTTGGCACAAGTGGCAAAGGTTTAGGACTTTTTTGGCACTTTTCCCAAGGAATATATGATAGGTTTAGATTTTCAAAACTTTGCTCTTTTCGATTGAGTCAATCAATTGTCTATAATCACCAAAAGTTGATCTTTTTTTTTACTTGTATACACAAGTCGATAGTCTCCTGATTTTAAGGGGAAAATGAACATGTCTAACTTTTCAAGTCAGAAAAACGCTCATGGCGTTCCCATTAGAATGAAATATCTCTTGCCAATAGATGGAATAACTCGTGTGTCCATTAATTAGCAAATGATTCCCTGAGTGTGTTAATGGGATTGTCTATCGACTTTCACAGCTCTAATCTTGTCAGTTCTAGGAAATCCAGTAGGTGCTTTTAAACCAGATTTAGTTAATCGATAATTTTTGGAGAGAAAAATGATTGCCAGAGAAATTGCGAGATAAATCGAAGGAGGGTTACACTTATTAAAACTATTCGCTTTGTAGATCTTGATCGCACGGACGAAATTCTGAAATTTCAACCGATTCCGACGAGATTTCACCATCAAATCTGAGCTGACTCTTCTCCTCTGATCCGCTGTATGTCTCCATTCTTTCTATTTTTGCAAACGCTCCTTTTCCTCTGCACTGTCAAGAGAGATCAGCCCCCCCTTTCTTTCCTTTTACGACTTATCTTCTTTTGAGATGGGCAAAAGCCCCATGAGGCTGACCCAGCTCATCACCTACTCAGATCGATATTGTCATCAACTCGTGACAACATTTAATGTCGGTCAGCATTCTCACGATATCCTAATTCGTTATTGTGGTTCACCATGGGGAGAAAAAGAAGTAGAGAAGTCCCCGCTTCTTTTTGAATGGTTGAGCATATAATGCAATGTCCCCACTTCTTAGAGACGCTTCAGGGTCTTCGGATCGTCAGGAATTGTTTAAACATGTCCATGTACATGGTCATCTCCTCAACAAACCTTCACATGCTCCTACAATTTAGAATCTCTCTTTGCCAAATTCTAGTGCAAGATGATTGCTACTATAATGTTGCGCGTCATCGGATTATGTATTTTAGTTTCCTGTTTGGTGAAGCATAACCTCATCTCACAATTAAAAGACGTAATCTTATTCAGGTTTTAATGTTGTTGGGACGGGTTGATAACTTGATAATCCTCCACCTTTTTTATTTCGTGTCATGGCTAAAGTTAGCCTAGATGAGGATGACAGTTTGCGTGTTTCTCAAATCCATTTGATGCAAAAGTTCATATGATTCATGAGTTATGCAATGCTCCGAAACCAAAATATGAGAAATTGAATCCCAAAAGTTTTTTAGAGATATTTCACTGATGCACGGACAGGATCGATAGATAAGCGGCACAAATCCCCACATCTACAGAAAAGTTTCCATGACATAAACCTTTAACGCACAAAAGAGAGAACAAACAGTCTAATTCTCCTTGACATATCGAGATTGTATGGCATATATCCTGCTTATCAAAACTGGTGGAAAAATAAAGGGGGGAAAGGTCTATCATGCGTTGAAAGAACCAAAGGGAGGTTGTTCATCTCTATCCTCTCGTAGGTTGTGACTAGTCAAAAAAGGTGTCCCCCGGCAACACGCATGAGATTTCTAGAGTAAACAAGAATCGAAAGTTTACAGAACAAATTGAATAATTATCCAGATGAGTATACACACACACATAAGCGCAGAGAAAGATTAAGTGTTAGAGCCCTCTTGCCAGCATGTTCTCGTAGTTCTCAATGGACTCGAGCCTTTGGATCATCAACTGTTGCCTGAACTTCTGGATGAATGCTTCCGCGCTTTCGTTAATGTCCTCTGTCGTCTTCCTCTCCAGCTTAATCATATTATCATCCTTCTTTGCCGTCCCTGTTTCCTTCCTTTCAGTCGCTGCGACGAAGCCACGATTATCCTCCTTGTTCCCCGAAGCGATGTCTTCTTCTGCCTGCTCTTTTTTCTTCAGCCTCTGGTCTTCAGATCCCGTGAAGACATGACAGGGAGGAGGAGTTCCTGAGGTGATCTTCTTCATTCTCCGCTCTTGCTTAGCTTCTTTTCTTGTTTCTCTGATCTTGTGTTATTCTGGTATGAGGATGAGGAGGCTTTATCTCTGCTTTATCATGCTTTGTGAGTTTCGTACTTATAGGGGAGATCAGGAATATTCTTTGAGTTTTAAAATCCGTCTGCTTCCACTGTGCTTCCTTTTCTTCATCAACGGGTCTCCCCAGCATATCATCATGCTTGTGTAGAAACCAAGATGATTTTTTATTCATAAGTAGGGAATTCGGAGAAACTACCATGCATTCCTAAACCACAGCTTGGACCACGTAGCAATGTTTTCGTCGATTCTTTACGAATAATTTGAACGGATCTTCACACCCTCGTTCGTAAATTCATTCAAGGAAAACTTGAAGAAGAGAGAATTAGCCAAGGGAGGCCGCATCGCTAAAGAAGCGACCGTCTTTGCTGACTTGGTGCTGAAGCCACCTAACGCGACTCATCGACTTCATCACGCCACACGCATGGGGCTTCAGACCATTCAATTCTCAAGTGCGGCTTAAGGCATGGTCCTTGGTTTGGCAGCGGAAGATCCTGTTCCCTAGGCGCCATCTTTGGCCGAGTCAAAAAGAGAGGGAAAAGGCACAAAAGGTCATACCTTGCACCTCGCAATAACTTGAATTGGCGCACCCACGTAAGACATGCTTAAAAAGTCATGTTATGTACATCCTTGGAAGATTTGGAGAACCTAACGTTAAGGGATCCAACGGAGGAGGGGAGGTTTTCCCCTTTCAATAGGGGGTGTGGGGTTTAATGGACGGTGGAGACATGACAAGGCCAACTGACATAAATTAGGCGATCATTTTCCATCCTTGGGGATAATTAGGAGTTCCTAGGCTCATATTTAATTAGAAAAAGGGCTTGGCATCTGTGCCCAACTCTTACGAGATTGCTTCTCTTGAAAAAGCTTGCTCGGGCAGGTCAACTGCATTGCACGCTCGTCTTCATCGTTATCTACTTTCACATCACATGGCCGAAAGAGAAGAACACGAAACTACAAGGAGAAAGAGAAGGTTGCACATGAGGAGCATTGAATGTAGGTCTCTGTCCTTCGTAATAGGGAGCTCCTACATCTTCTTAAGAGTCCTCGCTTGAATTTTTAGGACTCTGTGCAAGCAAAGGCTTCACAAGTTACCAATCAAGGGGCTTGAAAACCAACTTGGTGATGGGTGAACCGAATCATTAACTTAGGTCGGACCTCGTGATTCGTTTTATCCCTCTCGATGAACATTTTTATGTCAAGATATCTTGAATATGTTAGACAATTTCGATGTTTGAGAGGTGATTAGGATGATAAATAAATTGTGATATAAAAGGATACAGCCCAATACTCCTCGCATGTCTGGCGAAATTGGCTCCCTCTCTTGCTGATGGTGATAATTAAAGTTGTCAAAGTGCCGACTGTAGCAATTAGGACAGCTTCCAATGTTGATTTCAAATGAAAATCTTGGCTAATTCATTTGGGTTTAAATCCGAAAGAGAGAGAGATTATTCAGCGCGGCCCGAATCAGACCCAAGCCCACGAGACTTGTTAGGACAAGCTGCTATGCAACTGCGGACGCTGGAGAGTTTCCGACTGACCTCAACCCGAGCAACAATGGAGTGCCTCCACAGAGCTTCACTCCAACTCCGTCTGCTCCCTCTCTCTCTCTCCCCAACTCCCTCTAGAACCCTCGTTCTCCGTACGCTACTCGAGCCCGCGACTCGGCGGCTCAGCACGGACTCGCCTCCCAAGTTCAATCTAAGCTTCGCGCCTCGGAGACATCACAGCAGCTCTTCTTCGATTGCGAGGGCGGGATGGTTTCTGGGTCTTGCAGGGGACAAGAAGAAAAACGCGGGCCTGCCCGATATCGTGAAAGCCGGCGACCCTGTCCTGCACGAGCCAGCCCGGGAAGTCGACCCGGCCGATATCGGGTCGGAGAGGATACAGAAGATAATCGACGACATGGTGATGGCGATGAGGAAGGCCCCTGGCGTCGGGCTCGCCGCTCCTCAGATTGGCATTCCTTTGAGGGTCGGTTTACTTCCGAACTATATGTGTGTCATTGATGTTTTGGCGTGTACGGCGAGGTATTTGTGTTACTGTTATTGCGTTTGCGTAGTGGCAGTTCTTGTGTTTGTGATCATGCGCTGTCAGTAGCTGAGTTTTCGCATATGGTGCCATGTCATTGCAATTCGAGATTTCGTTCGCAGTGGCTTTTCCATGGTCCATAGTCATTATCTCGGGGATCATGTTAAAATGCATTTCGTCGGTCCTGTGATGTGACTACAGGAAGGAAAATCTTATTCTTTGCCTTTTTATCTGCACTCTTAAGGAAGGTTTAGCAAGAAAGTCGAACCTTTTACCGTGGATAAAGAGATCTTATTGCTCGATCACACGTTACATAGAATCCCTTGCTTCTAGTCCTGTAAGATGGTAGTTGTAAGAGTTCCTTCGATTCTGCTTCTTGAGCATCTTAACAGAAATATTGCTTATGTTGCTTGGGTCCACCGCATAGTGCCTGATTGGATTAACCAAGTTATCTTGCACCTTGTTTCCTTTGCAATTTATCTTCTTGCAAAATGCTGAAACTTTACCAATTTGCTCATTTGCTGTAGTTTATATATCAATGGTTTGTCCTTCAACAAAATCATCATAATGGCTGCAAGCTGTTCCATGGTTGCAGCTGAAATTTGTGCAATTTCGTGGCATGGGATTGTTCTTATATTGGGGAAAGGCAATTGCTCTTTGCGTGATTGTGACTTCTTCTGTAACAGACACTTAAGTTAAATTTTCAACTTTGGAAATTTGATCCACCATTTGTTGTGACCAGAACAGCCGAATGAGGTCATCTTCAAATGGAGGCTTCAGGCAGCGATTGATCTGGATAACACCAACATTTGTTGGGAATATCAGTGGTGGAAGTAATATCTTCTTCATGGAGGAAAAACTATCTGAAAACTATCTGGAAATAAAGTTCAAACCCAAGAAGATTGGAAACAATTTCAAATGACAAATGTACCAAGGACAACGGTTTACAAGCTAATAATTTTTTTCTACATTTGATTGGATATGGTTGTTGGAACTCTGGACTAAAATATTGTGTTTATTTGCAGAAAATTTTGCGATAAAATGACAAGTCTTGACAAGTGCATGGGGTTGATTGAATGTGTTCTGCAATCTCAAAACCATCTAATATATCATCTACTTTTGGTTGTAGTAGAAATCAGTTTGCTATTATAGGGTAGTGATCTTCTTGCTTTGCAGATAATAGTGCTAGAAGATACCAAGGAGTACATAAGTTATGCACCTAAGGAAGAGATTAAAGAACAAGATAGGCGCCCCTTTGATCTCCTGGTATGAGACGATTTGAACTGAACCACATCCCACCTATTTATTTTATTGACAATGATCTTATTTGGCTTTGGTTCTTTGCTGGTTTTCCTGAAACAGGTAATCTTGAACCCCAAGCTAAAAAAGAAGAGCAATAGGACTGCCCTTTTCTTTGAGGGCTGCCTGAGGTGATAATCCTGGTTTGGGAACTGGTGTCTTAAACATAATCTTTTCATTCTTCTGTGGTGGTCATTCATTCATGGAATGAGCTAGAAATGTTTAGGGGCCAATTGATTTTCTGCTTTAGCACACATTAACGAAAGGCATGACATTGATAAAAGGGATGGCAGATATTGAAATCACTCCTTCGGCAAGTGTCTTTTGATTGCTTGTGGAAAGTGTCTTCTGATGTTTAAGCTTGAATTCCATTTTTTATTTATTAGAGGAAAACACCTATAGTGCCAAGACTTCCTGTCTGAAGGGCACTGTCATTGCTAAAATAATAATATAAATTTTACTAAGCTTAATTAGTAGGAGATTTGTGCAATTTTTCAATGGGAGAATAAAGTGATCTTGTCAAAATCTTACTTGTAAAGTCACCTTAGGAAATTTTTGTAATTTCACCAGAACTCCATAGATCTGCAAGATGCTAAACTGCATGTTGAGATACTAATTTCAGTAATTTCTGAGATTATTCTTTCCCCTCAAAAGACGAAAACTTTTGCCTTTTTGACTCAACATTATCTGCTGTTTTCCACAATATTTTAGTGTTGATGGATATAGAGGATTGGTGGAAAGATATCTTGATGTGGAGGTTTCGGGATTGGGTCGCGATGGTAAGCCTATCAAGGTTGATGCTTCGGGGTGGCAAGCTAGGATATTACAGCACGAATGCGATCATTTGGACGGAACTCTCTACGTGGACAAGATGGTTCCACGAACATTCAGGATTGTGGAGAACCTGGACTTGCCTCTTGCAGAAGGGTGCCCCAGACTAGGTGTGCGTGGTTCATGATCATAGCAAAGTACGAATTCAAAATTCTGAATACTCAAACTCAACCACATGTTTTTTATTGCAATCAACAAGAGCCATGCATGATGCTGGGAGGAATCATTCTCGGATCACAATTACATAACATGGATTTAGCTGGAGTCTTGAGGATGTATAACCATTCTCTTGTGTCTGCCGTCATCATTTGTGCAAGTGGAATGAGTTTTAGTGAAGAACAATCCTTCCTATTCCAGTGCATGAGCACGTGGCTTGAGTTAGTCAGGTAGTTTTCGAGGAACCATAGATATTTGTGGATTCTGCAGAAGCTAAGAACTTGAAAATTTTCTGCCGGTATGGAATTCATTACTTCGATTTTGATCCGCCAAAAATTTTACTAGTGAAACATTTTTGTGTAGTCTTTTTTTTAATCTTTCATATTATTCCTGGCGGAATTAATGGTTGTGATACTTCAGACTTCCTCATATTTATGAAGGTTCTTTAACTGCTTGTCACATCGCATTTCCTGTGAGCAAGGACAATGTATTGCACAGCCGATATATTCATCATTGAAAAGCTTCTTTCATCATCTGGAATGGATGGTCAATTTCCAAAGTAACCCATCTAATGTGATTCTGATATAGGAAAACGTTAGCTTTACTAAGACGGGTGTGTAGATTGATTTACTATATGATGTGTCAAGCTATGACTGATTCTTCAATATAACCCACTTGCCTAAAGGGTTGCTCATTATATGACAAATCACTTTCTAAGCCAATTCTTTAAACCGGTCTTAATAAGCATAGCATTGCTTATCCAGTCTGAAGAGATCAGGGCTTTTCTCTCTGTTTCTGGCTGAAGATTGGGCATGAATAATACCCCATAAATCATAGTAAAACCTCACTAGGGTGTTTTTATGAATTTGGCATAGGCTTTGCCATTAAATGGCATGGCGTAGCAACATGTGAATGGTACTTGCTGGTTTACCAAACGGAAAGGAAATACTACTTTTCGGACAAATTAAAGTAAGTTACAAGAAATATATGACAGCAGTTCTGTAGAATGTAGATGAAACAAGCCCGACTCCGCTGCTCCCTCCCTCTCTCTCTCTCTCTCTCCCCAACTCCCTCTAGAAACCTCGTTCTCCGTACACTACTCGAGCCCGAGACTCGGCGACTCAGCATGGACTCGCCTCCCAAGTTCAACCTCAGCTTCGCGCCTCGGAGACATCACAGCGGCTCTTCTTCGATTACGACGGCGGGATGGCTTCTGGGTCTCGAAGGGGACAAGAAGAAAAACGCCGGCCTGCCGGATATCGTGAAAGCCGGCGACCCTGTCCTGCACGAGCCAGCCCGGGAAGTCGACCCGGCCGATATCGGGTCGGAGAGAATACAGGAGATAATCGACGACATGGTGATGGCGATGAGGAAGGCCTCTGGCGTCGGGCTCGCCGCTCCTCAGATTGGCATTCCTTTGAGGGTCGGTTTACCTCCGAACTATATGCGTGTCATTGATGTTTTGGCGTGTACGGCGAGGTATTTGTGTTACTGTTATTGCGTTTGCGTAGTAGCAGTTCTTGTGTTTATGATTATGATCATGCGCTGTTAGTTGCTGAGTTTTCGCATGTGGTGTCATGTCATTGCAATTCGAGATTTCGTTCGCAGTGGCTTTTCCATGGTTTGCACTCCTAGGACCTGATGATAGAAATATTTATCTTTCAGTCGCTATTCTCTCAGGTTGGGCCATAGTCATTATCTCGTGGATCATGTTAAGATGCATTGCGTAGGTCCTGTGACGTGACTGCAGGAAGGAAAATCTTATTCTTTGCCTTTTTATCTGCACTCTTAAGGAAGGTTTAGCAAGAAAGTTGAACCTTTTACCGTGGATAAAGAGATCTTATTACTCGATCACACGTTACATAGAATCCCTTGCTTCTACTCCTGTAGGATGGTAGTTGTATGAGTTCCTTTGATTCTGCTTCTTGAGCATCTTAACAGAAGTATTGCTCATGTTGGGTCCACCACATAGTGCCTGATTAGATTAATCAATACTTTGTCTTGCACCTTGTTTTCTTTGCAATTTATCTTCTTGCAAAATGCTGAAACTTTACGCTCATTTGCTGTAGTTTATATGTCAATGTTTTCTCCTTCAACAAAATCATCATAATGGCTGCAAGCTGTTCGTGGTTGCAGCTGAAATTTGTGCAATTTCGTGGTATGGGATTGTTCTTATTTTGGGGAAAGGCAATTGCTCTTTGCCTGATTGAGACTTCTTCTGTAGCGGACACTTAAATTTTCAACTTTGGAAATTTGATCCGCTATTTGTTGTGACGAGAACAGCCGAATGAGGTCATCTTCAAATGGAGGCTTCAGGCAATAATTGATCTGGTTAACACCAAGATTTGTTGGGAATATTAGTGGTGGAAGTAATATCTTCTTCATGGAGGAAAAACTATCTGGAAATAAAGTTTAAACTTAAGAAGGTTGAAAACAATTTCAAATGACAAATGTACCAAGGACGACGGTTTACAAGCTGATAAATTTTTTCTATGTTTGATTGGATATGTTTGTTGGAACTCTGGACTAAAATAATGCGTTTATTTGCGGAAAATTTTGCGATAAAATGACAAGTCTTGACAAGTGTGTGGGGCTGATTGCATGTGTTCTGCAATCTCAAAACCATCTAATATATCGTCTACTTTTGGCTGTCATAGAAATCAGTTTGCTATTATAGGGTAGTGATCTTCTTGCTTTGCAGATAATAGTGCTAGAAGATACCAAGGGGTACATAAGTTATGCACCTAAGGAAGAGACTAAAGAACAAGATGGTCACCCGTTTGATCTCCTGGTATGAGACGATTTGAACTGAACCACATCCCACCTATTTATTTTACTGAAAACGATCTTATTTGGCTTCAGTTATTTGCTGGTTTTCCTGAAACAGGTAATCTTGAACCCCAAGCTAAAAAAGAAGAGCAATAGGACTGCCCTTTACTTTGAGGGCTGCCTGAGGTGATAATCCTGGTTTGGGAACTGGTGTCTTAAACATAATCTTTTCATTCTTCTGTGGTGGTCATTCATTTATGGGATGGGCTAGAAATGGTTAGGGGCCAATTGATTTTCTTCTTTAGCACACATTAAGGAAAGGCATGACATTGGTGAAAGGGATGGCAGATATTGAAATCACTCCTTCGGCAAGTGTCTTTTGATTGCTTGTGGAAAGTGTCTTCTGATGTTTAAGCTTGAATTCCATTTTTTATTCATTAGTGGAAAACACCTATAGTGCCAAGACTTCCTGTCTGAAGGGCACTGTCATTGCCAAAAAAAAAATTACTAAGCTTGAGTAGCATGAGATTTGTGCAATCCTTCAATGGGAGAATAAAAGTGATCTTGTCAAAATCTTACTTGCAAAGTCACCTTAGGAAATCTTTCTAGTTTCACCAGAACTCCATAGATCTGCAAGATGCTAAACTGCTCATTGAGATACTAATTTCAGTAATTTCTGAGATTATTCTTTCCCCTCAAAAGACGAAAACTTTTACCTTTTTGACTCAACATTATCTGCTTTTTTCCACAATACTTTTAGTGTTGATGGATATAGAGGATTGGTGGAAAGATATCTTGATGTGGAGGTTTCGGGATTGGATCGCGATGGGAAGCCTATCAAGGTTGATGCTTCGGGGTGGCAAGCTAGGATATTACAGCACGAATGCGATCATTTGGATGGAACTCTCTACGTGGACAAGATGGTTCCACGAACATTCAGAATTGTGGAGAACCTGGACTTGCCTCTTGCAGACGGGTGCCCCAGACTAGGTGTACATGGTTCATGATCATAGAAAAGTAGGAATTCAAAATTTTGAATACTCAAACTCAACTGCTTGTTTTTTATTGCAATCAACAAGAGCCATGCATGATACTGGGAGGAATCATTCTCGGATCACAATCACGCAACATGGATTTAGCTGGAGTCTTGAGGATGCATAACCATTCTCTTGTGTCTGCCGTCATCATTTGTGCAAGTGGAATGAGTTTTAGTGAAGAGCAATCCTTCCTATTCCAGTGCATGAGCGCTTGGCTTGAGTTAGTCAGGTAGTCTTCGAGGAACCATTGATATTTGTGGATTCTGCAGAAGCTAAGAACTTGAAAATTTTCTGCTGGTATGGAATTTATTACTTCAATTTTGATCCGCTAAAAATTGTGCTAGTGAAACATTTTTGAGTAGTCTCTTTTTTTTTCTTTTGTCTTTCATATTATTCCTGCCGGAGTTAATGGTTGTGATACTTCTGACTTCCTCATCTTTATGAAGGTTCTTTAACTGCTTGTCATATGCTCGAACCATCGCAGTTACTGTGAGCAAGGACATTGTATTTCACAACCCTTATTGATCAGTGAAAAGCTTTTTTCATGATCTGGAATGGATGGTCAATTTCCAAAGTAACCCATCTAATGTGATTCTGATATAGGAAGACGTTAGATTTACTAAGACCGGCGTATAGATTGATTTACTATATGATGTGTCAAACTATGGTTGATTCTTCAATATAACCCACTTGCCTAAAGGGTTGCTCGTTATCTGACAAATCACTTTCTAAGCCAATTCTGTAAACCGGTCTTAACAAGCATAGCATCGCTTATCCAGTCTGAAGAGAGATTAGGGCTTTTTTCTCTGTTTTTGGCTGAAGATTGGGCATGAATAATACCCTATAAATCATAGAAAAACCTCAGTAAGGTTTTTTTTTTTATTTGGCATAGGCTTTGCCATTATATGTCATAGCGTAGCAACATGTGAATGGTACCTGCCGGTTTACCAAACGGGAGGCAATACTACTTTTCGGACAAATTAAAGTAAGTTACAAGAAATATACGACAGCAGTTCTGGAGTGTGCTTGGCATTTTTAGTCTTCACAGTAAGAGCTCTGTGAATACTATGCAAGTAGTCCACGTCGAGCCTACCGAAGACGATGTCTTTGATGATCCAATGTTTGAATGATCTATCGCAGGTGAAGACGCACGCCTCAACTAGATGGCTGGCTGGACCTTGCGCATGGTCTAATATGGCTGCTGAGCAGTGCACATTCACACATTCGCACGGCAGACCAAACCTAAATGGTCGTCGTCTTCATGGCGCGTCTTACACTTGCATTTATCATCGAAAAGTCCAAGCTAAGAGAGACCCATTTTTCAAACTTGGAGGACCTTTCCTTTCGGTTGTTTTTTGGACTGCAACGCTAGGCAAGTTAGAGAAGTTGTCCCTTCTTTAGAAGAAGGCAGCCGCGCTCATTCGAGAGGCAAAGTTGAGCACGTGCAGTTAGTCCTCGAGGCTAAGTATGGAGTGGCTGCAATGTGGTTGTGACCAAATGCGCTTGCCTCTCTCTCTCTCTCACATGCGCGCGCGTGCACATACACACACACACATTCTTTCTTTTTCTTTTATGTGTTCTGAAGATGTGATAATGAGGGATTAGAATATGGTGGTGGAGTCTCTTATTGAGGTGGTCCATAGATGAGTCGTCCTACATAATACCCATCACATTGATTGATTCATTATGGTTTTGACACTTTAGTTGGGGGGGTTGGGCCCTTATGGTCCTTCATCTAGGTCCCCTCACTCAGCATTGATGATTTTACTCTAAGAAAAGAAGAAAAATCAAGAAAAAGGAAAGTGCCACAGTCTCTCCCACTTCTCTGTCTTCTGAGTTTCCCAATTGAAAGGAGGACAATGTAACAGCATTATATTGCTTGGCATACATCGTCTCTACTTCACATGTTGCCCATGTTACGAGTTGGCTTTTTCTGTCTCGAGATCCTTCTAGGACTGTGGAGGCGTTAAAAACTGTTGGGGATCGCATCATCGGACTGTCCCCAAACTACCTCCGAGCTAAAATGTACAGCTACACGAGCACTACGAATAGGATGTGTCAGGGGGGAGCTTTCTTCTTCTCTCCCAAACATCAGCTTTAGGCAGTCTCAGCAATCACCAACTTTGCTCAGAATCTCATGGAAGATCTGAAATATAGTCAACGATCGTATTTCCTTCGTTGAGCCGGGTAACATCTCCTTCCTGAACTATTTTTCAAACGGTCGATGCCCATGAATACCAACTGACCCTCCTTACCTCTAGCCCAACCTCAGGTTCATGTAGCGCCATCCTACAGGACTGCAAGGATGTTGTTGATGCACACACACGTGAATAAGAGATTCCAGTGTCAAGATTGGAAATTTGTCTATAGGAATTTGAACCCTCGGCCTCCTAATCTATCGTCTCTCTCCAACCGGTAGCCAGTAGGGCTGAGATCTTTATCAGGCGTACCATCAATTCATGTTGCTCTTTCAATGCATTTCAATCAACGAACGCATGAGGCTGTTAACCGGAAGATGTTCCGGTGTTAAGAGTGCCCTTTTTCCTCTTTGAGCTGAGTTGATTATCCCCCGTGATTTTTCTGTACCTAAGGAAATGAATTAAGCCACAGGAGGAAGCGAGAAGCCGTGATTTCACACGACTCTTAGACCAGGATCTATTCACACGGAGGCTGCACAGTGTGGACAGAAACAGAGAGAGAGAGAGAGAGAGAGAGAGAGAGAGAGTGTTCACATGGAACTTTGACTTTTGTACAAAGATGATATTCACGCAAGTTCCAGACGCATATACACATGATCACATGAATGAAGGCCATCACACGAACAGAGTTTCTCAAGAAACTGAATCCACCCCAAGAAAGGAGAACAGCAACTTGAGCTCAAAAGAAAGAACAAAGGGCGGACAGAAGCAGAAAAGAACCAAGTACCAAACTTTCCCACTTCTTGTTCCCAAAACTCCCACAATCTCAGTTTATTGAGACATAGACCACGCTAATTATCGGCTAAATCTTATCTCATTTATCACTAAAATCCTATATTTCCATCCATAAATATATGAAAAGAGAGAAAAAAAAAATTCACCTCCCGGAGCAGATGCACCATGTGGCGGAGAACCGACAGCTCCGCATGGAACCCCGATCCTATCTCGATCTGCGCTTCCCGGGCTTGGTCTTGCGATTCTTGGGTTGCTTCCCGAAGGCGCCACAAAACCCACATGCAGACACCTTCGGCGACGGCGGCTCGATCGCCGGGGACACCCTCCCGGTCCTGTAACCTCGGCCTCCGGCCCCGTTGCCGGATCGGCTCCGGCTCAGGGTCTCGATGAAAGGAGGAGTGGCGTCCCTTGCCGGTGTGGACGACGGCTTGGTGCCACTGGGATCGTCTCCGGGTGCGGCCTTTTCCTGATCTTGGTCGAGCTCGTCTCGTCGCCTCAGCTCGCCTGACAAGAACCGGTCGTCCCACACCAGCCCAGAAGAGCCTTGCCTCCTGAACGAGACTTCAGATCTCTGCAACCCAGCCATCACCCTCTCTCTCTCTCTCTCTCTCTCTGATGCCATCACCCTCTCTCTCTCTCTCTCTCTCTCGATGTCTCCTGTGATTAGTTAATTGCTGCTGTGGGGATGATGCATTTGAGACTCTTTCCTTTTGACATTTATATAGAGAGCCAGAGAGGGAAGGAAGGGTAGAAACCAGGGAGAGCGAACGGGAAGATTAAAAGCGTCGTAATTTGTCTGCTACTGGAGATTGAAGTCGTTTTCAATTCCACTATGTTTTTTCTCGATCGTGTCTCTCTCTTTGGCTGTAGGGAAGAAGAAAAAAGTTTTATGTGTCTGTGTCTCCATATTAAAGTTTTATGATTTCGACGGGGGACTATCGAATAGCAATATTTTTGAAGTGTTACTAGATAATATATAAACGTTAGATGGTTATGTTTAATCCTGTATATTAGGAAGTTTTTTTTTTGGATATAGGATTAGGAAGTTATCTTTATAAATTAGGATAATGACATAAATGATCCCTCAAATTTAGGTATATACATAGTGCGACAATGTCAATCACGACCTCTTAAATTATTTAATATAATCTTTGAATATTAGTCCTCTGACGTCCTAGGTAGCAATGTGTGGGGAGGAGGAATGGCAGTGCGTCCGCACCTCAGTCCTCGAATGCACGCAAAGAGGGGCACGTCTCTTGCCCCACATCGCCTGGGGAGAGAGGTAGGGGAGAGAGGTATGGGTTGCCTTATAAGGCAATTGACCCTCTAACTGTATATACGCGTTTTCTTGGGGTAGCATGGCTGCCATGAGAAGAACAAAACCGTGAGGATTTAAAGACCCAGTGTGTTACAAATGGTATCAGAGCCAACTCTCGACTATGTATGGGGCCACAGCGAGAACGCTGTGCTCCTAATGGGTGGAGAGTGTGACGGCCCTAGGTGGCGATGCGCGGGAAGGAAGGATGGCGGTGTACTCACGCCTCGTCCTCGAACGCGCGTAAGGAGAAGCACGTCTCTTGTCCCACGTTACTTAGGGAAAGAGGTTTGGGTTGCTTTTATAAAGCAATGGACTCTCTAACTGTATATATGCGTTTTTTTCTTTGTAGTATGAAATGCCCTGAAAAGAACAAAATCGCAACAACTTAGTGTCTAAAACAGAAAATATGTGTATAGTGGAGATCAAAGGTGTTACAAGTCCAATGCACAACGTCGTTCCTAACTTTTAGTTTGTTTGTATCTAATTTAATCTCTAAATTATACAAAAGTTGTCAATATTGCCATTGCATTAATTCAAGTTCAGGGACAAAACGTAATAATTCCATGTACACTAGCGATTAGATTGAACATGTATTAAAACTTTAAAGACTACGTTGAATAAGATAACATTTTAAGACATTGCACATTAAATTAAAATTCATGGACTATATTGGACAATTTAAAATTTCGAGGATGACATTTCATATCAATTAAGTTTGTGAATTATTTGCGTAATTATTCCTTCAATAATCATTTATAGTCATCGATCATGGCCTTAAATAGTCGCACCACATTCTTTGTAAAAAAACAAAAACATAATGTTCACTACAAATTTATCTTTTATATTTTCCTTTAGGCAATTTAAATGGCTAGTCACAATTATCTCAAGTCTTCTCACCTTCAAATTTTTCGGCATTTACCTTCTTATCCAAACTCAACAAATGACTTTTCGGAGGTTTTTATCAATTTACCCATTGAATATATATATATATATATATATATATATATATATATTAAAAGGTACTTCATCGTTGACTCGGGTGAAATGTACCTTGAGAGGGGGGGGGGGAGACAAATGTTGTTTCTCATCGTTGCGTCCGTTCGTTTTTATGGAAAATGTAGCATTTTTGGAAAATATTTTTCAAGAAGTCATTTTCTTAGAAAATGACAATATTTTCAAGTATTCATTTGAAAATTTGGAAAAACTATAAAAAAAATTAATTGTTTAATTATTTTTCTTTTCTCTCATTTTTTTTGTTCTATATTGATTGGCTGCTGTTCACAATCTATTTTTGAAAGAAAATGAAAATATTTGAAGGTGAAAGAAGAAGAGGTAAAATATTTTCTGCTTTTAAAAAGCGGAAAACACTTTTTTCCATTGGTATAAAAAAATTTTCCTTAACTATCTTATTTTCCATGAAATGAACGGCAGAAAACTTGAAAAATATTTTTCTAATTATTTTCCGCGAAATGAACGGAGCCTAAAAATACAATCTTTTACAACAAGAAGACGACGAGCTCCGACTCCCCGTGTTCTTCTCGGCCTCGCCGATCCTCAAGAGAAGAACCAACATGCATAAACAGTGAGTATGCAAAAACATCGCACGTTGTAAACCCGTCGGTCGCTCGTGGTAGGCCACGGCCGGATATGACTTAGCCATCGGGCAAATGACGCCGATTCAACCGCTCCCTGTCTCTCCTCTTTCTTTCTCTCCTGTTTTCCCTCCCCCTCTTGACCATGGCCGCACACCCGATCGTCACATTGACTTTCTGAAACGTTGACCAGTCCAACCCCGGCTGGCTGCCAAGGTTCGAGGAGCGTGCGTTGCGGCGAAGGTGGCTCTGTCTGACTCTGCCATGGACTTTCCCCCACTACGAAACATTCAAGAAGATGCCGTGCCCGTGCTCCCCTTAAATTAAGATCAGTACAATCAATCATTGGGATTGAACGGAATTCCCAGAGTTCCCAAGTCTTCCCGGCGCCGCCGAGAAAGGAGGAAAAAGGACGAGAAGAGAGAGCTTCCGCGTGAGTTCTGTAAGTACGTCCCGACTCGGCGGGATCGCTAGGGCGGTGGAACGCGAGCTGCCGAGCATGACCCGAGCCGCAATGGCCGGCCGGGATACGTTCGGGACGGATTAGGGTAGTGGCGCTCGGCTTCCCGATTGAGCGGGGTCTTGTGCAAAGTTCCGGCCGCCGGTCGGCCTATGAAGAAGTAGCGCTTGTGATGACGGCTTGGATTTGCCAGCCGTGCTGATTGATCGCGAACGCAGCATTCGAATGACTCGATTGACAGCCGAGAACGGTGAAGTAGAAGTCTCACGCAATGCCGAGGGCGTGAAAAGGTCAACGACGAGGAACGAAACAGGGAACGTCAGGTCGGCCATTCACTTTGTTATTGGAACATTCGAGTTTCGAATTAGACTGCTGTTTGTCAAACATGGCGACTCGATCTGCTCTTTCTTGTCTTGGGCTCACGACGACGGTTGGCCTAGCGCCATTTCGAGTCGACAATGCCTTCCATGAATAACTACAATTACAGTGAAATTACGACGCCGGGGAAACTCTCAACCCATCAAATCAAGCGACATGAACCTCGACTAAAAGGAAAAAAGAAAAGAAAAAGAACCGGGACTCGGGAATCCGATTGGTCGATGATGTGCGGCGCATCTGAGTTCTCGTCGATAGTTGCATGTCAATTCGACAGTTTTCGAATGAATTCAGGCAATCCGAATTCTGATAGCTCGCTTTCATGGCGGCTTCCGCTTGTGATCCTCATCATCGAATCTCCTTGGGAAAGCATTCCCCCAATCCGAAAGCGAAGTTCGCATGGGCAGGGACGCCCGACACGTGTACGGACTTATCAACAACCAAATGCAATCACAGCCGCCTCGCATTCATTGCGAAGACACCTGTAATCTTTGATGAAAGACGCGCTTAACAAAATTATGGATTTGACCAACAAAAAAAAACCAACCTTTTCAAAATATATGTGTAGGGTTTTTCTTTTTTGGGTCAAAATAGGCTACTCACGCCATAGACTAGAACAAAGTTTGTGAAATATCTGCGTGTAATACGTCGAAAAGGGGCTGCATGGATTTAGGCTGCGTTCGGTTCGGTTTTGAAAATGGGTTGTGAGGAAATATTGAAATTTAATAGAACTTATTTTCAGTTTTCCGCATTCTCAAAACCAGTTTTCTACCTCAAAACCCTTTGAGAGTGATTGCCAAACATTTAATGTTTTTCTCAATGGGCTTTTGGAGCTCAAAACTCATTGGGAAAGTTAAACCAAACGAACTCTTAGACAGTCAGTTCAAAGGAAGAGTCTGCTTGCGGTGGGCCTTTACGATGCAGTAACCCACCAACTGATTAATCTCACGGGGATAATGGGCTACTCGGATGGAGTTGACTCGGCCCAATTGACGTTCGCAATCTTCGATCCAGGCCCGCATGTTTCAAGGGCTTTGATCTATCCGGCCCAATCTCCTCGTGCGTATCGGTTCTCACCCTTCCAATCAAAGTGTTTCTTCGAAGCGAGATGGTGTCTCGGCCAGAGCTAGGGTTTCGACCCCGATCGCCAAGGAAGCTCGGATCGATTTTGTGAAAAACCATCAACGAGTACAGCCGCTCCTTTTCAGCGTCAACACACGCTCCTTTTGGGAAGATTCCAATTCGGGCCATCTTTTTTGTGATCCCGCATCATCGGAAACATGGATGGGCCAGGCTGGTCCAGTAGGCCCAATGGTTTTCCTTTGGGTCGGGCCTGGCCCGGAGACTCGACAGTTCGCTCCATCCCGCGTTTCCTTTGAAGTCCGAACGTTAAGACAAATCAAGAGCGGTCTATTTCGGAACCTCTGTAGATTCACCCGCCAAAAATCGAAAACAGCATTTCTCCATCTTCTCTCGACCACTCTGTCGGCGTCGTCTGTCAATTCTTGCTCGCTTTTTTCTCGCGTGCAAACCAGGGTTAAGGACTTGCTTTTGCTGTATTAGCTTTCGCAAGGCACGATTCTTTTCCTTTTTTTTTTTTAAATTTAATTATCACAAGTGCCTTCCCCCCCCAGATCCTGAATCAAGATTGCTCCTTTGCGTGTCTGAGCTCAGATCCGGGAGATTTCCTGGGTAAACCGACATTATAGGACTAATGGGTTTGGCTGGTTTGTTCGTGTGCGCAACGTGTTTGACGAAATTATTAATTGTTTCTTTTTTATGGGGATGGTTCTTCTTAGGTACTGTGAAATAACTGAATTGTGAGCTTCTGGCGGCTAGAAAGGGATGTACGGGCGAAAGGCGAGCCAGTTGGTGAAAGAACTCAGTGGCGGCGAGAAGGGGCAGCTCAAGCCTTTCAATGTGAGTTTCATATCCTATATTCCTGTACTCAAGTACTTAGCATCCGGCAGTTTCAATTCAAATTCACGATCTCATGCTCTAGCATTTTGCATACTTCCCCTCATATATGTATTTCGGCTTCCAGATCCCAATATTGGAGTTCCTTCATTCTTGTATGCCTTTCGATATCTTTTGGAACTCTCACTGGGGGTTCAAATGCTAAAACCCACCTTTATTTGGATGTTTGTTTATCTTATTGCTTCTGCCTTAATTATCAACTCATAATTGAAGCAGGATATGTTTGCTTGAGAAAGGTGCTACAATCAAAACATGAGGAGAATCTGAGCGATAGGGAGGCTTGGTGCTTCTTTTTACTATGTTTTGAAGCTCAGTCCTCCTGCAATTGCACCACTTGTAAATTCCCGAGATAGATGTAGCAGTTGTTTCAGTGATTAATTCATCCTTGACTTTATGGACATGTTACTATAATAATATCTCTGCATGCAAACGCCATGGCCAAATTGGACTCTTTCTATTCATATTCACGTGTTAAGTTTGGTTCTCAAACATACTGTTAATGTACCATGTGGAATGTGTCTTTTCTGGGGAAAGATATAAGCAATAGATGCATTTGTGTTTAACTTCTCTAGTGTATTCCTGGCTGATATCTTGTAATTCTGATGTTGCTTTTAAGGATTTCTTTTTGCCCCAGCATGTTTCAGCACTTTTAGTCATTGTCCTTTTGCCAAACCCCACCTGCATTTTTAATCAAGTATTATCTTATCTGTTTATTATAGCAAGATTTTATAATTCTCTATTCTACTCATTTACTCTGGAATATGCATGTGTTTTACTAGATCAATGACTTTCACATGCTACATATAACCATACTATCTTGCTATGATAATGTAGGATGACTTATTTAATCAAGTGATTAAAGAATGTAGTTCCCATCATGTTGGTCTTCAGGCCTTGTTCAGGTAAATCCTATTTCCTCTATGTTTCTTTTAATTGCGTCATTCTCTTTATGTGTTCAAGTATTGGCTGTTAAGCAGATTATTTTCATACATTTCCTCTGTCTTTACCAGAGTTCAATTTTTAGCCTGAAAGAATTTTGAGCACATAAAATCTAGCTGGTAAGACTGCTGCAAATGCATAGTATCATGATATCATCTAGTATGGGCATGCATCAGAATTTCATGTTTTCAACTGAAAAATTTACATATTGACCATGGTTGTTATAGAACGAGAGGAACTTTTTCCAGTGCAAGTGTATTTTTCTATAGTAAACTTACAGATCAGTTCGTGACTATCTCAAGGATTTACATCTTTTTGCTTTCTTTTTGTCAACACGAGTTAGGCTCTAGCATCATTTCAAGTTCCTCAACTGGATTGTGCAATATTTTGGTTGCATCAGACTTAGGGTTTACACGAATATGTTGCAATAGGAAAATGCAAGAAGAAGGCTTGGATATCCAAACAACCAGAAATGCAGATTTCTACGGTGCACTGATTCATCATATTTCTCTGACTCGGAATAAACGCTGCCTCATGGCATACATGTAAAAATGATAGCATTCCCTGTCTTCTCCACTTTTCATTAATGGTTTTATGTTTTCAACTCTTTTAGCTAATGTTATTTTGCTTAATGATTTTGTGACTTTAAGGTACAATAGAGCAGATGTTATTCGAAGTTTGAGGTGGCAGATAGGACGGGTGCTTCCCAATGAACTCGTTACAAAGTTAAGCAACTCTGAGAAGGAATACTTGAAGGGTTACTCTGCTGCTCTGGATGCATATATGAATGAAATTAATCTGGATTTGACAGTGGTAAGCCCCACTCCTCTCTTTCTGAATCTAGTTCTCCTAATTTGGGACATCGGTTGAAAAAGATGTCAAGTCAGCATTAGTGCGGTTTTACTTGAGTAGTTTGGCTTGATGAACTTCACATGTTCTTTGGTACGGTGGGTAAAGCAAGGAACCTGTAACTGATGATATAGGAAAGCAACATCAAAGCAGGATTATATCCAAAGATTTTGTCTATCATACAGTCATGGGTGAGAATTACAACATTTTTATGCAGATAGATTGAAATGTTGATCTTGAGATATGATCAATGCACCTTGACACATTTAGTTAATGAAAATTTGGCAATGCTTAGTTTGCTGGGAAGAGCTGAGGGATATCTTAAGACTCGCTTTCATGTAAAGATAATCGAAGGAGTGCTGTTTCTTGTTTTTTAATTCATTGACTCCTGAGAAATGTTGTTTGTGGCTACTAGGGGTTTGCCTAATTAAGTGATTGTCTCTCTCCTTCCTTCTGTCGCATTCTTTTCATGAGTTTTGTTGTTGGAAAGCATTCTGGCCTTTGCAATCATGTATTATTGTGAGGTGAAGGTTTCTTCTGATGACATATGAAGGTGCAATTGACACTTTAAGTTTGTAATTTTCCAGCATGTTCACCATGCTTATGGAAGTTATTTTATATCTTGCATTTATTTTATGGAGTTAGCAGATGATACAGCATGTCTTGCCTGTTCCGTTGTTGGCTTGGTAACCTTTTATGCTTACCAGTGAAGATCTTAGTGTGTGTTAATTATGCACTGGCTTGCCTGCATTTCAAATTTCAGCCCCGTCCCTGTTCTGTTGGCTGTGATCTGGATTTCACTGCCTTCAACCAGAAATCTCCAATTTATCCATAAGCTTCACTACTTGCAAATCTTGAGATAATCTCTGGGGGTGAGCGGTTTGAAGTTCCTTACGGATTCCTTCTTCTTTGGAACTTGGAACTTATCTTGCATACCTTGAAACTTGAAACTTACCCTGTCATAAGCTCCTGAGTCGGTTTTAGAGTTTAATAGGTTTTATCTGTACTTTAATTGAACGATCACAGTGAATTATTACAATTTGTTGTTGCAATCTGCTAACCATAACTTATCTTTAGACACAAAAAAATGTAAAGCATCAATAAAGAAAAGTTTCATTCATAAATACAGTTGAAAATGGAAGTTCAGAGTAGTGGTTATAGAGTACCACTCATCATCAGACATGATGAAATACTGTAGGATCGCTAAAAAGTATGAACCAAGAAAAACACAAAGAGCCGTACTCAGTTCAAGGTCCAGGAATCTGAAACTTACTTATTGGAGCAGATTCTCTAAATTTTGGAACTTGAAATCTACTCTGCATATCTTGGAACCTAGAACCGGACAGGTTTCCATTGGTCTGGTTCTTAGGTTCCCGGTTCTACCTTGGAATCATGCTCGCACCTAATACTACTCATTGCCTCAGTTACAGCCTTCTAACAGTTAAACTCCACACTATGCATGCAGTTATCAATGCATTATTTCATTAAGTTATTTGCTTCGGAGTTTAAGATGTTCCTTGCGTTTATTTATTTAAGGCATGTAAGGACACTGCAATCACTTCTGATTCTGACTGTGCACATCATTAGCCTCTATAGTTGCTGGAGTTTTTGACCTGTAAATCAAGTCATGCTTTGAACTCCTTTTAGGTATTTTGATTGTTGTTTGTGTTGTGCCTGGGATAGGGTGCCAAGGGTGGCATTGTCAGTATTGATTGTGTTTGTAGAGTATGGCGATTTTCTGAGATTCTACTTGTGTTAATGCTTTTGCTTTTCTTATAACTGGATGTGAGCATAGAATTCTCAGGTGGATTAGGAAGTGTAATACAATAAAGACTAAAGAGCACTTAAATAATATTTCTTTGATAGAAGATAAGTAAGAAGAATGTGCTTCACTGGATACTCGATGCATGATGTAAGTCTTGCCAGGATATGGTGCCACCGAAGGATCCATACATCCAGGTTAGAGTTCTTGATGACATTGGTGAAGTATTGCTCACTGACCGGTCTGCCAATCTCGCTCGCTACTCGATGCACTTTCTCAAAAGAACTGATGCTGAACAATATATCTGTCAGGTTTGTTGTTCTGTCAATTTGCTGATATTACCTGGTCTCATCAGATTTTCCAATCAATCAGTTGCTCTGGATTCTATTTACAGGGTTTAATGGAGGAACTCTTGAGCTGACAAGCCAGTCCATGCATTCTTGATGGGCATCCACAGGCTTTCTAGCTGAACTGCACTTGTGTTATGCCGCTGCTGTAAGCATGTGCTAAGCAGCTGGTGGAAAAACAAGCAGAAGTGAGTCAGTTCAGAATACTGATTATCTTACCTGGTCAGACAGCTGGACATAGTAGATGACGCCCTAGAGAAGACATGATCACTGGTTTAACTTGCAGAAATAAGTGTAAATCATTCTAGCAATGAAGATGACATACTTCCTATTTTTTCTGCTTTTGGCTTTCAAAGGAAGACTGTTTATGGCTTTTTAGCTATAGCAGCACTCATTTGAGAGCCAGCAAAAATATGTCTACCACAGATGTACAAGTATGCGAAAATTTTGGATGTACTTGAGGGTGCTGTTTGCAGGACGGATCACTCAATAATGGTGGATTATTGTATCTGTTTTAAAGGCTTTGTGCATATGAATGATTTTGGTCCCTCTTGTCTTTTTGCATGTAAATTAGCAAGCACAGCTGCGACGCCACAAAAATTTTTATCACCAAGTAGCCTTACGGGGTGATCTGTCTCATCATATGGCTCTCACTTTTTCTTTCAATGACATTTTTAGTGGAATGATAGTCTAGGAACTTGCAAATTACCATGGGGATGAAGTGGTGTGCAAAAATTTAAGGGGTGCATTTGTACATTTATTCATGCCTACACGATTTTGACGGCATGCCTCTGTGCTTTCCAGATAAAGTATATTTATGTAGTTATGCTATAGATCTTTGCATTTTAGTCTTCGCACTCACTGCATATATACTTATCTCGCCTTTCATAGCTAGTAAGTAAGAAATTTAAGTCTTCGTGTCTTCATGAGTTGCACCAATCAATTATCCATCTTACGGTTGTATTGCACGTGCTTTAGACTCCTTTTCTGAGGGTTAATTGGTAAGGCAAAAGCTTCATAATTTCCATGGCAGTAGTTTTTACATGCTACTATAGTGTAATCATATGAGCCATACTTAGTTTTTCTGCTTTGAAGTCCATCGTGCATTTTATGTTACAAACTCTATAATTGAGAGGGTACTTGAATTCAGAATTTCACAATCCCATGCGTTGATCAGGTAAGCGTCTAATTCATGATTATATCCATAGCCTAATCACCCAAGTGACAGGAATACCCTTGTTGAAAAGTAAATTGAATCGTGCTGTATCTGGTCTGTCTAGTGTCCAGTTCATGTTGCAGAATGGTCTTCATTATGCCTACAACTTGAATAGAGTTGAAAATAGGAAGATTATTTTCATATCAAGTAATTTCAGGGGAAAAAAACTAAGAGGACTCAAAGGGGCGGTGCTTTTCTAATTTATCCCAAATATGGACTGTAATAGTATCTCTCTTCTTCTTTAGAAAGAAAGCATCTCCTCCTCAGTTAGAATTCAGTTGGTCACGTGCTTTTGACCGGTGCTATCAGTAGTATTTGTTTGTCATTGAGGTAGATATCATGAAATCATCGAATTTCGGGGCTTGCATGTAGCAGGTAGAGGAAGAAAGATGGAGCTCTATCCTGATCTGTATACACACAGTAATTGGCTTTAGTCTTGCTCCACTCTTCTTAAAAACTGTCGAAGCTGCTCTAACGAGAGCATCTTTCATGCACTGGATGGTTTCATTTTGAACCCAGCTAGTAATTATGTTAACGTTCTTGTGAAGTGTTCACAATTGTTGAGAGCGCAAGCTGTAAAAGCTAAGGCAATAGTGTCACCTTATGCGACCATCTCCAGTTGTCTAGGTATTCTTGAAATATTCAAGGCCATCATTGCTACACTTTACGTGATATTATGGGAATAAGAAGTCTTAAAGCATGCTATTTTCTAAGATGTTGATCTAAAATGTGGTTTCTTGGCATTCATATAGGTAAGGATCAAGGTGATATCCAATGGCGAAATCTTAAAATCACGTGGATGGACTGAATATGGAAGAATAGTTCTGTTCTGCAAGCACTATCGATATTCCTTGAGAAAAGACGGAAGAAAACTCTACCAATTAGGTAGTTCAGCTTAGGATGCTGCGTACGTCTTTGCTGAAATGGATCTGATAAGTGAGAACCGTCAATGCAGAACATCCAGATGATACTGTATGGTTGACTAGTCGGTTCGGGTATCTTTGACACCTGTAGACTATCCGCTATACCCTTGCCACTCGTATCCCCGGGTATATTTCAACATACAAAGGTCTGCTATGTGAGCCCTCGTAGCTAGTAGTGTATCATGCACCAAAATAAGATCATGCTGAGTTTTAGTCGCGGTATCCTTGGAGCATCTTGCGCACCATATGACTTTCTTTATCCTTCCTCTGAGTAATCTTCTCAGCTGAAACAAAAAATTGAGTTGTCTCCTCTCCGATAATCAGAATTTGCGTTATTGAGAATCAGGAAGACAGAGTGGAACCATGGAATTGTCCATCACACCACGTGGCTGAGCCACACCACCCTTGGTGCGAGCCACCAGAGAAGGGCTTCCAAGTAGCTATTACAGGACGCCAGAACTTTGCCTCTGGTGCTCCAGCTTTAGGTTTGAACTTATTTTCCAGTCAGTACGAAAATGCTCCAGCCTTTGTTCCATGCACCATCAACTATAGAGTCATATGCATTCAGTTGCTTAGGCAATTCTTTAGAATCCTAGTTTGATTGCAGGTTTCCTCGTTTCTAGACAACCTGCTTTAAATCTTGAACGGCACCCTGATTTTTTCCCATTTAGCTAGCTGCTGCGAGGAGCAGCTTATCAGTGATTTCACTACTGCAGAAAAGAAAGGAGTTGGGCGGAAGCAGGACGGTATCCTTGGTACTGATTAACATCAATTGCATGTTTATACAAATTGTGGAAAGAATTTCTCAGGACATAAGACATTATGATCAGTGCTGGCCAACTCTACATTAATTGAGGAAGTGAGAAGGAGCAAGATTCGGATGGAGGAGCACTGCTCTTATTGGAAAATTCTGCACTTTTTTACCTCTGATAGAGCAACACCCTTCCACCCAAAACCATTGCGATCTTCCCTTATCTTTTATTTCCCTCCGAACTACCATCCCTGACCCAAGATCTCTATACAAACACATAACTCCATCAGTACCCACACATTTCGTACTGCCCCAACTCGCCTTCCTGCCTAACAATTTCAACCCCAATTCACATGGCATTTCCTCAACCAAACTCCAAACCTCACCTGCACCAAGCTCCCACACAGATACTGCTCCACCGCATGTGCCGCCGACTAGTGTCAGCCTACCGTTTTGGCGAATCAGTGCTGCGAATTCAAGCCGATCTGCTAACGGTACGCTTAGTTCACGCCAATTATTTGTCTGGATCTCGAAGCCCATGATGCTGTAGGCCCTGGCTGAGGTCATCCAGTACAGCACCCCATCACAGCATACACTTTCATTAGGAGTCCAGACTGTTAGCCTCACCGCAAATTCCACCGGCATCGGCCCAATAATCTGCCACCTCTCACGAACTGAGTCATAGGCTTCCAATGTGGACTCATATGTGCCACAACTGCGTGGGGTATCAGACATACCTCCGGCGATGTACACCCTGAAAGCAGGGAATGGAGCACCTCTGCTCGGGTCCAACATTACTATTCCTGTGGCTGGATTGGTGCGTGAAATGTTCAGCTTTGGCAATCGCTTGTATTGCCTAGTAAAAGGGTTACATAGAGCTAATTGGTGGACTGTTGTACTTATGGATCTCAAGAGGATAAGACCGCCAACAATAGGAGAGATGAGCCTCACTGGTTCCGGCAAGAAATCAAGGGGAAGGGCATGCCAAATATCTGAACTCGGATTGTGGACATAGCAACATCCACTGAGGCTGCGAATAGGCACCGCCACAAACCACGGTGGATGTTTCCACGTTACCGCCGATCCAGTGCTCAGCAGGTAACCTCTACCGCACCTGTGCCAATGCCGGCAAGCCGAGTTGGCCTGGGCCAACGATTCTGGAGAGAGGAAGGAGAAGATTTTGGCGAGGATGTCCAATGGAAGGTTGTTCCACATCTTTCTGCTGAAGGTGGTGAAGGTTTTATCTAGCTGAGTTGTGAGGCTATATTTATACACGCTTCAATCTAACAGCGACCATGCGGTCACCGTGCAATTATTGGTGGTGAATCATTGATGATAGGGTGTATTTCCTGGGCATGCGTGACCCACATGAAGCTACTCGTCTGACCCACATGGGATGATGCCATAAATTATGCTTTTCTTGTACTAGTTTTCATTTTAAATGTGAGAGAGGTTGGTTCTTGGAAGAGCCCAAAGGGCAAGAGGAGTTATGGATGAATATAAAGAATGGGGCTATAATCTCTGTGCCACTTCTAAGCCATTCATTTACACTTCTTAGGTGCTTTCTTCTGACTTTTCCTGAAGGTGGTAGGGCCTTCGGAATGAGATGCTCCAATTGTTCGTCATATTACTCTATGCAAAATGTTGGCTTAAACTAATTAAGATCCACCAGTAAGCCATTGACTAAAGTGAGAATTTTTCACTCACTTTATCCCCACTTAGAAATTATCTGCCTTCTTTCTTTTCCCAGTTCAGTGCAAATTCATAAAAGGCGTTCAGTTGTTATTCTGCGCCTTTAGTCCTCTCGCATCCTTTAAATCCTATTCAAGATAACTTTGAACCGCGAAATGAACTTTTCTAATATGCGATGACATGTAAAGAAATAAAGAATGTACTTTCCTTCTTGCCCCCTATATCTCTTCCATAAACACTCTTTTAACACTCCAGAACCATTTTAACTGTGTTAAATAGTTAGTTAGAAAATGTGGGATGAGAGTACTGTCATATCATAGAGATCGAGCAACGGTCAAAAACATCCTAGCAATCCATCATTAACAAAAGGAATGGGAAAAAAAGAAAAAGAAAAAATGGTTTATAACACTTACAGTGGACGGACATAAATTTCTTGAATGTTCGAATCGAGTACATATCAAAAGTCAAGGCTCATGAAAAGAGACCAAATCTCTTCTGTACTTCACACGAAACTTATGCAGTCAAATCTTATTGCAATTTGGCGTGAAATTTTTGCCCTTCACGTGTGCTCCCTCCCCTCCCAAACATAGAGACGTGGACAAGGCACGCGAGAAGGAGGAGAAAATATTAGGCACACATCAATTATGCCACATCAGCATTGCAGAGGCTTACGCGACGGTAAGCCATCGTCCGAGGATCTGAATGCTGAATGCCCAAATCGAATGAGTTTGCGACTCAAAAACATTTTCCAAAGAGTCGATGTGGCGGCTACCCAGCAACGACACGTCGTTTTACGCGAAACTCGCCAGACTGGCCAAACCGAAGAAGAACGGCGAGCGGCGCCAGCCGGCCCGCGAAATTTGGAATTTTACCGCCATGGTCTCTCGACTACCTCCCGCTTCAACTCGGTTTCTTGTGGGGGTCTCCCCCCAAGTTTTCTATTCGCAAAGTCTCGATCTTTTTTCTCCTCAATTAAAGGAAAAAAATGTCTTCTTCAAGAAAAAGGGCTCGAGCAATCTCTTCGGTTGCTGCGTATGCGTTCTTTTTCCTCATCATTCTTCAGGTCCCTCTCTTCAGGTAATGCCCTTTGTTTATCTCCCCCACTTGCGCTGTTCTTTTCCCCGTTCCTTTTATTCCCTTGTTGGTTGACATGATATGCTGGAACGATTGATCAAGAGATAAGATTTTTCCTTTTGATGGGAACGATTGGTGCGATGATGTCATTTTCTTGCTCCGCTATGATTGGGTTTGCATTTGATGGTCTGGGTTGATTCCTAGTGCTGATGGGTCATTCGTTTTCGGTCTTTGAAAAGATCGTGCTTGGGGTGGATGGGGGATGACAGAGGCATCCTGCCATTCCAGCCTTTTTATTTTTTTTCATGCTGTTCGCGGAGACATGAAGAAAGCTGCAATCAATGAGATTTTTCTAATCCTTTCTCAAAAAGAAGAGCGTAGAATTCTTTTATGTTTTCTTCGGGAATGGGACTACTGTTTTCGATTAAAAACAACTACTTTCATTTGCACAAAAATAAAAATGTCATCTTGATAATTAGCTTCTTCCAGTTTTCTATGCCCTGCTATTAATGCGTTTTAATGTTTCCATCTAGACTATGGCAGTGAGAGAGGGAACATGAACTACAAGGAACGTAAATTGTTCCTAATCTGGCGCTGGTTAGAAGTGAATCCCTTGACTGATTGATCATTGATGTTGTCATAGTTTTCCCGGTGGTTTAGAGTGCTGATAGGCGATTACCTGATTGCTACCAATTAAAGTATCATTTAGTAGCTTCATCTTATTAAACACTTTGAGAAGATTATAAAACCAGAAACAGTTGGACTATCGAAAGGATAAGGAATGAAGAGAAGATCCAAACATGTTATTCTTTAAAAAAAACCAGCGCATATAACAGGGTGGGTTCGAGTTGATGACAGGTGGATGTGATTACGGGTCTGGTTTGCTCTCTCTGTTATGTGGCTTAGAGGAAGTTACTGCATGTTTTCAACGTTCTGCATCTGTAGATTCAACTGTGTTGTTGTTCTTCTGGCTCTACAGGGTTCCGTGTAGGATTGGAATGTGCACAACACCAGTGCAGGTGACATCCTCTCAGTTGTTTGCGAGCGAACTCTTCCCTCAGTCTGTAGTTAAAGCTCTTCTGTACCCGGGAGCTGTTGCCAATGCTTTGATGATGAGCAAGACTATACCAAGCTATGATGACTTGCTAGACACCTACAATTTCGCCAATTCTAAGGCAGTTTCATCAGCTATAGATCTTCAACGCATTGAGGTCTTCACCGTTTCTGTAACAATGGCATTTTTCATTTACTAGTTGGGGTATTCTATGTTATTTGGAGTTTTTCTTCATCTACTGATGGTTAAGACTAGAAAGCAGAAAACTCGGAATGATCTGGAAGCTCCTCAAGTGTCATCTAATCACATATTCATTTTTTTCATCCTTAGCACCATTTTTGTATTATGTAGGACTCGCGATCTTTTATCTCATTTTTGTTTTTTGCTTTAGTTGAACTCTGGCAAGCATGGCCATGTATTGAATAGATCCTTTCTGGAGCCTCTAGTTATAGGTTCAACACTTCCTATAACAGAAAAGTTGCATTGCCGTGTATTTCTGTAATGCAGAGTGTACACAACCTTTTCGGTTTAAACCTTGGCACATTTTGCATGTCGAAAAGGCCATTTGATTCTTTGTCATGGTGAGCTTATTTATAATTTCTCTTTCTGATACTGGCCTATACAACAGGTCCTTGCAGGGAGCTACTTAATGGTGGCAGGAGCTCTTCTTAGTCTCATGAAGCCGGTGAGGATGAGCTTTTTCGGTGCCCTTCTAGTCATTTGGGGCCTGGCTAGGGAAGTCATGCTCACAAAGACTGCTTACTCCACTCCAACAAAATCCATTTATATGTACCCGACATTGTTCTTTGCAGCAGTTTCTGCTTTTGCCTCAATGCGGAAGGATGTGAGAAAGATAATTCGCATGTGCAGAACTAGGGAGGTCGATATGCATAGACTAGATCATGAGAAAGCAAAACACAAATAAAAGATAGTCATATCCATCTGTATAGGACATCTAGTATGATTCTTTGCCAAGTGCAAGAATTAGAACAATTAACTAAGAAATCATATTTTTTCGTTGGGCGAACCAGCCTTGTGTAAAGTAACTCCAGAAAAAATATGACAGGATTAGTAGCTGCATTGAGCATTTCTTCAAGTGGTTGCTCAATAATTTTTATCTTTTAATTCTTTTACTTTCTGACTTCTGCTGCTGGTTTTGTTATACTTTCCACATCCATGCTATGCTAACGGAAGATGCAATTATAGCTTGACTAGATTAATGGCAACCATAAAGATTTTTTCAAGACAATATCTATTAGTGCGCATCCACTGTGCATGAATAAATATTAGAGAGAGATGAAGTAAAAAATATTGGCACGTTATTACTCTTCCCAACCTCAATATATAATCATGAGACAATGGTTGCGGTGAGAATGTTGCAATCTCACATCATGATGTTCTGTGATAAACTGCTCCCAGTAGAAGCTTTCACGTGAGAGGTGCTAAAAAACTATGGTGGTGATGGTTAGATATAAGATGTCTCTTGATGATCTCCAAAGGATGTAATCATGGACAATAACTGGTAAAAAGTTCAATTATCATATCATTCCCCACCAAATAAGAGCAGGAAGGAGTCAAAAGGGCAGGATAAATTCACAAGTGCCCATTATTGCAAAGCAGCGGTTATAGACTGAAGATGCAATCATGGGCTCAGTTAAGTACAAAGGGGCAACATGAAAAGGTCGTATCTGATTTAATCCAGGTCAATAAGAAATTCAATCAGTTGGCGCAAATGATCTGAAATTGTGAGGAAAATCCCAGAAAAGCCATCTACTGCAACATCTTTATTTTGGGGGAAGAAGGAAGAATGGTTATGAGAGCATCCTCGTATCCTACCGGATCTGTAAGGTGAACACAACGAATGATGATGTGAAGGAAACTCGCTAGAACTGGGCACGTAGAAGTATAACAGCAAGGTTAAAAATAAGATACCTCCATCCTCCAGAAGGATTTTGATGACCTCCCCAGATACATCAGCCTGTGGTTAAAAAGGAGAAATTCACCATCTGAGAGCGCATGCTGAGTTTTTATTGCAATAAATTGCACTAATGCATGTGAAATGGAGGTGAAAAAAACACGAGCAGTAGAGAGAAGAAGAATCCTCTTGACCTCAATTGGCACCTCTGCACCGAATTGATTGATGTAGCAGACTATTTGTCCCTCCTTCACCAGTTGCCTCTGCAGAACGAAAGTGAGATGTTAGATAAGAATATAGACAACAAGTGTAAGTTGTTATGTATGCACATGTTAATTCCATTTTGGTACTCTTGGTAATATTGTCCAGTTCAGCAGAGTTCAATCTTTAAACAAGCTGCTCGGACTTGTTTTCCACTTCCATTGATCCAAAATAGTACGGTTTCAATGGAGCTCTGTTGGCCCTCCAATGTTAGGCCAGTCTACCGAGTTGCTCAGTCGTCTTTGGCAATATTGGAGATTGCGGAAGATGGTTCACTAACTATGTGAACTCACTACTAAGAATAATATTAGTTGATGTTTGTTTCAATATTTTTTCCATTAATTCGTTAAGCCTTATTCAAAAACTTAGAGATGTTCAGAACTTGGAAATGATAAAATAAAAACAGTAACATACGATGCAATTGGGAACTTAGAGACTGGGCTTATAATGTCCTCTTTTTACCTCTTTACATGCAGGTGGAGCATGCTTCCCTTTAATAGTACGAGATCTTTTAAAAAATCCCACCTGATTCAGACGAAAGTTTGATAAGTAAGCTCACAGAGAGAGAGAGAGAGAGAGAGAGAGAGAGAGAGAGAGAGAGAGAGAGAGAGAGAGAGAGAGAGAGAGAGAGAGAGATCATTAAAAAACTAAACTTACCTTTGGAGACAGAAGGACAACCAAGCCTTCATTAGCAGCTTTCTTAAGCGATATTTGCCATCTACTTACAGAGAATATCGATTTGGTGATAGCTATTGAAGTTTCTTGGGCTGAAGTACTTGCAACAGGTTCCTGAGGAGTTGCATCAACATTAGGAGGAGCATGCAACTGGCGACTTGGAGGCGCATTAGGAGTCTTTCTGGCTGGATTCCTCACCAAATATAGCTGAAAACCATTGAGCTAAATATGGAGAGGAATAAAACAAAGAGAACTTTTAGTGGACCTGAGTATCTCCTGCAAGTTGGCTGAAGCCCAAACTGTCTCGGTTACATGAATTTGTGAAACCCAACCCGGGTATTCTTACCTTCATTTCAAATTTTTCAATTGAACTTGCCTTGCATATAGTAGTTATCAGAGATTCAACCTGCACATAAATGTCAACAGACTCAGGAAGGTATCGTAAGGTTTCCTGTGAAAGGGGCATTCCTATTTAAAAATTCAAGTAGAGAAACTTGTCCCTGCTCTAATTGTGCCAATAAATCAAAGCAAGATGACTTTGCTTTAGAATTATCATGATAAGCTTAATCTGCAGCCCCTCATCACAAATTTAAACTGCTAACGGATGCTTAGATCTCATCATACTTTGCCATTGAAGTTAATTAGATTGTAAAGTAGAGCCATGATGGAAGAGACAGGAAAATCTGGACAGCAAAGTATAACACATGACAAGTACGAGGTTGACCAAAGTTTAATGGAGTGTTTTCATATTAGGATTAGGAGTGTTAGAAGTAGATTCTCCGCTAGTGTCGTACTCAGGCCGATGATGGCATTATGAACATATGTTAGAGGAAGAACAAACATGAAAAGAAAGCATCCTTTCTTCTCTTTCTTTTGAATATACTTGTCTGTTTATGCTGCAATCTTATTTGTGTCTCACCGGTAGAAGAAAAACTTTATATAGTCTCAATGAAACATAAAAGGAAAAGAGGAGATAATTGAGTTGTGCACCAACAAGAAGAAACTCAACCTCAGAGAGATCTGGTGCGTGTCTCCTTGTGAAACCAGATGTTTTGGACTCTTCAGCACCATCTACATATACAAAGTAGCAATTATCATCAAAGGTAGTAGACTGTAGGGCAGGGGACAGCAAAATTAGTCTCTTAAATAAGACAACTTCATTTATACTCTCTCTTGGACTAGTTTCACAGTTATGAGTGCACAAATGTTCGTTGAACAAAACTCCGGTAGATCTGGATATTTAGAATTGTAAAAATAAAGGACACATCAGTAATGAGTACTTACATTGGCTTCCAGAAGATGAAGTACAGTATATTCTCCATTGGCCATCTGTCCCGGAAGACGTCCTCAAACCTGCATGATTCTGCGATTTGTGCACTGTTGAAGTTATCCTCAAAATGGATTGATGTGCTTCATCAACTCTTGCTCTATTGAAGTTGAGATTTGATATCTTGACTCTTGAAGCTCCTAAGGTACCTGAAAGAAGTAATTCCAGGACATATTACATCAGAATCAGATTGTATAACATGATGCCAATAACGATTGCATTTGTTAAACATAGGTGATACTAATATGTCGGCCACTATAAAGGTGTGCTATGTCGCCGGAGAGCACTAAGAGCACCCTTCAGTGGTATGGAATTGCTCAAAATTCATACTCATCAAGAGCTATGCGGATATCTCATGCAACAAGCAGTTCATCCAATCTCTCTCAACTTGTCATAACCTAAAATAGTGCCAGAGCGCTGTTGTTCAAGAAGTGTGACCCTGAATGTCCAAAAACATCGCCTGATTCTCTTAATGATTGACTCTCCTGTAAAGTCCTAGCTATTTTTTTTTCAGTAAAGAATGGAAGCAATAATCATTCTAATATAACCACGATTCACTAGGGAATTACATCACGTTCGTGGGTCACATAGCTGTAGCAAGACATTGAAGATGATATCGTTATGTAATTGGTCAAGGGTGTTGCGGATGTGAATCTCCATGACACACCCAAAACTCTCTAAAAAACTTTGATTTGATGAGTTCTGAATGGCATTTAATTATGGAGGAGCGACATAATTATTAGTGCCATGATTACTGTTGCATATCGATCAAAGAAGATGAAGGGAAACATTCCTTAATTAATGCATGAAAATCACATGGACAAGATGAAAGATTGATGCTTGACCAGACAGAAAGAAGCAAGACAGAGACAGAGACATCACCAGAAGCCATTCACGATGCTTTGACCTCTGAGGAGGCCAGATGAATTTTTGATGATGTTGATGTACAGATTCAACTCTGACACTCCAAAACTAAAGCCAAAGAGAGACAAAATGTCTCGTGAAAATGGCAATCTAAAACGTACAGATTAAGATTTTCAGGGAATGAGAGAATATCGTTTGGAGAATGTTCGCTTATACTGTCTCCAGCTTGCACAGCCAAACTAACAACGACACCGTTCAGATGAATTGCCTTGTTTTTTTCCCACTGAAATAAAAAAAGAGATGGAATTCTGCAGTTTGTCTCGTGTGCAAGATGTAGTATGAAGGCTGTAAGAGCGAACCATTCATGCTCCCGGCCTTAAAGGATAGATTAGACCTTGGGATGTGGATGTCTCTTTGGTTCAAGATTTGAGTTTCATTTGGTATGTCATTGGCTTGTACAGAAGAATTTCAAATCATGATCATCAGTTACACCTTCAATTTGTTTTTCTGGGTTTGAATAAGTTATCTTATTCCAAAATTTGAACCTTTCTCATTTTCTTCTAGTCCAAACCAAAAGACCAACTGATAGAACATGCCACAAATCTTTTCAAGTATTTTTCTGGGTCAACAACTATAAATTTTTTCGATGATTCTCAGCGAACTAAGTAATGGTGATATGTCAGGAGGTCTGGTCAAAATAAGCGAACTTGTAATAATTCTAGATTTTTGTTTTGTGAAAATTTTCTTATAGCCGTTTGCCGTGAAACGAGACTGAAACTAATTTGCCATTCAAATCTAGAGCGAGAAGCAACAATTACCAGAAAAATCCTTGAGAAATGAAACCATATATTACATTAATTGGTCTGAGTGTCAATATATATTTTACGCGGAGAGCCGGCCCTTAAAAAGTCTAATATGAACTCAAAGAATTCAGAATTGACAATTAAGTTATAAGTGTTATCTCATAAATTCTCACAAAATATAACCCATTTGGAAAGTTCACATAGAGAAAACCCAACAGTTCTATCATTTTCTCTAGTGTGTAATAACCGATTAGAATTCCGCTTTTATACATGCTTATGTGACTCGCCGACTCCAACTGCAAAACCTACTCAATCTCCGATTCATCTCCAACCTGAAAGTTATTTCAATGAATTTCTTACATATTCAATAGTCATGTCGAGTCCTATTTGAGTTTGGAATTTCAATCGGATTGAATGTTTTATAAGCTCAAATTCAAGACATAATCTAACGCAAATTATGTACTTAGCTCTACGGACATAAAATTTCCTCCTGGCGAAAGGAGATGATCGATCTTTCAGTAATTTCCCCACACCTGGTCAAAAAAGAAGAAAAATATCCTATGCAATCGTTGCGGTCGAAAATTGATCCTAAAAACGAATCGCAGCATATGCATCGTATATTTCAATATCATTGTACGTTGTATCCTCGCTTTAACTGTCAGTGATTATTCATGGTACGAACGAGATAACAGTACAGATTTATAGTTGATCACACAGCTGTTGACTTAAGATCGATTCAAGGGCACGATTGATCTCACGAAGCTTGGGAACTGCCGTCTGGTCATATGACTACATAATCTCGTTACTTTCGATGTCATATAAGATAAAAAGGGGAAAGAACAGGCATAAGAAACTTGCTAGGTGTAAACCCTACAAGGAACCAAAGAACCATGTTTCTTCTGTTATGCAGCATTTAGACACAGACCCAAGACGAGACCAGCTCACCAATGGCGGCAAAGCGATACCATTAGGGACGGTCATTCTTATGATGAAGGTGAAGTTGACAGGAAAAGAGTTTCATAATTGATGTTTCTATCTACTTTCCCTTTTTATCCAGATAACTCATCGTTCGAGCAAAGTATTTACAGACTCAACAAAACGAAATTATATTTAAGTAAATACTCAATTTGCCACGTATGATTGCACATGCTAAACATTTCTAGTAAGACGACCGGTACCGACCGACTAATCTTCTAGGATGTAAATAGGAATAATTATCTAAACAATAACAGTACGCGAACTCAAAACATTTTTCGTATTAGAATATATTTCTGTCAATCGATATCGTTAAAAAAAAGTTAATATTTTATTAAAATGGGGACAAGTTTATTCTCATTTATGTCTTGCTTCTTCTTTCGTTTATGTCAAGACATTTTATCAGTCAATTATTCTCCTTCAAATCGAGGGAGGTAAAAACAGAGCAATAAACGAGTGCAAAACAACAAGAGAAAGTTATGCTGACGGTTGCGGACATACAAAGGAGATCAACAACACAGATTCGCATCTTTTTCGTGTTCTTTCATACACCATCGTATCTCGTTGTTGGTCACAAACAAGTATCAATTCCCTAAAACATGATTTACCCTAGTCATTTTGGACTGTCCTGCTCTGTTCCTTAAAGATTTCATACATCAAGACATTGTAATTATGAATGTAATAATGGGCTAATGGGCTTAAGTGGCCCATTATTTTCTTAGTAAAGCCCAAGCCCAAGCCCAAGTCCAACAATAGCACATTCTCCTTCAACAGATCGTGCAAGTGAGCTTAAGAAGGAAGAGAACCATCGGCGACAAAAAGAATCGAAGGGTGCTCGTCAGTGAAAGAGGAAAAGGAGGAAAGAAGAGAACTCATTGCGCGTAGCCATTTCGGACGACCCGACAAGCCCAATCAACTTCCAGTTACAATACTTGATAAGCATCAAAGCTCATTATTAGCTTGATCTGATTAATTTCCGAAGTTAGGTCATAAATCTGAAGTTATGTCTATTTTTGACTGTGAGATTTGATTGATGAGCTGTCGAGTTGTGGATGTGTATGGAAATAACAGTTTAGTGCGTTGTGGAGCTGTTGGATTTGATGAAAGTCGATTCCACAGTACAGTTTGGTTGAAAAGAAATTATTAATTTTGCATTCGAGTCACATATAGTAAACAATACTTATAATGGAGAAAGATAAACGGTTCTTATAAACGAGTTTCTATGTTAGCACGTTGATATCGTATTATCAACAAATAAGCATACTTAGTCGACTTGTTTGTTAGAGTAGTGTATTACTTGATTTACGATATTGTTTTGCAATTAATTGATGGGAATACAAGTGCGTCGGCTTGAGTAACCAGCATAAGTTAATTCGATTTTCTTAAGTAAATGGTGCTATCTCTTCTTTGAGTTTGTGACATCATATTTTGAAAATGATATGTTATAAATAATGAAATAACACTTTTATTACACAAAAACTTAGTTCCAGCATTTACTACTCTTTGATCATTTTAAAATGGTTTGAGAAATGTGTTATTTAAAAGTGTTATGAATATATATATATATATATATATATATACATATTTCTAAGTATTGCGTTATGAATTGATTTATAAAATGAATTTCATATTGTTTGAGAAATGTTTTATGAAAAGTGTTATGAAAGGTGATGCATATCTATTTGTCAATTTTGTTGATGAAGAATTCTGAGATGATGTGAGAAATGTCTTGTGAAAATACGATCTATTTGATGAAAATGACAAAATTTGATTTTGTGAAATCAATTGGTGACATTGATTATAGATTTATATTTGGTATTAGAGGACGTAGTTTTGTTGCTCAATAAAGCTACGAACCTGGTAAGAGGCGTTTGTTGGTATGCATACTACTATCAGGATATTCATGCGAGTCAACCATTGACAACATAGATGGAAACATAGCTAAAGGGGAATCTCGATTGCGTAATCATAGAGTGTTATGCATGATCAAGATTACATAGATGAGCACGAGTTTGATCAATGAAATGAACCTTTGACATGTGATTTGAGATTAATCATGAAATGAACCATTGCCTAATCATGGTTTAATTAAACTTTTTAACTTAAACTACAGATATACCAGTTGCAGTATCAAAGAACCTTTCCAGAATTAAAATTACTTCCTCACTAGGTCATCAAGGTTAGAATATACCTATAAAACTAGAAAATATGAGTCTTCATAGTGCATGATTCCATACACTATCACGTAGATAAAAAAAGGAGAGATTATAGTCTTCTTTGTTTCGTTGAAAATGAATGATTTAAAAAAATATTTCTTAAAAGTTGCTTCGACGGAAGGATATTATCAATGTCCACGAAAATATTTAGATATGAATTATTATGTATAATGAAAATATTTCCGTGGACTAATTATTTCAGGCGATATAAATGATCCATTTTGGAAAAAATATTTATATTCCAAATCAATCAATTTTCGCGAGCTTTTAAGTGAAAGTAAAAGGTCAAGGGGATGTATGGACTCCAGAGGCGGAAAGTTGTCCAACAAAAGGCCAAAATTGCTTCTCTTGGGGAGAGAACTTGATAACATTGATGAACTAAAGCCATTGGTCGCTTGGGATTGATGTATACTCAGGAGGAGCATGCATGAGAACTATCGACTTTGTTGCAGACAGTGGGCTAAGATATAATGACAAGTAACAGCCACAACAACACATGATGTAACCCAAAGCTTAACTCGAAAAGAAGACAGGAATCTTTCTTTAAAGGCTTCTCAATGGGGAGTCCTTCGCCTTCAAAAGAGAACCCTTTCCTTTTGTTTATCTAAGCGAGCCCTAAAGAGGCACTTTCTGTATTCATAGTGGCATTTTACTAAGCACAACGATCCTCAGAGTCTAAAGAAAAAGACGTTTGGTCAATGAAGAGAATCCAATGCGGACGCCCCCCCGACATATACTTCCCTTTTTCACTTTCTTTGACTTGCCGGTGCGTATAAGATGCAATTAACTTTCCTTTTCATGGGTGCGAAAGTGGCCCTGCCCCCTGGTGGTGATCGAAAACATGGCTTTTCTATGCTGATGTGATCCCTCTAGTAAAATTCCTGTAAGCAAATCATTTCACAAGTTGATATGAACTTACATCAGTTTGATTTGCATTTTCCGATCTCTTGATAGTCTTTGCGTGAGGAGGAAATAGTGTGTGAATGTAATATATGTACTAACTCAAACCTCGGCCGTTGAAAATGACGGGTCTCATCTGGATTTTACACCAATCCACCCAAACTTAACGGTCCTGTTTTCATTGTAGCATATGTGTTAAGTCCTCCGAGTAATGATTTCTTATTTGGGATTCACTATGCTTCCTCTCTAGTCTTTAGAGTGTCAAGTATTGCATGAGGGACTGGTGTAACACGAGTCTGGATATAAGATATCACTCTTTCTAAGTTGGTTTTCCCATAGAGGAATACGAGAGAGAGAGAGAGATGAAGATTCGCTAATAACAAATTTCCACTTAGGAGAACAAACTCAACATAACAATACGATTCTATAAGGAAATACTACAAAAAAGAAAAGCACCAAAAGCACGTGAAGTGCTCTTTTCTCCTCTAGCTCGCAAACGAGTAAGTAGATTCGCTGGCACTCACACACCCAAATAATAAATGGAAACAACAATTAGCCTTATGATAGAAGACCTAAACAAATGTTCTTAGAGACACAAATTATAAGGTGGACATGCTCCTCTGCCAAAAGAGATTGCGCAGCCAATTAGAGAAACGTTCCAAAAGCGAAAGTTGAAGCTCCTGTCCCTGGTCTCTCTTGGTGGCCGTAACGCCTGCAAGCAATAATGGAGCATGCACCTTTTACAATATCTGCAAACGAATTTTAGATTAATCTTTAAATAACCTAAGATTATAGTACTACTTAGGATAGAACATAGTCACATCAAATGGACATGCAAGTTACTAAGTTGCTTCGCAATATCGAGGCAACGGTTCGTAGATGATGGCATAAACTTTTATATGCCAACCTTTGTAAATCATTTGCATAAGTAGCTTTACTCGTGACTAATCGAAGTGTTGTTGCATACCCAAAATTGAAAAGCACTTTGCATGACCTAGTAAGATCGGTTGCTGGAGTAGTCCCGAGGGGCATTGCACCGGAAACATTCCATTCTGCTGGCGAAGTTGTGTTCATTGCATCCAAACCTGGTGAATAGACAAAATAAGTGAAATTTGAACGTAAATTTGGTTCTGGGTGGTTTACCGTGTCCACGCAATTTTTTACTTATTAAAGGTAATTTGTACTAAGACAGCTCCTTTAACTAGTCTTTCATTCTTTTAGCGGGATACTTTCATGGAAAGCAAAATTTGAAGAGCTTGTAGAATTTTAGTGACCAGCTCCTTTCTTTAACTTTAAAATGTTTCTGTCCATGTAATATATTGCGTCAGAGTATAGTTTACCTATTGCAGATCCAATCACCAGATTTCCATCCAGATCGGCTGCCGCCGCTGTTGCCTAGACCTCTAGAGCGCGGTACGTCGAAATCATAGCCACCGGCCAAGTCTTCCTTGAATGCACCGCACTTGAAGCAGGTGGAGCGGCTGGCAAAGTTATGAGTCCCGCAGTTTCCGATGGTGCAATACCAATCTCCGGGGCGGACATCAGAGCCGGTGAACCCGAGCGAGGATCCACTTCTTCCACCAAAACTTGCAAAGTCGCCTCCGCACCTCGCATCCCCACAGCGTTGGCACGAGTCGCGCCTCTGGAAGTTGAGGTGCTGGCACGATTTGCAGTTCCAATCTCCGGGTCTGCTCATGTTTGCTGCTAACAATGAACTGAAAATAACCACCGAGATCGAATCAATGAGAGAGATTGGATAAGACGTACTTTACGGTCAAATTCTTGTCGCTAGCTTCCATTAAATATATGTGCAGTAAGCACATGTACTATATGACCAGTTACGCAGGCCCCACGAGATACATCTGGTGCTTCCAAGAGTAAAAAATTCCATAAAACCCGTATCAAGTAGGTCAAGTACCTAGTCACAGTCCGATCAAGTGGGGTCCAAAACGACCACACTAATGACCGAAGGGAACTAAAAGAATCTGAAGCAGGGAGTGAGAAGTGCTAGAACGAGAGAGTTCAAGTTCTGTCACTATTTATTGTACTCGGGGAGTGGCTAGGGTTTCGTCAGATCGAGAGAGAAAGAAGAAAATGAAACTAACCTTGACAAGACGAAGCGTGTGGCTCCCAATATAACAAGAGAGGAGAGACTTCTGCTGAGACAACTGCACGACGAGGGTTCGCTTATATACAAGCACGGGCCACAGATAAAAGGGAATAAATGGAGGGCCGTGTACTTTCTTTTTGCTTTGTGTTGTTCTACCAAGCCTACCTTGAGAAATGGAATTAAAAGAAAAAATTGGAATCAAAAAAGGAAAAACAAAAGAGGTTCTTGGAATCTACAAAATCTAAAGGAAGATAAAGCGATAAAGCAACAAAATTCGACGTACAATTCCAAAGACAGCAAGTTTTTGAGATTCGGCTGATGCCCTTCCCAACCATTCTTTTGGATTTAGGGCTATATGGAGCACCGATTGGATTTACTTCGTTCTTAAGCCTACAGAGTCTGCTGGCTACTTGCAAGGTTATAGCATTTAGTTGCATGTTTCATCCGAAATCTTCAGAATTCCAAACATTCCCTTCACACTCCTTCAATGGACTGAAGCCTGTATGTTCAAATAATATCTGACGTTTGAAAGTGAAAGTGTTGAACGTCAAACAAAGCGGAGATTTGTAGGATTAGACTAGAACTCCAGAAAACATCTAATGAGTTGGACTGATGGCATCGGGCGCTCGGCCTGGTCGGGCCTCTGATATATGGTATTGTCAGATGTTCTGCAAGTGGAGTTTGTAGTACCTTATACGACTATTTATTTGATGAGAACTCGACATGAGGTGAAGTACAAAATATAGAGGGATGTTCAGCATTTGATACGACGATACGACGTGATATGCTTAACCACAGACACATCGCGAGTTCTCATCATGGATCCATTATTTGTCCAAAGTACAAGTTGTGATGTATTAATACTAACATTAATGGCTCAAATCACAAATACAGTGACGATAAAAAGCGAATTGTTAAGTCCTGTCGACAACATGTGATCAGGTGCTTGGTGATGCAATTAGCTTGGCTTGTATTTAAGGCGGATCTCGACAAATCTAGGTATGCTTCTCTTTGAAGAAAGTGTTCTTTTTCACAAGAATCATGAGAGCTAAATAGTGTGTAAAATCAATGGATGTAACTAGGGATCATGTAACACTCGCGAGACTTGAGTGAACTTACTCTCGAGAGATATTGAGTGAACGATTATTATGTTGCTAACAAAAGTGAACTGTTTTTATTACTCTTGCTACAGCTGTAAATTAGACTAATTGAACCACGTAAGTTTTATTTGTGATTTGTTTCTGGGCCTTCACTTTTCACACTTTTTTTATGACCCCCGTGCCCCCGTGCCCGAACGACGTCAAAAGGCCAGTCACTTTTCACACTTTGATCTGCATATTTTCCTAACAAGTTGCTATACAGCTTATGTTTGATTGGATGGGTCTGCAAAATGTGTATTGGTGTTTTTAAATATCTACAAGGAGAATGAATGCCATAGATCGTTTTTTTTCCTTGGATATTTCAATAGTTTTGAAATTTTAAAAAATCATTTTTTCATCACGATTTTGATAGAAACTAAGGTCAGCCATGAAAGCTATTATTCTTAACGTTCTTATAATGATTTTGTATTGGCCTTGACCGTAATCAATTTGTAGTGGATGTGTAATGGTTTTCAACTTGACGCTGAGAATTGACAATGGAAACTGCTCTCTTCTTTTTTAATACCTACAAATTGTTACTCTGAACAAAATGGAAAAGCGGCATACAAAAACGTGAAAAATCTTTCCTTATTCCATTCCTTTCTTTGTTGGGTTCTACATACACTTTAATTGCTCCCTTCTTCTATTAATTTGTGTAAAGTAAAGAATAAGGTTTGTTGCACCTTGAGATAAGAACAATTAGAGCCCATTGCACTGAATTTCGTAATCCGATGAGCAGAATTATTCTTAAGAGCAATATATGCACACCTCAACAATTGATCAAATTTTCTCATTTTTTCCGGTAGCTTTCCAGCGATTCTCATTTTCCTGTTCTCTAAATTCCTGCTTCATTTTTATGATTGCCTGCATGAGGAATACCAGCTCAAATTCGGTCAAGCAAAAAAAAAAATCATAAATGAAGGTAGGTCAACTAGAATCAGATCCAGTTTGAGTAAAAATGTGCTGAAGCAGAAGGATTCTTGTGTGTGAGACAACTGAACGACACAAGAGAAGTAGGAAAGGCTCACAGATGAAACGGGCATATTTAAAAGTATGTGCACTTATGAGGTGATGGGGTGTGAGTGTAACAGTATCTTATCGAATTATTAAAACATAGGGAGCTCAGAAGTCATTAGCATAAGCAACTGATTTAAAGAATGCACTTGGTGACATGAAGCATTGAGCCTATGTTGTATGTCTAATCAACACATGTATGTCCATTCTTTTATCATTGACCGAACCCATCGGCTTAAATTTAATTTTTCAAAAAGAGATTGCCACAAGTAATGTACTTGTGGAATAGAAAGTATTGACCCATCTCATATCTGGACAAGAGAAGCCTTTGCCATATCTAGTTCAAGACATACATAACTCTGCTGTACGTGTGTTGTACATCTAATTGACATTGAGTTTTGAGCCTTCGTTATATTTCTAATCGACTCATATATGTCTATTCTTTTAAATATTAAGCAAACCTATTGAGTTAAATTTCATTTTTAATAGTAATTGCGAAAACTAAAGTACTTGTAAATTAGAATGTGCTGACCCATCTGATATCTGGACCAACTCTCCCATATCTAGTCTAACATATATATGACAGAGATGATAAGAGCGTTATGTTTGTTCGATGCATGAGAAACATTGTGATGTGTGTTACTATGGCCGCTTAATTACCTACCAAAAAGCATGATAAGTAATGTCAAAAACTAGGATGGTTCAGGAGTTGTCCTTAATAGGCAAATCTGGTCAATGCAGATATAGCCCACACGACCAGCAGGATCTCACAAACAGGATATGCTGTAACCTCTCAGCACAACACACTTATTCCGAACCCCTGTTCTAGCAAACTGTGCAACTTAGAAAGGCCATTTTGACCGAGCCCTATTCGGGCCCCTCCACTCACTAATGTCCCACCGCAAGGACGAGTGACTCTGGCATCCGAATTGTGCATTTTAATGATTGCACAGTGCACACAAAGCTCATATGAGTCATATGAGCACATTTTGTTTACTGTCTCCATGATGAATATTCCCAGCACAAAATCCCAAGCACAGGCCCATATGTGTGTGTGTGCACATCGACTGTGGCACGAGGAGGATGTCTCTATCGATTTTGGCTTTTGAATATTGGATGAACATCTCTTGACACTTTGTCGTTTTCTTTTTTGCATGTAACGCATCTCTTGTTGTACATGACAAAAAATTTAAGTACATAGAGACGAATAAATAAATGTATGCATAGGAAAACATATTATTTTAATGTTGGCTAATTGATATAGACTTCGTTATGGATCTACTAGATTGAAATTGATTAAGTTCTGTTTGACATAATATGATGTGACATATGCTTTTCATGCAACATTTGATTCTTTTCTTTGAGGGGTATAAAGACGCCTTCCGACTCTATCACTTCCCAACCTAGGATGATAAACGAAGTAGAAAATGTGTACTCATTGGTCGTGGAACTACAGAAAATGACGTATCCAAAGATCGATCTTCATGTTTTCTACGGCAAATACACCGAGCGAAACCAATGATATATGCACGAATCGCAAAGAGATGAGCACGACAACGGATGAGCGGAAACCAACGTTTCGCTAAGATTAATGACGTGAAAGTATGCCAAATTGATGAAAAAGAGAAAAAGCAAAGGAAACTAGGGAGTTTCAATAAAGAAGGCATGAAGCTGATGATGAAATAACAAGTCTTGGAGGTAGGGTTTTGACCGCCTTTTGCTTTTGCTCCTCTCTTTCTTCTTCATTCGCTGCTGCGGCTGAACAATTCCAATTTCTCTCTCTGCTCGCTTTAGTTTTTCTTTCTTCATTTTTCTTTTGTTTTCTGAGTCTGAGCACACAAAAATCAGAGAGAGAGAGAGAGAGAGAGAGAGAGAGAGAGAGAGAGAGAGAGAGATCTGGCCTCCATTCTCTTGGGGAAGGGTAAAGAAGGAGGAGGCGAACTGTAAAGAAAGAAGAGAGAGAGAGAGAGAGAAGTCGGGCTGATTCGATTCTTTTGCTTTGGGAATCGCTTCCATGCATGTCGACCACGACCAACTTCGCACTCTTCCTTTTCTTTTCTCACTCCATGCTCAGTTACGTGTGTGATTGATGATTCACCCCTTCTCCCTTTTCCCTTCTTTCCCTTGTTTCCACGTTCAAGAATTTTCCTTATCTCGAGTTTCACATTTTCTTTTCTCGACACTGCGCATCGAGACACAACAGGGTCATGCAGCCCTCCCCGTGGCTAAATGAGGAAAGACGGGCGCATCTTAGTTGGATTTCCTTCATTACGAAGGAATACCATGAGCATGTATAAATTTTGTGGGAAGCGGAAGATAACATTACTAGTTTTAATGACTTTGCACTAACAGCTTTTATCCACATCGAGTCGCTTCCCTAGTAACCATTAACTCAAGGGCAAATAAAGCCCTTCGTAGAAGATCCTTTCTACACTGATGATATGTGTTATGTATGCCCTCATTTGAACACACATCTTGGAACATACATCGAGTAGAGTTGACGCGTGAATCAGACTCGCCTAATTAAAAACCTCTTGTCGTCAGTCGAATCCAAGCAAATTAGCAGGATGCGTGTGTGGTGCCTGTGATTTGCCATTTAGCTATTAGTCTATTGATGCGGAGTGATGTTCTTCCAACTTAGCAATCCGCTTAAATCGTCGTCTCGGTACTTCTGTCGAGAGGGGGCAAGCGCAAGCATTAGTGTTTAGATAGGCTGGCCCAACAGCGCTCGAGAAAGATTTAACATCATGTGGCTGGACAACAAAGAGAATTTGGCCCATTACTCCTTTATCATCTAACAAATAATGTGTGATTTAGACAAATTAATCTGACGGCCTCGGCCAACCACCAAGCAAGCTGAATAAAACAAAAAAGAAATTGCAATTTTCCCAAGAAATTGTCCATGGACTGCAATTTAATATGGGAAAAACGTTATGAGAAATACATGAGACAATTCATAATAAAATCTTTCGTCAAGACCCAAAGAAAGTGAGAAGTATATCGATAATATGGCTTTAGATAGAGAAGTTCAAACTCTAGAGGTGGGATTGTTGGCCGGGTAACTGGGATTGTTGGGAGGGTTGACAGTGGTGGCGCCACCGGTGCCGTCGGCGTTACTATTCATTCCCAAAGTGCTCTTCACCGCTTCAGCTGCTCCTTGTGCCATGCTCTTCACTTGCTCTCCAGTCTACAATCCAATATCATCTTAGATTCTTAATTCAATAACCGATCACCTACTGATACCATACTAATATCATGTCATGCGAATGATTTAATATATGTGAAATGCGATCTTCATCAACTCGGTGCTGTGAAACCGGAGGCCGCAGCCAACAAGGGAGATACCAATGATGCTGTACTTTTCGCTCACAGGAACGGCATTCGAGCCGGGTGCAGCGATCGTTTTTACAAAATTCAAGAGGCGAATTTGAAGTTTCTAAACGGTGAACTAGCCTGGTGAAGGAAAGTGGTGGCCTGGCCTTTGAGGTCATAGCCAGAGTTTGGAGTGGTGCCAGAGAGCTTGTCCATGGTCGCCTGGTACTGGTTAGACGCCTGGTCCATGCACTCCTCCTTCTTCATCTGCTTAAACGACCCCAGAAAGCTTATATAAGTTGATACAGTTCGCGAAATCTGAGTGCCTCCTGTGAAGACACTGCAATGGCGATGATAGAACTATGGAACAGGGGAAAAGGAATAGTAACAGACCTGAGCTTGACCCGCCATTTCGCCTGCCTTGTATCCAATGTCCTGAGCTTGGTTTGCCATCTTCGTCTTGGTTATGTGTTGGTGGTTAGAACTTGAGATTGCAGTTGGTATTCAGAATCACAGGAGGTAGTGCTTCTATGGCGCTATGAAATTTATAGCTTGCCGGTGCACGCCATTATCGCCCCCATATTCTGTCCAAGGCGTACAGATGTTTGGACACATGCCAAATGATGTTAAAGTTCCATTTGACCTGGGCTTCGCCTTTGAATCCTTCAAACTCGCTCGGAGTTTAGGAGACAACAATACCATGAAACGATAAAATCTAAAATAACCAACTGATGTTTATTTTGAAAAGGAAGACGGATTCAAGTACCTGCATTTGCTGGTCTGGATTTGAATCTAGATAACATAATAAATTATCCTATTCGGTGTTTGGCGACGCCCTCGGGACTGGATATATCTAGATAAAATGCTAGATAAAAAAATTCGAAATTGTGATGGGATGAGTCCAAATTAGATAAAAACAATTAAAAAAACACTTAACAAATCATGTAATGTCTTAATAACGGAGTGAAAAGGAGTCTTGAGACGATCGCAATGGCCTCCAATCATGGGGTCGATTTCCGAGTTGCTAGATTCGAAGTTCTTTCTTCTAGTTGCTCACCACTGAGTTTCTTGCTCATGTCCCTATGGAGATAAGTTTTACCAATGGGGTTGTGTTTCTCTTTTGGGTTTTTAGCTATGTTGTTGCTTCTATGTGACGATAGAATGGGACTGACTTCATTGTATGGAGTTCTACTAAAGGCTTCCACAAGCAAAGGCTTAGATGAGAAGACCTTAAGGGCGCGTTTGGTAACCATTCTCGTCCCAGAAATAGGTTTTTTTGAGAAATGGTCTTCGGATGAGTTTTAGGGAAGAGAAACGCGTTTGGTAACTGCACAAAATTTTTGTCCCTGAATTTTTTTTTCATTTAATTTAAGAAATATCAGTAAAGACAATAAATTAATACATGAAACACTTTTCTATTATCTAAGACAATAACTTTTATAAATTAATTTCATGCCTTCATAAGAGAGGTCATTCTAGCTAGATCACACAAACAAAGAGATGCCATAATTTCATTTTATCTTTCGTATTTCTTTCTGGGGACTCCTGCTTTGGTGTCAATCTGCATCGGGTGAGCGAAAGATACTCTTTCGCATGTCTTCGACCAAGCAATTCAGCAACTTCCCCAGTGAAAGACCAAGTTTCCAACCAAAAGGCAACCCTGAGTCGGCCTCTCTAAGCTCTACCTCTCCTCTAAAGGCTCAAGGCACCGCGACGAGTGTCGCAAGTGGCGGGTGGCGACCGAGACAACCGAATGCGATGATAGAGTTCTAAAGATTTTCAATGGTATCTTAAGTTGCACTAAACATATGATGGGATCCTCCACAATTTGAAAGATACTTTGAAAGATTTATAAGTCTTATCATATCACAATCCAGCTTGTACGACCAAACACAATTTAAAAGTACGAGAGCATCTTCATGTTGATTATGGATTTGGATATCCATCGAGACTTGGAAGTGCAAATAGGGGGCCACAGGCTTGAGCCCAATAAGTTCGGCCCACCTAGGCCCAATCCAACGTTTCGGCCAATTCTATGCTCCTTGCCCATTTGCACGAACTTCTGTACTTCGGCCATCTTGACCGTTCACTCAAAAAGGAAGGAGGAGAACCGTGCGATCAAGTAAACGCAAGTTAATCAACAGCACGTCGTCTCCATTTCCAAGGAGATTTTATCAGGAAAAATGAATACTTTTTACAGAGGAAACTTACCGTTGATTAAATTTACGGTTGTTACCTTCCATTTTGAAGAATTACTGGACACCTGTAAAATTTAACCGAAAACCACAGTCTGGAATTACTAATACCCGTTAAGGAAAACCTAAATTTTTGCTAATATTTGAAATCATTATTAATGCGAAAAATCTATTAACTGCTTTGAGTATAAATTAAGTTTACATTTTGCCTTCATATGTTACTAAGTTTCGAAAGACGAGACACTTGATTTGAGGTAGGAGGAGGTGCCCGGTTTGGCTTGTGAAAATAGCACCATGGATCCGGACCAACGAAATCCGAGTCACAGCATTGTGGAATCATTCTTTTGAGTTGGAATCACATCTCAAATCAATAAATTTACGATTTTTGATAACGCGAACTCAATTCTTAGGCCACAACAAGTGATGTCAAATCTCGTCGATCAAAGTTATCGTCATCTCTGGTTCTTTATCTTTCTGAAAACAAGCTTCTAACTTCTTCAAATACATGATGAAATTGGTCTTGATGAGTTCAGTACCCAAATCGTTTGATGAGGCAACTCTCAGATTATTCATCTAATCTGAAGTTAATCGCGGGTGCACAATTTATTATTGCATTCTCTCTATTCTTTGTACTATGCTTGTTTCTGTATTAATATCTTGAACTGTTACCAGCGTGCAGACTACCATAAGTCTTAATTCTCCTATTATTTACGGTATATTTTTATTACTTTAAAATAACAAAAATTATAGAAAAATAGATTTTTGACTTGAATCCTTTGTTTGGGAAGATGGTAAGGCAAGAAAAATGCGAAGTAGGCTTGCCTTCACAAAGAATTCGAAATTCATCTCAGTTTCCACGTCGGCCTTAATTACTCCATCATTCGGATCCCCTAACTTTGTGTTAGGGGATCCTAAGGTGAGGGAGGGGTGAGGGGGTTGTCTTTCTTATGCAATAGGGAGAGCTTTTTGATCTAAGGGTGGGAAGGGGGGAAGTCACCTAATATTATGTTAGGTGATCATTTTCCACAAGCCTAAGCTTAATCACTCTTATCGAGACGACAGCAAAAGAATAGTGCAATGACAATTGGTGCAATTTGTCACATTCGTCCCCAGAAGAAATCATAGTCAAAACTAGTAACTTAGACAGAGCAAGAATACTGCTCAGCCAACAGAGTATCAACAATGTCTGCGAATCGAATTGTGAGTTAGGGGCTAACGTGGGATCCGGGCACTAAGCACCCCATTTGAGAACACAACTGCTCGCGGTAGTCTACCGTCACTGAATCGGTACTTCAGGATACGTGTGCAGATATAAGCAAGGCGTGGTGCCCATATCACGCATTAACCCCAATTCACAGACATCGTGGATGTCTTGTTGACTGAACATTGCTCTTGTTCTGCTTGGTTTGCTAGCTTCGGCTACGATTTCTTCTGCGGATGACTGCGACAATTGCATCCAGGACAAGCAATTTCAGGCTAGTATTCGTTACTTCTTAAAACTCGTGAATTGTAATTGGATCAGACAAACGCCATGTGATATTTCTTTGCTTTCATCTGGATAAGAGTAGCTAAGTGTAGGTCTGTGGGGGGTGCGGAAAGTAAGGCCGGTGTGGAACATAAGATAAATTTTGGATTTTTGGTGAAGGTAAAATTTGAGGATGTTCTTCAGATTGCACGCTTGCTTCTCTATTTTCAACAAATTATGAGATCAATATGAATGACTTGATGTCCTCAATGAGAACTTAATCTTCTGTGCATTCACCAGTGCATAGAACTCTGTTTGGATGTTGTCCCCAAACATGAATTCTGAAGTGAATTGACCTTAACACAAAAGATCCATTCGAGGGTCTTTGAAGTAAGCAGCAGTGCATCATGCGTGTTTATAAAGGTGATTTCCCTCGACTTGAATTTCACACTTAACACGGTGCACCCCGAAACTTGTTAAGAGCTTCAGAACATATTTATCTTCACACCCGGTGAGCCTTATGAAAGTACAGGAGCAATTTCAATAAGCCTTGCGTATGCCTGTTTAAAATAACAAGGAATTCGAGATCCTTCATCATTCACAGGTTATTGGTTGTGGCGTACAGAAGGTAATTTGTAAAGTGGCATGTCCTCCATATGTCAGAAATTTCTCAGGGCAAGTTACGAACAATGTTCTGGCAACTAATTGTAATCTGTTCTGGAGAGAGATTCAGCAAATCTTTGCTAAAACTGGATCAGTAGAGCACGTCATTTCCAAGTCAGTGGAGCAGATGCGTTTTGAAAGCTTGGGAGTAGACAAAGATTTCGACCATGGCCAAGTGATCAATGCAGAGTGTTTGCAGTTGCGGAGAGCCTTGAAAGGTTTGAAGCTTTTGCCAGTATCAACTGAGGAGAGTAGAACAGAGATTGAGACTGATTCTTTGATTGTTTTCGTCTGCTATGTGACTTTGAGGACTGAGGAGACCCGAATTTTGAGATCTGACTTTGAGAAGACTCGAGTATCAAATTTTGTCGATAGTCAGATAGGTAAAAACTGAAATTTTGAGGCTTGTTCTCAAGTTGAATCTGACAGAGCTTTGAATTTCTCAGAGGTGAAATTTGCAAAGCTCTTTGCAATTTGAACCATGTAGAGAAGAAGATTGTTAAAGTCGCTGCAACCAAAATTTGATAAGGTGAAAATGCTGAGGATTTTCTGTGACCTGTATGCGGTGGAGATTTTGAACATCCTCAGGTGAAGATCACTGGGTCCTGATTCAAATCTAACAGGATTTTAATGTTTGCAACACAAGGATGACAATAGTTACTCGTCTATTATTTAAATAGGTGAAAATCATCAAGATTGGCCCGAGACTAGCAGTGGTTTGATGCTTAAAGAGTTGGGGATTCATCTTCACGGGGCCAATTTTTTACTTCCATTCAAGTTTCTTGACAGATGCAGAGAGTTATCACTCATCAATAAATGATTCTTCCATGATATGGCGTCAGTACTGGATTTATCATGGTCGACTGAAAGATGATCCGACTCATTTCCAGCTACATTCACCAAGTATCATTGCTGAGAAACTATGAAGATCCCAAAAGTCCATGGACCTTCACTGAGAATTTCTTCTTTTGAAGAAAAAAACAAAACAAAACAACTGGAAAGGATTCAAGATTTTGATTGTGCGAGAATAGAAGATGCTTCATTAGTGGATCATTGCACGAATACTTGAGAACTTTTAATTCCAGAGTAAGGCACAAGATAATGTAAAGAGTGACTATTCTCTATTTAATACCGCCCCCCCCCCCCCCCCCCCCCCTCTCTCTCTCTCTCTCTCTCTCTCTCTCTCTCTCTCTCTCTCTCTCTCTTTCTCTGTGTCTGTGATTCCGAACTAATACTGAGAAGTCCCTCAGAAGTTATGGACGAGATCCTTCAAGCCCCAGCCTCGCAGAGATCCAGGTGGAGAGATCGGCCATCTCCCTAGGCACCGTGTAGTGGCCAATCCTGCAGAGTCGAGCCATATGTTTTAATGGTTATACCAATATTTTACATTTAATTTATTAACAGTTTGACGTCTGCAGGATCAAGGAACGAAAGCCCAACCCGTCAAAGGATTTGAACGTAAGATAACGGAATCCCGCAGAGCTCAAGCAGCGAGCCGACCTCTCTCCATAGTTATAGGGCACTAAGTCATCACCTGCAGAAATAGTACTTATGTGGGTCAAGCAACCATTAAGCACTGGGCAGGTCTCAATTATGTCTTGGCATAACAAAAGAAAAGGACTCGAGATTGTTGGCATTTACTGAATTAGATGATAACATGGACAGTGCTACTCACATGTTCCATGATAAAGCAAAATGGGTAAGAATGCAGCTCTTCTTGCAGCCTCACTTGACCCTTCAATCTTACTCCTCAAGTTCCTGCACAGTCAAAGGTCTTTCAGTTATTTGAATCCAATCATTCATCAACCAATGGTCTTGGCTCATGAAAATTCCTCCCGACAGTAGACAAGTTTCATTTGAGGTTCGGATTCCCACCTACGCAAATTATAGTACCTTAAGTATTTTCTCAGAAAATTGACTGAAAATCAAGCAAGAACTGTTTTCTTGGTCCAGTACTTGATACAGAAACTTGTAAGTCGCATCTCAATCGATTTAGCGTTGCAACATTCTCAATCTTCAACAGGGGAAAACGCTTTAGAATTAGAGTAACTTCAAAAGAGTCTGAACGATACTTTTTCTTATAATCTTGTGGGCTTCTAATCCGACTGAGAGAAAGATGCTCAAGAATTAATCACCTTGAAGCAGGGAGCCAGCCACTGAGACCAAACACTGCCCTTAAGTTGACAGGGTAAGGATAGCCATTCCCGTATTTACCCAATGCCCAGCAAACTGCCGAGTAGAGGGCTGTTGCCGCACCCATACTGAAGCCTCCAATCCCGACTTTAACTGCCAATAAACGGTGTGATTGAATTCAAAACTAAACAAATTATGGTCCCTTCATCTGCTACAAAATTTCAAGAAACAATAGCCACAATTCTTTCTCCTCCGGAGAAATGGCCTACGGCTCTAGTCTTGTCAAGTATAAATTGAGATGGGACAGTTCAAGGAATGTATGAAGTTATGATCCGATCAAATTCATTCTCTTTCCCTCTTTTACTTTTCGTTGAGCATAATGTCAAAACTAATGGTGGAGGCTAGCTTACGAAACAATCCTTGGATACTGGCACCTTTTACTAGCATATACAGTGCCAAGGACAAGAATAAGGAGTCAACTTGCATCAGGAAAAGAACTCTTGAGCTTGTTAAATTGTGAGGCCAATAATAAGTTATATGTACAAATAATTCCTTAAGAAATTATTGCCGCTATGAAGCCATCTTTTCCAAGTTTCTTCTTACCATCAGCTGGTTCGTTTGACAACAAGTTTGCAATGTGTGCTGCTGAAGCATCCAAATTTTCCCAATCATCCGGACCATCTTCTGAAAGATCTCCAACATTAAACCCTAAAGCAATAGCAAATGAAAAAGTCAGCACAATAACAACAGTAGCCTCTAAACATACCATAGAAACATAAGGAGCGAACCAGACTATGCTAATAATCTTACATGCAGTGCAGGAAAATCCGCCCAGCAGCGTCACGGGACGAGTAGGAGCAGTAGGACAAATCCACTTTATCTGCTTTATTGTAATATTAAGGAAAAAAAATGGCAAGTTTTTATAAGAATAGCTAGAATAGGATGTGTGAACTCATAGATGACTCTTCTTGCTTACATTGGGAAGAGGAAGTGAGTCCAAAACCTGGGACCAGCTGCCACCAAACGAAGAAATACGTGAGTTATCACCTCTACTTTGAGATCATGACTCGTAGTACTTTTCCTAATCAGCCAGCATACGCAGTAGTAGCAGCAACTCCTTGAAGCAGAGAAGGCATATATTCCCTTATTGGATTTTCATAATAGCAGCATGAAAAAGCCATGGCCACAAAAACTAACAAGACAAGAAGCGCATTTTTTTTAAACAATTAGTATACTAATGTTTGAACTTGTGAAACAAAAAAACAAAAAACGAATCACATGCGATCCTTCTATTATATGAAAGTCAACTGAATTGGTGGATGGTGGTCCCTCCATGAGTAGAGGATACACTTGGCTTATGAGTCAAGTTTTGTTCCCAATTAAGTTCACCTTGAAATGGAGACAAGACAAGAAACCATAATAAACATTCTCCTAAGATAAAAGATGTACTCGAAGAATGTCCTGCTCTCAGCTCTTTATGATGATAAGTGCTGATGAGATTCCCCTTCAAAAGAAAAACTAATGAAACTAAAACATCATGTATGGACCACCTGCACCTCAAAATGATGAGTGTAATGTCCTAAGAAATGACATTTTCACATTCTCTCGTCTTTTCTAGTCTTTGGAGGCAAAAAAGTTCACCATCTCATAATTTACCAAAAAAAAAAAAAGTTCACCATCTCATAGTCTGTCTAGTCAATACAGAAATCCAAGTGTAGCATACTTTTAGTAAACATAGTGGCCAAGATTTTATCGAGCACACTTCCTATGTTGTCACTCCAGGGAAGGTTTTTAGCATGTCTTACTGACAATGTACAGTCCGAGACACCACAAATTGCTCTGGAACAAAGCTTGCAGATTCAATATGAGATACGTCTTGATCACTTCATACAGTAGATTACTGAGAATAAGAAGTAGTGCGCAGAATGATCGTACTTTTTTTCTTGTGGAAACTGATGACGTCCTTACATTCGCCATGACAGTTCTTAGAAAAGCCGAAGAATTTATGTAATACAATGAGTACACACCAACAGAATTACTGTTAGCTACTCAAGAAAACAAATAGTACCTAGAGCCGTTATCGCCAAGGCCATGCAACCAGACAATTGTAGCCTGGTGTCTCCCTTTCGGCCTCACCACGTAGGTTCTCCCGAATTCCAATGTCCTTCGTGAACTTCTGCTACCTGAACTTGATTCCATAACGCTGGTGAATTCTCAGAAAAAAAAAACAAACAAACAAAGGACGAATAAACAGGGCTGCACCTTAAAAAATGCATGCATGAGTTTGGTCAAAATTGACGAGACCATTACATAGTTTAGAACAAAACCCATCGCGAATAAAATGCTTTCAACAGAAAAAAATGGGGTGGAAGAGCGACAAAGACAAACCAGAGCTCATGGAATGAGGAAGATAGCTCATCCCTGTGGTTCAGGAGATATTGCTCCAAATAGTGCAGTGGCGTGCAGCAACTGCTAAGTGCTGTGAGTAATACTTGGGAAGATATTGAGTATTTATAATCAAATGGTGGTGGTGTGGAAAAAGGAAGCGAACCTATGAATATGCATTGGCTATTGTATATGAGCCATCAATGTGTGCAGCTGCACACAGTGCCAAGAAATATCGCATGAGGCATCCACGGAAAGGAGACGAAAAGACAGGTGAAAAAGAAGGATCTCTTTTGAGCGCGCGCACACACACACACGCTTAAGAGAGAATCAAATCACAACTCCAAAAGAATTTCAAAAATAAAAACAAACGAACAAGCACTCAATCAGAATTCCAGCTACCTGATTTTGCAATTGCAAGCCTTGAGGGAATCTTATGCTTGGAGGCAGTGGCCGAAAATTTAAAAGGAAAACCAGCCAGAAGCAACCCTAGAATAACTTCTCAAAAAGCAATATAAAAAATAAATTAAAAAGATGATGCCCAAGACAAATATGTTTTCTTCCCAATCATTGCTTTATAAATTTCTGATGATGGAGGGTCTTGGTGCCATCCCACCGTCCTGTCAAGACGGGAAGACTAGATGGCACAACTGTCGCAGGACTTTTTTTTTCCACTTCTACACCAGCAGTGAAAATTGTTGTCTCCAAGAACTGATGTGGGCGCATTATGGCGTCGCTGCACATTCATATTGATATATACGTAAGTGTGAGAGTTGACGAGCACCCTTACAGAACGCGTCTGGTGTTTATTATGAGAACGCGTTACTCATAAATAGACCAATCTTTCTACGAAAGTGACTCATAGACTCTGAACTTCAAGGTTGTGGCAATAAAAATGTCTCCTTAATAATATGTAAATGTGACCTGTAGGAAGTCAACTATTTCCTGCTCAAAAGATCAGCGTGAGCAACTCTTTTTAGCAAACATGTCTGTCATTTCTTCTCGGTACTTAAAGAAACAACTATTTTCGTAGATAGTATATTTCAAGTTGTTGCAAAACCTGAATAAGTGCCCATTTGTTAAGAACATCTTAAGTTTAGATTAATAAACTGACCTGAAATGAGTGATTATGGATGATAATAGATAAGACAAGCGTAATATGCATAGACAGTGGTTATAGCTTCATGGACGTCACTGAGATGATGAGTTACTAAGTGCCCAAAATAAAAATACTTAAATATGCACGAAATATGAAGTGCCTTCACGCAAGATGACAATCTGGGATGACATGAACTGATCTAGGTGACAAGACAACAAAAGAAATGGAGGTGGAGTACATTCTTCATTTAAGATTCTTCCATATATATATTACACTACTTATGTATGGGAATAGACCAAACACAAGTATTCTCAACTACAAAGAAGAAAAATTAAAAAGGTGTCATTTGTCCAATCCTTAAGGCAGGGAAATGAACACCACACTGGTGAAATGATGTGAGATGCATGACTAGCTTCTTGAAATGGTAATCTTTGCCACGCATAACCAATGAAGGAATCCACGAGGGCTTTAAACTGTGAGGGTTTGGGTGTGCGTATTTGTTCTTGTCATGTCTACTCATGTTTGTCGAATATGCTCGCCAAGAAGTAACCTTGATTTGAATGCGCATGAGACCCCCAACAACATGAATATCAACCTTTCCCCACTTTTTTTTTCTTTGGGTAAAATACCGCACTCTCACTTAATATTGTTTGGTCTTTTTCATTCTTCTTTTAAGAAACCCTTCTTGGGTTTCAAAGAATAGATTGCATAGAATATCCAAAATTTCAGACTTACTATTTTGTGCCAAATTATGTGGATCTAACTCAAAATATAGTGGATGACAGAAGAAAAATTAAACTCAAAATTTTATGTAAGCGATATTCTCTATCAAGAGTTTCATGATGTGTAAGAATAGCAACTTCATGGCCTTACATACATTTTTCCTCCCTCGAACCCATTATTTCATGAATATTTTGGTCTCGGCACGGTTATTAGAGTCCTTGTTCATTTTCTTCACGCCCATTTCGATTTGAACTTTGAATCTTTTCTATCTTATAAATAGTCCAACCAGAAAAAAGTTCACATCTTTGCAATATTTGTGTCTTGTCATATACTGATTCCTTTGCATGAACGGATGCACTCTACACGTGTCTAATTGGAGATTGATCTATATAATTCTTAATAGAGAATTTTTTTATGAATTTCAATAGTGAGGATATATGCTCATGAGAGAGAGAGAGAGAGAGAGAGAGAGAGAGAGAGAGAGAGAGAGAGAGAGAGAGAGAGAGAGAGAGAGAGATTTGTTAAGGAAATACTTGGAGAAATCAAATTTTAATTATTTATGAGATATGACGGTTTCTTTACTTTTTCTATTAAAATCGATTTGAGACAATGGTAACTTGGTAATATAAAAGGTGGATCTCGAAACTGAAAGTTAGCTTTAGTAGTGTATAACTTCATTATGTTAGGACAGTAATTTCTTCGCATTAATCAACAATTCTACTACCATAATATGACAATTTTCCGAAATCTTGTAAATGTTAAATTTTTTGGACATACCCGTTAATATATGAGTGCAAGTAACTTTACTGGTGCGTGAAGCTCATCTGATATGGTGACTTTTTCTGCAGATTGAGAACAATTTTAATGTCTATTGGGGCAAGATCTAGAGCCAGTGGGTCTTAGACCCACTTCATATACTTAGTGCAGCTCGTTCTGCTTAAGAACTCTCATATACGATTTCGTACGGAGTGAGCACACACGTACGAAAAGAACATTAGATATCTATTCGCGTGTTAACTGATAATATATAAGGAGGGCCGAAATCTAGATGCATGGTCCAACAAGGACGATATCTGATTCCTCTCCCCTTGCGATCGTGCCCTCAAGTTTACCGAAGAAAGATGAATTGAATACACGATAAAAGGAGGATCAGACCATCAGCAGCCGCCTCCCACGCAAATGCTGGGCCTATCGCATCATTTTTATATATGATATCTTGGTGTCTGTGTCAAAAACTATGGCGACATGATAAAGTGGTTCCACCAAATGGAAAGCGTAGGTTCAGGACGTGAATTCTTGAGGTCGCCGCCTCTTGGCCAGTTGAATTGCTTGAGACATGAGTGTCAAATGGGTGCATATCACGATCCACCACTACGTCTTGTTTCCTAGGCTCAAGGGGTACCTCGATTGGTGGACATGGTGGACTCGTTTTCCCTTAGAAAAGGGCTTTCCACTTAGAAATGAAAGAAAAAAAAGAACTACTTTCTAGCTTTGCCTGTCAAAATATATAATTTTGTCTGAATTCTTTTATTAAAAATTTGTATAAATTTACATGCAGATCTATGTGTCAACATATTCTTATTATGAAAACTTCGAATGTTTCGAAGTACAAAATGTCGAACTGCATGTATAGTAGAATTTCGCTCTAAAATGTTGCATATATTTGATTTTTAGAATGCTCATCAAGATGGTAGTGAAGCATAACTCATGAGTTTATCTAAAACTGAGTTCTCGTTACAATGATTGTTACAGGATTGCCTGTCATGCAAGGTTCGACCTAACCCACAAAGATGCAGACTACGAACTCTACTTGCTTACATTGAAGACCTTGTTCCCAATACTTCAAATTTCTAAGGAAAATTGGCTGGCTAAAAGCTCTTTTTGACTCTTCCACCTTTCCTAAATTCTTTGGTGCGAGTGCACATATGTACACGTCAATTCACGGTTCTTCTTTTTTCACCCTTTCACTGCCAATCAGTGCGCATAGGGGGAATAAAACCTCAAGGCCCCTACTACTTATCTAATTAGAACCAGCATCTCCCTACTGCCAGAACGCGAAACTTTAAAGCAATAGAGCAGTACTTAGGCCTCCAACGTTTAGGGAACATAGCCTAAGCTAAATATAATAGTTAAAACAGTACTGTTTGGCCTTTCACAGAAAACTTTACCCGCATGAAATGAAATGATTGGACGCAAATCATAATGGTGGGGGCATCAACTTTCTTCTTGGGTCAATACTTACCCTTTGTCATGGGAGAAAATCAAGAGCAACTTTCTGCTTGTCAACTCTCCTTGCTTACCCCACATTTTGGCGCAGAATCCTCAATTTAAGGACTAAAGAATTGCATCGATGCTGAACTTTGTGGATAACAGAACACTGAACTGATGCTGAGGGCACTTGGAGATTATAATAATGGCTCCATTTTATCATGGTTCATCAACTGTAAATGTACGTCGTAAGTTGGTTTACTTTCACGGGGAAAGTGAAAGCACTGAAAATTTGGAGATTTCAAGCTTCAACTGATTTGATGTATATCCCTCAGATCCATTGCCAAAGTGAAGTTATCTATATGTATGTGGGAAATGTCAACAAATAGTCCAAACTTCAACAGTCTTTTTCTGGAAAGATGATCATCAAATGCTAGCTATACATATGCATGCATGCGAGCTATACATATGCATGCGAAACCCTTATTATAGTAAATCTATTAGCCATCTCTTTGCATAGTCTTATCTTTGATTATGTGAAGTCAGGAGTGAATTAGCAGATCTATCAGCTCAATATCATTTGTTGGCACCGTTAGAGAAAGTGTACCTCATGACAGAGGCATCACGACGGCTTTGAAAGTTTTCGTGTATCAAAATAATCCGTTGAACTAATTTCACTAAAAGATGTAAACCCATGAATTGATTTAAATAATGATTGACTATCGTTAATTTGATTTATCTACAGTAAGATTCTTTCCCACTTCGTATGTTGTATTCTTATTGCTTATTTTTTTTCCAACCGGAATCAACATATGTTTTTTCGGAATAATGATACTGCCAATTTGAAGATAAATTACGATCCCCAAGGGTCATATAGGGAGAGAAGCCTCTCTCTTTTTTTTAATAGAAAAAAATGTGAATAAAGTTTGAGAATGGTGCTGTCTAGCCAACTAGCCCATAATCACATAACGACGAGACATCAAGGGTGTTAATTTATCTTTCATGAATAAAGTGAAAGTATGATACCACCTCGAAATATCGGTGATTTTACAGGCATTGACTGGACGTGACCGAACTTCAAGAACAAGTCGGCTGCCGCAAGCTTTAATTAATCCGATTGTGCTTTCTTAGTAAAGAATTAGGATTAATTGGTAAGTGTAATCTAAAGAAGTATTAACAAAGTCAAGAATCTGCTAATGCTCCTCAGAATGAGCATGGATTTGAAAGGAAAAGGCAGGATTCAATTAACCTACTCATCGAAGGTAGTTTCCACTCCATAGGAATGAAGAACGATACATTTTTCTCAATCATGCCTTTGATTGGTGGGTTACAAATATAGACGTCATCCCATTCGAGGCAATATTTATAATGTCTATGTATCATAACGTTTCCAATAAGAGAGAATTGGGTGTGGTGAGCACGTTTAATTTCAGATGTGGAGTTTGACTTCCAGCTCTGTGAAGAGAAAGAGTAAATGTTGACATTTTTTTTTTCTTGATGTGAAATCACATTTGTGGACATGTCTTAGAAAATGTCAAAAAAGGCGAAGTTGACTTTCCAAGGAGTCCCACCCCACCATGTTAGGAAAATCGGATGGGCAATCGCCAGAAGAACAATGCTACCGGATTATAAAACGTTCATGACCTAATTGCACTTTTTTAAAAGGTCTAGGACATGATAAAACTTTGGGCACATTATGACTTTCCATCCTTTTTTTCCCTAAAGAGTAAATTTTTGGATTTTTTTACAGACTCTCAATGTAAAAATATTCACGGGTCACTCCATGATACCGTAGCCCCATGAACTAATCCTTGAACGTGCCTACAAAATTTGGCTATAAGCAGTTTTTTGCGTGGGCCTTTCTAAAATAAACTTCATTGTGCCAGAAGTTACTAACATACAAATATATTTTGATTTTACTTTGGTGTACACGAAATTGCTAATCACTTATGACTATGATTAACAATAATTATAAGCCATTCATTTTCATAGTAATGGCTACTAAGTATGTCAATGGTCACTCGACCTAAATAAATTTACCAACCATATATGGATAGTATTAGCAAATGGTAAGATCTTATATACATAAAATTTCGTTACTTTTTCACACTTGAAATTAGAGGAAATTATTAAAAGAACTCCTAATTGTATTGCACTTGGGCCATTTTAATTTTAAACATTTCAGTTTGATTGGTTTAATCCTAAACTTTTGATGATTTTCAATTTAATATCTTCGGCTAATTTTGACCAGAAATTACCGATCTAGAATTGTAAATTTGTACATGGTATTATACATTAATATTGTAATAAAATGAAGATTATTTTTTAGACATCAACATTACTTGGAAATAAAGTTACCAATCACATAGCGTTTGTTCCTTTTCTGTTGCAAAAGTTAATGAGATACTTCAATATGTATGGAAATGATTAATTACATTTTAGAAAAAGAGCACTCGTGTTGCATATGAAGAGAAATAGTGAGAAAAGGAAGTAAAAATGAAATAGCACATAAACATTTTGATCCATTTTTCAGTATAATGGATTTGGAACAAGATTTCCCAAGAAAAAAAAAGGCAGGAAAGGGGCGGTTTGGTTCTCAGCTCTAGGTACTTTGGAACCGACCTCTGGGTTTGGTTTGCAGTTCGGACCCTGGAAGTGGAACCGGACCTTGCAAGTCTCTAGCTGTTTCCATTACATGGCTTGAATCACATTGACGATGGTGATGCTGATTTAACTAAAATTTCCTTTTGTTGCAAAGTTCTGATAGATTTAATGGGCCGGTGATGACACGATCTTGAGAAACCGCTTTGAGCCGCAAATTTCCGATTAGCTTTGGGTTGAATGTGAACTATTTTTCTACAAGCTTTTATCCTGACTTTGGTAAACTACTGTAGTGTATTGATTATTTGGTGTCTTTGATCCATCGCATGCATTACAGCTGATGCCCCATGGATAATCTTTGTTTTGTGAAGATGTTAAGCGGCGGTGCTCTAGTGCATAGAATAATCCAACCTTGAGCTGGACCGCATCAAGCATCCTGGCGAGAGCCTTCTCGAGCCTACTTCTCAACGGCATTACATGGCGCCCAGCAGCATGATCTAATGGAATATCGAGCTCTTTTTCTGGTATCAACTAGCCTAAGTTGCGTTTGTGCTGTCTATTACTGAACGGGTGGAGATGCACGAGATTGACGTGAAGAGGAAAGATGGCTTTGGAGGTGTGGATATTGGGTAGAACCTACTTCATCTGGGGCAAACGAGGAAACAGAAGTAGAAAGATGGAGCGCTATGGATTTTGCATTGAGCAATTGAATCACTGTAAATCGCTTCAGTTCCTTACTCAGAAGGTCCCGATTGAAACAGCGGAGTTTATCATCGTAAGGACCCCGAGTTGCTTCTTCTCTGGCAAGACCACTATGCTTATGTGATACTCCACGGATGGGAGTGCAGTGCCAGCCATTACTGGCAACAGCTTCATATTTCAAACTTTACCTTTTTTTCTTAGTCATTGTCAATGTAACAACTTTTGAACAAATCCTCAAACCCACTAACTCTCCAGCCCTATCTCTGATAATGTCTATATTAGCTGAGTCTGCATGTTGTTTTTGTGTTTGTGATATTCCTCTAACAACCCCTTTGCCAATAGTGTGGATATCATGGAGAATCCGGTAATGATACACACTGAGTTTCCAACAGTGTGGGTATAACTTTCTAACTGTAAGGACATTCAAACATTAGAGTAAGCTTTCTGGCCTTTTATAGTATTTTCAACATGTCTTTGGCGGACTTACCTACTAATGCTTTCATTTAGAAAGATTATGGAGAAGTAGCGTTGGGAAGACCATGAACGTACAATTCGAGGCATAATTAGTACAGGGAACGTAATAGTACCTAGCTGCTGCATTCCTAGGTTCTAGAGTAGAGCATGAGACTCGAATTGCTGCTGCTGATCGTCCTTTTGCATGTGTTATCACTAGAACCATCAACATTCAATCAGCTGTATCAACAAACAAATGGTCTTATAGCAAAACATCTTTGTCCAAACATCTTTGTCCTGTATAGTACCAACCCGCCTCGTGCCTCAGCGGGAGCATTCTGAAGGCAAGCCAGGTGGACGATCTTTGCCAAATGCTTAGTTTCCCGAGATTTCCAGTATTGAAAGAGCTTTGGTGGGCAAGAAGCTAAAACTGAAAATAATACTACCCGAATCAGCTACATTCATCTGTTTATTATCAGTTCGTAATGGTGTACTGATTTCTCTTCTTCCGTGCGGGCTTGTGAATTTGGCATCACAGCTTGCCATTTCCTGAAAGCAAGGCTTCGTTATAGATGGGATTACAAAATTATCAGCACCTCTCGATGCCCTACCCAGTAATAACGTCCACACGACGCTTAAGTGCTCGTGAAATCTGTGCATGGAAGAATTATCAGGGATTCTTCATTCTTGTCTGTTCCTTTTTATGCTCATTGCGTGCTTGGCAGCACATAGCGCAATCCCATCATGATGTGCTATATTCTCGGACTTGATTGATTGAACCTGCTGAAGTCTTTTGACCACCCTTTAAGTGCCAGGAATAAATTCTACTGTGGAAATGAGAAGATTGCACGAGATTTCTTTTTTCTTAGCCGTTCTGTCTTTTGCAGAAACTGGCCCACGTTCCTCTAGAAGACATTCATCAAAGAGGAGTTCATTGGAGGTTCTGTCGACACTTTTTTCTGCCCTCTCAACTTCTAATTGTTTCTCCCTGCTATGGTGGCTGTTTAATGCGTCCAGAACGGAAAGCCGACGAAGAAGCTCGAGTATATCGCAGCCAATCAGGAAGAGTCGGCTCAAGTTACACATGATTGATTAGAGAGAACAGGAATTTCGAAGTTTGCTTAGTTTTCATTCGATCATTTGCCGTTCTTCTAGTTTACGTGTTTCATGCTGATCATCGAAAGCATATCAAGGAATATAGCTCGAATGATCATGCTTCTGTGCCTGATTTATGCATCAGAATAATGTGGCTTCTGTCTCCCATTTATATATCATATGTCGTGTGGCCAATACTTGCTGCAAGTTAGGAGGGGTCATGCGCTAATTTTGCTGCTGCTCTTGGTCGAGTGCTAATTGCTGAGGCATAAAAAAACTTTTACTTGACTTTTCTTAGCGGAATCTATCTTATGAGTGGAGAGCTGCAAAGCACGACCATTTGAAATCGCACACCTTGCGCCGGATATCTGAAATTGAAATTCGACTAGGTATGCTCTCACTAGGTGGAGAGGTTCTTTTGTTCATATCGAGAGATGCGTACTCGTGATGACATAGTCGATGATGAAACGTCGGTACCCTTCCATTTCCCTTCATCGCATACTTAATGTCAGTAGGGAGTAGGCAAAATCCAAGCTATTTCATTCGATTGATAGAGCATCTCCATAGTGCTACGACTTTAAGCCGCAGAAAGCTACCCAGGCATTCAAACAGAGTACGCATGCTAACGACATTAATTGGACGACAGATAGTGGTTGGTAAAAAACCATGGTATCGTGAAAAGGAGGGAGGTAGGTCGAAGTGCATCTTAATAAAAATTGAGCACATAGACGTTCACATCTACATAGTACATACATGTCTGTTCACATTGAGTGGAATGGGCTGTCGGCCCGTTGCGGGAGATCCATATCTTTTCGTAGGAAATTTATAGATGTGGTTAGTGGCTACATGCCCTGGCGTCGAGTCGTGATTCTCGAAGTCAGTAATTTTTTTGAGATATGAAAAGAAGAAATTATCACCACCAAAGTAAACCAGAGCCTTGGATCTAAGATGAAGAGTTACCAAAATATTTATGTTTGGCCAGAAAGGTCGATCCTGTGACTAATCATGATCAGTACCGATGCTGAATACTAATGAAAACTCTCTCACACGTTTGACCTTTGAAATCCATTGTTAGCTTTCACCTGAATAAAAGAGAAGGTGCCAATGCACGCAGTAATCATTAGAACACCTGTCGACGCACGCTTGCTACACCACGCAATGCTTGAGTTACAAGTTACAACGCCTAACTTTGGTACGGTCACTCATTTATTGCTTCTTTCACCTCTAATTGCAAGAGTAAATGCAGCGTCGAAACCTATTTGACAGGCATATCCTCAAAGGTCAAAACTGTTCATTAGATCCCTTGTCTGAAAACACCCAGAAGAAGGGTCGCAAAAGAATCATTATTCAGCAACAAATCCAGGGAAGACCTAACAATAATATCCATAGCTCTGAGTGCAAATATTCCACATCTAGAGTACCAAAAAAGGAAGCTACAGCCCCACTGTTGCAAGGCAAGGTCTTTCGAACTTTGACCAGAAAGAAACAAACAGAACGAGCCTTTGATTGACTCCGCAGAGTACAGAAAACTGTCTTTTTACCTCCCCAGATTTTATTCCAATCAGGAGCCTCCAAACTTGAATCAATGGTGATGGTCTTCGTCATCATGCCCATCTGGTGGTCCTCCAGGACCCACAACTTCAAGCTGTCAAAACATGAGAATATGATCAATGATGTTTCTACATTGGCAAAGGGGAAGCTAAACTGGATAGTCTGGCAGTGCAGCCAGTATGACCATAAAATGCAACAAAATTTGGGAAGAATCAAATTGTCAGAGCTCCCGTGGCGCTGTTGCTTGTAAAAGAAAGACGATCTATCTTCATACAAAGCAAAAGGCAGCCACTCTCATGTGGGAAAGATGCTTCGACCAGTAGAAAGAAGAATTCATAGAAGCATTGGATGATCTCAAATGAATTCCATAAATCCAGGTGTCGTTGTCTGACCCCATTCTCTAACCATTGTATTAGTGCATAATAAGCAAATCGATAACATGTAAGACGCCTTGAAATTTAAGTCCATCTGACCTTTTTTCTCATAGCAGAGAGACAATAACACGTTGCTTCATGTTCATTCATTCACTAGATTACCACAATAATGAGGACCACCTGTGTGTTTGTGTATAAGCTTGTGCGAGTGAAGAGAGGGGTCGAAGATTCTCTATCAATTTCTGTGAAACCAGACATCAGAAGAAGATTGTTTCGATTTTCATATTACCTTTATAACAAAGGAGCAGGTAAAACTACTGAACTTGCAAAAAAGTACTACTTTTAAACCCATCTAAATCGGCAATGCCCATGGTATGCCCATTATCTTCAGTATAAATAAACATAGATGATATTTTAGTCAGATCAAGACCCAACTATTTATACAGCATATGGACTGTGAGCATGCTTACTGCACTGGCACAACCAACATCTAATCACACTTACCACAAAATACTGTGAGCACACTGGACATTCATGAGGCTTGCCTTTCTCCAGCCAGAACCAGACAATATCATGCTCATCCTCTTCAATAAACAATTAAAAACAGCATATTAAAAACTCACTGAGAAGAAGTGGTTATGTACGCATTTGATAGAATGTGCTCCTAATAATGGGTGGTATTGGTTGGTATGGGGAAAATTTGCTCAAATGCAGGTGAAGATAGAAAGCATAAAAGGTAAGAACCTACCTCCTTCCCCTCCCGGACATCCGACTATTCTCTTATCATAGTATGACTTGACAACAGCAGGAAATTCCTACACACACTCAGAACAAAAATGCCATAATTTTAAGACAGCAATCAAAGCTGATATTTTCTTCCCCACTTGCTTAAGACAACATACACAAGCACAGAAAAGCCAAAAATAAGACGAAGACAAAAGAGCATAGCCATTTCTGAGGAGGTAGGATCACATAGGTGATCCTCTCATACCTTTCCCCTCAGTCCAAGACAGCATAATTAACATAGCAGAGACACATAAAAGGAAATTTTCTCCATTCATCGGTTCCCACTTTTATTCTGTGAAGGAAAACTTTACATGGCTAAAAGGTCAACTATGAAAGAAAGACAAAAGGCTACAATGTAGGCTTTGAAGATCGAAAAGAAAGAGAAGAAATTGACATAATTTCTTCCTCATAAAATATATACATCCTTCTCAAGTAAGCAATAATCATTTGCCTCGAGAGAAATGTAAGAACTAACTGAATTAACAATACTACAAAGACATGCCAGAGATCCGAGCCCAATAACATTATTTAGATCCTCAAATGGCTACCTGCGTATAAAAGACAAGAGCACGCTCACCTTGGTACCAAAAGGCCCAACTGGGTGGTTGATCTCGAGAATGTCCCTTCCCTGCATATAGTTTTAGCAGAAGGGTCAAGAGAAAAATTAGTTAGTACACACTTTTTTGGGCAATTCAAATTCTGGCGAAAAAAGCACCATCCTCCGCATTGACCAAAATGCAGGGTCCAGGAAAATTACCTCGAGCTCAGCTTCCAGCTCCTCGCGTTCATGTCCAGTTGCGATAGGCATTACATCTTCAACCTTCTTCTTAACAGCAGTTTCACCTATAGCATCAGAAAGTCAATATCTCTTCCCAGGTATTGAGCATCTTAAATGAACTACTGAACTCGTTCGATTTCCTCCCAGTTAAATTTTATGAAACGCGATCCATAGGACACAAAACAATCCATCCGACATGTTAATCGCGAATATAGATGCAACACTACAACAATCCACGTTTTGCATAACCAACAAACAAAAAATAAATAAAAATCGTTGAATGAACATGTAAAGCCTCCACCTCCCAGTGCGCTAAAACTTCCACGAAACACTCGCAATTCTCGACAAATCAGTCGCCTCTCCCCCCCCCCCCCCCCACCCCGGCAAACACAAAGATCAGCGTCAGTTATCGCGACTAGACCAATATTATGGAAGTAACGTCTCAGAAAACGACCCTAAATTCGCCGCGGGAATGTGAATTAAATGCAAGTAGAATCCAAGCACAGAGAGGGACAAATACCGGATTCGACGCTGAACGGGCGCGTGAGCAAGGAAGGGTACAGGGAGCGAGAAATGAGAGGCGCGCTGCTGAACAATCGGGCTGAAGAGGCGGCCGCGGCGGCGGATCGGCGGGGGGCGGAGGAAGCGGCGGCTAGGGTTTTGAGGTGCGAAGAGACGAGCCTTCTCCACATGTTTGAAGCTCGATTCGATGGCGGCGGAGAGCTGTGTTGATCTCAGGTCACGCCCTGATCGACGAGGAGCTTCCTCTCTCTCTCTCTCTCTCTCTCTCTCTCTCTCTCTGCGCAAAAGAGCAAGAGGACTTTTCGAAACGGGATTTGAGGGTGGGCACGAAGCGACCGGATGGAGTGGGGAGGAAACGGTCGTGATGGATCCTCAGGGGCTCGCTACGCTAGTCACTGCTACATGGGAATAGACCCAGCGCGTGCCCAATGGAGATTTCCCACGTGCCGCGGTTTGACATTATGTGGGATTTTTCGTGATCACATAGCATGCATTAATGTTAAACCTACGGTACGCATATTAATTCGATTTCCAAATTTTTCAATTTTACTGATACAATTGCAATCCGATAAGTGAAATTCGAAATGTGATCCTTTCGATCAACTGCTGTTGAAAATTACTGTCCTACACGATATGCTGAAGTTAGCAAAATTTTACAGCAATTGGCCAAAAACACTTCGTTCAAGATTATGCCAATATAATCGAAAATTCTTATAACGGAATTGACATCCGTAAAATATGTGCATGGTATTTATGTTTAAATTCAAATGAGAGAAAACTACTAAACTCAAATCGAGTTCTTAAAAATATGATTAAAAAAAAGGATGAATCATAAGATACAATAATAATCGAGGTATAAGACTGTGATTCAAAGGATGTCGAGATAACATCCTACTTATTCCTTACCTAACGGGCTTTCGAATTTAGATGCAAATTCGGTTTTTATACCCTAACAATTCTTATCTAAATAGTTATTATTTGTAAAATTATCTTTCTTCTCTGATAGCAATTATTTTGTTCCTCATTCTGCGCACAACGTCTTCTCTCTTTTGATTGTATAAATTAATTAAGTTGGTCTCCACGGTAACAAAAACCAAGTTTCGTGAGAGGGATGAGAGCCTTCCCTTTCCGTTAATGTATTCATTGTTTATGTCATTCATCCGAATCATTGAATTATGTAAATATCATAATATAAATAATTATGAATATTTTTTATTTATATATCAACTATTGAGTTTTATCGACATGTCAATAGAGGAACCGGGCAAGATAAACGATCTTTGTCCTTCTCAATCACCGAAATAATGAAGTCATCAATTCTGATCACGGTTTTGACTTTGTTAAAGGTGCAAGAATTCTACGTAGGTCTATGTAGTGAATTGGCGACATGACTTCTTGAGAAGTTTGTAATTAATGTCTTTTTGTTTTGTCTCAATTCCACTCCTCACTTTACTAATTTCCCCCCCTCACTTGAAAAAACAATTTACAAAAACAAAAAAACTCAAATTATGCTCACATTGTAATAAAAAATTCTCAAGCTTTTTTTCTGAACGGCATCAAAAATCTCAAATTCATATTCGAACGACACATTTATTATTCATTCGGATTCTATTAAAAATCACCCGTTAAAATTTTGGCATCGATTCGACACGGTGTTGATTTGGCGCTACATAAAAAAATGAAAATAAAAATAAGAAAAAGAAAATTCGGAGGCTTTCGATATAATATAACAAATAGTCATCATCCCAAAAGAGTGCATGGACTTCCCTTAGACGATTCCAAGAGATATGTAACCTAGGAGTAACCGGATCCAAGATAGGAAGGTTCTCGATTTGAAAAGTCAAAGCCTATTTTTTATCGGGATTGATTTCGAGTTTTTCCAAATCCGAAAACTTGTCCTCGTAGATCTTGGAACAGGACTAGAGCCGGCCGAGTAAGGCCAATCCGGTCCGATCCTAGAGCCCACCTGAACCGTTGCTCGCCACCATCCCCACCGTCCGTCGGGTTGCAACTAAGAGCCATCGAACGGTCTCGGTCGCAGGATAAGACCGTAGAGTGCGTATATCTAATGCTGTCCCCCGCATCTCATGGGAGCAATCCCTCCCATGGTGACGGTTGGAAACCATAACCGACCCCTGATTACAGCCCACGGTTTAGTAGCCCAAACGATGGATTTCCGATAGCCTCCAAATCTTACGAACGCTTTTCTTTCCCCATCGGTTATCATAACAATTCCGAAGTCTATCCGAAAAAATAATAATTACTCAACGTCTAGTCTGGCAATTTGGTGCGGCAAATTGTATTACGGGCTTTGACCTAGTATTTTGTACGAGGGAAGGATGTCTTCGTACGTCAGTTTCCGAGCTCGACCGTGCCGAGACTTCCCGGTTCGGTCGAAGGCATGTCGTCCATTTCACGAATTCGCGACGGTGGGCGAAGATATCGCATGCGCATCACGTAAATTATGTCCAGAGAAATCAATATAAAAAACTCCGGCACTATGAAAAAAATTATTAACTATAAAAATACAAAAATAAATCTAGCGATAATTTCAACCGATAGGTCGACGTTAAGGAATGATGATAAAGTTATAAGGACAGTCGATGAAATGCTTCCCTTAAGCTAGTATGCAATTAGAAAGAGAATTTCATGGAGTTGGTAATGGATTGAGAAAATGTCATAAATAGTCATCCAATTCTGATTAAATGTATAATATGGTTCATGAATATTTAATTTATTAGATATGATCACCGAAATTTAATTCCAATGCGTAACGTGATCCCCGAATTTTTCGTGAATATTCAATTAAGTCCTTCAATTATATAAAAATACTAGTTGTCCCTAGTCTTGAGTTAATGGAAAGAAAATATTAAATACTTTTATATAATTTCCTAATACGCGTTGAGTTAAAATTTGAAAATGATATTATATATGACGCTAAACTTGAGTGACTATCCACGTCGTTTCCCTTAATGGATCACTTTTGAGGGGCCCCCGCGTCCATCGTCCGTCGCCGCGGATCAATCCGAGCGCCAGCGTGGCAGGACGCCATTGGCCAGCGCACTTTTCAAACGATGGCGCAAAACTGTTAGCCGCGACGAGCCCGGATCAAAACTCACGCGACGGTCCGCGCGATCGCGCTCACTCGCTTCACTGTCTCGGGAAGTCGCCACTCCGACTCGGAGTCGAACTCCTCCTCCTTTCCTTCCTTTTTATTTTCTCACTCCTTTTCGTTCCGGAGCCCATAATTTCTTCAGGCGCAAGCTTCCCACTCTCCATCGTCGCTCGCGCAGAGGCTCGTCGCGAGGAAGCGAGGGGAGCATTCCGGTTCGGCGATCTTCCTCTCCGTTGGCGCGCTCTGCGAGGTGCGTGAATTCGAGCTTCGACGTGTTGATGGCTTGTTTTCGGCGATCGCGAGTCTCGTTCTCAGTCTTGATTGCTGACTGCCGTTTTCGTGCTTGTTGACGATCCCTCCGTTTTTTGTTGTACTTCGTGTGATCTTTTTTTTTTTCTCTCTTTTACTGTGCGTTTCGGTGGTTTGAGAGGAGCGAGTGCCGGAGCTGTTAGTTCCGGAGATGTGTGAGCCGCTTGGAGATATGCAGGGGAGGGTCTTCTTTTAGGGTTTATTTGTATTCGTGCAAGTTCGTATGCGGATCTCTTGCGCTCGCGTCGCGTGATCACCGCCGTCGCCTGTCTCTGCTCCTCTGAACTCGCGTGTTGTCCGGAAAAAGTCGGCGGAAGGATTGAATTTGCAATCGTGTTAAGAGTTTTGAAAGGTACCTTGCTATGCAAGAAAGTCGGCCGCCCTCCAACGAAGCGGTCGCGCTTGCGTGGAGAGAAGTTCGCATTTGTGAGTCGGAACTAGTGTTTTGCTGGGTACGCGCTAGATGCTTTTTTCGAGCTTAGGCCCATTGACATGAAAATGCTGTTTGAAGTTGTGCTATTTCTTGGCGAGTACTTTTTCAATGTCTGTTCGTCATCGAAGCCAGATTCAAAGGGTTTGGGAATTATAGGGGCATGATTGACTGCTAAAGATACAATCATATAGGGAATCAAATGTTGACTACTCTAGTTGCCTCGCATAAATTTCTATGTCCGAGGTGGCTGACAAGCATGAGCAGATGCCTCTTTCTGTTCAATTTCGTGCACTACACGTGTTAAGTCTATTCCCAGGTGCTATAACACTAGTGGTACAGAGTGCAATATCTGTGTAGTCCTCTCTCTCTCTCTCTCTCTCTCTCTCTCTCTCTCTCTCTCTCTGCCTGCATGATTATATGTTTGTCATATGTGTTTCATTAAAATTTCACACTTACTATTTCAATTCATCAACTGAGTCAATTAGCATTTCATCTGTGGCTTTCTACATCATCTTACATATGCTCATTGTAATTCTTTGCTTGGCTATTTCAGGTTCTACTTTCCTGGGTCAAGTCATTAACAACAAGAAGACCACCATGAGGCAGAAAAAAGGTAGTACCACCATCAGACTGAGAAAAGGAAGTAAAGTGGAGGTGCTTAGCATGAAGGAGGACTTCGTAGGTGCTTGGGTTTATTCTGAAATAATATCTGGAAATGGGCGCAATTACTATGTGAAATGCTGTGGTTATCCTGGTACTGGCAGGAAGAAAGTAGAGAGGGTACCAAGGAAGGTGATTCGGCCCTGTCCACCTCCTGCGGAAGGCATAGGTGTATGGGTTCCAGGTGATGTTGTCGAGGTGTTTCACAACTTATCATGGAAGACTGCCATAGTTGTAAAGGTTTTTCATGAAAACCACTTCATAGTTAGGCCAGTTGGAAGCTTGTGGCATTTCAATGTCCACAGACGTTATCTCAGGGCTAGGCAGATATGGAAAGATGGCAACTGGTTTGTGGTCGGAAAGGTAAGCTTTGCATAATGTGTGCTTTTCCTTCTGTACATATCTTTTGGAATTGTTTATCTTCACAGCTTCAATTTTTGTTTTCCTCGGAGAGCAATTGGTCCTAATAAGTAATAAAAGTTGAGTCCCTCTGGTGTGATTGAATGCTTCTCCTTTACATTGAATTGTCTTAGAACAAGGAGCTTTCTGGTAAGAATGGTTTCTTATTTTCTATATATTGTGCAGAGCGCTCATAATTGCACCATGTCGCGGAGAAAACAACTTGTGAAGACAGACTTGAAGCCTCAAGCTAGAGCTGAACTTTCCCCAACTGAGGGAAATACTGAACTTCAGTTTCAAGTAGATTCAGAAAGGGTACTGAAGACAGGTTCACATTTTTGCTCACCTCATATTGGAGCACATCGTGTTGGTTTTAAGAAGATTAAACTCATTACCCGTAAATATCAGGAGACTTTGCCAGGGACTCCATCTTATGCTTTAGAAAAGGCTGATGCGTCTGATTACCAGAATGAGGAAGAAAAAAATGCTAGTTATTCCTTCCGTTGCTGGAGAACTAGGTTTCCTGAGGTGGAACTGGGAGGTGTCAATAATGCTTTTTGGCTGAAGACATCAGAGAAGATCGATACTGATAGTTGTGCATCATCTGTTGGCAGCTCTAGTACTAATGGCAACAATTGGTCTTCAAGATCAGTAGATTGCAGCACGGGGAAAACTTCTGGTGAAATAAGTGACGCTGAATCATCTGTGGCATAATGTATCGTGGAAACTCATTCTTTGTTGGCAGAAGCAAAATTGGAGGCAAGATCCCTTCCTTCGCCTCATCCAGTCACTGTCCAATTCTGAGCTTTTCAGACTTTTGATTGGGCTGAAGAGGCAAATGCCAAACCCTCACCAATCTCTGCACAGTTCAGACAAACAAGCATCTGGTGATTCTAAGAAATTTAACTTCTGCTGATGCTAGGCTTCTGTTAGCTGATAGTGGAATGAAACACTGGATCTTGGTCGTCTTGTTATGCTTTCCCCCTTCCCTGACCATTACATTGACCACATTTGTCATTGCAAGCATTGTTTTATGTTGTTGCCTGATTCGATTGTTTGAATCATTAGTTTAGATTTGATGTACAGTGCAATAGTCTCTTGACACAATCTTTCACTATGTGAGAATTTTTTAGAATTGGGTTCATGGTCAAACTAGTTGCACTAGTTTGATAAAAGATATCTCTGATTTGAGTTTCTTTACATGCAATGAATGGTTGATATCCCAGTGAGAGTGATGTGTCAAAGTAGATGACAGGAGTGTCATTCTCAAAGGACTTACTTTAGGTATTCACGTGCTTGTTGAGGCTTCTGTTTTGGTGGGAGGTGTAAAAACTTGGGCTGAGTAAAGTGAATTTTATACTGAATTTCTTATTTTTCTGGTTTTCAACATTGCATATAGATGATAAATTGCTTACCAAAAGAATCATTGTTATAGAGACTTCAAATAATTAATTTCTGCTGCACATGATTTTGACTGTAGGGTTGTTCTACCCTTCTCTGTGTGCTGTAGATGTTGATAAATCTGGCAGACTGCGAGTTCTTTGATCCACCACTCTTTGATGCTATCCAAGCTGTTTTCATTGCGAATCTCAGAGGTTCGGCCCCTTGCTTTAGGGCATGGACATCTGCTGAGGATCTTGTTTCTTGACAGACCTTTTCTCAGGTGCATATGATTATTTGTACATCTATTATTTACTCAAAACCATCAGTGAATCTGCCATCTTAAGAAAGAGCACTATCACTTAATTTCAGCTGCTTTAATGATTAAAATCACGATGAGTTTTGTCCTTTATTCTTCATCGCTGAAGTTTTGAGCTCTGGGTTATTCATTGGCATGTTACATGCTGGAATCTAGAGCTTCTTTTGCAAAGGGCAGTGCTTTTTTCTGTTTCCTTTCCCTTAAAGGTCATATTGCTGTACGAAATGAACATGTGGTGGTAACTAACGTCTCCGGGGAATATATTGTAATTGGAACTTGGAAGCTTAGGGGTACTTTTTCTCAGGTTTCATTTGTTCAATCCATCCGCATAAATATTCATGAATGCGTGAGAAAGCATAGCTAGGTCTTGATAGGTGTAAGTTAACCAATGATTATTTTCATTTATATTGTTTTTGGAAAGCCGAAGGTAATTAGAATTGCACTATGTGGCATCCTAGAATAAATTGAATCTCTCTCTCTCTCTCTCTCTCTCTCTCTCTCTCTCTCTCTCTCTCCACGTAATGTTAGGATTGCGCCATTGACAAGAGGATCAGACAACAGGAGCAGAAGCAGCTACTTATAATTGATTCAAAGTACCGCAGGATGCTGCATTATGGATCTTTGATGTTATACTAGATATCAAACACAAACGATAGTACGTTTAATGTAATATCTCCCTAATAGATGGAGTCCTGACTGGAGAAGGTGCAACAGAGTCCTCCCAAAATACTAAACAGCTTCCGTAGCCTGATCTACTCAGTCTTGAACCAGCAGAAGATAAAAAAAGAGGAATCACTTGGAAGTGTTGGTGCGGGAAATCATAGTGTATACATGATAAGCCTCCCGGGAACTGCAGGTTTCTCAGGTGGCTTCTCATAACAAACCAAAAGCTCATGCTAGTTTGCGGTTGCGAACACTAACCAACCTCACATCGTCAATAACAGGTCCACACAGAGAACCGGAGTGATCGCTCTGCATGTTGTAGTACGAGCTCAAGAACATGACCCTTGTGCGAGCTGACCTGGCTGTGAACTGGAGTTTAGCACGGACGTGACCGCCTTCGCCCATGGAAGTGTAGGGCACCGTAACAGATGCCTTCCCTGCATATGCCTCCACTGCCATAGATCCTTCACACAAGTTCTTGGCATCGCCGACCGCAAAGGTGAGGACGTAGACTTTGCCAGGCTGGGTCGAGACGACTTGTGCAATGGCGCTTTCCTTCCCGGCAATGAGTTCCACTGCACGCTTACCCTCCGGAACGGCGAAGTGGTCTGAATCGACATACTTCACTGCTTTTAGGGACTCGATTATCCATCCGGGCAAAGGGCTGTGGTCATCCTCAATGTGGGGCGGTATCAGGACACCCCATGATGTCTTTGGGAGCACGTAGGGGCCTTCTTCAAAATTTCCATTCTTCACCAAATTTGCTGAAAAAAAAGAAAGAAACTCTGTCAACGTTGAAGGTGGTACCTTAGTAAACCGAAATTGATGAACTCAGTCTGATTATCCTCATATCAGCGCATCTAGAAAGGCTATCGGAAGTTCATACGATTGGATAAGTCTTGGATTTCTTCATCCTGATTAAACTTTTTCAGAAGCAGAATCAACAGCAAGACTCAATTGACAGAAAGTCGATAATTTACCATTAGTGCGTCTTGGAATGTACAATGCCTTCAATGCAACCGAATCAATCAATGGTCCACAAGCCGGGTCATCATCCGTGCCGGGGTTATGGATAGAGATCTCAATTTCCGGGGCCTCCGCCAGGAAACTCCAGGAATAAGAATCCCATCCATTGCTGCTGTACATTGTTTGCATTGGCAGTATTCCCCAGTCGTATGCCTCTGAGTTTGGCGATACCGATACGTTCAATTTCTCTTCTTGAGCACACGTTCGGGCTGCGCTAAATGTGACCGAGTAGAACGTACCCTTCACGACCTTCACCTTCTGCTTTATCGAAGCCTCATTGCCGAGCCTCACTGCAAATGCTCCTTCAGGGACCACCAGTAACATATCACCCTGCTTGTGACCTGATTTTATATACTCGACATAGCCTGAAATTTCCCATCTGGGAATGGCAGTTTTGCTGGTGACCACCGTTCCTTTCAGCTGCCATGGCTTGGGGCCATTCTCGAAGTTGCCGTTCGGTAATAAACCTGTGGATAATGCCAATTTGGGTCATTCGTTTGTTAGCTAGGCCGGTTCATGAAAATTCTCGTCGCTCGTTCAAAATCAGCATCATTTGATAGATGTCTTCGACCATCGTGTGAATTAGTATAAGATTGAGCAATTTGATGGAGTGCGAAAAGGATCCAGGGAAATTTCGTCCATGGATCAATTTATTTCATACTCTTAGGAGAAGATTTTGTTCATCGCAAGATGATCTGGCTCGATCTATTGTAACTTGAGAAACACTGTGGGATGGGCACAGAGTCTTGCACATGAAAGATGGCAGAGAACTTTGCTCAAAAGGCCTATAACAAGCTGGATTCACATGTTATGTTCAGAATTTCCTTTTTTCCAAATAAAAAAAAGACCATGTGGGAAGAAAACCTTGTTTAATTTGCCTTAGACCCTTTTGACCTCATTCGAACATGGATTAAAACATGACACAGAGATTGATTCGGCCAAAAAGGCTGCTGCGTAGTATGCATATCCCTTGCCAGCGTTGAAACTAACGACCGCACGGGGAATAATTATCATCTTATAAATGGTTTCTTCAATCAGCTAATTTTTTTTGCATCATGTCTTTTAAGTACGTATCCTCTGCCATTCCTGCGGTAACTGAGACATGCCTGTCCTAGAGGAATACCAGCCGTTTCCAAATTTTCAAAGGATAGTTCTATTTATGAGGTTTGGCTAAACATGGTGGACACAGCACTCTCTAACGAAACTCGTATCACTATATGACATAGGAAAACGTCAATGCATGGATTGTTCTGACTTGGAGATCGTGGATAGATCATAGACTCTGAACAAGGTTGTCGTTCTAATAGAAGAGTCATGCGCTGTCATGAACGCCATTACTCATCCGGCTTTCGCGGCATGCTAAAGGATTACAACGAGAAAGAGCGGTTATTTAGCCTATGATATTTTCTTAAACATGACATCTTCACATATGCGATGAGATGAAAGTTTTCTAAGATATTTTCAAATTGCAGTACAGTCATAAACTGTTTTGTCAGACGTCTTGGAAGTGACCACAAAAGCTAAACAAGGACAACTGATTAAGCAGATGTAGAGTCAGAGATCTGCATGGCCCTACTTGAAAAGAGAGGAAGGGGAAGCTTTTTGAACACTAGTCTTACTCATGCTCAACAACCCAAGGGGTGCTCTCACTTGAATGTTTAATGCCATTCATTGTCTGTTGTCCTATCTGCGGATAGTGAACATGGCTAGGAGCATTTAATAAGTGCAGAACCCCAGAGGAACCAAGATGGCAAAGATTTCGCAAAGGACTACAACCTCGTCTACTAATAATGCTCATGAAATTAAAACTGCAGGCCGTGGATTTGTTGGGTCCATCTAGAAATTATGTGAAACCCTCGTAAGAACTTTAGCTGGTTTTGATGGAATGATGTTCCTAGTTGAACGAATCGTTGAGAGCATGAGGGACGTAGAAATCTTGGTTAAAGAAACCCGGATACCATTTGATGTCATCAGTACACCAGGATCAGGGAAATGGTTTGGCCATGGACACAAGCTGTTACCTACATATTGGCTTCAGCAGTTGGAACTTTACTAGCGAGGACTCGTTCTGTGGATGAACCTCCTTTAGCCTTCTATATAAGCTATACTCTCTCTCTCTCTCTCTCTCTCTCTCTCTCTCTCTCTCTCTCTCTCTCTCATGTAATTAAAAATTGAACCAACAAAGATTGTACATGAATTTCTTCAGAAAATTGAGAAACGACGTGATGATGACACTAGAAACATGCACACTGGTTCACTGGAATGAGTAGTTCTGTGAGAGATGATGGTGATGTGGAGCTTACCGTCAGTGAGAGATGCGGTAGCGTAGGATGAGGCACATAGTATCACCAATAGCAATGTCACCTTCTGCATCTTTGTGTGTGTTTTGTTGTTGGGGGGGGGGGGGGGGGGGGAAGAGAGAGAGAGAGAGAGAGAGAGAGAGAGAGAGAGAGAGAGAGAGATGGCCTGTGTCAAGATCAGAAAAGCGGGTGCTGTGGCGAGCTTTTTATTTGATGGATCGAGTGGGAATGCCCCTGGCTTTGGAGAAATCAACATCAATGCCACTCTTTGTTTTACTTGACTGTACTCGTGAATGAAGAAGAAGAAGAAATCGATGGCCAGACTTAAGAAGTTGTGAAATATAGATAAACGCTGTGCACCCATTGCCGGGGACAAACATTTCGTAACAAGGCGGTATGCATAATCTATCTTTTTTTTTTTTGGTAAATGTACATAACCTATCTGATAACTATATTTTTGTATAAACTCGCTCCACCAACGAATCCATAATGTTCAGACATAATTGGCCCAAAACATACAATCATCTATTTTAGGCGAGCAAGTATATAATTTTGCATGGCAAGCTCTGTGCTTTCTTGAGAAGTTCAGCTGTGATGTTCAAGTTTGGAATATCTTGGGATGTGTATGGTGTGTCTCGAAACTGAAGCATTAAATTTTGAAGTTGCTTGAAGCGAAGGGTGGGAAAGAGAAAACAAAGAAAATCGGTAGATAGATTAGATCTCTTGCAGATAGAGATGGGGGGTGATTTCTGGGGGAGGCAACAGCAAATTAAGGGGAGCCTATGCACGAGCACATGCAGTTTGCAGCTGCACGCTTAGCCGTTCTCTCTTGGAAGTTTCCTTTCCCTTGTACAAAGCTCCAATCATGCAGACTTCACAGAAGGATGTGGTACTAAGAGACCCGGTTTTACTTGATTGCGTCACTCAAATTCAGTAGGGTTGAAAGGAAAGGGTGAATAAAAGAAGAAACATAAACCCATTTATCAAGTTGAATTCACGTGGGAGATAACCCTTTTCAAGGCCGTTTTCCTATGCAACATATTGCGATGAGCCAATCATGGTGTTGACATGGCATCCACTAATTTTTTTTTCTTGAGTTGGTATCACATGATATCCAATAATGTCGGTGGGATCCATAGATAAAATGAATCGAGCTCCACTTTTCACTTGCTTCTTTTTTTCACATTATTGCATCAAGCTCTCATTCAAAACCATTCAAAAACTACGAATATCAGCATGCCGGTTTAAGTTCGACAATCACGACAACTTTTCACCGATTGAACTCCATACGTACCCCCTACACTTTGATGTCGCAATCAATGGTTGATACAGAGGAACTTCCACCCCAATTTCACGTGCTAATAATGCCAAACCAAAATCAAATTAGCCAAGGTTGCAAAACACCATGCACATGGCATTATGGGGAGGGAAAATCTGTATGCGGGGTCCGGTGTCTTGGGAGGTGATTGGGGTCCAAGATCTGTTAATCAAAATGATGGGACTTGTTGTAACTGGGAATCGTCCAAATCACGAAATCTGTTCCTTTTCTTAATCGACACCTTGCCGACATCGACAGATGCAGAAGAGACACAAGAAACAAGAGAAGGGAAAGCATCAGACACATGATGACCGCAACCACAACGCCCCCATCAAAAGCTTTAATGGAGGGAACATTCAGATCCTATCCTAGGCAACCCATGTGCAACTCGGTTGTGCCATGAAATCTGCATATGATTTCTTCATTATAAAAGACCGAATTGATTGGGCTTCTGCTGCTTACCTGCTCCTGCAGCTGTCGGCAATAATTCCCATTAGTTTAGCAGCCGGGGGTCTGCGAATGGAGAGAAGATAAGGGAGGAGGAAGGAGGGCGGGCTTGGGGATTAATATAAGCGTTTGCATCAAAAGATTAGAGAAGCATTTTAACGTGGGTGCATGTGTTGTGATGAGCCGCGCATTGCGTTTTTGCTCAATCCGACCGCGTTCCAGAATATACTGCTGTCAATCTTTCGCCAACTCTTTGCCTCCCCTCGATTGACAATCTGTCGGCTCGAGTTTGGGAAGCCTTGAATCAACTAATTCGTAATCGGGTCAAGAAAAACACGTGCCCTTTTCAGCTTCAATCTCGTTGCCAGCTGGTGTGAAGAATGAGGAGAGAAATCATAAGACAGAACGTAAAGCTTCGTGCTGAAACCATTTACCGAAACATGGTCCGACTCATTACCTTTTCCTTTAGATAACCATGAGCATTCGAGCCTTTTGTACAGGTTATCTGCATGGATGTCTGGCGCAGCTCTTGGTATTACTGTAGACAAAGGAAACCTTAATTTAAGTATGGAATGGACCGAGCCCGAACCGAATACTTGATTGCTCTATGACTCTTTCACGGAGGGAGGAGTTAGAGGAGATGGCAGGGGGTTATCGCATTGTTATTCATCCACAAGATTAGCGATTATTTTTGTTGCATAGTTTTGGCTCACATAAAGTAGAGGATCGTACGATCACTTCAGGACCTAAAGCTTGACACAAATCAGGATTGAGTTCATCCCTTCGCATGTGAGATGGATCGTACACGACCTATGAGGGATAATCACACTTGGGCTGCGTTTGGTCGACCGGATAAAAAGCAAGATAGAATATGTTTTATCATATCCCGTGTTTGATAACTGTCTAGGATAGGATAAGGTCAGATATAGAAGGGATATAGACCAGATAAAAAAATCCCAGGGGAGGGTGGGATAAGGTAGGATAGGATTTTTTTTATCCGAAACACAAAACCCTACTTTTTTTCCTTTCTCCGTCGTACACCCATAGACTACTCCAACTTCTCCATTGGGTTCGAGTCATATAGTCGGACCGAGTTTTCCCAACTTGGTCAGAATTTTATTTTTTTTCGAATTAAAAAATACTAAATAATAAAAATAATAATACCATAAATTAAATTTTTCAAAAATTCATTCTTGTTAAAAAAAATGTCGAGGTGTTCAGACTACTCCAACTCCTCTGTTGGGTTCGGGTCATATAGTCGGATCGAGTTTCCCTGACCCGGTCCGAATTTTCTTTTTTCAAATTAAAAGTACTAAATAATAAAAATAATAATACCATAAATTCAAAAATTCAAAAAAATTCAAATTTTCATTTTTGTTAAAAAAAAGTCTAGTTGTTTGACCACAATTTATTTTATATAGTATTAATTCTATAATTCTTGAACCAATTATATATTTTTATTTTAAATAAACATTTTTAGTTTAACATAAAATAATGAGAAAATCCTTATAAAGTTTTAAACTCAATTGAATAAGCTCTTATCGAAAATATCGGCGTCGAAACCTTCTCCTTAATAACTATCCGATTCACATTGAAATGTTACGAAAGTAATGAACTGTAATGTACTTTATATGTGCGAATTATTTGAAAATCGTTTATTAACGTGATTAATTGTCATTGTATCCTCGTGACAGTTGGAAAAAAAAATGAATAAACTTTGGACTTTATGATTTGTTTTAATTGGACATTTGTTTGATTTGGTATTATACCTATAACAAAAGAAACTAATGAAAAATTTGTAAGAGACAAAATTCATGTTTCAAAGTGAATATATTGAAATTGAAGTTATTCTAAAAACATTTGATATTGAAAGGGGTAACCAAAAAATTATTTCAAAGGAATGGAAAAGAAATACGTAATCATAAAACTCGACGATAATCTATTAATTTGAAAAATATTATTGGTTTAGATGATTTTTTGAATATTAAACATGCAAATTTGTACTTGCCTAATATTATTTATATTAAAATATTTGAATTTAAATATTTAGTTCACCAAACAACAAATTTGATAAGATATAAGGATATCCGACTTTAAATCCGTAGTTTACCAAACAGTAGATTGGATATGATATGATGATATCCGACTTTAAATCCGAAGTTCACCAAACAATGGATGGGATATGAAGAAATCCAATGATTTTTTATCATATCCTATCCAATCCTATCCCGTCTAGAAATCCGGACGACCAAACGCAGCCTTGGGGAGTTCGGATGACCTATTTTGTCCTGACGGCCTCGTCCGTCAAGTGAGCAAAGGCCTGGGATGTTGATGTTGGGCCCAACCTTTACGAACAAGCCCAACGTCGAGTCGAGTCTTCTGCTCATCCAGCGGGCCAAAGCCCCGCCACTTTTGGGCCCACTAGGCCCATCGTGCCAAGCCCAAGCAGACCAAAGCTGAGTAAGAACCAAAGCTGATCGACAAAAGTTCATTCATGAGGGGATGCGATCGAGTAAGAGGGAAAACTTGTCCGGTCTGAACAGCTGCGTTGCTTCTCTGCCTAGCATCCATCAACTGAAATCTGCCGCGCACCTGCATAGTCGGTAGGGGTATAATCGAGTCGACTCTGAATCGGCAGGGATTACTTCTGGAGCTCGACTTTGCTGGGTTACGCGAGGAAGACGGTCGATTCAAACTTGCGCCTCGAGCAAGCTCGACTTTCTGGAGCTTAAGTTCGACTTCGTGGAGGCATTCATTAACCTCGGGCATGAGACTTGACTGCTTATCAAGGAGCAAACTAGAGCTCAAACATGAGATGTGATGGAAAGATGAATGTAATTGAAGAAATGTGGACTTGCACGGTATTCGAGCTAAGTCAAACTGACACGGTCTGCAAAGGAAACATCCAGCGGAAGCCACGAGTCGCATTAGCACGTACAGAAACTGACGTTGTTGCAAAACATCCAGCAGGAAACATCCAGTTTTTTTGTAGTGGGACACGAACAGCCAAGCTAAGAAGAAGAGGAAGAAGAAGAATATCTTCTTTTATTCACTTCGACATGGCAAACCCTGACAAAGAAACAGAAGGCATGCATACTGTCACCCGTGCTTCTTCGGTTTTCACTCGTTGGAGTGGTCCGGTCGGTCCGAAGCAAGCTGCGTGGCAATGGTGGAGTGGTACATTGCGTCGTGGAAGCTCGAGTTCTCCACGTTCTTCCTCCGGAGTTGCTCCGCCTTCTCCTCGGTGAAGCATCCCAGCTCAAACCTGGATCTGGGCCCTATCTTCTGGGCTTCCGGATCGGGCATCTTCGGCAGTTCGCCACCGTCGAGGGTGGCCATGGCCGCGGCCGCCACATGGCTTGGGTTAGAGGGGCACCCGGAGAGTGGGGCCGACCAGTTCATCGAGAGATTCGAGACGGGTTTCAGGCGATTCGGATCGGACTTCCTGGACGAAGGTGTTGATGAATGTTTTGATGGTGACAACATCAGATGATATCTTATATGCAGAACGTGGAAATGTTCAGAAGGAAAAGACGAGATCTGATATGCAGAACGTGAGATGTTCAGAAGGAAAGAAAATTGATAGAACTCATATCCAGAAAGTAATGGAGTTCGGATTCTCAGATATATACGCAGAAAGCCAAAGAGATCTTTTGATTGAGATAGGATATAGGATGAGCAGGATTTACGTATCAACGCTCAAACAAAGATATCAATCAAAGGATCAAATCATATCTGATTTTATCCTTTCCTTTCTTGGTTATACGATTTATCTTTGGAAAGAAATCATTGAGCTTCCAACGGACATATTATGGATGATATTTATGGAAGGCTAGAACGGTAACCAAAGGAGAAGACTATTTATAGTACATCCATTTGTGAGAAAAGGAAGAGAGAAATTATCAAAGTATTTTTGTGAACAAAAGATTGTATTGAAAGAGTGATAGTGAGAAAGTGACCTGATTGTACTATCTCTTTTGATACTAGTGATAAACAGCCGATTGGCTGTCTCTGGACAAAGTGGACGTAGGCTTGGATTAAGCCGAACCACTATAACCTTCTGTGTTTGATCCTCTAAACTTTTCTCTTATTACTTTGTTAATTCTGCGCTTTATTTCATATTCAGATCGTTACACTAAGCACTTAGCATTTTCAGTTGGTATCAGAGCAAGGTTGCTCGTTTTTGAAGTGTTTGTACTTCTGAGCAGAACGATCAATGGCTAGTGCTACAGGTCTGATGGAAGGACAAAGTCACTTTCGTCCTCCTCTTTTTGATGGAAAGGATTATAGCATATGGAAGAACAAGATGAAAGCATTTCTTAGAGCAAAAGATCCACTAGAGTGGGAATTGGTGCAAAATGGCGTTTCTCCGAATTCTTCTTCTAGCAAAGAAATATCTTCAGATGCTGATCTTCAGACTCAATCTGAATTAAAGAAAAGACAGGATACTGATGCTAAAGCTATTCATTCTTTATATTGTGCTTTATCTACTTCTGAATATAATCGTATTTCTTCTTGTGATTCAGCAAAGGAAATATGGGATATTCTAAGTGTAACTTATGAAGGCACAGATCGAGTTAAGGAGACCAGAATGAATATTCTTCTCAATCAGTATGAGTCTTTTAAAATGAAGGAAGGGGAAAGCATTACTGACATGTTCAGTAGGTTTACTGAAATTACAAATGGCCTAGCTTATCAAGGTCATCCAGTTGAAGGACAGATGAAAGTCAACAAACTTCTTCGTGGTCTTACTTCCGAATGGACTTATATTAAAACTTCCATCAGAGAAACTCAACGGATTCAACCTTTATCCCTCGATGAGCTTGTTGGAACTCTCCAAGCTTATGAAGAAGAAAAGCTTGTTGAGACTGAGAACACTAGAGGTAAGAAAACTTTAGCATTAAAATCTAATGAGGATTTTAATGATGCAGAGTCAGAAGACTATCTCAATGATGAAGAAATAGCACTCTTGGTAAAAAGATTCAAGAAGTTCAACAGGAACAACAGAAGCAGTTCAAATCAAATGAACTCACAAAGGAGAGGAATGGAAGATGGTCAACAGAGTTTCCAAAAGCACAGATTAAGCAACAGTCAACAAAATTTTCAGAGACGGAGACCGAGATACTATCAACAGAATACGTTGAGACAAAGTACAGAAGCTGAAGGACCATATGCAGATGTTACTTGCTTTAACTGCAAGAAGAAAGGTCATATAAAACCCGACTGTCCCTTACTCAAAAAGGGAAGAGATGAGAAATACAAAAGAGCTCTCAAAGCTGAAACCTGGAGCGACACTGAGTGTGAATCAAGTGATGATCAATTCAATGTCTGTCTTATGGCAAATTCTGATGGTTCTGATTCTGACTATGAATCTGATTACAATGAAAATCAGGTAAGTAATCTCAGAGTTCCTATTAAAATTGCTAGATACATTGATGAACTTTGTTATGATCTAGAAGATTCTCTTAAGGAGATTTCTGATTTAAAAAAGGAAAATCAGAGACTCAAACGAAAGGAAGTTTTTTTGAAGGAAAAAATTGAGATTTTACAAAAAGATTCTTCTTGTCTTGAGCAAAAAGTTGATTCTCTTGAAAAAGAAAACGTGTGTTTAAAATCAGATTTCTCTTGCCTTTCTAAAAGATTCTCTGATGGATCTGAGAAGCTGGAAAAAATTCTTTCCATTCAAAGGCCGTATTTTAAAAAAGAAGGTTTAGGAATGTCTTCTACAACGGTTCCTTTGATTGACTTTCCTAAAGTCAAAAAGAGACTAATGCAAAGACCTTCCAAAAAGGTTTATGAAGATCATTTTAAAAAAGTTTTTGTCAAACCTGTTGGAGATGATTCTCTTTTTCTTTCCTCGAATAATTCAGAATATCTTGATAGAGAACATTCTAAATCAAAATCTTCTGTGTTTGGATTATTTGGTTTTTCTACTAACTCTACTGGACCCAAAAGAATGTGGGTACCAAAAAGGACTGTTACTGGACCCAAGAAAGTCTGGGTACCAAAGAAAGTTTGAGTATTTTGTTATTTGCAGGTATCCTTGAAAAATAAAATGAAGTGGTATCTAGATAGTGGATGCTCGAGACATATGACTGGAAATTCAGATTTTTTCATCAATCTAGTAAATATTGATGATGGAAAAGTATTTTTCGGGGGTAATAGTAATGGAAAGATCATCGGCACTGGGACAGTCAAAATCGGAAATCTTGTTATCAACAAGGTTTCACTTGTTAAAGGCCTGAACTACAACTTACTCAGCATCAGCCAATTATGTGATTCTGGATATAAGATTACCTTTCAAGAAGGAGTTTGTTCTGGATTTAGCAAGGATAACTCACAAGTCTTTACTGGACATAGACATGGTAATATTTACCTTCTGGATATTAATCTAGAAAATTTGCAATGTCTAGTTACTTTGCAGGAAGAGGCAATTCTGTGGCACAGGAAACTTGGTCATGCTAACTTGAAACAACTTGCTAAACTATCCTCCAAGAAGCTTGTGAGGGGTCTTCCTTCTATTCCTTTCAAAAGTTCAGATCTTTGTACTTCTTGTATTCTGGGAAAACAGGTAAAAAGTTCTTTTAAGTCTATCAATCAAGTATCTACAGTTCGAAGTCTTCAACTTCTTCATCTGGATTTATTCGGACCAACTCGCTCTCAAAGTATTGGAGGAAAGAAATTTTGCTTAGTCATAGTTGATGACTATTCTCGTTTCACCTGGGTTTACTTTCTTGCAACCAAGTCTGAAACATTCTCTATTTTCTCTCGGTTTGCAAGACAAATTCAGAATGAGAAAGGGTATTTTATCTCTTCCATTAGATCTGATCACGGAGGAGAATTTGAAAATCAAGATTTCTCTACGTTTTGTGATGAATATGGTATTGCTCATTCTTTTTCTTCACCCTACACACCTCAGCAAAATGGGGTGGTTGAAAGAAAGAACAGGTCCTTACAAGAAATGGCCAGAACATTGCTTATCGAAAGCAATCTACCTTCTCGTTTTTGGGCAGAAGCGGTGTCCACTGCCTGTTATATCATTAATCGAGTTTTCCTAAGGCCAATTATACAGAAGACATCCTATGAGGTATTTAAAGGCAAGAAACCTGATGTTTCCTATTTCCATGTTTTCGGATGTAAATGTTTTCTTCTCAAGAACTCAAGTGATCGCATAGGAAAATTTGATGCCAGATCAGATGAAGGTATTTTCCTGGGCTATTCCTCTACTAGCAAGGCCTTTAGAGTTTTTAATAAGAATTCTCTTGCAGTCGAAGAATCAATTCATGTGAAATTTTCAGATAATGAATCTTCCGAGTCTGTTTTAAATACAGAAGGTTCTCTACCTGTTAACTATTTCAATCAGACTGATTCATCTATAGATCATCCTGTTTATTCACCTTCTGGATTTGATAAACCATCAGTTTCATCATCTGACTGTGTACCGGAGATCTCTTCAAGTGTTTCTCATGTTATAAAGGATTGGAAGCATAAGTCCAGTCATCCTATTGATCTTATTATTGGAGACCTTGATCAAGGTATACAAACCCGATCTCGTAAGTTAATATTGCCTGAAGAAAGGTTGGAATCAAGTGTTGTTGCTCTTGTATCTACTCACGAACCCAAAAATGTAGACGATGCTCTTACAGATGATAGCTGGATAGAAGCTATGCAGGATGAGTTGAGGCAATTTGTCATCAATGATGTCTGGGAACTGGTTCCTAAGCCTCCAGGAAAAACCATCATTGGAACCAAGTGGGTTTTCAGAAACAAGGTTGATGAAGATGGTCTGGTAACTCGTAACAAGGCTCGACTTGTAGCTAAAGGCTACACTCAAGAAGAAGGAATTGACTATGACGAGACTTACGCCCCTGTTGCAAGGTTAGAAGCAATACGTTTATTACTTGCCTTTGCTTGCTTTAACAATTTCAGGGTATTTCAAATGGATGTCAAAAGTGCATTCCTTCACGGAGTTATTCAAGAAGAAGTCTTTGTTGCTCAACCTCCTGGGTTTGAAGATCCTATTAAGCCCAATCATGTTCTCCGATTGAAGAAAGCTCTCTATGGATTAAAACAAGCTTCTCGAGCTTGGTACGAGAGATTAAGTAACTTTCTTCTTTCTAATGGCTTTGTCAAAGGTAAAGTTGATACTACTTTGTTCATAAAAAAGGTTCATCTGGATTTTCTGTTAGTACAGATATATGTAGACGATATTTTATTCGGATCCTCTAATGAAACTCTTTGTCAGAACTTTGCAAGAGACATGCAAAGTGAATTCGAAATGAGTATGATGGGTGAGCTAACTTTCTTTCTGGGTCTTCAAGTTAAGCAGTCCAATCATGGGACCTTCATATTTCAGGAGAAGTATGCCAAAGATATTATCAAGAAGTTCGGTATGGAAAATTGTAAAAGAGTAGATACTCCTATGTCTACTACTTCTAAACTTGACAAAGATATAGAAGGACGTCCTGTTGATCAGAAGCTTTACAGGAGTATGATAGGATCACTTTTATATCTCACTGCTTCTCGTCCTGACATTCTATTTAGTGTTTGTCTTTGTGCTAGATTTCAATCTGATCCTAAGGAATCACATCTCACGGCTGTGAAACGAATAATCAAGTATGTTGCGACTACATCAAACTTTGGTCTTTGGTATCCCAAGGACGGGAATTTCACACTTCTTGGTTACTCTGATGCTGACATGGCTGGCTGCAGACTTAATCGCAAAAGTACAACAGGTAATTGTCAGCTGCTTGGAAACATGTTAGTTTCCTGGCTATCTCGCAAACAGCATACTGTTGCTATGTCTACTGCAGAGTCTGAATATGTGGCTCTAAGCAGTTGTTGTTCTCAAATTCTGTGGATGAAACAACAATTGCAAGACTTTGGAATCTCGAAATACTGTGTTGAAATTCGGTGTGATAGCACAAGTGCTATAGATTTAACCAAGAAACCTATCCTTCACTCTCGTGCTAAACATATTGAGATTCGTCACCATTTCATCCGTGATCATGTTCAGAAGAAGGATGTTGTGATTACTTTTATTGATTCCAAGAATCAGCTTTCCGATATCTTCACAAAAGCCTTGGACAAACGATCTTTCGAATTCATCAGAGATCGTCTGAATATACTCTCCTTCTAGATTTCGTGATTGAAGATTTTCGACCGTTATTCTTGAACAGGTATGTTCTCGGTACTTGATTATTATTTATTGCCTATTTATTCGAATTCCTTTTCAAAATTAAAAAAAAAATTTAAAAACAAAAAGGTGGTTTCTTCCAAAATAAAACCGTCTTTGCCCCTTTTTCCTTTATATTTTTGGAATACTTGGATTTCCACTTATTACCTTTTCCGCAAAAGTCTCTCTCTTTCCCTTCCAAAACTCGATCAACTTTTGTCCTCTCTACAAACCCTAGCCCTTTTCTTGCGCTTGTCTGCATCTTTGTGTTCGTCCATCCACTCGATTTTCTCCATGTCTGGGACCCGTAAATCATCTCGGCTGGCAGACAAACACTTTGGGTCTGTTTCTGGTCCCACTCATTTTGATCTCACCGACGACTCTCCAATGGAGGATATTGACGAAGGGGGCCCTCTTCAGAGCAAAGCGGTCAAAGGCATCTATGCCACATATACTCAGATGGTACGTGCCGATGAACCTCATTCTTCGATTAATCGATACTTGACGGGAGAGGGATATTCCTCCCTTGATGCTTTTCTGAAAATTGTCGAAGATTGTGGCATCACTCGACCACGCTCCCCTGCTCAGTCGCGTGCTTTGGCTATTTCTACTGAGCCTCCTGCAAAATTGGCTCATATACCTGATGATGATGAGAAATTGTACTCAATTTTTGTTCCACGACAAGGTATAGCACACAAGGACTCTGGAACTGCTGATAATCTTTTTAGGTCTGAGAATCATCATCAGGTTTATCAGACACTGCTTGACAGAGGTGTGATGCCCCCTCGCACGATTGACCTTGCTTTTCTGGACCGCATCAAGATTAAAATAAGGGGTCTAGTGAAAAGTCACAAATTTGAGTTCTTTTGCACCGAGACTGTGCCTGCCTACAAGGAGTTAACTGCCTATTTTTACTCAAATCTGTCTTTTCCAACCAGAGACTCTATTTCTTTCTCGGTCAACAATGTTATCCATGGACTTTCTGTATATGATTTGGCTGACCTTTTGAAAGTTCCTCGTGCTGAGTTTGTTTCCAAGGCGGTTACTGATGAGGACATTCTGCGATATTTCACACGGAATAATTCTTCTGAAGGAAAGCTGGTGTATTCCCGTATGACTGCATATCATATTCTGCTTCACAAAGTTGTCATCAATGTGCTTCGACCCAAGTCTGCTTCCAAGACAGACATTTCCAAGTCTGAAGCTAAATTGATGTATGCTCTTGATATGCGCTGGCCAATTAGTCTCCCCCACATCATTCTGTTGCAGATGTACAGGGCATTGGTGAAGCCTTCTGGTCTTCTTCCATATGGGAGTCTCATCACACAGATTTTTCACCGTCTGAATATATCCATACCCACTTCCTTGACTGCAACTATACTTCCTCATTCTGTGGTTGATAAATATTCAATCGGAAAGATGAAAATTCCTGAACTGATGAGGCTTCCTGCCTTTTCTAGTCCTTCTGACACACCTGGCTCTAGAAAGCGGAAAGGGATTGTCAAATCTGCTGGATCTTCCAAATCGAAGAAGTCTCGATCTGTTGCTCTCAGAGATGAATCCAGTGCTTCCCATTCAGATGGTAACAGAATGCCCCAAGCGACTGGCTCTGCCTTACCAGTTACGGATCCCCTGTTCAGCACACCAATACCTGCTCCTTCTGCACTTCCTCCTGCCTCTCCGGTAGAACCTGCTTTTTCTGTTAGTCAGCAGGATATTCAAGCACCTGCTACCTCTCGTTCTGCACGAGGTCAGGTTTCTATTAGTTCCTCTGATGATACTGCTTCTTCTACACCCTCCAAATCTAAGCATGTTACTGATTCACCACCCCTGCCATCTGACTTGCCACGGCCCTCCCTGGATGTTCCATCGCCTTCTCACCTTCAGACAGGGGGAGTTTTTCCTTCTCCGCAACCTCAGGTGAGCTCGTCCCGAGAGAGTCCTTCTCCTTCTGCTTCTGCTTCTATTGGAGCTATTGCCGAACTTCAGGCGGCCATTATTCATCTTGAGGAGCAGCAGGCTGCGGCGCTTGATCATCTGCATAACTTGGATAAAAAGATTGATGCTCTTTCTGTTGGGGTGCATAAGAAGATTGATGATCTTATCCAGACTGTTACTAATATGGACATTACTCTTGTCCGTATTCCTCCCAAGCCTTAATCCTTTTTGCCGTTGACAAAAAGGGGGAGAAAATCCTGCAGATCGTTGCGTCGTCTGAATTTTGAACTGTTTGGATGCTTGGATACTTTAGTTGCAAACTGTTTGTTTTTAGATGTTTTGACCTTCTGGTTCCATTGACATTCTCCATTGACATTCTGATCTTGTGTAATAGCTACTTAATTGATTCCTCATACTGTTGCTATAGAACGAATCTGCAGGGTAGTTTTGTCACCATCAAAAAGGGGGAGATTGTTGATGAATGTTTTGATGGTGACAACATCAGATGATATCTTATATGCAGAACGTGGAAATGTTCAGAAGGAAAAGACGAGATCTGATATGCAGAACGTGAGATGTTCAGAAGGAAAGAAAATTGATAGAACTCATATCCAGAAAGTAATGGAGTTCGGATTCTCAGATATATACGCAGAAAGCCAAAGAGATCTTTTGATTGAGATAGGATATAGGATGAGCATGATTTACGTATCAACGCTCAAACAAAGATATCAATCAAAGGATCAAATCATATCTGATTTTATCCTTTCCTTTCTTGGTTATACGATTTATCTTTGGAAAGAAATCATTGAGCTTCCAACGGACATATTATGGATGATATTTATGGAAGGCTAGAACGGTAACCAAAGGAGAAGACTATTTATAGTACATCCATTTGTGAGAAAAGGAAGAGAGAAATTATCAAAGTATTTTTGTGAACAAAAGATTGTATTGAAAGAGTGATAGTGAGAAAGTGACCTGATTGTACTATCTCTTTTGATACTAGTGATAAACAGCCGATTGGCTGTCTCTGGACAAAGTGGACGTAGGCTTGGATTAAGCCGAACCACTATAACCTTCTGTGTTTGATCCTCTAAACTTTTCTCTTATTACTTTGTTAATTCTGCGCTTTATTTCATATTCAGATCGTTACACTAAGCACTTAGCATTTTCAGAAGGAGGCGGCCTCACCTCAAGGGCGGGTTTGAAAGATGGGAGTGAGGTCAACACTGCCACGGTGCTGGAAGGAAGAGACAGAGATAGAAACTGAGAGGAAGACGGATTTCTCTGCTGCTCAGCTGAAATAAATGGCGCCCTACCTTGCCCGATCCCGTTACTTATCGATCATGGCAAGTCAGTCATTTGTATTTGATTCACTCGATCTCAATTTACATGTATCGTCGTCGAATTGAATGGAATTCATGTGAGTCTCGCTCCGTCCAATGGTATCACAATCTCATGAACTTTCGATCATCATCAAATCAATCGATATTAGATCGCGCATCCACATCACCCATGGGAGTTAGGAATACTCTTGAGGTGCTTTTCTAATTTAGGAATATGCCCATGAGCTTCTCCGTCCAGGTGCAGCTAATGACTTTCTTTATAGGGAGATGGATAAGGGAGTCCACGTGGATGGGGGCTGGAAAAGCGTGCGGGGCTGGTCCTTTCCCGTGTACTTCTTTTTGTCGTTTTCTTATTGCTTTTCGGTTCTAGGGCCTAATTTAAAAAAAATTAAAAAAAAATTAAAAAAGAAAGAAGAACTTTTCTTAAAAAAAAAAAAAGCACGGAGTTTTGAGGTTCGGATCAGTTCTAAGATTCCAAACCAATCGTGGGCTAATGGCCAATTTAAATGATATTAATAAAGCCCAAGAGAGCCTTCCAAGCTTCATCCTCTTCCTTTCAATTTAGCACTCGAGAACTATGTAATAAGTTGGGCCAGTATTGGGGAACTAGCTCCCGATCCATCTTGTTCAGGGATTGAAGTTCAATTCGAGAAATCTCATCCATAAACATCGCCTTTCTTTTGGAAAAAAAAACACTAGAAGTGACATAACTTATGTGCGGCATTCACTTTAATATCAAAATTTTCATTCGCATTACTTCAGTGCCACTTTTTCAAAAAAAAAAACGATCACTTCAATTTCGACGATCAAGACTGGTGGTGTTGTTCAAGAGAGACCTAGGAATCTTTTTCAACTGGTGGCCATGGCTAGAGACTCTAAAATCTCGATATATGGCCATAAATCCTAATCGAGTATACAAACCAAGCAACATAACTTCCTAGCAAACTTCAATAGCCTTCAGAACAAAATCGATCGTGGCCAAGGGCTTTGATGCGATCTAGAGATTCCAAGGAACACAATGTTGTCCTTAATTTCGCATGGGTATCCTTAAATTTCTCCAATTTAGTATGTTTTCTCTCCCTACTCGTGAATAGAGGGTCTCTGCGATCCAAGTGACTCCCGGTAACTCGACAACAGGAAGGGGTAGCGCAATGGCTCAAAAATGTGCATAAATGAGTTAGCTTTTGACTGGTGGTGGTGGATGGACATGGGTTAATATGGAAGGGTTTCAATTGTTCGAATCTTCAGCTGAGCTCCAAGGCGAGCCAAAGTCTGCATCCTTGGAGAGTGAAAAAAATATTGATGTGGATTTAAAATGCAACATGGATTTTTTTTTATTTAAAAATGCTGACGTGAATTTTTTTAGCCCGAATTGGCACTTAGTGATCTTTTTTCTCTGATTTGACACTTAAAACCATGGAAAATTTTGGCACTAAAATGAGTGTCATACACAAGTTATGACACTCATGCTGTCCTTAACTAAATCTACACTAGACATCGCATTATTTTGCGCTTATAATCTTTCTTCTAAGGCCATGGCCCAAAATTCGATAAGTCGGTGTATTGGATATGCTCATGATTGCATTTGAGATCGCGATCTACTAAATCATCATCTCACTTGAAAATGAATGAATAGTAAAATGATATAAATAGTCCATGAATTTTGATCAACGTGCAACCCTGATATTGAATTTCCGATTTGTTCAGTGTGATCCATGAATTTTGATTCGACATGCAATCCAATCGTTTTTGTCATTTTTCTACTATACGTATTAAAAATCAACAAATCGAAAAAGTTCAAAGATTGGATTGAGTATCACGCCAAATTTCAAGAATCACATTGAACAAATAAAAAATTCAAGGATCATTTATGCCATCATCCTTAAATAAATCACATTACCCCCTTTAATAATCATCTCTTCGCCTCATGATTCATTGGCCCTTACCCCTCCCAGAGGAACAAAAGGTGATGCTGACTGACCACTATCTACTAATTAATCAGGCCAAAAAAATTTTCCCGGGCAAAAACCCTAGAGAGAGAAAGAAAGCAAAAGGCCAAAAAAAAAAAAAAAGAGGAAGGAAAAAAGGGGAAAAGGGGGAAAAAATCGAAGAACTCAATTTGGAGACTACTATAAGAGCCGGCTCTGCCCTGCGATTGTTCCCTTGCGTCTCGCCCCTCCTTCACGTTCAGCTCTGTATCTTCGTTTATTTTTTTGCCCATTTTCGTTTGTTTGAATTTTCATAGCTTTCTTCTTTCCTTACCGGGCTTCAATCCGCATTTGACCCTTTATCATTTAGTCAGTGAAGTGCGATACCCACCAATTTTTTTTTTTTTTTTGTGTGGCAAAGATCGGATCCCAGAGCTTGAGCTTGGGGTTGATCCCCTCTGTAAATCACCGCGAAAGGGAGGAGAAATTCGAAGCTATTTCGTTTACGATTACCTGTAGGATAAGCTAGTGATCAGCTCTTTCTGTGCCCGAATCGCTCTGTTTCTTTAGGTTTCCCGGATCTTGGGTTAGATTTGAATTTTAGGGCTTTTCTTTTGTCTGTTCGCTCGTGGGTTTGTTTATTTCGCGACCCTCTTGGCGGTTCTTTGTTATTCTTGGGTTGTAATGGACAAGAAGAAGACGGCTGTGCCGCTGGTTTGCCACGGTCATTCGCGACCGGTGGTCGATTTGTTTTACAGCCCGATCACGCCGGATGGCTTCTTTCTCATCAGTGCAAGCAAAGGTATACGAGTCGTCAAGAGTCCCCATATACGTGGATTTGTGGGTATTCGTGATCTGTACGTTTCCTTTAATCAATCGCGGCAGTTGTGGATTAATTCCATATGGTTTGCCAATCTTGTCATGGATAGTGTGCACTGGCAAGTGTTTAGGTTCATTTTGATTAATCGGGGTTGAGCAGCACGTGCAACCGCCAAATTGCTTTGTTAGCTATTGGAATAGAAAGTGCTTTGTCAGCTTGTCATTCATCGTTTCAGGGGAATCATTGGAAACGTTGCTTGCTGGGTGAGTGAGCGGCTTGAGTCGCGCGCATGTCTAGTAGGGCAATAAAATGGCACGTTAGTGGAATTTAGTGAGCTTGTTTGTGGAGTTTTGGTTGGGGTTCAAAGCTGAGGTGCTTTCCTGTGTTGTGCTCGGGAAAGTTCAGAGAATTTGAATTCAGCTGTGGTTTTACTGTTGGGATTCAGATTCTAGCCCGATGCTGCGAAATGGAGAGACGGGAGATTGGATTGGAACCTTTGAGGGACATAAAGGTGCAGTCTGGAGCTGCTGCCTGGACACAAAAGCTCTACGTGCTGCATCCGGCTCTGCAGATTTCTCCGCGTACGTGACTATAGAAGTTGGCTTTTATGGCAACAGCTGTTGTGTGTATTTTTCATTTGCTTCGCCAAACAGCTTAGCACTACTAAGTCCATAGAAACATAAGTTTATAAGCCGCATTAATTCTGATGATTGAAGGCATAAATGACCTGTCAGAGAATTTGGTGTCACTTCATTAACAACTCCTTGTTACAAAATTGAGGGGGTGAGTTGTAATCCTCGATCTTGAGATAGCAGACTATCCCTAGGAAAAGGAGTCGTGTCCGTATACCGTTATTCATGAGATTCTCATCACTTGGAGGACATCGTTCATGAGTGACGCTCTCTGTGCCTTTTTTCCAGGAAACTGTGGGATGCATTGACCGGGGATGAATTGCACTCTTTTGAACACAAACATATTGTCCGGGCATGTGCCTTCTCAGAGGTTATTACGATGATTTCTGTCCTTTTCCCTGTAGCTGCTAGTTCTTTTGCTTTAGTTAGGCGTTATTATTGTTGTTTCATTATCTAATTTTTGTCCTTTGAAAAAACCCTCTTAAGTTCTGATCAAGTATGTACGTTGTGTACAGTTCTGAAACTTCTTAAGCCTCACCATGCACTTTTTACAGGATACTCATCTCTTGCTAACTGGCGGTGTCGAGAAAATTCTTCGAATTTTTGACTTGAACCAACCAGATGCTCCTCCCAGAGAAGTTGACTATTCTCCAGGTTCAATAAGAACTGTAGCATGGCTCCATAGTGATCAGACCATATTGAGCTCATGTACTGATATTGGTGGCGTAAGGTAACCTTAGTTTTATCAAGTTGAAATATAGGCATATTTGTTCCTTTCTTTTTTTTTTTAATCTCTGTTTTGACCGGTTGAGATTTAAATTAGGCGCTCATTTTTGTCGAGCAAACTGGGTTTACCTGTGTAGGCTATATTTACTAGGTTTGGCAAGTATTTGCGCTGTTGATTATCTTTCTCCTCTTTTGGTATTTTTTTTTGGTAAATACCTCTTTTGGTATTGTTCACATTCAAAAAAGAAAAAAGTTTGGGTACGTGAATGGTTTTCTCCAAGTCTTGTCTACTGCACGTTGCTTCCATTCGTACCTTAACCGTGAATTGCAGTTTGAGCTGATTTACTGTTTTAAGCTCAGAATATTGATGTTCTCTTTAAATTTTAGAGGCACACATGCCTTAATAACTTCCTGCACTCCACCATTGGAGCTAGGGTATCATCTAGATTATTTGCAAGGCAGGGCTTATTTTTAATTGCTAATGAATTGATTAAGATTGACTAATGAGCTGTCTATTTTCCTCAAGGTACATTGAGTGGGATTAGATAAGACGGAATTGGAATGATAATCTATGTTTTCATCAAGCTCGTTACATGGCATGGTTTGTGGTTTGAATTATTTTTGTGGGTAACAATATATGAACAAATAATTGGGCTAAGGAAATATTCTTAGCATATCTATACTTTCTTTTAATATCTTGATAACCTAGCACTAATTTTAGCTTGAGTTGTAGTCTTACCTTTTTTGTTTAGTTTTGCTCATTCATTCTTATCCATAATCACTTGAGTTTTGGCCCCTTTCTTTTACAAAAGGTTCATTCAACATATCAAATGTTTTGTGTGATCGAAATCTAATCTAAATCTTGATGTTTGCAATTGCCTCTTTTTGATATTTTTGGTTCATGCTTTATTTTGAAGGAAAAATGACACAAATAGTTTCCGAATTTTAACAAAATGTGTACTGTAATTTATGAACTTTCAATTTGTTTAATGTGGTTCCTGAACTTTAGCCTAATGTGTAATATGGTTCATGAGTTTTCAGTCTATTCAATGTGATCCCTAAACGTTAGGTACAGGTTCAAACTAGTCCCTAGGCTTTATGATAATATTTAATGACTTGAAAGTTCATGGACCACATTATGCATTGGGACTATTTGTGTCATTATCCTTTATTCTGAATAAAAGAACAATCTGCCTGATTTTGATTTGCACATATAGGACAAGAGATACTAATGATGTTTTTTTTTATTTCCATTCCTGTTGATTCTGAGGAACCAAAATGACCTAAGAATGTTATTTCATTCTATAGCGTTCATTACAAGCATACATACAAGCCCCTAATCAACTTGTTGGGGGGTTGATGTGGTACTTGTCTATGGTTGTCTTTGTAATTAGCTATCAATGTGGTATATTTGGAGATATGATACTACTCTTCATGCGCCCATTATGAGCTCTTGAAAGCTTGAATGCTTCTCTTCATCCAATAATGCATGCTATCTTTACTGTGGTCTGAACTTTTTTTTTTGTCTCTCTTTTCTTATGTACTTTGCAATTACACTACAGGTTATGGGATGTAAGGAGTGGGAAAATTGTTCAAACTTTGGAGACAAAATCTCCCGTCACTAGTGCTGAAGTGAGTCAGGATGGTCGCTATATTACCACAGCTGATGGTTCTACTGTTAAATTCTGGGATGCAAACCAGTAAGCTCCTGTTGTAGCTGTTCTTGATTATGCGTTGTATGCCAAAGATGGGGCTAACAAAAGTTTTTCTTTGTCATTGTTTAGCTTTGGGTTGGTGAAGAGCTACAACATGCCCTGCAATGTCGAGTCAGCCTCATTGGAACCAAAGCTTGGGAATAAATTTATTGCTGGTGGAGAAGATATGTGGGTTCACATTTTTGATTTCCATACTGGAGAGGAGATTGGTAGGTGATGGTGATTTGTGTTTCCAGTTTCATATAGTCTGATGAGTTGCACTTACTTTTGTGGATTTATCAGCTCCTTCTATAGTAGTGGTTGTGCATCTTATTAACTTTGAACCAGTTTGTGTTCATTATTTCCATATTTTCTCCGTGTTGTGCACTATGGAAATTTATGGGCGTCATCTTGAATGGCTAAACTGTGCTCTATCTGAATTATCTTATTTAATGAAGCTTTCTCGGTCATGTCGGTCCTTCTGTGATGATTAAGTTCTAATTTGGATCCTGCTTATCATTGACTTTAGGATGCAACAAGGGTCACCATGGTCCCGTCCATTGCGTGCGATTTTCGCCTGGTGGTGAATCCTATGCTTCTGGATCAGAAGACGGCACCATTAGAATATGGCAGACCGGGCCTGCGAATCAAGTCGAGAGTGATGCAAATTCAGGCAACGGCCCAGTAACTGGTAAAGCGAAAGCCGGGGCAGATGAGGTTACTCGTAGAGTAGAGGACTTACAAATTGGCAAAGAAGGGAAGATTGGCGAGAAGGATAATGCTGCAGATGCATAATGTGCTCTTTAGGTTTGTTCCATCTGTTTTGTCTATTTTGCGAGTTTCGAGCATGTGCACTTGTGATGCTTGTGCGTTGCAAATGAAGTGGGCATGCTCTTGATAAGTTTCTTTCATCTGTGGTGCTCTTAAAAGGATCTCTGCTAGAAGCTCGGTGTCTCATGTTCCTCTTGTAACAGCAGATACCGCTGAAGTTTGGAGAATTCATTTTTATGCTTTCTGTATTGTGCTTAATGAAGAAGCATCTGGAATTTTGCTAGCTCTCTACAGTCAGCTGGTGCTAAGTGGATTTTCTTCGTTAAGTTTCAATTTTTTCTTTATTCCTCAAAAAAATAAAACATCTTGGAGAGTTTCCATTAAAACCCTCAATTTCTTGCCAAACTAAGTTTCAATATCCATATTGAAGTCAAAGATATGATTTTGGTAGCGAGGGAGGGGTTGCACACTTAAAATTTTCGTTTTGCCTGCACCTAGCACCTGCTGGATTGAACGCCAGAACTACCCAAGCAAAAAGTCTGCAGCTTTAAGGGAAGGGACCACGATGTAAAAAAGTTTCCGTAGCGTCAGAGCATAGAGACGACCCAAAGACATAAATGTATCAGTTCATAACTGTCTGAATGATATAACGTTACAAGTGGTTGCTCGAAAACGATCAAATGCACGACCGAAACTGGCTCTTTCCCAGCGAAGTTCCTTCGTGATTTAGCAGGTGAAGATGGAGCACTCCCGTTAATGGCGTAAGCACCGGAAAAACAGGTCCAGCTTGGTCGACAGGTCAAATATCACAGAGGTGCCGTGTTCAAACTTGCCTCTTCACGGATTCAGCTGATGTTAAGAGGGGTCATCTTGGAACGATAAGGAAATATTTCTCTCGATTTGTCTTTAGGATCCTCATAAGCCATGCATTAAGGATTAACTAGTCACTCGAGGTATCGAAGGCAAACTTCACAAGCAACTGCGCTGAAATTTGATAGCAATCTGTCCTTGACAAATATTAATCATCTTCTCTGAGGGCAATGGTCTCGTTAGCTCCCTCAGATCAGCCTCAGCTAGTTTGTCAGACAGAGAACTTGTCTACATGAGCATCACCATGAAAACAGATGGAGGCAGAACTAGCCATCTGTTGTCAACCCTTGAACGGAGATGATCGACCTAGACGGAAGAGGAAAAAGGAAAAAAGAGGGAACCATGCGTTCACCTGGTATTGCTACTTGTTTGTCTTGCTCTATTGTCAAGCGTGAAGAGAAATTTGCTGCGGCGGTTGTGCATTTTTCTTCTTTCGCCCAAAGTAAATTAGTATTTCCATAGCCTTGTCCTTGCCAGTTGATTAACTTCGGCTTCCGTTGCATGATGCATGTTCCACGTTCCACAACAAGACTAGGACTGTCTACGGACCCTTATAGGTACGTGGCATCCCTCCCTCCTCGCTTGCAGGTGTATCAGTGCATGAGCTATGGCTCCAAGAGAGTATAAGTGCATGGTTTTCGTTCCAGCAATAGCCAATATCCATCTCTCTGTCGCAGTGATGACAACTAACTACCAAAGGGAACTGCTGTCCTAAAAAGATCAGACGAGTGCAACGATTTCAATTGAGTATATACAACCACGTTTCTTAGTACTCGAAAAAGATCTGCTAGTCTCCTCATTCTTGATCATCCCATACATTGTCATGTTTGAGAAAATCACTTCTAAAAGAGGAAATAGAGGATGCCATTATTGCCGGTGAAGTAATTTGTTGATACTACTGTTGGGTTGTACTATCATTTCTCTTTGCATTTTTTGAATACTAGAAAGATCTAATAGTCACCAATGAACTATCGCATGACATGCGTAGGACATCAAGTCATGCAGATCATATAGTAGTGTGTAAAGCGAGTAATTATAACCAAGGTAAGCGATGTCAGTAGCTTCGCTGTCATCAACGCGGCCCATACATAAGCATTTACACGGTTGATTGGATCAATCTCGCCTTTAACTGAGGAGCCATCAAAGACGTTGTCAATCCAAGGCTGAAAGCAGAATTCAACTTCATTCCCTGCGATCTAATTCCTCGGACAGGCCTGGCTTAAGCGTCGCGATGTGTTGGCTCCAGAAGATCCTCAGTGGCCTAATTCAGGAATTCAAGCAGCATGAGGAAATTGCAGACAAGTTACGCCACATCGTTTTCCATCAAATCATTGCCGTGGATTGTTGACATGTTAGCACAATACATGTTAGTACAAGAACAGCTCGAACAGCTGCTATCACAACTCAGAAAATAAGCTGCGATTCGGTCACGCTCCGTGTTTGTTCACTCGAAGCGGGCGAAAACAGATGCTCAGGCTAGGAGGGACGTCGATTGAAAACATTATGGGATTTGAGTCTTGCACTTTCCTCAGTCACCAAAGTTCTCCAGCTTTTGTTAGTCTCTGCCTAAGTTGACGAGCACCAGAAACGTGACCCAAGCTGAGGATGGAAATGGGCATTTGGAATTTTAGGAGGTTTTATCATAGCCGAACAGCGAAGCTGTACTTGAATTTCATGTTCTGGTGCATAATTGGGGATCGATTGCTTACACGTTCGCCCCAATCAAGATATCTCGAGACCAGATTGCCTCCCCCACCAAACCTCAAAACAAAAATAAAGAGGAGTAAGAACACCCCAACTCAACCACATTGCCTTGGCCCACCCCGACAAGTAAAAAAGAATAATTCGGTCCACCAACCCCAAAACCACCCAAAAGCCAACGATGGAAGAAGGAAAAACCATTTCTGGGTTGGTGAAATCCACTTCCCCCTCTCTCTATCTCTCTCTATTTCTTCAACCTCTACCTGCTGAAGAAGAATTATTTCTTATACCTACTTCTGTTCAACAATACCATCTCCATTATCTTGATCCAAAAACAGAGGACCATCTTCCTTCTTCCTTCAAGTCTCTCTCTCTCTCTCTCTCTCTCTCTCTCTCTCTCTCTCTCTAGCAATGGCCGGGGAAGAGGGAAATACAGGGACGCCCCCGAACTTCTGGGGGCACATGCCGGAGGAGGAGTACTACGCGTCGCAAGGGGTGCGCAACGCCAAGTCCTACTTCGACACCCCCAACGGCAAGCTCTTCACGCAGAGCTTCCTGCCCTTGGATCAGAAAGTCAAGGCCTCGGTCTACATGACCCACGGCTATGGATCCGACACCGGCTGGCTCTTCCAGAAGATCTGCATCAACTTCGCCACCTGGGGCTACGCCGTCTTCGCCGCCGATCTCCTCGGCCACGGCCGCTCCGACGGCCTCCGTTGCTATATGGGTAATTTCCACCTTCCTTCCCCCTTTCCCCTCTCTCGAGTCGAGCCTTACTAGATTATGGTCACCCCTGCAAAGATAAGAGGATGCCCAAATTTCGCCATTGTCAGAGCAATTCTTTTCCACAGTATGTCGCATTAAACATTGGTGGGTCGAATGGTCATGGCTTGCGGTTGATGTGTCTATCCCAATCCCCATACGATAGCTTTGATTGATGAGGCAAAAGAGTAGGTGCGGAGTAGGTTGATCCACATGTTATCAATGGACCGAAATAGAACTTCTGTTCAATCATGGAGTCATCTTCTTGTCAATTGCTTCAATGAATGAGGGAGCCTGTCTGTCGTTTAGTGCATCTTCCTTGTGATTCTAGACCCGTAAAAGTAACCGCAAAGAAAGACAGGACGCTGGGGAGAGAGAGAGAGAGTCTTTCGAAGCATGGATCTTTTTTAGTGTGTAGGCATCAGGAAATCCTCCATTTGTATATAAACTGGTTGGCCTGTTAAAGACGGAAGCTTGGAAACGAGGAAAGCAGAGGGTATGAGCTTCTGGGTTTGGCATATAATGCAGGTGACATGGAGAAAATAGCAGCCACGTCCTTATCATTCTTCACCCATGTCCGCAAGAGCGAGCCCTACAAGGACTTACCCGCCTTCCTGTTCGGCGAGTCCATGGGCGGAGCGGCGACGATGCTGATGTACTTCCAATCCGAGCCCGACACATGGACGGGTTTGATCTTCTCGGCCCCGCTATTCGTGATTCCGGAGAACATGAAACCCAGCAAGGTGCGATGGGAAGTTATTGTCCGGACTCATCATGTTGTAGTCCATCGTCATTGACAGTGCCAAGTAATCATCTGCAATGCGATTTGATTTCAGGTACGGCTGTTCCTTTACGGCATGCTCTTCGGGGTCGCCGACACGTGGGCGAGCATGCCGGACAACAAGATGGTGGGGAAAGCCATAAAGGACCCCGAGAAGCTCAAGATCATCGCGTCGAACCCACGGAGGTACACGGGCAAGCCGAGGGTCGGCACGATGAGGGAGATCGCCCGGGTGTGCCAGTACATACAGGACAACTTCGCCAAGGTGACCGCCCCGTTCCTGACCGCCCATGGGACGTCGGACGGCGTCACCTGCCCCACGTCGTCGCAGCTCTTGTACGAGAAGGCCTCCAGCTCGGACAAGACCCTGAAGATCTACGACGGGATGTACCACTCGTTGATCCAGGGGGAGCCCGATGAGAATGCCGACCGGGTGCTGGGCGACATGAGGGAGTGGATCGATGAGCGGGTCGCGAGGTACGGGCCGAAGATTGCCTGAGCTTGAAAATGTAAAAGATTTCGTCTGTAGCTTCTCTTGATCGTGCGTGTTGATCATAGCGAAAGTGTCCACTGAATTCTGATTATCAAGATGGAGGAGGGGGAGGGGGGGGGGGGGGTGTTGTATGGTGATCTAGGCATGTTTTGGGGAATAATTTAAATTCTACAGTACAAGATACGTGGTCATCAAATTCAGTTGCCAGAGCAATCTGATCATGATCATATTTCTATGAACTTTCGAAGAGAGCTACCAAAAGTGATGGGCTCTCTCTTTTTGGGGTCGTCCTCCGTTCTTCATTTACTTCTTCTGGGCTGGCTCGACAGAAGCTGGGCAACATCGTGCCCTTGAATGCGATCCACACAACATCTTCGGCTCGAAAATGCCCCCTAAAAAAAAAGAGAAAAACCGCCACCTCCACCCTCCATTCCCTCCTCTCTGGATTCCGAAAATGTCTGGTTGAAGTTGTGGTCGGGTCTGATTTCTTAGGTTTATTTCTCCGACGGATGGGGTCGAATTGCAGGAGGGAGTCCGGCGATGGGCCCATTTGGTGCAGAGACCAATGTCTGATCTGCAGTCATGTCGTTCATGGACTCTCCTGGGCCGCCATTCCGATTACTTCCTCTCTTTTCTAGGGTCGAAGTTCGTCCACTTCCTTCAATAGTTAGCTTCCCCCAAGAAACATGCACGCCGTACATGATGTTCCCTAATCTCTCGTTGCTTCAGCATCTGTAAACTTGAAGGTCTGAATTTATGCCCCTCTCGCACTGAGCAGCATGGTTAACGTCCAACACCCCGACGTTATCATTTGCAATTCATAGTCATCATCGAATGTAAATGTCTGATGTACGTAGCTAACGTTTTTTCGAGGTTGATTAATCAACCTAGGGTGAATTTAGGGGTTGCCCTTCTAAAGTAATTCTTTCAAGCCAAAGCAGTTAATTGCGGCACGGTCGTTAGGGTAATGAACTAGCTTGGCTGAATTGACGATGCTATTGTATGCTTTCCTTTTACATCATCATCCTCGAGCCGGTATAGGTGATTGGATCATCGTCAATATGCCTAAAAATATGCTGAAGAGACAATTAATGCTCCGTTGTTTTTTTTCCTAGAAAACAGATTATTCGAATTTTTTTTTGGTAAAAATAATTGTTTGTACCACTTGAAATAATTAATCAATGAAAAATAAATCATTATCGACAACAATATATATCTACTCATGAAGGATGAGTTTTTTTTTATTAGTTCATTTTTATAAACAATACCAGCGATTATTTATAGATAATTATTTTCTAAACCGTTCATTTTTCGCGAGATAAACTTACCCTAAAAACACTTTAGTTTTATGAACTTATCTTGTTTTATATGGTCTTAAAGTTGAATTTACGGTTGTAGGCTCGCACATAGTCGTCAGCTATCTATGAGAAAAGAGATAAAAGGACAAATGTTCCATAAATTTTAGTTCAATGTATAATATTGTTTCTAAACTTTTCATTCGTGCAACGTGATTCCTCAACTTAACCTAATGTGCAATATCCATCCCTAAACTTTTTATTCATTCAATGCGATCCTTAAACTATTAATAAATGGTTAATATGATCTCTAAACTCAAAAAAACATTCGAAAGTTCATGGGCTTAAATTTAACATTGAGACATATATTAAAAGTTCGGGGCAAAATTGCACATTCGACCAGAGTGTCAAGATTATATCGAATAAATTGAATGTTTAGGAATAATATTCTATATCATGGATTCTTTTATGTCATTTCTTCACCGGGCAAAAGGAACAAGGAAGAAGACGGCTTCAAAGCTTGACATGACATGTCGAACTAATCATGCAGAAATTGAGTTTCATATTGGCCGCACACGTGGTGAAAAAATTGCGGTCCATGGAGCATTTGGTCCTATAGATCGTGGCCAAGATAAATTATATGGTTCCGCCTATTTCTTGATTTCACATATGATGTGGATCCACTAATGTCGGAATCTCATTGATGTGAAAGGAGGGAGTTTATCTTTCCATCGAGCATTGCCAAAAATTATGCCGCGGGCTCTACTTTGCTATTCTTATCAATCTTTCTCTTGGTAATAAATAAACAACTCCACGATTTGGGACAATTCTTTAGGTGGTTTTGAATTCCTAACCTCGTACTTCCTCCCACATATCGCGTTATATAGCCCGCTAGATCATTCAACTTCTAATTAGCATGAAAGGATATTGTCTCTAAGGTTAAATCGACTTTGATCGTGATTTAGATATAGTTTAGGCATGACGAGCTCTATTCAAGATATGGCAAATTGCATCGTGTGTACGATGACTTTGATGAAGTCGTGTTTCTGAAAAAAAAATTGTTATATTTTCTGATATTTGGCTAAGTTATAAAAAAGAATTAGAAAGTATTTTTTGTCGCTTGGTAAGAAAAATATCATTTGAAATTTCTAGATAGACATTCATTGTTCAGGCGTTAGTGACTTGTGCATGAGTAGATGAGGAACCCAACATGGCATCATGGTCTCAAGCCCGAGTCCTCAACTATTGGGCATAAGCATGGGTCCTGATTTTGAGTCCATCGAAATTGAACTCGAGAGCTTTGTGTCTATGCTCGGCTCCCCGGTGCCCTAGCTTGGATCTACAGAGGCCGGGCCCAAGTCCTTGGCGCTTGGGTCTAGGTCCATCGAGGTTGAGCCTCAAACCCCAACACTCAACCTTGGGTCAATCAATGTCACTTTCGGGGACTCCAGCACGAACGTCGAGGTCTCGACCCAATTGAACAAAGTAATTTCTTAGAAGATATCTTCCACGAAATGAATGCAGCTTAAATACGATGATGTTTCCCAAGGTTGGATGAGCCCTAGCTCCCGCGCCGGCTAGTGTGAACCCCCAACCTGATTGCGGTAAGCGAGCTAGTCGCCGTCGCCATCAACCGCTTCGTAGCACGGCATTCGATCCGATCGCGTATAGAACTTTCTTTAGAGGGTGCACTTACGGGGCATGCAAAGCTTCTCCGATTCCAAACAAAGCGACCCTCCTCAACGATCTCACGATCAGTTGGTTGCAAAATCGAACTCTTCCGTGCGCCACCCAGTAATCGCTCGTTCCAGAGATCCAAAACGAACGGTGTGATTTCATCAAAGTCAGCGCTTGGAAGATGCGAGCGGCCAGAAAACGGACGGTATTCCAACGTCCAAAGCGAAAGCACGCAAAGAGAGAGAGAGAGAGAGAGAGAGAGAGAGAGAGAGAGGAAGAGACGTGCATTCCACGAGTTCTGCTTATTCTATTGGCCCTGGGACTCCCAAAGTTTTGACCCCATCGTGCATGTGCAAGCAACCTTCATTTTTCTCAGCTTAATATATGATCAATTTCTTATTCATGAGAATAAATAAAAATTCTAATATTTTTATATTTTGGAATTTGGGATGATGGATTTGTCGGTCGGTCATTTGGAATATTTTGATGAATGCTCAAGCTCTTCTCTCCCGTGAGAATCATAACTTTGCTGTAACATAATTCTAGAAGTGATTTATCTGAGTGTCTCGGTGGATACAAGAGTTTCCTTTCTTAGAAAACAGTAAAAAGGAAAATCGATTGCAAGAGCCCATGTAGGTCCTAGAGCTGGCTCGTAGTCAAGGGTCGGAATCAATTTTTCGATCGAAAATGAGAAGTGAGCTTGCTCTTCTTGAAATCGGTTTAGAACTAAATTGATCACGGGCTACTTCTAATCTCTGTCTCGAGTGGAAGCGGCTCCGTATCGCTTGCGCAGACCTAATCCCTACGGACCGCTTTTTCCCTCGAGCGGCGGTTTAAAAGCTCAAATTGCGTTTGCCCATCAAGATGTGCATTCGCATTTGTGGGAATATAGGCCTAGGACAACATATCAAGATGTCGCCGAACAGGCTTTTCTTTTCTTCTTCGGCCTTTCACGAAGTCGGCTCTGATACTTCGACGCAAGTACGAACACATGACGCGGCTGGAAGCGAAGTCCACCTGGGAAACCAGCTGGATTTTGACTTTTGGAAAGAGATGGTCGTCGTGTGATTTAGGAAGCTCCAACGAAAACCCCGTGGCACTTTTGTGGGGGCGCCAACCGTGTCGTACTCCTAGTTCGAAATGAAGACCGGGAAGCAATCGCAAGTCAGGGGCTGCGAAAGCCGGAAGCGAACAAACTCAGCACGACCAATTCATTACGGCTCTTTTTCGAAATCTATTGCGGAAGACGGAAAACACGATGGTGCCCGATCATCAACTTTGCGAATTCAAGGAGCGGAATGACGAGTGGGGATCTGTCGGGTAAAGGGTAGCTACATCGGTAACTTCGAGTAGTGATGTGATCAAGTCGAGACGAGTTTGTCGGAATTGATATTCACTTTAATCAAATAAGAATAGATGAGAATATATTGCCGACGTGATGAGTCAGACATTTGATATCGAATTGATCGGTATACTGAGTGAATTGAAAGATCAAATCGCAAAACAATAGGAAAAAGCGCGGAGCTTCAAAGAAGAGCAACGCAAAGCAGACTTAGCAAGACCGGAGTTCACGCTGCGAGTAATCCCTTGACCATTATTTGCCAAATCTAGGGTAGGCCATGGAGCCTCGCCATCAGATATTGACCAGCCCCGAACGCTAAAAAGTGCAGGGGACTGAGATTGCACGTGAAAGGACAGGAGCACAGATGGGTGGCTTCTTGGTAATCAATGGATTCACGCCTTCTAACATCTCACACGTTGTTTTCACGAGACCGACAGCCCTTCCCGTCTGCGAGAAGCGTTGTTGGCCTCGGGCTCGAAATATCTTGGGGGTCAGCTCGGGCTCGACAGCACGAGGGGCAATGAAGAGAGGGTGAGGGAGAGACGGGGGCCATTCGCTTGCTCCACTTGCGCACTTTCGCTTGTGCGAGATCCCTTTTTGAGATGCTTCCCCTCCTCTTTTCTTGACCGTTTGTTGTTTCCTGAACGCTTTTGGTTTCCTTTTCGGTCCCCCAGTCTCATTTCTCTATGCGGTGTTGATGTATGATCTAAGGGATTGTCTTCTTGTGGGGATGGAGCTGGTAAAAATTTAAGGAAGTTCCTGGCTCTGATCAAACAGACAAAGATGCAACGAAACCCCACCATTCATCGGACGGTCAGCAAAAGATCTTCACGCCGTAACCATTAATAAATTTCAGATTTTTCTACCTGCTTTTTAACTTTCCTCCTGCCAGTTGAACCCTCGAGGCTGAGGGTTTGGTACTCTTCCTTTGGTGGCGAGAAGATTTTTCTGCCGGGGGGACATAAGCACCCTCTCCTCTTCCGAGAAAACGATCTTTTCAGTTTTGCCGCCTTATCTCTTGCTCTCCCATCTTTCTTTCTCCTATTCTCATCTTTAAATCCAAAAACTTTGGAGATTTTTGAGAGAGAGAAAGAGAGAGAAAGAGAGAGAGATGGAGGCGGTTCTGCAAACCAAAGGCCTCCTCTCACTACCCTCAAGTCCCAGAAGCAGGTTCTTGAACCCATCTCAGGGCCTCCGGCGTAGAGTTTTGTCTATCAGACCAAACAGTCTCTCTGCCCTTCCTCTCTCCACCAATGGGTTCAAGAAATTCAACGTTGTCATCTCAAGACCTGGTGAAATTTACCAGAAAAACAGGACCTTTCACATCTGCAAGGCTGAGGCAGCAGCTGCTGGTGCTGATGGTCAACCTGTGTTTGGTGAGCCAGAGAAGCCCAAGTTTCTGGGCATAGAGCCTGTCACCTTCAAGAAGATTGTCCCTCTAGGGTTGATGTTCTTTTGCATTCTCTTCAACTACACAATTCTCAGGGACACAAAGGATGTGTTGGTGGTGACTGCCAAAGGGAGCAGTGCAGAAATCATACCTTTCCTCAAGACTTGGGTGAATTTGCCCATGGCTGTCGGGTTCATGTTGTTGTACACCAAATTGGCTAATGTTCTTTCCAAGGAAGCCCTCTTCTATTCAGTGATTGTCCCTTTCATTGCCTTCTTTGGGGCATTTGGGTTTGTTCTGTACCCACTCAGCAACTACATCCACCCTGAAGCCTTTGCAGACAAGCTTCTTAATATTTTGGGTCCTCGGTTTCTTGGACCTCTTGCAATCATGAGGATCTGGAGTTTCTGCTTGTTTTATGTTATGGCTGAGCTGTGGGGAAGTGTGGTGATTTCTGTGCTGTTTTGGGGATTTGCCAATCAGGTTAGTCATTTTTCCCCCCCTTCGACCCGAGGAAATTAATTCTTGAGTTGGATATCCATTTGTTGGAAAAAGAAGATCAAATTGATTGGCTTTAGAAAATATGGCTATGCTTTTCAAGTCCTGTTCTTTCACCTTGAATACATGTGCTTTAGAGAACAAGTTCTGTTCGAGATTCCTGCTTATTTGTTGGCTACTGGGAGCTTAGAAATACTGATGCTTGCTTGTTTAAGGAAAAGGTAAAAAAAAGGCAACTGGAAGTTGGTTGGCATGGTTAACTTGTAATTATGAACTAATTACGTCATCTTAGGATGCCTCGGCAACTCTTAGGAGGCCACTTTATATGCTATTAGTTCCTGGAATTAATGAGCCCTGTAAATCATGAGAGCACTTGTCCACTTACTGGTTTTTTCATTCTCTCATAGATGAAATTCAAATAAATGGTCATTAGCAAAAAAAAAAAAATTCAAATAAATGGTAATACGTGAAAAAACCTAAGGATTTTCCTATCTTTCTTTATGCTGGGTTGTGGAATCTTTTCAGAGTTCTTTCCCCTCAAGAGTGATGAGGCTAGGTCTGTGGATATTGGGAAATATTTTAGGTAGGTGTTGCAGTTTGATCCTGCCTTTCATTCTTTGATGTGAAACTTTACCTAAAGTTCTCAAGTAGCTTTGTTTACAATTGGGTTCTCACTGAAGATGAAACAGAATAGGATATTCTTAATTGATCATCTAAGGCATAAAATAGTTTATTATATCTCTGGTGAATATCAGTGGTACATTCATTCTGACATGTGAAACTCTCATATGTAATGTGTCTCATGTTCATTTTACAAAGTGATTTAGTCTATCCAAATTGAGCCATGATTGAAGATAAGAACTTTGAAAGCTTGTCGTCATGAGTCATCTTGCTGCTGAGAGCATGAATTAGATTCTTATGTTTTATTGCAGAGATGGAGGGAAATTTAGTAAATACTTAATGGTGCAGCTGCATGCTGGTTGCGAGAAGATTAATAGAGAGAAGTAATGCTTTAACATTTAATCTGAAATTCATGGGCATACAAGCGACCAAAGGATTGACGAATTTGAGATACCTGATATTGCTTAGCTCATCCTTCCCTCCACAAGCAAGTCTTAAGCCAAAATACATAATTATAGACTAGCAATAGGAAGTCTTCTATATTTCTCTTTCTGCTGTTTGAGTTGCTTAGGACCCAAATGGCATACGCTTTGCAGCTAATGTTTCTTATTGTATGTGATCTATCTATGATGTGTGTTCATTCTTTTGAATTGTACATGATTACTTGCTTTTGACTGTGGCTTAATGAGTTTATTTCCTTCTGTTTCCAAAATGATATACTTTGCTGTAGATAACCACTGTTGAAGAAGCCAAAAGGTTCTACCCTCTGTTTGGACTCGGGGCGAACGTTGCTCTTGTTTTCTCTGGCCGAACAGTGAAGTATTTCTCTAATATGAGAAAGAATTTGGGTCCTGGAGTTGATGGCTGGGCTATCTCCTTGAAAGCTATGATGACAATTGTGGTGGTAATGGGGCTTGCAATTTGTGGCCTATACTGGTGGGTGAACACTTTCGTTCCTCTTCCAACACGTAGCAAGAAGAAGAAGGTAAATCTTAAAGAACTTCATGTCCATATAGTTACATCAACTGGCTAGCACTGGGATGATATATTATTAATTTGCCCTTGAGTGGTTTCTTTGACCCAAATATTATGTTAACATGGCGTGCATAATCATGGTATCGTGGTGAGGATTTTTTTTATCCTATTCTGACATGAGTCAATCTTAAGGTTATGATCTAATTATGATCTTTTCGTTGCACTGGTTTAGTTTTTGCTGGATGTGCTTTGTATATTCCAAGAATGGTGTCTTTCTTCTCAGCTAGTAGAAGTCTAGAAGACTTGTTTTATGGACAATCGTGCCAATAGCCGAGCAGCTAGTTCTTTCCAATCCTTCATCATTTATGCATTCGGGCATTAACTTTGACGACATTTTGCAGGAGAAGCCCAAGATGGGAACAATGGAGAGCGTGAAGTTCTTGGTATCTTCAAGATATATCCGAGATCTTGCTACGTTAGTGGTTGCTTACGGTATTAGCATCAATCTTGTTGAAGTTACATGGAAATCAAAACTCAAAGCACAGGTAAGTTTCATGTAGTGGCTGCTGTAATCATCTCCAGCTTTAGTTCAACATATGTACTTATAATTCTCCAATTTCCATTTCTTTTGATTGTGCAGTTTCCCAGTCCAAATGAATATTCTTCCTTCATGGGCGATTTCTCAACTGGAACCGGCATAATGACCTTCTGCATGATGTTGCTTAGCCAATTCATATTCAACAGATATGGATGGGGAGTTGCAGCCAAGATCACGCCGACCGTCCTGCTTCTGACAGGAGTTGGATTCTTTTCTCTGATATTGTTTGGTGATCCGCTTGCCCCTGCTCTAGCTAATTTCGGGCTGACCCCTCTTCTGGCTGCTGTATATGTGGGTGCCATGCAAAATATTTTCAGCAAGAGTGCCAAGTACAGCTTATTTGACCCTTGCAAAGAAATGGCATACATTCCCCTTGATGAAGACACCAAGGTTTGAATTTTTGCATTTTGTGCTTTTGGAATCATCTCAAATTAATGGTCTGTATTTCGGAGAATGGATGTAGATCTTGGAGTTCAACTATTTACTATTGATCTATACAAGAAAGATACAACACCTTAAGGAACTAATATGACCTGAAATCGGAGAGAAAAATGATACAATATCTAGGATGATGGAAATAGGTTTATTGAAGCTATTTTTACTTTCCTGTTTCTCAACTAAGCCCGTGACATGCTTTCTTCAGGTTAAAGGTAAAGCAGCCATTGACGTCGTCTGTAACCCGCTGGGCAAGTCTGGCGGTGCTTTGATCCAGCAATTTATGATCCTAACATTCGGATCACTTGCAAATTCGACTCCTTACTTGGGAGGAATTCTATTGGTGATTGTTCTTGCATGGTTAGCCGCGGCTAGGTCTCTCGAGATCCAGTTCAATGCCTTGCGCCGAGAGGAAGAGCTCGAAAAGGAGATGGAGAGAGAGGAAGTTAAGATACCTGTTGTGCCGCAAACCGAAAGTGGGAATGGCTCTTTGGCATCTGGCTCGACTTTGAATCCTGCCATTGGTGACTCAGCAAGCAGTTCATCTGAGACTTCAACGCCTCGCAATTAATTCTTGTTTCTGTCACTATACGATGGAGTTATGTTTACTGGCTGTAGGATTTGTTTCTCTTATAGAAATAAATTACTGAAGTGGCTATTTTTCTGGCTCAAAGACTGCTCTTTTACTTGAAAATTATAAAATCTTCAGCTAGATGAAGGTCATTGTATCATAGAGAATTTTTTCAGGATGATCTTGTGAATGAAAAGATCTGCATTTAATGTTGTAGGTATGTGGATTCTTCTGATTGATGCTTCTTTCACTCTGCCGTGGACTTTGATTTTGCTGTCGCAAATGAACACTCGTTCTTTGGCTGTGTTAAGTGTGGTAGTCTTTCTTTTTTGTTGAAGAGTGCGGCCATATATTTAATTGTTTTCAGGCACCATATGAGATTTACCATTTTGATCAGATGAAAAACAGATCATCCATGTTTTCCTATTGAAAACAGATCATCCCCATTACGATTTTGGGTATGTGAAGGATTACTGGCGGCTCCTGGTTTTGTTTTGCTCTGTTTTTTTTAACTGCGCGTTCATTGTTGTCCTAACCGTCATGTTGTCAGAGCTCCTAGGCATGGACGGACAATCAAGTGTTTAGTATGTCAGAAACAGCAAGCAACAAGCCAGAAAGGAGAATGAATCAATGAGCCATAGGATCATTTTAGTGGGTGATCTTGCATAAAGTTGACTGTTCATTTGTTCTCTCTTTTGTTTTTGAATTAATATTATGAAAAATCCTAAACTTTGCTCATTATGACATATTTAACGCAATTTTTTTGTGACACGAAAAATCATACATTTTACCAATTGTGACACATTTATTCTAAACTTTGCCCACTGTGACACATTTATCTCAACAAACTTTGCCCATTACAACACATTTATCCTAAATTTGCCATTTATGACACATTTACCATAAAATTTTTTTTCCTAAAAAAAATACTTGCTGGCCGCTGGAGCTCATTGACCACTCCAGAGGGCGGCGAAGCCCTTGCCGGCTGTGGGTCGCCTCTTCGACGGCTGACGGAGCTCGCCGGTCAAGTATTTTTTAAGAAAAAAAAGAGTTTGGGGTAAATGTATCACAATAGACAAAGTTTGGGGTTTTCATGTCACAAAAAAAAAGTTGGGGATAAATGCGTCAATAATGGGTAAAGTTTATGGTATTTTATGTCATAAAAAAAGTTTGGGATAAATGTGTCAGAGTGGGCAAAGTTTGGGGTTTTTCGTGTTTAAGCTAAATATGTCACAGTGGATAAAGTTTGAGATTTTTCGTGATATTAATCCTTTGTTATTATGGGTGAGCGAACTTTTCTTCATTCACAGGAGGATTAATCCAGCACAGAAGCCCGCATATTCACAAATTAGATACAGTTAATGCAACGACACCAATGACACACCTCCAAATCCTCTCAAATATCGTTTCACCAGCCATAGTAATGCATAGGTGCGGACAGCCGTTACCAAGGTCGGCGGTGGGTGGCAGCCACCTCTATGGAAGCAAGGCGGCAACCTATGTCTCAACAGAGCTACTCATAGTCACCATAGAGGTTGCCACCGAAATTTCAGATGCATTCGAATTGCGTAACCTCAGTTGTGACATCATCAAGTTCACCTGCATCATTTATGGGTCTTATTAAAAGCTTCACTAAGTTGTTCGGGCTTTACTAAATCACTCCATATCTTATCGAATTTTCATGTCCCTGCATATTACGTAACTTGTAACATGGTGAAGACATTTTTATTCTGATATCACCTACCAGTGCGATGAAATCTCTCATTTCTCAATCTAGGTTTGAGGACACATTCAACACCTTGATCATTTTCAATTTTGTCTCTCCTTTGGACATGGACCTCAACTCCTTGACAAATTATAGAACTAATCCTAGCGTGTCATGGTAACATTTATCTCACTTGTTTCTCCCGATATGAACCCCCTGAAGAATCGCTGGCCTGGGCCCACTGGGACCAATCTGTGTAGCCTCGGCTTTCTAGGCTAGCACACAAGCAGACAAAAGATGATTATGAAAGCTCACGGGCCACTGTAGAAAAAGCTTTGGCCACACTTGGGAATCGACACATTTCCTCTGGCCATCACCACCTCCGCTCCTGCGGACAAAACTCCCCGAAATCGACACCTCCGATATTACTCTTTCACAATTTTATACCGTCGCAACTTTCACTCACCATTACAGTACCAGGAAACAAATTGACCCGTCGTTGAAAAGTCTGCTGGCATCCCCATCATCATGTACTGTACTGGACAGTGCCCTCTGAGCCCAACCCTCCCCTTAATGTTACCGTCTTGCTCTGAGGTTCCTGAAACCGTTATGTCCTGCATCCTCTGAGAGAGAGAGAGAGAGAGAGAGAGAGAGAGAGAGAGAGAGAGAGAGTCTGTCCAAAGCTCCATTAGTTTGCAAATATTCCTTCCTGGATACGTAGGGGCTCAATCGACCAGAACTCATAAAAGCACCAGCATGGTGTTGAAAGGGATGGCCTCTCTTCTTCCTCTCTTTATCCTCTCTCACAACTCTCGAGCGTCAACCAAAACCGCTCGTCTCGTTCCTAAAACCAACCACATTGTGCTTCCCTCATCACATAACCACTCCCTCCGTGTCCTTGTGACGGTACCAAAATTCTTTGGCTCTCTCAAATTCTACCACACGTTGCCTCACCAGTCGCTAACATATGAAGAAGCTGACACTACCGGAATCCATTACATTTTCCGCTGTCAAGGCACAGCTGTTTGCGGGCATGGCCGGCGACTGTTGGTTCAACGACGCTTGCATCCTCGACATGGACTACTTTGTCAAGACGGTCGCGGCCATTAAGGAGAAGGGCGTCCGCCCTGACCTCGTCGGCTCCATCATCTCCCACTACGCCTCCAAGTGGCTCCCGGAGCTCGCTGAAGACTTCCATGAGAAGGGCAGCGACGCCATTGACGAATTCGAGGGCTCCCCTGAGAGTGCCACGGCATCATGGATGAAGAAGCGGTTCTTCGTTGAGACCGTGGTGGGGATCCTTCCCCCCGAGCGGGACTCCGTCCCGTGCAACTTCTTACTACGCCTCTTGCGCACAGCCAACATGGTCAGCGTGGAGCTGAGTTACAGGTAATTCTGAGTACCAACAGAGTACGCATGATTATTACGGTATACGTGAAGGTTCAATTGAAATTGCGGATGACATATTCGAGACATTATGAAATTACAGAACTCCATACAATGAAACGGCTAATCTTTAATTCACGCGACCCTCGTATACATATCTTGGGGTTACAGGTTAGAGCTGGAGAAGAGGGTGTCATGGCAATTGGAACAGGCCTCACTGAAGGAGCTCATGATACCTTCGTTCAGCCACACATGCGGGACGCTGCTTGACATCGAGCTCGTGCTGAGGCTGGTCAGGAGGTTCGTGAGCTTGCAGGTCGAATGTGGCGGCAGCAAGAGCGGAGCCTCGCTGATCAAAGTCGCCAAGCTCGTGGACTGTTACTTGGCCGAAGCCGCAGTCGATTTGAACCTGAGCATTGGCGAGTTCATGGCTCTCGCCAGCGTTCTTCCCAGTCACGCCCGGTCGTCCGACGATGGCTTGTACAGGGCCATCGACACCTACCTCAAAGTGAGTCCATTCTATATAATTCCTCCTCTTTGCTTGATGAAGAAAAGAGATAATGTCAGAAGATGACAAAATATCAATCACGCGCCCTAGGAATGAATGTACCTGCTGGGCCCGACAAAAGGGACGAAAGAGTAGCTGAGAAACTGAAAACTTGCGTGCTCATTGTATCATCAGATGATATGCTTCAATCACCGGAACCCTTTGGTCTTATATGGTCAGGTCCAATGAAATTAACATCGCCTGTCCTTGTTCCTTTTGTCAAGTGGCCTTTTGGGGATTTTTGAGATGGGATTTCAGTTCCACAATACAATCAGACAATGCATCATCGTAATTAAGCGTAAAAGTATCGTAATACATCAAAAATGATCTTACGAGATGTAAAAGTATTGAAAAACATGTAATTGCACATGGCATACCGTATCTGTGTCTGAATAATTTCCACAGCCCAATGCTTGAATTCGGCCTTCTTCCATTTTCCCCTGGAGACTTCTGTTGTATAATCGAAAATGACTCCCTTAAAAATGTTCAGTGCTTATTTGTCACATCACTCCACATATCTTGGGAATAAAATGCTAGTATTCTTATGGTTATTCGATTACTTACATCTTTACAATGGTGAGTCCAACTGGAATCACCCACAAGGTACAATTGTCATGAACATAGGCAAAAAGAAAAGGGCGAGACGATCGTCGTCTCCTAATTACAGCGTGGGGCTTATAATTAGTCGACAATCTGCTTTTTAAGTAGTTCTCGCATCTTCCGATCGCTGCAGACACATCCGAATGTGCCGAAGCAAGAGAGGAAGACGCTGTGTGGACTCATGGACAGCCGGAAGCTCTCGCCGGAGGCGTCCCTCCATGCAGCCCAGAACGAGCGCCTGCCCGTGCGAGCCGTGATCCAGGTCCTCTTCTCGGAGCAGACCAAACTGAACCGCCACCTCGACTGGAGTGGCTCCTTCAGCAGCGCCCGTAGCCCGAAGCAGGCCGGGCTCGAGCTCGCGGCCCGGTGCCTCTCGAAGCGTGAGGTGAGCGCGCAGCAGGCGGAGATACGGAAGCTGAGGGAAGAGGTGGCAAGGCTGCAGAGCCAGTGCAGCGGCATGCAGGCGCAGATAGAGCGGATTTTGGAGAAGAAGAACAAGGGCTTCTTCAGGTGGAAGAAGATAGGGTTGGTGCCGAGTTCGGTGAAGAACACTGCGGGCTTGGTTGAGAGGGTCGACGAAGGTGATCGAGTCGAAGCAAGCTTTGGGGCGTTCACGCCCGTCAACATGAAGACCAGGCTGGTCAAAGGCAGGACTCCTCCCAAGTGGAGGAAATCCATGTCCTAGATCAGTAAGTTGTGTTTCTGCATATGATCATCCAAGTTATACCGTGGGAGATTTTTTCGTCTTACATCTTTCAGCAGCTTTCTGTGTTGGTCGAAAAGAAAACTTTACACGAGCGATTTAGCATATAAATGCATGAAATATGTACGTAGGATCCAACTCAATGATGCGACCATGCGGTATCATAAGTATCTCATCCATCTGATCGGTACTTGTGTATGTTCTTTTCATATTGACAGCAAATTGAATAAAATGTCATGTTATGTTCAATTTACTTGGTGTGACCTGACGAAAAGGTCTCCAAAGGCTAGGAAAAATCTCAGCTGCTGTCCTCTGGGAGTGGCACCCCCAATTCAGCAAAGATGTAGGAACAAGTTTCGTGCATGCAAATTGAAATTGGTTCTTGCTAATGTGTTTCCGGAGATGGGTCGGCCTGTTGCGTCGGGTGAGGACAAAAATTACATCTTTACTCTCGACCCAGTTAATGAAATGGACCCAAATCTACCGGAATCGGCCCAGCCCACATCCTGATGCCACGTCCAGGATGTGACGGACTCAATAGCAATGAAACTTCATGATAATGCCGCTCCTCAATGTAAACATCAGTAAGAACAGCTAAATTTGCGAGAGACGCGCAACTCATTCATATCATTTCGGATATTCATTCGTTTATAATCAACCGGTAAAGTTTCTCACATGAGCATGCCGCGCGATTCGACCTCGAATGGACTTCATGCACTTTTATACGTATTTCGCTGTATCCTTTGGTTTATCCATGAAGTATGAGATGCTGTGTATCGGACGGATTTAGGTAAGTGTCGCAAGTGAATTCGACCTAAAAAGGAAAATAACACGGATAGCTCCCAAACTTTAGCCCATAGAAGCGGAATTGAGCCTAGCGGAGCTAATTTCGTGCCAAGCTTGAGCTCAACTTGCCTCAAATAGTTGGGTGCACAAAAATCGATCCGAGCTTGGCCGAGTACCAAATCCTTCTCAATAGAAAGGGTTTGTGCAGTGGCAAGACTCGGTAAACATTTTGAGGGAATTCGAGATGACCCTGCTGAGTTCGAGCTTGTGAAGTTCAGATCTGTTCATAGAGAGAGGCCAAGGAGCGTGCTCAGTGGATTGCCGTGCGTATTTTTAAGCAGGACTTGTCCTTCAGCCTTTGGCTAGGCGCTAGATGAACCCTTCTTCAGGAAGAATACTCGTCGCAGACGTAGGAGAGAACCTCCTTAAGCTACTAGAATTGGATTTTGATGTCCCTTGAATACAATTCAGTGTGTTAAAGTTTGGCCAAAACTCTCTTTACTCGAACTCGATTCAATTAAAAGGAAACGGATAATGCTCGAGAGCTCCGTTTCATTGCATTCGATCACCGTGACGTGTAACCTTTTATCGAGATCATTTATCTTCCGTGACTTTTATCTTCTTTCATTTTTGGGGTTATCGAATTATCGGTCGCTGCCGATAGAAATAGTTTTTTTTGTTCTTTGCTTTTTTTTTTCTTTTTTGCTTTTTAATGACGAAGGGTGCGATTGTGAATCTAAAAGGCCGCTCGAGCCGAGATTTCAACCTCTGGTTTTCTAGCGGAGTGTTCGTGCGTCCATGTATCTTTGCAGCTTGACCTTTTCTTTCTTCCGGTGGTTAGGACATCGTCTTTTCATGTCGAAGACATGGGTTCGATTCCCGTAACTCATTCCCGGCCGCTTTCTATTAGTGTTCATTGCTGAGTGATCACTGGCTATTTTAGGTAGAATGCACAATGCATCGTATGATATAGGGTGCGTTTGGTTGGGCTTTTAGAAAGCTCTTTTGGGTCCCAAAGCCCTTTGGACAAATGCTGAGGTGTTTGGCAATATTTTTTTTTTTAGCTTTCAACTGAAAGCTGGCATTGTGAAAGCTACTTTCAGAAGGCAAGTTGAAGGAGCTTTCAGCTTTTAGCTTTTTTCGGAATGCTGAGGAGAGGTTTAATGAAATTTTTATGTTTTCTTTTTTGCCCTTAATAATTTTATAAAAACCCAACTTTGCCCCTTTTTAAAATAAACCCTAGTCTTCCGCTATTTTAGGTAGAATGCACAATGCATCGTATGATATAATCTCCGAAGAAGCGATTTTGGCAACCTTCTAGATAGTCTGGTCATGCTTGAACTCTCCTTCCTTCATTGGGTAGATCCGAATCCCCTACCTTCACGGTAGAAGATCTGGCTTTTGGGGCCGTCCGATTTTAAATCGGATGGCCCCCATTAGTAGGGGATTTGTTTTTGCTTTTTTTCCAAGAGTCCGATTCAGATCGGACGGTTGGGGTCTCCATCAAGTCAATTGCCTTGATCCATTTCCTCATTGGGTGGAGTGAAATCAAGACGAAACCGACTCTCATTAGGTTTGTCCTTTGTCGTCTACCAAGAAATTCTTTATGGTTGAATAAATATGGTCCCCAAATCATCTAATTTTAGAAAAAAAATATAAACTTTAAATTAAGTCTTAATTCTATCCGAAACTTTTTTTTCGTCTCATAAAAAATTCTCAACTTTAAGTCCAGTCCTAAATATACTCCTAACTTTTTTTTTTTCTTGTAAAAAAACTCCATATTTTATATAGAGTCCCAAATTTATCATGAATTTTGTTGTCTAAAAAAATCAAAACTTTTAATATGTTTTCAAATCTTCTCTTGTAGTCAGTCCTAATTTGACATGTCGTTTCCATGTCGATAACAAATTCACATCAACAAAGTAATATGGAACAATATCTTTAAAGTGAAATCATTCTAGCACATAAAAAGTAGGAACAAATTAGTGGTGATTTTTGGATGAAGTTGTGCAAATTTGAGACTAAAGTACAGAGTGATAATTTTTCTCTTAAACATAAAAAAAAAGAGAGTTCAAGACTAATCAAATCTACTTGCTTAATCTACTTGAGCTTTACCCAATTGATTCCATTATTCTTCTAATCAATGCTATTCTTGTTCCCAACAAGATGGGAAGGGTAATGTGAGGTCGGTGTAAATCCGATCAAACCATCAAATGCATTGCTGGAAGGAAGCAGTGACAATCTCGAAGAACATTCACATCGAGCGAAATACGTATAAATCTGCGGCCAGATTGGTTATACGAACATGTCTAATCCAACCACGCGCCACCAAAAGAAGCGAAAAAGACCGGTCGGCATCTCGAGATCTCACACCACAAAATCACAATTTCCAAGTTGGATGGATTGCACCCTCCTTTCGAATTCGAAGCATATCGGAGCAGCCATTTTTGACTGTCGAGCCATGAGCAGCGGTCATCCAAAAATACGCGGGACCTTATCCAATGTCGATCTTACCCGTTCCTATGTGGTATGGTATGTATCGCAACGCGAAATGTCTTTCGTAGCTAAAGATACCACTTTTTCCTTATGGATACACACATTATAGATGGAAGAATTCGCAAGAAGCAAGAAAAATGGCAAGAAAAAGTCTAGAGAGAGGATTTGGAGTATCTGTGAGGGTCAATACTTATGACGTCCGATCAGTCCCATAGATTGAACGGGCGAGTAGGTGATTGGCAGCATCTTACATCAGTCATATAAAGTATTGCCGGTCAAATACGTTCGACGTGCCATTTATGACTTCCCTGTCATTTTTTTTTTCTTTTGGTTGCTATAGCTGAACATTACGATTCATCCGGACAAGTGGCTGAACTGTACGATGAGCGTGTTTCATCTTATAACTTAGATCGTGTATGATCGAGAGGATGTGTTTCTTTTTCCCCATCTAGAGTCGCGTGATTTTGCTCGTGTTTCGAGTTGACGTTCGGACTTGGAAGATTGGTAAGTCATTTGGATGCAATCAAAATCAGTGGACCTTGCAACGTTGGTTTCCGATGGCGCAGGAGCAGTTCATAGGGGGCCACGGACAAAGGGAGAGTCAACGACCCATCCCTTAACATAATGTATCGAAACAGGCAAAGATTACCAAAAAAAAAAATCTAAAGTTATTGCACTTATGCCGCTTTAGTCTTAAGGTTTCGTGTCAATTAAATTCTAAAAACTTTTCGCATTTAACTAATTAAACCCATTTGGTCAATTTTGATCATATATCACTCGCCCCTTTGGGCCAAAGTAAGGGCGTGCAACCCCTTGCACTGTTTGAGTGAGTCAGTGACGCCTTTATCAGCACTAAGTTAGGACTATGGTGAGTGATGAGGACTGATGGTGGGTGAGTGGTGACTTAGAAGAGGGTCGAAGAGAGTGAAAAGAGAGAGAGTCGAAGAGAGTGCAAAAAGCAAAAGGGATAATTATTTCTATTTCCATTCGAAAAATATAAAGAAGTAAAAAAATTATTTCCCTTTTTTTTCCAAACCTATTTTTGGACTAAAAGTTCATTCTAGAAATAGAAAAATGAAATTGCCTTACCATATAGATATATGTTCCAAACTTATTTCGAGAATAGAAAAATAGCGAGCAGAATCATTCGTGCGCTTAGCCAATGGCCAGACACATTTTTTTATGTCACTAATGAGATTGGTAATTCCTTCATAATCAATGCAACCGTTGTGCACATATACCTTTCTTTGAGTAATGAAGAACATGGAATTGCACTTTAATGATTTGGAGGGTCGATATTTTACTTTAGATTTTAATTAAGGTTTCATTTATTTCGTAATAAAGAAATGGTTTCGAAAATAATTTCTTAAGAATAATTGTTTATATAGCTCCCGCCATGGTCGCTTTGGCGACATCAATTATTGTACTTCTTTTGTCGCCGTGTATTTCCCCAACGTCGGATTGCAAAATTGAGAAAAGGATAGATGAATTTGGGTTGAATTTGGCTTTCCTATCGAGGGTTTTGTTCATCCATTCAGTCGACCATGATGATGACTCGGCAAAATTTGCTCAATTAGTTCTAAACCTATTATATGATTGCTCGTTCGGTCTTAAGCTTTCTAATTTGATCAATATAGTCATAAGCTTTCTAATTTCGTTATTAATAATCTATGGCAGTAATTGGTCAGAAGGATAATGTTGGAATTTCGCGAAAACACACGGCTCAAATGTCAACCAAGAAGTTTGGGGTTCAATTGAAAGGAAAATTTTCTTCGGATTTGAATGATTGATTTGTAAAACAAAAAACAAATGGCATGTCGACCGTGAAACTAGCCAAGAGTTTCGAACATATGAAGAAGATGTACGATGTCCCTCAAGGCCCTCGTTTCAAGAAAAAGTTTGAAATGGGAGCTCAGATTAAGTGTTATTTTATGTATTAAAACCGTGAAAAGTCGTATGTTTGATTACGTAATACTTAATTCCATATTCTCATCTTGACCATACAGCTAAGTGTTTCATAATTATTGAATAAAGAACATTAATTTGATAGAAACATTCGCAAGATTCAGTAATTTATTACTAAAAAAAAAATCCTATGTATCTTCATTGTCTTAATCGTGGTGATATTCTCTTATACAAATCCATATAGGCGGCTTGCTCCTTTAGAATTGAGGTTAAGGCTCCATTAGTTTCACAAAAATAATTTTCGAATTTTCCCTCATTTGTTTCACGGAAGACGAGGTAGTCAAGGAACATGTTTTCCACAGATGGAAAAATACACTTTCAAAAGTGAGGAAAATATTTGTCACTTTTTTGAAAATGGAAAATATTTTTAGTCTTTTTTGTTTACCTTTAAAATATCACTACTTCTAATAGTGTGTTTCAATCTTGCTCGAAGCTGACAATTTGACAACCTTTGACAAACGAATACAAGAAAATATGTCATTTTCCTAGAAAATAACTTTTCAGAAAATATTTTCTAGAAATATTTTATTTTTCATGAAAAAAATGGAATCTAAGTAGAAAGCATGTATCTTCTTCTTCTCCTTTAGAAACTTTTCCGCCACATTAAATGTGATATTCAAGTTTTAAACAGATTAAGAAAAAAATGAATATACATGTCAACATTTAAATATCATGGAAATTTAAAAATGTTGGATTTTTTTTAATTGTCAAAGTGCGTACGATATTAAATTTAGATTAAATGAAAAGCGAAAAGTAACCATTTAACACAAATACACCATGTGTACGATATGGAAACAATGTTTGTACATGGTGACGGGATTAATAACATCGACACATTCAGCTCATTTTATTTAGAGGATCGTCTCTTTTACGGGATGGCGAGTTCGAAGCCAGGCGAAGAGCCGAAACCCTCATGTGAAGGAGCAATCTTCACAAAGGCAATCCCGTGGGGTTGCAGCGACGGACTCGCCCTTCGAAGTTCATCCCGACAAATTGGGGTTCCCAATTAGGAGGGCAGGGGAATTTAATAGGGGAATGGGCTATTCCTTAAAATAGGGGGGTTTATTAATCGGACGGCTGTGCAGGACAAGGTCACCTGCCATTAAGGCATGTGATCATTTTCCCATCTCGACGGGTGAAATAGTCATGGATTAGTTTAATCGATTCCTATTGAAAACGTTGCACGAACGTCGAGAAACTATGTTCAGCATGATCTTGCCGATCTTTGCGCCGGTCAACAGCAAGCCACTATTGGAGGGAAAAGGATCCTCTGATCTCAGATCAGAGTACTCTTTTCCCCTCAACCATTGGATCTGCCCCTCATGTATGGGGCCCGCCACTTCCACCCTCTCTCTCTTGCCTCACCACCATTGGATCCTCTGATCTCCTCTGATCTGAGATCAGAGGATCCGGATCCCTATTGGAGACCTGCGGAGTCGGGCAGATCGGTACTGAGGTTCCGCAGCCCAGGTTCGATTTGCACGCGGAAAGGCAGGGCATACAATAGATTTGATCACCCATGTGTTAATGCATTAGGTAATGGAGCACACCATGAGTTCATTTTGCTATTGGTAATGCTCGATGCCGCTAAAATCGGCCATCGACGTTTTAACGTATTCGTTCGTTTCACGAAAAATAATTTTTATGAAAATATTTTTCGGATTTTTCAATATTCGTTTTATGGAAAATAAAATATTTTCTACTAATGAAAAAACTACATTCAAAAGTGGGAAAAATGTTTTTCGCTTTTTAGAAAGTAGAAAACATTTTCCATCTTCTTTCTTCATCTTTTAACATTTTCCATTTTCTTTCAAAAATGACTTATGATCAGCGGTCAATCAATGTAGAACAAAAAAAAAAGAGAAAAGAAAAAAAAATTTGACAATCGATTTTTTAAATAAATTTTCCTAAGTTTCATACGAACATCGGAAAATATTATTATTTTTCAAGAAAATGCGTACAATATTATATTTTATGTGAGACAAGCAGAGTCTAAGAATCACTTCCTTCCCAATTATCTTCCTAGAAAAAGCACCTCTCTTGTTATGCGGGTAAACTTGTCTTGACACAGCCTGATGGTTCTAGACATTTTCTCTAACTTGATTTTCCATTCAAGAGGAATTTTATGCGGCTTAGACTTGGTCTCATTTGATCGAATTCGCAACGATTGATCGCATGACGATTCGCGTGAGATCTACGTCACTGATGATTGTCATCGACCCAAGTTCTTATATGCACTTTTTCCACGTTCAAGTGTAATTTGGGTAAGGGAGAAGTCTAGGAATTATGCACCATTTTCTTTTCTTTTTTTCCCTTTCTTTTACCGCAATCAGATAATGAAAAAGACAGGCTTGCTGGGGTCTTTCATGCTTGAGATGTCGTGTCCGAGTGAAAACGGGAGCGGATTACAGTTGCTACCGGCCGAAAAGGATGGATTATGGTGGACAAAATCGTCGGGTATCCGTTGCGGATCTGCTGCTGGTGGAAATTGTTTTCTTCTTTTGTTTTCTGTTGAGTCGTTGTTGACGGTTAAAGGAGCGGGAATCGAGCGGCCGGTCAAGGTTAGCAGAAGTTCAGGACAAGACGGAATAGACAGTGAAAAATTTATAAATTCAAGAGAAGCAAGAGTGAGCCTCGCTTACAAAATAATTACTTTGATTTGAAGCATACTAAATTGAATTCGGACCCCTGACCTCTCTGGTCAGGGGATCGGATCTCAAGATTTTGGAGCTGTCCGATTTCAAATCAAATAGCCTTAATTAATAGAAGTTTTTTTTTTTGAAAAAATCAGAACCGTCCGATGATTGTTTCTCGGTCTTCTAATCAAGGGATCCGGATTTTCGGCTTTTCAAACACATCGCATGTTAAATAATCATATATATGAAAAAATGGATAATTTCAGTTACCTTTCTTTGTGTAAAATCACAGGAGGATGTGAATTCAAGATTTTGAAAGTATACAACTTTTTTTGATTTACATAATATTTGTGAAATTTCGTGAGGTCATTACTAATCGAGAAAGATCTAAATCCAACGTCATTTATTATAATGTTACGTGAGATTTTGTCAATTATATTAAAAGTTTATGCGTGATTTATTATTTTAATATTTCATCAATATCTTTCATCTACTGCTACGCATACTGTATATGTAAAACGTACAAGGAATGTGACGTGAGAGAGGGAGGGAGGGAGAGAGAAGGGATTGCTTGACAATGGTTACGCTGCATCGGAAGAGCCGTGGAGGGAGAAGCCATGCCAACAGTAACGTCAAAGATGGCTGGCGGATCAGAGCCTGCACTACTCGCGAGTCATTTGAAGCTCTTTGCTTCCGCATACCATCCCTCGTCATTTTCTTTCCCCGCCATTTGGCTGGAAAACACCTCCCAGCAGAAGACAAGAAACACACAAGCACCCTTGGCAATCACATGCAACGAGCCACTGGATGCGCCTCGACTCGACCCTGAAGCTTCCCTTCTCTCGGTCTCGTATATATTAGTCTCCTCTCCTGCCAACTGCTCTTGCCACATCACCCCTCTCGCAACAGAGCTTCGCATTTCCCTCTCGACCAGGAGCAGCAACAAGAAGGAAGGAAGGAAGGAAGGAAGGAAGGAGGAGGAGGGTCAGCTTCTTGTCAGAGTTCTGGGATGGAGGGTGTTGATCTTTACAAGGCTAGTAACAGCTTGCGCTCCAACAGCAATTCCATATGGAGGAACACCGGCATGGACGTGTTCTCCAGGTCGTCCATGGAGGAAGACGACGAGGAGGCCCTCAAGTGGGCGGCTCTCGAGAAGCTCCCCACCTTCGACCGCCTTAGGAAGGGGATACTCATGGGGTCCCGCGGCGGCGCCAATGAGATCGACATCGCGGACCTCGGGATTGACGAACGGAAGAACTTGATCGAGCGGCTGGTGAGGGTTGCGGAGGAGGACAATGAGAAGTTCTTGTTGAAACTCAAGAACAGAATTGATAGGTACTCGACATTGTCTCCCACCCTACTTTTTTTCCTGAAAAGAGACTGAAAAATAAGCAAGTAACTTACACTGAAATGAACCAGAGAGAGAGAGAGAGAGAGAGAGAGAGAGAGAGAGAGAGAGAGAGAGAGAGAGAGAGAGAGAGAGCGAGCGAGCGATCCTCTCACTTCTTGGATTACGGGCCAAAAGAGGAAGATAGTGTCCAATTATCCTTTGCCGTTAGTGAAGATCATTTGTGAGAATTGGTTTTGGCTATTACAGAGTTGGAATCAATAACCCGACGATTGAGGTCAGATTTGAGCATCTAAATATTGAGGCAGAGACGCATATGGGAAGCAGAGCTTTGCCTACATTCCTCAACTTCACTGCCAATATCGTAGAGGTAAGGCGCCTAAATTGGAAAAGAAAGAAAAAAGGAAGCAACTTCCGACAGTTTTTGCTCCACTTTTTGAATCTTGGAGAAATCTGTTATATCGCGTTCTGTGAAATGTTCTAATTTTCTAATTCCTCTTTGTTCCCCACAGGGCTTCTTGAATCTTTTCCACATTCTTCCCGGTAGAAAGAAACGACTTCTAATCCTTAATGATATCAGCGGAATCATCAGACCTTGCAGGTGAGGAGGACTAGTCTCGTCGCAAAGATTTTGTATCTTCTTCGATAATAAGTTTTCAGTACATTCACGTTTTGCTTTGTGTTTGCATGTGTTTTGCAGAATGACATTGCTTTTAGGTCCTCCGAGCTCTGGGAAGACCACTCTCTTGCTTGCTTTGGCTGGGAAGCTTGATCCTGATCTTAAGGTCGAAAAAAGAAAACCTCTTTATTTCATCTGCTAATTGATGCTTTCCTAGTGTTTTGGAATTTCAGATTTGGGTAGGTGCTCTTGTTCTATTTCTCACTGAGCGAACCAATATTCTTGCTTGCTCAGACTTCGGGGATGGTGACTTACAATGGTCATGGCTTCAACGAGTTTGTCCCACAGAGAACTGCTGCATACATTAGTCAACATGATGTCCACATCGGAGAGATGACGGTCAGAGAAACATTGGCCTTCTCTGCACGGTGCCAGGGAGTTGGAACCCGATATGGTAGGTTCGATTGGATTCTTTTTTCCCTTCTCCTACTCTCAGTAATCAAGACGAGTTACTGGATCTAGAGGTCATCTAAAGATTGGTCCTTCTTTTGCTTGTCTCCTTGTGCAACCTCAGACATGTTGGCAGAGTTGTCAAGAAGAGAGAAAGCAGCAAATATAGTACCTGATCCTGATATTGATATCTACATGAAGGTAAGAGTGAAAATTGCACCGTATGTGGATAAGTGAAGTGAACTTGTCGAAGAAAGGATAGGATTGATTAATCAAAACAGAATCAAGGGAAAGTTGAATAATCTGCAGCAAGTTGACAGTAATTTTTAAAGTTAATCTACTTCCTTGAAATGCTTAGGCAGCAGCGACAGAAGGACAGCAGGCCAATGTGGTCACGGATTACATTCTCAAGGTACACATACTATGAAGAACTAGGATTGGGCATGTACAGCTCTGCACTTGGTAATGAGCAAGAAAAATTTAAATAAAACTTTTTCAGGTTTTAGGTTTGGATGTTTGCGCAGACACCATGGTTGGGAATGAAATGGTAAGGGGCATTTCTGGGGGTCAAAGGAAAAGAGTAACTACAGGTAGACGGCCACTACGAAATGTTTAAAAGATGCATTCTATTCACCTTCTGTTCGGGACTGACATTAGTTCAAATATATGTTTTGATATATTCTCATAGGCGAAATGCTAGTTGGACCAGCAAAGGCTCTGTTCATGGACGAGATATCTACAGGTCTAGACACCTCGACGACATACCAAATTGTGAACTCAATCAGACAATATGTTCACATTTTGGATGGAACTGCTCTCATCTCTCTCCTCCAGCCATCTCCAGAGACATACAATCTCTTTGATGATATCATACTTCTCTCAGACAGCCAGATAGTGTATCAGGGTCCACGTGAACTTGTCCTGGACTTTTTTGAGTCCATGGGTTTTAAGTGTCCTGAGAGGAAAGGAGTAGCAGATTTCTTACAAGAAGTATGTTGGAAGACAAGTTCCACTTACTCTTTCATTGTTTCTCAATTCTGCCTGGAGCAAGATGACTAATGTACAGACTTACCAGGTGACGTCAAGGAAGGATCAGCAACAATATTGGGCTCGTAAAAATGAGCCTTATCATTTCATCACTGTCAAGGAATTCGCCGAGACATTCCAGTCGTTTCACGTGGGAAGAAAGCTTGGGGATGAACTTTCTGTTCGGTTTGACAAGACCAAGAACCACCCTGCTGCTTTGACTACTGACAAGTACGGTGTCGGGAAGAGGAACCTCCTGGATGCTTGCATCTCGAGAGAACTCTTACTTATGAGGAGAAACTCATTTGTCTATATCTTCAAGCTTGTTCAGGTGAGAGAAAATTGCTCCATGTTTCTGTAATAAGAACTCCATTGTATGGTTTTTGAATTTCTGATTTATTCTTTCTTGCTGTCATTAGCTCACAATCATGGCATTGATAACCATGACCCTCTTCCTCAAGACTGAGATGCACAAAAGCTCTGTAACCGATGGGGGAATCTATACAGGTGCTTTGTTCTTCAGTGTGATCATGATCTTGTTCAATGGAATTCCAGAGATTTCCATGACAATCGCCAAGCTACCTGTCTTTTACAAGCAAAGGGACCTTCTATTTTTTCCTGCGTGGGCATATGGTCTTCCTTCATGGGTTTTACGGATCCCAATTTCATTTGTGGAAGTTGCTGTGTGGGTTCTTGTCACCTACTATGGTATTGGATATGATAAGAATATTGGAAGGTAAAGTTGTTGTCTGGAATGCTCCATCTACTCAGTACAGATTTGAGCATTTTATCAGCAAGTAGTTCCCATTTTTGTTGTAATGATTGGTGATTTGTGCATGTGAGGCAGGTTCTTTAGGCAGTACCTTGTGCTTGTACTGATTAACCAGATGGCTTCTTCATTATTCCGGATAATTGGAGCAGTGGGGCGGAATATGATCCTTGCAAATACATTTGGTTCTTTCTCGCTGCTGCTTCTCTTTGCATTGAGTGGAGTAGTTCTCTCAAGAGGTAGTTAAACATATCTGTCAGTGCCAACCTTCTATACCTTAAATTTAAGTCTCGAACTTCATGTATCTTCCACGAATTTAATTGCAGAGAATTTGAAGAAATGGTGGATATGGGGTTATTGGGCATCGCCTCTGATGTATGGGCAGAATGCAATTGTCGTTAATGAGTTCTTTGGACATAGTTGGCACCACGTAAGTATTGGGTCAGCTCCTGCGTTCATGATCCTTTTTTGTGGTCCCCTAATAGCTCATGCTATGTATTTACAGATTCCAGCAAATTCAACAGAGCCACTAGGGATCCAAGTCTTAAAGGCTCGTGGTTTCTTTCCACAAGCGTACTGGTACTGGATAGGAACAGGAGCATTGCTCGGATTCATTTTGCTGTTCAACGTTATGTTCAATGTGGCTCTCACCTACCTTAGTTGTAAGGACATTTTAACACATCACATGTGCTTTTTTTCTCTCATATGCTTATCTTTTTCTTTGGCCATTCTCTTGCAGCATATGGCAAGCCCCAGACAGTTAAATCAGATGATTCTGAAACTGAATCTATGAGAGCTGGAGGATCTTTTCAATTATCATCCTATAGAAACCATTCCAATAACAGATCATGCTCAGGTTAGAATGTTCTTTTTAAACTTTTTAGCTGGGGATGCATAATGCTTCGAGTAAGGGAGGAAAAAGTAAAATTCATTAGCTTAAGATTGACATTTGGGATTCAGTTCATTATATATATGAAGCCTCCAGTCTGATAATAAGTTTCAAACTATCTAAGTTGCAGATGGAGGAGATATTAGGAGAGGAAGCAAGAATTCTTCCAGGTCCTCGTCTATAGGTCCCCTAACCGCTTTCGACATTAACAGGAAAAGAGGAATGGTTCTACCGTTCGAGCCACATTCCATTTCTTTTGATGATATTAAGTACTCTGTTGACATGCCAGCGGTATAAGCTGATGAAAACCAAATGTCTTGTTTTAGCTCCACACACATTGGGACTCTGATTGTAACTGTCTTGGGCTTAAATGTGCAGGAAATGAAGAATCAAGGCGTTGTAGAGGACAAACTGGTGCTTCTAAAGAGTGTGAGTGGTGCCTTTAGGCCTGGAGTTCTTACCGCTTTGATGGGCGTCAGTGGGGCAGGCAAAACCACATTGATGGATGTGTTGGCTGGCAGAAAAACTGGAGGTTACATTGAGGGGACAATAACGATTTCTGGGTACCCAAAGAAGCAAGAAACATTTGCTCGAATTTCTGGATACTGCGAGCAAAATGACATTCATTCTCCTCATGTTACTGTCTATGAGTCTTTGCTATACTCAGCATGGCTGCGTTTACCTCCTGAAGTAGACGAGCAAACCAGAAAGGTTCACTTTTACTTCAGAAATATATGTAGTTTGAAGATCGATTCTTACTTATGATTCATAACAATCGCTTCCTATATGTTGAGCATTTTGGAAGTAAGATTTACCCGCTGAACTTTAATTACTGAAAACATTCAGTCCATAAATGATGTTGCATCAATGTTGGAGTTCACTGTAGTGGGAGATTTTTGAACAGTCAAATTCCAATAATGGGTAAAGAGCCTTTAATTGGAAACTTGTTGCAGATGTTCATTGAGGAAGTAATGGAGCTGGTGGAACTCAATCCCTTGAGACAAGCATTAGTGGGATTGCCTGGTGTCAGTGGTCTCTCAACTGAACAACGGAAGAGGTTAACCATAGCGGTTGAATTAGTAGCAAACCCCTCCATAATATTCCTAGACGAGCCTACATCAGGACTGGATGCTAGAGCTGCTGCCATTGTTATGAGAACGGTCAGGAACACGGTGGACACTGGGAGGACTGTTGTGTGCACAATTCACCAGCCAAGCATTGACATCTTTGAAGCTTTTGATGAAGTGAGCATAGCTACTAAATCAAAAGTTAACCACTCTTTCTCGAAGCATCATTTTGTATCAGTAAATTAATTAATTGTCCCCTGAAATATCTCGCAGCTATTCCTGATGAAGCGAGGAGGACAAGAGATTTATGTCGGTCCATTGGGGCGACAATCCTGCCATCTCATAAATTACTTTGAGGTACACAACCATAATATGTCTTTGAATTTCCCCGTTTCCTTCTGTTCCACTTACCCGATTGCTAAAGTGTGTTATCTTTATTCTTATTAAAAGGGTATTGAAGGAGTGAGTAAGATCAAAGATGGTTACAATCCAGCAACCTGGATGCTGGAAGTCACTGGCCCAGGCCAAGAACTAGCTTTGGGGGTCGACTTTGCTGATCTCTACAGAAAATCAGATTTATACATGTGAGTTTATTTGGAGTGTTGATAAACACTGACATGAAATGCATCCTTTTCATTGTCCTATTATACTTCCTCGAGTGAAAAAATTACAGTAGGAATGGTGCTTGTTAGTTTGAACAACTTGATGGCATATGTCTCAGGAGGAACAAGGCAATGATCAAAGAACTAAGCGTACCTGCTCCAGGTTCAAAAGACCTGTATTTCCCTACCAAGTACTCACAGTCCTTCCTTACCCAAGTCATGGCGTGTTTATGGAAGCAAAATTGGTCCTACTGGCGCAACCCGCCGTACACGGCTGTTCGGTTTCTTTTCACCACCTTCATTGCTTTGATGTTTGGATCAATGTTCTGGGATCTCGGCTCCAGAACGTAAGTTGCCCATTACCAGAAAAATTAAGTCATACTCGTGCCTATTCTTAAGTGTTGTACCTAAAAACAATTTTGATTCTTTTGATTGCATTTGCAGGAAGAGACAACAAGATCTGTTCAATGCAATGGGATCCATGTATGCTGCGGTTCTCTTCCTGGGGATTCAGAACTCTGGTGCGGTCCAGCCTGTGGTTTCAGTTGAGAGGACAGTCTTCTATAGAGAGAGGGCTGCAGGAATGTATTCAGCCATGCCATATGCATTATCACAGGTTCGAAAGCACACAGGACCTCTAAAGAAAGGAACTTAGGGAATATAATCTGAAATTACTCTGATTGACTAAGCTCTATGTCCACTTTCAGGTAGTCATTGAGCTTCCATACGTCCTAGCACAAGCTGCAGTATATGGTGTCATAACATATGCTATGATGGGATTCGAATGGTTGGTCTCAAAGTTCTTTTGGTACATTTTCTTCATGTACTTCACGCTGCTATACTTCACTTTCTATGGAATGATGGTTGTGGCTCTGACACCGAACCACCACATTTCTGCCATCGTCTCTGCTTTATTTTATGGAATTTGGAATCTCTTTGCCGGATTCGTAATCCCAAGAACGGTAAGTCCTGGAAAATTCCACCATTCTTTTTGCGAGTGCCCCTTGAGATTTTTATTTCAAGAGACCTTGCATCATCTAATGGCAGATTCCATCGCTTTGAGCGGAAAAATTTCTTGGGGAGTGACAATTTTGTCACAAGTTATTACTCAAAGCCAAATGAAAAGATCATTCCTTAAAGGTTTTTTGAATGAATAAAGCAGAATTCCTCGTCATTAGGATCTCGTTAGGTGTTCTTCTCTAAATTTATGAAGAAACACCCTGCTGTTGTCCCAAGAAACGGAGTCTATCTGGAGACCAGTACTGAATGGTTCTTGTCTAATAACAGAGGATTCCTGGTTGGTGGATATGGTACTACTGGGCATGCCCAGTTTCATGGACACTGTACGGGTTGGTGGTCTCGCAATTTGGGGACTTAACAGACCTGCTCGAAGACAATGGCCAAACAGTGAAGGACTTCTTGAGAGACTACTTTGGCTTCAAGCAAGATTTTCTCGGGGCTGTTGTTGGTGCAGTTCTTGGATTCACCCTCCTCTTCGCGTTCGTCTTTGCCTTTGCAATCAGGTCCTTCAACTTCCAGAGAAGATGAAAGCACCTGTCATTACTTGGAGGAGTCGTTACCCTTTTCTTAAAACATAGTGTTCTGTGTTCTAGTGCTAGTTTGAAGTGTATAATATTGACAATATCTGAATAACTGCAATTACATTGTATAGATTTGGTGCGGCTATATTTAGCTTGAGGGGAATTTGTTATCGCCACAGTGATAACAATTGCCATATAGAGTTTTGGTTTAATTAGCGTACATATTATGCATCAATTGCCAATTCACATGCTGGTATTGGAGCATCCTAGACGCAAAAATAATCCATACAGATGTTTTCTTCTCAAGTGTCGACCATAGTCGCGTCCGAGCTTCAACTTGAACCAGCCCCTGCTGTGGGAATGCTAATGGGTTCCCGATCTCAGCGACGAGATGAAGAGGTCAAGACGCTTTTATTGGCACCCCGAAAGCAGAGATAAATTTTTTCTCAAGACCAGTAAATCGAGGACAAATTTAGTTAATTGGCAGTTGTCCTTTTGGAATTGGCAGATTCAGCTTATTACCGATCCTATCTGTCCAACTTCTAATGCACTAATCAAAATGCACATGTAGAAAATAAACTGTTCTCAGAATACTGCATGGCTAAGGCTAGGTACTTTTTGCTTGGCGTGTGATTATGTCTAACCCGGTCCATTGAAGTTCAATCATGATTAACAGAACCACATCATAATTCGCATCCGCAAATATCTTAGTTTCAATGTATATTTCTAAGAAGTAATGGTTAGGTCAGGTATAAAGAAGTCAAGCTCGTCGTGCATGTTATATGGAGCAAAATCAGGAGCATCTAATAGAAATGCAAATAACGTTGAAAGCCCTGTCGTTGGCCAAGCATGATACCCTCAAGGATTTCTTGGCTACGATTCGGAGACTCACCGCACCATTCGCGTCCATCTTTGTCGGTCCAATTGGGCCCTGCAACTTCCGAAGAAGATGGAGTATCTGTGATGCTTGGAAGAGACATTACCTTATCTCGCCGCTATTCTCTGTGTTCTAGTACTAGTTTGCAGTGTATACAATAGACATAGATGTAGGTTAGTCTCTTCGGATATATGTCGTATAGATAATGTACAGCTATCATTCGCTTGAGCATGGAGCAGTGCGTAATGGTGCTATCCAAAATCTTGCTGTAAATGGATATCTGTTCTTATATCCATGACGATGCTTGAGCACTGTTTATACAACGTGGACATATCATTATTCAGAAAGTTAATATGTTTCAGTAGAAACGCTGAATAACACGATTCACATCAAATTATACAAAATTTTTTCCTAAAGAATAATAATTTTGGGGTCGGCTGATCACGTCCTTGGAAAGAAACCACAAAATTTGATGTGCGCTCCAACATATTTGACCTTTAACTCCCCATGTTCCTCCAATTCACCCAAAATCTGCAGAAACTGTCAAAGGGTCAGCCTCCAATTGAGTAAGTGGCGAACATCACTTCTATGGAATCAAAAGGAATTATCAGAATACGATGAATTTTCAACAAGGAAATTTTCTTATTTGCATCTTAAATGCAATAAATCTTGGATATGAAAAACTAACCAAGTAAGTGTAAGGATATAATATAAGTAGCAAAAGTAACTATATTGGAAAATGATAAGTACAGTTAAATTGGCGATTAATTTCATGCATTTACGTACTGGGACTACTTCACAAGATTGATTAAGGACTTATTTTTCTTCCAGTTTTCATTTTTCGAGATGAAGAGCAGTAGTTGGGAACTTTTTGAATGGTGATTAGGATGCCCAAAGCCATCGCTCAGTCATCATTATCCCTTAACCACGACGCTCTAACCTGATAATGTTAAGAGCAACGGGAAGTGCATACATGACGCATAAATCAGAGGCCATCGTCCCAAAAGTTTTTAGTAATTAATTAAAGCCAAAGCACAAGAGCCGTCTCTCCTATTTGAACCCTCCCACGTCAAGAATGGAGAACTGGGGAGCTGAGAACTTTTCCATTTCGGCATTACCAAAGGTCGACAAGAATCCAAAAGATTGATATACTCTTTTCCTCGAGGGGAGCTCCATAATCACTGGTCGATGCTTTCATATTTTTTTTACAGACAAACCTCGAACTTATTGTAGTTTATTTCATTTAAATTAAGCGCCAAATATCACTTCGATCTCAAGTTGTTATGCTCTGATTGGATAAGCCTCGTACGATTTTAATAGCCTTATGCATCTAAAGTCTTGCCAGTATAACTAAGCTGTAAATAAGGTTGGCAATATCACACTGGCATTTAGGTGGGTTTGCCTTCACTCGCACTAGAGCCGAGATGGGGATGATGGGCGTCTATTATCTTTGAATCCCTACGTTGTTCATATCGGGGACCCTCACACTTTGCAAGTTACTCATGCATCACGATGCGTTTTGAAAACGGTGCATATGCGGGTCGACGAGCCTTGACTTGGGCCGATGTAATCATGCTCGAGCGCTGCTTTCCATTTGATTATTAGGGGGAAATGGGGGAAAAATGGCACTTTAAGTTTCTCTAGGTGGGAAAGCACGCCATCTTTTCCCCTCTCTAAATGGCAAAAGGATTCATTGCTTAGAGCAGAAGGAGCGAAAGGCATTCATCGCCCGAAGTCGAAGTTTCGCGGGTTTTGACCGACCGCCCACTGTCTTGGCTTTCCGGGGGTGTCTGGTGTTGACTCTGCAGCGACAGTGATGCATTCACAGACGAAAGCAGACATTAAAATATTGATTATGTCTCTACATAGATGGATCATCCTTGGTGTACTTCCATTCGATGAAGTGATTGCCACAAAGGGACAATTCCACGGCACTTTTCTCCTTTGGCGTTCTCCTCGAGTTCAAAGCCAGAAATAGTCGACCCTCGGACTGGGACCAGATCTCAAGAAAAATTACCAAAAAAATCATAAACCTTTACCACTTATGTCGATTTAGTTCTCGACCTTTTTTTTTTTTTAAGCTGATTCAGTCATAACAGTTCTCACTTTTTCCATTTAAGTCTTTCCAGCAGATTTTGACCGAAAAATGCCTACGTGGCGACGCCGGAGCTCACTGGCGATGACGGAGTGACGACGTGTCCAAAATAAGGTTTTTTGTCCTCTCTTTTTTTTGTACCGGCCACTCCCTCGCCGGTGACGAGCGATGGTGGTTGGGGCTGGGGAAGCTATCGCCACCCTCGCCTAGATCTAGGCGGGGCCGGCCTCACCCAGTCCCCACCGGGCACTAGTGAGGTTCACCAACGGCCGATGGGCAGGGCCAGCTGTTGGCTGGCCTCCCCAGCCCCCAATGCGGACAGCCGAAGCAAGAAAAAAGAGAAGGAAAAAAGAAGAAGAAGAAAGTTTGTTACCACGTGTCGCTCCATCATTGCTATGTTGTTGTCGGTGAGGTCCGGTCGTCGCTACGTAGGCATTTCCGACCAAAATCCGTCGAAAGGATTTAAATGGAAAATGTGAAAAAAGTTTATGATTAAAAAATGATTGAGAACAAAATCAGCATAAGTGGTAAATGTTTATAATTTTTTTGGCAACTTTCCCTAAAATAGTCATTGTTGTTGTTTTAGCAAGCAAACTCTATGGTTCACTACCATGGGGTTGGCCTTGCTTGTCTTCAACGTACCCATTCCATAATTCTTTTTCAAGAAAAAAAAAACATCCATTGGTTAGGCCTCCTTCTGGTCAAGAAGTGACCATGCTTGTCCGCTAACTACTGACTCGTACCAACCGATGAAGGAACGCTGTTTATTAAAACTGGGGTGTTTACGCTATGGTAAAAAGGATATAATCTGAAAAGCATACTCACACCCCAGAAGCACCTTCATTGCACGAAGACAAGATTGGATAAAAGGGCCACAATCCCCTTTAAGTGTTCATCATAAAAAGTGAAGATCTCAAATTGAGCAGCCTGTATATCCTTTTTTAGACGATCATTATTTATTACCATTGATTTGGATGTTTGCCGAAATTTCAAACTACGACTACCCAATAAATGATGATAAAGATAAAGTTTTGCAAAAGGAAAGGGGAATATTACAAACTTTTTATCTTGTATTCTAATATTTGGTCTAATTAAGTTCCTACTCTTTTTATTTCTTTTAACGCACCAAAGTATGATGTGAACAAAATTTAGCTAAAATGGATCCCTAGTGGATGCCACCATGTAAAAGTCTAGTCAGTACAGACCGCCATGTAAAAGTCTAGTCAGTACAAGCAATGTCATAGTACGCTGTTAGAAAAAAGTTACACCCGACCATCCGCGTTGGGAAGATTCCATCCATGTCACACTCTAATGGTGTCCAACAGCTATATCTGTTGCATTTAGCCAGATTTGGTGATAAAGTCAGATATCTCGTGATTAGACAAGTTAATGCATATGAGCTTGATTAGGAAACCATGAATATTATTGAATCAAGTAGGTATTTGCCCTTGCATCACAAAAAGCACCAACCACTTCTCATGGTTATTATCCAAGATATTATCATATTTTCCAACTAAGGAAAAATTAACATCACGATGTACTGTACGTGTCTTTTGTTCTCAAAATCCCATGAAAGCTCTATACAAAGGATAGACCTTTTCATTTGAAAAGAATCTTTTGTATGATCTACCATCAGACATGATCATATTGTATGTGAACAGGCTCCATAAGATCCAGTATGTATATCTAGTTAGACGATGAATTTGTAATTTGTTCCTCTCGATGTTAAGATCATAAAGCATGACCGATTTGTTGGAAAACCGTGTGGACATATCATTATTCAAGAGGTTATATATTTCAATAGAACTATTCAAATGTAACGCAATACACACTGAATAGTCTTTTTTTTTTTTTTCCATTTCTACTAAAGAGAAACTTTTTCCTAAGATTATTAATATTGGGGGTCGGCTGATCACATCTTGGGATCCTCCTTTGCTTTCTTCTCTTCAGTCACGCGTTCTTGGAAAGAAACCACTAAATTTGATTGGTTCTCCGTGGGCCTGAAACCGTCAATTTTCTCAATCGAGGCGACTCTTTGTCGGGCTTGGTTTTCATTGAGTAATGATTTCCATGTCTGGTCAATCGAGTCGTGGAGACCATCGAATGTTATTTACTTCCCCATGCTTCCGACTGGAAAGAAGAGAAATACATTGGAGAAGTGGAGAAGCATTGTAAAAATTCATCTCGATATGCGAAAGCCCAAAAATTACTCAGCACTGGGAAAAAAGAAAAAGAAAAATAGAAGAGGAAAAGAGAAAAAGAAAATAAATCCTATCTTGAAACCGCTAATTAACCCCTAAAATCGTTAATATGGAACTGATGATCTTCCTGACCTCCAATTATACAAGACATCATGCCTTCTGCCATCAAAGTCTACACACATCAGTTCCATCATAACTCACTTCTAAAATAAGACGCTAAAGTTCACACATCCATGGAAAATTTGGGCCGGACCATCATCGCTTGCGTTATGCACTCTAATCAACTTAACCTTGACCTCCGTGTTCCTCAGATTCACTCAAAATCTTCAAAAAACTATAAAGGGTCAGCCTCACGAACGAGTAGGAGGAGCGGACATCACATCTATGGCATCAAAAGGAAATAATTAGGATGTTCATATAATATTTAAAAAGATAATGTTCTTATTTAGGATATTTAAATATGATGAACATTTACTAGAGGGGATTTCATTAAGGAGATGTTAGAATGCAATATCGAGTGAGTAGCAAACACCATTATATTAGAATTCGACAAATTCGGTAAAAATTGGCGACTGATTTTCTTTTTCGGGTGAAGATAGTAGTTGAAAACTTTTGCATAGTCATGAGCGTGCCCAAAACCATCTCTCAGTCAGCATTATTCATTGGCCACGACGCTCAAACATGATGATGTTGGAGCAAACGTCAGAGAGAACGTTGACGAAAAGGAACGGGAAAGCATTCTAGAGAGATTCGTCCCAAAAGTTGCAAAAGTTTATTGAAGCAAGATTCTTGAACAAGAGCCGTCTCTGATTTTTGATTCCTACGTCAAGAATGTGAGCTGGGGGAGCTGCGAAATTTCAAAATGGGCAAACCAATGAAAACAGCCAGATACTAAAGGGAGCCAGAGATCCAAAATATCTCGACACTCTTCCCTTCAAGTTCAACTTAATAATAATCATGGGTTCATGAAACACAGTACTGCTTCATTTAAATCCCTGTATTGTTGTTATATTCAACGGATTTCATTTTATGCCGAGTGTTATATATGTTTTGATCTCATATTGTTGCGCTAATAAATAAGTCCCGCACAATCTTGAACCAGCCCCGTGCATTTTAAAGTCATGGCAGCACAAGTAGTAATCTGTAAGTAGTGCAGGCAACATCATCCCGGTAATCCAGTGGGGTTGCTTTCAGTGTCATACGAGCCGAGATGGGGTCGATGAATCTCTATACCCCTTACTATCACGCATAGCTCATATTGGGCTGTAGTGCTTCTTAAGTTTACTCTAGCTCATTTTGCAATAGCACGACGCGTTTTAAAATCATGTATAGACGAGAATGAGGGGAAAAGTACCAAAAAAGTCATAAACTTTTGCCACTTGTGCCAAAAAAGTCCTAAACCTTTTTTTTTTTGTGCCAAATAAGTCCTAAACCTTTATAAGTGGTGCCAAATAAGTCATTCCAACCGGAAAAAGCACACGTGACTCGCCGGAGCTCGTCGGCGGCGCCACGTCGGCGCCGACTTTTTTTTTTTTCTTCTTCTTCTTCTTCACCAGCGGAGCCCTCGCCGGCGATGGGCAAGGGCGGCGGGGGTTGGGGAGGCGGCCACCGGCCTCGCCTGTCGCCGGCGAGGGCTGGGTGAGGCCGGCCTCACCCGGATCTGGGCGGGGGTGGCCTCGCCTGGCCCCTTGCCGGCCGTTGGCCGGCCTCCCCAGCCCCAGCCCCCGCTGCCCTCACCCATCGCCGGCGAGGGCTCCGCCGGTGAAGAAGAAGAAGAAGAAGAAGAAAAAAAAAGTCGACGCCACGTCGGCGCCGATGAGCTTCGGCGAGCCACGTCGGCTCACCGGAGCTCATCGGCCATCCACGTGTGCTTTTTCCGATGGAAAGGACTTATTTGGCACAACTTATAAAGGTTTAGGACTTATTTGGCACCAAAAAAAAGGTTTAGGACTTTTTTGGCACAAGTGGCAAAGATTTATGACTTTTTTGACACTTTTCCTCGAGAATGAGCCGTGCATGACCTAGACAGATATAAACGTACAGGAGCCTACCCGCGTGGCTGCTTTCGATGTAAATACTAGGGAAAATGGCACTTTAAGGTCCTCTCGGTGTGAAAGTACGACCCTATTTTCCTCCGTCCAAATGGTAAAAGCATGCATGTCTTAGACCAGAAGGAAAGGCACGCATTGCCCTAGTTGAAGTTCCCGGGTTTTGACCGCCTGCCGCTTTGGCTTTTTAGGGGGTCTCTTCTCTTGACTCCGCCACCCAATGTGATGCATGCAGAGACGGAAAGAGATATAAGATATATATCAATTTATTGTTCTAGATTAGTCATACCTAATATACTTATTTCAATAAAAAAAGGGACATTGGCGTACCGTGTCCTAAATGCGAATTCCACTATATATATATATATATATATATGATTGTTCTAGATTAATGATGCTTAATATACTTAAAATAATGGACATTAGCGTACCCTGTCCAAGTTGCGAATTGCCCACGGAATAACCCTATTCACTTTCTTCTTCAGCATGCTGCTTTGCCCCAAAAATTAATAGTTAATCATGGACTTGGACCAAATTTCAAGACATGATTCGGACGGAATCATCGAGATTGTTCAAAGTGGCACTTAAATATTTGTCCTTAATGTATGCCCATCATACTTTTAACGTTGTCCAAGAAGATACTTAAAATAATCAGGATGGTTTCTAGATTTTCAACTGATTATTGAAGGGGACAAAAGGAAGAAGAAAGAGATCCCAGGATCATGATGGGCTGTCGTTTTCTTTTGGAGCTTAATAATGACTCAGAAGTTGATTCCACAATGGGGAGAAGTAGGGACTCATTTCACACATTTTCACATTGGCTACAAGTAGTGGTTTCCCCAAACGATTGAAAAATTTCTGACAAAACAGGAAAATACCAATCAAACTTTTCTTTCTATTATTAATATTTGTGATCATTCCTCGTTGATGGGGGCCATTGCAAACATATGTTGAACCCAAAAGGTGGAATTTTACTCCTTCCAAGTTTGACTCTCTCTCTCCCTCTCTCTCTCTCTCTCTCTCTCTCTCTCTCTCTCTCTCTCTCTCTCTCTCTCTCTCTCTCTCTCTCTCTCTCTCTCTCATGATTTCTTTTCCTTAGAGTTTGGCATTGCTCTCAATCATCGGTTTGTAAAAAAAAATCGCTCTTGTTAAAAATGATAATGAAATTCTCCATATCTTCCTGCTTTAAAAGAAAAACGTTTAGTTAGGTACTCGTTTCATGATGAGGCGAGATGTCACCACCTGAATTATCTATCCATGATGCATCGAGGAGGCACCCCCGGCTTGGTACTTTTCTTTACCAATCAACGATGGTTTTTTTTTGTGTTTATAAATATATAGACATATGTGCACATGAAAAGCATAATCACACACCGGAAGCACTATTTATTTGAATAGTTGGGCAATTTTATAAACTATAATTACCAGATTAATGGTGATAAAGATGAATTTTTATAAGAAGAAAAAGGGGATATTCTACTTCTAAGTCCTTGTACTTTCAAGTTACTTAATCAAATCCTTTTATTTTTAGAATTTTCTAATCAAGTCTTCTTAAACACCAAATCTAAGTAATGTGGCCATCTTGCAGCACCAAAATATGTTGTGAATTTAATTTTGCTAGCGTCTATATATATCAAATGGACGCCGTAGTCAATGTGGGCAATTTGGGAGTATAATGTTCAAAAACATAATTATGTTTATTTTTATAATAAAAAAACCACGCAGATTGTAGATAAATTCAGAAAAGAACAATAGTCAACCTCGAATTTTTTTTCATCAAAATAAATATATAATAGTAAAAAGGTCTAACTATCGGCCAGAAAGGGGCAAAGGAAGAGTCCTGTCACGTGGACGTCGCAACAGGGGCATTGATTGTCATCTTAGTTGAGTCTTCTTTTGGCCATATTAGAAAGAAAAAGGCAAGTGAAATGCCACTAAGACTTGAGAAAACAGCTTGAAAGTAGTCGATCGGGCCATCCCCTAGCATAACATCTTTGACCTACTAAATATTTTCTTTACAGATAATGTATCACGAGCACTTTTTGAGCAACCGAGGAAATTTTATTCTTATTTCGTCCTTGATCAAACAACTTTTTATTTCGTTTTCTCTAAGATCTCAACATTTAATATCCAATAAAGTTCAAACGAGCCTTAATAAATACTCTTGAGAACTTGTCACAAAATCCATCATAAGTAAGAAATAATTCCAAGTATCAATGGTCGAAGTAGGTTTTCCCCCTTCAAGAGATTACCATACTTGTCCATTTGAGGCATATCATGCTAACTTAACTTTTGAATTAAAAACATGAAAACTTCCACACCAGGATTTTATGTTCTTTCTTTCTTCTCCTCCTCTCTTCTCCCACAGTTCTTGTTACAATTCAATCCTCTGCCTCCGTCAAGTTCACTACCTTGTCTATCAGCAATCAGCACCAGCCATAGCTATTATCGAGAATATTATCATTGCCTTTTGATTTAACTTTTCACTAGCACTGGTCCGGAAGTGACTTTGTTCTTCCCGCTGAAGCGATCTCCCCTTCGCCACCCTTGTCTCCCCCGGACCCTGTTATTGTTTTACAAAGAAGAAATTAAAAAGAAACAAAATAGGCATTTGAATAAGTGTTGGTTCCAACCCCAGGAGGGATCATAATAAGAACAGTATAGGATGTACTTCCGGCTGAAATAAAGGAAGGATCGGAATAAATTGCAGGCCGACCATTTTCACCAAAATAATGTCCGTAGCTGCAACCGTCATTGTGGAAATATTCCGTGTATTAAAATGTAGAAATTATGCGGGAAGAAGTTATTGCTGTTATAAGCAGAAGCATTCCCTGAGAAAAAGTACCAAAGAAAAATCATAAACTTATTATATTGATGTTAAATCAGTCATGAACTTTTCGATTAGGTCAATTCAATTATAAACTTTTTATATTTGTACCAATTGGGTATCATCACCGATATGGATGCTAGCTATCCTACATGGCACTACCATTGCTAAGGTGTACATCTTTAACAATATTAGGAATTTTTTTTTATCTTTTTATGGGATTTTATTTTTCTTTCTCACTTTTTTTAGGGGGCTAAGAGCTAACTACGGTCATTAGCCACAAATGAGGGCTAGCAACCCTCAACCGCACTGTGCGATAGTAGCAATGTCATTGCAATCACTAGGCCAAGGCTCGAATATCTGGCAAGGGTCTTGACGCCCTTGCTATGATCGGCGAGGGTGAGGGCCATGATGCCCTCGCTAACCACGGTGAGTGCCACGAGGCGTCGCCAAATCTGAGTTACGCGAGGGTGTCACGACCCTCATAGTGCCGACAAGGGTCGCCACCCTCGCCTGTGCCTAGCAAGAGTTAATCGGCAACCTTGGCAGGCCCTCAAGCCTCCAAAAAAAAAAAGTGAAGAAAGCAAAAGAAAAAACCATAAAAAAATATAAAATTTTAACAAAAATATCATTAAAAAAATGTCCACGTTATTGCTAGGCACGCCGCATAATATCTACATCAACGATTTATGATCTAAATTGACTAAATTAGCGTAATTACAGAAAATTTAAGATTGGATTGATCCAACTAAAAGGTTTGTATCTAAGTTGTCAAATATACAACGTGTTTAAGACTTTTCCCTCTTATATAGCATGTTTCCACACCCTTTTCGCTTAAAAAACATCCTACAAAAGTTGATCGAGCAAATCTGCCTTCAACTTCGGTTGAACATGTATAGATGTTTAATGACACATTTTTACTTTTTATGTGTGGCTATTTTACTATCTGGATTTACTTCACAGTTATCTTTCTTGTCTACTCTCTTGCACCTAGCATGAAGAGGGCAATCCATCTCATCCTCCACAAGACAAAACAAACTCCGTTTGAGTGTGTATTTAGCTGGACTATGAACTCATTTTCCTTCCGATGTTATGACAATAAAAACTAAAAATAGAAAGAAAAAAAAAAGGAAAAGAGAAGGAAAAAGATCGCAACTAAACTTTCTTATCGATGCTTCTCAGTAAATCCTACATTCTAGGATGATGACGTGGAGGTAGACCAAGTGAGCCATGCCTTGGAAAATTCTTTTCTTCATGGAGAAGCATGATAATTCTTACACGCCAAAGGTTATGAGTGTGAATGCAAAGAAGTAACGACTAGGTTTGGACCAAATCGTCCAAATCGTTTTTCAGCTTTGAAGATTTTGCCACATCTTTTAGTTGTGCTAGTTCACCTGTCAAGTCCTAATTGAAAAGGGTAATTGAGATACTTAATCTTTTTTTTCCTTAAACCTGGAATGAATGGAGGGAGGAGGGATGGAGGGAGGGCACTGATAATAAACATTGAATCAAATTTTGTCATCGAAAGATGATGTAGTCAGTCAATTCCATTGCGATTGTCATAGTACTGTAGTCAAATGGGATATTGCGGGGGATACCTCGGGTTTATGGACCCGGATCCCCTTATGTGGGTGGATCCCATGCCCGGTTTATGACTGCAAGTTCACGGCACAATTAATTCGTCTTTTGAATTGAAAAAAAGAAAAAGAAAAGAAGAAATTCATGCCATCGGGTGCGTTTGAGCCAATCGGATAAAACAAAAGAGGAAAAAATTTGTCTTTAACTGAATCTATTGTCAGTTCAAGATAAAAAATTGTACACTTTCGCCTAATTGGAATTTCGAGATTGGCAATGATTTCACTTATTAAGATTTTAGGCACGGTAACATGTGTTGATCTCTTCTCAATGTCTATGCCGACTGAACTTTCCGTTTTTCATATCTAAAGCATGGGAAGAAAACTCCAATCTGTCTTTCCATTTGGCTTGGGGACAGAGAATATCTGGACGCAACAACGCTGCCCATTACGTAACGATAGAAGAAATTTTGCCATGCACCTTCATATGAGAAGTCTTTTCAAGCTCATTTGAACGGGGGAGAAAGATGGATCAGAAAAAATGAAGACAATCGAATTCCTTCTACCAACTCTGGACGACGCCTTTGGTCCATCTAATCCCGTCGGTAGTCAAGTCTAGAGGTGGAATTAGCAATGCCATTACGTAATGGTGGGCTCTCTACCATCTAATTGGGACAGTTACCGTCCGACTAATAAAAAAAATAAGGCGCGTTTTAGGTTACCAAATGATGGGGTTGTTGAAAATTTTGGGACGAATATGGATGAATGAAAAATTGTTTTTCATTGAATACTTTTAAGTGGGATGTAGGTCCCATATAGAAAGCAACTTTGAGTTGGGAAGTGGGAAATTGGAAATGGAGAAACACTTGTCTCACATAGAATAGAATGGTAACATTAAATCATAAGTACTATATCTCATGCATAAATACAAATTTGGGTGCGAGCATGTGACCCGCATACATGAATCCAACCCTGAAAAGTGAGCTTAGAGACAGACCGCTTTTTGCCTTCTTTATTGATCGTTGCTGCAACGGCGGGATTAATTGTTATACTATATTGGCAGGGGTGCATTTGAGTCCGAATACCACAAGATTCAGTTTTAATCCGGTGTTACGACTTTAAGTGTAATGTTTGTTTTAATCAGTACAACAGCTAATTTACTTAAGCAATGATAGATTGAATAAAATGTTTCCTCACTTGTTTTATAACATCGTTTATTTATTTTTCTCGGGCACACCCGTTTCAAAAGCTTTTCAGACATACATTTGTTTTCCAAAAAGTGTTGCATTGCCTTGGTTTTTCAGATGGTGTTATGTACAGACGTTGTTCAAGTTTGCCGAAAGCCTCGAAACTTTATTCTTCGCTACTACAACCATTATATCATGGGAGACAAACGTTCACGTAACATCACATATATTGGAAAGAGCCTCGTTGTGTACTAGAGATGACGAATCTGTTTTAAGAAAACTGTCTCTAACATAAGCATTGATTTTATATATTTTGTTTTTCTCAGTTTTGTAATTGAGTCGTTCGATTTAAGTTTATTTGAGTTGTATACGTCCATCGGATTTGAGCAAATTCTCCAATAGGGGTCTTATCGACGAGTGCTTGCAGAACATCTGTTGTCTATTCTTGATGATTATCTACTGAAAATATCTTAAAACCATCTAAAAAGCTAGGCTCAGGTTTAAATGCGTCGGTGCTTGACGGTTGACAGAATGCGGCATGATTGTGCTTTTCGGCTAGGGGTGATCGGCTCTCTCCTAGAATTGAGAACCGGACCAACGGGATCGGTTCTGGATTTTTTGGACCGGGGACTAGACCAACCAAATATAGGACCGAACGGACCAATTGGTCCGGTCTGACTCTCTAGCAGTCCAATGGAACGAGACAATAAAACAAAACACGCTATCCTTCAAATCACCCTCCAAAAAAAAAAACGGACTATCGGTCTGAAGAACCAGACCAACCCTGTTGGTCCGGTTCGGGTGGTTCCCGCATTGGGCGGTCCTTCATGCTCACCCCTACTTTCGGCGAGGAAAGGTGTGATGAATGCCAAGCATATGATGGGGGGCATGATACGAGACGACCCAACCGAGTGCCCCTCCCTAAAGAAAAACTGAGGGAACGTGTTTGTTCACGATTGACGTTGGACCACGACTGCGCCGGTCGACAGCAAGCCACTCTTGAAGACCTGCGGAGTTGGGCAGGTCGGTACTGAGGTTCCGCAGCCCCGGTTCGATTAGCACGCGGAAAGGCAGGGCATATGAAAGATTTGATCACCCATGTGTTAATGCATTCGACAGTGGAGCACACCATGTGTTCATTTTGCTATTGGTAATGCTCGACGCCACTAAAATCGATCATCAAACGTTTCGACGTATTGAATAACGAATCGAGTTTCAACGGACATTTGATCAACAAGTCATATCGACATAAAATGAAGATAGTATTTCATGAGAATCACGTTTTTTTCTTTTCAGCTTCTTTTGCAGGAGGTGCCCACGTACACCTCCTGCAAGCATTTATCGACGGGGCCATCGCACCACGTGTGAGAACGTGGGTGGGCTGTCACCTTCAAGGTCAATATTGGACAACTCCACCTAAGCTCCCACCTCGATGCATCATTTAGTCAATGTATTAGGCATCACTAATCAAGCAATTTATCTTAGCTATTCTGGAAAAAAAAAAAGGGTGATATCCAGAGACGGCCAGAAAACAAATAAAGGGAGGGCTGTCATAAAAAAGAGCAGGCCGAGCTTATCGGGATAATCCACATATATGAGAGTTCCATTTTACCCTTAAGCAGAAGTAAACTATGCCAAGAAAGATTAGGACTACAATAGGTCAAAAGAGGAATCCCCAAGGCATAAAGATTGATTCACCACAAAATTGATATCCAAATCAAGCGATGCAACAAAGACCCATCGGTGCTATTAATCACGATATAATTAGAAACTTTCGTGTCACTTAATAAGCTAATTTATCAATCGATTTTCGTAACTCATATCGTTAATGATTTCGTAATAGAGCGAAAACGGCATAAAATTACATAGTCCTCAAGTAAACAGCTTCTTTTGGTTTTTGTCCTATTTGCGCGCGCCAATCCTTTTCTTCCTTCTCAGGGCGGATGAAGACAATATTACAATATTCTTCCTCAGTTGCCTATAAAAAACCTCAAGCATGCTGTGGCAATTCATCAAGCAAAGAGCACTCGATCAAGAGACCAGCTTAACACACAGTGTTGCTCTTGGTGTGTGCTCTGAGAGAGATATAGAGCTGAGAGAGATGGTCGGAACGAAAATGGCGTCCACGATCCCAGTGATAGCGTTCTCCGAGGAATGCATGAAACCGGGGACGAGTTCATGGGAAAAAGCGTGCAAAGTGATCGTGCAGGCTCTTGAGGATCATGGGTGCTTCATTGTTGAACAACCCAATGTCCCTCTTGGCCTTCATGACTCTGTCTTTAGCGTCACCGAGGATCTCTTCGACCTCCCCCATGAAAACAAGATCAAGAACACCAACTTCAAGCCTTCCCATGGCTATATCCCCAAAGTCCCCGGGACTCCTCTCCTCGAGGGCATGAACATCGACGGCGCCGAGAAGCTTGAAGAGTGTGAAAAGTTCACCTCTCTCATGTGGCCCTCTGGGAATGATCACTTCTGGTACAAATTTTTCTCCCTACTTGTATGGTACTAACTGTATAAGAAACGTCGACTTACAGTAAAAGTGGTCGCGAACGCTCATTTACCATATGCAACATCACTTCTAATCAACATCTTGTAACCCATATCCGTATGCTTCGCATTAATCTATTTGATGTTTTGATAAACGGAGCACCTTCATCTTGTCTCCGTGGAGAAATTACAGTGGTATGATAAAATTAGTCTTAGCTTGATCATAAAGATAAAGTCATTCGAGTTGCAGAAAACGAGTTATTCCGTACATCTGCCAAATTCTATATGCCTGGCGTTACACCTATCAATTATTATTGCTTTATGAATCGGTAATGACAAAAACGTGTGGTTTACAAAATATGACCTGAGTTGGACTCCAACCCGCTTTAGCTTCTCAAGTTTTGGCTTCGGGGGTATCGATAAAAGCATCAATAGAGAAAGTTGACGCTCCAAGGTTGACTTCTCTAATTTAACTTCTCTTTTTCTTTTTGGCTGCAGCAAAACTGTCCATGACTATGGCAAATTCATAGCCGAGATGGAGAAAGTAGTGTTCAGGATGGTCTGCGAGAGCTACGGTGTAGAAAAATGCTATGAACCTTACATCAAATCCTGCACGTACCTCCTACGATTCTTGAAGTACAAGAAGCCAGCAGACCTCGATGCCAGCGTGAACCCGATCGCTCATACGGACAAGAGCTTCTTGTCCTACTTGCACCAGAACAACATTAGGGGCTTGGAAGTGAGGACCAAAGATGGCGAGTGGTTCACTTTTGAGCCCTCGGCGTCGGCTTTCATGGTCATGGCTGGTGATGCATGTATGGTGAGTCACTCGTTTGCTCGTGAAAATTCTTCCAATCACTAGTTCGAGCTAGTTCATCGAGATCATTTCTAATTTTGTGTGGTTTCATTCTTGACCAGGCATGGAGCAATGGAAGGATCAAGGCTTGTTACCACCGAGTGGCGGTTAGAGAAGAGAGTCAGGTGAGATACTCTCTCGGGACATTCTCGTACGTCTCAGGGATGATCGAGACCCCCGAGGAGTTCATCGACGAAGCACATCCTCAGCAATACAAGCCCTTCAATCACATCGATTTCCTTTGCTACTATGACTCTAGCGACAACCGCGTGAAGGCCGAGAGCCTCATCAAGACCTACTGCGGAGTTCCGGCCAATTAGCGCTCGTGATTAATACAGAATGAATAGAGTACACGTCTCTTAATGTGGAATAAGATAGGATTGAGGAGACTGCGCTCTCTCAATCTTCTTTGTTCTGTCTTTGTGAAATAAAGGGGTGTACGAAAGTCAAGGGTGATTTACATAGAGGCTACTTGGGGCAGGGTTCTTGCAGCTAATCGGGTCCAACTTTTCATACAATGTAATCCACCCGCATTACGAAATTATTCGAGCTTCCGTTATTTCTTTCCAATAAATTATTCGATTTCCTTGCCCCATCAAATGATATGTAAAATCTACAAGGACTTTTGGGTCATACATTTAAGTTATGTGTAGGTTGATTCATATAGATTGAGTATTTATCGCGTGCTTGCTGAGAAGTCTTTCGAGATTAGAATTTACTTCGCCTACCTTAAACTACCCTGCCAAAGAAGAAAATCTACAAGGACTTTTGGGTCAAACATGTAAGTCATGCGTAGGTTGATTCATATAGAGTGCATCTTTATTGTGTGCTTGCTGAGAAGTCTTTTGAGATTAGAATTCACTTCACCTACCTTAGACTATCCTGCCAAAGAAAATATTCATCCAAAGAAGCTCATGCAAATGTTTCTTGACGAACATCATCATACACAAGATTGTCGTCATAGATAGTCCATGAGTAAAAAATCTCCATGCACAAGTCACCTTTACACGTTGCACCTTTTGACAATCGCATCTAAGCTTAGCTGGTATGATGTTGTTGACACCTAAATTTTTTGCCTCATTTTACATAAGTTAAAATATGAATTTTATTTATTTATTTGCATATAGTTAATAGTGGCATTTTGCATATCAAGAAAGATAATCGATGGCGATATATTTTTGGACTTTAGTCGGGAAAGAAAGATTGGGCGATATATTTGGTTTAAAACAAGAATTAAGGTGAAAGTGAAAACATATATCTATCTAATTCAAGAGGGAAATTGAGAAGAATGAAGAGAGGGCAATATTCGGTGAAGATTTGAAAAAATATTGTTTTCCTTCCTCCCTAAAAGCGTCCAAGGGCAGAATGTTGAGGGCAGAGGATCAAGAGAGGACTTTAGCTAAAAAAAAAGACGAGAGATAGGGGGGAGTCGGCCACCGAGAAGCAAACACAGGGCCATACATTGAATTCACGGCCACATTGTGAGGAGAAGGGACGATCTGCAGAGAAAATTAGATATCTTAATCTCTCCTCGGAGTTCTCGTGTAGCTCCGGCTTATTCCTTGACGTCGCATGATTTACAGCCACGTCACTAACTTCAAATATGTTAATCGGCACTGAGATCGACCACTTTCATCAACGCGACCTTGCTGCTGAAAAGGTAAAACAGTTCGGAAAGCTTTCTGGGTAGGATTTAACCAATCGCGGACCCTCCATGGATGTCCGAGCTTCAACCAACACTCTCCATTATTCTCAGTTACAAAGAAAAACCGAAACGGGGAGCACTGTCTGATAGATGCTGTTTCCGCCTTTCGAGCGGGACCTCGAAATCCCCACGTGCCAGCAAGTTCAAGTAGTAGAACAGGTTCAACCCCGGTCAAACGAATTTGTCAGAAGAAGGAAGGGAATCGTCATCTCTGGCGAAAGTACATGAATTGACAAAACATTCACTATGAACGGACGGGAGGATATCAACAAATCACGAGGACACCCGAATTCCCCCGCAAATGCTTAATGCTCAAATAATGAACGCCTAAAAGAGACAGTAATCACATTTATTACCACTGAAACCCAAAGCCCAACCTCACCTTCTCATTATGGCTCTCCCCCCAACTTCCCATCTCACTTTTTCTCTTGCCCCTTGTTCTGCACACATTGACCCTTCTCTCCATCAAATCCAACCTTAACCCATTTCCCCAAAACCCTCTCTCTCTGTATGTCATGGCCGCTAAGGAGGATCAACAGCGCACCAAGATCAAGGAGCTTCTCTTGCACGTCCTTCAAGGACATCCAGGACCTCTGCACTGAAGCGGCCGAGACCGAAACCGGATCCGGATCCGAGTCCCTTAGGAGCCCCTCCATTTTCCACTGTGTTGACACCTAATTTTTCGCACCTTATTTTGCATTTTTATTTATTTATTATTAGCATATAGTGCATAAGAATATTTTGCGTATCAAAAAAATCTTGGGCAAACATTGAGCATATCTTGGGCATATATTGGGGTTGGATATATTCTGTTTCAAAACAAGAAATAAGGATAAAAAGGAAATATTTGAAAAAAGAAGAGGAAATAAAATTTCGGAGGAAATATTCGGTCCGGGGGTTTCGGTCGAAGGAAGAAAAAACAAACTCCTTCGGACAAAAAAAAGACACGCAGAAGAAGAGGAGAAGGGGGACACAAAGAGGGAGAGGGAGAAAGAGAGAGAGAGAGAGAGAGAGAAAGTGGGTGAGAGTTTTTCTTTGGTGGCTGGTCAAAAATTTTGGCGAAGGTTTCCTGCTGGTCAAATTGGGGGGGGTTTCGAAAAAAGAGAATCGAGAAGTCCCCACGTCTTTTTGCCGTTATCATTCATTCTTGCACCGATCGAGCAATCCCGTTCCGAGAGGACGAAGCTGCCGCCGTTGGTCGTCGTCCCGTGATCTGCAGTTCCGGTCCCAAAGTGTCCAAGTAAAACGCAGCGAGCCCGAAAAGCCCTTTCACGCCAACACACCGTGGAGCCCCGTTGCGTCACTGACCGGAGCTAAAAGAAAGGACGTCCTCGAAAAACATGGGAGTTGTGATCAACGTAGCTCGAGAACTGAAGGAGAGGCAACCCGCCGTGCTTGGATGTTTTCTTCGCTGACCCGTTTTTGCCTAACTTAGCAGGTTGTGCAGAGAATTTAATAGCCGAGTCAAATTCAAACCTTTTGACTTTGTTTGACTGGAAAACCCAGCAAGCCAAAGTCAACCTCTTGCCTCTTATTTGTGTGGAGATTTAGCCACGAACACAAGCTGCAACCCCTGTACTGCCGAAGAGTCCCGTGCCAAGCCGATCTCTCTGCAACGAATTTGACGAAATCCGAAGTTCAAATCGAAGAATTTTGCATCGACATCCAGCAAGTGGCGCCTTTCTCATTCGTCCATCAAAGAACGTTGTGGCCTCGTTGAAGTGTCCACGATTTGCTAAGCACCGTGAGCCCATGAAGTTTAGGATTTGAGCTTGGAAGGTTGATTAGGTAAAAATCTTATCCAAGTTGATTTGAGTGTTTGATTGGTGTTATTTCTTATTTAATTTGCTTGTGTTGGTTAATTCAGATGTCATTTGCATGCTATAATAAATTTGGTGATTTTATTTGCACGTTTAAATTAATTGCACGTTTACGTTATAAATTGCATGTTTAGATTTCAAGTTGCATATTTTGATAATTGCATGTTTAGTTTACTTTTCATATTTAGATTAATTTGCATATTAATTTAGGTTGCATATTAGATATTTTTGTTAAGGTAATAATAGCTAGATATTGCATTATAGGACATTATCTTTGGTTGAGTAAGATTTAGTTTAAATTAGGAGTTGATATATTTGGTTTCCTAATTTAGATTAGGTAATATTTAGCTATGGATAATTAGGCTAATTAAATCAGAAAAATTCCAAAAAAAATTACATTTCATATATTGCATTAGATTTGTTGATTTTCATGCATATCTTATTTTATTTTGTTAGATTTTATTAGATTCTTTGATATTTTATTAGATTAGATTTTATTTGATTTCGTTAGATTAGAAATTAGATTTTATTTGGATTTGATTTTGTTAGATTAGATTTTATTCAACTTTATTAGATTAGATTTTATTTGATTTTGTTAGATTAGATTTTATTTGGTATTTTATTAGATTAGATTTTATTTGATTTTGTTAGATTAGATTTTATTTGATTTTTTTTAGATTAGATTTGATTAGATGTGATTTGATTTTATTTGATTCGATTTTGGTTAGATTCGATTCGATTCGATTTGTTTTATTATTTCATTCCATTCTTGAATTTTTATTTGAGTATACGTGTGGTCACCATTGCATGTTAGGAGTATAATTAAAATGAATCCAAACTTCCTGCGAAGTTTTGAAAATAATGAAAATGTACCGAAAAGGCGTTAGAGTAATTTAGCGTAACCAAGTCCCCGAGTCCTAGATCTCTTGTTCATAGGAGTAAGGCATGACTCCCGATGCCTTACATGGGTTTCTAACCAACCCACCATAAATAGGTTAGTGGCGGCTCCAAATTGAATATCTTGCATGTTTAAGGAAAGTGAAACCAAAGTCGTGAATCGGTCCGAGTTTGGGAGAACTCAAGTTAAGTCATACTTAACAAACCATTAGCCGAACCCTTAGGTGGTGCACCTTCGGGTAGGTCGCGACACACCGGGTCCGGATCTCCAGCAGGGCCCACCGCGACGCGGCCGCGTCATCGCCACCCACCTCCCCCCTATACCTCTCCTATCCCCCGTCCCTCGAGTCCAAGCTCTTCCCCGGCCCCTCGGACAAGGAGAAGCCCGCCGACGTCCTCTACTTCATGAGCCTCTGCATGATCCGCAAGACCTTCGACGACTGCCGCGCCGTCCGCTCGATCCTCCGTGGGCTCCGCGTCCCCGTGGACGAGCGCGGCCTGTCGATGGACGGGGTCGAGGAGGTCCGGAAGCTGCACGAGAGCGGGGAGCTGAGGGCCCTGGTAGCCGGCGGCAGGTCTCTGGCTGCGGGGCCTGGTGCGTGCGACCCCTGCGGAGGGCTGAGGTACGTGGTGTGCGATCGGTGTAGCGGGAGCCGCAAGATCTACTCGGACAAGCACGGGTTAAGGAGCTGCAAGGCGTGCAACGGGAACGGCCTGATCAGATGCCCCTCTTGCTCCTCTTAGCATTTGCCTTTCTTCCTATGGCCGCACCTGTTTCTCGACCCAATGGCCTTCGCTTAATAAGCCCATGACATATTTTGTCTCCGATCGTGACACCTGAAATCGCTGATGAATGCTGGGACTAGGAGGTTGGATTAGCCCCAGGATCACATATGGTGAGTCAAGATTTGAGCGCGACGATATGGTTCCTGTTCTTAGATGAGAGGGAGAAGGTAATGGCTAAATTTTACTGTGTTCTCCGCTAGACTCTCCAATTTATCCCCTTTGAAATTTGTAAATTCTCCAGGAGCTTATGTTACCGGTACTTGTTGGGTCAATTTTCATAAAACAACGAGAAACGGTGAATTCCGGATTCCAGAACCCATCCCTTAGAAGTTACATTGGACCAAATCGATTTCCAATGCTGCTAATGATTTTCGACCCTTCGAATTTGGTTAGACTCTGTGACATCCCTATCCCACGTCGCCTAGGGATGAATTCCTAGGAGGACTTATGTAAAGAGATCCACCTTTATTCATCAACAACGCATTTTTTCGGATAAACCGAGAAGAACAAAGCCGTGAGGTTGAGGCCGTAGCTGGGATGGCAATGCGTCCACGCTAGTGCAGTAGGGCCAAAGGGATTATATTGTTGGTGGTGGGGTTGAGGGGGACGTTACAAACTCCATCTCTGGACAAGTAAATGATAGTTGCCGAGCAATGAGGCAACCGTCACATTTGGAAATATGAAGATGGTCCTAGCCGATTAACATAAAGTTGCTTCCATATGTGTTCCTGAGGATGAGGAAACTAATATCAGGAAAGGAGGTGACGTCAAAATAGGCTAGGCCAGAACTTCTTCCTTTCGATTAAAAGGGGCGATTCTTGATTGGGACGGTAAACTTTGGATAGAGCATTCAGATAAGTTTCTACTTCAGCACCAGACATTCAATTGTTTCCTCATTTGACGCTTTTTACCAACGAGCTTTAGTGGCCTCCTACTAATAGCTGTATCCTTGTGGCTTTTTTTTTCCGCTTTTTCTTAAAAGGAAAAAAAAAGGAAAAGAAGTGCGCTCTTTTAGGGAGAATTAGGGATGAGCATAGTTCGGTTCGATTCGATTTGGATAAAACACTTTACTGAACTAAAATAGCAGGGGCTGCAAAAATGTGAAACCAAATTAAACTACATGAGACTTAGAAATGAGAATTAATCATGACGATAAATGTTATCTTTGGTAGACATCCTAGAAGTTGAGATATGATCAAACTTATCCTATCTCCCTTTTTGTTCCCACCCAAGACAAGATAAAATCATAGATAATAAGGATATAATTTGGATGAAAGTATCTCGTGGGTGAGATGAGATAAAGATGAATGGATTTTTTTTTTATATCCCTAGAATAAAAGCTAATTTTCTTGAAATAATTAATTTCTTAAATTAATTATTTTACAATAATAATTTAAGATAAATAGTATTTGAACACTAATAAAAAAAAGAAAATTCAAAATAACAACAGTTTTTATTTTGTTTTCTATTTGAATTTCTTTACATGCTATAATATGTATTATACATGTGAGTGTTTTTTTGTTCATAAATATACTTCATATATTAGGTATATTAGTATAGCTTATTATTTAATAAAATATTTATTAAGAAATGATGGAAATGAATAAAGAGGAGAGGAATAATAATAAAATAATAACTTAATAAAAATTAATAGGCGATTGAGTATAGGTACTCTATTTTTTAAAATTGCAAAATGAATGATCATGTTTTTTTTTCTTTCTTACTAGATTCAGTATTTCTTGGCTAATCTACCTCGTCGATGTTACCATAGTCTGTTTACATTTCTTGCCCCAATGGAACTTGTGGCTTTAGAATGATACAATGAGCTCATTTGATGTTCAAGATGCAGATTGTACAGTAATTACATATTGATTTGCAGAGGTCTTCTCCGTTCGTACATTTGTGGATTCATTAGTAGCGAAGTGTGAGAGATTCTTGCCATTTTCCTTGCATATTTTCGGGTTCATTTACCTTGATATACCATTTATACCAAACAGTTAATAGGATTGGATATAAAAATACATGATGTTGTTATTAGGATTCACCAAATAATGGACACGATATACCAACATCTGGAATTTATATTCCATCTTATTCAATCATACACTAATTAGAAATTTAGACAACCAAACTCAAGCCAAAGAGGTTATAAAAACCAGGGAGAAATCAACGTGACTCGTACTCTGTCTGTTCTCCCCCCCCCCCCCCCCCCGCTCATCTACTCGCCTCTTTCTCTGCGTTTTCTTCTTCTCCTTTTGAATTCTCCTCCTGTCTGATTTTTCTTTAAAATTTTTTCTCACCTACTCTTTCTCTCTTCTACTATTAATTTGAATACAGTACTTATAAAATTAGGAAAAAGAATTTGGGTTTAGTGCTTGATCGATTTGGCAAAAGGTCAAACCGAACCGAACCGCCAAATTTTAATCCAATTTGTATTAGGAATTGGATTTTTGAAATCACTTATGCAAACTGAACCGAACTGCCAAATTTTCAGTTCGGTTCAATTCGATTCTGTGGGTTGGACTAAATTATGCTCAGCTCTACGAAGAACACTGCATTCCAACCTTTTACTCATCCAAAAGAGCAAAAAACAGAGACATCTAGCGCATGGCAAAAGATAATGGAATGATTTCTTTCCCTCTTTTGGGTTCTTGACTTACACTAAGAGCAAAACGAAACCCGACCAATTTACAAATCGGTGGCCCTAGATCCACTTACGTAAAGAAGAGAGGAAACTTGGCTCAATGCCGAAGCCCAATAGAAAGAAATCATACGATTTTGTCCTTCCATCTATTTTTAGCAGAGTCACACCTATCAACCAGTGGAATCTCACACATCAAAATTAGGAATTTTGTCCACATCAATTGTCCAGTAACTCATTAGCAAACCCATCACTCTAACTCCTCTTGTAAACCGCGCATCGGTGATGCTTCAAAAGTCAAAAGGGCGTGGATAGAAACAACCCATCAAATGATATTTAGATCATAACACAACATCTTTCATTATTTTCGTGTGCTAGATTGTAAATGATACTATTACGGAAAGTCCGTCTCAATGACGATCCAAATTCCTCCCTTTTCTCTTCAATCGCGTCCATCGAAGCCCGGCATGACAAAAGCCGAGTAGAGAAAACGTATGAGCGAGGGGCGACCACGGATCGCGACTCGTGCAAGTGTCTGGTAAACGACCACAAGAGGAAAACGTCAAGAGATAAAAGTGGCCACCATCGAAGACGTGCAAAAGGGGTCGGATTGGGCGGGCAGGAGAACTCCATTGACTTGTATTTTATTCTTGGATCTATCCCAAGGCATGGCCGACGCCCTCGAGTCCTCCTCAACCTCGTGTTCAAGCAATTCAACAACGTCACTGTGAAGTTTTGTGAAGACCGCCGTCAACTGTCCTAAAAGCTTAAGCCGTTAGGTGAAGACGTGAGCGAGGGGCGACCATTGATTGCGACTCGTGCAAGTGTCCGGTAAATGACCACAAGAGGAAAACGTCAAGAGATAACAGTGGTCACCATCGAAGACGTGCGAAAGGGGTCGGATTGGGCGGGCAGGAGAACTCCATTGACTTGTATTTTATTCTTGGTTCTATCCCATGGCATGGCCCACGCCCTCGAATCCTTCTCAACCTCACGTTCAAGCAATTCAACAACATCACTGTGAAGTTTTGTGAAGGACCTTCACACTTAGTCTGGTCTTTTTTTTTTTTTTTTGCCTAGTACTAAGTATGGAAGGACTTTGGGAAGACTAGGGGCCTAGTAATATTTGAACTTAGGACCTCCCGCTTTGATACCATGTGAAGTTTTATAAATGATAACCGCAAACTGTCCTAAAAGCTTAAGTCGTTAGGTAAAGACATAATTTAATAATTATGTACTTTCATAGTCACATTGACCATATATGCGGATCGAGATTTGTCCTAAATCGCAAGAATGGACGGTTCTGAATTCCGTGAACTCCAAATCTATTCTGCATATTCTAAAATCTGAATTGGTGATCAGGTTCTCAACATTCAGTTTTCATGTCTTGCACGGGCAAACCCCTCGGACGCGCGCCACGCCAAGATGGCCCCAAAGGAGAGCATGGATGCTGTGGAGCACACGTGCCGCCGGTCCTTACTCAAAAACTCTGACGCCAGGTTGCTTACTTGTTGCGAGATGCAGCAACTCTAGAACATGTGCAGGGCCGACCCCAGTGAAGGAATTATCAGAAGCTAGCGCCGACTCCATCGTCCATTGAATCAGCCATCGACTCAGGGCGTTTAGCCTTAGGTCGTGAAAGGGTAGCTGCTTTCATTTTTAAATACGTCGATGAACGCGAGATGACAAAGATTGATCGGATCAGTTCATTTTTCAATATACGATGGTCAGGTCCCACTAATTTTCTTACCCCAGCATTGACTTGAACTCCCAGACTGTATATCTAAAAGAAATAAAAAGGAGAAAGAAAGAAATAATGACATGAACAGTTTTTAAACTTTAATTCGATGTGCAATGACCTTCAATTTATTCAACGTGACATCTGTATTTTATCCTAACATGTAATGTGATCCATGAACATTTGATTTGTTTAGTACTGTGTTGGAAGTTCTGATATATATTATATATTAGACAGAAATTCAGAAAAGAGGAAGAACGCGATGAGCGCTGACTGCGTCAATAGCTGAACATTTCGCCTTGATCCGGACACGTGCGACCGTGGGTTGGCGAACAGCACGCCGCTTGTTTTTGTTTTTCTGTCTTTTTTCTTTTACGTGTTTAGTCCGCATAAACTCCCAAACCTTTCTGATTTATCAAAGGAGTGTCCTTTTCGGACCATGAAAACAAAAGGAAGGAAAAGGACAACCTTTTCTTTTGTCTTGCTTTTCTTCTTCTTCTTTTTGCCAATTTCCACTCGCGCGATGGTTGTTGTCTTGGCTTTCATCTACCTCTAACTTTAAAGAGATTCCATGACTTCACCGTCGACGGTCTTGGCCATATATCGAAAGGGCATGGAGACCAGTAGGAGTGTCTCTTTACCAGTAACTTCGACTTCTAGGAGTCGTTCGGGCGTGGTCCAGCTGAACATTTTTGTCAGCACTACGACATTTCTGTGCAGATCAACGGCGAAAAATCGTTCTAGATCCAGTTCAACAACCGTCCTAGATCATTTGTTTAAGTAGTTAATCGAGAAGATCGAGAAGAATTTATCGTTTTCGATCCGTTATCTATCTGTTTTTTTTTTTTGAAAACCCAGGAACCCCCGCACGGCCGACAGTCGGAGACGTAAACCCGGAATGACGCTAGTGCAGGACCCACCACCACCACGACACTGGGATTCGAACTCCTGTCCTTCATGGGGGGAAGAGAGCCCGAAACCAACGCAGCCGCTGCGGGCAGTGGTATCTATTATCTATCTTGTCCATTGAAAGAGATCATAAATATATTTAACAAGTATCTTGAGGCGCTCGTTCATAAGATTCATCGATCATCCTTCGCTTTCTGTCTTCTTGATTTTTCTTCTTATTTTTGATGGTTGGATGGGAAATTGCTTACTGAAGGCGTGCGCACTCCTTTATCTTCTTCTTCTTCTTCCGTAGCTATTGCGCTTGGTCCTGATGTGTCTATCAAGGGATGGAAATGCGAAGAGAAGCAAGCACTTCCAGAGCTTGGAGAAAAGTCTCTCTTATTGGCTCTTCGGACTCATCTTTTGAAAGAAGGGGGATGCTCACGAAATTGTCTGAAGAAAGGGGTGAACTTTCAAAAGAAAAAACCCAAGTGGAAAATTAACAGTAGCCGCGATACAACGGAAAATTGGTCAATTTTCATTACAATAATTAAAAGCTTGTTTATAAGCAATTAAAAGCTTCCCCCCCCCCCCCCTTCTAGATATCTGCTGGCTGACTAGAAAATATCAAGTTATGGCGGATTGGTTGAGAAATAGATGGCTAAGTTACATTATTATTTGTACCTCATATAATATATATATATATATATATATATTTCCAATTCCAAATATGAAGCACAGTGATTTAACAAAAAAAAAGGACGAGGACCGAAATTCTCACAACATCTTCCTCGGCCCTCAATTTATTTTATGACATAGATTATTAAAATTTTCGATCATTTAACTCCGATAAATACACATAAAATGTCTCCTCCCGATGCACTGCATGAAGAGCCGTATATAAAACGGTGAATGCGACCTTCAAAGTTGTTCTAAGCTAGAGGCACTACGAGTCGTGCATCAAATTCGCTCTACCTCAAATAAGCATTCAATCGGCCGTGATTTTTTTTTCTTTTTTTGTAATCAATTTTCTCGCCATTAATCCAGGTTGGGATCAGCCTATTTCCTATGATTTTCTTCGTGCATTCTCAAAAGGCGGGCTTGGGAGTCAACTAACAATCCTCGCACTGGTCTTCTCTCGTCTCGAAGAGGAAGGGACTTTCCATTGTTTTGGTGGGGGAGGGGAAAGGGCGACAGGGGACTTGATATGCCATTTGTATCGATTTTGTCGTCACATCCCTTTTCGTGGTCCCGCTTTGCCCTCATGACAATAACGTTGTCCTTTCCAAAGTCCAGACTTGCATGTTTAGTCTTTCATATCTCTTTCGTTCATTTATTCTACTTAACTTCTTTCTAGCGTCTGGCCGAAAAAAGTTCTTCATCCTGATGGTGACGATCCTTATGGGAATAAAAAGTCTCAAATTTATCATACGGCAGCCAATTCACTCATAAATTTCTCAATCTATGCGTGATCTAATATTAAACATTTCAATGAATTTTTTCGTTTAGGAATCGCTAGCATGGGTAACTATAGCAATTTTTTAAAAATTCGATGAATTTTATTACGAATCATTTATTTTATTTATTGGGTTTTTGTTTTCTCTTTTTGCCAATTTTCATTTTCCCGTAAGGGCCAGTGGGGCCGCCAACATATGATAAAAAGTTAGGTTTTTCGCCAGAGATATATATCCGGTACGATGATCATACCTGGCCTCTGTCAAACTGTTAGCCTCGCAGTCAATTCACCACCTAAAGTTTAGAGAGCTGTTGCCATCTCATTCAACTTACAGAACCAGTCAGAAATACAGATTAAGATAGAAACAAGGAGAACAAAGTCCAAACTCGAGCGACCCGATAACCACAGGCGTCTTTACGACGGTTCTGTATCGGCTGCTCGGCCTTCGTCTCCCATCAATGCCCTGCTCGGCGCAGGAAGTTGGTGACCAGTTGCCAGAACAATGGAAAGCGTCCGGCTCGAGAGACGGAGCAAGCTCCTGGCGTATTGACTTAGAATTATCGATGGAAGGTCGCATGTACGCCCATGTGAAATGAGAAGCGCGAGGATTCGTCTCTCGCGTTTGGATGTTGCTGGCGTACGACGGCGACCGCCGGATGTGACCTTGTCGAGATCCGATGGGTGTGACGTCGAGGCAGGAGCTGCTCGTCCGCACCAGGGAGATTCTTTAGAGTTTGAAGAGGTCCGATGAGCACGGCATCGCACGTGGTTCCATTATTGCCTGAATGAGAATTGCGGAGCACCAGCTCGGGATGCCCTCCTTGTTTTCTCCATTGTTTGCCCGCGAACTGAGAGATGGAAGTCCGGCCCCCCACACAAAATCATGGAAAGCAACTCTGCGACTAACTTCGTGTACTTTTGGGTCGTTGGTTTTGGAACGTGTCTGGATTGCGAGATTGAGCCTTTTGCATTAGGGCTACCTGCATGCATGAAAAAAGGAGAGAAGATGTTGGGAAAATGTTAGGCTACCAGCAGCTACTGTATGCAATTTCTCATGGTGAATAACCTCATATGGATATCCCCGTTCTTAGGAAAATGTTATTTACATATCGCCGGCCCGTTTCTTAACGATATGATCTTTTTCAAGGGGAAAAGAAGATTTTAACGATCAATAAATTTTGTATATGGAAAAGGGAAAAACATTTTCGTTTATGAAGATGATTGGTCATTACCGATCTAAGGTGATCGGTAATAATGGCATAAGATAAATGAATTAATATTCATCAGAACACATGCCGTTTAGGAAAGGTATGCCATTTTATTTAACTAACCGATCAGTTCAAATAATACTCAATTAGGTGACCGAGTAAAGGTAATCAATAACCAGGTTAATGCCACTGTATCATATAATCATACTATAAATATCAAAGTACAACATTGACAGTTCATTATGCTCACATCATTTTTATCCGGTCTATTATCAGGTAACTTTGATCCCTGATAAATGTATTCATAATCCTCCTAACCAATAAGTTATAAATATTGGTGTCGCAATTATATGAAAATTAGTTTATCAAATGATCATACCCTCTCATCAAAGTTATTATATTCCAATAACTAATATCAACGCCTAAGCATGTTGATTGGTAAATTGGAAGGTACATGAAAATTAATTGTTATAGCGGATTTTTCAATCAGTAATTATGAAAACGAAATGACCTAGCAAAGTCCATAAATTACATATTTTGGTTATTCACTCAATTGAAGTTGATCATGGCCCAACATGAAAATAGTGTCCCCACCCCAGTTTGCTTGTGACTGTGGTAATATGGTACCACACTAATGCAGCAAGCTAATTAGTTCAAGTCAGATGAAAAGCCTATATCAATTTTCATCAAAGCCCGGGAGTCTGCCATTTCGTTGACAGACTCCCTTTTAAGAATATTCTCAGTAATGTTAACTGGAATTTGGTTAACATTTTTCAGAAGTGTTGGATCATTTATAAGTAGACTATTTGTAAGACCTCAGCATTTTGACTTCAATCTTTGAAGTTGTCGGCCTTTGTCATGATTGATAAATTGCATAACATCCCAAATACTAAGAGAAATGGGGTTAATACCACGAAAAATCCCAAATTTTGTCCACCGTAACACGTTTACCCTAATTTTTTTTTGTGACACCAAAAATTCCAAACTTTATCTATTATGACATATTTACCCCAAACTTTTTTTTGTGACACGAAAAATCCAAAACTTTGCACACTGTGACACATTTATTATAAACTTTTTTTTCTCTTTTTTTCTTCCTAACAAAATAATTGGCTGGCGAGCCACTGGAGCTTGCCGGCCACTCTAGAGGGTGGCGAGGCCCTTGCCAGCCGGTGGGCACATTCATTAAGCAACCGAATAAGGGAAGTTTGCAGTTTTTCTTGTACACTGCTGTTCACGCTCTTACGACGAGAAAATTGCAGTTGTCCATGGGCCCAGAGGCTCACCCTTTCGGACGTCCGAGTACGAGCGCTCCTCAATCCCTGCTACGGTCAAGAAGCTTTTCATCCTCAGTGCGCCTTTCCTCACTAAGCGTGATGCATGGGCTGGCACGTTCGAGGGCATTGTGCAAACACGCACTCAACCGAGGACTGACTGTCCAGGTTTGCTGACAAATGCCCTGATTATTCCCACATTAGTCAGAGTCATCCGATATGAATAACCCAATTTCATAATTAATTATGAAAATAAATCATAATTGCCAAGCAATTATGGACTTATAATTAATTGGTACCATATTATCATGTGGATCCTGACATGATTACAGATGTCGCCAACTTGAATATCAATTAGTATTTATGAAAAATATAAACGGAGAATTGTACACATATGTACTACCAATCATAATTAACCTATAAGTGTCGTACTGGTGATCAAAGTTACTTGCAAATAGACCAATAACACTTGGGTTGGATGATCACTTATACTTGAATACCCATCAGTTACCAGCACGCAAGTTATTGAATTAACATGATGATTATATGATGAGTGGCGTAGACTAATCATTGTGGCATCTCATACTTTTTGAATTAGTTACAAAACCCTGACCTGATCATTAAATAAAGGTGTGATTATTTGGTGGTAATCCTAATATCAATATACTAATTATACATTTGCCCACTGATTATGAAAATTAATATCAATTGATATTAGTTGTTATAACTTGTAATTGATACAAGTCTTTTTAAAGGGTGTTCAACTTTTCACGTAGTCATTTAGTAATGAATGACCGTGGTAATAAACCGTTATAGCGGTTTTACTGATAAGTTACCATATTCATTTTTATAAATATGGTAATTTATTACAGAGTTAAAATAACTGTGAGCTGGTAATTATACAAATGTAAAAATAACATGTAACTCTTTCAAGTTATAACTAAGGATAAGTATATTCTATCTTATCAAGTAATATTTTCATTATCCTAATACCCTTCACAAGAAAAGCAATGAGGTCGCCATCACCATGACCGGCTTCCACCGCTTATTTTGGTTAGTCAATATGAATGGCATTCATATTGACTAATTTCTTGAAATCTTTCGCGATTTAACCATAGTCCCTGTCTAAATGGTGGGCTCTCTACCATCTAATTGGGACAGTTACCCGTCCAACAAGAAAATAAGACGCGTTTCAGGTTACCAAACAATGAGGTTGTTGAAAAATTTGGAATGAATATGGGTGAATGAAAAATTATTTTTCATTGAATACCCTTGAGTGGGATGTGTGTCCCACATAGAAAGCAACTTTGAGTTGAGAAGTGAGAAATTGAAAGTGGAGAAACACTTGTCTCACATAAAATAGAATGGTAACGTTTAATCATAAGTACTATGCCTCACGCGTACAGGCATGGGGGTGCAAATTCGGTTTCCAACAAACACAAACTTGGGCGCGAGCTTGTGACCTGCGTACATGAATCCAACCCCGAAAAGTGGGCTTAGAGACATGCCGCTTTTTGCCTTCTTTATTGATTGTTACTGTAACTGCGGGATTAATTATCATACTATATTGGCGGGGGTGCATCTGAGTCTGAATAACACAAGATTCAATTTTAATATGTTGTTACGACTTTAAGTGTAACATTTGTTTTAATCAGTACAATGGTTGATTTACTTAAGCAATAGTAGATTGAATACCAAAATGTTTCCTCATTTGTTTTATAACATATTTAATTCATTTTTCTTGGGCACACCCGTTTCAAAAGCTTTTCAGACATACATTTGTTTTCCAAAAAGTGTTGCACTGCCTTGGTTTTTCAGACGGTGTTCAGTACAGACATTCCTCAAGTTTGCCGAAAGTCTCGAAACTTTATTTTTCGCTACTACAACCATTATATCATATGAGACAGACGTCCACGTAACCTCACGTGTGTTGGAGAGAGCGTCGTTGTGAACTGGAGAGGACGAATCTGTTTTAAGGAAATTATCTCTAACACAAGCCTCGATTTTACATATTTCGTTTCTTCTCAGTTTTGTAATTGAGTCAATTTATAATTGAGTCGTTCAATTTAAGTCCATTTGAGTTGTATATGTCCATTAGATTCGAGGAAATTCTCCAACAGGGGTCTTATCGACGAGTGCTTGTAGAACATCAGTTGTCCATTCTTGATGATTATCTATTGAAAATATCTCAAAACCATCTAAGAAGGTAGGCTCAGGTTTAAATGCGTCGGTGCTTGACGGTTGACAAAACGCAGCATGATTGTGCTTTTGGCTAGGGGTGATCGGCTCCCTCCCGGAACCGAGAACCAGACCAACGGGACCGGTCTCCGATTTTTAGGACCGGAGACCAAACCAACCAAATATAGGATCATTGGTTGGCGGTCCAATGGAACTGGGCAATAAAAAAAAATATGCTATCCTTCAAATCACCCTAAAAAAAAAAAAGGACCATCGGTCTGAAGAACCGAACCAACCCTACTGGTCCGGTCCGGGTAGTTCCCACATTCGGCGGTCCTTCATGCTCACTCCTACTTTCGGTGAAGAAAGGTGTGATGAATGTGAAGCATTTGATGAGGGACACGACACGACACGATCCGACCAAGCACTCCTCCCTAAAGAAAAACTGAGGAAACGTGTTTGTTCACGATTGACGTTGGACCGCGACTGCTCGACAAAAGGTGGCCAAGCTAATGGCGCGGATTAGTTTAATCGATTCCTAATTGAAAACGTCGCACGAAAGCACACACGATCTCGCCGAAAGCACGCACGGATTAGTTTTGCACCTCCTGCAAGCATTTATCGACGGGGCCATCGTACCACGTGTGAGAACGTGGGTGGGTTGTCACCTTCAAGGTCAACGTTGGACAACTCCCAACAGGTAACCAATCCCGCAGGCGGGATGTACAGAATTAAAGGGAGCTTCCCCACAACATATTCCACCTACAAATCCGGAATGACAGCATAAATTGATAGGCCCCAACCCTTTAATGTTGTCCAGATAGGAGGGGCCGAGATAAAAAGAAAAAGAGACGACACTATTTTCAACTCTTATAATTTATATGATTAGATTTATTCTATGTTTTCACAAAAAAGATGAAAATTCCCTAATTCAATTACAGTTTGAAGCGGTGGTCAAAGCTTCTAGACTTTCCTTATTCTTTGTTATCTTTTTCTATTGCTTTTACATGCTTTTCTTTTATTTAATGTAGCTATCCCATGTATGACGAGGTTAATTCCGAGAAATAAGTTTTGTGGAAAAGAGACGTAATCTAATTCTTTTCTATTGCCGAGCAAACTTATAAGTTACTCTTCGAGTAGAATCTAGAAGATTTTGACTTTTTAACACGAGCACGCCTTTATGAAATTTTACTATTGTGGTGAATAATATCATCCAAACCTTTCTTGTGTCGATTTTCTTTTAGTAAACACTCTATTGATGATATTTACTTTTGTCGAACATAGAGAATAAATTCTATTGACAAGTCGTTTCAATTCTTGAGGAAATTTCTTGCACGTTGAGAAAGGATGGGATGGATCGTTTTCATAAAATTCATACGTGGTACATGTCCATTTAATGACTTGACGTCGGATAGGAATTAGTCTAAGTTCCCACCTCAATTTGTAAGGCCCCAGCCTTTTAATGTTGTCCGGGCATGAGGGGCCCGAGATGGATTCTTTGGTCATAAAAAAAAAAGGGACGGCACTATTTTCAACTCTTATAATTTATATGATCGATCCATTCTATGTTTTCACAAAAAGATGAAAATTCCCTAATTCAATTACAGTTTGAAGCGGTGGCCAAAACTTCTAGACTTTCCTTATTCTTTGTTATCTTTTTCTATTGCTTTTACATGCTTTGCTAGCTATCCCATGTATGACGAGGTTAATTCCGAGAAATAAGTTTTGTGGAAAAGAGACGTAATCTAATTCTTTTCTATTGCCGAGCAAACTTATAAGTTACTCTTCGAGTAGAATCTAGAAGATTTTGACTTTTTAACACGAGCACGCCTTTATGAAATTTTACTATTGCGGTGAATAATATCATCTAAACCTTTCTTGTGTCGATTTTCTTTTAGTAAACACTCTATTGATGATATTTACTTTTGTCGAACATAGAGAATAAATTCTATTGACAAGTCGTTGCAATTCTTGAGGAAATTTCTTGCACGTTGAGAAAGGATGGGATGGATCGTTTTCATAAAATTCATACGTGGTACATGTCCATTTAATGACTTGACGTCGGATAGGAATTAGTCTAAGTTCCCACCTCAATTTGTAAGGCCCCAGCCCTTTAATGTTGTCCGGGCATGAAGGGCCCGAGATGGATTCTTTGATCATAAAAAAAAGGGACGGCACTATTTTCAACTCTTATAATTTATATGATCGATCCATTCTATGTTTTCACAAAAAGATGAAAATTCCCTAATTCAATTACAGTTTGAAGCGGTGGCCAAAACTTCTAGACTTTCCTCATTCTTTGTTATCTTTTTCTATTGCTTTTACATGCTTTGCTAGCTATCCCATGTATGACGAGGTTAATTCTGAGAAATAAGTTTTGTGGAAAAGAGACGTAATCTAATTCTTTTCTATTGCCGAGCAAACTTATAAGTTACTCTTCGAGTAGAATCTAGAAGATTTTGACTTTTTAACACGAGCACGCCTTTATGAAATTTTACTATTGCGGTGAATAATATCATCCGAACCTTTCTTGTGTCGATTTTTTTTAGTAAACACTCTATTGATGATATTTACTTTTGTCGAACATAGAGAATAAATTCTATTGACAAGTCGTTTCGATTTTTGAGGAAATTTCTTGCACGTTGAGAAAGGATGGGATGGATCGTTTTCATAAAATTCATACGTGGTACATGTCCATTTAATGACTTGACGTTGGATAGGAACTAGCCTAAGCTCCCACCTCGATGCATCGTTTAGTCAATGTATTAGGCATCACTAATCAAGCAATTTAACTTAGCTATTCTGAAAAAAAAAAACGGTGATATCCAGAGACGGCCAGAAAACAAATAAAGGGAGGGCTGTCATAAAAAAGAGCAGGCCGAGCTTATCGGGATAATCCACATATATGAGAGTTCCATTTTTCCCTTAACCAGAAGTAAACTATGCCAAGAAAGATTAGGACTACAATAGGTCAAAAGAGGAATCCCCAAGACATAAAGATTGATTCACCACAAAATTGATATCCAAATCAAGCGATGCAACAAAGACCCATCGGTGCTATTAATCACGATACAATTAGGAACTTTTGTGTCACTTAATAACCTAATTTATCAATCGATTTTTGTCATATCGTTAATGATTTCGTAATAGAGCGAAAACGGCATAAAATTACATAGTCCTCAAGTAAACAGCTTCTTTTGGTTTTTGTCCTTTTTGCGCGCGCCAATCCTTTTCTTCCTTCTCAGGGCGGATGAAGACAATATTACAATATTCTTCCTCAGTTGCCTATAAAAAACCTCAAGCATGCTGTGGCAATTCATCAAGCAAAGAGCACTCGATCAAGAGACCAGCTTAACACACAGTGTTGCTCTTGGTGTGTGCTCTGAGAGAGATATAGAGCTGAGAGAGATGGTCGGAACGAAAATGGCGTCCACGATCCCAGTGATAGCGTTCTCCGAGGAATGCATGAAACCGGGGACGAGTTCATGGGAAAAAGCGTGCAAAGTGATCGTGCAGGCTCTTGAGGATCATGGGTGCTTCATTGTTGAACAACCCAATGTCCCTCTTGGCCTTCATGACTCTGTCTTTAGCGTCACCGAGGATCTCTTCGACCTCCCCCATGAAAACAAGATCAAGAACACCAACTTCAAGCCTTCCCATGGCTATATTCCCAAAGTCCCCGGGACTCCCCTCCTCGAGGGCATGAACATCGACGGCGCCGAGAAGCTTGAAGAGTGTGAAAAGTTCACCTCTCTCATGTGGCCCTCTGGGAATGATCACTTCTGGTACAAATTTTTCTCCCTACTTGTATGGTACTAACTGTATAAGAAACGTCGACTTACAGTAAAAGTGGTCGCGAACGCTCATTTACCATATGCAACATCACTTCTAATCAACATCTTGTAACCCCATATCCGTATGCTTCGCATTAATCTATTTCACGTTTTGATAAACGGAGCACCTTCATCTTGTCTCCGTGGAGAAATTACAGTGGTATGATAAAATTAGTCTTAGCTTGATCATAAAGACAAAGTCATTCGAGTTGCAGAAAACGAGTTATTCCGTACATCTGCCAAATTCTATATGCCTGGCGTTACACCTAAATATTATTATTGCTTTATTAATCGGTAATAACAAAAACGTGTGGTTTACAAAATATGACCTGAGTTGGACTCCAACCCGCTTTAGCTTCTCAAGTTTTGGCTTCGGGGGTATCGATAAAAGCATCAATAGAGAAAGTTGACGCTCCAAGGTTGACTTCTCTTTTTCTTTTTGGCTGCAGCAAAACTGTCCATGGCTATGGCAAATTCATAGCCGAGATGGAGAAAGTAGTGTTCAGGATGGTCTGCGAGAGCTACGGTGTAGAAAAATGCTATGACCCTTACATCAAATCCTGCACGTACCTCCTACGATTCTTGAAGTACAAGAAGCCAGCAGACCTCGATGCCAGCGTGAACCCGATCGCTCATACGGACAAGAGCTTCTTGTCCTACTTGCATCAGAACAACATTAGGGGCTTGGAAGTGAGGACCAAAGATGGCGAGTGGTTCACTTTCGAGCCCTCGGCGTCGGCTTTCATGGTCATGGCTGGTGATGCATGTGTGGTGAGTCACTCGTTTGCTCGTGAAAATTCTTCCAATCACTAGTTCGAGCTAGTTCATCGAGATCATTTCTAATTTTGTCTGGTATTATTCTTGACCAGGCATGGAGCAATGGAAGGATCAAGGCTTGTTACCACCGAGTGGCGGTTAGAGAAGAGAGTCAGGTGAGATACTCTCTCGGGACATTCTCGTACGTCTCAGGGATGATCGAGACCCCCGAGGAGTTCATCGACGAAGCACACCCTCAGCAATACAAGCCCTTCAATCACATCGATTTCCTTTGCTACTATGACTCTAGCGACAACCCCATAAAGGCCGAGAGCCTCATCAAGACCTACTGCGGAGTTCCGGTCAATTAGCGCTCGTGATTAATACAGAATGAATAGAGTACACGTCTCTTGATGTGGAATAAGATAGGATTGAGGAGACTGCACTCTCTCAATCTTCTTTGTTCTGTCTTTGTGAAATAAAGGGGTGTACAAAAGTCAAGGGTGATTTACATAGAGGCTACTTGGGGCAGGGTTCTTGCAGCTAATCACGTCCAACTTTTCATACAATGTAATCCACCCGCATTACGAAATTATTCGAGCTTCTGTTATTTCTTTCCAATAAATTATTCGATTTCCTTGCCCCATCAAATTATATGTAAAATCTACAAGGACTTTTGGGTCATACATTTAAGTTATGTGTAGGTTGATTCATATAGATTGAATATTTATTGTGTGCTTGCTGAAAAGTCTTTTAAGATTAGAATTTACTTCACCTAACTTAAACTACCTTGCCAAAGAAGAAAATCTACAAGGACTTTTGAGTCAAACATGTAAGTTATGCGTAGGTTGATTCATATAAATTGAATCTTTATCGTGTGCTTGCTGAGAAGTCTTTCGAGATTAGAATTCACTTCACCTACCTTAGACTATTCTGCCAAAGAAAAAATTTATCCAAAGAAGCTCATGCAAATCTTTCCTGACGAACATCATCATACACAAGATTGTCATCATAGATAGTCCATGAGTAAAAAAATTTCCATGCACAAGCCATCTTTACACGTTGCACCTTTTGACAATCGCATATGAGCTTAGCTGGTATGATGTAAAGAAAAAGATAATGCCAACACTATCTAGAAGATTGGATTTTTTTTTTCTAGCCTGAATCTAGAAGACTAGATTGATTTTAATTTGTCCGCTAGTGTATGGCCAATATAAGATATGGTCGGTCCACGCGTCAACTTTTGTGTAAAAAGAAAGAAAGTAAGAATGAGAACCGGATTTCGTGCGCCTCGCTCATTTTACAGCATCGAGGAACGTTTTCAGGACATTTTGTCATCGCCCGCTTGCTCTGCCATAAACTGCAAAATCGAATAAAGTTTTTGGCAAGTGATGAAGGCGGGCCATACTTTGACCAAAAAAAAAAAAATGAAGGCGGGCCATACAATTATTCTTGGGGAATAGGTAAGATATGTTAGTCTGATTGGCCTTCGCTTTCTCACTCTTACTCAGACCAAGCCTTGGATACTTCTTATTTTCATTCAGAGAGAGATGGAGTCATTGGAGAATATTTAACGTAACGAAGGTCTACAATCATTTTCATTAAATAAAACAGTCCAAGAAATCTTAAACTTATAGCACGGCGATCAATTCGATCATAAATAATACTTTAAATCTTGCGCAAAAATGACAATGAAGATGTCGGGTACAACTATCCGATGTACCCGTGACCATTCAAGCCCTTCAATCCGATTCATTTCCTTTGCTAGTGATGACACGGGTGATTGGTCATCTCTAACACTATATAGTATGATACCATCACATTCACCATCAACTGTTAGCCATTGAACGATATTAACCAAGTGGCGGTTAGAGAAGAGGGTCAAGTGAGATGCTCTATCGGGCCATTCTCCCAAGTCTCAGGGATGATCGAGGCCCCTGAGGAGTTCATCGACAAACCACACCCTCGGCAACACAAGCCCTTCAATCACATCGATTTCCTTTGCTACTATGACTCTAGCGACAACCGCCTCAAGGCCGAGAGCCTCATCAAGACCTACTGCCGAGTTCCGGCCAATTAGCACTCGTGATTAATACAGAATGAATAGAGTACGCGTCTCTTGATGTGGAATAAGATGAGATCGAGGAGATTGCACTCTCACAATCTTCTTTGTCCTGTTTTTGCAAAGTAAAGGTATACAAAAGCACAAAGGTGATTGATGTAGAGGTTAGTTAAGGCAAGGTCCTCGCAGCAAAGCGGGTCCAACTTGTCTTATAATGTAATCCACCCCCGTCCTGAAATTATTGGAGGTTCCGCTTATTTCGTACCACTAAGTGATTTGATTCCCTTGCTCCGTAAAATGATATGGTACATCTTATTTTCATTTAGGCTCCGTTCGTTTTGCGAAAAATGTTTTCTAGAAATTGTGGTGTTTGGATGGTGAAAAATAATTTGTCAAGATGAAAAATATTTTTTCTAAAAATGGAGAAAATATTTTCTCTTCCCACAAAAAATGAAAACATTTTCCAGTCCTTGAGATATGCTCCTTTGGTTTGCTACAACTGTAATAGCCTCCCTCTTCTCTCTCCCTTTTCTCTCTCCTCTCTCCTCTCTTTCCCGTCCCCAACCCAACTCCCCTCTCTCCTCTCTTTTCTCTCCCTCTCTTTTTACCCTTCCCAATGTACTAACATTTTTCTCTTTCTTCCCCTCTCTTTTTTTTCACTTCTCCTGCACACCTCCTGTTGACCCAACCATTGACTCTCACCATCTCTTTCTCTCTATGTGGCCATGCGAAGGGGGCCCACCAGTTGCCCCGGAGTCCAATCTCTCTCTCTCTCTCTCTCTCTCTCTCTCTCTCTGCCTGCAGACGCGAGGTCTTCTTCTGGTCGTTTTTCGTCCCTCGCTGGCCTGACCTTGCCGCTCCTCCACGCCTTATCCACTCCTCTGGGTCGCTTCTACCGCGCAAAGCTTCATCCTAGCTCATTGTGATGCCGCCCTATTTCTTTCCTTCCTCCCAATTCTTCCTCTTCGGTGGGCGAACAAACGTTGCTACTTCCTTGCTTCTCCACCTCTGAGCTCCGCTTTCTATCTGCTAGCCACCATCGACGTCACCCTTGAGCTCCGCCTTAGCTCGTCAATGCTGGCTGCCTCCAATGCCACCCAAACTCCCATGTCATTGTTGCTTTATAGCCCACGCCGTCGTCTCCCCTCTGCGCTCGACGAGAACGAAGCCACAAGAAGTCGACCAGCCTTGTTCTCCGCCTCATTCGGCCGTGGTTCAGCTCGTTGTTGCTGTTGCTTTGCGACACTGTCCCAACATAGGCGCCTCCGGCCGAGCTCAACCCCATCTGGCAAGAACCAACGGTGCAACTTCCTTTTTGCCGTCACCGGAGCCGTGCGACCAAAAGCCGTGTTTCGCCATAACGGGCCTCCCAACCGTTCAATAGCCTCTGCCGTGCCTCCCAAGCAACTGTCCACCCCGTCGCCACCAAAAACACCCACTGGAAAACTTGCTGGAAACCTCACCGGAATATTGCCTCACCGGAACAGTACTTCCCTAGAAAAGTGTCGTTGTTGCTTGAAGTTATTTGCACTTGTGACATGCATCTTTTGCTTAAAATTATGTGTCTTGCCAAGCTTGAGCCTCGGTTAAAATTATTAGTGATAAATGACAAAATGTCATGACAAGTGACTACATGTCATAACAAATGACAATGTTGTTTACGGGTCATTGGACCACCTTTATGAGCCAATGGTTATTGAAAATTTTTGGACAGCGGTTCCGCCGTTGATCTCTTCAATAAGTGACGGTCGAGAATAGATGTTTCCTCGTCATTTGTGGGGATGACATGTGGCATGATTATCAAAATTAGTCTTTGGGCATGTGCAGTCTCAAGACACAATGGAAGCAATTACCATGTACATCAAGATGGAGTGTTGGTGTCATCATTTGCCATTTCACTTGACTGACAACATTAGAACCCTTTTCTCTAATAACCTCTGATAAAAATGCCCCTCCTCCTAAACCTCCTCTCTCTTCATTAATTTTAGTTTATTTGTAATAAGGATTACTTTTTGTTTTAACATAATTCAAAAGTACACCTTTATGAGTTAGTAGAGGACTCCATATGTATTCCAGGGATACTATGTAAGATGATATAATTTCATAACATGTATTTGGGAATCTTTATTTTTGTAAAATTAGTTGCATTGAACTTTGATAATTTAAATATTTGTACCTTTCGCGATTAACAATATACGAAACTAACGTAATACCAAGGTTAACATTTTTCATGCATCGTTTTGATTGTATTTAATATGATAATTCACGCAACACGCATGTGGATATCTTCTGTTACATTAAATCGGCACTTTTATACGTTCTTTTTTTCTCATATCATTCGGAACAACTTCCACGCAAGATTTTTATCCATGATATATCACGTCATTTCGTTATTCGTGTTAAGCATCACTAGTCAGGCAATTATCTTAGCCATTCGGAAATGATGATATCCAGAGATGGCCGAATAAGAAGGTAGGACAGCCGATATCTTAGCTCGATGTTCCCTTCCATAAGAAAAAGCCAACTCTTGGAAGTTTGGCTAATTTACTCGTGGGTAATGCCACGTGTTGATATGATTTTAAATGTTTTTTTTTGTCTGAATATGATTTTAAATGTTTGATAAATGGAAAAAATCTGGTATGAAAGGAAAGTACCTTGATTTATTTGGAGTTAATTAGTTTTTTTTTGTCAATGGGTTAACCATACAGCTAACGAGGTATGGAAAAAAGGGAAAGCAAGCCGGCCTACTATTATTGCGTAGCTCCTTAACCTATCTCCTACTCCTACTTGTGCTAGATACCCCTTTATTTTATCTATATACATGTCGTGTGCCTCCAGTTTCAATGGTGATCTCATGAGTCATGGTGTCTCGCTGTATCACGAAGATTTGCCCTTGGAAATATTAGATTTGTGTCTGTTCAATCTGTTTTGATTGTCTCCTTGCGAAAGAATGGTTAATACCTCCAAAAAAATCAAATCGTGACTATTACGACATAAATAACCCAAACTTTTTTTGTGAAATCATAGACTTGCCTATTAAGAAAAAAAATGCCCCGAATTTCTTTTGTGTAATAAAAATCCCCGAATTTATACATATATGATAAATCTATATCATATGGACTTGTAATAAATGATATATATTTTGTTTTTTTTATAATTTAAGGTTTTCGATGACATAAAAAATTAAAAATTATGTGTTGAACTAAGTATATTTTAAAATTTTTTGTGATATTTTCCTAAAAGGTAATTATGGCTACGTGTCACTTTTAGTAATGCTGCCGAATTGAATTGTCAGTTTTGTTGGTGATAAATGCACGGATTCTCCACCAAGACCAGTTTCATTTGTTGCTTTGTTCACGGGGAAAACGATACTCTGCCTTAATGGTAGGGAAACCCCATCTCCCACCATTCATTTTCCTATTGTGTGCAGGGGATAACTCGAAATCGAAAAACATTCGGATGCCATGACGTTATCAGCTTTGTCAAAAGAATAAAAAGGACTTGGCCCCTATTAAAGTGGGGTCCACCCCCTTCCCTCTTAAAATCCCCCGCCGGAATCAAATCCAGGCAGGGAATCCGGATCTGCTCTACAAAAGGGGCATCGAGCCATTAACCCTCCCGGTTGACAGAGAAGCTAAAAATGGCGTGCAAAGTTCCCGTGATAGTTTTCTCAGAGGAAAGTATGGAACCCGGGACGAAGTCTTGGATCGGAGCTCGTGAAGAGATCGTGCAAGCTCTTGAACATCACGGGTGCTTCGTTGCCGAGCACAAGGGCTTCCCTAGAGAGTTTCACGACCCGATCTTCGGCGTCGCGAAGGAGCTCTTCGATCTCCCTCATGAGACCAAGGTTCGGAACCCCAACAGCGCGCACTCGAAGGGTTACATAGCCAAATGTCCCAGAACCGCTTTGCTTGAAGGTCTGAACATCGATGGTGCCGAGAAACTTGAAGCTTGCGAGAAGTTCACAGCTCTCATGTGGCCATCTGGGAATGCTCGCTTCTGGTACACCCTTTCCTCCTCTCTTTCTTCCTCTCCGGTTTCCCTCTTACAATGTTCGATAGAATCAGAAAAGCCGTCCTTATTCCCGTTATCGTCCGTTTAATTGTTTTCGAAAGAGTGTCTGCAGATGGACTGCCTGTGTCATTTACGCGCATAATGTAGGTTTAACTCTTTATAATCTCGTACATTCGGGCCATTGATTCGTTTCGCCCTTTCGAGGCTAGTGGAGTTTCTTCGTGGGTGGGAGTTTTACCCACTAAGAGCTCCCCAGCTACTCATAAAAGGGGAAAAGGGTGGTATGCCGGTAGACGCTGGCCGTCTGATTTAGATCGGACAGTCAGCATTTTTCCCCAAATAAAAATTAAAACCTTCCCCTCTAAATAAAGGGGAATCGGACGGCCCCCGTCCGGATCCCCTGACTTGGGAAATGCTGGTGAATTTCTAACAAAGTTCATAAATGTTAGGAACGCTCGTAATAAAGTCACTGATTAGAAAATTTCCCAGCAAATTATTGTTGATTTACACACACCTTTTTTACCGATAATTTCTTAGAGAATGCAATTTACCGACTTTTCTTATCTTTTATCAATTTTAATCCGACTTTCTTGCTGGTACCTTTTTAATTTATCAACTCGTATATATATATTTACCAAATTTTATTTAATGACTTATGAACTTTATCCGATTAAACTACCAACCAGTTCTTGGTTACCGGCTCTTCTTTGAGTTATTTGCACTTTTTCTTTAAATTTATCCGATATCATCATCAATTTTTATTTGTCTTTCTCAAAAACACCTCACATTTATGAGATCTTGTTTGAATCTGTCGATATAGCTCTTTCTTCCATTAAATTACCAACTAACTTTGGTACATCAAGTCTCATGTCAGTTGTTTATCATTGGTTTTTTTTTTAAAAAAATTATCAACTATTCTACCTAGTTACTAACTTTTACTTATCAAGGTGTTAAATTTACAATTGTTTTTAGAAATTATCAACATTAGTTTGAGTGATTATCAAATTTTCTCTGATTATGTTACCAATTAGTTTCGAATTATCAGTTCTTATTTAAGTTAGTTACGAATGTTTTTCTGGATTTTTTTAAATTGGGAACTTCCCTTTATCTTTGACGAACATAAATCTTCCCTTCAACAACAACTTAAGTTTATCAACTACTAAAAACTACTAACAGTTACTTGAGTGAACTATTAGCTTTTCTTCAACTAAGTTTTAATCAATTTCAGGCTATCGACTCTCTTTTAAGTTGCTTGCCACTATTTATTTATTTATTTCCAATTCAATTGCTTTTCAATGTAGTTATCACTTTCATATGCCTTATTTGCAAGTTTACCAACTTACTTAACAATTTATCAACCTCAATTAGAGCGATTCTCTCATTAAATTACCATCTAGTTTGACATTATTAGCTATTATTTAAGTTTCCACCTTCATTTGTGAGACTTAACAACTTTTCCTCAATGATGAACTTACAAAAACTAGCATCATCTTACTAACTTTCATTTGGATTATTTTTTTCCCCTTAAAGTCATCCACTATTCTAATTGCCTTGTTTTCCAACCATTTTAATACCGAATTGCTTTAGAAATTACCAATATCAATAGAGTTATCACCAACTTATATTAGATTAGTCACCAACTAATTATCGGTATTTGTTTGTTTTTTTTTCCATATAACCAAATGCTCTTATCTCTTATCCAAAAAAGAAGAAAGAAACTTCTCTTACATCTACCAACTTTTTTTTTAATCAATCTTCCCAACGTGCTCAATTTACCAACTATCATATGCAACTAACAGTCTTCATTTGTATTACATATCCTTTTTTTTTTCCGATCAAGTTCAAAACTAATTTTGGGGGTAACTATGATTTGCGTTGTTTACCCACTTTTTTTATTTATTTTTTTAAATTACCAGCTTTTCTGTTGAGTCATCACTTTCATTTTCCTTGCTTACCAACATTTTAAACTTACAAACTCGTTTTAGCAATTACCAATCTCAATTAGACTAGTTACCAACTTTTCTTCGATTGAGTTAGCAACTTGTTTTGTGTTATAAATTCTTACTTAAATTACCAACTTTTATCATCATATATGAAAAAAACTTCTCTAATCTTTTACTAAGTTTTATTCACCTTTCTAATCAACCCTTAAATGTGTCAATAATTTTGTGAAATCACTAGCCTTTTAGGATGACTTGCTGACTCTCTTTTTTATCCCCATTGAGTAACCCCCTAGTAGGTATTTAAAAAAATCAAATATGTCGGTAACTAACTCCAATGAAAGTTGCTAGTTTATGGTTGGTTGATAACTTAATCGGAGAAAAATTGATATTTATCTAAGTTAAAGTTAGTAATATCATATAAGAGTTGGTAAGTCTAAGGAATAGGTAAGAAATGTAGATAAAAAATTTGTAATTTCTACCGAACAGTTTTTTACTTTTGCCGCCCCTATTGAAAATTACCACGTAGAATGATAAAATTTTGCCCACCCGAATGTTTCGACTGAATCGCAACGGGAAGGTCACGGTCATAACGATGCAATAGGCATTCCGAATCCTTGCTAAATAAGTCGACTTATTAAATCGCCTTCGCCCGTAAACAATATTCCGTTTTTCTGTAGCGAAGCTGCTCATTCCTTCGCAATGGCCATAGCTGAATTGGAGAGGGTGGTGACGAGGATGGTGTTTGAAGGCTACGGCGCAGGGAAATACTGCGACTCCCACGCCAAGTCCACCACATACCTCCTGCGCTTCTTGAAGTACAAGAAGCCCGATGATAACGGGGGTGACGAATGTCCGCTTGCCCACACGGACAAGACCTTCCTGTCCATACTGCACCAGAACAACGTGAGGGGCTTGGAGGTGATGACAATGGATGGAGAGTGGGTCACCTTCGAGCCCTCGCCTTCGTCCTTCATGGTCATGGCCGGCGATGCATGCGTGGTGAGTCACTCATCGGTTCTTTTATCCTGCGCAAGTCGGGCCACGACATGTGTGACTAATTATGCGCCTCGAAACATGGACTGTAGATTCAGGGTAGAAGCAAGGTCAAATAGCTCGAAGTTAGGTGGTAAATGATAGATACGAAATGAGGTGCATGGTAATCGGTAATTTTCTTTCAATCTTTAGAGGGCCAAGCAAAGCCCGGATTCAGAAGGAACAATATAACTAGTAAAGATCGACACTTGAACTCTTATCTGATTTATTTAAAGCGTTTGCCCTTATGTAAGATGTACTGATTACTAGGGATGGAGCAACGGGAGGATCAAGGCGTGTTACCATCAAGTCGCCGTGAGAGAAGAAGGGCTGGTGAGGTACGCGGTCGGCGTCTTCTCGTACAATACGGGGACAATAGAGACACCCAAGGAGCTTATTGACCAAGACCACCCTCAACAGTTCAGATCATTCAATCATCTTGATTTCCTCCGCTTCTACGACAAGAGCGACGGTCCCGCCAAAGCTCAGAGCCTGATTAAAGCCTATTGTGGCGTGTAACCAAATGTGCCTCCAAAGCTCAGAGCCTGGTTAAAGCCTATTGTGGCGTGTAACCAAATGTGCCTGTCATCGAAAGCCTATATAGGAGCAGGGCATGCATGGTTGTCGAATTGCATTTTAGCCTAGTTGATGATTCTTGAAGTGGCTAAGAAGAACTTTGGATCGTAGTGCATCAAGTATGAAGAGAGTTGTAGTAATTGCTGGATCTTTTGGACAAGATAATTTGTCTCTGCCTTCTTATCCCTCTTTATTGTCCACTGAAGTATCCGTTTAGAATTATTTCCGAGTCAAAGTCATCGACGGGTGGTGGCTCAATCAGCCTGCCCTCGGGCCTTGGTGGGCTTGGCCGGGAGTTTCACATGAGATAGACCGGAACGTCTATCTTTTGCCTGGGCCTAACCCCGCCCAGCCCGAAAATTTTCTCATAAATTTTATGGGAAAATCGTTCAGAAAGTTCTAAACTTATTGCACTTTTGCATGAGCAAAAATCAAGCTCAATGTCAGTGATCCACGAGAGACAACACATGGGCCAATGCCTGTCTCCACGTGAAACTTACAAGTTCATGTAAAGCGGATTCACGGAGATGTAATTCATGACCTGAAAATAGCATGTAAACTCTAATTTGATGAAGGTGATTTTTAGAGAGCAATCCTTCATGTGCATCGATTGGCTCCTCCTCTTCCCATGATAATCATCTCCAACGTTTTCCTTTACAGAGTAGGGATGTAAAAAAGTACCCATTACACGATGAAAGAGCCACTGAAGCAGATCAATCATGTGTAATTGTCAGTCATGGATGATCAAATTGGTTCCTGCTTTGAAGGTGCGAAATTGATGATTCTCTTATGGTTGGGAAAACTTTTCTCATGCTCCAAAAGAGGATTCTGTGCTTGATTGGCATATCACCAAGACAATGGGAAGGTGGGATAGATAAATTACATGCATTGGATGTTTTCGTCAAAATTATGAGATCAGTGCATATATCTCCATAGAAGAATGGTCACTGATGTGCAAGACCGTGTCCATTTCAAATATTTTAAAATTTACTATCATGCTTAGCTTCTTTTTCTTTAAGTTTTTCTTGTGTTTTTATCATTTTCAATTTTTACTTGTGTAACAAACTGACCCGATTTATACGGTTAAATCTATAATAAAAAAAAAAAGAGAGGAGCATTTAGATCCACAGTTACTCCAAAATCGACATAGTATGCAGCCTCTTTGGATGTGAAATTTTGGAATTTTATACGTTTTACGTCATATTGGAAATTGACCTCATATCACATCGACGAGACATTATTGCATAATCTATAAACCATATATATCAACAGCATCTCAACCATTAATTATATGAATCTCATCACAAAGTCTACATTATTAATATGTAAGCTGGACGACCCGGACCACCTATTTTTTTTTTTTTGGAAAATTCCATTAATAACCCTAAACTATATCATTTGTGAGACATTTACCATAAAAAAAAAAGTCGTGACATCAAAAATCTCAAACTTATGCTTGTGTGACATATTTACCACAATTTTTTTTTGTGATGCAAAAAATCTCAAACTTGTTTCATTGTGACATATTGATCATAAACTTTTTATTTGGGCAATATTTAAAAGGGCGGTACTCACATACATCAACCATTGTATTTTCTTTTCGCAAGTTGTTTTTTGACAAGACACGTACATGCACGCAATTAGCTAGGTCATCATCGAATTTGGAAAATGGCCAATTTGGCTGGACCATAAAACCTCTACTGGGAATGTATTTTCCCTGATAATATATGATATGACCTATCGCTCGAATTTTCATCCAAACATTACAATGTTTCAAACTATATGACTTATATTAATAGCAATGAAAAAAGGTACACATTCTGTCACAGAATATTCGGTCACCTCGTACCCAATCACCTCCTCCGTCCGTTCTACCGTGAATCATGAGACGACTGACTCCTCTTCTCAAGCAAATCCATATATAGCACCGTCCCCGTTCGATTCAGGAGATCTGGAGAGAGATCGGAAGTTCAGAACACATGGGTTCCCTAACGATGCCGATTCCCACCGTTGATTTGACCTTGGAGAACTCGAAACCTCATTCAAGTTCTTGGGTCGCCACGTGCAACGACGTCCGCCTCGCGCTCGAAGAGCACGGCTGGTTCGTCGTGAAGTACGACAAGCTGTCGCTGCATCTTCGTGACGCGATCCTGTCCGACCTGAGAGAGCTGTTTGCGCTTCCGCATGAAACCAAAATCCAGAACACGAGCGATAAGCCCGCGTTCGGCTACGTGGGGAAGATCGCCGCTATCCCTCTCCACGAAGGCCTGGGGATCGACTGTGCCACCGAGTTGGGAGAGTGCCGGAAATTCACCAAGCTCATGTGGCCATCGGGCAACGATCGTTTCTGGTACGAGAATATAAATCATACTCCCTGTTTCGGCTAACATTTAGCTTCTCGACTATTGAAGCGTTTACTGAGATGTGGTCGTCGTGTCCCAAGAGTAGCGTCGAGTGCTTTAATGCTACTTAGCCGATCCTGATTCTCGGATAAATCACCATCTTCGTCGTGTCTGACTTGTGTGGACGCGGTGGTGTAATGAAAGAAAAGAAAGCACTTGGACGACCCACGAGACTCTAAGCAACCATCCTCAATCATCGAGCGACGGTTTATGTAGTGAACTAATTCCCTGTTCTGCGATATTTGATCAGCGAAAACGCTCACCTTTACGCGAAGGCAATTGCGGAATTGGAGCAGACGGTGGTGAGGATGCTGTTCGCGAGCTACGGCGTGGAAAAGCACTGTGAGTCTCACGTCGGGGCTACCACTTACCTGCTGAGGTTTCTGAACTACCGAAGGCCAGAGAACGACGAGGCCAACTTGGCGTTCGTGACTCACACGGACAAGAGCTTCATCTCCATACTCCATCAGAACCATGTGAGAGGCTTGGAGCTGAGAAACAAGGACGGAGATTGGGTTGGGTTTGAGCCCTCACCTTCTACGTTCGTTGTTTTGGCTGGTGATGCTTGCATGGTAACGGGGTGTCGCTCTCTCTAGTATTTCAACTTTTAGCTAATAGATAAAAATGCTCTCATAGTGGGTAAAATCCAATTTATCAATCTGGTGTCACGTGTTATGAGCTCTCTTTGGTTTTCTCATAACGATAATACTTCCCATGCGGTGTTTGATTTAAGTGAATGGAACTATATGTGATTCTTGAGCACCTATAAATTTTCGAATACTAAGATAAATCGAGTAATTTTACTCTTTTCACTGTAATAATGCGGCAGCCTGGTTCATAAGTGAGACTCTTGACAAAAGATGAAACATTGAGATATTCTTTTAAAAGGAAAATTGAATGTTTGCTTGAACAGGCATGGAGCAACAACCGGGTAAGGCCTGGTTATCACAGAGTGGTGATGAAAGGGGACGAAGCAAGGTATGCACTTGGACTGTTCTCGTTCCGGGGCGGACTGATAGAGACTCCGGAAGAGCTTATCGACGACGAGCATCCGATGCAATATAAGCCGTTCAATCATGTGGGCCTGCTTCGTTTCTATGACTCGGTCGATGTCCGCGAGAGAGCCAAGCATACCATGACCAAAGCCTACTGCGGAGTTTGAAATCGGCTCTCTTCCGTCGGCGCAGAAGGAGAAGCGAGCTCTGAACTAAGAGAGAATAAAAAATTTGAGTACGGAGTGTGTAATATTTTGGTCTTCCTAAACGAGTGAGCTACTAGAGATGATTGCTTATGAATTCTGATTATGAAGCTGCAAATTGTTTTCTTAAGAATGGAAAGTGTATTAATTCTGCGCTAGCTAGCTTTGGCTGTCGTAAATGGCTTCTTCACTCGTGCTCATCATCTGTTTTCACCTTGGGACATGAAAGTGTGACGTCAAACTAGTGAGCAACTTCACCAAGCCCATTACTACTTGGCCAGAACTATAGAAAATGCCAACGAGCACTTTTTTCTTGAGGTGGAGTCTGTCGAGTTCTTCGAGTCCGATTTCATCGCAATCGATCTGAGTCCACGGTCGTGCTCGACATGCCTAACAGTTTACAGACTGTCTTAAGTGAATGATGGACCGGAAGAAGCAATTCTCAATTCTTGGGGATTATCTGACTCGCGAGTGAACAATGCTCATGCACGCGAGCCTAAAACCATGCACCAAACTCCCGTTGTAGGATCAACCTCCGATGACTCGAAACATGATTCAAGCGCTTGGCTCTCCATGTGCGATGACGTCCGTGCCCCACTCGAAGAGCACGGGTGATTCCTCAAGAAATACGACAAACTTTTAGTGCGTCTTCATGGCGCAATGTTATCCGACATGACAGATTTGTTTGCACTCCCATACAAGATTCAGGCTCGCGAAGATCCTGGCAATTCCTCCTGATGAAGGGAGGGGTTCGATAGGACCACGGTTCTGGAAGAGTGCAAGAATTTCATCGAACTCATGCGGCCTTCAGCCCAAGACAGTTTCGAGTATGACAATAAATTTAACCGCTGTAGTCATGAGTGAATCGATCTCATTTTATTTGTAAGTCTCAATAGATAAATGGGAAGATGTCTACAAGAAAACACTTTACAATTCACAATTACATCGACAGATACATGTCCCATAAATGTGATGTGATGATTAGGCTTAATGAACTTATTAGTAAGTGGCCAGATGGGTTGAGTGACGCGTTAAAACAGACACAATGAAATTAACTTTGAGCATTGCTTCCAGAATTCAACTATCCTTCTTTGTCCTGTTTAATTTCCTCTTATTTCTTTCGTGAGTCAGTGAAAACGCTTATCATTATGCGAATATAATAGCAGAGTTCGAGCAGATGGTGATGAGAAAGAATGCTCTCCAAAGCTATGGCGACGACAAGTACTGCGACTCTCGTATTGGAGGCGACCGCTTGTCTTGGTGACTCCTTGGGAACGACGAACACATAATGATAAGAGCTTCATCTCCATACTCCCTCAGAACCATGTGAGAGGGTTCTTGTCGAGTCTCTTAATTAATATTTGTGGAGTAATCTGAGTAAAGTTAGGTGTATTTTAAGACCTTTCGCCATTAGAGTAACATTTAGAGGAAATCGAGAGTTTTCACAAAAACCTCTTTCTTACGGTGTGTTAAATAGAGAAGTATTCTATGTACGAACAAGAGATATCATGCGTCATGTTGATGTGGTATCACCGAATCAATCATTTATTTTTATTTTATTTGCATGATAACCACCGGAGACTTTTCAATAATACATGACATGTGCGATATCAATGTCAATCACATTTCAATTACTATCAAGCCTCTATAAGCTCCAACAACATTATCTCAATTCCACATAAACCCTTAAGTGTGGTTAATTCCTAGCTTACTTATTTAGTCTGCTAAGCACCAAACTAAGATATTTATGTGGCATAATTTTCAAGGGTAATCCTCTGAACCCTCTTAAGTGGCTATTAAGTATGGATCCCTCGATTTCAAGGAAGTAAAGCGAGTGAATTTATCTCCTGAAATCCGAGACATCACATGCAGAACATATGGATCTCTTGAGTTGCGATCAATCCTGCCCATTGTATGACAAAAAAAATTTAAATTGACTTTCGACCTATGATTGGATGGGAACTTGCTTTCTTAAGGAGTTGGCATTGAAACTGACCAATTCTATTGGTGCCAAGCGACAGCCATATAAAAATGCCGTACGTCACCTTCGTGGACCACGAATACAACATAATCATTTTAAGATCAATATCATGTATCATATGCGCTGCATCTTGGTCCCCTATTTGCACTAGCCCCCATTTCATTGACAAGCTTGCAAACGGGAAATTAATGATAACGTCAATTGTCGAATAGCAGAAACAACATTTGATGTATCCTTAAAGCCCGAATAATTGAGGAGAGAGGGGAAGAGACGTATACAATGTGCGATTGATTTTGGGTGGGCACGATAGAGCGATTGACAATCTCTTGCGTGCTAATTGAATTGTATTGTATGATCGAAGATTTGATATGTCCGTCCATAAGCTGCTTGCTCACGTAATAATGTTAATTTAAGATTACATTTCCCTTTCCATAATCGATGTTGCGCTATATATTTGGACCACATTTGAAATTTTGATGTCCAATAGGTTTGGTCCCCCAGCTCGGTCTACATCAATGCTTGCTTTCTATATGAAAGCAAGACCGATTGGTTGGATGGAGGAGTTGATTATGTTTACTACATAAAAAGTTGCCTGACATAAGGTGATGTTTATTTTCCTAGGGTCGCATTCGAAGTATCCTCGCATGACATGCCCATGAGGATTTTGAAAGTGATATCGGATTTTAATAAATGATCTCATATCACAAATGAAGCGATACTAATTAATTTTAGAATGTTTAACACCTAATGGAAAGAACAACAACTGGTAACACATTGAATAGTTCCTAGGAAACTATATTTCTTTTGGCTCCTTAAGCCTCATCTAGCGAGCATATTCCATTTAATATAAGTCCAAACACAACATAAGAAAAGTTCAACTCCAAGAAGACATTCACATTCATCCCACCCATGATTCTTCATATGAATATATACATTGCCTAGGTAAAAAAAGAGAGCCATATATGTAATTGCACTGGCAGAATTCTATTCCGTGCCCAAATAATACTTTCATAATTCTTTTGTGACGGTAAATTTCGATATCAAGTGTGCGAAGAACTATAGATTAAAGAAAAGATGGCCGGTGGTTTTCTTCTCCACCAAAACTTGTTGGTAACTTACCAGTATTTTTATGAAATTAGCAGCAATTTTGATTTGATAGTTGGCGCATTACCAGCTTTTGTACTAACTTAGCAAGATTCTTTCGCATAACTGGTGAATACTTCAAATTTACTAATTGTTACGTTTTATTACCAGTATAAATTAGAGTGGCGTTTTGACTTTTGTCAAATTAAACTATCAACTAATTTTGGATTATCAACTTTCATATGTCTTAGATGACAAAGTTCGACCATTGTTTCTAATTTATCAGATTTTCTATTGAGTTGCTAACTCTTATTTATCTTATTTAGCAAGCCCTTACATTTACTAACTCTTTTTAATTAAAGATTATCAACCCAGATTAGCATGACTTGCCAACTTTTCTTGCGTTAAGTCATCACTTAGTATTGGCTTATTAACACCTTTTTGAGTTACTTACTGAAATATAATTGCTTTTATTTATTTGCCAAATTTTCTTAGCGTTGGCAATCCTTTTTTTTTTCTTTTTTGCGCTCTTTAATGACAGCCTAAATTTTCCAACTCTCTAGAAGTTAGCAATCTTAATTAGAGTAACTTATCAACTCCTTTTCAAATAAATTAATTACTAGTTCTATTTAATTTACTCACCAATTTATTTATTTTTCTTTCAATTACTAGCTTTCTTATCTTTAAACAATTTTTTGTGGATCTTCCTTAAGTACGCTTCAATTTATCAACTCTCTTACATCTTTAGCTTAAGTGATATATCCACTTTTCTCCGATTAACTAATTTTATTAGTTTTGATTTACCAATCAATTCAAATATGAGATAGGAATCCCAAATTAGTTGTTCCCATGATACAAGAAAAGCCGGCAAATCAGGCAAACAAAGGTTGATAATTCATAAAAGAAAAGATAAAATATAATTTTTTAAAAATTTTCAAAAATTATCTATGTCAATACTGGCTGTATCTCGTTGGACAATCGAACAGTTTCTAGCCAAAATTGGCTGGGAGGAATATATTCGGAGATTATCAAAATATTTAAAACTAAATTAATTAAATTTAAAAGTTCATGATTGAAATGCTAATCAAATTCTAGGGAAATCGTACAATAGATTTATGAGTTTCTCTAATAATTACCCCATTTCCGACACACATGCCATGAAACAAGCTATCTAACCACCAGTGATGCGAGCAGCTACATTTACAGAAATCAACAAACTGATTAACCAAATCAACAGTGATGAAACATGGCTTGTGTAAAGAATTAATAAATGAAGAAGATGAAACCCGTTCGCGTACCGTATAAAAGCAGAGACACATGTAATGAACAACGGGAAGCATCGACATACAGACCAAATCCGATAAAGCGCAAAGTCCGTCTCTTACACACACCTTCGCAATCAATGGATTCTCTTATTTCCCCCGTCGTTCCGGTCGTCGACTTCAACAACGAGGACTTGAAACGAGGGACGAGCGCATGGGCTTCCGCGATGAAACAAGCGTGCCATGGCCTCGAAGAGTTCGGCTGCTTCGTCGCTTTGTACGGCGGAGTTCCTCCGGAGCTCGACGACGCAATCTTCAAGGCCGCCGACGAGTTGTTCGACCTCCCCACGGAGGTCAAGAGCCAGAACGTCAACGACAAGCCTTACCACGGCTACGTCGGCCAGGTCTCCATCATTCCCCTCCACGAAGGCTTGGGCATCGACAACGTCACGGTTCCGGAAGAAGTCAGCAAGTTCACCAAGCTCATGTGGCCCAACGGGAACGACCACTTCCGGTATCTCGCCAGCCATCGATTCGCCTCGTTTCATGCAAATTCTCCTTCCGGGTTAAGTTCTTTATGATGTGATTAACTAACAAATTGATTTGTTATGGCGATAAGCGATGTGGCGTACTCTTACTCCGTCAAAGTGGCGGAGCTAGATCATATGGTGGTGAAGATGATCTTCGAGAATTACGGCGTGGAGAAATACTACGACTCTCACGTCGCTTCCACAACCTATCTCCTTCGGTTCTTGAAGTATAGGGCGCCCGAGAGCAGCGACCAGGGCGACAACGCCATACCCCGACACACCGACAAGACCTTCTTGTCTATACTTCACCAAAACCGCATCAACGGCTTGGAAATCAAGACCAAGGAAGGCGAGTGGATCGGGTTCGACCTCCCTCCTAACGCTTTTGTAGTCATGGCGGGCGATGCGAGCATGGTAATTGCTCAGCCCTTCACCACTTTGATCATCTGATTGGTATTGATGCATGTTTTTAACATCAGCAGTGACTTCTGATTCTCTGTGTACTGTCTTCCGACCAGGGATGGAGCAACGACAGGATACGTTCATGTGATCATCGCGTGGCCATGAAGGCTAGCACCACCCGGTACACACTGGGCTTATTCTCGTTCCTCAGCGGCGTGGTTCAGGTGCCTCAAGAGCTGGTCGACGAGAACCACCCTCTCAAGTATAAGCCGTTCGACAACGTGGGGATGGTCCATTTCTACGCTTCCGACGAGGGTCGCAAGCACGAGTACACGGTCAAGGCTTATTGCGGGATTGAAACCCCGGTCGTCTGATCAATCGTAAGCTCAGTAAGCCTTTGTAATCAAAGTAATTGTGTACGAGCGCGAATATGGCTCCGCGTCGTGTGTTATCTTGCAATGTTGCTTCAGATGGTTGTGTCGTTTCTACTTTCCTCAGCCGAATAATCATGTTGTGAGGACTGTCGCAAGTTTGCTGTGCCTGAAAATTGGCTTCTCTGCTTTTGTAATGAAATTTGATTCAGCCTATGCCGTCGCGCAATTTTTCATATACATAATGTTATCGAGAATTCGTCATGGTTATACTATAAGGTCTTTTCTCCTCCATTAACGGAGCTTCACTATATATCACTTAGCTCCAACAAAGCACTGCAAAGTCGCTCCATGCGAGGCCCTTCTTGGACATACTTAACAATATATTAAGGATGGATAATTAATGGGAGAATAATTGAACTAGCGAGTTGGGCTTATCCAACTTTGACCGGCCTGATTCATTTCAGTTGATGGACTTGGAAGAGAGTTTACATCCTGATCCAAGCCCGTTTGGCAAGAAGGAACAGAGAGAAAAGACATCTACTTCACACAACGATGGAAAAGACTGTTTCGACGAGCAGAGTTTAGACGGGGAAGGGTTTTCATTACAAGATTAAGGGTCCGTTCGTTTGGCGGAAAATATTCATCCGGAAAATATTTTCCAGAAATTGAGCTGTTCGGGGGGCGGAAAACATTTTCCTCAGGAAAATGTTTTCCAATTAACCAAAAATTCCCTTCTAAAACAAAGGAAAATGTTTTCCATTTTTGAAAAGCGGAAAACATTTTCCGGATCTCCTATCTCTCTCTCGTCGTGAGTCTATGAGCAATTAAATTGCCAAGCGTTGTCGTTGCCACCCACCCCCCGCTCACAGCCACCCCCTACCAGCCCTCGCCGCACCCGCCCGCCCGCCGCCGCGGCCGGCCGCGGCCACCGATCACTAGTTTATATCTCAAAAAAAAAGTCCGGAAAAAAATTTTCGAAAAATTTGTAAGTTTCAAACGAACACCGAAAAATGTGTTATTTTCCAGGAAAATAACTTCCTGGAAAATATTTTCCAAAAGTACTTTATTTTCCGCCAAACGAACGGACCCTAAATGGGAAAAGGAGATGTACCAATTGCGAACGTAGTGCCATCTCCAACATAGATAATTTAGGTCTTACTCGCTATACGAAATTCCAAATGCCATCATAACTTGTTTTCTCTTATGTCAGGTGTTGTTGAAAGAACTCAAAACTTATTGGTGAAAGATGATCGCCCGAAAAACTTCGAGCATCAAGAAACAAACCTCTAATACGAATTAGACACGCATTTTCCAGTTGAAGAAGTAAGTTAAAGGTCCATGCGAACATCGCCAAGCCATACTAAGATTGAGAAACGGCATAGTTTAGTCGAGGGAGGCACCATCTTCTCAACTTAAATTAAGATTTTCTCTACCGATATGATTTGAGAGTATTTTATTGCTTTTATCTAGTTCTTTTTCTTTGCTTGCCGTCGATTCTCTTTTAGACTCGCCAGGCGTATAGCCTAATTTCATCTTTGGGAATCAATCTGCTACTTCAAATCCTCCAAACCAAGAAGTCCAATAGGAACGAGGATGAATTAAGTGAGTTCATATTGCACTCAGAGCGGCTATACAATTTTTTTTGGAGTTCTAGAAGCTCTCTTATTCCAATCTAGATCTAGATATAATAATTCTTCTTTCTTGATCTAGATTTAGATTTGGGAGTTCCTTAGGAGTATTTCTATGCCTTTTCAATTTCTCACGGTCTATATCTAAATATGAAAGCATGTTTAACCTGTTTTTTTTTTTTTTTTGTGATTTCATATCGTGATGGTGTTGAGGACGCCAAAACTAAGTGTGTATCGTCTGTCGGGCAAGCCATGACTATTAGAGAGTTGGATTATGGTATGTGTCCATTGCTTATGATTAACGCGAATTTCAATGGTCGGCCACCCTTTTGTACTTTATTCTTCTGTATTACTTTTTCAGATTTCTTTTGTTTTGATATGTACATGAAATATTTTTTTCGACAGAAAAAAACAGTATACGAGAAAAGTAACAGAATACGAAACAGTGACATGTAGTGTAATATCGAGTCAACCAAAATTTGTTTTCCCTTACTAAGAAATTAAGCTACCACTGAACAGGCTTGCAACGTGTACATAGATTTAAACGTCTATAGAGGAGCTCTCAATCACTATCAGCCTTTCAGAGGCAGCTCGATTGATGACCCATGTTTAGATTGATAAAGAGATTGATGCTGAGAAAGAAGTTAAACCATTCCAGCTGTGGGAAAAGGTATTAAATTATCCATGAATCTTGTCTTTTGACTTCCTAAAACAAGTCCCAATGGCGTAGAGAGAGAGAGAGAGAGATCTCAATCACCACCTTTAACTCAATCAAATTAATCATACCAACAAGGAAATGGCAAGTGAGGTTATAGTTGTTTTTTTTTTTGGTACCGAGGTATCGGGACCAATTTGCGTACACTTCGACTATTCTTCGGGGGAGACTAACACAGCAACCCACCGACATAGCCCCCTCACTTAAATCACAGGCACTTCATTGGGAATCGAATCCGAATACCTCAACGAACTCTAAGTTCACCCTAACTAATTAGGTTACTCATGGGTGGAAGTGAGATTATAGTTGTTTTTTTTTTTTGTAACCGAGGTGTCCACTAACTTACGTACTTCAATTATTCCTCGTGAGAGACTAGTACAACAACCCACCATTATGGTCCCTCACTTAAATCACATGCGCTTACCTAAGAAATCAAACCAAAGATTTCAACGAAATCCAAATTTACACTAACCAACTGAGTTACCCATAGGTGGAAGTAAGGTTATAGTTGTTTTTTTTTTTTTGTAAATATGGGGTTATAGTTGGGTTTTTTTTGGTAAGGATGAGGTTATAGTTGTTTTTTTCTTTTTGGTGATCGAGGACTCCACCTAAGCTCCTTCATGCTAAGCAAGCGCTAAAAAATTGGGTACCTATACCTCGAGCTAATGTAAGCTAGCCACCACACTCACATCAGCAGTTAAGTCACACAGCGACGTCGCTGAGATTTGAATATGCACCTTTTGCGAGAAGCACAAGGCTCAAACCAACTACGCCACCACAGCAGATGGCATGAGTTTATAGTTGTTGGGTCATGAATAATCCAAAAAAAATTGTTCAATCCATCTTACACCTATATTGTTTGAATATCAAATTAATCATAAGTATTCTAATTTTTTTCATTTTAGTTTTAAAACATTTAAGGAAAATTTCAACATAATCCTTTCGATAGTTTTTTTTTTCCAAAAATCGATAATGCGGTGGCATGCCACATATGATATATGATAATGATCAGACTATTGTATCAGTGATTTCTAGCGAAGATTAATCAAAAGAATTATATGAAAATCTCAGCATATGATTAAATTGACAAAATTAAAAAATCCAAAATTGAATTTGAATCCACATAATAAATTTAGCATTGATTGGATAATTTTCAGCAAATAGTCTTACTTAACAAGGCACATCTTGGCTACTTCACATGGCTTTCTCTGTGTCATAGAAAATACCACCCATTTCATCTCTTTATCATAATGAAGGAGCTACCAAACTGTTTCAAACAAGGTAAAATTAAGGGTAAGCCAAGGGAACTGTCTAGCACTTATTCCATACTTAGATTAAATTTGTCCCACCATTCATCGGATTCAAGGTTTCAGTCGCTCTCGACTGCATATCCATGTAAGAGTGAATTATAGTATCATTATTATGTGAATTTGATCTGAAGCATAGGAATTCATGTTTCTGAAAGTTTTGATTCCTTCTTCCCATACCTTTTCCATCACGATTTGAAGATTTATGTGTCGCGAAATCAACATCATGACTCCGTGTACATCTCAACTTACGAAAGTGTTCCATCCATTATCACCTCCTCCGCTTCAGAATCGAAACATGAACCTAATAACGACGAGAAGCCATCCCTGGCGATGCTATTATAAAATGAATGAGCCTCTCATTCAAATCACAATCAAGATCCTAATCCGTCTATCCCTTCGATGATGTCCGTGGAATATGATATATGATGAACTTTCAGAGGGTCCTTTTCGCTATCTCGATCTCGATTCACCCGCGAAATAAGTCCGATTATGTTGTGAAGGTGCAATGAACTCCAAGGGATCTGCACACTTTGAGATTAGGGAAAGACATGTAAAGTGCACGAAGTTGTTCAGTTGTCCGTGTCGTCGTGGATAGTGTATGGTCCCCATGCAACTTGGGAGATTTGTAGGGTCATCAAGTGGTTAGTTCCATTTATTAATCAGCGGTCCTAATTAACGCACGCGTCAGCAAGTGCATTCTCGACCTAAGTTGCAATCTTAACAAGGATTTTTAATCGATTGATTCTATGAAAAAGGGACCCATACAAGCAACTAAATAAATAAATATATATATATAGATTCTGATACAAGTATTTGATTTCGTAAAACGTGAGATTGATATCTCAAAATTTGAACAATTCATCGTTAAGCATGTTTAACAATTGATGTCAGATTTCTCACTGGAAGGATCCTGAATAGTGGACAATTCCTTTTATGCAAACTTATGAGGCGGTGACTCTAACCTGAATTTTGTTCTTATTATTGACAGCTGAACTGATTTTCACACCATGTCGTCTGTCCACATCACATCGCCAAGAGATTTTAAGATAATACTCCCCATGTTGATCTTAAACTCCATTTGTTTTACGGAAAATGTAGCATTTTTGGAAAATATTTTTCAGGAAATCATTTTCTAAGAAAATAACAACATTTTCTGGTGTTCGTTTGAAACTTAGGAAAAATTATAAAAAAAATTGATTTATTTATTTCTTTTTCTTTTTCTTTTTCTTTTCTTTTTTTGTTCTACATTGATTGGCCGCTTATCAGAAATCACTTTTGAAAAAAAATATAGAAAAATTTTAAAGGTGAAGAAAGAATACGGAAAATATTTTTCACTTTCTGAAAGGCGAAAAATAGTTTCTCCACTTTTGAATGTGTTTTTTTTTATTGATCGAAAATATTTTTTTGACTATCTTGTTTTTCATTAAACAAAAGCCGGAAAATCTGAAAGATATTTTCTTGAAAGTTACTTTTCATGAAACGAACGAAACCTTAAAGTATTGCCTATACGGTTAAAACCAATATTACAAGGAGAGGAACAAACCCTTTTAAAAGAAAAGGGTAAAATGCGATGAATTTTCAAGAAGAATCTTCGAACGGGGATCCATTTGGGCCCATAAATACTTTTGCAGGCCCAGAGAAAAGAAGACGGCTCGGGCCCTATTCTAAAGGGGCGAAAAAGGAAACGTGGAAAACGCCGTTGCCGGGGATCGAACCCGGGTCTCCCGCGTGACAGGCGGGGATACTCACCACTATACTACAACGACAGTGATGGTTCTTCCTCATGTGTTTTAATATCTATTCTTTCTGACTGCCGCATCCCTCTTCCCCAACCGTGCTCGCTCGGTTCGATTGCTTCGTTAATCAGCTAAGTTTGGTAGGCACGCGAGTCTGAACTTACCGTTGAGGCGTTTTGCTTGATCAACTGGAGGCCTTTATGGCTTTTGCAGATTGTCACGTTTGTGTGGAAGAGTCATGCAATGATGGTGTCAATAATGGGAACCGGTGAGGGTAGCTGATCATCTGAAGAAGTTTGAAGTTTTCTTGTCGTCTCAGCCGTGCATAAATGGACTTACATAATCTACCACTCCAGGAAAAAAGTCAATGTAGATGCAAGTCTCCCGAGTTCTTCAGCTATTGAGACTTGCTGTAGGCTACAGCCTATCGGCGTCGGGGTGCAATTCGGAACTACTGTGCTTCCCTTGTGTTTGTCATTTCAGCCTTAACCCTGTTAAATATTTGCTTTGTCCGAGTGTTTTTTTTTTAATTCTTAGATAGTGCATGTCATTAGCTCGACTTTTGATTGATGGGTTCGGAATTTTGAGCTGCAATCTGTGTTGTCTCTGGAGGACGAACTTCTCCATCTCGGAAAGTTTTATGGAAATGAAACTGACAGGCGACAGCCAGGAACTTTCACATTCGAGCGAAAAGCATATGGCCACTACAACCACCGTCTTCAGCATCATACATTCTTATGTGCTGTCGCTGCTAATGACATCCAAGCAGTGGCTTTGCATTCAAGGGATGATGCACTAAAATTACAGTATTTGAGTTGCATAACCTGAAATCTAAGAATGGTGATCTATAACTTGAGGTAGGATTCTTTCAGCATCGATCATCATGTCTTGTCCCGCGAAAGAAATGCACCAACTATTCTTGCTTAACTCATTCGCACGTAAAAGCTGGTATCTGATCTAATGGCCAACAACTTGCTATACAACATCTAGGATTCAGCTTCTAGCCTGTCTTCTTACCATTTTGATATGTAACGGTCAACGACTGGCCTCTCTCCGAACTAATTTTCTGTTCTTCTTTCGATGTTAACTGACAATACGATGTTCTTTCTAGTCGTGAGAGTAAAATTAGCCATTTATTTATTTATTTTTGTGCATCAGATGATATGTCACAAGATATCATCATTGAGCAAAGAGTTTAAGCAGCTTCTTTCTTATGTGCGGGGACTAATTGCAGTAATAGGAATTCTAGCATCTTGAGAATTATCGACCAGACAAAATATCTGAACAGAGGTGCTCCAAGCAAATCAAGTCAATACTTTTGCTACACCTTCCACAATAATTCAGTGACATTTTGTTGGGAAACAGATGAATGAATTCTTGATCGAAAGAGGTTTGACTTTGTAGAGCCCGTTAGATTAGCTTGCTGCACAGTGTCTCTCTCTCTCTCTCTCTCTCTCTCTCTCTCTCTCTCTCTCTCTCTCTCTCTTTGGCTTTTGCCGAGTCGGAGGAGACAAGGACATTGGTAGATTGAGATACTGGTACTTGTATTGTATCCATATCTAAGATTCTGCTTTTGCTTTTTAAAGAATAGCTGTGTGCTTGACTGCTAGCCATCTCTTTCAGCTTATATATCAGTATAGCCCATTGATTAGGATGTGATAAATTTGGGCGCACACGTTGCGAAAAGATGGTGAAAGGACTCTAGACTTTGTACACATTGATGATAAAATAAATTTGGGTGCAGACGTTGTGAAAAGATGGTGAAAGGACTCTAATCTTTGTACACATTGATGATATCCAATCTTCTGGAGCAGAAATGATGAATGCACAATCAAGATCTTCTTTTTAGATCTCTCGAGAGTGCATGGGTTGAGACTTGAGAGAACCCAAAAAGATCCCTCAAACAAAATATTGATATCCCCAATTTGCTATTACGCACTGTGGATTGATTTCGATGCTTGAAGGATGAACTTTTTTGTGGAAAATTCAATGATTGCAAATGATTTTGTTTGATGTCCTCTCCCGAAATTACAAGTATGCAGCGGTCTAGCTTATCTGTTATGTGGCCAAGGTTAATCATTGTGCTTAATATTGAAAACCATGAGCAGTGTGATATTGCTAATAGGCTTTTCCAGGGTTATACCGGCCATTCAGCAATACTGAGGACCGCATAATTAGCAAATCTATATCAAATTCTACGATTGGATCGGACTGCCTCTTTTTTTTTCTTTCTAAAAATCAATTTATGGCAGCTTGAGTTTCACTTGATTAATCAAGTCGCCGTTGCGGTTTCTGTTTGAGAGTTCACTGATTCCAGAGCTACTGTCATCACAGCTGAAATTTTCTCGCACCGGCCAATTAAACAGTACTAGCGTGAGGAATCGTCAGGGTGTACTTTTACCTAAAAGCATGCCCGTTTCCAACGCCACACGAATGGTGTATGGATAAGGTGTTTCCTGGATCCTGCTCTCGACCAAGTGTTTCAGTTTCCTATACAATCGTCACTCCAAAGTGGCTGGTTCTCTGTACAGAAGGACATATTTACATACTCGCGCACACTCACATCATCGACATATCTTTGGAAATATGGAGGGCCAAATCTCACATCAGATTTGCACATCACTTTTTTTTTTTGGGGCTGCTGCTTTTGGTCCAGCTTACCATGTTCTGCCAATGCCAGGCGCCGAAACAGAGAAAGAGACAAATCTCAACGGCAACTCCGAGCATCGCCGGCCCATCTGGAGGCGGGATTCTTATTGCCAGTTAGCCCACCTCCGTGTCATGGAGCACATGGTTTGCACTCTGCTAAGGGCAATATCATCTTCTTCTGTGGTGGCAGCAACAACGTCCATTATTTTAAAGGTGAGCGATGGAAGATGCAGATATGCAGCAGAACAGACGCAATCTGGGGGGAAGGAATCCTGTTATCCTTGTTTAATTAACTCTGCACGATCATGGGTCATGGCCTATTGGTTTCTTTCTCTGACTTTTCATCGGTTTATGAGAAATGATTGGGGAGTCTCTCGTCTTCTTTCCTTTTTATTTCAATTTTCTTTTATATGTAATTTGTCTTTTGTCTTTTCCTCTCCCCATAATCTTCCAAAGCCTCAACTAATGATATATGCATCTTTATCTTGATCAGTGTCTTATTCACTGGAGGGAGGATCTTCCTTCATATCCGGGGCAAAAAGGCGGGTGTCGGTTTGCGTGTCGTATACCTGAAATATTCAATTGGCCAATTCTCCTTTGGCATCTCTCTCTTCTGCAAGAGGACAAAAGAACACGACAGTGACTCTCTCTGTCTGCGTCCCGCACTCATGTTGATTTGATGTACTTATCTTCTTCTTGGACCCTATTTTTGGGAACTTTGGTGTTCCTCAAAATTACACCTCCCGCGTCCTCCAATAAATTGAATTCCACAGTATCTTCTCAATCAATCAATACCCGAACGAAGGAAATGGCAAAATTTAAGGGCAATCAATAACAACAGTAATCTCAACATCTCATTGTCTAATGTCTAGCCCACTTTCACTATTTGGTCATTTACATCTTGCAATTGGTTCATTGGCGCGCAAAGCCGGACCAACGAGAGCGCGTTGTTGAAATGCTCCGCCTTGGTGCTGAGGTACTCGCTCCAGGTCACGGGCCGGTACAGCGGGGGATTGCTCGGGTTGATCAGTTTCGGCAACGGCGAGATCTGGACATTGGTTGGAGGGCCATAGAGGTAAGCCATGGACATGCGGTGCCATGTTCGATTGACGACCGCCCGGTGGAGGACACTTGGGTACAAGCCATTGGACAATATGTGAAGGAGGTCGCCCACATTGATCACAAGTGCACCAGGGACCGGAGGGACCGTGACCCATCCACTTCCCTCTTTGAGGACTTGCAAGCCGCTAGTGTTGCTTTGGAAGAGGATGGTGAGAAGGGTCGAGTCAGTGTGCGGGGCGAGACCCATGGCTCGATCCGGGTCCGGACAAACCGGGTAAGAATTCAGTTGCAACGCGTTGCATGCCCCGGCGAAGTCCCCCTTTGGTCCGGCCCACTTGATGTCTCCTTTGCATATGCCCAGGGACCCGAGCATCAACCACATTAACTTCCCGGCTAGCTTTCTCATCTCTTTTTCGTACTCTTCAATTACATCACTAGGGCAAAAGCAAGTAATGGACAAAGAAAAAAGAAGAAGAATAAATGAATGGAAATAGCTGAGGAAGATGCTATCATTTTGGTGAATATAAAACCAAAGTAAGAGAAAGTGCTGGCGAAATCGATTTTTCAAGTGTTTATGATTCTCTACAGTACTCAATTCCTTCGTGTGGGTCCATGGCTTTCATTCTAATCCTTGATAATTGCTGTATTAAAAGGAAATGGCATTCATGTTTAGCTATAGCACCATCGCAAAGACACATGATCAAAGAGTTGGCTATAAGCACAAAATTGGCTTAGTGATTAAAGAATAGACATGAACTTTAGCACTTGGTCCACTTTCTCAAAGTGCAAACAATTTCATGTTTAAGCTAGACAACTGAGCTTTGGCTAGTGCTTATGTCCAGTTCATAGTTATATCTGTGAGGTATGAGGCAGGGTTTTCTCGTGTGTGTGTGTGTGTGTGTGTGTGTATTTTGGCTATGAGAAAGTAGCAGTGACGCAAAAGAGCAACATAGGACAAATGCATGATGATCAAGATTGGTTATTACCAAAACTCCGCATGATCGTTAGGCCAAAGTTGGCGAGCATGTTCAAGCGGAGATCCGACGATGGTGAAGCCCTCAGACCACATTAGCTTGGGGAAGAACGAAGAGATCCGTGCCACACCATAGCCAGGAACGCCGTTGGGCAAACGAGCAGCCCTGAGCTTCTGTTGCACTGGAAGAGCGAAGAGGTTCTTACCAGCTGTTTGGATGCTATCGAGGAGCCTCTTGGGTATGCCATGGTTGGTGACTTGGAAGACACCCCAAGTTTTGCACGCGTGGCCTATGAGGTCTAGTGCATTCGGGTGGTGAAGATCGATCATCGGCACGGTTTCTTCTTGGCCACTTAGTGAGATAGGACAAGGGTAGTCCTCAGGTTTTGCAGTCCATGTATAGGAGTCGGGCAATTCTTTCAACGAATTGAAGTCTAGGTACCTATGATGCAAGTAGACAGGGTGGTCTCTAAAGGCATCTGAGAGTCTTGAAGGCATAATGAGAGAGAGAGAGAGAGAGAGAGAGAGAGAGAGAGAGAGAGAGAGAGAGGAGAGAGAGACAGCGAGAGAGAGACACAGAGAGAGTTATGTTCGAAGAAAAGGGTGCTCTGGAGTCGAGGTTCTATGTGTGCAGAAACAAGTAAATAAGGGAAAGAAGCAGAGGGAGTGCTCTTGCTATTTCTAAATATGAAATACTGTGGTATTCTTTTAGAAATGCGAGTGGTGGGAGGGAAAATGGGGAGTGAGTTTATATAGAGACGTTGTAGAAGAATGACAAAGGTGGTGAGATGATTTGGAAGAAGTGGGTGGTCCGAGGGGTTGAGTGGTGTCGAGGGAATTGTTGGTGGAAGAAGACAAGGGAGTGAAGTGCTAGCGAGCATCCTTATTGGACATGGGAAAGAACAAACACTAAAAAGGACCTTCTTTTGTCTCGAAAAAATTATTAGGCAAGTTTGTTTTTGCTATCGAGAAGATAGGTACAGTCCATAACAATAAATAGAATCTATCGTTTTTTCTTTCGTCGTTCTATATTTCTTTTAAATTCGATCGCGACACGGACTCCGTCTATTTGCGCCTATCTATGCAACGGAGGAACGTACAGCCTATTCGACTAAATCCAGACAATGGCCACTAAGGCCATCGTCAAAGAAGCCAATTAGGGTCGACAGAGGCAACAAAGGGGAAAAAGCATCTCAGCCTCTCGAAAACCATAGGCCATTCACCATGTAAAGGGCGGGCCTCCCTTGCCTCTCCATGTGACCTTGTCTCGTCCTCAAGTAGGTAAAAAACGTCCACACGCCAAGACCCCTCTTATCTCGGGCCATAATATCCCATCACTATGGGACAAACGCATACGAACCTCGATGGCAGTGTGGCCAAGCTCCCCTGCTTCTGCCCTATGAAAGATGGTCTTACCGACTCGACCAGTTTCATCAAGAGGCCTCTCTACGCCATCAGGAGGCGGCCGGAAGAGAAGACAAACACGCAGTTTTGGGGAGATGTGGGAAGAGCGTCCTCGTCCTCATCGGCCATGAACGGGAGTGGGATGAGGGCCTCCATGCTTTTCCGCTTGATATATTTGGTCATTTCCATGTAAAGTAGTAAAGTCTCTTTTGGTTTTTTGCGCGCTTGGATCTGGTGCGCTTCTGTACTATGCTCCGCAAAGTGCGGTTCCCAAATATGCACCATTTTACCCCCAACAATATGCCCTGATGTGTCCCCAAGTGTTACCTTCGTAAAGAATACTTCCGCATCTCCTGTTCTTTTGCTCCTGGCCACCGGAATTTGACAGCCCTTCTTACCTCGAGGTCCATTGAACTAGTTGAGTGATAAATTTAAGATTGGCAAACTTGGAATGAGCTAAAATTTATTGGGTGACACGGAAATTGATTGTTGATCAAAACTCGCCGCATTTTGGAATCGTTTACATGGATTTTAGGGAAATTTTCATTATTCTAGTGGAGTTTTCGTTATAATTATGTTTCCTATTGTAATCGGATCATTACTAAGTTTCCCATTATAATTCGGTTTCCTATTATAATTAGGTTTTTTATTTAACACCATATAAAATGGTGTTTTAGGGTTTCGAATAGACAGATTTTTGATATTTTGATTTTGATAATCACATTTGAGAGAACAATTTGTTTCTCTATTAATTACGATTCATGTTTAGCCAAATTTTTATTGTGTTTCGACATCAATTGGTATCAGAGAGCAAATTACTTAAATCAATGGTTGAACATAATTACGTTGGTCATGGACGACGAGCTTATGGAGTGGTTCTTGAAGTAAATGAATAGCCACGTCTAAGAGATATATGAGACATAGAAATTGAAGACCAGAGAGGGCTAATCCAAGATTTGGAGCAATAACTTGCGGAGGCAAGGTTAGATGTTCAATTCAGAAGAGGAATTTGCTTATCCATCCAATAATGAAAAGGAGGATGTCAACCCTCTCGAGGTTTTGGACTAGAGACGAAATCGAGGAGTACGTCCAAGTAATCAGTCATTTTTGCATAATCTTGATATGAAAATTGAGATTCCTAAGTTTCATGGTAACACTCATCCTAATGAGTTCATTAATTGATTATATACAGTAGAATGGATCTTTAATATTACGAATTTGACTAAAGAGCAAAAAGTTAAATTAGTGACTATTAGATTACAAAAACATGCCTCAATATGGTGGGAGCATGTGAAAGGCAACATGCTAGAGAGGATAAATCAAAGTGAAACGTTGGGATAAGACGAAATAATTGTTGCAAAATAATATTGCCTACTCATTATAGGGAGGAGACGTTTATTGAGTATCACACATTAAGCAACAAGATTTAATAGTCGAGTAGTATGTTGAGAAGTCTAATCAACTAGGGATGTATTATGATGTGGTTGAGGAAGACGAGCAAACAATTGCTCGATATTTGGCGGGACTACGGTATGAAATTTTTTATGTTATTTAATTACAACAATATTTGACATATGAAGATGTGTGCATGTTAGCCTTAAAAGTGGAAGGCCAACGTAAAAGGAAGAATATCAATTCCAATCGGTGATTAGGCAAAGAATCCTGAGGAAAAGTTAAGGGTGCGGATTCTAAACATGTATTTAAGGAAGAGCAGAGGAGGAGTTGTAAGTAATCAATGTTTCAAGTGTTAATGACTCGAGCATTTTGCTTTTGATTGTCCGAACTGTCAAATTGTGACGCTTATTGATAAACTCATCTATGATGACAACGAAGTCGAAGAAGAAAATGTTATCCATAATAGGAAGAGATTATTTATTATGATTCTAGTGAATCCTAGTTGTTAGAAGAATTTTAAATGTTGCGGTAATGGATGATGAATGTTTGCTTAGAAATAATATTTTTCATACTAAGTGCACTAGTGGAGGAAAAATCTATAAAATGATAATAGATGGAGGAAGCTCCAACAACGTGGTGTCCACTACCATGGTGGAGAAGTTGGAACTGAGAACGGAAAATCATCAACAACCTTACAGGCTATCATGGCTTAAGAAAGGGAATGATGTGAATGTGAGTAAGAGGTACCTTGTGCAGTTTTCCATTGGAACAACTTATAACGATGAGGTGTGATGTGATGCGATGTGATCCCAATGGATGCTTGCCATATTCCATTAGGGAGGCTTGGCAATTTGACAAAAAGACATGGCATAATGGCTTCAAAAATACTTACACCTTCAAGAGAGAGGGTCAAACTCTAGCTCATTCAGATTGGAGAAAGGAGGTAAAGAATAATTTACTGTCTAGTTCAGAATTTCAAGAAGTAGTAGATGCGCCTGAACTTTTTGTCGAAGTGGTGATAGTGGAATTTTGATAATAGTTCCAAAAATCCTACCCAAATCGGTCCTTTACTTAAGGAGTTTGTTGATGTTTTACCAAAAGAGATGCCACCTGGGTTGCCACCTAAGAAAATTGATATCAATAACAACAAAGTAGATTTAAGGGAGAATCTTTTTTTAGCAAGGGAGGTGATACACTCAAGATTGGCGAACTTAGAATGAGCTAAAATTTGGTGAGTCACACGGAAATTGGTTACTGATCAAAACACACCGCTATGTTGTGACCGAGGTCTTTTTTTGCACTTCAAAATCGTTTACATGGTTGTTATGGCAATTTTCATTATTTAATTAGCGTTTTCGTCATAATTACGTTTCCTATTATCATATTTTCTATTATAATCAGATTTCCTATTATCAATAGAATTCTTATTATAACTGGTTTTCTATTATAATTATGTTACATATAATAATTAGCACCATATGAAATGGTTTTAGGGTTTCGAATAGACGGGCTTTTGATATTTTGATTTGATAATCACACTTGAAGAACGATTTATTCCTCTATCAATTGTAATTTATGTTTAACCAATTTTCTATTATGTTTCGGTATTATTGAGATTCAAAATGAAACTGTGTCTTAAAGAATTGTAACAGTGGATAGGGGATAACTACCACAAAAAGTCTTAAACTTATTGTCCGAATGTCGATTCAGTTCTAAATTTTTCATTTTGGCTAATTCGGTCCTAGACTTGTTGACGATTTCCCAATATAGCATTTTCAACCAATTTTGATTGGAATTTGCTGACATGACAGTCCAGTCAATGCGGCTATTCATGCCATGCTGACTAACATGAATGACTTTTGCAATTCTATTAAAGAAATTAACTTGTCCTATACGTTCCTTTTCTTTTCATTTTTTTCTCTCCTTTTTCTTTAGGCTTTTTCCCCTTTTCTCTTTGCTAGTCACTAGGCCTCAGGGATGGTAAGCCACAAGCAAGAGTCGTGATGCCCTTGCAAGGAAAGAAAAGAAAGTGGAAAAAAATTCCATAAATTTTTAAATACTACAAAAATAATCACGTCAACTAAGGGCATGCCACTTAGAACAAACAGTGTTTACATCAACAATTTGCAACCAAAATTAGCCCGAATGATCACATCAACAAATCATTAAAAGGTTTAGAATTAAATTGATGAAATTAAAAAATTATTTGAATTGTCATCCGTACAATAAGGATGCATTTGTTTTGCACGAAATGAGGATTTGGAAAATATTTTATGATCGATTGCATTGCTTACTAAATGGACAAATGAAAGTATTTTCATCATCCACGGAAGTTTTTTAACATATATCATTGTCAATTATTAAGCATTTTTCATTGACCAATTATTTCTAGCAATACAAATAATTATTTTTAGAAAGTTATTTTTCAAATTATTTCAAGCGACACGAGTGATTATTTTTAAGAAAATATTTTTCAAATTATGTATTTTTCTGGAAACAGATGTAAGTTTTGGTTTTTCTTATAGTAATTTTCCATAGTGGATTATATAACCCCATGAGTCTTTTCTACGTCGTGAAAAAAAGACCTCATCACTTTCGATCCCAATACAGATATTAATTTACTTTTGGGATTTCAAATTTATATCATGGATTTTTTGGTTCGACACTAATTTGCACCTTGCATCAGTTAATATGCTATTTTAACTTATTTACAAGATCATCACTTTTATTTGCTCCCGTTATAGTTTTATATTCACCAACTATCCAGAAGGAGCCTTCTAATTAGAAAACCCAAGCAAAATGAAAATCTCTTTGGTCCCTCTGTCCTTTATCGTCCAATGAAACTTTGCACTACTGCCTTGATAGTTAAATGTTGAACTACACTTTCATCTAATTAACATAAACTTCTGAAACAATTGACAGCTATCTCATAAAATCCTTCTAACGTGATATCATAACCAAGTTGTATCCCGGTTTATTTCGCATGTGTGTGCACTTTGTTCGTTAAACTCCACATGCCATTGACAATGTGACTTCGTCGGAAGAAAATGTGTTGAAATATCGCATATCGCTTGATCATGAAGTTTATATGCTCTCTATATACAAGTGTTCTCTTTCCATTTATCAACTTAAACGCAACAGTCTGTTGTGACTGTTTTGTATGCTGCACGGCCAGAGGCTACTGTGTAGGCTATTGCAACACCAAGGATATTAATAGTAATTCGAAAAAGAGAATGACAAGAAATATGAGATATGCTCAATTTGTTCACTCGATTATGTACCGAGTGTGATGTGCACTCAATGCACTCCATTCTTTTTTTTCAAACTCGTCTACTTTTGATACAAGGTCCTACCACGTATTCTGCAAGTAACTGCAACAGCCTCTTATCATGTAACCTACACAGCAACCACGACAGTCTCCTACCACGTTGGCTACACAATATGTTGGGAAAACCTTATTGTTGATGAAGATAGAATGATTTATAGATCTTTGATGCTTTAATGCTTTATGACAATCATTGTCCTTAAGGTATTATTTGATTTCACTACCATTGACATTGGATTTAGAACAAATATACATCGAAGATATACACAAACTCATAAAGAATTGAATTTTAGCAATTACTCAATCTCCCTCTTGAAATATCATCTTGAATATGTTGTCAAACCTGCGGGTAAAAAGAAAATAAGAGAGAGTTATAAAGACAGCAATACTGATAATCAAACCTCTAAAGAATCCATTTGTGATTATCAAACATAAATTACTAGAATAGTTCTATTAGTAACTAATTGTCGAACATTCTCATGCTACAAGCACGTGTTTTGATATTTCCTTTCATATCCGTATGTCTTAGATATTGTTGCCTCACTAGCACAATATAAAGATATGGTTGTCATTAGTTGTGGCCGCAACTCTTTATCCAATAACAAATTTCACGGCCATTTAACCTCTTTATTAGCCACCAATAATGTTAAAAATTGAGTTTCCTTCGTTAAATGAAATATGTATGTTTACGTATTTGATGCCAAAGAGACTACACCATTTGCAAACTTGAAAACTCATCCCAATGTCAACTTATTATCAATTCTACTAGTTGTCCAACTAGCATCGAAATATCTTTTTGGTACTGCTTATTGTCTTCCATAGAAAAGACCATAATGTATTGGTTTCTTTAAGTAACTAAGAATTCTACTTATGGTCTTCTAATGCATAATGCTAATAGTACTAGTAAATCGGGACAATTTACACGGCAAAGGTGACATTCGGTCTAGTCCAATGCATAGCATACATTTGACTTTTGATTGCACTAACATTTTCTAATTGTGCCATAGATTGTCCAATCATAAATTTAATTGACACATCATATGGTGTGTCTGACTTTTAATTCCCAAATGCCGATATTTTCGAGTAATTTTCTCCATATGGTGACCTTGACTTGAAGCATCTCCAATTAGATTTGATCACTTTGATACCTATACCTTAAAGAGGTAAATCTATCCATACCTTATTTGTCAGTATTATACTTAGTCTCCAAGAGATTGCTAATTTCTCTATATATTTTTTAAGTTTGAAAAATTCCAGCTAGACGATCTAAGAAAGAATTACCAATTCTTTCCCGGCACCTCTTTTTGCTTCTTTCCATATGATACATCTCTAGATGGCTATGCCTCATTAAACAATATTGGATCTTCGTCCAAGTGAAATAACATAAGTGTTTTATTCATAACATTTTAATTTCCTTCTACCAAGACAGCTATAAAATCAAAATTGAAGTCTTTCATATTTTTCACTCTTTGATTTCTCATCGGATCACTTGGAGAATCAAACAGTTTTCTTTTACTTGATGAAGAAGAACTGCTTGCTTTGATTGTTGTTTATGAAAATAGGTATCACTTGAATCTTTAAGAGATTTTCATCCAAGAAATTCAACATCACTTGATTCCACAATAATACTAGATTCAACATATAAGCGATAAGCTTAGAATTTTCAGCATATCCAACAAACACACTATTATTGTCTTGGTCCTGATTTAGTTCACTTAGGATCATGAATTCTATAATATGAGAGACATCCCCAGACAAGTATTTGATATTCGGTAACCTTTCTTTCATAGTTCGTATAGAGATATCTTAAATTTCTTTGAAGGGAACTTTGTCGTGAATTATGCCTCAAGATGGGTTTCTCATCACAATTTATTGGCAATTCTGCTTGTAAGATTATGGAATTAACCATATTAACAAAATTCGATTCTTTTTTCTACGAATACATTTTGTTGTGGTGTATAAAGTGCCCTTACTTAATGCATAAATTTCAAAGTACTTTAACCAACGTGAAATATATAATCTAGTAGGCCACAAGGAAGATCACTCAAGCATATAAACCTAAACAAAAGTTTCAATTGTATCAAAATTGCAAGCACTTGATGTAGCTAGTATCTCCATCTTCATGAAAATAATATCTTAAGATTGTTGGGGAAATTCGATTGCTGATGAAGATAGCACCGTAACTATAGATCTTTTATACTTTGATGCTGATGATGATCATCATCTTTAATGTATTGTTTACCGTCAATATTATTGTTGTCGATTTTAGAATAAATGTACCTCTATGGTATATACTAAAGCCACAGAGAAACAAGGTTAGCAATTACTCAATTTTTCTATGAAAAATTCATCTTGAATGTGTTGTCAAACTTGTGTGTGCAAAGAGAAGAAGAAAGAGTTATGAAGAAGATTTGTTGAACAATTATGAAAAATTATTTATGATTTGATGCTATTATCAACACATCTTTTGGGAACATATGTCTTATCCCTACGATCACAACCTTTTATGATAAGTCATCACTTCTTTTCATGTCAACAATAACTTATTTTCTAACAACTACTGCTGCTATGCTACACAGATTGACTAATTCTTTTAGCACATCAAACTGCTTTGGTGATCCACCCAAGAATTTTCATATATATATATATATATTCCCGCAACTCTCGTTTATGTCTACGTCACTTTCAGTTTCAGCAAGATGTTAGAGCTAATTAAAATAATTTCATAGATTCTCTAACATCTCCCCTCAAATTTTTTCACTAAATTTTAAATAGTATTGAAGTAGGAGATCGTAAGTTCAATTAGGCTCTTATTTGCCTCCCTTATGTCATATTTATGTGTTTTAATCTTAGGTCAAACTCCAGCTTACTCGTGTAGGAAAATATTAAAATATTTATATATTATAAACCACACATTCAATATATAACAGTTGATAGTGGTCTTGCAATGCCACTTGACTTCCTGGCAAGAACCCAAGCTCTCCCTCCCCCTCCCCCTCCCCCTCCCTCTCCCTCTCTCTCATTTTACCAATTACTACCATGCCAAACTCAACATCTCCTTCATGGTTGTTAGATCGAGGGACAGAGGGGCCATCATCTCCTATCAAGACATGATGCATCGACCAGCAGAGGTACGGTTTGAAAAGACGTCGACCTCAAAGAGAGAGAGAGAGAGAGAGAGAGAGAGAGAGAGAGAGTGTGTGTGTGTGTGTGTGTGTGTGTGTGTGTGTGAATACAAAACAAAAGAGAAGAGAAAGGAGCGACATGAGAGACAGAGAGAGAGGTTAGACGGGGGCCTTAATGGTTCGAGCCAGCAACAAGAGTGGTATGGCTGAGCTAGGTTGAGACTTTAAGGGACGATGGTCAGAGTGGGTAGGGCGGCATCCACCGACGATGGGCGGAGTGATTGGAGTAGAGATTAGACTTGTGCTAGAATCATCAAGGGTTATGGTTTGAAGATTATGAGATTAAGATATGCCGTTGGAGATTTGAGAAGTAGAGTTTGTTTGATTTATTTTTTGGGAGGACGTCTTAGAATGTAACGGAGTATTTTAAAAAATAAAAGACCTAAAGTGATAATGGGATAGATGTTGAGGAGAATCTTTTTATATGTTTATATTTTTGTACGTTTTTCATGTACTGATGGTTACTTTCATGAGTTTCTTGCCCCAATCATTTCCCTATTTCATTGTGAAGTGATCGCTGATGGGGAACTCATCTTAGATAGATAAATTTTGGGCTATGAAATACCCAAGTATCACACAAATCGTACAATTCGAAGTCACAATGGGCATGATTACTATCTTGACCTGATGAAATCGAGCGAATGTTTCGACTCTAAAAATTTAAAACGCTCCATAACATAAAAAGAGCTCTTCACTATTTTTTTTATCCCGCTGTTCACCATCAATGGTAAAAGCTGCTCCACAGGGGCGAGGACAATTGCTCATATACCGTCATAATATAATAAATGGATCGAAGTGATCTTTTATGTCTTCTAAAATTTCAAATCCCTAAGTAAGTTTACCTCTGGAGCATCCTATTAACCAATAGTAGACAGAGAGAAAGAAAACCTTCTGTTTTTTGTCCCCATTCCTGTTCTTCTCCCCTCCTAGCGGATCGCTGGTGGGTGAAAGCAATGAAAAGAGAAAAGGAAACTTCCAAAAACAACTTGATCTTATGTGCAAGCTTTGATGCCAAGATGATCATGATCGTATAAAACAGGTGACGACATGATCTGGTGAGATTTGAAAGACGCCATGCCCATGCATGGACAATATAGATTCTCTGCATGCATATGCGATTCACGTGGCACAAACGTGCAGAGGTCGGGTCGTATATCGAGCTAGTTGCAGAAGCAATGATTTAGGTCAAGAAAATGAAGAGAATTCTCTTGAAAATGCTTTTCTCCTCCTTTTTGTTGGCATTTAGTTATGGTGACTGAAAGAGCCAGCTGAAAGAGCCTTTTCCTAAGAAATAGGACGAGCCCAGTGAGGAATACAGCTAGGGGTAAAATCCAACGAGATTTCAATTTCCTTTTCAACTCATTAAAGAAGAATCAATCCCCATCATGCTTGGTTGAATATGCGGTCCTGTGGCCAGTTAAAAAATTTCCATTTTTCCAGAACAGCTTTTCAGAAGAATTTCTTCTACACATTATATTAAGGATCAAGATTTCTTCCGATTTAAAAATAAATCCATATCTTTCAACTTCCTCCTATTGAAATTGAGTTTGAAATATCATACTCTCTATAAACATAATGCCCAATTCATCTGATCACCCCAACTAACTCTTACGGCTAGTAGGACTGACTTGACTAACTCTAATGGCTAATAGGACCTTCCTTACACCAAAAATTTTTGTTACCCAAACGTTCGACAAAATAAATGATAACATTTCATTGAATTAAAGTTGATTTTCTAGAAACTAATCTTTTTGTTTACCATCAATTGCGCAATGCCCGAGAACGTGCCCTGCCTTGATACAAGGAAACATATGGAATCACAGATTTAAATACTTTTGTCCAGCTATTTGGAAAAAAAATTGGCCAATGTTGTCGGAAACAGCAGCACAGCTACAACTTGTATATGCCATTTTTTTTTCTGCTAATGAAAGACAAGATAAGAATTTCTTCTCTCTTTAACAGCTTAGGTTCAGCTAGAAAATATTTAACAGATCCATATGAAAGGTAGATTAGATCAACTGTTGATGTGGGGAGTAATTTTTGCAAGCGTCCTTAACTGCAAAACATGGGTACGAAAAGATAATGGCAACATAAAATATCAATACTCATACCGTATGACATGCTAACATGCTACTAGATCAAGTTTTCTGCTTATGTAGCATAACATACAAGCACTGATGTTTACATGCATATGCACATGTTATCTAGTGATAAAATTAATAGTGGATCACGGAATTACATTATAAAATTAATTCTTGCTCCACCGAAAAACTGTTAAACGAAACTTTCTCGGGCAACTAGGAATTTTTAATCGATATGGCCAAAAAAGTGTTGAAAGCAATTGTATGTGATGGAATGACGGTTGAACTAGTTTGATGGGATTTAGTGCCATTTCAACTGATTTTCTAGATTTAGAGCTAATGATTTCAACAAGGAATGGCTTGGAGGAGGGAACCAATTGAAGATGCCGTCACCTGCTCGCCTCTTCACTTATTACCGTCTCTTCTTTAATTTGCCAGTGTTTGCTCATACTATTTGAACACTGTCAATGTCCTGTTTCATTTTACATGAAAACATGATTGGATTGGGACTCGCAAGATTAGTTTAATCAGATCCCATTTCTAGCAGAAATTCCACTTCTAGATCTTGTCTTTACTATGGAAGTTTGAACCCATATAGGCCAAGAAACTTTTTGTTCCGCCCTTAGATAAATAAGAAAGGAGAAGATCTTTTTGGACGGTCTAATTTTGTAGGTTTTTCTAGTCATATCGAGTCGAATGTTCCTTCCAAGTTCCCCACAAAAACTCAAGCACGAGGAACTCAAATCTAAATCTACAGATTTGTCCCCCTCTGCTAATGACGAGAAGTTCAAGACTCTTCAAGCATCAGGCTAACTTACATTAACTATGGAATTCTACTCATCCCATACATGCGCACTGGTAAATTACTCGAGCACATTTGATTGGACTCCCGAGGCTAGTAGCCTCGTAAGAATAAGAAAATGCACAAGTATGGTAATTTGAACTCATTTCTTAAATAAAAAAAAGAGTTTATCACCTTGACAACTCCTTCCAAATAATTATTCTATAAGGTTGTTTACTCTTGACCTGGCTTGATAGACTCACTTTCGTCGATATGACTCCAGAAGAGAAAGAAAGAAACTGAATTTCAAGCTTCTTAATCCACATATGCACCCAAAAAATTATTACATTTATCGATTCCTCAATGACGTGAGGAGTCAATTACAATGTCCTTATTATGAAAAACGACCAATTATGTGCAACAACATCACTCTTCTCGTGCTGGCGTAGTTTAAAACCAGTTTCTACTACCCACCCCACACAGCGAGTACCTATAGGCTCCACGGACAAATTAAGGGCTGTCCTGGCCATATCTGTTACTGCGTAGAAAAATTGTGCCGTCTGCCATTTCTGACTTCTTGTTACCAACTATAAGCTGGCCAAGATTACCGATGCTGCAGAATGGCCAAAACAATTTCCAAACAAGAAAAAGAGCTGTCGAGAGTTTCCTTACAAATCGTGGGGGATGTTCAGCTTTAGGAATTAGGGTTTCTACAATTAACGGGTTCACTCGAAAACAGGAGAAACAAATCATGCAGAGAAGAAAGATAAAGCGCTCGAAAACCCCAATCATCCAATAGAAGCGATCGATACATTAAACCTATAGATTTTCTACTTTCTTTCTCTGTACCCCAGTATCAGTGTACACAACCATTAGCTATCTGTACATGTGCCAACAAATGCGTAAAAGGCATCTAAATAATTATATAATTACACATGCACGCACAAGATAATGAGGACATTGTTTTATAAACAATATAGGTGGACAAATGCCATACTCCATGCCACGATACATAAATCGGACGATTGCCTTATTTATTTATCTTTGTGCTTGGCAAATTTGGATCGCTCCACTATAAGGAAGATAAGATCCCTTCCCTTTATAGCTACCACTTCTAAATTCTCAGGTCCCACTATCGAATAATTTCCTACCCGAAAAGGAAGTAATGAAGCATGCGCAATCTGGCTATAGGACTTTGTAATGGCTACAATGGAGCGATTAAAAGTACTTCCACTGCCAGTTGGGCAAATTTTCTGTGATTAAATTATGCTTCTAGTTTGTGTTACTGGAGCATTATCAACCGCTGAGAAAATTTTCCAGGATATCTCATCATGATCATTGTATTTTGAAGAATAAGTTTCATCCAGATCGTTGAACTTTAATCTAAATCATTTGGCACGCACATTGCCACAACACTATCCACACTTATTTCAAGCAACACGCGACCATCATTGTACAATAAGAAAGCGGTAACCTCGTCCCAACCTTCTTTTTTCCTCCTACCAAGGGTTGCCGGCGCTCTTCTCGCGACTGTGAGAGGCAATCTCTGTGTTTGCGCAGGTTTGTCTATATGTGTTCTTTCTTTTCATAGGATGTCAATGCTTGAGCAAGAAAATTTTCCATACATTAGTTTTTTGAAATTTCACGCTTGTGATTTGCTAAAGACGATCGAAGAGAATATACTAATAGATTTCCTACTCAAAAAAGGGGAAACCTATCTTGGGAAATCCATGTCTTCTAGATGTCCTGTTATCTTCTTCAGTGTAATTGACTTAATCCTTTTACTATTAGAGTACATTCGTCTCACTAAAAGTTTCATGATTAAGAAAAAGAATACTTTTTTATGAAGATATTTTCAAGAAAATTGGTTAGTTTTCATTGGTTTAGTATTTTAGGAAAAGTGGTCTACTTCTTATCAAAAGAGAAAGTTAATTTCGCTCAATCTTAGCTTGTTATTTTCAGTTCATGAAAAATATTTTCCATAAATTGAATAACTTTCCGTCATCCATATACATGAAAGTTCAATTTTCCAAATATAATTCTTTCAAATAAGCGGATTTTAATATGAGATATTATAATAGCTTGCCACCTTCACCTGAGACAATAAGGAATTGACTCGGCCTTTGAGGGTTGTCATCTCCCATGAGCAACACAACTTTCCACTAGTAGCACCTCATACTTTAATCATGATTATTAGTAGGTGTTGAACCCTCTTTGTCCTTGTATGAGCTCTTAAACATACTCTCTATATAGTTTGACCTATCTGCTCATAACACTTTTGAGGCCCACTTCTGACTAATACAACTAAGAATAGGTATGTCCAAATGAACAATGATGATGACCTATCTGGAACTAATGCATATATTAAAATCTGGAAATCACACTTTCAACGTCCATAATTTTTTGAAGTGTCCAAATTAGGTCTGTGTACTTCTTTGTCTGTAGCAACTTTGATCCTCATTATACAATGGAAATTAATGATTCATTTTGAGAGCTTGCAATCATGCGATGTTTGGACCAATTTTCACGCACCTCAATAAGTTCATCTCTCTAAAGAATCTTAAGCGGACATCTTTTTCATATTGGCATTTTGCATTTGGGGTTTTTCTCTTGGAGTGCTTAAAGATGGCCTTGGAACATGATATGGACTCCTTACATCCATGATCTCTTTTTCAGTGAGTAAACTTTTTTAGTTTATCAACAATCATTCCATCTCTTCATTCTTTCCGTCCTCGTACTTTTAGGGCTATGAATCTATTGTCCACATTATTCTGCTTTTATCAAAAACAAAAATGGCCCGTGTGATTTTTCACTGATATGTAAGACATTTGCATCAAATTTAAACCTGCTTACATCTAGCTATCGACTTGAGTGAACATATCATCAGAACATAAAATTCAAGGAACACGTGACTTATTATCGATGACTAGAATCGATGTTGATGTGTTGGCACACATGAAAGGCTGTACCTAGATGGTTATTGACTTATGCTCGTCTGGTTAATAGATAATTGACGAGAGTGTTGATAATGAAGGATTGATGAGAGACCAAAGTATTAGAAGAAGGCTGAATACACAAGGAGGGTCAAGACATAGACTGGTTCAAAGTTACTGGAACATGAAGCAACCGAAATTGTAGAGCTACTGATATGCATTTCCTAAGGACTAGGTAGAGCAACTGATATGCATTTCCTAAGGACTAGCTGCACAAACAGTAGATCATGGCATCGTGAGAACATGGGCAAGAACTTTTTAGAAGAAAGGCACATGGACGCGACCACTGGAAACCACTCAGAAGTAATTATGGCACAGCTACCATCAGCACCATTGTCCATCTACTGAGAAGCCCCCGGTACAAATCAAACAAATCTATTATCTTCCAGTACATTATTTTCCTACATTGAACTTTTATATTTCAGATTGGTGTCATTGATTAAATTCCTGTATGATATCCTTGCATTTCTAGGCTTTGTCATTGATTAAATTCCAGTAGAGTTTGTTTGCATCTGGCTTGTCTATAGCAAATGTACCTTTCGAACAGTGTCATCGAATAAATTTCGACGCAGTTCGTGTTTGTACAATTTTGTTTGAATGTTGGTTCCTTTATTTGCCTCAATATTTCCTATTCAAAGTTGGCTTGGAACCTATCTCCTTTAATAAAAACCCAAAATTGATTTTTCAATAAAAGATATTTCATTGCCAGAGAAATTCTAGCGAAACAAGACCTAACGGATATTTATATTTGACATCAATAATCAACATGTAATCCTTCCATGCATATGTCCTATCATCAACACGTACATAAAACTACATATTTATCTTACTAGTTTAACTTTTTGTATTTATCTACTAGTTTAACTTTTTAGGATAGTTGATAGTTGGTCCACCATAAATTTTCATTATATATTCTTAGGTCAAAATCCGGCCTACATATAAGGGAGAGTGCAGTCAAATATCACACCACAAATTCGTTTACTAGCCTAAATTTTTAAAATATTTGGCAATGGTCACATAAATTTCAGATGATATTTATGTATTAAAAAAAGAAGGACATGTATAAATATTTTACAATTGGAAATGCTGATTCAAAAAGAAAAGTTCTTCTGTGATGGAACATTTGATTACTTGGTTGAAAATGCTGATTCCGATAAATAAACACAAAGATAGTGAAGGTAAGCTAGCGTGATCAAAGATCCGATTCCTCTACCGAATAAAATTTCTGAAAAATCCATGATTCTCCCAACATCAAGATTTGCATCCCATTAATAATGTCTGTGGCTCTACTGTGCCTTTGCTATTTTCAAACTGTCGGGAGAAGTCTAGGGTTAATCTATTTCTTCACTAAACCCTTTTGGACACATCAAATCGTGGCTCTGTTTGAATTAACGTTTTCTATTGATGTTGTCGTTTTTCTAACACCGGGAAAATCCAGAAACTCCATCAATCGGATATTTAGACAGACTTGTCTCAGAAGGTTCCCGCTTCGTTATCCTGTTTCGTCCCATTAAGAAATGCAGATCTACAACAACCGCCATTATCTCCAGTCCCCACACTTCGATGTTTATTCTATTTTATGTCATTTTCGTTTTAGTTCTCGTCTCGTTGTTTTGGAATTAAACCCACTAACTATGTCAGATATGAGTGTTCAGGGAAATGCTATCAGACAATAAAGTACCGTTTGTCGTTCTTGTCTTCTGTGGGAAGGCCTTTGATCTGCTACTTTCTAGTCTCCATATCCATCATGACAGGGTTCCTTGAAAGTCCAACCACAACATAAACTACGGTTGAGTTAAAGGGTAATCATGCTGCAGTTCGATACTGGCCTGAAAAACTGATTTACAACGTGGCAGTGCTGGTAAATATCATCATATCTGACCATACACCGAATAAGAGTCGGACACATACGTCGCTTCATCTATCGATCCTTGTCCACCTAGTAGTACTCAGCAAAATACATAAGACCAATTTGTCCTTGTGAGGAAGTCGCAAGACAAGGTTGGTCATCCAGACGGTACGAGTTCGACTTGTGCATGGGCCAATCTAGTCTAATTTGCCTGAACCACATCTTTGTTTGCCCGTGATTTGCATGAACTCCGTGACTCGCAAGTCCTCGAGAGTTCCGAATCCTCAAATCTGTACCGATCACGTTTCTACTTTCTTATTGCGTATATGGATTTTGGGGGATCTGTATTAAGAACATCCCAAGAGAAGAGACGGGGAGAAAGATAAGGCACCATCCCTGGTCGGATTACATGGAAATACCAGCCTTCTTTGTCCTCAGGTCGTGATGAAAATGACCGGGCAGATTCATTGGCCTGTAGCTCTCTGCCCACACCCACAAGAAGAGATCAATCATCAATGAAATCAATCTGCATATCCGATCCATATGTTCCAGGGTTCCAGTAAAATATATGGTCCGATGTGATTAATCCTCATAATTTTTGGAGTAGGTGTAAACTTTCTATTGATTTTCAAATTCGTGTGTACGGTTCGTATCTCATCAATCGGTTTATACCGCTGATTGAAGTGAGCACTTCATGACAATTCTGACACTTTTAATGTTCTTTTTCGGATGGCGACAATGAGCATACGGTACTATATCTTGTGGCATTATCCTGCGAAAGTGTGAGACTTTATTGTACTAATCGTACGTTTATGCCTCGACTGCAGCTCGTACACGAACCTTAAAACGTGTTTCGCATGCAACCACCGAATGACCTGGAAAACCCTCCTCCTTCGTCTTCTTCTTTTCTTTTCTTTTCTTTTTTTGTTTTTTCTTTAATAAAAGCAATCATAATTGAATTACTTATAAGCTACCACGTTATTATAGCCACTTAGCTCTCTAAAAAATGAAGACTTCTTTTCACTTGATCAAGCATTGTGATGACGCAGTTTCTTTTGCAACAAAAGAATAGATTATGAAAGATATTTGAAATACAACACGTTTGTTTATGCGCAGAGGGCCTCCAATAGTCAAACGCTAGCATTTACATGTTGCCGTGATTCCATCTCTAAATGGTTATTCTCTTAAAATTACACTTTAATTTATTGCATTTGCTTGTTGCTGAATTATCTCCATTCCTTCCTCCACGATTTGTCGGACTTCATTGCCTTAACTGTAGGTGATTTCAAATGTAAATATCAAAATTGAATTTCAACACCCTCTGGACATTCTTCACTCGGTATCTCAGTCGATAATATGTCAAACCCTTTTTAATCGGTATCCTTACTGACCAACTCTTCTAATAATCGCCAACCGTAACTTCGTCATGTATCAACAATTGATCTATGGTCATCGATGTATATTAATATCGACCACAACTCTTATGGTCATTGACAATAGTCCACGTGTCAGTATCAATAATGACTTGTCTTTAAATCACAAGCCTACTTATGTCTTCAATGATCCAATTAATTTTTTGTGCAAGAACTGTGTTTTCAAAGTCGCTCATGGAGGAAGACAACAACGATAACCGTAGGTGGGCTGCACTTGTGAAAAGCTCCCCGCTTTCGACCACCTTGGGAAGGAAATACTCACAAATTGTCAGGAGTGGCAGCAGCTAGGGGTGTACATGGTTTAGGGCGATCTAGTTCCTCCCTAGAATTAAAAACCGGACTGCCTAGTACCAGACCGAACTGGACCCTAGGAAATCTAATCGGACCAATTGGGAATCGAGAAAATTCTAAAAAAAAATTGAGTTTCTTCACTTTTAAAAAAATATATTTTGAAAAGATGAAAACTTTAGAAAGTTAAATTGAGTTCTTTTTACTTTTTTTACACCTTTATTTTTACTAAGATATAAAAAAAATTATCGGTCCAATCCGACCCTCCTAGGAACCGAGAACTAGATCTCCCGAACATCAGTTCTAATTTTAGAACTGGGGACCAGACCAACACTTCTGGTCCAATCCGATTCCCAGTCGGTTTCCAATTTGGACAGTTCAAGTTGCTCACCCCTAACAACGGCGATGAGATCAAAACTAGGGACCTCAAGATTGCCAGCTGGAAGTTCTCAATCAAGCTGCTGGCGAGGATTGCGGAGGAGGATAACGAGAAGTTCCCGTTGAATCTCAAGAACAGAATAAGCAAGCAAATTTCCCTGAAATGAAGCTCAGAGAGAGAGAGAGAGAGAGGGAGAGAGTCATTACAAAGCTACAAGACCGTGTAAAGAATAAATACTTATATATCCTCTATATAGTTTAACATCCGAGGCAACTTAATTAGCAAGAAAGAAGAGCTATATAACACAGTGCCCTATCAAATGTTCAAGAGATCAGCGGTGAGAGCATTATAAACTCCCCTCTACACGATCTTCCTCGCAGTGAAATTATTGTATGACAGATTTATATGCGCTTCATTGCATTTGCATATGCTAAATCCACGAGACAACTATTACAGCAAGAAGCATCCACGACAGCGCCCCATGACTCCTCGAACAACTCGGCGCGTCCGCCAATCCTGTCACAACAAGCATCGCCCGAGATATGCTCAGTAAAGAGAACTCAGGCGTCTGATCAAGAACTAACAGGAATGAAAATTTTGTGCATATTAGGAAGATCGAAAGGAATGTCTCTTGAAGGATAAAGCTAAAGCGCCCTCCCAATTCATTTACAGGTACCAGTTCATGAGGCAACTCAATGAGCAGGTTAGGCAGATTCTAAGCAATGAGAGCTTCAAGAACAGCCCTTTGAATGTTTTCCGGGCTATGTTAAAAGAGGAAACAGCAGCAACATAAGAGGCAATACTCCCTCGGACGAGCAATGGAATCTGACATCTAGACCCGATTTGTTTCACGATAAACCAACGATTTTAAAAGGTTCGTATCGTTTATAAAAATGAACGTGCGAAAAAATATTTTTCATTGTTCACGAGAATATGTAAGTGTGAACCGTTGTCGATAAAAAAATGTGATTATTTTTCATTGACTAATTATTGCAAGCAATCGATTCGAATAAAATATTTTTCCAATTCATTCGTTTTCTACGAAATAAAACGGAGTCCTAATGTTTGCAAGAACTACAATTTACATCCTCATCTAATGGATATTGTGTGCGTCTCTGTGTGGGTCCGAGTGATTTGATTCAGTAATTTAGGATGCAAACTGTAGGTAATCATACTACAAGATGTGAAATCTATTATCCCTCGTTAGGTGTAGGATGCGAATGGCAATCCTTCCAATCCAAGAAGAAGGTCAATTAGCTATCTACATACGCAAGCACCCGAAATACATTCATGGATTTTGTGTTTTTTGTTTTTTTACTTTTCTTTTTTGCCTAACTTTTTTAAGAAAAATTATCTCGATGCCTAAACTATATTGAGCGCACGACTTATTTACCATTTCCTGGTGGGGCTGGGGGAGATGGCGTGGATGAATTACCATTTGCAGGCGAGGCGGAAGACTTCAGAGGCGGCGGCGGGGCCGCCGTGGCCGGCGGGCCGAACCCAACATCATGGCAGTCCGCTCCCAAGTTGCCTGAACACAGTGAAACATGGTGTACGAAACGCCCGGTCAGAATCATAAAGAACCGTGCCGCGAGCAAGAAACCATCCGCGTCTTTCGAGTAGGGAACTTCTTTTCCATTTTGAGTTTTCGGATAGATTCAAAATGAAATCACATGGCAGTTTGAATGTAAAGCATGGAATTAGACAGGGAAACTCACAGTTTCTGAAGCAAGGGAGGGAGGGCTGACCCAACAAGTTGGCCGAGCCCGGGTGGCATTGGCACTTGTAGCCGACCCCGTTGGGCACGCAATCCCCATCTCCACACAGCGGGAGCAAGCAAGCTGCAATGGCAGCGATCCACACACGCAAACCCAGAGAAAGAAAGAAGGGGAAATTTTATTTTGTTGACGAATTCCGACCAGTTTATTTTAGCTGGACAGGAAAAATAATGAATCCTTGGAATGAATAGACCATGTTGCCGGATGTAAAGCCAAAAGGAGAAAACTCACGGAGGGAGAAATTTATCGGTGGCGGGATCAGAGACGGTGGCGGAGGCGGGGGCAACGGAGGCTCGCCGCCGCATTGGTAACTGATGCTGCCTGTGTTGTTCCCCAAAACTTCATGTGAGATGTTGTAAATGTTTTTTTTTTTTTTTTTGCTTCTGTTTTTGTCGAATAACTCAAATGAAATACTGCTTGTGAAAAGTTGAACTTATAAAGAAATTTGCATTCGCGACACACTCGGTGAACATGGTAATATCTAGCCAAAGCATGTTGGTTTTAGTGATCTTTATGTCGTAATTTCTCCTTTAGCTTGTCCGATTGATTTTCTGCTTCCAAGTTTCATAGAATGTATCGAGCGACACATTTGAACCGTTTAATCAAATGAGACGACGAGGGATCCGGCACGAATTCATTATGATACGGAGAGAGAGAGAGAGAGAGACTCACAGTTTGGTATGATACAGGAGGGCCAGATAACGAAGAAGGCCAAGTGCGGCTTAGTCCACCCGGAGTCGCAGTCGCACGTGTAATTGGGCGCCACGCCCGGCGTCTCCCGGCACGTCCCCATGCCGCAGTCCACCTTCCCACACGCAGCCTGCTCATCTGATCGTTTGATTTTCAACAAATCCAATTCAGTCAAACAAATGATGCCCGCCAGACACGAAGGAGAGAGTATGAGATTTACTAGGTGGTGGTGACATCAACTGCGAAGACGTGGGGCTGCAAATGCAGGCGAAGAAGAGGATGCAGAAGATGAGGAGGAGGAGGACGCTGTTCCCATCCTGGAGTCCCATGCTGATGCTTCTTCCACAGACTCTGCACAGCTGGTTGCTTCCATCCAATTTAAGGAGGGCATTCATTCTTCGCTAGAACCCAAGAAATGGAATTAAACAAAGCGATAATCAAAAGATTTGCCGTGCGTGAAAGTGGAAAAGCACGTCCCTGGGGAATATCTATGCCTTTGCTCTTTCTCTCTCCTTTTTCCTTGTTTTGTTATGGCCAAGATCGTTTTTGGTACTTGGACTTTAGCGCCAGGGGAAAGATTTTCATTCCATGGAGTTCTCGTAGCAGGTTTTACGTGTCAAAAGTGAGTTTCGGTTCCCATGTTGGAAGAGGCGACTTTGGTAGCATCGCATGTGCCCCAGAGAGAAGATTGGTGTAGAGAGAGAGACGGGTGAACAGGGCGGGACTAGCAATAGAGTTAGACAAAACAGGACGGTCGTATCAGTGTGATCACTGCGGGTTGAGACACAAAGCTCCGAACAGGGCAGTGAATTACCCGATACAAGAATGCGACTTCCCAATCTGAAAAGGAAAAGGATATACTGTTTTGGAACACGGGCATGACTGATGTGGAACACGAAATCTCACACATGACGGTGCTCCTTCTTCACCAGTGGCTCGCTCGACCAGGAGACGTAGCGAGATGATATCGAAATCTAGACAATGCCATATCAGGCCGACTTATTGATGCGGGAGCAGTGCCACACGACACTTAAAAATAGCTAGCGAAAACTTATTCCAGCCCTAGGAGCGTCGCCAGGTCTCCCAAATTTCCCTCCTTTCATTTCTCAACAAAAAGAACGTGATCAAGAATACAGCTTTTTTCCTTTTCTTTTTATACCAAACTTGGCTATCATACCGTTAGAATTTCTTGAATGATGAAACACTTCTGCCTGTATTTAGTGTCAAACCTGTTTGACAGTACAACCTGTGTGCGAAGCACCATTTTACCATAGATTAACAAGAACTATAAAAGCACTGTCTATTATCACGTGCCAGCCACAAATGGGGCGCAAATTGGGTAATAGCCCCCCATATTCCAATTGTTCCAATCGAAGGCAAAAAGAACCGCTCACTGTACCATTCCATCCCTCACCAATTCCTCTAATCCCCTCTTCAACCTCTCCGCAGCGGCTCTGCAGTCGCTCTCCACCAACCCTCCGAACGATATTCTGAGATTCCCAGGACACCCACACGCGCTACCAGGAATAGTCACAACCCCATGCTTATGAGCAAGCCAGCGAACAACGTCAAAATCACAGTCGAACTTGTCAGGTAGCTTTGCCCATAGATATATGGCGCCCTCTCCACCTTTGACTGCCCCTTCCCCGAGAGGAGCGAGAGCTTCTACAACAATCTCCCTGTTCTTGACAAGAGTCTTCACATGCTCCGTGACCCACTCTGCTCCCGCTTCTAAGGAGTATAAGGCAAGATGTTGAGAGATGATCGAAGCGCATATGGGGATGTTGTCCTGAACTTTGAGGAGTTGGGCAGCAAAGCCTTCAACTTCTGAAGGATATGCAATCTGCAAATTGCGCTCACTGATTTATTCTTGAAAGAGTGACAACCATCGACTACATTACTGGAAAACAAGGAAACATTGGCCAAATGTGTGCATTCCAGGATAAATAGCATAAATCCAAAATCATCTTTCTCCTATTAAGTCAGATCATTCAAGGTAACTATTTATTACTGCAGCAGCCATCAATAGAAAATCATCTATATCCAGGAAAATGTACTAAGGTCATCCACGTCAAGATTAATGTCATGACTCGGTGGTCACTATACTTAAATTTATGGTCAAACTAATTCGACATACTGTGCCAAATGAAATGGAAAGGAAAAGGGCTGAATGTTTGTAAGGAACTCATTCAATTCTCATGCAAAAAATCAACTTACATATCCAACTCGCCATCCCATCATTCCATAAGCTTTGGAAAAAGAAAAGATGTTGACAATATGATTTCCTTCAATGCATGTGTGCTTAAGACCATCGTACATAAAGTACCTGCAAAAACAAAATGATTAACTTCACTTACATGCAGTATGAAAGGAAACTACTCTGCAATTAGTATATAAAGCATTCTTAGCCAACAGATTGGATTACAGAATCTTGATTGAAAATAGATTTTAGTTATGCAGACAGAAACCACAAAAATGACATGACCTGGCATACATGTGTCACATGCCGCTCCTCTAGAACAGAAGAGCCTGCAAATAGCTGTACAGACAGAATATAGACTAACTGTAGCAAAATCATAACTAAGAGCTTTCTTTGCTGTAAATCACCCGAATGTGAACCTCTAGGTAGAAAAAATCATTACATTGAAATGATGTGGTTGATACAGAGAAGAAAAGCATAGAAAATAACGAGGACTTACTCATATGTATTATCAACAACAAGCCATGCACCAGCCTGCTCACAAAGATCTGATATCCTCTACTAGGAAAAGAAAAGGCAAAGTCAGATAACTGAAGTAAAACTAGATTTTCTAGCCCCAATTGCATCAAAATCTTCCCAGAGAATGTGAAAACCTATATATTTTGTATAACTGTAGCAATTAATAGGCCATTCGAGAGAGAGACAGAGAGAGACCTTAAGAAGAGGCTCAGGGATGTAGGTGCCAGAAGGATTGCCAGGATTCACAACTGTAACAAGCTTTGGGACAGGTTTGGTTTCGGATAAAGTTTTCTCTAACCAATCTGCTATTATAGCAAATTGATTAGTACTACTCACATAAAACACATGGTAGATAGGAAACACACTCTCATAACCAGATGCATGAGAGTATTTAAGGTATTAAGTTTAAATTCAAAGGATGACAAAGTTACAGAAACATCTCACAAAAATCTAACCTGCATCAGGATAAAGAGTCTTAGCATCACCAGGACCAACCAGTATATCAGTGACCCCTGTCATCTGGAAGGACATGTATGCATTAAAGTAATAGGGCGCAAACATGACGACAGAGTCACCAGCATCACATAATGTGAGAACAAGATCCACAAATGCCTGGTACAATAGAAATGAACACATAAAAAGTTGGTCAGCATCGTGTCATCAGGGTGTACTAGAGCGGAGCTGTTTGTTCTTCACTTAAAGAAAAATACTATCCAAGAAAGGAGAAATGCACTTCCAGAAACCTGATTTGCTCCTGAAGTTACCACCACCGACGATTTGTATAATTTATTTTCCCGCTGCAACTGCAAAGCAAAAGAAAGCAATTTGAAGGATGCCAACATAAGCAAACTCATCTCTAGATTTCCAAGTCCTGGAAGCTTTTAGCCTGAACAATGAAGAAGAGGTCAATGCAATATGGCTTAAAATGTGTACCTTCTTTACCAATGCCTCTCTGAGTTCTGGCATACCTTCATCAGCACCATAACGGCTGATAGAAGGCTCCCAAACAAGCTCTTTTACCTTGTTGAGAGCATTCTTGGGTGGCTGCCAATAGACCACTCCCTGGGCACAACGCAAACAATGGCAAAGTTAACAGCCAGCATTTCATAGGATACAAAACTTATGTGCCACAAGAAATTGAGAGAAGCTTCAATCAAAAGCCCTTCCACAGTTACACAAGTAATGCAGATTCCAAAGAAAACATGCTCTAAATCATTAAAACGATTGTCAATGGTAGTGTCAACAGAATCTGCACATGACATGAGGAAAAGCCTCATTAAGCAGGGAACACACGTTTCATGCTTCAAGTCCATAGGCAATCATTTCTGTTTCCATGCTTATCTAATTGGAATGAGAGCTTAATCAACCTTTCTATTAGTGTGCTTTGAGGAATGAGCACAAAGATAAACACTGAAATGCAACACTAATTTATGCCAACAATCCCCACTCATGCTGACTAGTATGGTCGATCCCATGTAGAACCCAGGCTGCAATATGATCAGGATACCAAATTCTTGCTAGGAATCTAGTCCTCCATAATTTACCCAATTCAACAAAGGGAGTGAAGGAAAATCAATGGGTAGAACGTAGATATTTTTCGTTTAAGTTTCTCAAAATGATCGAGCAAAAAAACCTTTTTATATTCTTGGCACTTCTACAAATGCGCTTCCCACATGAATTTCCGCTTGGCCCTTTTCGAGAAACCTAAAACGCCTTTCCCTAAACCAGAAAGACATATTCCCATTTCGCACTAAAGCAAGAGAAAGACATATTCCCATTTCCCGACAAAATTTGGCCGTTTTATCCTTGAACAACTAAAATCATAATGCATTTTCAGTTCTCAGCACCAACACAATCATCAATCACCACATAAGAACGAAAAGAAGACAGTCTCCCACTACACCAGAAGAACTGAGTCGAAACACACCTGAGCTAAAGACACGGCATTTTTCGCTCCTCGAATCACTTCCTGTATCTGCAAAAGAAATCAACTTGGTACAATATTTCACAAAAATAGACACAATTGAGAAATCCCAGGTGTGCTTTGCCAGTTAAAACCAAATTAATGAAAGAACAGAAGCCAAAATTCCAATCAGAGTACCTGAACCATTACGGGCATCTCAGTCTCCAGAGCCCTCTTCGCAAGCTTCCCAAATGAACCCATCTTTCGACCCTCCTCGTCCCGCAGCTACACGAATCAAGACACAGGCCTTGCGATTCCCAAAAGAAATGGATTTAATCTCGACAGTCCTGCCTCCAAAGTTTTGGTCCAGCGGGAAGCCAAAAGATGGTCAGCTTTTGTTGTCACCAACCCAATATCATCTGCTCAACATGGCGGAGAACTCATCCTACTTTCCGTGCGAAAGAGAACTACTGAAAATACGAAGAGGCGCAAAAAGCCAGAGCACTTTCGATCGCAGATGTATGGGCGTTCTTAGCGTTTCATTGACTCTCTCTCTCTCTCTCTCTCTGTCTCTCTCTCTCTCACTCTCACTTTTGTCTCTTTCCACCTAATCCTCGGAAAACTTTAGAAATTTTGTTTATGGTCTTAAAAAGACAGATTTAAAAGGCAATTCTCGTCTTTCCCTTAACTAATATACTAGATTTTAGCGCCCATTTACGACTAAAAATGCGGTTCCTTTATCCCATGTTATCACGTGAATTCTGAATTTCTTTTTTTAGGAAATGAGAGTGAAAAGTTAAATAAAAGAGGAAATAATTTGATGCACAAATTGACGGATGATGGTGCATATTAAATACTATTTTTCTAGAATATTTTGATTTTAAAATTCTACGGTAATTATTTTGCCCAAGGCATGCATCATGAACAGATTTGCTAGTCGAAGGCATGCACCATGCTACCATCCGAAAGTATAGTTTTGATATCGGGCTCCGGTGGAGGATGACAAAAATGGCAAATTTTGCAATTGATTCACTTTTCGCTTTTCTTTTAGGATATATTTAGTCAATTTTTAACCTAATAACTGCAAACTTTAAAAAAAAAAAACAGAATTGGACTGCTTATTTTAGGAAAGTTTTAGTCTACTACTCCCATTTTTGATTTCGTTAAAGTCGACGCTTACGGGGTTGGCTTTAGATCTCCACTATGCAAACGACTAATTTGGGAAAGATTGAATCCTGCGATGGCATGCTTTTCAATGAGCCAAACAGTCAAAGCAGCTTGGAATCTTTGACTTAATCACACATGTTAAGCTACTTGCACTTCTTCAAAGTGTCTACTTCTGAACTACATTTTCAACTACGTTTTTACTCTTGGCACCTGATAATAAAATCAACATGACTTCTCATCATGCATTTGACTCATGACATATTTCAGTCGACATGACCTTTTGGAGGTGGGGTTTTCACTGGATACACGAAAAATGAGACTTTTCACGTGTTTCAAAGATCCTATATTTTCAAAGTAAATTTTGGAGAAATTAAGTTGATAATTAGTTTTTATTTATTTACTTATTCATTTTTTCCGACACGTATGGTATTCCCATTGTGGCAGAAAGGGCAGAGGAACCGAGGAGGGCGAGAATCTATCGACGTGATCGGACAAAGAGTTGGGGCCAATCATTTACCACGTTTCTCGCGCGCGGGCCAAAATAAAGAATAAAAAGAAAAAGTAGACTTTTTGTGGATTTCCCATGTTACAGCAATAAATATAGACAGCCTCGAACCAATTCCGATGTTATTCTTTGTTTCTTTTCCCTTCTTCTTGTCGGATTCCAGCGTTTGTCCTGACCAGGATAAGCCACGGATAGCCACCAATCTTATTCTTAACTTTTCCTCATCTTTTGTCCCCTTATCTCAGTAAACAATCATACCCCAAAGGGAAAATAAACCATCAGAGTCACCCTTGATGCAGTTCCGAAAGATAATTTTCAATCTCAGAGCTTTTGACTATGATGGATCGACAAACCACTCGCGTATTTTGAACTTAAATGCCTCGATCCTTTAGTTCCACATTCAACGTTCCATCTCTGAAAGTGTTTTGGGAACAAGAAGGAATCATTCGAGCAGCCGCACCTTTTTCTGGTTTTTTCATTTTCATTCTGTACTTTCTTCTAATGTTTATACCTCGTATCATTTGTTCTCACCTAAGCGTTTCAGAATCTCATCGAAGCCAAAAATTGCACGAGCTACGTAGAAGAATTAAACCAGGTGAGGACAATGCGACCGTACCCTAGAAAAGATATTTGCCTCGAGTGCCCACTATTCTGAAACTTTGGTTAATTTAGCATCGGATTTTGGAGGACTTTGAGCTTTCTTTGCTCAGGCATGGCAACTAAAATGGACCAATCAGCAGTCGCCTCACAACCCTATCGCTTTGTTGAAAGAAGAAACCTAGACAAGGTAAGGTAATGCCGGAAATGAAATTCTCAACTAGAATTTTACTTCAGTAGGTGGGACAAACAATCAAAGCCGGCATCAGATGCTTGTAAAATGAGGGACCATGAACTTTCTTTGTGTCGGGTGGGTGGTCCTGGTTAATGTTTGATGTGTGTGAAGAGAGAGAGAGAGAGTGATCCACTGTTCCTTCCATATGCTGAATTTACCTCAAAACAACTGCGGCATTTCTCAGAGCCAAATACCTCTGAACATACTCATTGGGAAGTGACCTGATGACCTTAAAGACACCGGCATTTGCATAACGAAGCTTTGTCCTTGGATCGTGATATGGTGCCTGCATTTGCAAACACATTCAAAAACTTCATTACACAGTCTGCTCGATAACATTTTCTCTTTGTGAATGAGGAAACATCTGCAAAAGGACCATTCACTTCCATGAAGTACTGGAACGTAGGTATTCACTTTGAAATCAGAATTCATGAAATTCAAAAATAGACATAATAATGTATGCAGGGAAAAAAAAAACCACAAGGAACCATCAGCAAAGAGCGAAACCAGGAAAAGAAGTGTTACTCCAAATTCCAGTTCAAGTAATTATATAGTAGATGGAATAAATAAATCCGAAGGAAGGAAAAGTTAAAATTTATATTAAAAAACACACCAAAGCAGCAGTTTAGGCAAGACATATAGAGATCAGGAGGATATGCCAAATGGCCACCAGGTAGGATAATTGAAATTAAAGTTCGATCATTATCCTTTGCATTCTAGTTTGAATTTCGTCTTTGATTCATGTGATTTATGAACAAAAATGAAATCAAGTTCCAGACAAGAAACTGCCGAGTGACAAGCAACAGTGAGGTCTTGATGGGAAAAATTTCATTTATCAGATGCTTTGCCACAGAAAATGGAGGAATATAAAGTACATCAGGAAATTTGAACTTCTTCCTTCTCTTGACCTAATCAGAAGAATGCATATTTCATAAAAGATATTAAAATCCAATAACATATAACCCAATACTACCCAATCTTATATAAATTTAAGTATTCGGCATCTCGACCATAAGAGTTACATACCTCATATCCTGTTATATCACATATCCTCTTGCTTGGATGCATAGAAGGTGGTGATTCAATGTTAACATCTGTCAAACAGGACAAGATCTAAAAATCAGGCTTTTCAACTGTAAAGAGGCAAGTAGAGCTTAGAGAAGCTATTATGTCATTAAGCACGTCTCTGCAACCACAATTATTGCACCACAACTGTTCAGAGTTCTATTGCAACTAATAAAGCCCAGATACATTTATGCACGAAGCGACAGCAATCTTTAGACTTTTATGGCAAAGTTCTGCAGAAGCTGTGAGGATGAAATATTTCCTATTGAAAGCCCTTCCACCAAAGACATCTCAGCAATCTGATCTCAATGGATACTTTTCATGCAAAGTTTTAAAGCACGCAAGCATACAGCACTCCTTCTGTCTACAATAGGATTTGCCATCTTCAAGACAAAAACAGAAGCAGCACTTCACAATTAAGAAATCAAATTCCCCAGTCCAGATGATTCTTCTTTTTTAGCACTAGCGCTATTTGCTGTGTAAGAAACTTGTAGCAAAACTAGCTGAATAACCATGATCTCTAAAGCATCCAAAATCTCAATATTGTTTTTTTTTCTGACAGAAGTAAGATCAGATAAAATGAAGCAATCATAAAATAGTTCCCTTGAAGAGACTAATAGAAGCTACCCAACTTGAAACTTAAAATGCGCCACATCATGGCAAGCGTACCAAGAAGAAACCACAATGCACCAGGCTGTGTATCGACCAACATAATCTATTACCATTGTCGATAAAGGGGGAAAACAGAAAAATCCCTGACACAATGAAAAATCTATCGTCCTTGCTTGCTTGTTCTGATAAGGATGGACATACAATTAGGTTCATCGGGAGGGTAATTCTGGAAATTTTCAGCTTGAATGATCTGCTTGAGATGCTTGAAACGCCTGGCACTGGACTGGCCCTTTGGATACTTCTCATAAATTTGGAGCTTCTTGAAGCTGAAATATGTTGGCAAAACAAGTTCTGCTTCTATTACCTCTGGCTCCATTATTCTCTCCTTTCTATGTCAAAACAGCACATCTCAATAATATGAACAGTTGTGGACATTGTCATTTCAAGAAAAGAAGGAAGTCATTGATTTGCATTCATTTTAGCTCCTATCCTCCTAAACCCCCAACTTCAATTTCCTCGCCAGATATATATGCTGAGTAGTCCGCAAACAACAAGATGAGACATGAACCATAACTAGTCATGTATAGGTGGACAATTTTGGACATGGACAATTCACTATGACAAGAGATAAAATGCAAGATACAATGTGAAAACGCATACATAACGAGACAACAGTCATCTAGCATGTAATTGATGGTCAATGGGGATGTGTGGCAAGGATTTATCATTAAAATTATTTAATTCAAAATGCAGTATGAGAGAAAAAGTTGCGATTGGATGAATTCTTGCCGATGCGGGGTACCCGCATCCCAATTTAGCCGGAAAATACTAGATTTGAGTTGGGTTTCTCTTTCACGGCGTGTTTTGGTCCACCGTGCAGTAGGACTGGAGAATGAACTCGAATTCTAGCATAATGGCGACGCTGCTTTGGTAGATTAGTGGAGGAAGTGTTGGCAAGAGAAATATAATGATAATGTGTATGTGTACATGAGAGTGTTCACAAAGAGAAGAAAGTCTGATTTTTTAGATGCGTTGTACGTCGGAGCGGTAGTGAGGTCCCATTGCTGCAGCTCAAGACAAGGCACTGAGGCTGCTATTACAAATAGCAAAGCAAATGCAGGGGGAAAGAGCCGCCCTGCAATCACGTCGTGTTCCAGAGAGCAAAATCTTCTTTTTTCCCAGAAATTAGAGCAAATTCAACAAGCATATGGAAATAAAACCCAAAATCAGCACATATTGAGGGAGAAAAGAGGGAGGCGCTTGAGATGAATGACGCCAATTCAATTCAAACGTGGGCGTGTGCAGTAAGGTTGGCGACGAATCGAAAAAGCTCACCGTCTTCTAGACTGAGATTGGAATCAACAGATTGCACTGAAACCTAACGGGCTAACAACCGATTGGACTCTTCACTATCTTACCTAAATCACCCCACCATTCAACCATTGTACTCACTACTCGGCAATTCCAAGGAGAGAGAGAGGGAAACAGGGAGACCCACCTTGAGTTCCCGAGGGCGATAGCGGCGACGTTGGCGACGGCGGCGACGGCGGCGAGAAAAACTCGATAGTGCCGCGGACACCGGACGCAAGAGAAAGAGAACTTTCCCGGCTTTTTTTCCTCCTCCTCCTCTTCTTCTTCTTCTTCTGTCCTAATAATGAATCGCCAAAACAAATGAAAATATCTCTAAATGCGTCAGCGTCCGTCGTGAAAAAGTTAACATTTTTAAATAATATTTTTTTTAAAAAGTCGTTGTTTAGAAGCACAATAATATCTTCGCTGATATCTGAAAAAACGAAAATCATTTTCCCTTTTTCAAAAGAAAATTTTAAATTTTTTTCTAAAGAAACATTTACTATTGAGACTAATGATGGGGCATATGCAATCACGAAACTAAGGCTCCGTTCGTTTCGCGGTAAATATTCTTCCGAAAAATATTTTCCAGAAATTGTGATGTTCGAGGACGGAAAATAATTCATCAAGAAAAATGTTTTCCAAACAAAGGAAAATGTTCTTGTAAAAATAGGGAAAATATTTTCCGACGGCCAATCGATCATCGATGTTAACCAAATTATCAATAAACCCGCCAATAGGCGGCGGTCGCAGTCCGACGGCGGTTTGGCGGTAGCCAAGTGTCCATGAACAAGAAAAAAAAGGGAAAATCACAAAAAAAAAAATTGTGAATTTATTTTTAAATTTCAAATGAATATCGAAAATATATTGTCATTTTTCGAGAAAAATAAATTTTCTGTAAAATATTTTTCTGGATATGCTATATTTTTCATGAAATAAACGAAACCTAAGTGCGGAATTTAAGGTCCCCGAGCTCAAGTATTAGAGACTTGAGCATGATCACCGATCTCGAGTTCACAACCTAGGCTTAAGACCCCGTGACCCATGCCTTGCTCCTTGACTTTTCATGTCCTTTGGCACCATCATAGCTAATCCTATGAAATGAGTCAATTCTTGTTGGGTCGAGCCCGGTCAATTGAGGTTGAGCTTAGGAAGTGTTCCAAGCTCGAGTTCAATGGACATAGACCCAATAGAAGTGGACCTAGGCCGATCTCCATGGACTTGAGCCAAAGTGTTGAGGATCCATATGTAGGTGCCCGAGTTCCGAGCTCTGTCTCTAGAGAATCAAGTATAAGCATTAGATCCTAAGTCCCAGCCTCAATGGACACTAGCCGAAGCATTAGGAATTCAAGCATGGACACCGACATCTTGAGCATCGCCTCAATAGATTTGAGTTGGGCACCAAGAATCTTGGCATAGGCATTCTCAACCCCAGGCACTTGGGACCTAGATAGAGACATTGGGTTCCAAAAAGATGCAACCCCAACTGTCCAAAATTGAGACACGAGTACCAGGGTCTTAGGTCTAATATTGATGGACTCAAGTCAAAACTTTATGGATCTAGATTCAAGTGCCCTAGATTTGGGCACCAACATCAAGATCTTGGATTCAAATTGACCTCGACTCGAGTGTTGCAAACCGAGCAAAGGCACCAGCATCTCGGACTCGATGGATTCGTTCTCGGCCCCATTAGAGACTACGAAGGACTTAGGAGGGGACAATATGTTATTCAGTAAGCAAGTCTTGCCTCTCGCTATAGGTACTTTTAAAGGATTCATTTTGAGGGAAAGAGTTTGTAATGGAAGAGCCATACCATCAGTCTTTCCGACGACAACATAGCCACCCTTAGACATTTCCTCACTCGCCACCTTGTGTTCAATTCCTCTCGAATTGCCCCCTTTGCTTGGGGGCGACACCTTCCCTCTCTTGCTAAAGGAATCATGTGCGAACTTCGATACGAGGTCCTCAACACCCGTAAAAAAAAATGGGGGGGGGGGGGGGGGGGGGGGGAGGAGAAATGATGGGTTTTGTTTTTGTAGATAAAGTTTCAGGTTATAGATTACTGTACTCTAATTAACAACTATCTAATAAATGTACTCAATGATAAAATCGTTTCATAATTTAGAAAAATTAGATGTGAGTACTTAGCATGTTTCGTTGACAATCCACAATGGAATGTTGGCATTTGTTTCATTTTTGTACACTAACTAATGTATAATGTAACTTGATTTGATAATAATTATTTTAAAAAATGAAAAATTGGAACATTTAGCAAGGGAAAAGTATTGAAAATGTTCCGGAAAAGTCATAAACATATTACACTTATGTCAATTTAATTATAAACATTTTAGTTCTGCCGAAATAGTTATAAACCTTTTTAAACTAATGATAATTCAATCTTTTTTGACTAATCTTGATTGAATATTGTTGATGTGGACTTCGGCTAGCTTATATGGCACCATGGATGCTAAATGGACAAATGTCAATAAGATTGTAATTTCTTTCAATTTTTAAATATTTTTTCATTTGTTCTTTTTTCGTTTTTTCTTTCTTTTGTCGATGACTGGCCATGGTTAGAAGGCTGCCTTGCTTGGGCAAAGGCCACCATGCCCGCCATGGGTGAGACCAAGCCAAGTGAGGGTAAGCCCCGAGAAAGGCTTCTCCTACAAGATCTAGTAAGGTCGACCTCACCCAAGGCCATTGCTAGCCACGAGCAAGGCCTGGTCAATGAGGGTAGCCCTTGTGGTGGCTCGTCCCTTATCTAAGTTAGGGCGACCTTAACGAGGCTAGACCAGGCAAGGGGACTCTTAACTTCACTTGGTTGGTCCTTGCTTATGGTCAATGGCAATTATTGGCAAAAGAAATAAGAAAGGATAAAGTAATTTTTGCATTCTTAATTTTTTTTTCCTTTTTTCCTTTTTTTTTACCAAGAAAAGGAATAAAGTAAAAAAATATAATTGATAATTATCTATTTCATAATCGGCATACCACATAACCCAATCAACATGTTTCAATAATAAATTAGCCAAAATGATTGAATTGATACTAAATCAAACTACTTATGACTAATTTTATATAATTAAGAGACTTAAAACTAAATTGATATTAATTCAACATGTTTCAGATGCTTTTTCTCATGTGTGATGATTTGTTCTCGAATCGTTCGACGAAAGGATATCCATCTAAATTTTAGGTCTCTTCTTGTACGTTCTATAAGGCTAGTGGTATAAACTATGGTCTCAAGAATTTACTTATCGACAATGTGTTTACTTGTCATATAAATAAACAATAATTTGCTTTTACATCGACTCGTTTAGCTTAGTAATGGTAGTTGGGGACTTTTTTCCCCCCTATATCTTCTAACACGTTCCTTTTCGTGCAATTAGGTAGTTCAGTTTTCAATTTGTTCATGAAGTCATTTTAAACTCACTAAAGTGCAACTGCCCAGTGTCCACATGGCGTTTTTAATACTGAAAAATAGGAGCTGAAAAAGATAGAAAATAAATAAATAAATGCCAAGTGTTACAGGGAATGAAGTATAAAACATGAAAAGTTGTAGGAAATAAATAAATAAATAAATTCTAATAATCTCTCTTCTCCATAATGCGGCGCCCGTCCTGCCCGCTCACGTGCAAATTCCAATGCTTCAATCACACCGCACGACTTTATAACCCGTCGCCGTAACCAAGTACGAAACATCACGATACTTTATAAAAATCGATTCACGCATTTTGGGTCGAAATTAAACAGTCCATATTAAAAAGAAAGGAAAATAAAGAAGAAAAGAGAACCTCCCCCGGAAAAAAAAGAGAAAAAGGCAAACAGAAGAACAGCGATGCGAGGGTTCTGGATCGAATTCAAAAGGGACCCGACGGAGAAAAATAAAATATAAAATATTCGAAATAAGTAAACGCTCGAGCGCCCTCACTTTGCCGGGTCAGACGACCCGCCGGACCTCCACGTGACCCATGTGGGCTCCCGTCGGGAGAGGGGTCCAGCTAAGCGCGCGTATAATTAATGATTTAACCTCCCTTAAAGCTGCCCCCTTAATCGTCGTCAATTCCACCCCACCCAACTTTTTTCAAAAGTTCAAAAGAATTCAAACGTTGCTTCGTGCCTCCTCAACCTCCTATTCCTTATTCTTCCACCCGATTCCCCTTAATAAATAGTGTCGGTTCGGTCTGGGCGATTCCCGATGGAATCGGGCCGACAATTCCTGATTCCATTTAACTGAACCGTTACGTTTTAAAACCGCCTAAAATCGACCGGTCCGGACGATTTTCGAGTGAACAGTTTTGACTACTCACCCTTGTTGCTCGTCCTGTTTGATCTAAAAAATGGTAGATCTTCTAAAGATTACATGATGCAAATACGATTGAACTGCGTGAACCTGACCTCGTTTAGGACTTCTTTTTTTATCATGAAAGGTGCAAAATAAGGTAATCCTTAATCGACGAGAGCATGGTATGTGTGCGGACAAGTTCGCGCTATTGATTTTCTTGAGAACTACTCTACATGATAAGGTACTCTTTGATCGACGAGAGCATGGTATGTGTGTGGACAGGTTCGCGCTATTGATTTTCTTGAGAACTACTCTACATGAAAATGATGCTCGGATCAAGACTCGAGCACGTCAGGACCAGTATGTGCCGTTTTTTTGTGAATGGCTAAGTATTCCGAACGGTTATTATGATACGTTTAGGATGTACTATTTAATGGAATTTGCCAAGGGCATCTCGATTGTTTAAGGACCACAAATTTTCTTTTCTTTAATATCGATTATTTCAAAGACATGATCACGCACGTTTTCTTAATATCATTAGCCATTCATTGGTACTTTTATTTATAAATTACTTAAAATACGACACGTCAACGAGATATATATATTTATACGATCTCTATTCTAGTTTCGAGAGCTCATTTCATGCCCCGATCTACGTGAAAAGAGCGTGAAGATGGAAATCGCTCGGATGAACTTTCTTTAATTATTTTTATGGCCAAAACGAAAAAAAGAAACACCCCTTAACTTTTTGGTCAAGCGGTCAACGTGGTTAAACTGTCGCAACATAATAAATTAACGTTTCGATCTTCGGTTCATTAACCCAACATTTTCTTTGTGCGTCCCTTTTTGCCCCCATATAATAATAATAATAATAATAATAATGGAGAATAGAATAAATAAATTGGTTGGTTGTTGAGAGTTTAAACAGAGCAACATCCCGCTCGCTCCCACAGTCACTGACACTGTCTTGAAAGACCAAGAAGCAGAGACCTTCGATTCTCTCTCATCACTATCTTTGCGCTGTTCTTGAGACCACGCCCCCGCAAAAGATCACACTCATCTGCGTTCTGCATCTGTCTTGAATCGGGCGCGCTTTCGTTTGGTATGCTTTCTTGCTCGTCGGCGTATGAATTGGCTCCACTGAGATGGGTTTTTCTTGATTTCTTGAAAAAGCCGGCTTTTTTCGGGGATTTATCCATGAGCTGTAGCTTTGTGCGTTTCTTCATTGTTTGGGTTGGCAAATGCGGGACAAGGAATGGGAAATTTGCAAATCTCAAGCTTTGGAACGCGAGAAGGAAAGGGTAGTTCATGGAGCTGAAGTAGTTTCGAATTTCGCAGAGAATTCTTGATTTCTTCTCCCTCATTCTCCTGGCAAGAAAACTCATTTTGACTTTCATCTGTGAACGTTCCTCTGTCGTCGTCTCTTGCTCTCCCCCAACTTGCCAGCCTGCATATCTCTGCAGAATGTGGAACTTCTTTAGTGTAGTTTTGATTCACTCAGCCGGATTTGAAGTTGGAACGACAATGTGGGTCAAGAATAGCCAAGATTTTACTCATTTCTTTGGTTTCTGAGGTTGTGCAACGTCATTTCTGCTTACTTTTCTTTGACTTCGTCCCATAGTCGCGTTCATCAATTGTCTGAATTGGAAGCCGACCTTTGGCATTATAGTGGCGAACTTAGGTTTATTCAGTCACTTTGTTATATTTTCTTTCCAAAGCACTTTAAGAGATTTTCCACAAAATCCATCCTCCATTCTCTTTTTGAATTATCGATTTCTGCTCTTGGTGTTGATCTCCTGTTGATGATGTATATTTCCTCCTTTTATAGGTTCATTAATATGAAAAAGGAAACTCTAGGTATTACTACTGTCGGAGCCATTAATGGTCGAATGACCCGTGCTCGAGTGGCAGCATTGCATGCATCTGAGGAAATATTTGCTTCAGAATCATCTAGGTTGTCTAAACAGCACGATCATAATCATGCTTCGCAAAAAAAGCCAAAGAGAGCAATTTCGGGTGGGAGTGGTGGTGCTGCTAAAAGTGCATTTGCAAAGCGAAATAAGAAGATAGCCCTTCAAGACGTAACAAATGTTTGCCTCAACGGCTTACATAAAGAATGCTTCAATGTGACGAAAATACTGGTAAGGGTGCTATATTCATTCTGTTGATGCAATGCATGTATTGCAGCACACCTTATTAGTCGAAGCTCAAACATATTTGGATAGAAATAAACTATGCACTTGGGAACATATGTTTCATGAATGAGCATAAAGTGTAACATATTTAGCAGATACAAAAGGATTTTAACAAATAGAATCAGTTCATGATGATCTCGAGTGACAACAGACGACATCTTTGAGTCTAGTATTCAATTTGCCAGACGTTCTCATTCGCATTTTGGATATGCTAATTGTCAGGCTAAAAATGGGAAAAAGGCGGGGAAAGCTCCAGTCAAGGTTTCTAAAGAAGGTTCACATAGTGAGAAAGTGAACGAATCAGCTTCGGTGGAAGTCTCGAAGCCTCAGTCAGATTTAAGTGCAAAGACTACAACTGAAATAGTGGCCGGGGAACCGAGTTCAGAAGCAGTCCTACAGCAGGAAGAAGATGCATCTTCACGGTTAAGCAGTGGTAGGTTCACCATAACCAATTCTCAGCTTGCAAAAGAATGTTGTCGAACGTCTTCACAAAATCAAGGTCCTTGAGACAAAACTTTATATGTATCTGCATTGCCCTTATTCTTCCTGTTCTCTAAACCAAAGGCCTATTACTCGTGGATGTTCATGCCAAACCCATAATTACACAAAAGGGAAAGTTCATACAATTGAAAAGATATGCTTCAACTTCTTGTAGCCTTTCCTTACTGAACAAATGTTGCAAATGAGATATAATTTTCTCCTCTTTATGGGGTTTGTATGATGAGTTTTACTCATAGGCACCATTTTGTTTGGGTTTTGGTTACAGCAGAGAAAGGAAGCCTTCATGATATATCAATGATATCAGATAAACCACAAGTTACTGATATCGATTCTGATCAAAAGGATCCTCTGTTATGCAGCCTTTATGCCTCAGACATCTACAGCAATCTACGCGTTACAGAGGTTTGTGCAGTAAACAGGGTGTGCTATAGATACTTTGAACTCATATCACTTCAAAACCACTAGTTGTTTTTTTGGCTTAATCTAAATTCTGAAGTACATAAATCCTGAAGAGGGAGAAGTATTCAAGAGACCTGTATTGTAGCTGGATAGCAAGTTCTGTGCCCACAAAAAGCCTGAACCACAGGACTAATCTTTGAGCTGACAGTTAATAGATTAGATGAAACATGTTCACACAAAGCGCTGGCTCCACTTAGTGAGAAAAGGCTTCACATTTTTGTTTTGCGCAACTTCTTTCTGTTAGAACGCTCGGCGCCACTTGACGCTGCTTGCAGAAACCTCAATCGGTTCTTTTTAAGTTTGAAGTTATGGCTATGCCAAGATCAGGTAGAGATCAGTAGGTACCACTGTCTTCTATAACATTGAGAACTACGAAGGTACTTCAAGTAGTGAACTTCCATATCAAGCTCCACAATGAACAAACATGTATAATGAACGGAAGTAGTCATTCTCATTGTAGTTTTCTTGACCCTTTCCCTTTGATATTATGTTCCCAACCATGCATAGGGCCACAAGCACCAATTATTGACTAATGTTTTTTTTGTCATCAGCTTCTCAGGAGACCTACTTGTAATTTTATGGACACTGTCCAGAAAGATATTACTCAGAGCATGAGGGGGATCTTGATTGACTGGCTTGTGGAGGTCAGCATACTTCAGTGCGATTTTGTGTTATCTATTTTTCCTTTGCCCATTTTTCTGTAAATCTGTTTCTGCCATAGTGAGCATTCTATATGTGTTGAATATGCTTCACTAACTGCATATTGCCTTGCGCATCTTGATATAATTGGTGAAAGGAGTTAAATTGTGTGCCTCCACTCCAGCGTTTGTGCACCTGTGAAAAAAAAATTGTCTTGGATTCCTTTATTTTGCATGAAAAGTCCTGGCTGATATTTCTGACCAACTTGTTTGTCATCTGTTTTCAGGTATCCGAGGAATATAAGTTGTACCCAGACACATTGTATCTGGCCGTGCATCTGATTGATTGGTTTCTGTGTCAAAATTACATCGAAAGACGGAGACTTCAGCTACTTGGCATCACTTGCATGCTAATCGCATCGTAAGACTGATCCCATTACCTTTGAGTTTGTTTTTTGTTTGTCAGTTATTTCTATAATGGGACATGTCTTGCATCGCACATGATATCAGTACAGCAAGTGTTTACTTGGCTCATAAATGATGGACTGCATTTACTTCATCACCAGAAGGTAAACTATGCAGGACTATACTTACTCCGCATAGTGGAGGAAAAGATATTACCCTTTTGTGCCTTCCACTGGAAGCAGGAGTAATTTCATTCTCTTATCCGATGCTTAATTGATGCATTGATATAAGGTAGAGCAAAAGCTCTCTGTGCGCGCACGCGTGCGAGAGAGAGTGATGTAAACATCCTAGATATAAATAGATGACTTTCATATATTTCAACGCCTAAAAATTGGGTCTTCTTTGGAAAGATCTTGCACTATGAATCCCAGAAACTACATTTGCCTGCCATGACTAGTTTGCAATGTTCATGAGACACGATGCGAGTCCTGCATAGCTGAACACTGTTTGCCCTCTTTGTCCTGTGTAGGAAGTATGAAGAAATTTGTGCCCCACGAGTTGAAGATTTTTGCTTTATCACAGACAACACTTACACCAGAGAGGAGGTATGCACTACTACTCTCACCTGGCCTACTAGAGTATTTGTTGCTTACAGAAACAAATGATTTGTTATTCTTTTCAAAACATCTTTTTTTTTTTTTTGCAATTTTGCTCAAGTGGCAGAGACCTGTGCCCCAGCCAAAGTCTTCGCTTACTTTAGCTTTTTACTTTGCTTAACTAAGATGATGATGGTTGCTCAACCATTGTTATTATGCAACCTAAGTTATGAAAGACATTAACCGAAAGGAATCACCTAATTATGCATTAGACACTGCCTTCTCTAGAACTATGAAGTCGGTTTTCTATTTAGATGTGAAAGTTCCACATTGGTGTGTATTGGTAGGTATTAAAAATGGAGGGCCAACTGCTAAATTATTTTGGCTTCCGGATTTTCGCGCCCACTACCAAAACTTTCCTTAGGTACTGCAACTTACTGAACTCTCATTTGCTTCACTTTCATCGCAGTTATCTGCATTCTAAAAGTATCAGACATTTTGTTTCTCAGGAGATTTACCCGGGCAGCGCAAGCATTGTACACGGTAAGGGTCATTAATCCGCTCCGTGCTAGCCTGACCTTAGAAAAATACCATGTTCCTTGATCTTAAGAAAACTAACAATATGTCCATTAACTGCTTGTAAAACTTCCAGAGCCCTAGTCTTGAATTGGAGTATTTGGCCGATTACCTTGCAGAGCTTACATTGATCGACTACGATTTCCTGAGTTTTCTTCCTTCTCTTGTTGCCGCATCGGCCGTATTTCTTGCTAGATGGACGCTGGATGACTCACGTCACCCTTGGGTGTGTTTTATATCTTGTATTTCTTTCATTGTCATGAGCTCACAATTTCATGATCTAGGTAATTACCTTTTACTTTCTTGCAGAATCCGACGTTGGAATTCTATACATCTTATAAGGCCTCTGACCTGAAGACTACAGTATCCGCATTGCAAGACCTGCAATTAAATGCAAAAGAATGTCCACTGATTGCTATACGTACCAAGTATCGGCAGCAGAAGGTACACGAGAGCTCAAGAACTAGAACAAAATAATAAAAAAACCACTCATGCTTGATCGAAGTTTATTGCTCACATCTATGGAAAGCAATATTTCATTTAGATTTGCTCATCTCCGTTACAGCAAAATTTGCTAAATTTCCATCTTTTTTTCGGTGTTGGCTTGAACTGAAATTGAAGCTTTGGCTTATAAATCTCTTTCCTTCTTCGTTATAGTTCAATTCAGTGGCACTTCTGACTTCCGCCAAAATCCACGACGAACTCTTTCTGAAGATGACAGTGCCGCTGACAGAGCTCTAGTCCTCTCTAATCGCTGACGGCAACAGTTCCCTGCTTGTATGAAGATATGTGAGATCATGACTAATCCCAGATTCGGTGCTTTCCCCAACTTGTTTCATACTCAGACATGCCGGTTACACTTGTGTTGCCGGAACTTTCATTCTTTCTAGGATGTACATGTTCGGGTCCTGAGATCTCAGGATCCATCGCCCAATTTCACATAACTGCCGAGATTTTTTTGTTCAACATTAGTTAATTACAGTTGACCATGAAATGACCACGAGCTCAGTGGTGCTACTGTAAACTAGCTGGCGAGGATGTATTTAGCTCCCTGTAATCTTGAAACAAAAGCCTCGACTCTACTGCACTTCTTCTGTATCTATTGCTCATTCGATTCCTCTTCTGTTATAGCAGACTTCATCTCATTCTTGCACCATCCCTCCCTTGGCCATGAACACACAACCATCAGCTCGCGCCGCTAGTTGTGACAAGAGGATTTATGCTGCGTTTTGTTCACTACCTCGTCCTCTAGACCATAAGATCTTTCGTCTCTTTTCCCGAAAATCAACCAAATTTTGCTGAAAATTTCCGGAGAAGGAAAATGGCGTCGGGTTTCGATCATGTAAAGTAGCCTGAGTTCAGGGAACTCTGCTTGGATGGATTCTTAGGCCGCTGCCATTTGATGTTGGTTGTGCTGCCATGATCTTAAACTCAGCAGAGATTGGTGCAACCAGATCAGTTCCACACGCAGCAATAGCCTCTATAGATGGCACGGATCAGTAAGTTTAGAGTTGAACTCAGCATCATATGTTGACATGATTTAATTTTTGTCTGGCACGAACAGTTTGATAGCATTGCGGGCTAATCTAGCGCTCCGCATTGGGAAAAATAAAATAAAACGGAACCTCTATTAGAAAGTTGGCGATCCAAAACTGATGTAATGATTGTCGACAAGCTATTCAAAGAAGAGTTGATAAACTAAAACTAGTTGGTAAAATTATCGTTGGAAAAAATAATGTGTCGGTAAGTAATTCAAATAAAGTTGGTAGATTTCTTGAAGAGTTCATAACTTTAATAAAATTAATAATTCCGAATCAATCTAACCAACCTTGGTAGGCGGCACAAAAAGGTGAGTCGACGGATTAAAAATGGGTTAACGACTTCATTTCCTGAAAAAAAAAGTCGGAAAGTCAAGTAAAGCATGGTCGGCAATTTGATTAATACTAGGAAAAATCCAAAATTATTATCCCAAATTAGTACGAATTTTCGCATTGACTTGTTATATCCATGGAGCTATTGTTTTGTGTGATCCAACTCTATAATTTCACGGAAAAATTTGATGGAAACAAACATAGGGCTAGTATATCACATGTATATATGTTTAGGGTTTTTGGTGCCCAAAAAGTAGTCAGAGGCATATTTATCACAAGGATACGAACCTGAAATTTTTGGCAACGAAAAAATTAGTTTGACTAAAATTTATCATAAACATGGTAATTTGATATTTTTAGAGGTTAGGAAATTGCGCCGTCACCTTCCAAAAATTTAGGGTCTGTTTAGTAAAAGATATTTCTATTCTCCGAAACAAAAATTTACGTTCTTTTATTTCGAGGAAAAAATAATAGAAATACGTTTGTTTATACTTTTGTTCTTGAGAATAACTAATTTTTTTTTCAGGAACAGATTTAGGACATAAAATAAAAATTTTAAAAATTATTTCGTATTTTTGGAAACACTTTTTAAGAAATAAAAGAAGAAAAACTCGAAACTTAATTTCTTTGAACACTTGATTAGCTATTACCAACAAGCACTTTTCAATAAAAATTCAAAATTCAAAAATTTTTAAGAAACAAATAAAAGAGCACGATACTATTTTTTCAAAAATTATTTATATTTAAAAATTATTACTCGAAACAGAAATATTATTAAACGCGTTTTTACATTTTCCGGAAATAAAATTGCAGGAGGCCTCCGATATTCCGGAAGGCGTGGCCCACAGAGAACCCAACGGAAAAACGTAAACCGTGAACTTCCCAGCTCGTTAATTGGACCAAACGTCGCTCCCATTCCCACCCCTTTATCTCTCCGCTCTCCTCCTCCTCCTCCTCCTCCTCCTCCGACGACCGACCGAGAGAGGGAGAGATGGCGGTTCTGAGCGTGCTCTCCCCGCTGTCGACCGCCTCTTCGCTTCCCGCGAGCTCGTCTGCTCACGACGAGGGCTCCAAGCGGCACGCGGCGGCCTCGTGCCGCGACCCGATCCACCTCCCTCTGTCGGCTCGTGTCTCCAGGCTCTACCCCTCTCCCTCTCTCTGCGCGCAGTCAGGTAACTTGCTGGTTACCAGTTTTCAACTGCTCTCTCTCTCTCTCTCTTCGCGTGATTGTGATCGAGCGACTTCGCGCGCGCGGGGCTATGCGCTTCCCCGCGAATATCCGACGAGCGGCGTACGAGGACGCATTGCGATTCTCTTGGAGTTTTAGCTTCTTTGATGCTCTGGCGCTGCTGGGAATGGAATTCCGGAATCCGCGATGGTGGTGTTGTCGGTCCGCCTTGTTTAGGATTGAATATTGGCTGTATTCGATGGAAAGGTTTTAGGATTGCGTTTGTTATAATCTGTTACGTACTTAGAGTGCGGTAAGAAACATCCATTCTGCTCTTGAATGAGCTGGGGCGTCATTGTTCACTAGTCCTGATGTTTTTGAACTTTTCGTATGCCTTGACCTTTAGAGAATGTTGCTTCCGTTGCTGTGGATAGAGGTGAAACTGGAAGTCGGCATTAGAGCCACTGATTTAATTTTAATTGTTTGTGCTATCCATTGATTTAACTCATCGTTTGACACGATTTGTATCAACTGAGCAAGTTTTTTCCCCCCTATTGCGAACTGAATCTCAAGCGAATCTATCCACTCTCAGCTTGAAATGCTTGGTCCTCGGCTCACTAGGAGGAGCTATTCGGTGAGTGATTTTGGAACATGCCTGATGTGTTTCATTCCTTTCACTTCTTTAGGAGCTCTTCCTGCTACAAATGGACGCTCGTGGATGCAGGGCTCTTCCATTTATCATCAGACTGGCGGCAACAGATGTAGGCTGAAACCGGTTTACTCAATATTCCCTACCAAGCCCGCTGAAGTTTCCTCTGTGCAGGACCTCTTCGATTTTATTTGCTCAGGTCCTCTCTTTGACAAGTTGGGTCTGAACCCAGAAAAGGTGGCCGAGTCCGTTGATAAATGGTTGGCCTATGGCTTACACCTCTGTCGGTTGTTTCAGCTCAATGAGCTCTACCTCACAGTTCCCCAAAAGGCTAGGTTTTATCACTACTATATTCCCGTCTTTTTGTGGTGTGAAGATCAGATTTCCCAGCACTACTCTAAGTTCAAGGAGGGGGAAGATATTCCACCTCTTGTGGTACGTACGGATCTGTTATATTACCCTAACATTCCTCAAGGCAAGAACATGAAGGAGGGAGAACATTTTAGGAAATTTTTAGTTCTTTAGGGTGGCTGATTTCAATGCTTTGTGGTGTTGATCCTGATGATAACAATGACATCAAGAGTAGTGCTAATGTAGCTATCTCTGATTAATCTCTTTATAACAAGCAATCGACGATTTAACTGTATAAGAGGATTCATCCAGTTGACTAGGCTTGGTACAGTAATGGCTTTGTTTGTTGGTTGGTTTTTACAAGTAAATAACAACTTTTTGATCTTTGTGCAGATTGGTTTTAGTGCTCCCCAAGGTTGTGGCAAGACAACACTAGTTTTTGCCCTTAACTATCTTTTCAAAGTCACTGGCAGGTGGGATAAATAGCAAGAAGCTTAATTTTGCTTAAAATTAACATATGAAGATTCTGATATACTAATCTAATGTCAGGAAAAGCGCAACGTTATCAATAGATGATTTTTATTTGACGGCAGAGGGTCAGGTACCACTATTTGAGTGCCATTGCCTCTTCTTTGATTACTTTCCATTTTCATAGTGATTTTGCTCTCTGCAGGCTAAACTGAGAGAAGAAAATCCGGGAAATGCACTTCTAGAGGTAATATCACTTCCAGATCTAAATCTTAACTGGAGAAATGGGGGTTATTCCTGTCGCCCCACTCTGCCTTATCCCCCTTTTCATCTCCTCACTTTTGGACGCAGTTGCGTGGAAATGCAGGAAGCCATGATCTTCAATTCTCTGTCAAAACACTCTCTGCTGTGACCAGTTTGACTAAAGAAGGTGGAATCTATCTCCTTTATTTCGCTTTTGCACGTCCTGCAAGTCCACTATAAATTCTTACTGCCCCAATTTTTTAGGCATGAAGATGAAGCTTCCTCGATATGATAAAGTGAGCCGACAACTGAAAACTTTTTATCTCAATGATTACCTAAAATTCAGCAATGCTGAGTTCTGCTCCCTTGCAGTCTGCTTACAATGGGAAGGGTGACAGAGCTGATCCATCAACTTGGCCAGAAGTGGAAGGGCCATTAACAGTAAGAAATTTCCAGACAAAAAAGCAGCAAGAGAGTGAGAGGATGAACTTGGACTAGTAGAAAACTCGATTGTGTATGTGTCTATTGTAAACGGTAGAAGGCACATGGACTATACCGATGTTAAAGTCACAATGACTTGGTAGTACAAATACTGGCAACTATGAGGCAAGCAGGACTGATGGGGTTAATTAGTGGGTTATCCTCTCTCAGAAGATGTCTGAGGAAAGTTTGACTCAGCTGTGGGCATGGCTATGATCGTCTGTGGCTTTGATCACCTCTTGCAGATTTGAATTTCGATTTTCTTCTATTCCATGAATGATGTTAGGACTTTTGCTTGTCTTCTAGGCTGTTTTGTTTGAAGGTTGGATGCTCGGATTCAAACCCTTGCCAGCAGATGTAGTCAAAGCTGTTGATCCACAGGTTGGGACTCAAAGAATCTTGCAGATGTGTGGATGACTTTTTTGTATGTTAACTGGATTAATACCTTCCTATGTCTATTATACAGCTTGAGACTGTAAACAAGAATCTTGAAGCTTATTATAATGCGTGGGACAAATTCGTCAAGGCATGGATAGTCATCAAAATTCAGGACCCCAGTTGTGTCTACCAATGGCGCTTGCAGGTTGGCATCTCACCTTCCCTATGACCACATTATGTCCTCTCGAATTGTAGAATCCCATCTGCAAATTCACCATGTTACTTGTTTTCTCCGTTATGATTTTAACCGTGTACCAACCATTTCGGTGGAATCTTTTCAGGCAGAAATTGCAATGAGAGAGGCCGGAAATCCTGGGATGTCTGATGAGGAGGTGCTTTCCTGTCATTACTCTTTGACTTGCTCTGTTTTCAGTTGTGCATGCAGCAACCATCTGATTTTTGAATTCTGAGGGTGAAAGTTTTGCATATTGTAGGTTAAAGATTTTGTCTCCCGTTACCTCCCAGCATACAAGGCTTATCTCCCAACACTCTACTCCGAAGGACCGAACGGGTCAAACCCTGAACATCTTCTTGTCATCGAAATTGATGAAGGGAGAAACCCGTTGTAGGTAGCTAGATGAGTGAAATTTCCACTGAGATTCGGCCTGGGGAGAATTTTTTTTCTTGGATGTTGGGCCCGTTGCATGGTCAGTTTTGTTTTCATAACATGCTGTCTTCCGTTGTTAGAGTCACTCATTGTAAATTGTATATTATATACGAAATATCAATACCGATATGTAAATAAATCTTTCTTCATTTAAATTCCAGATAGAGTTGCAGCTTGTCGGGAATTGCCGTCAAAATCGCTTATATCATCATACCCCTAATTCACAGTGCTTGAAAAGTGGAACATCTCATCCTATCTGAAACATAAAAGAAAGGAAACTCTGGGAGGAATATCAAACAAATACGTTCATTTTATTACAGACATTGATCAATGTCACGCATACTTCAAGTTGATAAACCCATCGTCATGACAATTGTGGGATAATGAAATCTCTAAACTACTGCACAAAGATGAAATATTGTCTTCGAACATTATTGTCTTTCCATAATTAAGGAACAATTCTCGGTCAAGCTAGCAGCAACAGCAGATGCTCTCCAAGCAGCACTCGCAAGTCTCAAAGCAGCAACAGCAGCAGCACAGCGTGAACAAACTGCATGACCAAATTGGCTCGACTATAAAATTTGGGAGAGCAGGAGGGAGAGTAATACACTATTGCATTATCACTAACACAAAACACAAATTCTCAAGATCTCCGGTCATAGTTTGTCCCGGAGAAATTCCGTGGGGGAATTTGATGCGAAAACGAATTGCGGTGGAAGAAAGAAAGAAAATAAGCAGTGGAAGAAAGAAATGACGGTTGCTTATACCGGTTATGTGAACCAAACGGTGGTATGGCTACTCTCTGCACTGCTATAACTGCGCCAAGCACTGTCGTGTTTACAGCTGACTATTCAATTTTGACGAGCCCAATTCGTGGGATTCGCACCAGCTATTCAGAAAGAAAAGCACAAAGCAACTCTTTCGCATGTTCAACTAAAAATAGAGATAATCTCGTCCTGTCTCTTGCTATGTTTATTAATTCTTAGAGGAAATCTGTCGGCTATCTTTTGCTATCGAGGAAAGAGTGAATAACCGTCGAAGCCTCAAAAATATGCAGAGAGCAGGGAATAGAGAAGAGGGTTAAGCAGACCATGCATATAGGCAGCCTTTTTCCTCGTGACGCTTCTGAACATGATCAAAGTAGGACATCTCCTGAGCAGCGGGTGCGCCCTCCATGTTGCCAAGTCTGAGATTTGCCGAGAGGGAAACTGGAGAAATGATGAACTGACTCCTGTTCTATTAGAGCAGCATTATATGCAGAACAGAGCCGTCCCTTTGCTTCTACAGCCGATAAACAGAGTAGTTCTTCTCGGGGAATAGAGCAGTTCCTTTCAAGAATTAAGTACAGACTGCAACTGTTCCTAGTGATTCCATTTATTGTGGTCGTTAGGAGGAGGTAGGAATGCTCATGCGTCCCTCTCCATTTGCCCCACCACTTGGCTTAATGCCTCTAACTAGCAGTCATGGCCATTTGACATTGCAGTCACGAGAAAGTAGCTTACAGAGAGACCTATCACGTCGGCTCGACAGCCCGATCCCATCCATGTGAGGATATGCGGATATCCACGGACAAACATGATTATAACAAGAGAGACGCTAGCCAAGATAATCGAGACACTACTACCATGGCCATTGATTAGTATGGGGCACTCGAGACCTGTAAACGAAAGGCCGAGATGCGAGTGCAACAACCACGTCTGGGACCATCGCTCGCACTACATGATAAGGTGTAAGAAGAGTTCCTTCTTAATACATGATTTTGATTTGACCTTTTTTTTTTTTTGCATATTCCCCTTAAGAAGTCCAGAGACAATTAGCCGGTAACGATACCCTAACGATCGAAGGCTGCCCGTGACCAATTGCCACAAACTTAAATCTTTACCGATCGTACACCATTTACTCAATTTCAGCTTCTACGTACTGTCAAGTTTCGGCTCCACCGGATCAACAAGACTGGCATCCCTCATGGACATCGCGTTAAATTAGTAAGTCCTCAATGAAATGACATCACCATAGTGAACAGATAAAGCTTACTCAGCCTTTTGACAAGCTTGAGTTTGATTGTGTAAATTATGTAGCCGTGCGTGCCCCTGTCACGCAGAGCAAACGCTTTCATAGACCTCGAAAGCATGTTGCAGGATCAAGAGAGAAGAAAGATCTGAAGTTATAAAGGCATTATCCAAAGTAGTTACAAGATGGGGTGAATGGAAACTTATTGGTTTTAACCACTTTCGAGGCAAAATCGTACCAAATATGGCAAATGAGTTGATAGTCACTGCCAAATCAAAGAGACGAATAACATTAAACGGTTACTGTTCCTACTTTCCCCAAGTGAGGCAATCCTAAAGATTCAGCCTCAGCTGAACTATACGGATCAAGATGACCAAAAAGGAAACAAACACGCAATCACGATTCCTTATATCTGAACCGGGCATCAGGACTTATAAAGAAGTAACAGTTTCATTAACTGTGCGAAGCGGATTGCTGTCAAATGGTCGGTAATTGACCAAAAGATTGATGCTTTGAATTTATATCGTGAACTCAACAGGTGTACCAACTTTGAGAAAAGTACATAAAGCGTCGACATTTGATTAATATCCATCTAGGCAGACACGAATGCTCAAAGCATCAACATATCCCACATAATAAGGAAGAGTTCATACCATGAAAATTGATCGCAAGAGGAGAGAGAACAACACCATTTCCGGTTTAAATAAGTAAAAACTTCGGGAGAGCCTAGAACAAGCAATGAAAAACACCATCTAACTTCTGCAGCAGCAACATTTTTCAGCCCGCCAAGGAGGATTGAGAATGATTAATAAATAGAATGCTCAGAGAATGTCAGAATAAAGATAGATATATAGGGTATACCGGAATTTTACAGCTTCAACTTTACCAAAGTCGTAGAAGAACTTTCGTACACTGATAATCAAACATGTCTAGTTTGTCTTATGCAATCAACAGACAACATAGGATGAGGGGAGCCGAAAAATGCAGCGAAAAGCATTACAACAATACCAGTAGCTCTACATGAGCAGAGGAAGGCATCTCTCCCAGAATGGGGTAAGTTGCGTGGTCAAAATGTATATAATATGCCAAGTGAAAGAAGGAAGATGCATCTGCTGTCAGCAAAAACCAATACAAGTGGCATATGCTATCACATGTGAATACTAAAAACATCTTAAGATTCATTGAATAGTTATATAAATGCTATCACATCACACTCATCCATTACAATGAAAAAATGGTAGATACTCAAGAACATCTAATATTTGGCATATGCCAGCAACACCCCAACATCAGTTATAGCTGAAAGAATTAGCATCCTCGAGCCAAAAGAAATAACAAATATATCAAGCAATGAGAATGAAGCATGGTCGTGACCTCAACTAATCATGGTAAATTAATCTTAGTGCACAGCTATTCTACTTTGGCTTTGTCCTCCTTCAGATACTCTTCCGACTCTTTGATCCATAAATCTCCAAACTCGCAGTTCTTCCAAGCTTCGAACCACGGACCTCCAAGGGTGTAATGTATGGCTTTAGGGAACGTACTGGGATCATTTTCAATAACCTTGTTATGCCCCACAAGGAAATTCCACACAAATGGTATCGAGCCAATCTCACTATCATCAAGCCACTGAAACCTGTGCAAATAAGCACCTGTCTGGGTATTCACCACCTCAGGTGTCAACACCTTGTTTTTGGGATGTCCACAATTATACAATACCATTGAAGACCAGTTTTTCCTGGGATACACCGTTTGCACAGCTCCATCCATCTTTGTAGTCTCTTTAGGCGTATAATCATGTTGAACACACATTACTGCATATTTATCATCCACCAGGCCCCTCAATTCTTTGATGTCCCCCAAGTAGAGAAAATCACAGTCCACAAACATTGCCCAACCATTGAAATTTGCCAGATGTGGAGTCAAGAACCGACTAAACGAGAACTCAGTGCTCTCGAGCTTCCCTCTCTCACGCCAATACAAGCCATTCTTCCTTAATTCAGATTGCTTGATGGGGTGAATCTCAACAGGGATCGATGACCTCTTCAGAATAGAGTAGCGGCAGACCTCATAAGCAAGGTCCTCGCGTGGATCGTACCCGACGAAGATCTTGAAGGGCTTCTCAAGTGAATTGTTGATAGAGGCACCGTTAGCAACACCATTTGTCATCTCGCCGGAAATTTTCTTAACTATTCCGAGCCTTTTGGCTGGGATCTAAGATTTCCAGCTTGGGTGCCACGAACAAAAACTAGATCTAGATGAGTAGAAAATCCTGCATCAGCAAAGGAAACCAATGAAGCAAACGATAATGCGCCCTATTCGCAAGTCAAATGCGTTTATCCGCGGAACACTCGCCACAAGATCGGGGATCAGAAAACCAAAGAAGCAAAACACTAGAACTGAACGGTGCAATCCATGCTCGACAACACGGACCGGGAAAATATCTTCACTACTGAACAGATACATCAGTTTCGCCAAACCAAGTTGCATCTCCTGATTTGCACATTTCGACACGCTCAACATTCCCCATTTGGGTGATATCTAGAGGCAAAAAACGACCAGGTTCTTCCGCAGAAGAATGGCCATGGCCCCGCAAAAAGCGATCGCAACCCAGAAACCTAAACGCACAGGCAGCACCCAAATGCACCTCCTTTTCGCCAGAAAGCACAGATTCGACGCGCACCCTGAATCGGGGAGAGAAAAGAAGCGAAATTCCCGCGCAAGAAGACGGACGGCGTCCCTCGGCGCCGCCACTCAGGCAAGCATCTTGGGATTGCAGATCCCGGGATCGAGAGCGAAGAAGGAGAATGTACCTGGTGAACTACTGCGCCGCCGACGGAGCAGATCGAGAGCGGAACGAGCGGGAGCGCTTCTTCTTCTTCTTCTTCTTCGCTTCCTTCTTGGGTTTCCACTGCGATTCTCGGGGGTAATTATAGGAGACGGTGGTCAATGGGATAGACCGCGGGGGGACGGCCGTTGGTTTGAACGTACGGCTCAAAGGTATTTGCGGATTGAAATCGCACGATGCCGAACAGATGTACCGCCCACTTTTCTCGGGGAAATAACGTGAATTTTCGATATTATTTCCTTATATATATAATCGCATTTCGGGAAATTCAACCGATGTCATAATACTCTGTTACTTTTCTGGAGTTACCAACTAGCTTAATTCTTTTATATATAAATGATTTAATTAGTACTTGTTCGAAGAAATTGATAATGACTCTAGATATGAAGAAACACCTGAATCCCAGCTAAAATAATAACCTCTCGAATAATGAATTTTGTAATCGGTATCTCGAGACCTGCTTTACGAGCATGTGGAGAGCGCATCCGTTGACAAGGATAATTAAACTCGGATGAGTTTCGTTAACGAGCGCCTTACGACGACGCGGGTTAATCATAATTAGGAAATGGAGTTTTTGTTTATATATTTACAAACCCCTAATGATTGCTCGTTTAAAAATTGCCCCGCTTCTTTTGGGGTTTCCGCGTAGAAAGCGGGAAAAGGATGACTTGCGGAGGACGATCGGTGTCGAATATCGAGCACGCGAACCCACAGACTTCTGGCGATCTGCTGGCCGCAAATCGGTGACTCCGTGTTCTCCCTGTCGGTGGCAATTATTCCAGTGGGCCGGGCCGGGATGGGATGGGCCTTGATTTGCTCTCTTTCTTGGACTTGGAGCGACGACGCGCACCGTCCTTCGCTACAAAGCTAAAAACAGAGGGCCCCACATGCACGCTACAAAGATTACCTTACGTGTTCCGGAGCATGACCATTCATATCGCCCACGAGATGAAAATAAAAAATTTCTAGTTTCTTGCGAAAATATTTGATTACATACTGTTGCTTGTAGTATGTACATTTTTTTAATCGGCTAATTGTTCAAGCCATCGTTTTGGGAAAGTACATTTTCAGATCGTTTTATTTTCCAGCAATCGGACGGAGCCTCAATGAATGATAAGCAACTTCTGCTTCCATCGCTCTAGATCTTGCCCCCCCCTCCCCCCAATTAGGGTTCGTCTATTTCCCTCGACTCGATTTCAGTACTACTTGGCACTTATAATGAAAAAAAAAAGAGGAAATATATTTCATGCATCAAATTGCAATTTTATCACAAAGTATAGTGACAGATGGAGGCGGCCTTTTGATTTTTGAAGATATTGTCCATTTTATGCAAACTCCACCGTTGAAATTTTGACTTTCCACACATTTTGCAGATTTGTCTTATAATTCTAGTTAAAGCGAAACATTCGAAAACTTTTTGAATGCCCGTATTGTGACATAACCTACGCGATCTTTACGCACCGTACTTATTTCTAATCATTCACACTCACTTATACATATTAAGCAAAGAGGAAAAAATAATGGAAAAGGTATAAGATATTTATATATTTTGTGGAAAAGAAAGAAAAGAAAGTATACGATGACCTGGAAAGATTGGATTGAGTGGTCGTCAAGGATCTCGCAGGCACCCACAGACTCCTGTGGCCGCAAACCACTGACACCATGTGCCTCCTGTCGGTGGCAACGATTCCTGTGGGCCGAGCCGAGCCGAGATGGGCCGGGCCTTGATTTGCTCCTGTTTTGGGCTTGGTGCGATGACACCCTGCATCCTTCACACCGAAGCCGACCAGAGCGCACCCCACACATGCACCTCGCAATTTTCGCTAAAGCTGACAATTCCCAAGGAAAGTTGATTGAAATGGCTAGACGAAAAGACTTATGATAAAATTGTCGAATTCGGAAAGCTGTACGGACATGTTTAGTTCTCAATATGATAGTATGGACATGTTTAGTGCTGAATCTGATCGGACTATTTTCTTGATTTTTTCCAAATTCGAACTTATTTCTATTTTCAAAATAAAAAGTAGCCTCATTGCTCTTAATAAAATTTGTTTGTCCCTCGCGACTTTTACCTCAAAGGCTCACTGTTCTGGTAAGCCCGTTATTCGTTATTGGATTAGTCTTGGGAAAAACATCAAGTCTTTTTCCTTTGTGGTGAATTTATATATTTGTTTGGTGGTTAAATAAATAATTCAGAAAATATTTTCTTAATAATAATAATCACTCGTAATAATGAATATACTATACAAAAAAATTATTGATTCATGGAAATACTTAGATATAAATTGTTATCGATAATAAATAATTTTCTATTGATTAATTTTTCAAAAAATTATTTCAAAAAATTATTTTTTGAATCAGTTTTTTTTTTTTTTGAAATAAATGCACCGATAACTAATTACATCCAACTGAATGAGAAGAAGAGGATGACGTCCCTTTCCATTACCCAACGCCGGAAACATGACCCATGGGCCATGGCTACGAGGCCCACCAACTCCGCCTCATATAGAATGGGCTGAATCTGTCCCTAAAACTCGGACTTCAAACGAGGCCCGTCCTTAGTAGTTCGGCTCACTGGGGCTCAGCAAATTTGGGTGTTTGCAATGACTTTTTATTCGTAATTTTCTCAACATCTTGCCCTCAATGTCTGAAACGAAACTTCACTTTTACTTAGAAGATAAATGCATCCCCAGCGTAGCCTAAACAAAAAAAATTAACACAAATAACATCATCCACCTTTCATTTGGAAAGTACAACCACCCATCATCTTAAACTAATGACGAATTAGATTGTTTGGGTAAAACTTTATTTACACCAGATGAATGTTATAACGTTTATTTTTCTTGCAGTATGTGAGACCTTCGCCAGTTTATTTTTCTAGAAACCCATTTATTTAGAAGCCCAGGTCTTTCTTCGCCTGGTATTGATTCTCCCTGCAATAGGCGAGTCCAGGAGAGGTGGCAGATTGACCTCTCCATTTTTTTTTTTTGTGATAGATGATCTTACTTAGTACTTTACTTGTTAGATCTTTTGATGTAGGTTAGCCTATTTAGGCTTTATTGGCCGTTATTTTGGCATTTTCATCTCTTAAATGATGTATTTAGGCGTCATCCCTTGGATGTACTTTTGTTTTCTTGGTATCCTTACACTCACACATCTATTGTAGTATTGAGTGTAAGTTTTGCGGTACCAAGACACACGCATTGTACAGCTTTGCATGGTAAAATCTATAAATACTTACATTTACCAAAAAAACAAAACATACCTAGGCGGCCATTGATTCACTCGAAAGCACAAGCAAATAGATTGAACTGCTAATTTGTCCATGTAGCTGTATAGACGGAAAACGAAGTTAATGAAGCGCTAGGCACCGTATGGTCATGTAACGACTATCGATCAAATTGTTGGAACCGCTTTTTGGCAATTCAAAAGATAAATTCTTCGTATCCGGTGGTAGAGCCCTCTTTACCGAAAGTCAATCGAGTTGCTTCCCCACATCGCGGATTGACGGCCGTACTTTTCCAACCGAACTCATCTAACTCCCTCCGTTCACGGCGGAGGCCTCATGGCACCTTTCGCTGTCAGCTGGAAATGGCGAAACAGCAGAGCAGCACCTCCATTAAGGTTGGTGCCACTCTCTTGCCAAGCTGAAATGGCGCACACACACCTCATGTGCTCGCAGCAAGAGAGAGATGTCGTGGGGATGGTCCCAAGTGCAATCTTGAGTATTGATGCCGGACCATATCGACGCCTTTTTTGCCGGATCTGTCAAGACGCGGGCACGTTCCTGTGCGTCAAGGTCATCCTCAACTCGAACTTGGGAACTCATCTGACGAGACACCAGAAAAAGCTTCCCTCGTCGAACAGCTTTCAGTGGCCGCTCTGCATGCAACTTTGGGGCTCCACCTTTTCAAGCGTATGCGAGCGTGAGAGGCCTCTGTAAATTCGTGGATGCATTGACGACGTGATTGCTTGGAAGTGCATTGATGGAGATGCAACGATCTTATGGTTTCTGCGCTTTTCCATGCCCCTGTCAAATTCAATTACGAGGCCTCTACTCTTCAAAATCTTCTAAGATTTTGGTGCTTTCGTTTTGGAATTTTTAGTCTTTCATAGTTTTTCGACACACCCCCTCCAAAAAAAAGAAGAAAATAATAATTGTTGTCTCACCAGGAAAACATTATCTTGAACAAGAAATTATCGATCATATATGATATTATGTAGAATTAGTTACTCATTGAAACTGAATCTTGACGATCGTGCAAGCGATATGAATAGACAATATTTTCACCACATTGGGAACTAAACATAGGGTTTGGATCAATAAATTATGGGTTACACATTCAAACATTGATTATCTCACGATCAAATAAAAAAAAAGTGTATCAAATTGGAAATGGGAAAAAAATTGTACATAACATGCTTGGATGGTGTCTCATAACTCAATCGTCACCTCATGAATTGCAATTCATCGTGTACTGAGTAAACTAAGTATAATCTGACTCAAGAAACAACAACCTATTTAATAACCTTTCCCCAATATCAAGAAAACCTGTAGTGATTCAACCCGCTCCACGTACTTCGAACAAGATGGAATGCGAAAATGCCTTCTGAAGTATCTACATGCATGTAAAGCTCCTGGCGCGTGTCGTGTGCAATTGATGGTCATGGTCATGTTCATGTTGCGCCCACTATAGAATAATTGTCATATGATTAAGCATGATCAACTGACGTTTTTCTCCACATCATTCTCCAGCTTTCAAATGGAATCTCCGGAAGTTGAGAAGAGGAGTTGGAATCGAGAATCCACTCGAACTCATTGTTCCAAATGGCTCGGTTCCGATAGTGTTTTTCGCTCTCTGTGTTTCAACTATCCTTAACCCTAAATGCCGTTTTCCACAAGACAATCAGAAGCTGTAGCGCCATGGATACTCAGAGTCTATCAACCATACACATGATAGTACATGAATTATTCGGCACACAGATTATCATCTTGAACAGACAATAACAACTGGAATCATCCATCTGGATGATGTACTGCTAGTTAAGCATTCCCGTGTAAGGGAGTTGTCCTTAGTTCGATGAACATTCGGCTATTTCATTAACTAATTAAGACCATTTTCTAATGTGAAGACAGACAAAGATGAGAGGAATCATGTCAAGTTCCTCCATATCACAGAAGTGCTGCTTGTTCTCATCAGTTATCGTCTTTCAAGGTGCCTTTGAGGAAGTCCCTGGTCTGCAGTATTGCTAAGTCCTTGGCTTCTGATTTCTTCATTATCCTCAGCCTTCTGCATGACTCCATGAACATCCTGGCATAGCAGGACAGGCATGAGTTCCATTATAAGGATGAACATGTGATGACAACAGCGACAACAACGACAGCAATAATGACAGATGCTGATTTTCAAACAACACTAGACTCGACGACATCGATGTACTACATACAAGTGTTCGCTGTAATTGTTCCTTTAGTTTGATATTTTTACAACATTCACTGATTAATTTCCAAGGGTCAGAAACCCGAAAACCTAATAATCAACTTGCTCTAGTCATGAACAGACAATGGATGCGATTAATGCATGTCCCATTACGTCGAATTGATCTCGCCATTTCTTCGAATGATCTCTGAAATATAAGAAATCAAAAGACTTGGAATGATGAAGGAAGGAATCATCATGTGGGCCGCTTCGTGATGATGCCATGTCTTGACCAGTTCTGGCCATCGAGGACAGTTTTGTCAACTTCCCGACACCATGATGGGGGGATTGCCTATGTCGGCCACATTAGCTTTGAAAGAACCAGTGTCAAATGCCAAAATTATTTCGTTGACATTTATGCCAATGACTTTAGGTAAAAAGGAAGAAAATGATAATAATTCCTCTGTACGATTCGAGACATCTTTTACATTTTTTCCGGGTCGTCAATTCTTCTGTTTCTCCAAGTGAAAATCGCAATAGAGGTGGCGCATTAGTGATGGATGGCTCCACCCTAATTTTTCATATTAGAGAATCAATAGCCACGTGCTTTAGTAATAAGAGCATTGGCTGGAGTCGATCTAGAGGATTGCTTGCTTAATTTGATCATAATTTGGCTCTAGTAAAAGTTCGAACATCGAAGGTTATTACCAATAACAAATCGCCTCGGGAATATCAACTAAGCTACCAAGGACAAAGTCGTGAGAAGAAGTAGACAGTGCATGAAGAAATCTAAGTCAGTCCGACAATCATCCGATTGAAATGAATTCTGAACACTTTAAAATTCGCAATTAGTCTAGGGGTCGCTGTCTCCGCAGATCCAAATTGTCCACACTGAGTTGCTAAATTTCGTATTCTCACTCAATCAATTCCCGGGCTCTCATTGAATCAATTAATTTAATCATGTAGTAGTAGCTGTAATCCGAAGTAATCAAGATTTTCTGAAGAAGATCTAGTACTATGATGGTCTAAACTTGCTTGTGTTTGTCCAGTAAAGCAAGATCTTCACCAAAAACTGATTCGATTTCCTTATATTGCACATCTCTTACGAAAGTGGCTCTAATGTGAAAATCGTACCTATTTCCCTTGCAATAAGGGAGCCATATAGCATAACCGCATAAACTATTGTCTCTCTGCGCGCATGAAAGTGTACTGAAATGTGCATGATTTCCAATTCAAATTGAACTATATTGCCTATGATGCCTAGAACATAAGGAAAAAAAAGGACTACTTTATTATATGCAACAACAAAATTCACATAATTATGTTAATGTACAAGGGGGAATGGTTGGAGGGACTTACTCCCAAGGGACATCGCCCACAAGCATCCAATCTCCATCCTTGTCTTCATAGATGAGCTTGTATTCAGCTCCTTCCCCTTCATTCAGAGCCTCACCTATATATCGAAATGTACATTTATATAAGCATTTAAGGAAATAGTTAGATTAATCAATTAATTATGCTCTTGCTTTTGTTTCCTTCACTTTTGAGCTTCGGGCGATTTTCTCTTTCACAGCTCTCAATCTATGAAATGGCCTAAAAGAAAACCTTTGTGATCTCCAAATTAGCTAGTCTTTCACCAAAAAAAAAAAAGATCTCTAAATTAGTCTAAGGCCACAAGGAAATTCAAAATGCTTACAGTGCTTCATATATGATTCTACCAAGAACAGGTTTCTTCTTGATCTTTCCTATCATCTTAGGGTAACAATATAATATGAAGCTCCAAGCCATTGCTAACTCAATCAGCAAATTAAAAGCTACTAGGAGGATATATACATATGATATATGTAGAGAAGGAGAGAGAGAGAGAGAGAGAGACAGAGAGAGAGAGAGAGACTGTTTGGGTTTGAAACTACTCACCAAAGCCATGGCAACCAAAGAGCTTCTCCAAAGAAAATGCAAGATCAGAGTATCCCTTTTGCATGCTCAAGTCAATCTTCCTCAGGTAGAGCGCTCCGTCCATGCTCACCTTCACGTAACCTTTCAAACCCGCCACCCCCGCCTCACCCCAGTCTACCTTCTCCCTATTGAAACTATTCCTCTGCCGGTACGAGCACACCGGCGGCCACCCCACGACCTGGTTCTTTGCCGGGGCCTTCAGCTCCCCAGTCGACGCCTTCAATTCTGCAGTGGAGATCTCCGAGTACACCCTCTTGTTTGAGCTCAGCTTTGCCACTCCCGGGAGGCCCAAACTTAGCTCCGTCGTGATCTCAAGCCCTACTACACCTTGTTTCTCCATTTCCAAACAATCGCGATGCCCTCTCCTCCTCCTCCTCCTCCTCCTCAGTTTGGAGTCCCTTGCTTGATGAAGTCGACTCACTGGCGCATTTCCTAGTTATACGAAGACTTAGGTGATATGGAATTAATGAAGGGATCAGTTTTTATACATGAAGAGGGAAGAGAGAGGACATAGTGGGAGCAATGACAGGTCAAGCGAGGGTTAACGGTCGGTCACATGAGAGGCAAAAGTGGGGTCGCTCAATTGCTGTGCTTCTTACGACCATTTAAGACCGGCACATTTCATAAGTCGGACAATGGGGACAGATCCGAGGGTCGTCGACGCTCTTGGATGACCTGGCGGGATCTCATCGTGGCCGTCTGATGAGGTGAATCGGGAACATGCCATGTGAAGCTTCCTGGTTGAGAGGGATAGCCTAGTTAATTAGCTGCACCATACATCTTTCTGTACAATGTACATTTCCTATATATATATATATATATAGTATTTGATGCTTTTTGATGTGCATGCAGCGTACGGGGCCATCACATCGATATGATCCTCCTTTCACTTGTATGGAATCGCATGCCCATCACCCTTTGTTCACTAGAGATAGCCATGCACCGAAGTCATGGCGAAGTGAAGTATCGCACACGGGATTCCATCGGTAAAATGTACATGGAGACATTCGCCGGCGCATCTCGTGCGCACGAGTCCAATGCATCGCTAACCCTTCGATTTTGGGGGTTGCCGTGTAAGACCCACCAAACATCAACGGCTCATATGCATTGGGCTCCCATGTTGGGGGACCCTTCAAAAAATTTCGAGCAAATGGCGACGTGTTTGGCCGAAAATGAAAAAGCTTAAATGGCCCGTGCATATGTCCATGTCGATGTAACTTGTATGTGTGCCTTCATACAGATGTTCGGAAAAGTACCCAAAAAATAAATAAATTCTAAACTTATCGGGTATCGATTGAGTTTTAAACATTTCAACTATATTAATTATTAAAATATTATTTTGAAATATCCATGTTAACAATGGTTGTGCCACGTAAGACGACCGACATACGCATTAGTGATTTTCGGCCTAAATTGCCTAGATGAATTGAATTGGCAACAATATGAAATTATAACAGAATAAATAATAAATACTCACATATAATAAAATTCTCCACTGAAATACATTGAGTTTTGTTTTTAAAGTGGACCCAAATTCCATAATGTAGCTTATCCTCTTACTAAGAAAGAACATATGACATAAAATTGCCATTTTTTTTGGAATAATAATATAAGAACATGCGATTTGTCGAGCATGTACAGTAATATGAAGGAATATGAAACATGAAAAACATAAAGTAGGAATTAAACCCCCATATCGTAATAGCTTCAAGATTATCTTCAATTCCATATATTTAAATTTTCTTCTTTATGAAAATTTTCCCTTTTCTTTTTAATGACCATTTGATTTTTATCTTTTGTTTTGACCCCAGTAGATGGATACCTCATCATGCACAATAAATGTATCATAGATAGCTTTTTTGGTTATCTCGCAACAAATATGCACTATATACTCAATTTGCATTTTAAAAGAAATTTGTAATATTTCTTTTGCAAGTAATAAATATCTTGAATTCCCTTCTATTTATAGCAAGATCAATAATATTAACATTCCTTTATTTTCTTGCAAAAATTCGTTGCTAATGAATGGTTGATAATAGACTTTGCATTCATTGATGCTTCAAGCTAATAACTTTTTCCAAACTCATTAATTCTAGTTTGGTTTTGTCTTGATTGTTGGTTTAACGACTTTTTACTTAGATCACAACATTTCATATGTTTTTTTAGACGTTCATGTCCCGATAGCGAAACTTTTAACAGCCACACACTTTTAACGTCTTTACGAGAACTAATTGATATTAAATAAAATATGAACAAAGCCAAAAAAAGTTCCAAACTTTATTTACTTTGACACATTTATCGCAAACTATTGTTTATAACATAAAAAGTACCAAACTTATATCCATGTGATAGATTTACTTATTTTTTTTGTGACACAAATGACCCCGATTTCTTTTTTTGATATGAAAATTTTGGGATAAATGTGTTATATGAGTATGCGTTTGGATTTTCTGATGTTATAAGAAATAGTTTGAGCAAAACTCAAAATTATATCTATGTCACATAGTTATCATAATTTTTTCATGACAAAAAAAAATCTGTATTTTTGTAGTAAATTTGTCACATAAATACAAGTAGTTTGTGATAAATGTATTGAACTATACGTATAAGTTTAAGGTAAATGTATTAAATAAGTAAAAAATAAAATCTTCAGCAAATTCGATAACTTTTTACCTTAAAATAATTTATAAGTTACCATAGATTTCATTAAGGCATATCATAAAGTGCGGTGCAGACTTGCTTTGACCTTGTCACTGTTGCCGTAAAAGTATGTGTTTAAAAAGTAATATCAGTTAAACAAAATACAATCGAAAATATTAACAAAGTCGCCACAATTGGCGGTTCAAGACGTGATTGCAAGCTGTCCAAAAGTTTTAGGAGCTCTCGATATCATGAGAAGTGTGATCGCAAGAAATTTGATGCAGCAAATTCACGTATTTCAATTCCGTATAATAACCGGACATCTACGCCCCTGCTCAGTATTTTAATAAATAATAATAATAAAGAAAGGAAAATAGGAACAACTAAGAGGCCAACTTCTCGGCGTTTTTCTAACTTTTACGTGCACGATAGATGGCACATGAAAAAAAATTCGAATTCAGAACATTTTACTCCAATATCATGTGAGATTTTCGTGAGATCATTACCAACTATTTTAAAAGTTTAAACTATTAAATAAAGACGAAATTCAATAGTTATATATTCTATCGGTTTCTATTAAGAGAATTTGTAATTTTGATGCATTCAATACATGTGGTTAGAGATAATTACTTGAGCTCTTGCCTTCTTCAATGGCCATTGTATAGTATTTCTTCAATCCTTCAATTAGTCATTGTACATTCGGTTCTTAGTTCTGATTATAATCAATCGAATCCGTTTTAAAATCCACTAGTGGGACGAAGAATTGAGAAATTCAATCAACCTATGTGCCCTCGGTTCTTCAATTCAAAGATTGAATACGTGTTCGAGATAGCTCATTCAAACCTTTTCGCTTAGTCAACAAAGATAATCAATAGAATAGCGGTTGCTAGACTAACGTGGGTAACTCCAGTTTCTTCTTTGAGTACATCATTGCTCTGATCAGTTTTGGCTGCTAAGCTGACAACCGTTGATTCAAAGTTTTGGTCATCTAATCGTAATTCCTAGATTATACAAAGCCGGGATCATGATTAGTCTGGTGCATGTGGGAAGATCAAGCATATGATATGAGAGTAGTTATAGTCGAAGGAGAATCAGTTCGTATTCTGATTAGGCGAACACAACATGTCAAATTGGGCATCAAACCTGATCATTGAAACTAAACTATTATCTACAAACTAAGTCCGATCATTGACACTATACTATTATCAGCATGTCAAATTGCGCATCAAACCTTATCATTGACACTATACTATTATCTACAAACAAGGTCCGATTCGGATGTTCTCTAGAGGGTCTAAGGCACTTGTTAAATATACTTAATGAGGAGACATTCGATTCCCAAAACATCAATTAAGTACATTATGGAGATAATAAACGCGCTGGAAATTACAATATCTTGTCACTTTGTTGACTAACAAGCTCCGATCCGGATACGCTTTGTAACAAAACCCTTGTTAAAAAATAACGGAACGTATGCGAATTTAATCATGCCCGATGATATGATTGCATAAAAACCTCACTGCCTATCTTGAATGAGCCAAAACTCCATCCATGGATAACTGCTCCGACAAATTGATTGGACAACACCCATTATTTTTCTCAGAGAATGACGCATGATTCGAGATGCTGCAGTTGATAAAAAAAAACAGTATGATATAAAAATCAGAAAGAACAACACTTAAACAGCATAATCAACCCTGCAGATTATGCATACCAGCTTCCTCCAAGCAGCATGTGTTCTAGCATCTTCCGATGATTTAAAAACCAGATTAGTTACTTTAATTAGAAGGGACGAACTGTCTTAAACCGACCAGCGGTGATGCATAATTAAGATCACATGGAAGTTATTGTTTAAGGTTGCTATAATTGGGCAATAAGATAAGTCGTCATGTCCCATGGTCGTGCCTTGCTATTTCGGAATATGGGCGTTCGATCACATGCTGTGTACCTCATTTGGTGCCAATGTTTATTATATTATTAATTAATTATGCACCACTAAGCTTAAAAGTGAAGTAGCAAATCACTTTTGCCTGGCACTTTACACGGGTGACTGCCTCGTGCATGTTTTGCGGGTTCAAATCCTAATTTATTCTTATGCTTATGATTCCAGGAAATTTGTCAAATCGGTCATAAATGTGTCAATTTAGTCTTGAACTTTTTGATCTTGTCAAGAAACCTAATATAATCATTCTGATTAATTTTAATTGAAAATCGCTAATATGATGGTGTGCAGCCTAGGAGGGGTCATAATGATAAGACCGCCACACCAACGATTTTCAACAAAAATTGATTAAAGTGTTTTGGCCTTGTCCTTTACATTTCAGCCACACCAATACTACATAGGAGACAAAAAAATAATAAAAAAATCAATGTCAACTTTTCCGTTAGCCAAGTTAAACGGAGTTGACAAAAACACTTGATTGCCGCAATTTGATAAATTTCTAAATTCGATTGCATTTTTTTTTTTTGAATGTATTGCGACTCAATTGCACCAAAACTTTTGTGACAAGTTCCTAGGGCTTCCGATGAAACTTGTTTTTTCATTTTTCTATATCAATTTAGCAGTACAATCAATACCGTCTGTCCACCATCAATGGCCAAACAAACAAGATTTCCTCTAATGGAAAGAGTTGCCTATTCTTCCATTGATAGCCGAAAAAAGCACAAACATGATGGATAGTTTTCAAGTAATGGACATGACACATATGCAAATTTACCCAACTATAAAAGAGGCGGTGTTCATTTTCGTAACCCACCACACTTCTTCCAACTAGGAAATCGAAGAACACCCGATCCTTTTGGAAATTCGTTCAGTATCACATAGCCTTCGGCGGACAACTTCTAAACTCCGACAAAACACCGGTGGATTAGAAACACCACTCCTCGTTCGCATTTGCATTATGCACTGAATTCACGCGCGGTGGCTGTTGCTTTCACCTGGCTGCATGTCCTGGGGCTCTACATGACCAGATGACAGTGCAAAGAATCTGTCAGATTGACTTGTAAAAGAGCAAGGACCAAGCTCGTGCCCGGTGCGGGGCTGTGTTTTTAAAGGGCCCGTTGTCTGAACCGAAGATGTTTCTTCCCAACCGAGCATGTGTTCCCTCGTGAGGGGACCGAGCACCTAAACGAGAGGGGTGTAAATCCTAGCAACTGGGCACACGTGATGGAGCTTCATCCGGCAAACGTTACTGTGCATCGGTTTTCCTTTTCCTCCCAAGTGGGCTCGCGCTCGGACAAACGGTACCGCAATTAATGGAGATATGCCATGGACGCAAGAGATCAGTGTGGAGGTTGGGGATGCCCTCAGCATCTTCGCCTTCTCCCTCCCACTCCATGTCTCGATTGACCCCTGATCTCATTCCTGGGGAAAAGTTAGCAGGTGGGGCATCCTTCTTTCTTGTTGCTCGAACGGGAATATTGCTGCGATCAGGTCAGAACTCGAGTATACTTTGGCAGCACACGCAATGTCATGGAAGAGGGCCCTAGATGGTACCAATTGGCGTTTGTCAGAAGCGGCTGCTGAAGAGTTCCTGGAGAGGTCGGATCCGGAGACGGGATAGGCGGGTCTTTGACAAGAATTCCTCCGTGATTTATCTAGTCTTTCGCCTCGAAATCACGAGTCTTTTCGTGTTGGGGCAGCACCTTAATTCTCACGTCAAGGAAATCTTCTACCGCCAGTATTGGGTTAGGAGAAGTCACGGGACGAAAGAGGAAAGATTTGGGATTATTACCTCGGATCTGTCGACATAAGTTCACATGCAATATTGTTGGATTCAAAGGACAAATCAAATGGGCTGACCGTGGCCACCGCATTTATAGCTCTGTTAGGTGTTTGGCGTGATTTTCTTAAGTTATGACTCTCTGATTTCGTGTAAAGTTTTACATCTTTTTCCAATAATCCAGAAGTACGAGTATGGAGATCTCACTATTTAGGGACTCATGAAATACCCCGCAAGTCTCATGAATCAGACAAATTTATAATTGCAGTTTGTGCAAGTGGCCAGGACCTAGTCCAATCTTTGTTGGAGTTGATCATAACACTGTAAGGATATTGATCAAGAGAAGTTATTCAATGTTGAAATTAATAATATCAATCAATTATCGACCACAATTTTTGTGTACGAGTCATACGTTAAAAGTCATGGCAGTACCACGCTGTCTGTTCTTCTTCCATCATGCGGAAGACAATAATACATCTATGAAAGTGATCTACATGACTTAGAGTCTATTCACCCTTCCATATTTAATAATTTTCTCTGACAATTTAAAGGTCTTCTTCCATTGGAGATGGATTCGAGTTTGTGCTTTCCTAAAAAATGCGGCCACTTATTCCAAGTTCAACACCAAATGCTAAATTGATGGGCATGGCATTATTGGATCATTGATGACATCTATTGTGTATTGAAAAAGTATGAAAAATTGCCATAAAAAATCGTAAATCTACTGTACGAGTATTAATTTATTTTTAAACTTTTCAATTTGATCAATTTAATTTTAAAACCTTTTGATCATTTGTCAATATAGTCTTTGGCAAAAAATTGCTGACTTGGATGTTACCCATCTCACTTGGCATGGTAGGTGTTAATACGAATAGATTTTGCAATTTTAAAAAAATTCTAAATTTTTTATATATTATTTTGTTTGTTCTTTTTAAATTTCAATTGTAGTTGGTGAAGGCAAGCCCTTGCCGGCCACAACAAGGGCCCGATGACCCTTGGGAAGTTGGGAGGCCCAGTGACAAAAAAGAAAGAAAATAAATAAATAATTTATAACAATACAGAAAAATATAAATAGATAAATAAATTCTCCATATCCATAGCGACTGTCACCAATTGTTTCAAGTGAGTTGCTTAGTATCCACGTCAGCAATTTTTTTATGAAAGACTATATTAGCAAATTCTCAAAAGGTTCATAACTAAATTGATTAAATTAAAATAATCAAAATTAAATTATCATATGTACAACAAGCTTAAGAATTTCTTTGGTAATTATGCCCAACGAAAAACATAACTTGCCAAAAGTTAAATTCACTATCTATCAAGGATCATCTGGTGAAACTATAAGTTGCAAAGTGCCATCTTGATTGCATCCAAAGAGTCATAGAACGTGAAAAACGTAATGGTTCATGTTATATGAGAATTGTTAATTTAAAATATATTTACAAATCATTAAGTTTTCACAAATTATATCGGGAAAGTTTTCCACGGATCTTGCTGTATCCTCGGGGTCTCTTACTTTCTATTCTGCTCCCAATATCCCAATATCATGTATAAGAAAGTGATCTACATGCCTCACAACCTATTTTCCTTTTCATTTTTCTCACAATTTGCATGAAATTTGTGAGATTCGAACGAGCGACCTCCGGTTCTTGATGGAGCCAACCCCATCCTAGAGGCTAAAATTTCACTTTTTAGGTTCCGGCTAAGCCGAAGTCGTGCATAAATTTGGCACTCCATCATTTGTCAAACACTTCGAAGCTCATGGGTCTGCCACTGGCACTAACTCAAACCTTTCTTTTGTTGCTCCGCGTGCAAAAGTCATCGCACGGCTGAGCTCGATTGCGGTACTGGAACGGTGGGGAAGGGGGTCGGGGGCCTGCGACATGCGAAACATCGAACCCTACTTCATGTGGATGGCACGTGAACTCTATCTACTTTGGGATGATACTCACCATGCGGCGCACGAGAAGATGAACAGAGGCAACTCGTTTCTTGGATCGGGAACTCGCGTTTGCGTAGCACCACCAGGAGATACCCATGCCCCACGAGTGATTTACAGTTGCTTACAGAGCTTCGACTTTAACCAGAGGATGAAGAAGATGCCCTGGATGATGGGACCTTGCGGAGAACCCGCGGCGTGAACGGTCACCGCAGAGAGGAAATTTTTGAGGAGACGTTCCCTTCGTTCTTCGTTTCGGTCTGAAAAGGACTAACGCGAGAGCTTAACCTTCTGCAAGAGAAGAAATGCCGAGCATAATTGGTGAGCCTAGGACTGATGAAAACATGCGTGGTGAAGCAAGAAAACAACGCTGATCATGGTCCATCCGGGGTCGAACGCAACGGCTCCTTTCTGCGGCAGGAGACATCCCGGATATCGATTGCATCGGTCTCGTCATGTCTCTCGTTCATATGGATCATATGAATTCATGGACTCAATGCGGTTACAAACATTGACATGTGAAGTAAATTTGCTCGACGATTACGATGGATTCAGTCCGTATGGACCTAGATTCAGACAAGAACTTACCCCCTCGAAAGAACATCGCTTTCGTCACATGAATGGACTTCAATGACCCAAACCGCGTTCACATATCTCTGCAGAAAGGGCCCTAGACGTTGTCGGGCGTTATGTCAAAAAGGACAGATTTCTGGTGAAATTGAAGGGCGCCAATCCCCTGGAGATGAGAGGGACCCAAGAGACTCGCGGTCCGTACGGTTCCCTGGGGCCGAATGACAGGCGAGTGGATGGACAGAGCCCCTGGTGGATGCGGACCCTGAACAAGAAGCCGTTCGATCCGTGCTTCGAAGAGGTTCCACCGTTTTGGAAGTCAAATCGATGACCGATGTCCTGCCAATTTGCCTTTGGCCCTTTAGATTCACAGCCTCTCGATGTCGTCGGTGAAGTATAGCATAAGAATAAATCTTTGATAAGCTGTTCAGGTTGGACAAGACGAGTGATGGAGCTTGGATAGAACATTCGTATGGATTAGGAAATTAATGTCTGAGGCTATATTGAGAAGAGAAATTAGGGTATATGGCATCGCGTTAAACCAACCACATTATTACATAACACTTGCATACGCGAGTGGAAAGAAAGAGAGAAAACCCGAGAGATTGGCGGTGGTGAAATGGTGGAGAGAAAGAGATGCCAATGATCGCATTGATTTCAAAAAAAGAAGGAGAATGATTTGGACATATATTCTCCGTAAAAAAAAAAAAAGAAATTTTGTATCACTGACAAAAATGAATTGATAAAAATTATTGTCATTGTCCACGGAAACTTTTAGATGTCAATCGCAGTTGATATTGAAAATACCTTTTATCTATTAGTTATTTCAAATAATATAAGCGGTTATTGTTAGGGAAAGATTTTTCAATTTACTCATTATCCTAAATATTAATATGACATAAAGTTGTCAAACTAATATGACATTGTAGGGGGTTGTGTGACTTGGAAAAATTTTTGGTGTGCCAGGCGCATTGATCCCCTCCACTCAAGGGGGACACCTATCGGGTGGACCCCACCCACTGTGAGAGAGCAAGTGGGGGCCACCCGACAGCTGGCCCCCCTTGAATTGGGGGGAGGGGGGACCAGTGTGCCTGGCGCACCTAATATCTTCTTGTGCGACTTCGGCAGCATTTGACTAGGGGTCAGATTAGGCCTAGTTACTGAATCTAGGACGGATTTTTTTTAAAATCCTTTTTCTCTATTATTAATACCTATTATGCTTTTAATATTCATTATCTATTAGGTATTTGTAGAATGCCACGTCAACATTGAATAGCAACTTAATAGACATGTCAATGTATGTGGCCATGATTCTGACCAAAAGACCAACTCGAACAAAAAAAGATATGTATACAATTTAGGGCCCTAACTGGATCAGAAAAAAGTTTAAATACCTCATTAAACATTTCGAAAAAGGGATGATTACATAAACGATTCTTTGAACTTTAGGCAAATGTGCAATATGATCCTTGAACTTTAAACGTGACAGAACCGGTCCCTAAACTTTCGCCCAATGTGCAATTAGAACCGTATACTTTTAATTTGTTCCATATAATCCTTGAAATTTTAATACATGTTTAAACTAGTTTTTGAACTATTTAAAAATATTTAATGTGGTTCTTCCAGTAAATTTTAAGTTCATGGACTATATCGAACACTTTTAGATAGTTTAGGGATTAATTTGAATATGTATAAAAAATTTAGAGATCACATTCAATAAGTTAAAATTTTATGGATGAGATTGCACCTTGGGATAAATTTTAGGAATCATTTGTGTCAAATTAAAAGTTTAAGGAACACATTACACATTTTGTCAAAATTTATGGAATATTGATAAAAGTTCTTTAGGTCCATTGCCCCACACAACCGGCGAGGGCAAGTGAGTGGGCTCATTAGCCCACTCATGCGAAAGTTGGGCCCAAAAGAGTAGTCCAGTTCAGTGACATGCGGAGCTGGACAGATTCTTATTGGCTTTTCTATTCCAAGGAGCCCAACAAAGCCCGCCCTCTTTTTGCTCTTTCTTCAGCCCATGTTATTATCCCGTTTCCACATATCTCAAGAGATATGAATGTATGAACAATTTCATTGTCTTACGTGAATAATATGAAGCTTCTCATCATTTATACAATCAGAAGTATTGCTCAAGCTTAGCTGTCCTGATCGATGTTCTCTTCATCGAATGAAAATTACTCCACAGCCGGTTGTTTTTAATTTTTAATTTTTTTTCGCCTCTCCACAATTTATCACGTGTCTTTATTTTGGATCGAGCCAATAATCTCATATAAATCTTCATTCGTGCATAAACTCATTTTACTGATTAATGTTGTGATCCACAACAATTACAGAGTCATCGCCCAAATTACCGTGCTACGAATGGTGTGGGGGAAACGATAGGTCCATCGTGCAATTAGTAGATGATCTATGATCTTATTGTCCCAATATTCATGTTTTGATATCATCTCGTTGAAATGGACCGTAAGTCTCACAACTTTTCGTAAGATTGTCACCAAAGCTTTTTGCTTATAGAACTGGACTTATGTCCTCTTGTTGAGAACTTTGGAAGGAGTCATCAAATGGATCATGTTGCTTGAATTTTCTGCTACTTGGACTGTTCTGGCAGCTTTTCATTGAAAGATGGATATTTTGTGAGGCGTGACTCGTTTTAGGACAGAATGGTGCTTAAAATTACTTATGTGGCTTTGGTTTCTGACTCGTGGTAAACTCTCGGTTGTTTGTTCTGCTTTCTCAGCGAGTGTTGGTGTTTGTGGGTTTCTGAGGCTGCTTACTTCTAAATCCTCCTAGAGATAAGTTGCAAGTTCTCGTTTTTCATTTCCTTCGATTCCCTCAACCTGTCTTTCGTCCTGCCAGCCGAAACTTTTATCAGGAACATTTGCTGACTTTGGATCTGTAATAATTTTGATATCTGTAGGCTTAGACATCAGAATATTGTCCGGCATGGAAATAGAGCGTTCTTCTTATGCTTGAGGACAGAAATAGAGGGTGTTAAAATATGTCTTGAGTTTGCGCCTGTCAAATAAATTCCGATCCAAATAAAATGGAGTACACAGATTTCTCGGTTCTCCGAGTTAAAGCCGTCCAAGGAGAATCAAAAGGGCATTCGGATGTTTACGAGGAGTTCCTTTCTTCATGCTGAAGTCGGCAAAACCAGGTAGCCTCCACTTCCATACATAGATATTATTTTCTAGGGTTCCATTGGCATGTGCCGTTTGAGTGCTCCAAAGGTAATAGTCGATGAATTTGGTGAAGTTCTCGAGCAGACCGATCAGGCAGACGTCCGTGAATCATGACCTGAACTAGTTTGAGAGTACTGGAGCCACTTAAATCTTGTAATAAAATTTGTGTGGTTCCTTTGTGAGATGGAGAGATTATCTCGTCAGGGATCGGATACAGATAGTTATTTCCAAGAGCCATTTTTCGTAGCTAAAAGGCATTCGGAACTCTTATTTAGCAATTGCTTCGGGAAACGTCAAGCTTGCTTTGTTATCAAGCGCTCCGTGGCACTTCGTAAATGAAGTACTTTCTTTTGAATCAAATAGATAGTACATTTCAAGGTGTTAAGACTCAGATTTCTGGGCGCCTCGACCATATCTCTGCCAGTAGAGAGACAGAAACGAGCTATACGTTAACGAAGTCGAACCTCTAACCTAAAAGGAAAAAGGAGAGGTGCTGCGGGGTTCTTGGATATTCAAGAAAGATATACAGTAGCAATCTCATTGGCGCGGGCCGAGACTGTGAACTGATTCTTTCCGTCTCAACCCCCCGCGAAACATACTGTGCCCATAAAAACATCCTTATTTCCTTGCGTCGTTTTCGTTTAAGCAGTCTCGACAGAACAACGTTGAGACGACAAGCTTTATACTATGGTGAAATCCCAAGGGTACGTTGGTTAGCCTGATGCCAACCTCGAGATCAGGTGGATTCCTCCTGAAACCCGAAATGAGTCCCCGGTGCATTGCCGGCTCTCGGCCTCCACTTGGTCCTGGCCCTTGCAATCTCTGATCCATTTTCAAGGAGCAACAGGTGGTCGAATTCGACCCCTCCGTTCACCTCGGAGTGTCCAGGGCCATCCCTCACTACAGTCGATAGGGACCGCAACAGGCTATCTGCCCGGCATTCCCTTCGGTACTCTAGATTCATGCTGTGAAGCTCGTAGTTTTCCAGTACAGAGTGAGGAACACCCTGAGGAGAAGACGGTCGTTCCCGAGAGTTACAGGAGATAAAAACTGTGGAATCTGGGAGATGCAGGAACAAGAAATCTGACCTCAAGAATCCAGTTGATGTACTTAACATTGCTCACGTGATGATTGACGTCCAGATCGCTCCATCTTGGCTGGAGATTGTAGAGCAAGATAATAATCGAAATGCTACTAATATAAGATAATCGACTCAGGATGAATCTAGCGTCATTGTGAGGTAAAAAAAATTGAGACTTTTCGTGGTCGATTATCGTTTCAAGTTATTGTTGAGCTTCAAATACTGCTGTTAACAGAGGTGTCATGGATTCATCTGTAAGTTGCTTGTTAGGTATAACTGGTTAATAATTTATCGACATTGTAAGGAACTTAACAATTTATTATCGAGTCGCCAGTATATATGCTTGTTGATTGTTTCGTACCAATCAATTTGATAATCGTAGAATAGTGACAGTGCTGGTATCTTATCAATGTCCACCCCATTCCGCCCGTAAAATTAACAGAAGTTGATAACTTACAAATCAATATCATATTGGTCAGCTCATCGTGTTGTTGGGGTTAACATACTTTTCTCTAATCGTGCCCATAAAACTAGAAAAAGAATTGGTAATTTGCGAAATTGGAAAGGAGTTGATAATCTACTGATCAATTTGTTGTTGGCTGATTCATTTTAATGTGGGTGACTTGTTGCAAATCATTAGAGTACTGATAGACTTACTGACGTCTAACCAAGTCAATTTGTAAAATCTGAAAACAATCTGTACATCGCTTATCAATTTAAAATTGGTAAATTCGCGACAATTTAATTAGATAGCTTACTGACCTCTTATCCAAGTCCATTTGAAGAAAGTTGGTGAATTACGAATCTATTTGACTTTGGACTTTGATTACCATGTCGGTAATTTCCTAAGTATTTGTCTGGCATGTGATAATTAAGTAATCACCCATTTTCTTTGTATTAAAGGTATCTGGAACTTATCAACAAATTCAAAACTAATATTAACCACGGACAAATTTCTGTGTTCTATGACACGGGATGGTAGAAATAAGGAATTACTTACGGCCAACCCTGTTTGGACGTAATCTGCTGTCTCAGCATTGAGTCGCCGCAGTTTCTTGTCGTCGATGTTGACGACGGGGCTGCAGCTCACTGTATGAACTTCCATCTCCTTACTTATCTCATCTGTGATATTTGCAAGTCTCCTTGTTTCCTTGTTCATCAGGACTGTTTCCCTGAAATGGTACAGAATTGAAACTGAAGGAAAGTGGATAGAGCATGTTTGCCCAGAATCAGTGCATAGTGTGTGGACATACCATGTTGCTTTGACCAGAGATTTTCCGGTTTTCGGATCGCGAATGAACCACTCTCGCCGTATACCGTTCCTCCGAGATGCAAATGCCCAAGTTTCCACTTCAATTACACTGTTCCTGTAAACATTAGAGGAAAAAAGGATGCAGTTGTTACCTTCTACAAGTGATTCACAATTCTTATATTAACTTTCCCATTTTGGTTCTAAACTTCATTGACGGATGTAAATTATGATGTCTTTTGCTTAGGTTTTAATATCAGGGACTGAACTGAAGCCCTTAAAATATATCGGGATACGACCTCGTCCCGTCACGGAATCTTGGAAATTCACCCAGTTCAGGAGAGTTGAACCATCTTCTGGACATGACAGAATCGATGCCTTTAGTCTATCACATATGCTTATCAGAATGGCCAATTACCAGAGAGGATAGGCATCGACCATGATCTGCATCTTGCGTACCACCCACACCAGGTTCCTTCTACGCATCTCTGGTGTGCAACCAAAACCATCAGCCACTAACCCCACGCTCTTGCTGTGGTTCAGCGCCGTTTCCTTCGCCATGCATAAGCAATGAAAAGAGCTTGAGAGGAAAAAAGACGAGTGAGCATAAAAAAAAAAAAAAAAAAAAAGTGAAAGAGACTCCAACCTGCAAGTAGTTCATTAGTGTCTCCATTGTTGCTCTATAATCAGTGCCTACCTCGTACGATCTAACTGGGAAACTTTGGTGGAAAATAAGCCCACCCTGCAGTATTCTTCCCTCAAACGGGTTGAGCGTAATGTCGCATTGCCTAATTTTTATATAGGAAAGTAAAGATACCGACTTAGCTACCCTGTTGACAATGGAAAGAAACACACTGCTGAAATGTGGTGGCTTGGTGATTTTCCTCTTAGACAGAAGCGCTGTGTCATTTTCATTCTTCTCATCCTGCGCTGTTTCGACTAGGTTGACATGTAGCTTGCTGTTTCTGAGACGAAATTGGGCTTTTACTGCTAGTGTCAAACTTCTGGGAGGAGCTGGAGTCGCCTCTTTTCCAAACTTACTTTGTCTACATGTTCTTACCTGACAATTCGAATTCACTGATTCATAAGTCAATGGGGAAATAGAAGGCAAAAGTGTCATCGCCAATGTCCAAGTCGCTGCCATGGATCTACTGATGAGAACCGTGTTGTGTTTTATGCGATTTAGCTCTTCGTGACCTGCATCAACTGAAAACATTTATGAAAAGTTTCAGTTTATTCTACACGTGGAATTACGAGGATGATATGATATCTGAATTACAACCATAATGTGGAAAGTAAAGGGAAGGCATGATTCTCTATTGGAACCATCCTCAAACATGAACTTAGTCTATATAGCAGTATTGCCGGCCATCCAATCTGCTAAAGTTCATGCTTCAACTAGAGAACGTGTGAGCTACACCCACCCCAGGAAGAAAGAGTTACTACTTGGCATAATCATAACGTAAGCTTCGTCCTGAATAGAGTTTAGTTCCAAACAAATTCTACGGCGTTGCAATAACTGAAGCAAAATTAAATAAAGGAAAGGAAAAACGGAAAAAGCAGATACTCTCAAGTAAGAAAATAGCTGCCATATGGTGGTGCGTGAAACTTGCATACCCACGTGTTCATTGGAAAGTAGTTTTGTTCAGAAAGTCGAAGACAAAAGTAAGAAGCAAGTCAAGTCCATCTTTCGATAGAAAACCAAAAAATGACTCAAACAAAGAAGAGAAGTCTCTTACTTGGTTGGCAAGTTTCAAGCAGGACTGAAGGTACCGTGGCATTCTTATAGAGGCATTGGCACTGGGGGGGCTTGTATTGTGGTCCTGTCCTGGAAGCTAGGCTCTCTCCCCTAAGAATTGGTACAAAGGAGCCATTTCCCAAAAGCCATAATTCTATTCGTTGAGGATCATGCCGACGAGGGTCCTGAGATATTTGGGTAGCATGCTTAATACGAGACTCGATCTTCAAAACAACTGATTATACACAACATGAAAGAAGCTGACGGATTGAAAACGGCAGAGCTCCTTTAATTGAACGCCCCTAACAAGTGACCCTGAAACACTTTTTTACAAAATCTGAAGTACAGTCTGTTTTTGTTCGCTCTCCCTTCAACTATGGCCGCTTCGGGGTTTGATTTAGTCCATATGGTTCTCGATCCTATCCGACGGATTCGAAGCTAAAAAATTTCAACCCCAACCAGAACACTTCATGTTAGTTCAGTTTGCAGTCAGTTCGGTTCGGTCATACAAATGGCACAGACAATATCCATCGAACGAGACAAACTAGGGAACATCCATCAGCTACACTATTTTGCTATTCTTTCCTCTTAAAGATGGTCTCATCTTAAACAATGTAAAGGATGGTTTGAAAATGGTCAAAGCAATACAAAAGATTAGCACCGGAAATGAAAAGAACGGTTTGGCCAGTTAGGGGCGTTTTATTCGGCAGGAACCCCGGAATATTTTGACCTCGCATTGGTCATATTGATAGGGTTGGCGAAATTAGTACGACTAATGAATATGACTCAACCTACGGATTATTACTTCACTTCTATCTACTAATTTTGATGAAGTCATCTTTCTCCATCTTCAGAATTTCTTCTAATCCATATTCCCGTTGGGGGATTATAATTTTGAGCAATACACATATTTATATTCAATCGAGTTTGCATGGTCGTGCTCGGAAGTTGTAAATCATAAAACAGAGACTCAGTTGGAGACTTCTCCCAATTTGCGGCGGAGCCGGCATTGAGAAAAGACTCGTGCATGTGCTTTTCATGTAGCACTTGACTGCGCATGTGCAATTACCATATGGCAAAGGCGTAGCAAATGTTTGCCGCGTCCATATTTGATAGCTTTAGGATGTTCGTTCGTCTCCGCTTTTTTTTCTGTTTCTGAGTTAAGCTTTAGAAGACGTACTTCTGGGACGGGCCGGATCATTACAAGCTGATGCAACAGGAGTAAGACCTCATAGTCATATGCGCCGTTGTTTCAAAACATCCAAAGCGGATGGAAAAACAACACAAGCCAACATCCTAACGCCTAAGAAGGTGGTGTTCGGGTACCGAACAAGATATGTTTGGGTACCAAGAGTTTGTTGGTGTTGGTACTTCCCTTGCCGGCAGTATATGCAACTTGGTAAAGTTCATATATGCATATATGGTTTGGTGGGCACAAAATATCTGCCTGATCTTCTAAAGCCCTTGCTATTTCTGATACATTCTCAAGAAGCACTAAATGATCGGATTCGACTCCTTCAGCAGCATCACTGTGTCCAGGACCGTCTCTCCTGTCTGTCATGGAGACCGCAATGAGCTATCCTCCCACAGTCTCCTCGGAACTCTATATTCACACCATGAAGCTTATTGTTTTCCAATATCGGACTGAGGAACGCCCTGAAAACCCACTATTTTGTTCCGTGGAGTTGACGAAATATGACAGTTGAACCTAAAAACCCAGCTGATGACATTATTCACGAGGTAAATGACATCTAGATCTATAGAAAGACACATCTAACCGGCAGACGACTTGAATTAAGAAGAGAAGTATCTTTATTGATTCGGAAGCTTAATTGAAGGCTGAAGATTATGGCATTCATATACAAGCATCGTGCATCCTTCTTCTTGTGCTTTCCTGGAAGCAGGGTTCTGTCCCCAGAACAGGCGTTGACAACAGATAGACATTCCCACGAGCCATTTTCTTTCCTATGAATGAGTCTTAAGAACCATTTAGATATCCTTTCGAGCTATTTCGTTCTCTTCCTCAAACTATGTGCGTTCCATATTTTGATTTGGTTCGTTCAGATATATTTTCGCATAAATTTCGATGGAAATTTTTTTAAACTAAAACCAGGATCTGGAAGCTTTAACCAAACATGTAAGTTCATTTTCCAATCATTCCTGTTCATAGAAAAATGAATATCGATGGATGGTTGCTGTTCTTACCTCATCTGAAAAGCAACGTGTTCATAGACTCTTCTGGTTCTCTCTTTCGACAGGAATTAAATGGACAACGAGTGGCATATCCTACGGGAGACAAGTTCCATTATATTATACAAGCTTGGGAACTTTCAGCAGCTATAATCTTTATAACATGAGGGATTATGGCGGTGCTAAAGATAAGTCTTTACCCATCAATGACATAGAAAGAGGACTTTTATCTGGATCGCTATTGCAGCAGTGTCGAAATAAGTTGAATCATGGGTAGAGCATATGAGATCGGAATCGAAAATGGAGACTACAATTTGGCGTATCAGGACACTTTATCACCTTAGATGTTGTGGAACCTCGATCATATCGATAGAGTTGCTAAAGAAAAAGCAAGTCACTTAATGCACTTGTTAATGAGAAAACAGTGGATTCCCTACGTGGCGAGTAGACTGATAGCTGAGATTTTCTTCGTTGTTCATTTTGTGCCCCATTTGGGGCAGTGCTGAAGCTATTATCAGGTTTCAGCAAGATTTGCTTCAGAGACAACTAACCATCTATCAGAAAACTTGGAACGGATTGAAATTTGGTTAATTGCATGAACCTGGCCGCTGATCAACACTCACAACTTTGCCTTGACTGATATTGTATTTTGGGGTTCATATGGGTTTCGGGCCTTTTTTTTTTAGTTCTAAAGCAATTGTTGTTAATTTAACGGCATTTTCGTTTTATTTTTAACTATGAGATATTTTCTAATTTTGCATTTCCTATTATAATTAGGTTTTCTATTGTAATTAGTTTTCTTATTTTAACATCATATAAAAAGGGTGGTTTAGGATTTTGAAGAGGCAATTTTTTTTATAGAAGAGACGGACTTTTTGATACTTTGATTTTGATAATCACATTTGAGGGAACGATTTCTTTTTCAGTAAATTTTTAATTCCTATTTAGCTAATTTTCTATCGTCTCGGCATCATTGCACAATGATAATAAACATAAGCCATTCATCTTGTTTTTCAATTTTGTTGAGCTCTACTAGTTATTATCCTCTGGTGCATTCTCATTCACCACAAATTCAAGCAAAAGATTTGCCAAAGATGTGGGGTGGGATTTTGGAGGTGGCTTCACATGAAGGCAAATTAGCAGCATTTCTCTAATGCCTAGCTAGGCCTAATTGGTGAATCACCAACAAGATGCATTGCACTCGTCCTTCACTGTAGAAAAATGCTCCCAACTATTGTTGTGGGACAAACTCAAGGTACATCCTACAAACAATTGGGCAGTCACTTAGAACATGTACAATTATTTCCACATGAGACTCACATATTAAGCAATATGGATTTTCTCCCCAAGTTGTGAGACAACTTCAATATATTAGCCAATAGTCACTCATGAACGACTAGTTAGAAGAAAGTTTTAATACATTGAGGTCCCATCCACTTCCAAATAATGGACCATATGCTATCAAATTCTTAATTGTTTGCCCCATTGAATCATTGATTACCTCGCATGCCGATTTAATAAAGAAAGTTCCCGCTTATGGTACTGTCTCACAAAAGAATATCTTCCCTATTAGAGGCCCAAAGAAATTTGACAGCTGTAATGCTAAAGATTATATCTTTTACTATAATTCTACGTAGCATACAAAAAGTCAAATTTCCATATCCATCTCGAAAAGAGATAGTTAAGTACTAATTAATAATGTCATAGAACGGCTTCATATTGGGAATCCATCTATATGTCCAAAACCTAATGTGTTTGCCATTTCCCAAACTCTATAAAGCTCCTTCCTGAAAAGCGGCCATACATTCACATTCACCTTCCATGAAGATCGAGTCATCGGTGAAGGACTTTTCACCCATAATACAAAGATGTACGGTGAAAAAGGGTTTCAATTACATATTCCCCTTCTTGGAAAGAATTCATAAGCAGTATCGACATTCCACAAACCGGATGATGATTGATAATGATGATGATTATATGATACAATTTTGAATTAAACGAATCGGAGAACCTGGCACACCTAGCATGTGAAAAGCCTCTTGATCAAGGTTTGCTTAAGTCGATCGTACGCCTTGAACAGAAAAGGTAGTACGTACTAGTGAAGATTTCACTCACGTGATTTCGAACGGAAAGCACGTGATGGTCAGAACGAATGGTAATCAGTCGAAAAAAAAATATTATAGTCTTAATCCACGTGGATCAGACGGGGCTGGTAGAACAGACTACAATCCGGTCGGACGTCCACGGCCGTCCTTCCTCTGATCCAACGGACCACATACGGCTCTCAGTCGCCGCCCCACCTCGTGCCCTGATTGATCATCTCTCTCTCTCGCTCTCTCGCTCGGAACAGGGAGCTGACGTCATATTTTCTCTGAGAATGTGAATTCGAGGTGAGTGAAGCCCCTCGCTTGATCTTCGGTTCCCTTCGTTGAGCTGCGTTTCTGCTCTTTTCTTCCTCCCGGGTTGGGTTAATGTGAATCTGGTAATCGTGGGCATTCTTGATTTTCGACGGGCAGCTTTTCTTGAAAATGATACGACCGACAGATGCACGACGAATATTGATTTAGTCAAGAATGCTTTTTATGTGATCCGCTTAAGCTTTTGGCTGGTGACTCGTTGTGCTTTTGTAGACTGACCCTGATGTAGATTCATTGTTCAGCTTCATGGGTTACCTTGAATTGCAGGAATTGGGGGCGGGGGAGGGGGGGGGGGGGGGGGTGTGGTGTAGTGTTTCGCGAACTACGGGGATCTTGATTTTTAGTCTGGTTCCCTATTATCGTAAATGCATCTTGGACCTCTGCGGTTCTCCAACCGGATCTTGGGTTTTACATGGTCCTAGCATTAGGTTTTGGTGTTTCTTTTGACTCTCTGATTGCTGTTCTTCTGTAATTGCTGTCTCGTGAGTTAGTTGAGCTCGTGGTGATGAATTCTATTGTCCTATTCTGGAGTGTTCTAAGAAGAGAAGCTTGGCAATTGATTAGTTCGTCGATGTTTACTGATGCCAAGTGTTGGGAGTTCTGTTGAAAGATGATAAAGTTTCCATATGTTGTCGGAGCTATTATTCATTGAAGCAAGTTCGATGAGACAGGAAGCTCATGGCTTATGACTGACAATGTTGGACAATCTGCCGTGTAGGTTTGGCCTTGGGTAAACTTAGATGGATGTTGGAGCTGCCGAACGGCATAGAGATAGCCAGATAGATCGGTATCCTTTGCTAATGGAGCAAGTGGAGAGTAATACTGGTCATCAGCACATAATTGATGTAGAGAGAAGTGGTGACACCTCATTGACCTCATCTCGTGATGATCAGCAACACAGGATAGACTCAACAGAGGATGAGGATGAGCTTTCCCCTAGCATGCCTGCCCCTGCAGATCAAACACCTGTAAATTCATCAAACAGATTGAACTCCGCGAATTCCTCAAGCACAAGAAGAAGTGATGATTACCAACGGCGTCGCAGAAGTCCATTGAATTCTGGACTATGGATTTCAGTTGAGTTAGTTGTCACCATGGGTCAAATTGTAGCATCCATAGTGGTGTTGTCGTTGTCAAGACATGAAAATCCAGAGGCTCCACTATTTGCATGGGTTTTAGGTTATGCATCTGGTTGTGTGGCAACACTGCCTATTCTTTACTGGCGTTATCATTCTCGCAATCGTGGTAGTGATCAGGAGTTCAATCGACCCCATCGAGGGACTTCTCATAGCAGTCGACTGGAGCCCAGATCTTATACAGCCATCTCTGTTACACAGTCCACAGATGATGGCAATCAACACTCTGAAGAATCGGCTTCATGGAATGGCCAAATTGCAGACACTCTGAGTTCACGGTAAAGCTCAATCGTTGTATTATTTCTTATACGGCTCATGAATTGATGATTGCTTCCCATCTATTTAAATTGGATTTCATTCTGCACGTTGTGGGATACTATTGACATCGTTCAGAGCATCCTTTTCTCTACAATCTGTGATAGATGGAATCAAGAGCTAATTTCTTTTTTGCAGACTTAGTGGACTGGTGGACCATTTCAAGATGGCCTTAGACTGTTTTTTCGCTGTATGGTTTGTTGTTGGCAATGTGTGGATTTTTGGGGGTCACTCTTCACCTTCTGATGCTCCAAAATTGTATAGGTAACAATTTATAGTAATGCCGTTCTGTTCAGTTTACATGTAATTCCTGTGCTTGATCATGTATATGTTTGTTGTGGCCCTTTTGCAGGTTATGTATAGTATTTCTAACTTTTAGCTGTATTGGATATGCTATGCCTTTTATACTTTGTGCAACAATTTGTTGCTGCCTCCCTTGCATAATGTCTGTTCTGGGTATCCGAGAAGATTTTTCTCAGACAAGAGGAGCCACCTCGGAGTCCATCAATGCTCTTCCAATCTACAAATTCAAGTTGAGGCAAGACTTAAATGCCAATGGCGGAGATTCTAACCCAGGAGGAAGTGAAGGTGGGGTCTTGGCTCCAGGAACAGAAAAGGAGCGTTTCTTGTCAGGAGAAGATGCAGTAAGCTTAACACCCGCTTATGTCCTCCCATTCCAATTCTGGAGTTACAGTATCCTCCTGCTAAATTTGACGTATAATCTAGGACAAGCATTGGATTTCATGTCCTTTAAACAAATGCCTTGCCTCTTGCTTATCTGTTCCTTAACATGGTGAAATTATCATGATAGCAACAAATGCTTACTATCAACAGCTGGGCGTGATAATTATCTTCAAGCAGACGAAGTGATGTTGCCATTTTATTTGTGCAGGTTTGCTGTATTTGTTTGTCGAGATATGCTGAAAACGATGAACTAAGAGAGCTACCATGTCACCATGTCTTCCACGTTGAGTGCATTGATAAATGGCTAAAGATCAATGCTTCATGCCCCCTCTGTAAAAGTGAGATTAGCTAGAGAGGTGGGTTTTCACAATCTGAGAGAGACAGCTGGAACGGAGGACGAGTTTTGAGTAGCCCAAGGATTTGTATAGGGGAGCTGCCTATGAATGTGCCAACCGCCATGCGTACTCATCAGATTTACGACGAGACGAGGCCTCTTTGCAGAGAGGTGTATAGACTTGGCACACGTAGCAAGAGGTTATCTTTGCAAAGAGCTTCGCTCGCGATGCGTTGGACTATTCACAGTCCCTGCACTATCGAGAAGTGAATTTCTTGCTTGGGAAAGATCCCAGTTTCTCAGGACGTGTAAATGTGAGGGCCTAGTTGAACGCTCAACTCGTTTGCTGGGTCCCGTGAGACGATCTGGGAGGATGCTGCAATGGTGAAGGAATTTATTTTTCTCAGATTGACGCATCTCAGGATGACGGTAATGATGTATACTACTTCTTCGAGAACACAGCACAAGGTGTATTGAATTGCGTAAATCGCGATAAGCTGTCACTATTCATCCTATGATATTGTTCTATTTCGGCACCCTAGAGCGGCCACGCTTATGATAGATGGAGGAGCTCAGTATTGTTGTTGTAGCGTATGATTACAATCCTATGATGTTTTGGATCTAATTGGATATCATAGAAATCTGATCCATTGACATCCCTATCGATTACCACGAATTTAAGTAATGAAAAAAATACACGACACACCCGATCCATTAACATTTTTACTGGTTACCATGAATTTAAGTATTAAAAGAAATATTGAAGACGGATGAACAATTTAAACTTGGAAGAACGTGGACTAAAACCGATGATAGATAGAGCAATAGCATTTTATTCTTCGGATTGGTCCTCTAAATGCACCTTATGGAATCATGCAAAAGATGAGAGAGAAAGGGGGGAGGGGGGGGGGGGGGGGGGAGGGGTGATATAAAAAAAAAAATCAGTGCCCCTCTCCAACTTACATATTTCATATCATTTATGTTATTATCCGGGCTGTGATCTCGAATGTGGAAAAGAGTCTACATAATTTCAACCTTCTTATACTGGGCGCAAGAACAAAAATGGCACAACCAAAGGTCTTAACAGATAATCTCTTTGAAGGTTGTAAAAAGGAAATTGGAAGTAATTTATTTGAAGGTTGTAGAAAGGAAATTGGAAGGAAACAAAAACACACGTTGAACTTTCTACAATCTACGTAAACTTCCGTAGCAGAAAACAGATCGAGTTCAGCAAATTATATGGTTCCTCCGCAATGGTCAGGAAACCGATTGTCTTCATCTATTTTCATTAGTCATATTAGAAAACCAAAAAAGAAGATAATTTCATACTAACGGTGAACAAACGGGTACAACCTAGAGCCAAGGCCCGGATCACTCGCTTGCATAGTTTAGCCCCAAGAAAGGTAAACTTTCATTACCCGAGAAGGAAAAACAGGAACCCGAAAAAAAAAACCGACCCGGAAGAGCGCCTATTATCGATGCAAAATCTATCATCTGTAACATCTCTCATTTCCAAAATTTTTCACAGAATGCAATGTTTATACAAAGGAAAAACAATGGTCGACAGAAATAAGGAAGTACAACATATCTTCAAAAGTAAGTTTTGCAGAGACGCCACTGGTCTTAATGCCTGACGAAGCATCACTTCCCAAAAATTCCTCCTGGCGCTCCTCCTCAGGGATCTGAGGAGCCCACCCCCTTTCTCATTCATGCCTCAAGACACACGAGGCTATGAAATGTGACTGGAAATGGTAGTGAAGGAAGATTATACACAATTAGCAAAAGAAAATTCCTAGATGAGAGGGACAGGGAGGGAGGAAGGGAGGAAGGGCAAAAAAGAACAGAAGCAAATGCTGATCCAATAAAGCGACAGAATGGCCATCGGCTGGAAAAGGCCATATGAACGGCACTTCCCCAATGGCTGAACACTATCTCCAAAGCCGTGGCTCAGTTGCTGTGATCTAAACTCTCAAGCATGCTGATGAATGTAGAGTTGCATTGCCCAAAGTGAGCTTTCAACTCCACTTGTTAGATAGAGAGGTCCTTAAAAGCTTCTAGTTTTCCATTTGGCGCAAGAGAATCCATACTTAGGCCACCCGCAGGATGGTTGACTCCATTTTCAGGATTACTAGAAATCTGGTTGTATGAGGAATTACAAACTGCAGAACTGCACCTTCCTTCAAAGTACGTGGAGTAAGGGAAGTATTCAGCACAACGTACTTTCCATCCTGTTAAAGATGTAATATGCAAGTGTCAGAGATGCCATCTCAAGAGTCAAATCTAGCATTGTCCAAGAATAATATCCTGTCTTTGTATTCAGTAGAATGAGTTGCGGAAAGATAGTAGGGATAGTAGAATCGTCCTCCAATTGACCAGATTTAACCCTCACTGCAACCCAATATGCATTGGGCCTGTACCATTTTTGAAGCTATATAAATGGCAAAAACAGTAGCACTCAGTACACTTAATTTTATTCAGTAGATCATGACTATGTCCCCCTAAACACAGAGAACAGCTCCCTCCCTCCCTCCCTCCCTCCCTCACACACACACACACACCCAAAACAACCCCACTTGCTATCTTAACTGCTGCTACTTCAATTATTGCAGCAGATATTCCACATTTTATGCATAACTTTAATTGGCAACAATTGATGAGATCAGAACTTACTTGATGCAGCATCCAGATCAACTAGTACCGAGGAGAGTAGCTTGTGAACCGCAATACAGTCCTTGAGTTTCCATTCCCCAACTGATCCGAGCGCTCCATTTCTATCCAACATAACATGGACATGCTCAACAGACTATCAAGGGGCTGGCAGTGAAAAACAATTCAAAACAAATGAAATGAAATGGAGGAAGATGGTAGAACTTCATTGTACAAAAATACCTTTGCACCAAGTTGTTGCTTGAATCCTCAATTAATGTCACAGCCTTGCCCTTATTGCTGGGTTCCAAAACATACAGCATTTCTGCAGCAGCTGCCCTGTGCATCAAGGAATCTGCACAGGATAAAAAGACCAAGCAAGCTCAGTACAAGTTATAGCACCTGTATAAAACATCGTCTGATGTTGGTGATACCTTTATGCTTATCAAGGAATGACTCATTTGCCTCTAACAGAGACTTCTCATGCAACTGCCTGCAAGGTGAAAAGATCATGTGTGTTAAGACTGTCATATAAAACAAATAAGCAAGCAAGATATAGCAAGTCCAATAGATAGGTTGTGGAGAACCTGATTTCTGGTCGCTCGGCTTCTAATACAGTCCAAATAAGTTTCTCAGAGTCCGTAGCTGGGGCAGCCATGGAACTAACTTCGTGAAAAAACCTTAACTGCAACACAAGAAGCAGCCGTCAGGAACAACAATAAGCCCTCAATGTCTCCAGCAACTGGGGGAACAACATAGACCATCACCGAAAAAGAGTTGAGGCAAAAGCAACAGCAAGCAAGATTAACATAGTATGACTTGCATCGAAACTTACAAACATTCCATAGATGCTATAAATATATCAAACAGGTCAACCAAGGAGTTCAGAGGACCTAAGAGAATTATGCAATATCTAGAGAGCAAAGATGAGAGAAACCAACCAGGCACTTATGTGTGTCAGGGCTTTCAGCATCCAACCTGAGCAGCTGCTTCACTGCCTGGATCCATGAAAAGAGAGCAGCACATAAGATGCATACATCAACACAGATTTTAGCGAAAAATTGACTTACAAGCTGCACATATATAGGAAAAGAAACAGAACATTTACCAACTCGTCATTAAGTCACTCCCGACAATATGATTTAAGAAGTTTCATGAGTGAGAAGACTTAAAATCATACTAACCATCACGGAACAAAAGAGGAGGAAAAAGCAAAGTAACCCCAGGCAAAATCACCTGAAAAGCAAGCAAAGTTCTCCGTTTTCTCATATTGACTTCAAACGAAAGGATGTGTGTTTCCAAAGAATTGGGTGAGTTCCTTTGAAGCAGCTTCAAGTACTTCGTTGCCTCTGATAGTGGATCCTCAACCTACCGCCACATATACATAAAGAAGGTCCATGGAGTCCAGGCCACAGCAGTGACTAACTATTTACAAAAAGGAGGCATTTACAAAGAAAATTGGTCGCGGAAAAACCTGCAATAACTTCTCCCCGTGAGGATCAGGATCAACAGGCTTGACAGGCTTTTTCCCATACTTTGAGACACTAGTACTGCTTGACTCTTCAATTTTAACTTCTGCTTCCTAAAAAAAATGCATACAATCAGAAAACTTTACAGGAAGAGAGCACAGAAGCACTAGAAACTATCAGTACTTTCTTAGCCCGAGCTTCTGCCTTCCTCTGTTTTTGTCTCAGCTTCTTTTTCTGAGATGGAGGCAACTTCGACATTCCATCATCTTCTTCAGTGGCTGACTTGGAAGGAGAATCAAACAGCTTAAGATAGCATCTGGACCATAAAAAGCCATTTCAAACGGGAGCCACCTAGCAGCTGAATAGTAATAGCACAAGAAGATGACAACCAACAGCTGACAGCAAAGAGAAAAAGCCAAATGCAAATGCAAAGAAAAACACAACATTTACGTGAAATTAATAAAACATGCAACTTAACAACTGAAGTTTGAGTCTCCTCATACTTATCTACAAACATCATATAGTTTGACTGCTGGTGTCACAGATACCACTTAACACCATGATGGGGAACAATATAAGAAAGAAAGATGCTATACATTATTCAAAAATACCTCCTAGCCCTTCAGAAATTAAAAAAATAAAGATCTGCTCAAACTTCCCAGTCAATTGAGGTACAGAGCAACAGGAAAGTGAAAAAGTGGGATACCCTGTCTATCCAACCATGGTTCTTCCACATTTTCAGTCTATCATATAAATCATTTTGGCAGAAAAAAAATTTAACACCTCAAGTCTAACCCACAAACGTCACCACTTTAAGCGGCCACATTTAAAAACCCCTTTTGGGGGCTTGGCCCATGTGAAGCAGGTTGAACCAGATGGTATCAAAGCCATGTCTCAATCCTAAGACCAACGGGTTATGGGAGAATCACATCACTCAGAGTAGCTGAATCATGCAAGCATATATCAGTAACAAGCAAACAGTTCAAGAACTCCTTGGATATGCTATCAGAAAGGTAAAACTAGGCGTGAAGCATCAGTCTTAGGTGGAGGAAAATTACTTTATAACCATCGATCTTTATGCAACCGAATTCTACAGACTTGGCCCGCAAAATAATTATAGACAAACTGGTGCGATTTCTTACAGCATAAGAAAGCCAAGCACGAGTTGCAACAGAAACCCAAGAAAGAGAAGAACAGGAAGATCCTCATTTGAGAAGATGCACGAATAGACATTTCACCTGATAGCTCCAGCAGCTGCTTTATGGAAATATGGATGTGAATGTAAACGGTCTTGAAATTTCAACATTTCCACATATGCACGAAGGGTCATTTTTCTCAAGCAATATGAATGGAAATCAAATTGGTCTTCTGTGATATCTGCATAGTGCTTCTCCACAGCTAAAAATTTTTTCAATGCTCGTCCAAGATCGCCTTGGCGGAAGTAACTTTCACCAGAAGCAAGTTCATACCTCCAAAATACACTTCCGTTAGCATCCGCAACAATATATATAGAAAACTGCAAAGCCTGTCCTGAATTGTATGGAAGCATACCACATGCACTGCATATCATGAAGGTTATTGTGCTGGTCACCATCTTTTGTGAACAAGACAGCAGTTTTTTCCGCCAAACTCACCTTCAAAAGGAATTTTTTCTTCACCCAACAGACACAGCAGATAGAAAGATTACCAGAAAGTACCAAAGACGATGCAACAACTTAAAAACCTGGTCAGCTTGCAGCATACGCTTGACACATTCACTGTTGATGTAGCGGTCAGCAAGATCCATGCACCTAGCTTCATCTGCCAAAGCAGCTGCAGCTGCCAAATCGCCAGCATGCTTCAATATTCTACTCTGTAGACAAAAAAAATCAAACCAGTTGAAAATCCAAAATAACTTAAAACAGTAAAACGAATGAGATAAGCCTACAATGTTGTTAAGTGTGCAACATCAATGAAGCATACAGACCTTGACAGAGTACAAATCAATTACAGTTGGAGTATGTTTAATAGCCTCGTCAATTTTTGACAGAGCAACATCAAACTGGCCCCTTCTATCATAATGCTGCACCAATACTCAGTCCATAAGAAATCTCATGGGGCGAAAGAAAAATAGGATAAAGCAGAGAGCCAGCTAATGAAACAAGAGGAGTCGAGAGCCCACCTGTGCCAGCAGAAACAAAGTCCACATAAGGGTTGAAGGTGGCTCTTTCTCTTCCCTGTACCCACAATTGGGAGGAAACAAGAAGAATACTTAATACAATGATGTAATCAACATCACATGTTTTTGTATTAATTGATGAAATCAACATCGCATGTGTTTGTATTAATCATGGTTATCAATATGTTGCAGCATGTGTAGACCACGTCCTGGCCAACCCATCCCCGAAACATTTAAGGATTTCTGGCAGTACAAACCATGAAAGTCATATTGCATGGCTACCAGACCAGAAAAAACTAGCAAGATCATTAACCCAACACAGGTATATGACTTACATACGAGGACAAATGCTTCATCAAGTTATTAATTTAGAAATTGTCCCTCAGGAATATGAAAGATCCTGGTAAGAGATTAAGGTAGTTCCACCATACAAAGGTGTTAATTAGTGGATTTACCACCAAAAGCGTGTTTTCTAGTATTTTCATGTATTCAGCATCTGCAACACAAAAGCTTCAATGAATATATAATTACACTTTCTAATTGACACAATGAGCTGGTCAGGTGTATGACCTTCCTGGATATCCCTTGGTGGTCGTAATTGAATGCTCCAACTCAAGAAATAATTGCTCCAAAATGTCTGCCTGCAAGAGAGCACCAACCAAGAATATAATATCCAACGACCACAAAAGTTCTAACAGATACACCTCAAAGAAACACTTCAGTAAAAGGTTGCCAAATTGTTTTAACATTTGATCACTGTCATAAACTAACCTTTCCAGGGTGATCATACAATGGGGAGAGATCAGAAAATAATGAAGGAACACCCTGCAAACCGAACAAAAAATTCAGAAAACTGTCAGAATAACGACGTTTAAACGTTATTCCATGCGAAAGAATCATATAACCTTAGTTAACAGAGGCCTTATGTAGTTAATCACAGCTTCCTGCAGCTTGTCACCTTGTAGAAAATCAAGAGGTATCCTCTGAAAGGACATGGAGAACAAATTTACAATGTGATCAACAAAAATGTAATTCTGCTTATAATGGATACTCATGAAAAAACGGCAATATAAAAATGGCTACAATTAATTAAAATTTGTGAAAGTCACACAGATCAGAATAAAAAAAATAACCTCAGAGAACGAATGAAATGGATAATAAAAGAAACCGTTTTGTCTGTGGAAGAAAAGAGCAAGGAACTGATTGATATCAGTCAAGAAAAGCATAAACTCAACTCTCAGAAGCTCATGCGATATTCTACACAATTCCCTCTGAAATCTACAGGCTAGTATAACAAAACCAGCAAGATGCTATTGTCAAACTAAGAATTCTTTCACTAACGCCATTCCCACAAAGGACAGAATAAAAAGTGGAAAACCACCTGCTTAAAAACTGAGAAAAGCAAACACTTGGAGAAGACACATGCTTCAGTTAATACTTACTGATTTTTATGTGTGAACAAACAATGTTGTTCAGGGGTACATAGATATCATTTAAATAGAAAAACTACCACAACTCCAGATCTCTCTTCCTGACAAAAACAAGACATTCATCTTTTCATTTTCGTCGTGTGATGTGGTATTAAGACAACAAACTTATTTGAAAAGTGCAGTCCACCATCGACCATTGACAGACACTAGCATTTTCTGCTTCAGCTAAAATAAACTTAAGCCATGCAACTTGTTCTGTCAAGCCAACTAGCCTAACAAAGAATCCCCTACTAAATTTTTACCTCTCTAACAGGTATTGTTCACTAAAAACTAAACTTTTGCCAAAGGTTTCAGAAGTAGATTGCCATGATGTAAGGCAATAATTTCGTCATCCAACAATTTGCAGCAATAATGCCAAGAAGACTCACTCCATTGCAAAATAAGATGCAGCTCAGTAGTGATATTAGATTAGAGTACACTGTTTAGGAAACACGAAGTAACATAATGCTTTCACCTTAACAGCAGACGACCAAGGAAATTGCTCTGCAAGGGATCCATACAGGGAGATCAACTGACCAATTTCATCAGAAGAGTACTGACCATCTGCTCGATATAACCCAGCACATTTCTGTAGACCCTCGTAATAGCTGACAGCCAAAAGAGAGTGAAGTTAGCTTAAAGTGAACCATTTGCCTGTATAAATGCAACTGAATGCACATGAAATTTCTTTTCCCCCGAAAGCACATTGAAGCTACAAGTCTCAAGTCATTGCAGAATACTGCTATTTTAGTTTCACCAAGATATAGTCAACACGAGATCACAAGACACAAGTACATCAAATGTGAAAATGTAGTACACAAGCTATACTTCAGCTTATTATAAACAAAACTTGACATCATCATCTATTTTTATCAGACAGAAGGATTCTTCCACTTTGCCAAATCCACAGAGAGAACAGAAAAATCACCTGTAATTATCTGGATTCATCGAAAGCAACAGCCTGTATAATTTACCACCTTCTTCAAAGCGACCAAGCTTCACCAAGAGAGAAACTTCTTGCTCTCTATATGCAAGTCTGTCCAGCTAGATGCCCAATCAAAGAATTAATAAGCAACCAAGGTTACCAGGCTTAGCTTAATAATCTAGCAAGCTGATGTAATAAGAAGTTGATGCTTACGATTTTTGGCTCTTTCTTGTACAGTTCCTCAAGTGCTCTCTCTAGATATTTGCATTCTTCCATCAAAGAAATCTGCCCAATATATCAGACAAAATACAAGCACAAATTTAACAGACGAGGGAAAAATAGCCAAATCGAATCACATTCCAGGTACATCTTAGGAATGAAACACAAATAGATGCCCGTGAATCAACTCTCAACAAAAGTTATTCATTTGCATACTTAAGCACAATGTACAGCTTCTCTCCAAATTTACAATATTGTAACTTTGTTTAAGTGTACTTAACATCTACAACATGAGTAGATGGATTTTTTGCTAAACCACTTCTCAAGTGTCTCCATAATTGCATAGTTAATCACATCCTTAAAAGGAGATACGTATGACCAGTGTAACCAGGTTCACTCCCCCCCCCCCCTTTCTGTCTTCTCTTCTCTTTGTACTTTCTCCAAACAGAAATCCGGGACACCACGGTTTTAGGCAATACCATCATAAGTTTAAACTGAAATCTGGAAGATATATTACATAAGAGAGATGGAACATGCCAACTGATTTTGAGCTGAAGGAGGAGGAGGAGGAGGAGGAGGAGGAAGAGTTAAGAGAGAGAGAGAGAGAGAGAGAGAGAGAGAGAGAGAGAGAGAGAGAGAGAGAGGGAGCTTTGCTTTTCCAGACCACGAGCAATGTGAAATATCATCAACAATGAAGGGCTCATGGGCTCCTCAATACTCGACTTCAGAAAGGCCCAACAGATGTAAATGGTGTAGCTCAAGCCCGAGTATGGGCTAATCTAGTTAGAAAGAAAAGGTCCAAATAAAAGTAGAGTCTCCATGAACATTACTCCAACCAATCCATACTTAAAGTACATTATTTTAGAAAAGAAACAGTTTAGTATACTATATAAGGTATGTGTGCATAGCATTAGTGATCCACCTTGTATGTACCGCATTTCCAAGTAGCTAATTATCTAAGCCTACCCCTGTGTGCTGCAAACCAAGGAAACTAGTGAATCCTTGAATCAAAATTCATACCATGTACCAGAACAAACTATGTTTTAGGCAACAATGTGTATGACTAAGGTCTAAAGATGGCTCGGCTAACATAAATACCAATGAGCATTGACTTGTATAAAGTAATTCCACTACTAGAGTTCAGAATTAAGACATATCAGAATCAAAAGATAGGCAATTAAAATGAATACAGGCGGGTATAACACACATGCAATACCTTGTATAATAGCATTTCTCCATGTTCACACCGCTCATTTTCAGGAGGATAATCATCTTCCAGTGTTCCTTCATATGCTTCCAAGATATCAATTGCCTTTGAGGAGCTAGCAAAACCACACAAAACATTTGATGCAAAATAAGCATAGAGAACAGAGAAAACTATTCCATAATATCGGTGCGCACAGAAACTATTGGAGTGACACCTGACAGCCTGAAACAGCAAAAGAATTTCAATTGCAACTGCAGTACGATAATTTTGGTATGTCTACCGCACGCATACAGACAGAGTTGCATCTCTCCATTTAATGAAATGACACTCAAAATGTGCGAGATCTAACTAAGCATGAAGTCATAAAGAGCTCAACTGGAACTTTTTTCATATCATCTACAGAAGAAGAGGGGATCAACCTGATACACTAGCAGAATAATATGCTCTCCCACCACACTCACTCTCACCAACTCAGCAAGACAACATGTCCTAATATGTATAAGATGGAAGAACAAGCCTATAAAAAACCCACAAAGGTGCAAAACAAAGGAAAGAGAAACGAGCAGAATTAAACAAAGAACAGAAAAGGATGAGGGACTGAACAATCATCAAACCACTAGCTTATGGTATTCTGTGACCATCAATTCCTGTCGAAAGTGTTAAGCTTCTTGATAAAACAAAATAATCCACAACAAGCAGTTCATTGTTTACTGTTCACAACAGATCTTTTCCTGCTTCATAATCTTAAAAGTGATTACAACTTATTGACATCAGGAACATCACAAGCTCACTTTTCAGCCAGTCCAAATTAGTATGAACAATATAGGACACATGCGGATGGAAAGAAAACCCTACGCCTAACAGGCAAGAAACCAATCTACATCTCATAAAAATGTCACTATGTTGAGGCGCTTTTTATTAGGAAGATCTTAGGACGAAGCATACTTTGAATTTAAATGTTGAGAAACTGCAAAACCTATCCAATTCATTCGATGATTGGGTTTCAGAGTCAGTAGCTGCTGCCTGGTTTCAACAAAGCCTGTCAAATCACGCATTTGTGCCTGTAAAATAAAATGGCGATCTTCAATAAGCTGAGATTAAAGAGAAGAGAATATAAAGTCATACAGTGGAAGGTGATAAAAGCAGCAGCCTAATATCTTCAAAAACTAGGAACCAACGCAAATGAGGATTCATGAGCAAATAGCATCATAATAACAACTTCAAGCGTCACAGCTACAAGAAAATGATCAGCATTGTCTTACAGAAGCTGCTTCTGCTGTCAAAAAATTGCGCAACTCTGATGGAGCATCTTGCATACTTCTAAAAGCAGAAGGAAGTGAAGACAGAAACAATGGGGTTCGATGTTGCTGTTCAAGATGAGGTCCTAATAAGCTTGCGTAGCTTTTGCTGTTCCAATTTTCACATTTGAAGGTTTCTATAATTCTGATCATCTTTATATATGTAAAACACTTAAGACATTTATTTTCACCTTAAGAACATGAAATTCAAGAGATCTTAAATGCTGCACTTATCTTGTTAATCGGTAAATAGATTGAGGCCAACCGCCAAGTTTAGTCACAACATCACATCAAAACATAGTGAAGCACCAAAGCTGCAGCACTAACAGCTACAATAACATTGCCTGTCCTTTAAGCATCAACATTATTCACTCGTCAAGATTTCACAACCAAATACATCCACTGTCTAAAGATAAATTTAGAAAAGAGTAAATCCTCCCCGACAATTCATGGCCCACCATGCTTATATAACTAAGATACCATCATTGTATTGGTCCATCTTCGAAAATATGCTTGGGGCAGCAATTCTTAAAATTACCAGCAAAAAGCGTGAATTGTATCTAAGGGAAGTTTACATCATCTAAAGACCGAAATAGAATGTTCAGATGTAGATATCAAGTGGATAGAATAAAAGGGTATACTGAAATTAAAGCATCCATATGGATCAATCAAAAACCAATTAGTTGCAAAAAGAAAAATGAAGTGCCATCAGATGGCAGGCACTGAAGCAGAACACCATTAGCCCTATAATGCTGTAAGTCAAATTCTGTCAGAGGAGATTTTAAGTCCCAGGCAATGGCCTTGAGATTTGACAATAAATGTTAGTGCAATGTCGCAAGTACCAAGCCAAAGACTTCACTTACAGTCAGTCCCACATAGTAGCAACACATGAACATACCTGTAAAAGTGAGAGGTCACGCAATATCTCAATATTGTCTGGATCTATCCTCAAAGCATTTCGATAGCATTTGATTGCTTCCCTGTATTCTCTGTCTGAACGATATAGGAGACCATACACATGCCAGCAGACATGGCTTTTCAGGTCATTCTGCATTGACAGAAGACTTCGTAAAAAAATCATCACCCCCCAAAATACAACATAAGACATAAGTTTGAGGAAGAATCCAAACCTTTAGACCTTGTCGTACAAGTTCATATGCTTCACTTTTACGATCCATGCAGTTTAAGGTTAAGCCCTTCATTGATAAGGTTTCTGTTGACAAAGACAAGTACTCAAATCATCAAGGCGAATAGCAACTCAAATTAAGGTCAGATAGAACAATTCCAACTGAATTCCTTGAAGAAGTAAATCAGAGTGGGCAGAAATTACGACGAGAAGAATTATAACATTTATAGCAATTGATGCATCACTTTTCAATTATGATTAACGAATCTTCTTTTTATTCCTCCCTTTCCTCGTCTTCTGCTTAAAGAGTTGCAATTTAGTCTTTAAAGTAAACTTAACAGATCACATGACATTGACATACCCAACAGATAAATGAAACTTCCAAGTTTGATCAAGTTAAACTACCCAAGTTGAAAATAGTGAAAATCTGCTGGTTAAGGAGATCGAAGGCATTGACCATCTTTCAGTTGGCATTACCTGGATGATCTACTAAACTCAAACTCTTATGACTTCAATCACAATATCAAAAGCAATAAAACAGATACCAGTAACTCCCCCAATTTAGCCGCCACCTAATTAGCTTCCGCTCCTTTTCATATTAGGCAGGTTCATGATCAGATTTCGAATAGATCTTACCATGAAAACTCCTCAAGTATTTAATCGAACAGCCTATAGAACTTAAATTATCAGTACTACAAAATTCATTAAACTTATCAAGCTATCGAGAGAAAAAAAAGTCCGTTTTGCCACCTTTTAGCCTAATCACTAGCATTATCCCCCTATTCAGTTTAAATATAAATACATAATTTGTAAGTGCTTACCAAACATAAACCAAGAGGTTCCTAAATTACACAAACAGAACCATCTCAACATGCAAAAAGGAACATCTCAGCTCCATTTGCGAGATTTTTATGTGACAGCAATACAGATAGAATTGCATATCCAAACACCAAATTGTATAAATTTACCTCCATGTTCTGGAAACTTCTTCAAAATGGAATCTGCTGCCTTCAATCCCTTCTTATACTGTTTAGTTTCATATGATTTCTGCAAAACACAAAACATTTTGAGTGGTCGCATCTATTTAAAAGACATGAAGACATGTGATTGTTCAATGAGAAATCGGCTCGCCTCTAGGGTCTATTTGATAACACAAGTAAAATAGCACCATTGAGAATGGAGCCAATATCATAGTGCAGGCAAGATCATCTGCACCGAACAGTAGGTTGCCCAGATAACAAACTTGGTACCACTACAATCTAATACAAACCGATCACTAGTTTAACCAATCATAAACTAGCCGGATGCGATAAGCATTTCAATAAACTTGGCAGGGGCAGATTGTTTTAACCCAATCATAAACCACAATATGGCTTTCCAAGTGATATAACTGTCCATGAAGCAGCCATGAAGAGAAATGATACTAGATCAATTCTTCAAGCATGAAAAGTAAAAGCACCGAATCTTCCCACCACACAGCATTGCGAATCATGTCCATCCAGATATAATATCCATGACGAACTTGTCTTGCAAAATTATCAATCCTCTAAATGCATAGAATAAGCAGCGGCGGACTTTGTTTACAAAAAACCAACAGCCGATGGTCTTCCAATCAAATTTAAAAACTAAAAAAGATGAAATGAATGACTACTAAAGGATCCCTCTCTCATCACACGACCAACTCATCCAAAACTTTCGGCAAGCGAAGACAGCAACTCGTAACCTTAATCCCACATTCCCATTAGTCAACAGCAAATCAGAGGAGGTGTTAATACTACACAAGCTCCAGCACGACGCAAACTGTCAACTTTTTCTCTGGTCCAAGCGACTAACTCGTGCGTAACCAATCGCGCACAACAATCCGATTGGACAAACAGCTTAGCCAGCTCGTCCCGTCCCTAGTCAGAAGCACCGAGGGGAAAAGCAACCTGCTAAACGGAACCTAGGGTTTAAGGACTAGGCAAAGCAGCAGAGAGGACACGATTCACTGCACTCCAATCATCTCGCGGCGAACGCACGATTATCCTCCGATGCAAAACGGAACCGCGGAGAGAGAGAGAGAGAGAGAGAGAGAGAGAGAGGCATACGACGATGAGCTTGAAGAGGTTGGCCTCCTTCTGAGGCAGAGACGCGCCCATTGTCAGTGAGAGAAAGAGAGAGAGTAGCAGAGACAGGAGAGAGAGAGAGAGAGAGAGAGAGAGAGTAGAGAGAGAGAGAGAGTGGTGGCGTTTATCTGCTGCAACCCTATTGCGAAGAAGAAGCGAAGTTTGTGAAGTGCAGAGAAAGAGCAAGCGAGCTTGGGGTTGAATCGTGGGAGGGTTTTCGGGAGTTTCTCTCTCTCTCTTTACGCGTGCTCGCGTGTGGAAGCAAATTAATTAACCCGGCTTTACATAAATCGCGATTAACTTGTCTTTCTTTCTTAGCAAGTAGACACCAAAATCGAGATTTCTCCCTTCATTTCACCAGAAATAAATATTTTCAAAAAAAAATTTCTCAAAAATAAACACTTGTATCACTTGAAATGATCAGCCAATAAAAAATATTTTTATTATCCATCTAACATATTTTTTTATAAACGACAAAATATTTCTCATTTTTTTATATTTTTAAGTGATAAGAGATGATTGTTGTTAAAAAAAATATTTTTCGTAAAATAAACGGAACCGACTTATCGATAATATGTAAATTGTGTTGCAAAATACAAACTCTACCTTTTGATAATTGGAAATTTTCATTTTTATATATTATGCCGATCTTTTTAACGTGTGATGCTCAATTTGCACATGTGGTGGGTTGGCATTTGACTTGCTCGATAAAATATGATGTCGAGAGATTTTCATCTCGTTCTTATTTCATCTATTAAGCTAAATCATGAGATTTAATATCGCCCCAAAGAGAAAACATTTAATGCAGACATCATCAGTTAACGCGACAACAACAACAAAAATGCATACACTGACAGTCAATGATTATCTCGATCAAATTTAAATTTGATTGTGCTCAATATAGGTCATGGAATCCATCCGAAAGAATAAAACTTTCTATCTCTCTTAAACAAGAAGCAAAAGATGAGTTAAAGAGAGAGATAGGTGTGCGAGCATTTCAATTTTTCCTTTCCAAAAAGCTGCCGTGTATTTATACTGATTTTTAGAGTATTTTATTTAATTATAATAAATTAATCACGTGTCAAGCCGTGAGTGGATCCAATTAGGTAAATATGAACATAGCGTTTTGATATCGCTAAATATATTGTCCATAACAAAGATGATGCACTATTTCGGCACAAATGTTGGACAACAATATAACGATAAATTCACCTATTTAATGCGAGAATGCATGTAATTCGACGGATAACGATACCTGCTTTTACATTTTTAGTTTCGGAGTAAGAAGTTTCATTTATATGCAATGAAATATATCTTAACCATAGTTGTACCAAAAACTCTTCAAGCCGAGAAATTAAAATCCAAATCTAATCACATATTAGACTAAAGACGACTTTAGGAAATTATGATAATAGGATTCCTCGGAAAATAATAAATCAATTAATAAAAGTTACTTTCATGCTTAATCACGTTTGCGATGACCTCAGTTGAATCTCCACCTAAAGGAAAAATAAACTTACATTATATTAATCCTCATTTAAGATTAACGCAATTTAACATAAGCTGCAATTTCAGTCAAGTTCCAGTCAGGAGCAGCCTAACCAATGAAAGGTTGAAATGAAAAGGAAAGACGTGTTTATGGCTCTATGCCGAAACCCCACCGCGGGCTCTATGCCGAAACCCCACCCCGTCCACGCCCGTGCCACCGGGCAAATCCCCAACACATCTTTATGGGATTTTTCTATGAGGTTAGTCACCTTACACGTCAACCCGAGGCGTGATTCACATGTACATTGCTAAGATCTAGGGATGATTGTCCAAAAAGTCACTGGACATCTACATAATCATTTTCCGGCACAAAGTCCTCGGAAGGACTGAAATGGCATCATTCCAAAAGATTTAGGATTGAATTAACAAAAAAATAAGGTTTAGGACTGAATCAGTAAATTTCCTAAAGGTTTAAGACTTTTTAAACAATTACCGCCTCCGATCCATAGACCATCTTCAATAAGGCTGAAGCTAACAATGGAGTCCGAATCGGCAATTATAACAATTGACTTCCAATATCACTTCACTTATCTAAGAGACTAGTCGAAACTGAGAACAACTCCAACAGAAGCTTACCATTCAGGTAGGAAGGAGGCAGGTGCTAGCAAACCGAGAATAAGGCGAAACTTGCTGTAAAGTACTGATGTAGCTAGACATTCGTCGCAAAATCTACACTGCTTAAACAGACCAGACCCAGTTAATGCTCAAAACTCTGGAACTTTAGCAGCTACGGTGTGGTATGCGAGTTCTATTTCCTCTTCAGTCATTTCGATGGTCTCGTCGCTGTCGTATCCAGCCGCTGCATCAGCAGAGATGGCTTTCTTCTTCCCTTTGGATTTCCAATCATCAGTGCTAGGCTTCTTTCGCTTCACTGAAGCATCAAATTCCAAATGACTGTATTCTTCCTCATAAATTTGCTTACAATCCACAGCCTTTCTATGGATATCTGCATTTGAGATAGAAGTAGCAGCATTTCCAGACCCCTCAAGCTTAATTAGCTCCTCCACCACACGAGGTACGATGTTCCACTGTTCACTAATTCTTTGGACATCCTGCATCGAGTTATTGCATCATCAAAAAATGACAGCTCGAATATCCCAGGCACAAATTTACTTCGTATATCAGGTCCATGCCAAACACAATGAACAACGAACAACTCAGAAGTTCAAGCTGATTCACTCGCTTCAGTGTTAAAATCATTGTTTTTCCTCCTCATCAAAATGAACAGCAGTATGCCAAGTAAAACCTTTTTAGGATGCAAGTCTGTGCTCAAATTTCACACAGCTCGCCAATGTATATGAACAATTTACATGAGGATACAAAATACCATTTAAAAACACTCCAGTTTATTTGAGGATACAACACCTGATTTTGCTCAAGGGCATCAATTGCATCTTGTAAGCAAGTTAATATCCCTTCAGCTGCTATTTTCTTTATCTCATCTGCTGGAGGCTGCAACGTCAAAGCAGATGCTTAATGCTGGCACTAAATTAAGAATAAAACTGCATGACACAATCATAACCAATAGGTGGAAAATAAAACTCGGTCAAAATGAAACAACAGGCACCAAGATAGGCAGATTTGAGTTCATGGTTTGAGTAATATTGGCAATGAAAGATACAAAACTAATGAGATAAAGGAACTGCCAACTCTTCTACTCTTTTTTTTCTCCTGCTTCTCAATACTTTTGTGGTACATTTGTGGTTCTTATTGAAAATCTTGCCAAAAGCAGACATTTATGAAAAACATTGTGATCTAATGATCACAAATTAAAATTCTAATGATAAAGAATTAGCGGCAAAACAAAGCACGGAAAAAGAGAGGCTAAAACGATCAAAGCCAAGCAAACCTAGATTTTTTTCTGTTTCTTTCTAGCCAGATCAAAATTTCACCATGTATTTTGCAAGCATGATCCACTGAACTTAAGGCCACCAACCTTTTCTTCTTGACTTTCCAGCCATGTAGTCGTTATATTCAGATCAACAATAGCCCAGCGCTTCACTTTTGAGGGTACAAATAAGCCCTCAGTAACATTAGAATTTGACTTCTGCTGGAGGGAACAACAGAGCAAGAAGTACCATAAGCAGGTTGGTTTAAGATAACTGCAGGAACGTCCAGCATTTCATACAATTAATGAAGCATGCATCCATAGAGATATCGGCAAAAATATAGATCCAAACCATGCAGACAAATATTTGAAAATTTTTAATATCTTCAAATGAGAAGCATTAGAATAAACCTTGGAGGATGCGGCAGTTGGCTGTCTTGACTGTGATCTTTCCTCAGCATGCTTAGAATAACCTCTATTTGGTGAAAACTTGGAATCTGAAAGAAGGCTTTTGTAGCATCAAATTTACAGAGGTCACCACAAGTTTAAGCTACCAAATCGCATTTTATTTAGTTGTCATGCCGTTCCAACATCAAGTCCATCATAACATGAGTCCCATCTGCCATTATCTATTGTGCTCCCATTTACATTATGCACTTTACATTTTCCAGTCATGCCATGACAATTGCAAAGAGTTACAGAGACTGAGTTTTCCCACAAATTGCAGCAACAGATGATGGTTCTCGATCCTTATCGTGACACAATTTAAAACTTACTGATATAGATTTTTACTATCAACATCCAAAGACAAATTGATACATGGGCATCCTATATAAATCCATTCAACGCCAAAAGAAGCATTTAGCAAGTTAGATTACCTCTCCCTGATTTATCTGAAATACTCCTCTTCCTCCATGGTTTTCCAGCATGCATTATATAATTATCGATGTCAACTAGTTTTCTCTGGGTGTAGCATTCTGTTATCCACTCCTAATGTACACAAGCAAATGATCAAACCATCACTGTTTTAAATTGATAAAAATCATACAATACAGATGAAGCAAGTGACAAAATAATGGCACATTAGGGAGAGCCTAGTATGACGGGCTTGAGCCAAATGCAGTCTCTCACTACAATCAATTATCGGTACCACAATCTTAGAAAAATAGGGTATCCAGAACTTTCTCAACAACTGATAATAAGAAGGGAGAGAAAGATGGTGTCCACACATACACCACTCACAAGTAAGACATTCATCTTGCCCACCCAGTCAGTCTATCCAGCCCATGTAGCAAGACACAAATAAATATATAGTATCATGATCTCCCTGTACAGCAAATCCTCTAGATTCGCCTGACTTGACAAGCCAGTGTAGCCAGGATCAGCATGGACAAAATATTAAAAGCTTGAAAGGACGACCCAGTAATCAACACTTCGCAAATGAGTCCACTGATACTTTATTATCATCAGATCTGCTGCAATAGATTACCAGAACCATGAATTTCTTCTCGAGTTGAACGTCTGTCTTTTGCTTTGAAGGAGAAAAGGAAATTAATATTTCACTATTCGAATACAAACAACAGATGCAGGGGCTTTCATTTCTTTGCTATTCGAGCTACCTAAACCACTTTTCTAAAGTCCCCTTGAGTAAGCCCCACAACTAGTAAGGTAAAAGCCCTACAGTACACAGGTAGTTAGGTCTGTTTTGATTGTTCATCAAGCGACCAAACAGCTCTAGCTTGTACCTATTCCTCCAACGTCCTCACTAAGCGACAGCTTCCAGGGGCTGGACAGCTGGACCAAGCTCGCTTATGAAAGTGGCAACAAGTGATATTAAACAGCCCACCAAGTCAAGTATGTCATCAGAAAATGAAATCAAATACTTCATGAAATTACTTTGCTTGAATGCAAGAAAAGAGCATTTATTGATGCACAATATTAAAAAATCCTAAAAATGTCTCTCTTCTAATTAGTGATTTAAATGCGCGACACAGAGACAATCTTATAATGGCCTACTGATATATCAAAAAATGATCCTACCATAAAATCAGGAGAATGCGTCTACATTAAGAAAGAAGGGAATAGCCTAGAAGACATGTTGATTAATTTGATAATCTCACTGCATCTTTCCAGAGTAATGAGAATTCTAAACCCAAGCAGGCGCTCTACGTGACCCATTCGTGTAAAAGAAGATACTTCCATTCAAAACACCTGCTCACTACAAGGTCATGTTAACCAATTAATAAATTGCAGGAAGTGACGTTGGCACCTTTGCAACAATTGTCCCATTGTTTGCCTCGACTTGTCGAAACTTAGGAGTGCTAGGAAAAGCACAAATCAATATTGTGCAATCAGAGTTCCAGTCAGGCTGATATTCTGCTCCCATTTCAAGGGCCTTGGATCGCAAGGTACTGCGCTCTGGATTGACGAAACCTGACAAGACAAAAACCACACCCTCCTGTACAAATGATTGCAACCTGAGCCCACTTCAAGTGCAAGTCAGTAAAGACCTTGTGAGGGCTACATTTAATTGTAGAAAAAATTAGTACCAAAAGTTCAGAAAATTGCAAGGTAGCCAAGCTTGATGAAGAAGGTTTCCCGCCACTCTCAGATATCTTGGCCATTGTGCTTGTCGTGAGTTCTCCATCAAGCCCTTTTGCTTGTTCAGGCCTCTCATTTTCTCCAGTGTCTTCATCTTCACCAGAACCAGCTGCTTTCTTGCCATTCCTGGAATTCCCTTTGTGTTCAGAAGTCATCCAGGAAGGAAGACTTCGTTTTGCAGTCTTGTTCCCCTCATCACTCAGACTCATTTTTGAATTGGGCGTTTCTAGATAAACCAGCAATTAGCAGGATTCTTTAAATCACAGGCTGCACAAAGTATTGACAGGGTCAGGCGGTAACCATAACATGCAGCATGTGGGAAGCTACATTTTCAAAATTTAAATATACAGCAAGACTGGCCGATATCAGCAACAATGAAATCCGACAACTGCGATGCACACTGCATACCAAGGAAACATGGACTACAGGAAACATGGACTACAGCAAGAATTAACACAGCCCCAGCTCTCACTCAGCAACTCTATCAAATGAAACTTATAAAACATACGCAGATTCCACTTGCAACCGCAACTTTTTTACGTTTTGCTGATGATAGCGAAAATTGCATCACACCTGATATCAAAGAACAGCATGTTAAAAATCAAATAGTGGACTGCCCACTTACGATACTGCAAAACTGGGCATACCCCAGAAAAAGCATCATCCGAAGCTCTCGGCGAAAATCAATGTACACGTCCTGTGTCTTAATCTATCAGGGGCGAAATCAAGCCAATCAAAACGGTGCTAAATTAAGGCAACGACCGAATTGATGCAATCATTGCAAGGAAAAAGCGCTGATAAAATAGTTCACCACAAAGTGCCAAGGCAGTGACCCCACCGCCAAAAGAGCGGAAAAGGGGGGAAGAAAGTCACCATCACCAGGCTTCTCGATTTCATGCGTGAACTCCGAATCCACGCCATCACTCCGTAAACATTTCGAATCAGTCGGAAGCCAAATTCTCAGCAGAATCAAACAAGAAAAAACCGAAATGAATTCAGCTAGTAGTGGGGGAGGAAAGAGCAGAGTACCTCGTCGCTTCTCCCGGGAACAAGCACTGAAATTTCCCCGCCTCTTCTAAAGCAGCAGCAGCAGCAGCGAGCAAGCAAGAAGGTGTGGAGGATATCATTTTAGGAACAGAAATCGTTTCTCGAGCCGGACGACAAAAGCCTTAGCATCACCGGCGAAAAACCAGGAGGGAGCGGTTCCATTTGGATCCAGAATTCCTTGTGATGTGCAGCAATGTCCTCCTTCCTCCTCCTCCTGCGTGTTCCCTGCTTTTGCTTCTTCCTTCTCTTTATTTTTTTAGCTTAAAAACCACGCATATTTTTATGGGTAATTAGGTGCAACTTTTACATTTTACTATAAGAATTTAGCTTTTTACATAAAATACAAAATGGGCCGATTTATGAATAGAATCGGTAATGGAACTGAAGCCGACGGTTCCAAAATCGATCTGTCTAGTTCCCGATTCCAATCTTTCGAAATTGAAGGTCACGAAATTGAAATTTTCTACTTTAGACAAGAAGAATCGACCGACTTTAAAATAAATTACTTTTGTTATAATTGTCGAGACACGTCTTTTTTCGTGATTTTTAAAATTTAATTGATATTTTAAGTTTCAAAGGGAAATGATAAAAATGTCTTCCCACCGATGTGATAAATGTATGTATTAGAGTTTATTTCTTTTCAAAATATTTAATATATTTTGTGCTAAATAAAAGTCAAATTTTAGAAATCAAAAAGTACTAATCCATCCAATGATATGCTTTATTTCCAATTTTTATTGCAACCTCTATTTGTTATCTTTTTCACTCCGTATCTCTACTTAAATTTAATTCTATCATCAAGTGAGTGTAAATGTAATAATCGGGCTTTGCCCTTTTTCGATTGTCCTTCGCCATTAATAAGTAGGCTTCGTCTGTGGGATCATAATCCCCCTTTTGTTATAATGAAAAGCCATCCAAAATATTAAAATACTAAGATTAAAATGCAAATTTTATCAAATGAATAAAGTCTGTATTTTGAAATTCTCTACTTATTTATAATGTGATCTCGTAATTCTTTTACATGGCATGTTCAAAATTTGAATTTAAATATTTTTAAAATTAATATTGTGAATATTCAATTTTCATATGTATGTGTTCGTGCACATCTGCTAATCACTCATGCGGTCAAGTCTACCGACTATTCCTAATTTTTCTGCATGGCCTTTCTGTTAGACTTATACAAAAGTATATATATATATATATATTTCACAAAAATAGTATTTAACTTTCACCTTATTATAAAAAAAATTACACGTGTATAAATAAATGGAAAGTATTTACATTATATTCAGTAATTTGGGATTTTTCCTGACATTAAAAAATAGGACATTTGTGTCGCAATAGACATAATATAGGTTTTTTGCAATATGTACCCTTAAACAAGAGATTGACTAATAAAAAAACTTATATTTTTAGAAGAGAAAATGAGAGTTTTTAGGTTGTTGATAACTTATTCACGTAATTAAAGATAACTACCTACGTATGCATGGCAAGTAACATTTCTTATTTCACGATTTGAAGTTCTTAGTTTATTTAGAGTGAATTTTTGCTTTTGACTTTTTTTAAGTCTCGCAACATATATGTTCGTATTAAATCATAAACATGTGAAATTTATGTAATATATTATTTTTAACTTGTAAATTAATATATACATTTTTCGTAATATATCTTAATATTCGAATAATACGTTTTATTCCCTAGCAAAAGAAAAGGAAGTCATTTTTTTTATGGGTAGAGAGGTACCCACATAATTATTTCAAAAAAAAAGTCATAAAAAATCCCAAGTCATATTTATCACAATACATTTATTTTAAACTTTTCATGCAAGACAAAATACTTAAAATTTATGAGATGTGACATTTTTATTTGAAACTTTTTTTCAATGATATTAAAAATTATAAACTTATATCAGTGTGTTAGTGTAAATATTTATTTTAAAATTTCGCGTGAAATAAAAAATCCAAAATTTATATCAACACTACATATGTATTTTAATTTTTTTTAGTAATAATAAAAATCCCTCATCGCCAGGGCCGCCCTTGTCGCCGCCGCCGCCGGCCTCATCGGCACCTCGTGCAACGTCGGTGCCACAAATGAAAATTTTTAAATAAATGTACGGCGGTTAGGTTACGTTTAATTTGGGGATTTTGACTGCCCACCCCGGCGTCGGGCTAGGCTCCCGCTCTTTCCCCTTCCTTTTGAAATCAGAGAGCGACTTTCTTTCTCTCAGTCTCGACCTCGAAGAGCCTTTCCATCTGCTTCGCTCTTCTTCATCCTCCACGCTGCGAACAATCGCCTCCTCAAATGGCGAGCGAAGGTCGGTGCTCGGGCCCGGCGGATCCGCTCGCGGAGTACTCGGTGCTCTCGCTCTTCCCTCGGACGCTCGGCGTCCTCAAGCAAGCCCCGACGCCCTACAATCTCGAGCGCGACCTCGACTCCCTTCACGACCACCTCAAATCCATCGTACCGTGTCCTCCTCCTCCTCTCTCTCTCTCTCTCTCTCTCTCTCTTCACCCGCTGTGACTCCTGTGCTGTTTTTTTTTTTCCCTTCTCGTAGCTCTCTGTACCCTTAGTTTACTTGTCTTTTCTCCCGTTCTCGTAGCTCGATCGTCTTTTAAAGAACAGGCCTATTATGCGGACAATGTGCGAGGTGAGGAGTGAGTGAAAGCAGTGGGCGTGAACACAGGGATCGATCCTGATATGCTTGGGCATTGTACTGGCACCGATTAACCCTCCTTTTTTTTTAATCCGAAGTCAATCTACAGGTTAATATAAAAGATATAGTGAGGCAAGTTTCCTGAGTATTGTGCTGTCGATGCCCAGCGCGAGCCTCATGCTTATTGCAGGGAGAAGCTAATCGAATCCGTAGTAGCCACCAACAAACGAGTTATCCCATCTTTTTCTATTTTGTTTTAACACGTCTATTCTAGTACGTTCAGGGGTAAAGTTATTTTGGGATTACTTGTTTGATGGGTGAGGAAGTGCAAGCGCAGTTTAAGTGCTAAGAAAGCTATGGGAGCCTTTTGATTTTCTGGGAACTCTTCTTTATTATTGTTCCTTTTCTTTTATGGGGTTCTTCATTATTGTTCTATTTCTTTTATGTTGGAAGTGTTTGTCCACGAGATATTAGGCACTTTTGCTTCTCGTGCACCAATTATTTCATATGTCGACTCTGACACATGTTGACTCCTGCACTCGGGCACGGAGAATTAATTTCTTGGTTCACTTGATAAATTTATCCCATTCTAGTACTGGCATTGAAGATTGATTCCCTCGCCTTCACTCATTGCCTTTCTTTTGATTGTTTATTGGGACTTACTGGGAAATCTTATTTTTTTTTTCTTGCGCCATTACAGGCCTTACGAAGTCCCAAAAGACTTCTAGATCAAGCCAAGGCTATCGTCAACCATAGTTCAGAACTCACAAAAGCTAGTGTCCCAAGTAAGGCAGCACCAGAAGACAAGAATGGAGAAAATGCGACGTTCGCAAATGAAGTTACCAGGAAAACAAGGCCTGGTCTGGGCCTCAAGCGACCTCGGTTTTCTCTGAAGCCCAATTCTAGGTAAAACTTCTTGAGAATCAGCTGTTTCAAAGAGTTTCGACTTTAGCTTTTGTCCATCAGCTTCTGTTAAGTATTGTAAATCTTCTTTTCACAGCCAGCCCACGGTGACCTTGGAGCCAACATTTGATATTGATAGATATGATGATCCAAATGAATTTTTTGAGGCTTATGAGATGTTTGAGAGTATGTTGTGTCTCCTGCATTTCATAAAATTTTCCTGTATTTCATGAATTATTATGTGGGTTAACTCTTATCTTGGTATTTCTCATAAGATGCCAAGAGGGAAATACACAGACAGACTGGTGTTTCAATGGATAAAAATCAGTATGATACTGTGAGAAATGCACGTCCCCGCCGACCAGGAACTTTGAGGTATGGTCTTTGCTCTTTTCTCCCTCTTTTAATTGGTTGAGCAGGAAGATAGAGAGGAAGTTTTTTCTTTCCCTTTGTAACATATGATTAGCCAAATTGTTGTTCTGACTTGAGAATATTATATATATCCAGGAAGTCCCAAGATAGAGAGGAAGTTTTATTTTTCCTTTTGTAACATATGATTAGCCAATTGTTGTTCTGATTTGAGAATATAATATATATCCAGGAAGTCCTTCCAAAGTCTTTTTGATCAGTCTGTCATATTTTCACAAGTGACATTTCAAAACGACATTGTCCCTGGACCAGTTTATACAACACAACCTGAAGCAGTTGAGTTGACTGATGAAGCTGAATTATCTGGTAAGTAGAGGTTGTTGTTAACATGGGGTTTTAAGTGCTAAATTTCATAGTGGACACTCGCAGTTCATTCCAGTTCCACTTTCTCAGTACCTGATCTGATAGTATCTGTCGTGATAGGTCCCGAGATGGCAGAAAACAATGTCAATGAACTTTTGGATGACTTATTATCCAGAAATTGTGAAGATTTTGATGGAGATGGTGCGGTCAATCTTTTACAAGAGCACTTGCAGATTAAACCTGTTAACATCGACAACTTGAGCCTTCCTGATATGCAAGATATCAGGGGAAATGACTTGAATGCTTCACAGATCAAGACATCACAGGGTAGACAGGCACTTTCTGATATACAGAACATTGTGAAGAGGGTTCACACTAAATCACCTTCGAAAAGTGGGGATGCTTGCAGAAAAAACTTCCCTTCTCCCCCAACAAGAAGTCCTCTTGCCCCATTGATATTGTTGCAGAGACGCATGTTTAAGGTCGACTCCATTGACCCATATTCTGCTGCTAATGTTGATGTAGCAGCCACAAAGAATTCTCCCCTCTCTAGTTGCTTGGAAATACACTCCGACAATGCTGACATGAGGAAAGACCCTAGTGCTTCTGGAAAGTCCAAGTCGCCGATGGTTGAAGAAGATGCCGGTACAGTAGATAATGTGCATTAATTCAAACATGTTACTGGATACTATTCTGATCTTCCACATACAGATCGGTCCCAGTACAGTTCCAAAGATAAGGATGAAAGCTTTAATTTGGATTTCGTGACATTAGAAGAGGACTTACCCGATGCTTCTGCTGATATGGATAGTCGAACAGAGAAGGTGAACTGTCGTCTTTCTTTTGTTCTCAAATCGTGATTGCTCTAATTTGGTTATTTGGGATAATTAACACATGACAATTTGATGCAGGTAGCAGACGCATCTCCCTACTTTGATGTGGATATGCAGAACTCAATCATTGGAGAAGTGACTCACAATGAACATGATCGAGTGGGTATGTCTCCAGCTTTCTGTTTCTACTTAAAACATAAAACTCTCATTTGGTAACATTAGTCAATGGAAAGTTTCAGCAGACTGTTTTTCTTGTGCTTGCTTATTTATCATATTCCTCAAAGGGAGCTAAGATGAAGTCTGTAGTTTTGAAAATTTACACCTCACATAATCACACCAGTACCATCAGTTTTGATCTAGAAATTTTTTTGTACTATGAGATGGCTTCTGCCAACAGATCCTGCAGACCATTCTACAGTGAAAGATGATACAACAGGTGGTACCTTCGCAAGTAGTGACAGAGCTCCTGAGAAGCAAACTGGGGTAATCTATTTGCTTTTTTGTGGTTCCTTTGGACATCTGAAACCAACTATAGCAATGATCGTTTGTTATTGTCCAATGCTCTCTTAGGTCCATGCGTTTGTTATTTGCATCTGATGTGCAATGCAGCATGTATTGTTAGACAACAGCTGCACGTGGTTTTGCATGCTGCAGTGCTGGGTGCATTGACATTGTCTTGCTATGTTGTAATGCCAGAGTCTGTAGATCTATGCTCATGAAATGACCACATGGCATCTTCAATCAATTAAAAAAAGAACAAACCCAGTAAATTTCATTGAGACGAATATGTGAATTATCGAGAGGGAGAATGACTCCATTCTGCTTAAAAATGTTCATAGTTTCATTTATATATTGAAGTGATCTCAGTAATAGTTCTTGAAATTTAATTCTTATTTTTTACTTCTCTTCTGTGTATATTCCATGATAGATTGGGAGTTGTTGCCATGAAATATAGTCAGTGCACTAGAGCAACATTTATGCTTCTGCGAGAGACCAATAATTGATGGAAATGCACAAACAACCTTAGTTGCTAAGTTTTAACATAGTAGCTGGTCCTTTTTGATTTAAGATGTCGCAGCTCTATGAATTTAATGATAAATATAAAATATGAAGCCTGAGATATATGACGGCATGGAATGCTATTGTGAATCTGTTTTTGGATCTCACATGTGATGGTATCTAAATGGTGTTTGAAGGGAAGGATGCTATATTAGAGATATAATCATTTACAGATAATACAAGCCATAGTGTTAGGGCTGGTCCTATTCATTGAAGGCTGGCAGAGAACACTTTTTGGGTTAGTTGAAAAGGAGACACTACAGGTTTTGTCTGTTATGTCTGATATCTTGCGTCAGAAATATGATTTTGTTGTTACGCTTTGATATGTACTCTTTCCAACTCGCTTTGTTTCTCTTTAGGTACTCTAAGATGCTACCTTTGTCTAGCCTATTGTCTTGACTAACTTCTATTTTCTTTTTTGGGCAAATACTAGCTTTTAGTTGACTTTGCTGGTGCTCCCAATAAGTCATTAAATGTCCTCAACAAATCAAAGGCACGTCCATCCAAAGATCGCCTTATGAAAGGACTTTCTAGGAGGCAAAGCCTTGCAGGTAGTTTTGCTAGTATTTGTATATGCAGTGAGATCCCACGTGCATGCTTGTATTGTTGTGTCATATCTTGATTTTTTCACCACTAGCTGCCGGCACATCATGGAATTCTGGAGTAAGGAGAAGCACCAGAATCAGGTCGAGACCTTTGGAATATTGGAAGGGTGAAAGATTTTTATATGGTCGTGTGCATGAGAGTAAGGACCCCTCACATGCTTCTTTGAATTATACGAGGAAATTGTTCTGGTCAGGATTTACTATATGCTGCATTTCAGTTCTTTTACTTAGCAACCGAGTGTTTCCTTTTCTTTGCTTTACCCACCCCTAATTTATTGCTTCTAATATATCTAGTATCAGAGTTGCGTTTTCTATCTCCCCAATTTTTAATGTTAGCTACTGAAGACCAGTAAGCTGAATGTTTTAAAAATGATTTGATAAAGGTTTTAGTAGGCTATTTCTAGAGAATCAGGTAGAAGCCGAATGTTTGTTACTGCATATTGATGCTTTGAGATGTGCCACTGAAAATTCACATAAAAATAACTGTCTGTTAGGTCTATGGAAAGCGACAAAAGGTCACGATTATGCTTTAATATTTAATAGTAAAGCAATATCTTCCGGAACAATTCTGTTTATCCCTATAGAGTTTCACATTGCATAAATTTATATGAGATACTATATTACTAACTGCAACAAGCTATAGGAAGCTGTTAAGATATGACAACTGCCATGAATGGATGTTCTGTTTAAATTTCACAAGCTTTAGAAATTCATTTGATGTGATAAATGCTGGTTATCGTTATAAAACTGACAGAATCTTGGATTTTCTCTGTTTCCCTACCCTGTGGTATGGAAGATTTAATCCTTGGCCAATCTCGTTGCAGGTTTAGCCACTGTAATTGGCATAAAATATGTATCTCCAGGAAAGGCTGATGGAAAACCCACTATGAAGGTGAAGTCATATGTTTCGGATGAATACAAGGAGCTTGTCGAACTAGCATCTCTTCACTGAGATGCCATGTGGTCTTGTACTCTGTTTTGCATCTTGTGAAACTTTTGTCCATGACTGGTCAAGTTTTCATATTGAACATAATGTGATGTTCAGTAAACTTATCCTTTGTATATAGTTCCACCCTTCAAGTTCGACTCTCCTTTTCACATCTTCCCTCACAGCCACATGTTGACATTATCTTTTGGATCATAAATGTAGCCTAAAGGATTGCTGGAAAACTCAATGAATAGGTGCCAAATTCTTAGTAGGATTTGTATACTTCATAGGGTGTGGAGGGTAGGAGACCTAAGGAATCATCTGTTTAGATGGTTGAACGATGACAAATGAGCTTCAAATAAACCGGGAGAGCGATAAGTTATGCCATATAAGGATCAAGCATACGATTGTTTAAGCTTGCATAGTCTGGATGAAGGAAAGAATGCAAGCCACTCTTCTTCGCTTCTGGAAGTACTCTTCTTTTTCCTTATCCTGGCTATGCTTTGTCGGGATCATCTCAGGTTCGGGCAGCAAAGAAAAATTTTACCTTTTGGGATGAGAAGTATGACGGAGAAATTAAAGTTGTTCGGCTACTTATTTAGTCCTTGATGTTCAACAGCATCCATTTGAAGATGTGAGATATGGATCCTACCCTAACAGTTTAAAGTGAGTTATTCACCATGCCTTGGTCCCAAGGAACAACCCAAAATAACATATCCTCTACCTTGTCTTTCTTGAGCTTACATCCTCTTTTTATTATGTTATTAATATTTTTTCCTCTTTCTTCCTGCCAAAGTCATTCTTTACTTGTATCCGTACGTATCGTTTTCCTCCTTGAATTTATGTTTCAGCCGGAAGAAGCCCTTGCCATCTCCTCAGCCATGTAATCAATGTCAAACACGAGTGGAATGGTCTGCCCTTTTCGAAGCATCAAGTTCGGTAGAGTTGGGCCAACATTTGCTTTTTTTGGTGCTCTTTTTTGTTACTGGTAAATGTTTTTTTTTCCCGTTTAAATTTTTTTTTGGTAAATTTTCCCGTTTAAAAGTTAACCCCAACATAATAGAAAAGGCACAGATCCACAGTTGAAAGCTGGTGGGGGTTGTTCTACATTAATTGTACAGAGTTCAAAGTAGTTCGTAGAAGTTTTTTAGTCTCAATTGAGCATATGAGGTCACCCACAGCACAAGGCCACAACTCATATGACCAGCAAAATGCAATTCATCCAAAAAATACGCTTTATCACAGTGAATGCGTTTGAAAACCTTCTGCTGCTATGCTAAATTAGTGACTATACCGCGGCACAATTATTGGTGCTCGCCGAATGAACTGTGTACAGTCAAGGAAATGACAATTGACATTGTACGGTTTCGGAAGTTACTTTGTTCTCAAGCAGTGGACGAGAACCTCTGCTAATTTCAGGTACATGTGCTGTTTTAGGTACGTCCTCTCCGCTTTTCTCCTTCCTCTCATCCCCATCTGCTCCCTAACTGATGGGTTCTCAAGCAAAAACCGGAGGTTAAGGGCGAGAGATTTAGCTCCTCGCCAACCAGGAGGGTGAAGAAGTCCCGTTTCATTATGCTCCACAATCTCTTTCGTGCCTCCTGCGTCAGTTCCGAGCACCTGCACCATTCCAAACATGTGATGGCAAAAAGTGGTACCTATTTTGATCTCTCAGACGGATGCAAAGCGGATATACGAGGGGAACGGGGTGCATCTCTAGGAAGTGACCCGGGAACTACTGAAAATTGGACATACAGTTAAAAGAAGGAAGCTGTCCATGGATGAGAATCATCCTAGCAATATTAACAGGGCAGGGATCTAGAGATGTCATGCTTATGTGGACAAAGGGAAGAGATAATCAGCAGGAGAAATCCAGTTTTCAACTCAGGAACAAGAACGCTAAGAACTCATGTAGATGAGATACGATCACCGATACAATGTTTAGTGAATATCCTGGATTAGAAAATTGTTCTTACCGGAAGGCCAAATGCCATTGCTTCTATTGTCACTCTCCCAAATGTTTCTCCTAGCCCCTGCCAGCCATTCAAAAAGCCAAAAAATCAACCAATGGCCAGAAAAAGAGAATGAGACGACGAGATTTCCAAATATTGAGATTTGAAATGTTTGGTTTAACGATTCCAATCAGCATATTCTCCACAATTTGCTTGCTTCTCTGCATTACACTATAGAATTATAATGCTTCCTTAATCAAAAGTAGCTATATGGAAGCGGTTAGAGGCTAGCAGTTCGCAGAGGTGTTGCAGAAAGAGCGTGGAGATTTTTCGGTTTATATAGCCATTTTTTTGGTTGCAAAAATTGCAGAGTCAAGTGACAACGCAGCCTTCAGAGATACCCAGCCAAGGAAGAACCGCGAGATACATGTTTAACTCAGAGTGATAACCAAGACTGAGTGCAATCATAGAGCTGCGAGTGTGGAGAAAGGCTAGAAGATACCTTAATCACACTGCCGTGTTTTCAACTAGAAGCAAGCGATGAGTGAAAAAAAAAACGCCTTTATGGTTATTCAAATACTCAAAAGTCAAGCAGATTCAATACGAATATTCAGGGATATGCAGGATTGACAGGCCTTTAAAGTCCAAAATGATATTGAAATTTATCCTTCTCTGTTCATTTGAACATAAAAAGGTACTTCTGAAGGTTCCTCACCTGGGAATTCATGACGTAAGCATCAGCAGCTGAGTAAAGTGGAGCAACATGTGTAGTTGCTGGAGTCCACAGTACTGATTTTGAGAAGTTTGAATGCAGGGATAGGAATCTCAACATTTCTTCGACATAAGGCAGTTTATTGCTTTTGGATCCCACTGAACCTATAAGTATCTTCAGTGTGTTGCCGTTCCTTCTTTCATTCTCTGATGGTTCTTTTCTCCTCTTTATTTGGTGACTGCTCTCAAATGGTGCAGCAATCTTGTCAGTCGGTAAAATTGATAAACCAGACAGCCTTAAGTTTTTGGCCTCTCTCTTGTTGGTAGGACCAGAGGGGTTAGATTGTTCATTTGGCAATCCAATATTATTTGACTCCTCAGACAATGACCTTGAGTGATGCCCAGCATTCAAATTAAAATGTCCTTGGTGAAGACTGATGGATTCTTTGGAGTAATTTTCCATGACCAGATGTGCTGATTCAAGAAGCAAGAGCTGTCCTTTTCCCGGATTTATGCTACTCAAAGTTATCACAAGCACGTCTTCATCTGTCAGTCCCATCTCCTGTCTAACCAAGTTTCTCAGTTTCTGCCTTGTCTCCATCATCCTTTCAGGGGTAAAGGATGGTGTATTTAGAGAACAGGGAACCCCGGCTACAAAAGCTAGCTCATCATTAACTGATAATGGTACTATTGCTGGTGCTGATCTCAGTTTAATGTTCACTTCTTCGCACCAGGTCAGCCATTGTCTAGACTGGGATTTGGAAAGAAATACCAAAACTTTCGCTCTGTCTAGCACCATTCTTGACCGTTCAAAGTATTCGCGTCGATTTTCCATGATCCACCAAACAATTTTACTCGAACTAGCGGGGTATCGATCAGTATGTTGTTCTGAAAGTGAATTCACCATCAAACTGACGCTTGTCTAATGAGGAAGCGTGGTAAATTATAAACATTCCAAGTACGCTGTATAAATTATGCCTTGGCTCCTATCTAAACTGTTCCCAGATAAGCACCAAAAGCAAAAAATAAAGTGCACCTAAAGATAAAGAAATTGTACCCAGCTCATCACGGACTCTTTATTCGTTAATGCCACTACTTAGATTGCACAATTGTGTACCTCAAATGCTAAAAACTGAATGGATGGAACATAAAGGAAGAAAATAAAAGTACAGTCAACCACGACAATTTTCTCAATTTCGATTGGCTGTATTGTTAAGAAGTGCTTACCAATCCACGATGCACATACTGCTGATCCCGCAATGACAAAGTCCGCCCGCAGGGCGGCTTTGAAGCTGAGTTCTGTTCGGTCTTCAAGCACTCTGATCCTTCTCTGAGTGAGTTCCCGCATCAAACCACCCTTCTTGCTGAGGACCACTACTGACACAGTGGCCCGGCAGCTCAAAAGCTCAGTTGCCAACTCCATCATGGACAGCGGAGCACCTGTCATTGAGAGCTCATGAAATATCAACAAGAATTTCCTCGACCTCACAGCCCGTCCGAAATCCCCCTTCGGATCACAGGTTCCCGATTGTTTCCTCACAATGCTCCCAAGTAACTTATCCTCTATTGAGCTAAATGGACCGACAATCAAACCATATGAGGCATTCTTCATAGGAATCATCTCCTTCTCCTCCAAGTTCTGGCTTTTCATGTTTGCCGTGACCTTCTTTTTCCTCTCCACTCTGCTACGCATATGTCGGACACTTGTCACATTCCACTTCCTTGATATATTTGGTGGTCTACCATTTGCTCTCTGACTGTTGGCAATTCTCTCATGTTTAGCTGTCAAGGAACTCTCTTTTGTAAAGTGGCTTGGGTCATCCTCGGAACCCATGACGTCATCCATCTTGCCACCATGAGACCACCTGGGTTGCACGTAAAGCCGCAGACAAGACCACAGAGTGAACACTAGCAACCAATACGGCAACCTTTGGCTTCGGAAACACGCAAAACTACCTATGCCGATTCTAGTATCTCTTCTAGGATTGCGAGTGGAATGTTGTCTCTGCAACATCGGAGCACCGATAGGAGTCGAAACTCCTGACGAGGTGGAGGAGTTATAAATATGACTGCAAGACTGCCTCAAGGAAGGCTGTCTGGCTTACTTGACCCGTGAATCCACTCCGTTCATATCCTCCTCGGTTGCTTGTAGCTTTTTTCCAGCTTCTATTATGCTTCCGTATCACATAACAACTGGGAATCGGCACTGCAACGTGGCGTGTTGCAGAAGAAATTTTCAGGGAACAAAAGGGTTGACCATTTTAAAGCGCATGGTCAACAATCAAACCGATCTCTATTTCCATAGTTACTCGACGAGAAGACTCCTGCTAAAGCGTTGAGCTTGCAGGTACACATATCGGTTCAAGAAGGGAGAGGAAGAAGAGAAATCTCACGCGAAAAATGCCGCAAGCAGAAGATGAGCTATAGCGCCCGCAAGGTAGAAAGAAAGCTGCATAACTTGAGGATGGATCGTTGCGTTTGACCCATCAACCCCTAAGGTGGGTGTGTGGGGGTATGCGAGAGAGAGAGAGAGAGAGAGAGATGGCATTCGGCATGAACGTGGACACGGAAGGTCGAGCTGTGACGACTTGTCTTTGAATTTTTAAGGAAAAAGATGGTGAGGGAGAGGGAGAAGAAGTTGCAGTTGGTGATGACGAGTCGATAGCTTGCCTTCTTTTTAATTTTTTTCCCCTTCGAATCATATGTTGAGTAACTACACTTGTCAATACATTATTGGTCGGTTGTTTTATATGGCCCTTGGTGCGGATTCTTATGTTATATTATTCTATTTTCCGAATACATGAAAGTATAAGAGAAGGGTATGCAGGCCACTTCGAGAGAAAGGATGTGGCGCAGGCCTAGCTATTTACACATGGACTTACGGATCATTCATCAAATGAGGGAGCATTGGTTGGTAGCGCAAATCGAATATAAGCATGGTCAATATAAAGTTTCCGATTCGTACCAATTGGCTCTTATGTGATTAAGAGAGAAATTTTGGTACTTATTTTACATATGATATGACCGACTTCCGCATGTGGTACTACTTTGGTATATGGAGTCTATGCAACAGCGCTCTACCAACAAAGAAAAATCTCTACAGGAGGAAAGTAGTTCCTGATCCACTATGTCCGGTATGTCGGAGATGTCTAGAAACGACAAAACATCTATTCATCCTATGCCATTGAACCAAAGATGTTTGGTCAGATCAGAATTTGCAGCTAAACTCTTCTCCCCAAGAAATTACCAAAATGGTGTATAGTTGCGCTCACCATGCGATAGACCCCTAAAGGAATGCGCCGATAGCTGGAGTATTATGGCAGATCTGGAAGCAACATAATGCCAAAATCTTTGGAGGGGATAAATTGAAACTAGATGAAATCGTGGAAGACGCAAGGATTGAGCAGCTTTCTTTTACTAGATGGAATCCAAAATCACCAAGCCGGATAGGGGAAAATAGCAATTCATCTTCATGTTGGAGCCCATCGGATGAAGTTGGCCTGAAGATCAATATCGATGGGTCCTGGATGTGTGATCAGCAAACTAGAGTAGTCGCCGGAATTTGAAGGGACAAAGATGGAGTTCTAATAGAGGGCTTCATAGAGATGATCACTGCCGAATTGGCCCTACATGCGGCCGCTGGAAGTAAGGAATTGCACGAACCCCTCCCGAATAGCTCTGAACAGAAGCATCGAAGTACAATCTGACAATCTCCTACTTATGGAATCCGTTGTGGGTTGAGTGGAAAGTCCGTGGAAAGCGAAAGGGCTAATCAAAGATTGTAAAATCATGATGGGCCAGTTAAGGGACGTCCAAATCTCATATGGGTCACGAGAAACAAACCAGCCTACCGATTGTATTGCTAGAACATTCCAAGATGGAAGTTTACTGGAAAATTGGTTGCGAAATCCTCCTTACCCACTATGGACTCTCTTATGTTTTGACTCAGAACTCAATTGTAATTTTGTACCTTTTAAGTAATGAAATTTGCCTTCAACCGAAAAAAAAAAAAGAACTCAATGAAAATATTCCATAAATCTTAAATGTGGAAAATGCGGGTAAAGTCTTCCCTAGGGTGAGGCAAAATTACATGGCTCGGTTGTCCGAATTGTGGGCAAGATGTTAGTGAGCGGTGATTTTCAATTGCTTATCGAAACTTGGGTGATTTTCAAGAATGATAATTTCCAGTGAACAGTAGCAAACTTTCGAGCAGCAGAGCCTCCTCCAGGGGGAAAGAGCGAAATTTAGAGAGCTGTTCTGTATTTTCTCGGCTTAAGAGCGTTTCAATTTCTTCTCTCTAATTTCACGATATGAGCAGAGAACACACTACCCATACTTGGCTAGTTGAAAACATGCGAATGTGAACCCGGCGCATGGAGGCGGGATGATCAGAGCCATACCGACGACCTGCCGCCTCCATTCGCGAGACAAGTTAAGGAGGTGGGGGATCGAACCCCTCACTTATAAGCTAGAGAGATTTACATCAGTACGGTTTTCCATTTATAAGCTAGAGAATATTACAAACCATAAGTGAAACAGGCTTCAAAGATCTTGATCACCTGCCTTTTAATATATGGCTCGGTCTTTCGTTTGACACATCGATTTAGTTGTACCGCACAAAAACAATCGCGCTTCATTTGGTCAACCCACATTTTCTATATAAGAGTTATTTGGGCAGATACTAATAATAGATCAAAAAAACCTGTCAAATACTTCTTGCATGGTGACGAGAACGTGCTGCGCCAAAAATTATTATTGAACATCCTAACTGAAACTTGGGGTGACCGACGGACTTATACATTTAATAAATTCAATCTCTCCGATCCAGCTCAAATTATGCTCGAGTTTTCCTCCATATTACAAAAGAGAATTGACAGAGATACGAGAGTAACTGGCTTAGCATGGAACAGAACATGTCCGGACCAGAAATACCACTCATCAAAATGCCATTCAACCATAAAAATAGCTCAAACGATTCACCCGAATGTTTTCCAGGTAGACTTGAAGGAGGACGGCCACCAACCTCCAAGGAGAAATTATGTGCAAATAGGTGCCTCGAGTGTATGTGATGCACGATGGTGGACAATAGGTAAACGTATAGCAGACATGCTTCCAATGCCTATTGAAGTCTCAAAGTAGATGGTACAGGTGGTTTATCGAAAAGAATCATTGACCCACTCAATTAAGTCATAATACTAGGATCATGGCAATAGAGCCAAGTCAAGTCCCGGAAGAATGTTCTCGAGAATATTAGTAAAAACCATGCATTAATCAAACCGGAAAACAGGGCATCTGAAAGATGCAAATGTCGAGGACACAGAACGTAACCACACGATACTATCAACTTGATGTCTCACGATAGCTGCTGCAGCTGCACATTGATTCCTCTTTTTTTCATTTTCTTATTAGCTCTCTGAAAAAGCCTGTCACCATATCTCTCTCACAAGCTTCTTTTAGAAACCAAACCACAGGTAAATCCGACGAGTAACAGAACACCTAGCAGACAGATTAAGAGAGAAACATCACTTTCCATCCACTTCTGCAGAAAAATACTAAGGAGAAAAAGCGATGCATCCAGCTCAATTCCCATACCTTACATTAAACAAGAAATTACCACCCGTCAAGCTACAATACGGTTCTCAACTTGACTGCAGAATGACCGGGTATTTGCCACTTAACCTACAAACATAGAGAGTTTCATAAAAACCATATAACAATATACTTCAATCCAAGCCCATGAGAATGCATAGTAACTACTTGATGAACCTGACCGTAACACAGCTCAGCTCAATTTACACCGTCTCATCATATCCTCACATCTTTAATTAAAATATTTGGTCAACTTACCCAAAGCTTTCAGTCCATAAATTGAAAAAAAAAATTAATGTACCTCAAAAAACCTATAGGCATAAGTTGAAAACATGGCTCCCGTTTAAATCATAGTTTAAGTAATCAAGCATTCCATATACACCCATCAGACTTGGTATAAGAGAACCCACAAACAACCAGCCAACGCATTTTTGTCATCACCTTTGTTTTGTTTTTTTTTTTCGAATGATAAAAAGATTCATCAAGAAAGCACCGAGGTAAAGCTCCTATATAAAATGGCTTCAGGCAGAAGCCGCCCATATACAAAATGATGCACAATAGACTGTTTCTAACATTTCCCACGAACTGTGTATGAAATTGAAATTTCCTGCACATTTTTATGGAGACTCAATTGATAATCCACAATAGTTTTAGCGAACAGAATATTTTCTAAAACAATAGTCTCATATACACATGCAAGCAAGGAAAAAGAAAAGGCCATACCTAACCTATCTTGGAACATATGTTGGCCCAAAGTGCACCAGACCAAAAGCTGGAAATCACAAGGGCCTAAGAGGCAACCTGCATGAGCAGATGATATTGTTCAAATCCATAGAACACCAATCAGCCCAAAGAGTATTTGGGAAAATCTCCACCTTAAACTTGCTAATTCAGTCTCCACATTATTGAAGCTTCACTGGCCAAAATTCATCTCCGAGTATCTGCACATGCAATGTTATCATCTGGATTGAGGCATATTCTGAGGGGGTGTGTGTGTGTGTGTGTTGGGAGAGAGAGAGAGAGAGAGAGAGAGAGAGAGAGAGAGAAGGGGGTAGGGGGAGATAGAGATTTGCAGCAGAAACTGAGCAACTTGCCTGCGAGGTTTATTTTGTCGCTGTCCATGTTCCTCACTTATAAGTTCTGCACAAAAAAGTCGGTATTTAAATTTTGTATCCTAAAAGGTCACAGTTTACAAACTTCAATTTCAACCAAGCTCAAGCCAAAATACAGAGTGCAACTGCAAGTGTGTGTGCTCATCTCTTACCAGGTTTCTGAGAGGGCTTCCATTCAGAGTTGGGTTTGTTTGACTGGCCTTCCTTGCTGCACATGAAAACACAAGGGCAACCACGTCTCAGCATCATTTCCCCAGAACTCCCACAATATATACAAAGAATGGATCAATACTTTCCACCCCCATGTCAGATAACATGATCTTGAAAAATCAAGGGAAAAGGAGCGTGTGACTGTAAAATAAACCAGCCAGGACTTCAACAGGTAAAATTGTGAAAGTCGACTTTGTCGAGATATATGTACTTGATAGACTCCACTTTCTATTTGGATTAGGCAATTCGAACAAACCAGCAATGATATGAGAGCAATGTTTTTGTTTAAAATGAAGTGCGCTAACTTCTTAGAGTGATTTTCCTAAATAGTCCCATTTAAATCTGTTTCTCATTTTCATAAGAATATTCGACCACATTGCGATACAAACCTAGACTTCTGTCAAGTTTCTGGAAGATGGCAGACAACGTCTAACCGTAGAAAGAAAAATCTCTAATTTCAATGTTTAGACAGGCATCGAAGTTCTTTTAAGAGTTCAATCTAATACACGTCTAATCCATCTTTCCACTTGCAAATCAAAATATCACATTGTTAATCATGAAAAAAGGTTGTAAATACCTAATCAACATCACAACAAATTCTAAAAAAGCCTCAGCTATCCCCAGGCAAAAAACTAACCTTGACATGCCCATTGAAGTAGTCTGCCCTGAAGGAGCATGATAAGCACCATCAACAGCAATGTATGGTGAACAATATGTAGCACCTAAAGCTCCTGCGGCACCCGCAAGTACTGGTAACCTGATGACAACGAAAATGATTTACTACTTGAGTTTTTCTGTAATTACAGAGTGCCAAGGTCTCAGACTAGGCACCATTTATGAAAAGAAGTAAAAGTAAACATCCTGCATCAGCAAAAATACAAGAGATATAAATAAGGTGCTCAATGCATTCTAACAACCTTCGACCAAGGAACTAACTTTGCATTTGCGTGCTTAAGCAAGACACCTAATAAGGTGCTCAATCTGTCGTAAACTTCAGAAAACAGCTCAACGCAAGCCAACTAATCAGTCTTGCTGCACACATGCAACTTCAGGAACAGGAGAAAGCGACTGGAAACAAGCAGGGCAATATAAGACAGATTGCCATACCATGTCATCTCAGAATTTCCCCCCAGACCAAGTTGAGGCTGGGCAACATATCCCGGAAATGCCATGCCAACAGCCGGGACTCCAGGATGCTGACCACCAAATTGCATAACTGCAAGCCATTCATCAGCATAACAAGACAAACTTTTGAAAGCTAAAAGAAATAAGGAACCAAATCTGCTAATACATATGCTACATGTTAACCAGAAATTCATAATCAGAATGGTCCATGTAATCAAGTCCCTCAACTAAAATGAAATCCTTACTCTAAAAAAGGTTGCTGCTAAAGAAACACTTCGACAATCACAACTTTACGAATCAAACAAAAAGAAAAAGAGTTATCACAAAGGATGAAGACTCTGTGGAGTGCTGCCGATTGGATCTGGCATTTCACCAAAACTTAAACACAAACAAATAAAAAGATGCAAGAAATTTACCCGGTAAAAATGCTGGAGTACCAGGAAAGTTTTGATCGCCATGACCAACACCCATATTCCCACCAGCCCCCACGACATGAGTACCGCTATAAGCAAAAGAGCCCCTCCCACCTCCTTGAGCACTGCCTTTTCCCTTTCCAACCAGAGCCCCAGCAGACTTGCTTGATTCAGAAGCAGATTCCACCTCTGCAGTTTCGTATGAATTTACAGAAGCAGCTGTCTTAGGTGGAGAGGAAGCTTGAGATCCACTACCAGGACGCTGTCCTGGTACTTGAGGGGAAGTTTGAACTCTATTTGGGGCAGCACTTCTCTGACCAGCATGGACCTGCACTTGCGGTGATAATCTGTTACTTTGGCCCTGGGAAGGGTTATTTTGATAAGGCATTTGTCCCGCAGGGGGAGCCATCGCCCTTCCTTGAGCCCTAGTCTGAAAAGACTGAGAAGCATTGACAGATGAACCAGTAGGAGCAATATGCAAAGTGCCCAAAGGTTTTGCAGCAGAAGTAATGACAGAATCATCGATGGAGAGCTTATCTATGCCAACTGAATTCGCTATGTTCTTTCCTCGCAACAATGCACTAGAAGGAGGCCCAGAAAAATTGTCATCCACCACAGAAGCTCGATTGTTCCTATTAAGATTTCCAACTTGCACATCCTTTTTCTGTGTCGATGCCATATCCTTACTAGAAGAGCTGGAAGGATAAAAAGGTGGAGAAGCAGAATTCAAACTCGATGCAAATGTTTGTTTTCTCACAGGAGCTGGATCAGCTTCTGTATTCAAAGTGGATATAAACACTTGCCCCGAGTTATCTTGAGAAACTTCTTGAGGCTTCTTGGATCTGACAATTTTAGGCGACCAGAAACAAATTGGAGTATTATCTTTAGCAGGAAGAAATGACAAATTAACGCATAAACATACAAAACAGTACTCACTGTTTGTTATGATTTGGTGGTGCATGACTGCTCTTCTTGAGAGAACTTTCATATCTTCTAGGTCCTCTTCCTCTCACACCTCTAGGTACTTGGTTCTGATTGCTATTATTATTACCTGTGCCAACTGGACTATTGTTGTCAAAAGCTCTTGCTCTGTTCCCTCTAACAAATCCACGGTCAACACCCCGGTTTCTACCACGACCTCGATAGTTACCTCTGGAAGTCCTCCTTCTCTAGATGGCATGACAATAAAGCAAAAGGTAAGCATCAGTCCACCTAATAACGTGCTATTGACAACAAAGCACCACTCCTGAGGATATACCACCTCATCATAGCGCCTTTCTTGCATGGTCATCTCTTCAAACTTGTCATGGCCCCACTTCCTTTCATCCTTTGATTCCCACAGCTTCCTACCACCAAAAGTTCGCCTAAACAAAAAGGAAATGCACGGAGAGTAAATGAGAGATCTTTTCCTGAATCTTAAAACCTATAAGACACAAAGAAATATATTACGCAGGATAGTAATACTCGTACAAAGTGCTGCCTAAAGAGATTTTATAGAGAAGACACTCATGCCTCACTAAATGCACCAATGAAACGAGCCGAAAGAACGCTGGTCAAACTTGCTCTCAACAACATAATTCTAAACCAGAAGAACGATAGTAACAATGTAGAATCATCTCAAAAAATGGCAGCTAGAAAAACATAGGGTCCCTAAAGAATGACATTAGGAAAAAGATTTGCTTGTTAATCAGGCAAAAGACTGACAAATTAATAGATGAATTCATGTGGATAATCAGTCGCATAGACTCCTCAGCAATATCAAACAAAATCAGCCAGCACAGACCCACTACGTTTTCTGTACTTACCCAACAAAGTCTAGAGAACTTTAGGAGATTTGACCTTCTTCTTTTTCCCTTTTTTTTTTAGGGGGAAGGGGGGGGGGGATAGGGGTACCAGACCCCCCCCCCCCCCCCCCCCGCCCCCCGGGGCGTTTAACATTGTCAAAATACCTAAGCGAACACCACTTCACCAGTACAATGACGTGTTCTCCGTCCTCCAAAGAATCTTACCCCAATACCACACTACAAAGTCGTTGTACTATAACTAATTTGACAAAATTAAACCATATCTATAACTATATACATAAGGCCAATGTGATAGTCTCTTCACATTACGACTTATCAAATGTCTACCATCAAAATGAGAAGAAATGATCCCCTCAAAGGTTCCCGCATCCACAGCTCAAAAACTCATAAAGAACAAATTAAGTCCTAGGATATCCTTCCTACAAACAAGAAATTAGAACATAATGCACCGGGAAAAAAAAGGTCAAAGCCATAAACCTGCCACATCCCACTAGCGTCTATCATATAGTCTATCAAAGCCTACTCATGAAAGCCGCAAACTTGACAGCGGCCAACAGTCCAATGGAACTCCCGGCACCATTAACCCAATAGAAATATTTACGAGCAGTACCTGTTGCGGCCACCTACATTGTCTCGAAATCGATCGTCATGCATGTAAAAAGCTCCAGCGGTGGGTACCGCGTAAGGTTCATTCTCCTTCTTCTCCACCTGATCTTCAGCCTGATCCTCCCCCCACTCGCCCAGAGACTCCTCCACGGCTATCTGACCCTCACCTTTGCCACCATCTCGAGCCACCACCTCTTTCTCCTCCTCATGGCCCACGTCGACGCCGTCATTCCTCTCCACTTCCCCAACACGTCTCTCATTCGCTTCTTCTTCATCAATGGCTTCTTCCGCGTCCTCATAATTGCCTTCCTCCTCTTCCTCTTCTCCATCCAATTCCTCCTCCTCCTCTTCTAACTCGCCCTCTTCGTCGTCATAATCGGCAGCCCCGCCCTCGCTGTCGGATTCCTCAGAGCGAATCTGGCCCATTCGAGATTCCTTCCCGCCTCCTCCCTCCAGCGCCTCCTCCTTCTCACTCTCCTCGTCGTCGCTCGCTGCTCTTCGCCTCCGCATCGTCAGCGATTGCTTCGTCTCCTCTGGATCGCTCTCGTACTCCACCTCATCCTCTCTCACCGTAGCCATCAATTCGTCGACTTCAACCAGGGGAACGCCACACTCAAATCGCCAACTCTACAAAAAGGTAGGAGAGAAGAGGTGAACCAAAAAATATCAATAGATCGAATGGCAGCTAACTTCTCTCAACGCCCACGCACCTACCAGAGCAGATTGCGCGCAAGTGTACCAGCCAACTGTCGCCAAAAAGCGGAACTTCCAGGCCGGAACGGCTAAATCCCGAACCAATGACGATCCCTAGAGTTTTCGAGGCCGAAGCGGCAACCCCGATTAGGGCCTCGAATTGAATGAATCAGAGTGGGGGTGGTTGAGTTTGGCTCTGCAATCGGAGGAACGATTCGTCCTGAAGAAAACCCTAAGATTTTTAGAAAGAGGGAGAGATTTTTGTGGGTGCGCGTCATTAGATGAGCAGAAGGGGAGAGAGATGGGGGTGATGGAAAGTATTGGACGGTTGGTACCAAAGTGAATTGCGGGTGCTCTTAGGGGTACTTTGGGGACTTCGCCAATACTTCCGACGCTTTTCCGATTCGCGATTGCTGATTGGGTCTCTCTCGACACGTCGATCTCCCAGTTGGTCTTTTTCCTTCCTTCCCAAGTTTTATTATTGCGTAAAATCATCCGGTAAAAAAGAAAATCGAATTAGCTATTCGGAAAGAAGTAAATACGTCATGAGTGTTTTTTTTTTGGTGGAGTTCATGCGACTTACCATCTCCTTTGGTCTCATCTTTTTTTCCCAGAATATCATCACAATTCTATTTATACACCCATAAATATCTTTCCATATCGAAATAACTATTCAACGAGAAATGAATACAAGAAAAATTCGATTTTTTCTTTTGTGGAGTTCATGTGACTTACTATATCTTCGCATTCTATTGAATTCGTAAATCTAAAAGAAATTATAATATATGCTAAATTATGATATAAAACTCAAAGTTGGCATGGCACACTAACGCGATGCTAGACATTTTTTCATCCGCACAATGATCTTTCAAGTAAATCGCGTGTAGAAAATCAACTTGATATGGAGGTCCCAAGCTCCCCGGAGCCTATCATCATCTCGGCGGGTTTACCCGACCCGGTTCGACCGGACTTAGGGAGACCGTTTCAGACGTCCACACAGTGCTGGTTCAGCTTTCCAGCGTTAGCACGCGTAACAAAGGACCATACGCCTTGCAGGTTACAAAATAACATGGTAAATCCAAGCACCGGGACAACACTTTTCAAATAAGCAAACGGAAAAAAAAAAAAAAAAGATCGAAAGAAAAATATTTTGTTTCGTTGAAGGGCGGAATTCGGGCAAGTGATCGATTCCCTCTATCGCAACGAAGAACACCCGACGTACTCACTTCACCTAAAGGACCTCTCGCTGCTAAGGCCGAAATCAATACCAGAGAAAAGCTCGACAGGGAAGATGATGATCATCACAATAGAGAATAACTTGGAAAACCAAAATAAAATGCGAGAGCTGACATATTGGATGACGAATAACCACTATTTGGTCTTCGAAGATCCAGCCAATTCACAATGACCGGAAAAGTATCGACAATAAGCGACTCCCCAAAGAACGTGACGGGTATGAGAGAGTCGCTGAATCTAAGAAACCTAACGTGTTGCGCAATACACAACTCAACTCGCTAAATTACATACCGGCATCGCCGGATATAGAGAAAAGTCCTAGTGAACACTTTTCAGGACTACCCGCAGTGAAGAACGGGGCCAAAAAGAGGAAGCAAGTTTATGCGATATTGGATATAATCTGAGATATTTCTGAATTTATGTTGATCTATTTTCAATTGTAAAAACTCATTTGAAGATGTGATCTCACAAGCTTTGTACCCCGAGTAAGAATGCTCCAATTCATTGCCAAGGTATGAATCTTGGGACAAACACAATCAAATAATCATCAAAATTACTCCTGATCAGCACTTCAACAAATTATACTCTACAACAAAATCCGCCACGAACACTTCCTACGAATGTATCCTGCCCTAGCTAAGCACGCTTTCCATAGATGAACTACCGCCAGAAAAAGCTTGTAATTCTCGACTTCCACAGCAGAGGATTAAAATGCGAAGAACATGTCCAGATCTCTTCTCCACCAACCCTCTCCCATCAGCCAATTAAAAATACTTGTTCTCACCTTAAGGAAAGTACAGCTGCAAGGAATTCTCTCGAAGATGGGGGAACTAATGATGTGGCGTGAGCACTGCCAAGAAAGGAAAAGAAATGTAAGAACTAACTCTTAAACCATTGATATCTAACTTGCAACGAAAAATAACCCGATGCAACAACAGAATAGAGACAAAAGATACAGCTAGATCCTGCTCCATGCTTAAGGAAACACTTAATTCAAATAGAAAGCCAAGTCACCGTTTGCAAAGCAAAGCTAGTTGTGAACATCATAGGCAGTTGCATTAAAATGGCTCAAAGCTCAAAATTCACAAAACTACTTTACCAACATTCACATGTCCCATACAAACTAAGTCTGAAATGGCACTATGTATGTCTGATAGCACCAAACGGTAAGTGAGCAAGTATCTTCTCCCAGATTAGTGGAAAGGGCCAGAAAAGGATATTGGCATTTCAATAGAATTAAAGCCATGCAACAGGGAATGACTGCACTCAGTATATAGTCAATATGATGGCTATGTCTATTTATATGACTAAGTTCCAGCTCTAATTGACGAAGATGCGTCTCATGTGATCAGATAAGCCCTTTTATCAAAGTTCAGAGGCATCTTGAGACCCTACAAGTTATCAGCCCCCCAACAAACAGATTCTTAAACCAGGGGTCAGTTGGGTAGTAGATAGCAATTACAGAAAACCTGAGATTCGGAGAAAAACAGAACAGAGATTCCAATTTTGAGTGAACAAAGAACGAAACAGTGAGATGATATGATTTCATATAGCTCCTTTACCCATAGCAGGATAGAAGAAAAAAAGAAAGAGAGTCAAATAATTCCCCAACTTCTTTTGCCATGAGCCATTCATAAACAGCCTCTAAAGCATGTTAAGAATATAAGCAGAAATATCACTAGCAGGAGAGTCCTACATTAACATCTGTCATTATGATGAATTTCCTGGTTTCCATTTACTTAAGAATGTACCATCTAAAATCTAAATAAGGTGAAACAGCTCAAAATGCAGAAATATCTATGGGAGTTGGAAATGGCACTTTAGAATCAATTAATCACCAGGGACAAAATTTGGATTTTCACACTGGCCCAACCAATTGCTTTTAGGCCGACGGAGTTCCTTCATTATTCGTACCCCACTCTTCTTCAGCCTCGTTGCCATTAACGAGTACAGCACCATCATTAGAATCGGCATCCACTACGACAACCTCCTCTTGGCTCTCTTCTTCTGCATAATGTTCCTCAGCATTTTGTTCCTCTCCATCTACTTCAGTGACCTACACAAATGCATAGATTAGTTGGCTCTTCTTCCCTCATCTTTTAATGGCTGGATTGAAAGATATCATATTTAGGAGGAAAACGATTCATCCATGGACAATAAATTTCAGCAGATGTATGTTAAACTGCCACATTATAATAGAAACACAATGTCCTGATCAATTTTTACTCAAATACTGGACTGGTGAATAAAAATACACTAAAATGTACCTCATGATTTGAGTCACCATTTTCGAGAGGTTCATTTTCCTCATCCACCTGCATGTTTCTGAAAGCCTCTACAAGAGTACTGTGTGATCTATCACAGTAATTGAGATATTCCTCCGCTGGAGGATGAACACCCCTGTTGAACAACACATGGATAATCTTTCACCGGAAGCATGTGACCAGAAACAACCAAATAGGGAAAATTTGTTGCCATATCATGCAAGAGAAAACAAGACTACTAAAAAAACAGCTCAGTTATGGAACTCACACTAAAAGGAGCTAGAAAATGGAAAGTGCTTGGAGAGATGAGAATATAAGCATGTTCCACTTAAACCTCAAAACTATCATGCATGAAGAGAGATAATATTTGCATAAATGATAGTTTCTTAGTACCTGGTCTGTGCAACTTTGGATTCAACTGAAAGTGCTACTTGCCAATCATCAAACATGTTTGGATACTCTTCAGGATCAGCCAAAGATTCAGCAGCTTTTGGATTAACCTGTCATTAGGTGTGTTGCGTATTTTAATACTAAGCAACACATACTACCATGGTACTGAAACACATTCACATTGACTCTTTGCCAACTAAACGAATAAAATGACTTGTCAGCGAGTACGAATTTAGGGGTACACCGGCTCTATTATATATAACTTATCAACTTAGTATATCTAAAACAAACAAGCAACTAAATTGGAACCCATTCAAAATACCTAGAAGGACAGCATATATTGTGATGCTGCATTTAATAGGGCAAAATAACTGAAATATAAGCAGAACTTACGCCGAATAGTCAAGATAGCTTGATATGGGGAGAAAACCTTTAAAAGTATCTATAGCAAACTTCGGATTTTAATGTAACAAATTGAAACAGGCATTGGGAAAACTTAGGAAAGGCCTTGCTTCTTCATGAGTATACAGTATATGTCAAGGCAATGAATAACAGGCGCCAGTTGCTGCACGATCAGGAGATGAAAACAGAAATAACTAACCTTATTGAGGTCTTTTCTCCAAATAGAAACAATGTCTGAAACTTTGCTAGGCAGATATGATCGTGCCATCAGAGCAGCCTCAGGTATCCGATTGCTGCCCAAAAGAATGGTTTGATTGATATTTCATACTCAGTATGGCACTTATGGAGGCACTTTAAGTCAATAAATTAAGGATTACCTATCCACCAACAGCTGGAGGCAGTCTTCCAATTTACCCAACATAAACAGACATAAGAATGCAACGTTGTTCTTTCCTTGCTCTTTAGCAAGGGATGCAAGTCTCAAAATTCCTTCCGCATCACCCAATGAAGAGTAGAGCAGTAGCAAACCACTCAAGTCCATTGCATGATTCATACACTCTTCTGCCATATCCAACTGTGATAAATCACGACAATTAGAATAATGTAAACCTAGCCAAAATCATGAAAGCTGATAACAGCAAAAGAAAAAATATATGTCTCACATTGCAAATGTTCAGAGATAGAAAAGGACATAAATAATGAAGACTCCGAATCACCCATTTGAAAAATCCAGCTCAGATCGAGACCGAATGTTCATTGAGTCTCATTTACACATGACATTATTTTCCAAAGCAATCCTCATTCCTCACTACAATAAGATTACCAGAAAAAACGAAAGAGGTTTAATTTATGCAAAAACATACTTCTGTGCCTAAAGCTTATGTACAGCTTCAACAAAACTTGCCAAAAAAAAACCTCAGTTACCAAAATTGAACTTCCTAAAGCTCTCCAGCCCTCCATTTTCTTGTTTTACAATTTGCTAATCTTTGATATCAACAAAAATTTAACTTCCCCTTTAATGATTAGATTTATTTATAAATCCAGCTTTCATAATTGTTGCATCATCCTGATGGAATTTGATCATTTAAAATGACTTTGGACAATATAGATCTCAAAATGGTTTTACAAACTTGCAGCAAATAAAACTAGAACCACAAAAATTGTGTTCAGCGTAAAAAGAACCTTTCCAGTAGACATGGCTAATTCTCCCAATTGTTTCCATTTCGACTCGCTCTGGACTTCCGCAGCAATTTCCTGTAACCAAGCAAATGAAATTGTATCGGCATAACAGCTAAGACAGCAAAAGTAGGTCTTCTGTAGCAATTTCACTGCTTCCAAAACAGGTTTTACTCTTACAATCCTAAGTTTTCCAGTGAAACTTCAAATGATAAAAGACTTCACTCACCTTTGCAATCCCCAATCTGCCAAGTTGAATGGCCAGTTCAAATCTATAATCTGGGTCTGTGGCTACTTCAAGTGCATCTTCTACCATACCTCGTGATTCCAAGAAACGCGCCACACTGAAATGTGACATGAGTTCCATATTGAAGTTAAAAGAGACAATGACAATGCTTAAACAGTCACAATCAGTATTAGAAATTCCATGTGTTGGCAAGAGGCCAAGGAAGGAGAGAATATGTGATTGCATTGAATTATGCATGGCCAAGGCAACCATTAGTAATGAAATATCAATGGCATTGAGTGTCAGCTATTGTTTTACCTGTTATGGTGCTCTTTTGGAATGGAAGGTAAAATCTCATTTGCCCTCTCGAGATCTCCACGCATCACTAGAGTCTTGTACTCAATCAAGCTGAGAAGTAAAGTGTATCCTATGACACTGCACAAATAGTATAAGAAACCAACAAAAGCTTGGTGAGTGTTGGCCATGTGAAACTCACACTCAAGAGAGTTACGAAATATGTGCTCACTTAAATTCTTTGTCTATTAAGTACACCCGGCTTTGACTTGCAAGATATCCTAGCAAGTACATGGGCCTGTCCAGATGAAACATCGTCGTCACCTGACATAACAGATGGGTCAAGAAGTTTAATGATCAATCATGCAATATCAAAAATGATAAGACGGTAGCACGGAGAGAAAGATAAGAGCAATATGGGGGAACAAGATGAATGCATTATACCTCACCACCAACACAGTAATTAAGCCTCCAGGAAGAGTTATTGTAGATGAAACAATCACCAACCCAAATTCCAGTCCTGACACGTTCATTGGTCTCGTGAAGAAGCTCAAAGGCGTCTTCAACTCCTTGTTCGTCTGCAGCTTTTCCACTGTCCAGAAAAGAAGAAACTACATCTCTCTGCAAAACAAAATATAACCTAGATGTCAATAGACAATAATTTACCGCATGAATAACGCAGTCTCCTAAAACCATTTATGTATCCATGCTGACAATGAGAAATGCAAAACATGAGATCCTTACATTGTACTTCAGGATATAGAAAGATGTATCACTGGCAATGGCCACCAAATCGCCACTGTCAGCCCAGTAGAGGTTCTGAAATAGCAGAGCAACATGTTAGGAAGGCAGAGAATAGTGGCTGAAACATGCATAGAAATGACAAAGGTATCTGGTGACATTACTTTCACATTGACATCAATTCTCCTGATCAACCTGCATTCAGCCCAATCATAGAAACAGATGAAGTCATTGGAGCACATTGCCAATAATGTTCCACCATAAATACGTTCTGCCGAAAAGGTTGGCCGAACACTTCTTTTTTCCTGTAAATTGAACTCTGTCATATTCCATTGCCATCCGCCAATTCATGCAACAAATACATAAAACTAATCCATCTACAGAAAATCTCAGACAGGTTCAGCACAAGGAAGAGAGGCAAACAGCACATTAACTAATCAAAATCACCCATAACCAGAAGAAACTCTGAGCTTCAGGAGTCATTTAATAAGACACAAGTACAAACAATGGCAGACTAAGAAACTAACAAAGAGCAGAAGAAGTTCAAGTTGAAACAGAGAAATCTGGAAATTTAAGTGTCAGCCATTGCATTCACTAAAAGAAAAGAAAAGCTACTAGAAAACAACTCAAGGAGGAATTCCAGAATCTCCACCAATAAAGAACCATAAGAACACTATGATCTCTGATCTGGAAATACAAACCTGGAAATTTTTACTGAAAATTTTGATCTTTGAAGTACTTTCTCTAACAGCATATTCTCCATCGGATGACCAGGCAAACTCCAATGCAGAACCAAAGGACCTGTTTCTCCATGCCAATGCAGTATATATAATGTATTCACCATCTCCACAAACAACAACAAACCTCCCGTTGGGATTGTGCTTCAAGCTCTGAAAACAGAAAATATCTTTAAGATAGATGGAATGCGCTAAAAAACCTTGTTTGCCGCTCATACTTAAAAAATAAATAAGCCATTCAGATGAAATATTAGACAGTTCTTGACATTAAGCACACAACATTCTAGTAAATAGATTCAAAGGTCATCAATCTCTGTAGTTCCCACATTTTCAGAATTTTTCCTACTTTGGCAAGTGAAACATTGTTCAAACTTTCGGTGAAAACTGCATACCAGGCAATGCAAAAATTAATTGCAATTTTTCCAAAGGATAAAATTCTAATGCTGTAGCTACTCGCGGCTGAGATAAAAACAGGACTTGAAGGAATGAGAAGTCATAATTATAAAAAAGAATCCAAAAAAACAGTTGAGAGAACTTCTGTACGAATTATTTTCTCAATGAAGATACACTATGTTGTGAGCAGAGCCCACATTGTTGAGCAGTGTGAGGGAACTCGTGCCATAATGGAGCCTCTCTCTCTCTCTCTCTCTCTCTATGGCAAAGTACCTTAGAGTATAGGAACTTACTTGAGGGTACAGATCACAGGTCCCCAACTCCTTAACAGCCAATGGCAGTCTATCTCCATCAGTAATCTAAAAGGAAGACAAAAAAGTAGTGAAAATTTAATCAAAACACATCAACCACACCATGCATAATTTTAGGTTCCTCAAACCTCAGAATCTGCCCCCACACTCTTAATATTCACTGTCTGGATTTCATTATGTTTTGCCCATATAATCTTCCCACTGTTGTCCATACTAGCTACAGGAACCTCCCGACCAAGTTTAACCATGATGGTTCCTTCATCATAGCCAATCACAACCCTGTAAGAAGAGCACTAGTCACTCTATTTGCATGCAAATTATTCAAAGCAATATAAAGATGTGGGACAGCATGCGATAACATGAAAAAAAAAGACGTGTGGATTAACTACAGATAAAAGCATCTTAAATATGCTGAAACACTATATGGGAGAACAATGAAGATATGGCAGTTGACCTATTCCTTTATATGTTTTTGTATTCTCTAAGCAAACAGAAAAATTGAAGACGATTTCAAATGAAATTGCCAAATCAACTGCCAAATCTTCCAAAAGGAAGTTAATAGCTTACACAGCAAAAATCCGCAAGTGATCAAGCTAAATAAGTAGCGAATTCAAATGTCAAAACTTACCGGCGTGATCCCTTCATGTACCCAATAGCCCAAACTCTTTCCAGACCGTAATTCAATGTGTTCTCAAGCCTGCCAAGCAATAGATTACATCAAGTAGGATTGCACCAACTCAATTCTTCACTACAAAACTTCAGAGATAGGAAAATATGAGAATGACAAGCGCTGATAATTGCAGTCAAGAAAAGAAGTGCAGGAAATGGACATAGTTCCACACCTATCGTTGTTTAGTAGGATGAACAGAGAAAGGCTACATCAATCATGCACTAAATATAATATTTCTATGCAAAAATTGATGGAATTCACATTTACCAGAATTTGAGCGCACAAGCTCCCTATTTCAAATTGCAAATTTGAGAATTAGATTGCTTACATTACACTACAAGGGACTTATATTCGGATCACAGAGGATCCTAGCAATTGATAGTATGCTATATTTTGTGCATATGTTGGGCTGTGGACCATGTGCAGTCCAATATGGATAATGGGAAAAACAAAAACAACTCGAATTTAACATGACATCTTATGCCCTCAAACGAACTCACCTATAAGTAGTTGAATGCCATATGCGAACCGTACCATCCTCAGAACCAGTAATTATTATAGGCAGGTCAGGGTGAAAACACACAGCTGAGACATTATGTGTATGGCCCTCCAAAGTTTGCACACAGCTTTTGGTCTGATAATCCCAGACCTGCCCAATACAACCAAACACTGATTAACAGCAGTATGGATGCAAAACTAATGCATAGCTCAGAAAGAGTATGTGCCACACCTTTGCAGTATGATCATCAGAACCAGTAATAAGATATGGTTTATCGCCACCAGTAAAGTAATCCACACAATTGACTCCTTTCTGATGAGCATCTAGAGTAAAATTTGGGTCAGGTGAGCCAAGATTCCAGATCTGCAAAAGATAATATAGTAGAATCAGTATTAATGCTAAATAAAGCAGAAACCACAAACAGAAAATAACAAAAAGTCTAGTTCTTACTTTTATTGTACGATCAAGTGATGCACTAGCAAAAGTATTAGTGTCTTTTGGGTTAAATGTCACTTGCATGACATAATGGGAATGTCCTTCGAATATTTGAGTACACACCCAACCCTTCTCCCAATCCCAGAGTTTAATCAGCATGTCATCAGATGATGAGAGCACGTATGGGAGATTCGGATGGACAGCCACACACCTAATGTAATCTGTGTGTGCCTCAAATACTTTTATCTTGTCCATGGTATTGTAATTGTAAACGCGAATAAACATGTCATCAGCTCCAGCAACAACCCACTGCTTCCGAGCAATAAATTTGGCCGATCTAACTGTACAAAAGTGGTGAGAACTTCAGAAAGCATGGATAAGAAAAATGCCAGTAATAGAATGTCCAATGCAACAGCAATCCCTCTCGAGAAAATGCAAATGCAATTGAATCACATAATAAGTACCTGGAAGCTCAGTGACTTCAAAAGACTTCACCATGGTCTAATAACATCAAGAAGGTTTAAGTTAGCAAACTTGTTCATCCAACATCAAGATAAGCTAAAATATTCCACATCAATGATACGTGTTTAGCTTCATTCAAAAGTACGTTACTAATGTATCTTAGCATTACTCCTCCAAGAAGAGCTTCTCCATGACAAAAGAATTAAGTATTAGACATGTGCATGCTCAGCTTACTTTTATCTCAAATGACTTTCTTTTACTGACTGTGTAGATGGCAGAAATGCATCAAAAACCCTGAGAAGAATGCTTTATATTCAACCGATCATTTGACTTTTTCTTTCAACTGACGAGTGATTACATAATACTCTAAGCACAAAAAGAACCGTCTCTAAGAAAGGTGAACTATAATTTCATACCTGTGACTGGTAGTTCCAGATACAAACAGTTCCCGAGTACAAACTCGCAAGGATCCTGTGATTGAAAAAAATGCATCAGAGAAAAAGGTGGCATAAGTGTACCTACACTGTGCAAACAAATGTACAGAGGGAATCTAGCATAATTAAATCGTCTTGAGGAGAGAAAAATGGGTGCAAGCTCAAGTACAGAGACACTGCGCTATACCATGGTTCCGTAGGATGTAGATCGACAGACTTTACCCTCTCTGATCTTTGTGCGAGCTTCCTCTGATAACAGATGATTGGAAGAAAACTGTTACTCCAATATAAAAGAACAACGAATCAAGAACAATGAACATGAATTCAAGACTTAGATTGGAGTACCTTGATTTCGAGCCTGAGAGGCTGTTGACACAAATGAAAACAAAGGAAGAGAATAATTAGTCGATAATCCATCAACAAACACCCGACAAATCCAGTCCAATAATTCCATTCTATAGGAGGAAAAAAGAAAGGGAAAAACGGAAGAATGAAATTCCAATTGCGCATTTCATGCCACCCCAAGCAACCCCAAAATAAGAAACAAGGCAGTCCATATAGCTTTCAACCCGAAACCAGCGGGACTCAGCGACATCAACATCACCGCGTCGGCTCCGATCAACAACGAGTACGATCGAATCATCCCTTCTACCGCCGACAACCACTGATCCACGACACCAGCACTCGACTCGGGCCTCTCTCGGACCCGAAACCGGCATCGTTTCCCCCGAAACGATCCGGAGACGCCGCATCGAAGCCTAATTTCACCAGATCTAAGCAGTACCAATCAGCAAAAACCGAGGCATTCCGAGATGCGTGCTCACCATTGTTAATCGGGATCGCTAGGTCGATCTGGAATCGAACGGAATCTGGAGATCCAGCTATCTCAGAGACTGATCCACGGGAAGCGAGAGAGAGGGAGAGGGAGGGAGAGGAAGAGAGCGAGAGAGAGAGGAGGCTTTGAACTACAGAGGGAGCTCTGTTAACACGATGAAGAGAGTTTTATTTTTTTTTATTTTTTTATTTTTTTTTTCCAGATCGATGAACGCTTTGTAGCGAAGGGAAGTGAATTTTGCGAGATTTCGCCGATTTGCCCCCTCGGAGACTTTAGACTATAGTCTTTAGTCGTGCGCAATGCCGTTTCGTCGTCCCCCCTTTTCCGGTTTTGATTCGTCGAGCGTCGAAACGACAGCGGCCCGTGCACGCGACGTTCGAGCCGAGGGAAGAAAGGATCCGGCCCATGAAAAAAGCCCGCGTTCATCCCCATTTCACCAAAAAAGAAAAAGGGTTAATACCACAAAAAAAATCATAATTTTTGCTCACTATGACACATTTACCCTAAACTTTTTTCGTAACAGAAACAACTCCAGACTTTGCCCATTGTGATACATTTATAAAAAAAAAATTGTGACACAAAAATCCACAAATGATACATCTTGTGATTATGGTACGATATGATTCTGACTGAATTATCAGAAATCTACTCAATGCTAAAATTGTCCATTCTCATTTTGAAGATGGACCTGTGCTACTAAGCTTGATCTTTGAACTTGAAAGCGCTTGTTTGCTCAGTTGGGATCGTCCCGGCATGGGGTATTTGTCCAAAATGCTTGACTTGACAATCTATTGAGGCATAGGTTTAATTCATTTTATGAAAAATAACTTCATGAAAAATATTTTCTAGATTTTCTAGCGTTCGTTTAAAAAAAGATAATTAATTAAAATATTTTCCACCAATAGAAAAAAATATTAGTGATCAAAATGTTTTCCGCTTTTTAAAATGTAAAAAACATTTATCATCTTCTTTTTTAACCTTTAAACATTTTTTATCTTTTTTCGAAAGTGATTTATGATGAGCAGTAAGTTAATATAGAACAAAAAAATTGAGAGAATAAAAAAATAAAAATATATATTTTTTATAAATTTTCCCAGTGTATTAACCAAACAGGGAAAAGTTAAGGAAAAATAAATCGTAAACTAATAGCGTCTCTGACAGAGGAAGCTCTTTGCCTGCGAGACATTAGTTGTCTTTTGAAGTATTTCATAATCTGTCAACTCACTACTGATGTATTTGACAGAAGGGACCGAAGCATTTGTCAGAAGAGGATGGATCTGCTGAAGAGAAAGGGAAAAATGAGTTTTGCTTTGCCTGTTTCTCAGGTTCATGGCACGAAATAACTCTTGCGTAGGAAGACCGTGCAAATTGTAGTTTGATGTAGATTCAGGCAGTCCAAAAGTCTTGGGTCCTTTCAAGCGAGTAACCAGAGCTACTAGCACCCAAGATATCAATTAGAAGTGGACATTCTAACTCAGATAATCGATGTCGACTGTTCATTTGCCTTCATGCAACTTGGTATAACTATGTTCCTTTTGTCGCGCTGGTTCCACAGTGGATGCTCCAGCAAGGAGTTGCTGCAGGCAGAGCATTTGCTTCTTTGGACAAGTATCGGACTGATGGAAACAGAGAAATGGTGGCCATCGGAATGTCAAACTGGGTAGGTTCTTGCTTCTCAAGCTTTACCTATTTGAACGTATAATTCGCCATCAAGATTATTTTGAGGGATTCTTCAGTCAAACTGTCCCTTCTCGCGACATTGAGAATGAACATTGTTGGGAACATTCTCTCCTTTGGCTGTCAATTTCTATGCTGGAGCACAGACGGTAGCGTGAGAACATTTTCATGGCTTTCACAGTTCTTGCCACCATGGAACATCTTATGCCGCTCTTTACCTGCACCCCTAATGTAGTCCTAGCAGCTATTATCGCCGCGCCTATGATTGGACAAGCAGATTATGAGGCTGCAATAGAATCATGGGATATTGACAAGCTCATTCATTGAAATTGAAACATGATCAAACATGAAAAGGAGGAGGAGGTTTCGAGGATAAATCGAAACATAATTAAACTAGATTTGTTTGCTTGGGAAACGAGTCTTTTATCATCGACGCGACAATGTTGGTTTGTGTGATGCTTTTTGCTCTAACATGTCACTAAGCCTCTGATTTTTAAAGATAAACATCAGTATGAACTGTTTCTGACAGTTGGCCTAATGCATCTAGATTGGCATCTCGCTCTTCAAGGTCCTGCTGCACATTCAAGAGCTAAAATCATCCTGCTTGGAAATATTGAAGGCACTCGGATAAACCACAGTCTCTGCCGCTACAAAGACGCCTGCGAGGGCTTGCATTCCTTGTACTAAGCATCCAGACTCCAATCTACTTCAAATGCCAACTACATTAAAGAAAGAAAGGCAAAGCGGCAGGTGTTCATTACATCACCTGTATTTTCAGACATCATTGCCGCATCCACATACACTCCACGCAGTTTGACTGATATATGCATGAAGATACAGCAAAGAAAGATCTATATCCTGGTGCAGGTTGTTGAGATGGGTTCGGAGGGGAGGATGAGAGAGTCCAAGAAAACAAAGTTGACGAATCAAGTACTTGATCTAGGACATGGCATGTAAATTAAATGTGCGTCCCGCTGGCTTTCTTTGTTCCACTAAAAATTGATCAGGCCAGGTGCAACGAAAATCAGGCATTCACTTCATGAAGACTGTAACACCTCACTCAACCAAATAACAAAATCCGAAGAGTCAGGAGGACATAGCTTCTTGTCATGTGTACTCATAGCGTCAGATTTTCCTTTCCCTTTTCAGCTGTAATAGCGACCGACACCAGCAGAATGGCAGCAGCTTCCAAACTCAAGAAGCGGCTCAAACAGCAAGTCGTCCAGCTGACTCGCAATTCTACATGTTGAAAAGTTGGTGAGGGCTAAAACCGAAAACCGATGTCAGAAGTTCGAAGCCGAAACATGAAAAAGTTCAAAAATGAACAGTTGAATTGAGGACAAAACAATGCACCCGCCACGTTCATCATTAAGGCTAATTTTGTGAAGTAAAAGATGGAAAATTTGCACCAGCCAAAAGGTGTTGGAGTCACCAGGTCCACCCGGGCTCTACTTGACAGTTTCGGTGACTTGAACTTGATCGATGGATGTTGCCTCATTCATTGAGGAAAACAGAGCGTTATTTCTATGACCTCAACCTCCATTAATTTCGAAAAAAACGTATATATATATTTACTGTGGAAGAAACTTCCAAGCCGAGGACCGCATAGCGCAGTGGATTAGCGCGTTTGACTTCGGATCAAAAGGTCGTGGGTTCGACTCCCACTGTGGTCGGCGCTTTCTGCCCTTGTTTTTCTAGCACGAGCTTTTTCTCTTTTGCCGGTTTGCACGGCCTGCAGTAGAGAGTTCAGACTGTTTCGTGTCACCGCTAAAAATTCAAGATGTACGTCGTCTACTCGTACTAAACATTCCACATACCAGTCAACAGATATCGATAGAGATAAGAAACAGAAAATGATGCGTATCATTTGACCTTTCATCTTTAAATTGGAAAACGGTAAAAAATGATGGAATTAATATAACGTCAATTATGCCCTTGATGTTTTTTTTTATATATAAAAAAATGAGCCAAAACCAGCTTTTCGTTTAAATGTATTAGAGATGGTGAGGTCTTAATGGACCCATCTATAATCTCCTATTTCAAACCCTTCGTCATCAGAGATGACTCAAATCGTGCCAAAAAGGATGGAGAAAACGGCTGACCTTAGGTAGAAGCGCAAGAAGAACATGGAAAAATGAGTGTCAAAGGGATAATTTACACATTTATGAACTTCTGAATGAAGTGACATTATACGTATAGTGGAACAGGGTAAAAATTCCCACTAGAAGAAGGTCCCCATGGGACTATATTGCCCCAAAGATATAAGCAAAACCACCGGAAAGAATTTTTAGCAACATTAGTCTATCATCTGGAGTCAGCACCCTGATCTCATTGAGAAGCACCCCTTCTTCTCCTGACATTTCTCTTTGCACTAACAGTGACTTCACCCTCGGCTTCATCTTTTTTGGGTTGCTGATCATTCACAATAACTTTTGTCGAATTCATTTCATTCCTCAACCGCAGTATCTCGCCCTTGGCTGATGCCAAATCTTCCTCAAGCTTCTTTGATCTCTTGTCCAAACTCTCTCTCTCCTTTCCGAGCCTCATTATGAGGTTATGAGCATCTTCCAGGTTTTCCTGAGCCTCTTTGGATGCTTTCTTTTGTTCAGTTAGGGATCTGTAGAGCACCTCTCTTTCATTCTCAAGCGTAGAAATCTGAGAGTTAGCTTTGTCTAGATCCCTCGAGAGAGTTAATGCGTTTTGGGTCAGTTCATCAAGTGATTTTATGGCTTCCTCCAATTCAGTCTTGAGGGACTCCTGTGCTTCCTTGTCCTTCAGAAGTTGCTTCTCCAAAACTTGTACATCTTTCTTCAAGGAAGCAACCGTCTTTTTCTCTTCTTTTAAATCATTTGCTGAAGATTCCGCCATTTTATAGGCATCAACCAATTCTTTCTTCAGGCCATTGCGATTCTCAACCAAAGACGCCAGTTCCTCAGACACAGTTTGAAGCTCAGCCATTGTCTTGCTCAAACTTTCCTTTGCAGAAGCAAGCTCGGCAGCAACGGCTTCTTTCTTCTGCTCCACCTCATCGAGGCTCCTCTGCAGTGATTTTTTTTCCTCGGCATACTCAGCTTTAGTCCTGGATATTTCAGCCTGAAGTTCTGAAGATAAGTTCTCTAGAGACTGTAGTTCCTTCGACAAATTAGAAGCTTCTTTTCTTGACTTATCCAGCGAATCCTCAAAAGTAACAAGTTCACATTTCAGATTCTCTATGGTGCTAACCTCTACATCCAGTTTTTTCTCCAGTTCGTTCCTTTCATTTGCCAAATTGGAAATCATTTTCTGTTTTTCAGTAACTTCACCATGAGAAAGCTCAAGTTGTTCATTGAGCCGGTCGATTTCATTTTCTCTCTCTTCCAAAAGCTTAGCATCCAAAGCTGACTTTTGCTCATATGAAGCCTTCAGATCATTGTATTCCTCTTGTATCAAATCCAGTTTCCTCCCAAGATTGCCCTTCTCCGCTTCTATAGAATTTATTTTCGCATTCAGTTCGCCTATGGCAGAGTTCTTCAAATCTAGCTCTTTCTGATTCTCCAGAAGGATATCTTTCAACGTTTTGATCTCGAACAGTGCTTTGGCTAAATCATCCTTAGTTTTACTGGAAATAGAAGCAACATCTTCCAACTCTGATTCCTTCGCAGTGAGAGAGGACCTGAGACCTTGAAGGTGGTCTTCCTTTTCCTTCAGCTCTAAGCTCAGCAAATTTACTCTCTCTTCTAACAGTTTGATTGAGTCAAGCTTCTCTTTCAAACTTTCTTGAAGGGATCTTTTGTCCTCCTCATTCTTTGAAATCCCTATTTGAAGATTATCTTTTTGAACGTTCAGCTCCTCGATCAATCTTTTCTCACCCTTTAGCTCCTTTCCCAGCCCTGCAATTGTTGAGTTTGCAGAGTTCAGCTGGTTCATCAGAGACTGCTGTTCTTCCTTGACTTTTTTCATAGTGTTGGTCCGTTCTTCTCGTTCACTCAGTATCTTTGCTTCAAAGTTTTTCTCCAAGGAAACAATTGCAGCTTCTTTCTCTTTCAACATGGTCCTCATCTGCAGTTAAATAGGCGGCACACTTATTAAGTACGACAGATTCCAATGGCTAAGCTAAATATGAACAAAAAAAAATTAAAAGAACGACTACCAAAAGGCCAATATTTTAAGTTTTGTGTTTACAGGGACAACGTTTCTACAGGATAGATCGAGCAACTTTATGATTTCGCATCAAAGGGTTACATTTTTCACTTGCATAAGCTTGTAAGAGGAGCATAACTCTGTAGAATGCTAGTGGCTTACAGATTCTACTGTGGCATCAGCAGCCGCCTTATCTTTCCGAACCAGGGCATAAAGAGAACCAAGTACACCTGAACTGAATATTCCTAGTCCATTCAGGAGAGAGAAAGGATTTGTTTCCTGGACATGAGAATTGAATCAGAGAAGCTCATGCTTCATAATTTCAGATGGAAAGTACAACATTGACAGTGACAAAGGATGTGTAAATCAGGCATAAAGTCCAACCTCTGCTTTCTGATTATCTGGAGTAGTCCTTACCTCGATTTTATCTGAAATAAAAAGGACAGTTGACCACTTCAAAACAAGGAAATTGGTACAGAGATAAGCCATTTTTAAGCATACAGAGCAGTTGCCTTCGATGCTCAAGGCTAAAGTTTTGAAGGTAATTTAGAGATAGCCAAAGCTCCTCCAAGTTAACAACCATGAAGACTGTGTCCGACCTTGTTTGATATCAGTCATGAGAAAACGAATCTAATTGACAGATGCACAAATTTCATGATTCCAAGGTTGTGCGACACATAAAATGTTTAAGGGTTGCAACAGGCCTTCAAACTAAGTGTACTGACACTTGACCAGTTTAAAGTTGAACAGTGTATGGTTGCCCTTGCGTTGATGGGTGACGATCTAGACAAGGAAATTTTTAGTATTGACTGCATACGTAGCCAAGCTTCGCATCAGATATTCAAATAACAAACTGCATCATCTTACAGGGGTCTAAGCTACTCCATTACAGTGACTAGTTTAAAGTACTTGTTGAAGATGTTAAAGAAGACTTCAGAAGACAGTGGTGAGAAAGTAACGGCATGGAAATGACATAAATGGAAGAACTGCCTGAGGACATATAGGAAAAAAAGAGACTAGAATCTGCATTTACAGATGTGAATACTCCCCAGTGCTAAATTGAGCTTGTAACTCAGATCACACGACACCAGGAGAAAGGAAGAATCTTAGGATTACTTGTTCCCCTACTCAAGTGAAGAATCTAAAAAAGAAAAAGCAGTTAGTCATCAGTCATCCCCAAAAGAAAACAAAGTCAAAGGTGCAGGAATTATATTTAGTCAGTCAAATGCCTGGGGAAACAGATTTTTCATCTATAAATATGCATTAAATAATTCGGAAATGTTAAAGATCAACAGAACAGGTGATAGTGCCACTGGTGGCGAAATACTTTAGTTAAAAGAACGAAAACTTGAACTAGACTGCAATTACCAGAAAACTGTTCTAACAAAATCTAAAACATGGATGTCCGCTAAATAAAACAAAAAAGATGATGACGATTAGAATGCATTATCACCTAATTCATCTACACTGCGAAAAAGTTCTACTTCTATATTCCCCGTGTATGTACCCAGAACATCAACGTTCAAGCCTATTTGGTCCAAACGGCACAGTGAAAGCCATTCCCTGTCGGTCCAAACCGAATCATGGACTGTTAAAAATGATAGCACAGTAACTCCTCCAAATTCATCTAGTGACAAACTCGAAAACGTTTTCTCCCCTATCTCGCCGATTCCTGCTGCATTCACACGCTACATCCCACAGCAACACGTAAACGTAAAAGAATTACCCAATCGCCAACTCACTGGTTTCCGCGGCTTCGAGTGCCCTGGCGCTCAGGCGTAGAAGCGGCAGCACCGAGATGCCGACGAAGAGGATCGCCCTCCTGCTGCGAGAAGCGGCTTCGCCGCTCGAGCTCCCCTCGCGCGAGTAGCAGCAGGTCGCGGTGCTCCTCCTGCTCCTCCTCCTCCCGGGGTTCCTTGAGCCCGTTAAGAGGAGGGGTTGATGATGGGAAGGGGAAGGGGCGAGGAACGACGCCTCACAGAAGGAAGAATGCAGAGAGCATGAGCTTCCGATCACGAAGCCCATGCCTGAGCTTCGCCTTCTTCTTCTTCTTCTTCTTCTTCTTCTTCTTCTCTTCGCTCGATTGAGTTGAGGATGAGATGAGACGGTGAAGAAGAAGATAAAGCGCTTAAAAATGCTGAGGTTCGCACAAAATCGCTCTCCTTCAGGTGTCACAGTTCACTTTTTCTCACTCGAGTTCGTTGTGGGCGGAGAATAACCGGAATTTACCATAATACCCCAGTCAAACGGTGTAAATTACGGAAAATTTATAATCAAGGGCACTTTAGTCTTTCGATGCTGGAATCAGGGAGATGACGTTTTACATTAGCGATCTCATATGCTCTTAATTAGAGAGGACCGATAGTTATGGTATATAAATTAATTGTTGATTCGTTCTTTTTTAAAATCCATTTCAACATGTAATTATATGCAATGTCAAATAACCTCCGCATTGTTGCTTGAGCAAATCGAAATATCGTGCTAAAATTCATTAATAGCTTTTTCTTCGCATTGGGCAAAATAAAAATTTAATGACCAATTTACACATTAAATTTGAGTTTAAAGATCATTTATGGTATTTTTCACTTCTTGAAACTTATTATAATTGGGGACTTTGCACAAAATAAAAATCCGTATTTTGTATGTATCATTTCATTGTTTTATATTTTCGAGTGTTTAGTTATCGAGTTAACGATAACTTAAAACTAATGGAAAGTTAGTAATTTGAGAGAATCATCCGTAATTAAAAATAAAAAACTTAAATATAATAGAAATTTGGAGTCAATCAAATAAAATGTCAACGCGTGACTCAAACAAGTGTAGTTAACCTAAAGTTAAATTGATAACCTTTTCAATACTTTATTGCTAATTATTTTTTCATAGGAAATGACTTGAACGGTTTGCAAAATTTGACTTAATTTACAATAATGTCTTTGAATTTTTCATTTGTTTAATGCAATCTCTAAATTTTAGCACAATATTTAAATCATTATTAAATTATTTATTTATTTTCTTGTAATTCATTAACTTTTAATATGGGTTCTATTTAGTCCCTATATTTTATAAAATACGTTCGATGTTGTTATTTTATTAATTCAAATTGACGGAATTTGCTGATCTGACTTACAATCCAACAAATTTAAACAACGGACAAAGAAATAATAATGTTACGTATGAATTATTCACATAAGATATTCAACATGCTAATCATTTTAATTTGCTTCCTTAATTCGTTTTGGAATAACGATCATCCGTGTTATTTGATGATATATATTATTATTCTCGACTTTAATTTATTATCTTACGTGGATAATCCAAATGTAATATTATTTTTTTGTCTACCATTTGAACTTACTAGATTGTACATCAAATGAGTAAATTCCATTATTTAAATGAAGATTTGATATCGTCTATGTAGATTGTACTCAATAAATTAAAATTTTAAAAATGACATCGCATATTAAGCCAAAACTTATGAATCATTTGATTAATCAAGGCTAACATGTTCATTAGTGCCGGTGATAGTTCTCTTTTTTTTCCACCGTAGTATATCAATATTTCTAATGCTAAGAATCTTAACAATGAAGACTATGATTAGTCATATAACAAAAGAAAATTATTCAATGTGGACATTGCACACAAACCAATTTCGATTGACATGTCAACTGCAGTTAATCAAATTTGAAGTAGGATGGATTCGATTAGAATAGTTAATGCAAGCTCAGAGATTTGATAGGCAGATCAATATTTAAAATTAGAATTGGAAAAAAGAAGAAGCATAAATTTAGGTTTCAGAAGCGGAATTTGACCCATTTTCTTTTAAGCCCATAAGCAGGACCAGACCATCTCAATCGTTCAACAGCCCAATGGTACAGGCCCAAGCCCATCGAGCTCAGACATGGCGGGAAAATCTCCCATTCGCAGTAGCCTCTTCGTTGCCACCATTTTGGCAATTTATTATCCCCTAGGGCTTCATTCATTCGCTCCGAATCAATCGGGAAGAACGAAGTTCGCTGCAACTCCGAGGGAGATCGAGTTCCTGGAGAATTAAAACCGCAATGCCGACATACAAATTAAGGGGAATCGATGTGGATTTCCCTTTCGAGGCCTATGATTGCCAGCTCGTTTACATGGAAAAAGTCATCCAAGCTCTCCAAGAAGTGAGTAGCGGAAATGGTCGCCGTCATCGCGTAGAATGTATCTTTTTTTATCAAGTGCATGCTTACATAGCCTTGTTTGGTTGCATATCGTTGATTCGAATCGACACTGGCTTCGTCGTCTGTAGTTGTGTTGTGTGATAATTGCGTCACTCTGCTGTGTATTAAGTGGACATTGTCGGTGATCTTTCATCACATGTCAAGTCTATGATCAGTCGATGTCGTGAGTTCCATCAGACTAGTGAAGTTCTCGGCGTCTCTTCAATTTTAGCTCTCGGCATTCCTCGATGGACACGCTTTAGATTGAGGAAATATTTTGGTATAACAGATCATTCTGGCCAAGGAGGGAATTTTGTAACTGCAATCAAGCGTTATGCTCTTAGCTGGCGCGTTCCTCCATTTCTTTTCTTTTGCTGTTTCCTATGTTCTATAATTGGTTGCTTATTTTGGTTGCATCACACTATCTTTTAGTTGGGATAGATATGTTGCGCAGTCATTTTGATGGTATAATTGCATTTCATGTGTTTGGTTCCTTAAGGAATCTGTAGGAATGTGGGAAGTATTCTCTCTTTGTTCTTTCATATTCAACACTTAAATAAACTGTTATCTGACCCCTGCAAGTATCTGTGCTCTTGCATCTTTAGCTGAATATATGATAACATACCTCGAGTATCAGTAATGCCTGATGTTGGGGAATTAGAAAAATTGAACACAGTTCACTTAATTTTGTACTTCCTGCTTATACTATTGTGAAAGGGCATTCCCTTCTTTAATCATTTATTATGAAATCAACTCAGATTATTCATCATGCTCTGTGGATTTTATGATCTTATAGAGGTGTAATGCGCTATTGGAGAGTCCCACTGGAACTGGAAAGACATTATGCCTTCTTTGTGCTACTCTGGCATGGAGGAAGAGCTTGGGAGGCTTCTCAAGCGGTTCTGCTAGAGGGGAAATAAGTAGTCAGCCAGACTCACAGTCTAATTCCAATGTAAATAAGTTCCCGACCATAGTGTACACTTCGCGCACTCATAGTCAGCTGCGCCAAGTGATTCAAGAACTGAAAAGAAGCAGCTACAGGTCAGAATTTTATTTTCACCTCCACAATTTTTCCCTTATCCAATCCGTATTTTGTTTGCACATCAGTTCCTCTCCAAGACTGTTATCTGGTTTAAATAGCTCCTGATATTGGTTAATCTACTGCCTTGTCATCATTAGTCTTGGTTTGGCTCACACGCATTCACGTAGTGTGCTATTACGAGCCATATATCGGTATTTCCCATTGTACTGCAGTAGAAGCTGCCATAATTGTTAGACTTTCGTAGCAAATACATACAGCCAATATTGTGTATGGCTTCTTAGTAATTTATCCATGCCTTGTGTTTAGCAAACTCATTGACTTAGAAGTTTGTCCAATTTGCAGGCCTAAGATGGTGGTCTTAGGTTCTCGAGAGCAATTATGCATCCATGATGAGGTTAGTTTGCTTCGAGGAAGAGCACAAAATAATGCCTGCCATTATGTTTGCAGAAAGGGTGCAAAGCGTCGCTGCAAGCATTATTCTCTTGTCGCTGGTAATTGGAGTGTTATTCTTCATAAGTATGGCTACTAAGCAGATGCATTTCTATATGTGCCAACACCATATATGTGTTTTGCAGTTTATTATACTCTCTCTTCTAGTCACTTCAACTATAATAATGTGAGTAAGCTTGCTATTTTACGAAATAATCTCTAAGTGTGCTGGTAGTTTCTCCTTAAAAAACTTTTAGCATATTGACATTCATTACAAGTTATCAGAACTAATGAAGAAAACTTTACTGGTTTCTCGTTGACATATCAAAAAGGAGAGTATTTAGCATCGGTTTGTTACTCTACTTTGGTTTAACTGTTTATTAGCTGTCTCCTTTACTTTAATTTATTACCAACTGTCCATGATGTTATGCTGGCAATTTTATTGGTTTTCATCTTGTAAAACACTTCAGTAATCTGGCTTCATACAATCGAATCTCACTTTTGTGCATCTCCATGGTTACCATAAGACTACGTGAAGCACAATCCATTTCTTGGGGACGATCCTATCGACATAGAGGATTTGATTTCTATTGGAAGAAAATCTGGGCCGTAGGTTCTCTTCTGTCAATCTTTCTGATTTTGCTAATTTTTTCTGGTTTTGGAATGCTATTATCTTGGCTGCACTATGGACCTTTTTGCTTGTTAAAACCTCTATTCAAAATTTCTGTAGGTGTCCTTACTATATAACAAGAGAGCTCCACAAGGCTGTTGATATTCTTTTCGCCCCCTACAATTATCTGATTGATCAAAGCTACAGGAAGTCATTGTCCCTTGACTGGAACAATAGTATACTCATTTTTGACGAAGCACACAACTTGGTGAGTAAGCAAACTCGAAATTTGTCCGTGCGAAGCTCTATTGTTTTATCTTCAGACTGTGATGGATGTACTTCCAGTTTTTGTTTTGATTCTCTCCTTTCCTGTTTCAGAGCTTAAATATTTGGGGAAACTAAAATAATATTTTCTTATTGCTGCTTAATAACTTCACGTTAGCTTATTTACATACATAAGGCCAACAAATGCAGGAAAGCTTATGTGCAGATGCTGCGTCATTTGATCTGCCTTCAGGCCTTCTGACAGCTTGCATTTCTGAAGCCAAAAGTTGTGTTGATCTCTCTGTTGATAGAAGAGATAAATCAAGTGATAAATCTCGTAACCCCGACAATTTTGCTATTCTTAGAGGTGCAATATCTCGGTAAAATTCAGATACTAATACTTTATTATCTTGTCTACTCTTGATGGAGGGCTGCTGTGGTAGCTTCTGTGTCCAAACATATTGTAAAAGAAGATGTGAGCATTATAGCATACACAAGCTGTATTACTAAATTCTTCTTTCTGAAGCAAGCTTACGTAATAATTCTCATCCTGCAGCGTTACTTCTGAAGCTCGAAAAAAGAATTGCTGAAGTACCTGTTGAATCCAAGGAATTTGGTTTTACCAAACCTGGACCTTACATCTATGAATTATTTTCTGAATTAAACATCACTCATGAAACTGCCTCTATGCTGATTGGAATAATTGAGGAGGCTTCTGTGCTTCTTGAGGAATCCAAGGAACTGGAAGCAAAGGGTGGCATTTGCAGGCTTGAAACTATGGGTGAAATTCTTCAGCTGATCTTCAGAGAAAAGGAAAATGCTCATTCGAATTTCTATCGTGTAAGAAGCTTATGACTTTTAAGCTTGTCATTTGACAGTCAAATGTGTGTGCCTGCAAAGATCAACGTTAGCTGTTTTTAATTTTTCTATTACTATTTGACCATTTCCTGATTTCAACCCTTTTACTTCTAACTTGTTTTTAGCTTCATGTGCGGGAAGTTGATGCCTATCATTCAGATGGTATAAAAGGTAATTTAATAAACTTTTGATGGTTGAGTGAAGTAATTATTCTTTTGTGCCTGTTCATATATAGTTGAAAAGATGCCCATCCACCACCCACCCATTTACTAGTATGTTAATTGATTGCAATAGTAAGACGAAATCCATTTACACCAGTAGAATCTGTCCATATCTGTTTATTTCTTTTCGTTGTGCAGGCAAGGCATCGAGAACTCTCAGCTGGTGGTGTTTCAATCCTGGATTAGCTATGGAAGAGTTTTCTAAGATGGGAGTTGGTTCTATCATATTGACCTCTGGCACATTATCTCCCATGGATTCATTTGCTCAAGAACTAAATCTGTGAGTAACTTAATGTTGAAGTTTTGTTCTTGTTTCTGACTGTCAATATTGCTGAAAAGTGAATACTGTTGGATGACTCAGAGATTTTCCTGTGCGGCTGGAAAATCCTCATGTCATATCTTCTGATCAGATATGGGCTGGAGTGGTAGCAGCTGGTCCATCTGGCTGCATATTTAATTCCTCTTATCGAAATCGAGATTCCTTAGAATACAAGCAAGAGCTTGGCAATGCTATTGGTAAGTCTGATTAACACTGTTAAGCACTCATTCTTAAGTTAATTCGTTTATGGTGTGATTGGTTTTTTGGTAACGATGACTTTGCCACTCAATTTCGTTGGCGAAAACTTTGATAATTTCCTTTAGTTTACTCTCTTATTATTGTTTAAAGGCAATTGCCAAGCCTAGCTGTCATCTTGTAATGTGGCTATATTAGTTTTGAAAGCCTTTATTCCTGTTCTGATTTGTCAAAATAGAAATCCAGTAACAAAGTTGAACTTAATTTGCTAGTTATTATTTCATCTGTTAGTCCAAAAGTTACAGAATCCCTATTTATAAATTTATGTGTCATGGCATTTTATTTTCTGCTACACAATCCATGTCTATCCCCTTTTTTTCTGATGCCTTTGCTTATGTGGAACTTTATTTTGTGATCCAATTGAAAATTCGGTAAACCATTCGGTAAAATTTATATGTTACATTCATTCTGTGGTGATGTCACTTTGATAAAGAAGTCTCATATTGTAAAGCTATGGTTTGTGACCCAGCGTAATACTTGATCTTTATGTCGCAGTCAATTTCGCTCGAATAGTGCCAGATGGACTGCTTGTATTTTTCCCTTCTTACTACATTTTGGATCAATGTATTCAGTGCTGGAAGAATATGGTGAGACATATATCATGACTGGTAAATAATTGAGGTTCTTATACTTTTGATTCGGATAAATTCGCTTCTCCTTTTTTTTTTTTTGGGTAATAGGCTCATTCCAATTCAATGGACTCTAACACCATATGGGAAAGGATCTGCAAACATAAAAAGCCCGTTGTGGAACCTCGACAATCATCACTCTTTCGTTTAGCCATTGAGGTCATCATTATTGCAAGTTTAATCAAAATTTCCACTATTCATGCAGATGTGCAAGATCATAGCATGACCTTATTTCATTATCTTGACAGGACTACATGTCTAAGCTCAATGACACCTCAAATTCAGGTGCAATATTCTTTGCAGTTTGTCGTGGCAAGGTATATCTTTGTTCATGAACATGATGGTCGCAAGTTTGCAAAGACATTGCATCATGCTTTTGCAAAGACATTGCATCGTGCGTCAACTTTTTAAAAAGGTTTGATACGTTGCCTTAAGATTTGCACAGAACAACACTGGTTATCCGGAGATTCTCAGCGTGTGATATTCTAAACTTTTTGTGTCATCGAACTATCTTTAATTTACCAATTCTACTCTTTCAATTTCTATTCCTTTGAGATTTTAGATGGGGTGTGTTCAGTAAAAACAATTGGGCTTGTCTCTTTGGATGAGCAAAAAGTATTGACCCTTAAGAGGAGCTTTCTTTGTATGTGAAATCAAATTTACTGCGTGGCATCAGCAAGTAGCATAATTACAAGAGCATAAGGTGAATTATGATACCTCATCTAATCAATCCTAAATTAGTTGTCCTGTTTCTAGTGTCTTTGCCTTCCAAAATATTCTCCCAAAAATAAGAAGCAAATTGCAGACATTCTTCTTATAAATGTTATTGCCTGTTTTTGCTTGCTTCAAATGTAATTTTTTCATTTTTGAGCCAAAGCACTTAATTTTGCTTGCTTTAAATGTTAATCGATACATACCGTTGACTAGTTATACATTGTGTCTGAAGGTGTCGGATTCTGTCAATTTTGTCAACTTATAACTTGAAACATTGTGCATTTATCTGACTTCTATACAGCATGGTTCACCGATTCACTTTGGATAACATATGGCTCGGGACCTGAACTATGCCATGCATTATACATGATTTCAACTTTAATATCTTTAATATGTTTTACTCTTAGACTTTCATTAGTATGTTTGGCAGATGTTATTAACCTACTGTCATACATGTGATGCTGTCTTCAATGGATATTTACATGGCCAAATATGTTGTATGTCAAGAAAGTCGTTTGTTTTCATGATACAATGGTTTAGTCACCACATATCAATGGAAAATAGGCATACTCTTCATGTAACCATCTACAGTCAGGGATAGTGTCAACAGGATGACATGAGTTCATTCTTTTAGTTGAAACCTCATTTAGGTATCTCTATGAAAGGAGAGTCCAGAAGAATTAACTGACGCTAATTATGTTCTTGAATGGTCACGACAAGGGTATTTAATGGGTAAAAGTTTTGAATTGCCTTTCAGTGGCAAAAATAGTGTCTGCAGGTACTTGTTGAGTTACAGAAGCTGGATGCTCATCTAGTTCAACCTCTCTATCCTCTTCGATTTCAGATGTTTAAAACTGCGACTTATATTGTTTCCCTGAAAATGGTCAAATAGGAGAACTTTATCTAAGTTTATTTGAACATTCCTTTGAGGTGACTAACTTCCCAATCCTCTTTCCTTTTTTTTGAAAAGTGAGGAATAAGTAGGGACAACAAGTGTTGGTCTCTGAATATCTTGTGATCCTCAAGTTGCAACATTATGCTTACATTTGTTTGCATTGGCATATCTATTTTTCTTTCTGAAGTTTTCTCCTGCTCTGCTGTCCATTCTGGTTACTGTTTGATACTTTAAAAAGATTTGATTTGGATTGAATGTCAACATTACATCTTAGACCCTCCTGAATATAAGCTACTATAGAACGTCCATATATTTTTCAGGTAAGCGAAGGATTAGATTTTGCAGACAATGCCGGCAGAGCTGTTGTAGTCACAGGCTTGCCATTTGCCACTAGGACTGATCCAAAGGTTTCATAGCACTGGCCTCTTGTTTAACTTCTTTCATCAAGATTTACTGTGAATGCTTATTTTCAAAAAAAATTTAAAGAAAGTGATTGACCACAAGGACCTTATGAACTATACTGCAGTGATTTTTTTTTGTCTCTCCATTCATTTTATGTAATCTATTTTGCAGTTGTTAAAATCTTAGCATGATGTGATTGTCCCAGTTCATGACAGTAATGAGGAACAAAATTGATCCTTATCACTCTGCAGTCCACATATTTTCAGTAGGAGCATTATAATATGCATATGCATCCAAAAATTGTAGTAAATGACCAACCTTGTTGAGCAAGATAAATAAATGGCCTGTTGGTCCTATGTAGGGCATAAGATATTAGTTTGTGGAGAGGGCTCTCTTGGTTCTAACTTATTAAAACGAAGAATGTCAAAGGGGTTAATTTGTAGCTTGCCAGATGTTACTTGGTTGTGTTTTAAAGTATTCCTAGAAGCCATCATCAATGGTTTTCCTCCTCTTGTTCTACGAACTCTTTTTGCAGTAATTAAATTTGGGGTCCCACTTTCTCATCTGACAGACCAGTTTCACAGGTTCGTTTGAAACGTGAGTACTTGGATGAGTTGGCACGCTTGAAGAAGGAAAGGAGGGTAGCGTCCTTGATGCTGGATTAATATTTTGCTATTGTCATGTGTTTGCTTTCTTCAATAAAATTTGGACCTTTACTTGCACTTGCAGATTCTAACTGGAGATGAATGGTATAACCAACAAGCATCACGAGCGGTGAACCAGGCTGTAGGACGTGTTATTCGTCATCGTGATGATTATGGAGCAATGATCATGTTGGATGAAAGGTTATCATTTGTTCTTGACTCATGAATCTCATCTAGAACCATGAGAAGATCTCCTGGTATCTGCATTTACTAAAGCATATCTTGAATAGAGCCTACATAATATTGCAAGCATGTCATGAAGATCAGGAAGTTTTAGCAGTTAAAGCTTGCCAGGCTTGCTTGTTGATGGCCTGGCGCAAACTTCTGCATGTTGGGAATATAAGTTATATACTTAGGGAGTTCTACCCTTTTATGTGCCCTTTGTTGTCTATCTGACAAACAAATTTGTTCTTCAGTATGGAGCACAGATGAAAATCGGGTACTCAAATGCAGTTGTGAAATTGCTGCTGCAGAGTGCCCCAACCATTGTAGCTTGCACCTGATGCAAAATTTTATGCTTCTTATAAAGCTGTTTTATTCTACATAGACTAGCAGGAGGGCACAGAAAAGAGGTGTGCAAAAACGAAGAGGGAAGTAGGTTGGAAGTGGATTGTTTTTTTTTAGGGGGGGGGGGGGGGTGTGGTGTGGTTTAGAGAGCAAGAGGAGGGTGGCAGATGAATTAGTTCAAGCAAAATGCATAAATGAAACTGCCCACATAGTTTTAAGTAGATAGCATAAAAATCATAGTGTTTCTCACTATTAGAAGTTCAAATAGTCATACTGTCATTGTCCCCGCTCTACTTAAGCATACTTGTACTTTATTAACCACTTGTAACCAGTTCAACGCGGATGCTTTCATAGTCCTTAATCTTTTCATTTTTTAACTCGTACAGATTTGCACATCCGAATCGTCAGTCCCAAATATCACTTTGGATACAGCCTCATATTAAGGTATATCTAGTGCCTCAAAGGTTCTTACAGTTCTGTCTCCATGACTAATCGTTGTCATTGCAGTGTTACTCTAAGTTTGGAGAAGTAGTATATCATTTGACCCGTTTTTTCCGAGATGGACGGGTTCGTGTCCCTATAAAGCCAAAGATATTGCAGCATAAAGACAGTGGTAAGCTCTTTGAGCTTTCTCCACTTCTATAAAAATTATGTTTTGATATTAATCCCTCGAATACTGATAAGTTTGGATCCTCTGTGCTTGATGTGAAATTACAACATGATAAATATTAAATAACTTTTCTCATATCCACTTGATGGGAACCCACCTACCATTGCTCTTTACTATGTTCATTTATCTACCCTCTTGTAACATCCTTTTATCCAATTGGAATGGCACTAGATTTACCTTATTGTGAGGCTGATAAAGAATCCTTTCAGTGTTGCCAATAGTACTTGTGTAACTACCCTGCCCAATAAATTTGCTTTACGTTGATGCTACAGTAAATGTGTTAATGATACTGTACACAGGAGATGCAAAAACTGCGGAGGCTATACCCATTTGTCAATCTCCTCTGGTAAACCTTTTCTTCATTTTTCTAGATTTGGATTGCACTTCTCTGTGAACTTCTGCCCCTGCCATTTTTACATTTTTATTTATCAATTGCTTTTTAATATGTCATTACAGGCTTCACCAACGGATGACAAAGGCAATGTACATCCAATATCTGTAGCTTGTGAAATGAAAAGAATGACCAACTCAAGCCAGTTGAGAGAAGTTGTTCCTGCCAATCGCTCTTCTTTTATTCCATCGAAAGAGTTCCTGGGATCGATAGGGATCTCTTCGGGAAATTATACCGGTGATGGAAAAAAGTTACTAATGTTGGGGAGGGGCAATGTGCAGCAGAAACGTGAAATAGTAGATTTGACTGCTGATCCCCTAGTTGATGAGAAACGATTTAAAGGACTAACTGCACCTTGCTTTACAAAGAAGTGCAAAATGTCTCACTTGAAGGACTGTGTTATGCTTGATGCTGGAAATAGCAGGAAGTGTGCCAGTGGTGCCAAATGTTCGCAATCAGAGTACCGCTCTTCATGTGTGAATTTAGTGGAATGGGACAATTCATCTAATTCTGATGGTAGGAACAGAAAACAAGCCCAAGTTGGTTCGATTTCTCTTCCTCAAGATGATGAGAATATTCCAAGTATTGATGCTAATTCTCTCTCACAAGGATACAAAGTTGTCCAAAAAGCTACTGCAAAAGATGAGGAAGATAAAGGATCTACTTTTCTGTTGCAGGTACAGATCTCAAAAGCACCAGAAATGGAGTGGGTGTTTATTTGTTTTGTTTCCTTGTCTGGTCAACACAATTATAAATCGTGACAGCTTTGTCAATTTCCTAAATTGCTGCCATATATGTGCGCATGTTCAATTAAAATCTAATGATGGTAGTTTTGGTTTACTGTTTACAAATTTCCAGTAAGAATGCTCAAAAAGTTCAAACTACAGTACTGCATCCAGCGCTTTCTTTCCCTGTCAAATAGGAAAATTCATCATGGTTTTACTCTTGTGTATTTTCTGGAAACAAATTCAGCGAAAAAATTCCTGTAAGAACGGGTAAGTTCTGTTGAATAGTATGCTAAGAATGAATAGCATTGTCAAATTAATTCAATGGATGAGTGACCTTGATGCTCTGGTTTTATAAATATAGAACAGAAAAAAAAATTGTCCTTAATATATCAATTTTGTTGCCACAGGATCTGGGGATGGATTTACTCTTTAAGAATGTCTTCTTGGTGATTTGATTCTCTGATATTTATGAATGGACTGTCAAGATGATGTGTGGGGCTTGTCAATATATTGCAGTCTCTTCAGATATCCTGAGCTTGTTGGTGTTCCTTTTTCAATTCTTTTTCCAATTGGAATGCCTGACTCCAACTTTTTGCAATTGCTGCCATTGGAATCTCTTTTACCCAGGTTCAGGAGAAACTTAGTGCTTCAGAATATAAAGAATTCATTGGGTTTATGAAGGCACTGAAGTCCAAAGAAATGAAAATAAGTTACGTTCTTCAATCAATTGCAAGACTATTCTCTGGACCAGAAAGGCTTCAGGTTTCTGAAAGGTAACAATTTGTGTGCAGTGTTGGGTTTTAATACTATAGCTAAAAACATGTTCCACTTGTCCATGAAAGCAGATTGACCTGGCTGGTCGAACTAGTCACCTATAAAGGTCTACTGTCAAGTGTCGACTAATCTAAAAGTTCAAGCTATTAGATGAATGCCTGGTCTATTATATAAATAGTCCTCTTCTCTCCCCCATGTGTTAACAGAGTATTTTATAATAAACATGAAAAGCTGATGGGCAGATTAGGAACCTAGAGAGATTTGACTACTAGAAATCCTTTTTTGATACCATGTATAATGTTTAGACGATTGTTAACTCATCTGACAGCCTAAACTGTCATGATGGCTTGGCATAATATATCAATGCTCCATGATTTCTAGGGGTCTCCTCTAACCTCTTTTTAAGTCGTCTCATGATTCATGCTTAATTAGTATTCACTGGCTTTTCTATCTGTCCCGTTAAACGCAAAGCTCATCGCACTTTGGTATTCTTGCGTAAGCATTTAAATCGTGTTGATGGGCAGTTGCTTGATGTTTTTTGAAATTTTTTTATGTGTCCATGTGGATTTCAACTTGCTTCTAGGAACTTCCTCGGAGAATTATAGTTTTGTGATGAGCGGCCTGCCAGAAGATCCTGATTGTTTAAGAGCCTTAAGTCAATCTTTTGTACTTTTCTTTTTTTGTTTTTCCATTTAGCAATTAATATTTGTTATTATTTACCAAAAAAAAATTAATATTTGTTATTTACCAAAAAAATTAATATTTGTTCACTCTAAGTATGCTAGTAATAGCTGAATTACTGTATGATTATCAGGGCTTTCATTTGTTATTGGGATATTTAACATTTGAAATACTATTGATGTGCCATAAATCTATTTCATTTTTGTAGCCTAGTGTCTCTACACAACTGTTTTGAGGACATATTATCAAGCTACCGTACACTAGGCTGTTTCTAGTCTGCCAGTGTGATCCTTCCCCTTGGATGAAAACACGAATTTCAGCATCACTCGAGAGATCTTTTTTTTTTAATATAATCTTTGTATACTATGTACTTGCCATGTAGTTTCTTTTCTTTACTGGAATAAAAGTTTTATGTAACATCTACTGGGGAAAAAAGGGTTAGTTGCTGTTGCTAACAAGAGCTAAAAGGTTCTGAAAGTGTATGTTTCATGTCAGAACCTCATTGTCGCTTTTGACAGATTTAAGGATTTTATCCCCATGAAGTATCACTCTCTGTATGAGAAGTATCTTGGAGCAAACGATGGCATTGCAGATGGTTGAAGTAAGGAGCAGTCGAACTTTCTTATTTAATATGTCTATCTTAGCATTCTCTTCAGTAATTTTCACTAAGCTTTTCGCTCTTTATCCACGGCAAATATGAGAGGGTGTTCTAAATCTAATATTGGATATGGGGTTTAGAAGCCAAGCATTATATGTGGACCAAGCTGGATTCTGGCAACTAAGTTTTTAATCCACATGGATAACACCTATTTTTACCTAGTCTTATGGTGTCAAATGCAAATGGAGTGTTATGGAAGATACTGACATGGTCCCCTACTTATCACAGTTGCGAAGAGTCAGATTGGACTATCCATCCTCTCTTTTTTTGTCATTCTTTGAAGTGGAAAAGATCAGGTATAATGTGTTTGTGATTCTTTTTCCCTAGAGTTCAGTTATTATTTATGCAGATCTCATGCATCTCAGACACCAAAAGATGTAACGTTTTTCCTTTGCTCTTGCTAGGGAGAAGAGCATTATTCTCTGCCCTTTGGTCCAGCCTAAATTATATTCAACTGCTAAATCATTTTACCGGGGAGATAACCGCACTAGGCTTCTTTGCTGAAGTTTTGAGGCAAAGTTGAGGGTTGGTTGCTGGGGTCAATGAGCTTACACCTGATGAACCTTATACTGGACTCAACAGCCCGAGTCGTAAGGCTATTCTTTTAACGGAAGACACATGCAAAGGCAAATTTACAATTTTCCGGCCTCACCATGCCACATGTTGTTTGGTTCAGTACAGATTTTGTAAGCTAAGGATGCTGGAGAGTTGAGCAGAGGCTGCATGTCAATCGACTGAAGTTCTGCAGTTCCATATCAGTAGTGTTTGTGTTGAAATCTGCTGTGATGCTGAAGCTATCAGGCTCTGCTAGTCTGCTATCACTAGACCAAAGAAAGAGTTCATTCTATTTCCAGATCTCTTGGCTTTCATCGTTACTGTAATTTAACATGCTGCAAGTTTCTTTGGAGTAGTCCCTTGTTTTCATGGTCCTGTGTAGATCGAAATCCTGTTCGTCTAGTGGAAATATATGCCCTTCTAACTAGCCGTCATAAATTTTTTTATTTTCCTGAAAGTTCATTAAGGTTTGGGAGTTGTTCCTGGGGAAAACAATAGAACGCGGTGTTGTTAACTGTGTGGTTTCAACGGTCAAGATTTGTGTGCTGAGCAGGGTGGAGCGATTTAAGGGTGGTTGGAACGGAGACTCTCGGAACCGGTTTCTAGTTTTTAGATCTCAGAACATACCCAATTGGTCAGGGTTGGTCCGATCCGGTTCCAAGGCTCACTTGGAAATCGGCCAATACTTTATTTTCATTTTCTGTAATTCCTGGAAAACAGCAATACGTAAAGCAAGGTAAACTTAGAAGGAGAAAAATTAAGGTTTCTCGACACAATCAGGCGTTCTGATTCAATTGTTTGGTTAGGTTTGGATCGGTTTGGTTCCGCATCCAGAATTGGGAACCGGGTTCCAGGTGATGTCTTTTTCTTTTCTTTTTCGTTTTCCTTTTAAGCGTGGGGGTTGCTATAGTTCAATGCCAATCAAGGAGAAGCAGCTGTCGTGTGCATTTGCTAAGAAAACGAAGGGAAAAAAGGAAGAAGAAGAAAAACTAGAAACGATTCTCTCTCTTCCATCCAAATCACGGCACCGAAGTTCAAGCGAATCAGCCAAATTACACCTCTAAATAAATCACATTCCACAACACTCCTTTTCCGTCATTGTAAGGCTACTAGGATCTAGATATGATGCTGGATTACTCAGATCCACGCACTGTGGAACGTGCAAGGGCGAGCTCTTGCAGCGCCCTGGGGAACAGCCCCGGGACAAAATCATCGTAAAGCATCTCCTAAGTCTTACCGTAAACAAGAAACAAACGAGGCTCAAGACAATAATGAACCCCATATTCTAACCCAAGATCCTCCCTCCACACGAACACCTCGCATGTGATGCGGCCATGGAATTCAACACCTATGGGCGGTCCCCCGATCGAGCCGCCCCTTAGTTTAATCTTAATTCAACCTAGGTTGACGTTCTCGCCTCCCTCCTGGTTTTCCTCCTTCCCTCTTTGCCCCGCGGCCTCCTCGCCGGAGTCCCGCCACGGTCCCGGCGCAGGACCACCACTAGATCCACGAAGGCGCTCAGTATGTACTTGTACGACTTCTTCTCGTTCAGATTCAGGTAGCAGAAGAGGAGCTCCTCCATGAACTCCCAGTCCACCTTTGCATGGCCCTGCAGCCTGGCCTCCACCATTTCCTGCATGGAACGCTTGAAATCCTCGTACGGGCTCGTGGAATGCGTCAGGACGGCGACGCTATCGTCGGGGAGCGAGACCTTCGTCTTGCTTTCGCGGGAATTATCCGGACTCCCCGTCGTGGCGTCGGTGATGGTCGTGGCGGTGGTCGCGGAAGTCGTGAGGGTGGCGGTCGACCTGGAGCTCGAGGCCACGTCCTCCGACATGGTCAAACTGCTGCGTGCTTCCTCCATTAGGGAGCTCGACGAGCCAGGGGCCACGAAGAACCGGTTCGACCCGCAAAGGTTCGCCGGCGGTGGGTCGACGAACCTCGGCGACTCGAACAAAACATGATCGCCCCCTCCACATTCCTTCTCGCTATTCCCCTTGCCCTTCTTGCCCGTCGCAGCAGCAGCTCCTCCCCCATCGTCATCTCGGAGGTAGAGCGACTTGAAATTCTCAAAGAGGAAGCGATCAACATCATCGAGGGTCGCCGCATCGTCGCCACCATTGCTGCCGCCGGCCCCGTTTCGACTCCGATCAATGGCGAACGATCGGGTTTTCGGGTGCTTGCACCCGGAGAGAACCCAGCTTCTGGAGGCCGAGAAGGAGCTGTGGGGGAGTTGAGTCGGAGGCGTGCCCTGAGGCTTCTTGATCTTGGAAAGGTAGTCCTGGAGAGATCTTTGGAGGCTCCTAGGCATCTCTTTTCGGCTCTTGCTGGAGTCCGGGCTGAACATCAAAAGACTAGGGAGAGGTCGGTCTATAAATAAGCAAACGCAAAACGTAACTCTCTGCATACAAGTTATGCAAGTGCTGCTTGAAACCTACGTCTTGAATGCGCCATTGAATAATTGCGTTAAGGGTTTGAACTAACTGGGAAATGGAAATAGGATCAAATCTGTATTTTCTCCACTTGGTCCATCGTGAATTGTGATTTTCGATGTAGATTGAATAGGCATATTAATGTGTAATTGAGGAATTATGTCGACACGGTAGGGACTAGGTCTTTTTCGTTTCGTTTTGTTTCTTGGGGTCCGGAGAGGACTTTGGATACATAATTTAGATAATCATAGGTAACGTAAATGCTCATTACTGAAGTTTTCAGTTGAGAGTTAAGATTGAGACTCGACGTTATTTAATAAAACCGCTACTCCCATCAAAGAACTCCATCTCTATCTCAACCAATCGAGCATTATTGATTTTTTTTCCTTCTCCCTGGTGGCATTGCCGTTTCGCAGTCGATAATCGGATTCGCATATTTAATTCATGCGGGCTTCGTGCGTGCGATCCAATTGATTAATTTCATGTATCGAATGTGCTGAGTGCGCGTGGTCGATCGTAATCCACCACCAATGTGCAGTAGAATCTTAGCATTAAAGCTTCGGTAACGAAAATTAGTGACTTAACTTCGAGAATAAGGAATTACCGATTTGGGTATGCTTGTGACGCACCAAATTACCGGCAGAATCAGAAATTCACCAACTTCAAACGGAGCGCATGGTATTCGCTTATTCAGAGATTCACTGCTCAAAAAACTTAAGCCTTGAAATTAATAACTCAAAGACATATATGTCCCTTCCAAAGCTAGTATAGTAAGTTACTAACAAAGTAAGGAATCTGCAATCGGAAGGAAATACGCAACTTATCGATGCAAGCCCGCTTGGTATGGTAAATTACTAATCATTCGAGGAATTTACCACTGCCAAATTCAATCGAAGTTGCAAAGCTCCAAGAGTTGAGGTTAGTCAGTACAAGTGGAATTAGCAACTTACCAATTTAAGCTTCTTCTTCTTTGGGAAGGGGGGGTTGAAGGCACTGAATGAAGTCTGAAATCCATCAACATCAAATTCAACGGTGGATGGATCAACCTATTTAGGAAGTTGCCACTCGGAATTCTAGCAGAATCAAAGACTTGCCAGCGGAAATAGTTACCAACGTAGGCCCGCTGTTAGCCTGGGAATTCACCAACTTCCTATCAATAATTGACCAAAAGTTGCTGGTCAAATTTTACCTCCTTACCCCATAATGGAGATAGATTTTCTAGCCTTCCTTGAAATAATAGGCTAAGTAAGACCAGGACAAACCACATAATCATATACAATATGCTTAGGCCTGTGCCTTTGCCACGCTAGATGTAATTCTAAATACTACAAGACCGGAATTCATGGAGAAACCTGTTGGCCCTCCTTGTTTCTGTCTGGTCCAAGGCCCTTTTGTTTTTGTTTTTGCTTTTCTTTTTTAAGAAAAATTTATCGAAACAATTATTACATTGAATTATCGATCCAAAATATTTCAATTGTGCCGATTGAGTTATCGACATTTTCATGTTTTGTCAATTGAGTCTCTTGAATCTCCTTTTGCAGGAAATTACTGATGTGAATGCCAATTATTCTACGTGGTATAATTGGTGGCGACGTAGGTAATTTTTAATAAAAATTTATTTTCCTTTTCCTTTTATTTCTCCTTTCTCGCTTTTCAAAAAAAAATCATGGTCGGCAAGGTCATAACCAAGGCAAGTTAGCCTCACAAAGGTAGAGCGAAGGCCTAACGATCCTCGTTGATCACAATAAAGAAAAAAGAGTAAAGAAGAAAAAAAAAGAAAAGAAAAGAATAGGAAAAAAATTGAAAATTATCAACATCGGAGTTGGCCATTGCACGTAAAAATGTTTGACATTCACATATGGGATTTTCAGAAATTGATTAGATTAATTCAATTGATAAACACATAAAAAGTTTTATAAATCAATTGAAATAATTAATATGTTTAAGATTGAATTGATATATATATATATATATATATATTTTAAAGTAAATTTTCTCTCTCTTTTTTTATCATTGGCCATGGCAAAAGGCCAGGCCCACCCACGAATACGACGTCGTTTTTGTGGCAGTCTCGTCTAGTTGACTTTTTTTGGAGCCCCTCTCTCTCTCTCTCTCTCTCTCAAAAATGGGAGAATCTATACGGTTATTCAGTTGGGCAAGCTATCAGCGAGGGAAACTTCTGTCATCGTCCCGGCGAGAATGACGACGGAGAAGAGCAGAGAGGAGAGGCGGAGGAAGATCGTGGACGGAGGATCGGATCGCTTGGCTCTCATCACCGGTCGGGCTCCATCACGCCCACCCGATCAATTCGGCGGTAATTTCCCCGATCGACTCCATTCTTCCCCTTCTTCTCTCTACGCCGATCGCGTGACCTTTCGAGGTGTCCGTTGATGTCCAACCCCGCGTGGTCGATGCAGCTTAAGATCAATTGGGGACCGCGACATCTTTTGGCGCTGTTAGCCGTACTGGGCGTGCTCCTTAGCTTCGTTTGCTAGTCATTAGTTTCGTTCCTGGGAGGGGCTTTATCGCGACAGAATGCTTGATTGCTGGTTTCCTTAGATTTTCAGATGTTTTGTTAAGCACGTGTCGTACCATATGTTGCCCCTTGTTTCAAGTTTTGCCCTAGTTAGTGGATCCTGGTGCCAAAGCCCTCTTGGCTTACAAATGATTTGCTCGATGGTGTTACGTTCTCGTCCTGTTTTTGAATCTCGGTTTACTTGGTGAAGAAGGAACGTCTCGCAATATGCTTGTTGCGCCTCGAGATGTTTTGCGATTCCTTTGTTTATAATCCAAAGTTTCTGAGATATGGTCATGATGTATCCAACAGGACTAGCCTCTTTGATTCTAAACAAAGAAATTTGCTCCTCCTTTTTATTTATGAGATGACCGTCTCTTCTCCAGTGAAACCAATCACGAAAAGTTCGTCTTTTCCCTCCCCCCCCCCCCCCCCCCCCCTCCCCCTTTTTCTACATGCATAATGCTGAAAATGCAGGCAAACTTGAATCAAGAGTTCGTCAAAGCTAGTGTAGTGGTTTCTATGGGGTGTTGCGTAAATTCTGATAGTGTTTTACAAGTGTAATTTCTGATACTGGGGGTGATTTTTTTATCTTTTTATCTTCTATAGGTGGCATTGCGGGTGACGATCATGCCGGCAGTTCTAGATCCTCCAAAGAATATGTTGATGCGGAGGCTTCAGCTAGAAAGATTTCTCATATTGGAGAATCCATTGCTGAGACCAACTCACACAATTCTGAGATTAGTGGGCATCACATACAAGCACCATTGCTGCAAAGAATCTCTACAGGTTCACAATCTTCGTCCGGTTCAATGCAGAGGAACCAGCCTCGTTTTTTCAGTTCAAAAAGGCTGAACTCGTGTGTTATAGAATCAGAGAACATGCGCGCTTGCTGTGCTCTTATCATTGCTGTCTTGGCAGTTCTATCTTGCATTGGTTATCCATTTGTAGCAAAGTCAGACAGTGTGATATCCTCGAGGCCTTTGTACATATTACTGTTGACAGACGCAACGATTGTGCTTGTCCGAATGTACCTTGACATGCAAACAAGTGCTCGGGAGAGTGTGGACGAAAGCATGGAACCTCAGGAGGATAGAGATAACTGGGGAGGAGCAGTTAAGGTTTTGGAGAGAGGGTTAGCAGTGTACCAGACCGTGCGTGGAGTTTTTATAGATTGCAGTGTTTACATGGTGATTGTTATTTGCTGCCTCTCTGTACTGTAGTCTTCTCAAGCAACTACATGAAGTTGAAACTGTGCGTGCAGGCTAACCTTTTAGGTCTTCTAGTAATAAGTGTTCCGTTTACTCCAGGCATTTGTATATTCTTTCACTGTCTCGTCTGCTTGACTATCTTGATGAGGTGATACGTGAGAATCATGAGTTGCTACACGATTTCTCAGCTTTATTTTGAACAAAAAAGCCAGCGCAACTTGTCTAAATTTGTAGATTTTCAGTTGACAGTTCTTACTTCTGTTAATCATTGATTCGACATTCTCATTGAAATTGGTAAAATTTTCATTGATCAATTAGTGAGGTGTCAAGAGTTATCCCATTGGTATTCAGCTTTTATGGGGGTTCACTCTTGAGTTCATAACAATAGGGGCTTGCTGATCAGTCACCTGAAGTTCTAGGTTTTTGTAACTTAAACACCAAATGGACCCATTTACGAAGATTATTTATAAGTTAGTAACCATGACTTCGATTAGTCATGGTTTTCACTCTTCTAGTTGGATTTTTTTTACGTGACGAGTTCTCAAAGAAATGTTCTAGCTTAACCAAGATCGCCAGAAGTCCTTGTGAAATTGTTTGATAAGATGTTGGAGTAGAATCTTTGCCTTTGACTGGACACTGATGAATTTGTTAAATTTGACAGGCAGATCCTGTTAAAACTCTAACTCTATGACAGTCAGACGATGAACAAGAATCTGAAACATTTATATCACTTAATGACTAAGCTCGACTAAAAAATGGTATCGTTCTTGGTGATCTTAAAGAGCAGTTAGGAATGTCATGAGATTGGGAAGCAGGAGGAGGTCCGGGGGAGATTTTCCAGCGTTGATTCCAGAAGAATGACCTTTAAGTTTTCAGCAGGACTGAAATGTGCCGTACAGCTTTTCGAGTGGCCTACCAATTTGACTAGTTTACATCTCGTCGAAGCAAGCCTGCTCCTTTTTTCTCAAGAGAAGATGCGGTTGTACTGTGATTTAATGCTGGTAAGTAGCTGCAGAGTAATCGCTTTATGGCACACGTGAAACAGCCAGAACGGTGGCCCGACATGTCTCCAGATTTTGGCGTTTGGGCCATCTCAGTTCTAACTTCTAACCACGTTTTCAAGGGTCTCGATGCAAATCTGAAGGAAGTTGCAACATTTACAGTCTGATACGCTCTAAGCATCCATTCACTGATGACATTTGTTTATGCCCTATCAAGGAGGGTATAATTAATTTAGATGGAACCCTGTTGACAGTTCTCATCGGGGGTCAATCATTCAAGGCACCTACTACTAATGCACAGGTGCGAGGTAGTACTAAAGCTGTAAATGCATTGTTCCCAAGGGTGGATTTTAATTAATAATTTCGTGTTGCACAGATGATTCCGACTATCTGAAGAAAACATGCTGTTGAGTGGACACAAGAAGAATGCTTTTGGTTCTAAGAGTTAACAGTCGATTGCCTCATGGTTGAACAAATAAAGACATTACTACGCCAGGCAAATTGTAAAAGCGATCCCGTGAAAATACGTCATGACCTGACAGGGAGCGAGGAACAGTGAGGATGTAGATTTAGGAAGAGGGAAAACCTGTCATGGGCTACAGTACTGAATTGACAAAACAGCAAAACGCCTGTTCTAGTTTCCCTTAAGTAAATATGAGCATTGAGCAGAGAAACCTTGCTGCCTGTCTTATTATGCAGTAACTACGAAGTCAAAGCCACATCAACCTCGTAACTTGCATCAACCCATCGATTCAGTCCCCTCAAGAATCCTTGATGGAGCAGCGAACCGAGCAGAGAATGTCCTCGAGAGGTTATCCGGATCGGCCCATGTCTGTCCCTGATCGAAGTTCTGTGCGTATGTGGAGGGATCATAAGCGGCACATGCCGGAGCAGAGAAATGGAAGATCCTCCTCTGCTCCTTCTTGATTTTCCTCCACCAAATCCTCCACACCAGCAACTTTGATCCAGCAGTCAGCAGCAAATTGAATGGAACAAGCATGCTAAACCCACACTTTGGGTGGTGTCTTTGGCTTCGGTTGGCGTGTTGATCGATTGACTTAGAGCGCTTGCTCGAGCTCATGTTACCCACAATGCACAAAGCCAAGACAGGAGGCTTTAGAGAGACAGCATTTACTAACTTGACTAGACTATATATTCAAATGCCATAACTCTGAAGGCTCTGGACTCTCTGAGGAGGGGGAGGGCTATTTGAAGGATGACCCCAAGACTGACGCAAATTCAGGTGAAGTTTGTCTTTTAGTGGGGTTTCTGGTGCATGAGTAATTGCGGAAGATAGAGAACCATGTTCCACATTAAATTTCACCTTATGTAGAGTGAAACGTATGCTGCAAGTTGTAAACTCTACGTCTCCCCGTGATGACATAGCTATTTCTGAACAGAGGATGGGCTCGAATGTCATAATGGAGTAGGAAGGTACTGTCATGTGGGGGCAATGTTGAGGAACATGAAGATCACTCTGAGGTTATTCGTCAGAGTTATATGTCAACTCATTTACACTCAGTTTTACTATGAGCGATCTCTGTACATGGGATTTGGGGTCGGGTTGTGTTGGTGACAAAGTGCTTCAATTCCTTAAAACAAGCAAACATGCTTCCACTTTCTCTTCTTCCTTGAGGGGGGCCCTTTGAACATGGTGACGGTGGTTCCTTGTCATTCAAGTTAGCAAGATTTGAGGCACTCCACAGTTATTCCAAAGCATGAATTCCAAACACCTTTCCCGTTTCTTTTGTCATTTTCCTCTCCTCCACATTGCGCACACACCTACGCCTCGGTGACGTTGCTTTTTTCAGACCACTTTGAATTGGAAAAATCGCTGTACTTGTCGCAGTTTTCCCTGTCATTATTCTCTAAATACGAGGGCGTCTTTGCATTTTGGCTACAATTCAAGGAATGTCGGAAGAACTTGTCCGAAAGAAACAAAAAAAGAGAGAGAATAAGGGTAATGCCAATGCAAGAATTGTTGTGCTCGTAGACGGTAGACAGCTGATCCCGTTTTGCAGGATGAGCTTGAATACGGCGAAGACCTGCTCTGACTCGGCCCATGGACTATTAACAAAGCCCAACTGTCTCCTCTCAACGTTCAAATTCCAACCCGCTAATTCTTTTCCAAAACTATGTTCATACAGACTGATTTATCGATTTATAAAATTGCCGTTGAGTTGACGAAAGATGTTATTGTAATTGAAGGGTTTGAAACCGAGCAAATAAAAGAAATGCTCAGAAAAATAGCTTTAATTGCACCTCCACCAGCAGCATTCCACGCCGATTCCTTTAGAAATGATGCAAGATCCATGAAGGTAACTCAACGGTGGGTAAGTAAATGGTGGTGATTGGCCTATATTAAGCTACAAAGCGATCTGAAGATACACTTTTTCAGATTCGGATCCCTGGTGGTCCATAAATGTATAATTTACATGATCAATGGTTATGATTGCACACTATTTTTAGATTTGAATTCATACCATAATTCGCTAGAAGTCTCGATTACATTGGTCGAGTCTCGCTACCTTTAACATATACACATTTAAGAATTCCTCCTAAATAATCACTTATGGTAACAAAAAAGCAAAAGACACATCTGAAAGATGAAAAGAGAGAAAAAACTCCTCCTCCTCTTACTACCCATTCAAAAAGTAGCTTTTGTACCTCACATTACTTAACTCCAAAACTTCTTTAGCACCTACTTTCCTCAGCCTCCTCAAAGTCCCTGCTTTTTTACTCCCTCCATAAGAATCAGATCCTCCTCCAAAAACGTCGAGATCAGCACGTATTGCTTAGTTTGGTGGCCGCTCGAGAAGTTCCTAGTGGGCATTCATCGGCTGCCAGGACTACTGGAGATGCGAAAGGTGCAAGAGAAGGGTGCTTGTGCTCGCCCACTGTCCATCCAGGCTCATTCAGGTGTAGATATCATCGATCTAAGTACGTGTTTGTTCGAAAAATATGATTCTACAAGTAAGTACTGATGCACAATACTGCAAAAGTTTTTGTATCTTACATTGGATCATTGAGTGAATATACGTGAATTTAGCATCTTATGGCCTTCAAGATCATAACATCGGAAGCACACCTCAAGTTCATATTTCACCTTGGATTGGTAAATATTTGTCAAAACCTAGTCATATCTTGGAAAGATCGAAAGCGTGTTCATCAAACCAAAGCCAGCATCGATAATTATCCCTGCGGTGCACCGGTGCGATCGACAACAAACTTCTTGTCCCATTGGTTCTTCAGCAAAAGTTGATTCTCTTACAATCACTATATAACAAAATAAGGTATTGCAGACCCTTATTTAATTATTAGTGCAACCAGATGCACGATTATGTTCGAAAAGTAGGCATAATGCTAGTACAAGCTAACGCGCTTCGAGCATATATGGTTCGTTCGGATGTCCATTTACACTGCGGGTACGAGCTGTTGCGAAATCTAAGTACGAACTGAAGCTAGATATACAATATGGTGCCTTCTGATTCTGATTCAAGGTGGCAACGCAATTCATCACTGTTGACAAAATGGTATAGATTGTTAGAAACTAGCAAATTCTCTTCCACTCGGCAAAAAAGAGAAGAAACAACAGAAAATGATCAAGCAAAATGAATGGTTCCGTCTCACCTCAGGGTAACAGTTTTGACGAACAATGGTTTGGTTCCTGGTGTTCACCGAGACCCCGCAGGATACTTTGGCCTGTAGATGATGCCGAAACCCCCCAGAAAGGAAATTAGAAGTAATCTTAAGTTTTGCTCGAGTGAGGATGCAAAAATAAGATGGTTATAATCACATTGATCATTAAAGAGGGGACTGTTTCGTTCACGCAGATCGTCAGCTTGCATACTACCATTTGGATAAGTTGGGTATCATACGAAAACTTCAACATTATATTCCTGACGGAGCAAGTTTTAAATGCACGTTAAAACTGATAGATGTGACTTTTGTTGGATAAGTACGCTGTTTTTTAGACAACCTTTGTATGTGGAATCGAGAAACATTGAAAACCAATGCCGGGATAGAGAGTGAGGGATACTTAGTCTAGGCTTAGATTGAAACCCTTACTTTGAAGGGGAAGCCAAAGAAGAACAACCCGACTCGCCCTTCGACCGTTGTAACCGTGTCAAGCGGAACCGTGCCCTTGGCCAAGTCCTCGAGCAAGAGCATCACGTTGCTAAACACCTCGAGCCCGTCGAAGTCCAGCTCGGCGTCGACATAGGATGACCCGAGCGCCCGCACATGGCCATGGTCCGACTTCACATGCCCCAGGATCTTCCCTCGGTACCCAATTGCCACATCGAGCATGCTATATTCCATGGAGTAGACGTCGGCGTTGCGGACTTTGATAGTGAGGAACAGCGATACGTCGACAAGCACATCTGGGGTGGTGAGGAATCGGATCCGGTTCAGTCGGAGCCGCACAACATCAAGGTCCGGCTCGGAAGGGTAAAGTATATAGGCTACTGCGGCTAAAAGAATTAGCGACAGGGCACAGATTGTAGGGAGCCGCCACGGCGAAGCTGTTTCCGGATGGTGGGGGGGCAAAAGGACGTAGTTTGGGCCATCGGGTTGGGGTGGCAAGGGAGTGTAGTAGATGGGAAGTGGTGTTGGTGGGGGATCAGCTTTGGAGGAGGCCATGAGAGAGAGAGACTGTGTGTTTTTGATAGCTCTAAGTCTGTAGTTCCAAAAACTAAGGCCTATGTAGGATTTCTGGGGATGGAAAATGGTAAGGCGGGGAGGAAGTTTCCTTAGCTTGTTTGCTTCCGTCGCGTTGATGTTTTCTCGGCCTGTTCTTTTCTTCTTTTGTGACCCTCCTGGGACAGCTTGGAACACGGGATAAAGCGGGAGCTGGAATCACATGCAGATGCAGTTGAACACTATTCAACTTCACCCGAATTGATGAGTTATGAAATGTGACTCGGCTAACATCCACGCGAAGTGATGATCGCATTTCATAATTTAGAAATTTGGGATCTGATGATGTCAAATCGTTTTCAACGTACTAAGATTTCTTATTAAAATTCGATTATTTATGTCAGATCTCGATTGATTATTTTTGATAAATTTAAAATTTTACAGTATTGTTTGATAAAAGGCTCTTATAAGAAGCCTAAGTAGTAGATCTGGCATTGTTGCTTTGCAATTGGGATTGTCATTTCATGACGCCATTATTTTGGCACTGTTTTTCTTTTTTCTTTTTTTAAGTTATTAAAACATCTAATGCATGAATGCTTAAGACATTAAAACTCCTTTTTTCTGGGTTTCTCATTAGATTTTTCTCTTCACAAAAGTGTCCCATGCAATGGACACGACTTGTGTCACTACTCATAAATCGATATAATTGTGAATCGAACAATAGATTTCCCCCGTTGTATAACACATGATTGATGTGCTAGACTGCAGCCGACTTGCTTCTCCAAAGCTAAACAAGAAAGGAACTCGTGCCTTAAAGCTATCAAGTGTTGATGGTCCAAACCCAGATGCAGGGCCTTCTTTTGGAGGGATAAGGCCCAGCCAGCCATCTTCAGACCCAGGTCCCAAACTCGGCTTTTGCTTGTTTGCAAGTGGTAAATTGGTTGGGCCGATTCACTTGAATCGTGAAGAAGACGTACTGCAAACGTGAGAGAGCAGAAATATGATCAAATTCTCATGCCATTTAGATCAACTGCGGGAGTAACTTTGTAGAGTAGCCTGATGATTACTGTACTTAGCAGCATTCTCGTGTGATCAGTTAGCCCCGTGCTACTATGCTTATCGATGAAAAATTCAGTTTACCCGGGTATAAATTATTGCTAATTTTTGTAATTCGACAGGACGAGCTCGGACAAGGACCCGTCGAGCGGGTGATTCTACTGTTCTTTTCCATGATAAAAAGTGAGAACTCAGTTGTGCATCCAATTCTTTCTGGAAGTAGTGGACTGTCTTAATACTGAGACTCCAGCAGAACATGCGTTGTCCAATAGGAAGGAACAGGGAACCCGAAGATTCTGCGTTCCAGGTAGGAGAAGCTGATATTGAAACTTGGGACTAAAATCAACCCATCAACGACATGTGTTCACCCGCCACTTGTCGCAGCACAGCACAACGTTTCTCTCTCTCCCGCGGATGAGACAAATGAGCTTCTTTCGTGGTGATGACGATGGTCTCCGGTCCGGCAACAAAAACCTACCGGTCAAACGAACTACCATTCCTTGAGAAGCAACTAAAGAGATTCGTCTTCATCAACCCCTTTAGCTTTCCCAGTTCGTCAAGTCATTCTTCGTAACTTGCCGTGTTCAGTGTCGCCACAGGCTCACCGTTTTCCAGCTCATTAACCCCATCTCTATCGGCGAAACAAGAAGAGAGAGTTTCTGGGATTTATCAATCGATTCCAAAGGATTACAATGGCGAGGCCTGCGAACAGGATTATTAATGCCAAGCTGGTGGGTACGTCTCGCCCCTCCAGTCTTGTCTTCGCCTTCTTTCGTCCTGCGAGTTTCTCGTTGATCTGAGAAATGGGTAGCGGATCCACTAATCCAGCTGAAATTCGGGATTTTCATTGAGTTCGGTTGCTTCTGTGATCGAGAATGTCCTTTTGCTCTTGATTTTCTTGGATGCGTGTTTTCCTCTGTTGGGTTTGCAGCGATATTCAAATGATATATTCTCATGTCGATGATGCGATCCGATTGTTATGAATGGGCGGACTAAGAATTTCGTATATAACACTGTGCCCTTTGACCTTCTCATTGGTATGGGGACTGATCCAGGCAACTGGGTCAAGATCCTCTTAAATGCTCTGTCTATGATATCACAACGCATCGCCCTGATAAGTGGGTTGGCAGTTGAGTTGCATCTGCAGGGGATGCGTTCTCAGAACCGAATTGGGAAGTGTTCCAACTTCTATATTATTTCTTCTGGGTAGCTCCGTAACATCATAACACCGGAGTTGTTTCTTGGTTCCTTGTTCAAAACTGCTGTTAGAAGTGCCTGCCATTGTGAATTCGTTGGCAGCAGAATCCTGACTCTAGGCCCTAACCTAATACAAGCAAGAGGAGAATTATCAACGATTACATCCCCATTAACTTGCTCTCTGTTGCCATACTTCTTGTTTGAGGTTACTTAGCATTTCAATTTTCAACTCTAAGCTCGTCAAATGAAAATCTGATGCTCAGACAAAATCTTTTCTGTCCTGTTTCCATTCAACTCCCTGTGTTTCTGTTTTTCACAATGGCAAGTTGCAATCTGGTTCTGCAGTTTTTTTTTTTCTTTTTGTTGGTCTTGTGTTGACTTTACAAGAATATATGAATCAAAAGTTTATAATAACTGATAGTTTTGCTTAGATACTGGGCCTAACTGAACGCAAAATTGTGATCTCAATACTATCTGCTCATAAGGTTATGGCCAAGCTACATTATTTCACGCTTGTCTATTTTAGGTGCTTCTGGGGGACATGGGAACTGGGAAAACAAGTTTGGTGCTGAGATTCATAAAAGGCCAGTTCTTCGATAACCAGGTCAGATTTTTTTCATCTCTTTACATCTAGATTGGTCTCGCTCGTCTTATCAAATCTTACAGCTCATCAAAACCCAATTGCAGGAACCAACGATTGGAGCTGCATTTTTCACCCAGATATTGTCATTATCCGAGGCAACAGTTAAGTTTGACATATGGGACACAGCAGGACAGGAACGATATCACAGCTTGGCCCCTATGTACTATCGAGGAGCGGCAGCTGCGGTTGTTGTATATGACATATCAAGTGTGGTATAAATTAGTTGTAGTCCTGTTTTTGCCCAGAGTTGTCTAGATGTTCCTAGCAGTGCTGATTTCATGCAACTAAAAGTGAGTCAGAAATCCACCATCATCTAACTACAGGAGTGCCTTGAGCTTTGTGACAATCTGCTATGCATTAGCAGTTAAATTGAGAATTCTGCTTTTAGTGCTTTAGGTCATCAAATGATATATGAGATGCAGTCATGTCATTCAAGCGACACATTTAGTAGAACATAGGTGTAGATTTGATTGTCTCAAAAACTGACCCTCCACTATAATCAGGGACTGCTCTCTAAGGGCAACATCGTTAACCTTCATGTCATCTCTTTCCCGTTAGTGAGTGATTCTGGATGAGCAATTGGTGCCATGAGGAAGTGTGAAGCATATCACACTTTTTTGCCTTGACTTGTAAACTGTTTTCCCATATAGTCCTTGAATCACAGAACAAACGTGCCTTAAAGTTGTCAATTATGATTGGAAACAGAGAAACACACTGTTTAGGCAATTGTAGTTGTGAACTTTGTAAATACGTAATTTCTGCTGTTTGAGCTCAATTAGGAAGTTGTACTTTTGTGTTTAATGATGGATGTGCATGCACCCATTGCACCAGGACACATTTGTTCGAGCCAAAAAATGGGTTGAAGAACTGCAAAGACAAGGTAGGACCATGATGCTTAACCTCAATGAGGGTTACTGATTCATATATACTATTTAGGTTCACAAGACCTAGTAGGTCCTTCATTACCTGATCCTGTTTAGTGTTAATATCATGTTAGTGACCTCCACCTTTCATTCTTCCTTTTTCTGGTAGGCTGTTATAGAACTTGATGGTTTACAAAATCCAGAACACAAGTTACAATTACGAGTTATTTCTCTTAGCATTTTAATCCCTTACCAGTATAGAATTTACTTATTGTAGGGACGGTACAGCTTTTTACTTGGCCCTTTCTGTCTATTATCCTATAAGAATATGTCGTATTGCTCTTCCTCATAGCAAAATATGAGTAACTAGTGGAATTAGTAATCGACTTTTCTGCTAGTTGTATTGTGATTGATTTGTTGTTTCTCAATCATGTCAAATGTCTGTTTCTCTCATAGGAAACCCTAGTCTCGTGATGGCACTGGTGGCAAATAAGTCTGACCTGGATCCGAAGCGTGAAGTGCAGAACGAGGTGCTCACAGAATCTGTGTTTATCATTCTTAAGTGAAATAATAAAAGAAGATGCTTTGCAAGACGTCAATCATTGATCTCCCTTCTTACACAATGCTCACTATGATATTCGGTGTTTCATGCAAGTTAGGGGAGCAGAGGCAACATCTTCTATATCCTTATGAAATGTGCATGTATATACATGTATTGCCATGCTTGTCTAAAAGTACAGCGGTCCATTGTTCTTAAACATAGAACCTGCTTGGAAATCAGTAAAAAAAAATTTTGAGATAAACAGTGCAGAACTATACCTGATTTTTAGGGCACTATGACCATCATATGAAGACAAGTCGCGAAGCAAACCTGCTGTCATGTTGCATTTGATATCAATCCACTTCGAATGTGTTTGCAGTTACTCAGATATGATTGACTTTCTACTGATTCACTGCAGGATGCAGAACAATTTGCCCAAGAAAATGGGATGTTCTTCATTGAGACTTCTGCAAAAACTGCACAAAATATCAACAACCTTTTCTTTGAAATTGGTGAGCTTTGCCTTGCACATTGCAACCCCTAGACTCCTAGAACCACATTAATATTTTTATCTTTCTTACAGTGCTCATTCTTCTATCTTCTTTTTCCGTCTCCAATTCACTTAATTTCAGGCTTGGGTTACATCTCTAAACTGTTTCATGATTCCTTCCTTCTTTTGCTATTTTTTGCAGCCAAGAGATTGGCAAGAGCCTTACCACCGAGGACTACGGGGATAAACTTGAGCAGTGAAAAAGAAGAGAAGCGAAGAAAACGTTTCTGTTGCATCGGGTGACCTGCAGCTGTGCCGGGAGTAAGGGATCACCAAGGTTCATGTATATAACACAAGTGTGCCTTTTCTTTGGACAGCATTCTTGGAGCATCCTGCTCTCTTGTGCTTTTCAAATCATGTAAATTATTTGCACTTTGGTCGCTCGCCTGCTTTATAAGGATCTGTCAGCAGTTGCATAAGAAGCCATACAAACACAAAAATGTCACCGATCGAGTGTTAAGAAAGAAATGATCTCTCCATTAGATTAAGCCATCATATTGATGAAGTCTATTTTAAAATGTAAAACAGAACAAAGTAAAAGATCGTATACCACGCAGCAACCGTGCAATGTGAGGCTGAAATCATCTAATGATGAGCTTACAGGTAAAACTCTAAAAACAAGAAGGGTATCAGAGAAGACGACTTACCTAGAAAGGTAATACAATAAAGGTAATACAAGAAAGGGCACTGCCAATACAGTAATGTATTGACTAGAAGAACAGTAAAGAATCTGAACCCTCCGCATCAGTCCTGATTTTATCTCCCTCTGAGAGCAGCAACCTGCACTTGCAAATCATCGTAGTCTGGAAGATGAGGATGAACATGTCTGGCTGTAGCAAAGTGGGTTGGCAGTGCCCTTTTGCTGACTCGGTGGCCTCAGCCAGAGTCGTCCGCTCCAGTAGAAGAGACACCACTCTAGCTGGTGCAGCAAACACATCAGATTTCATGTTCTTCCGCTGCTGAGGTTCACCATTTTCCTGGTACATTCATAGCTAAGGAAGCGGCTTTAGAGAACCCCTTGGTTCGCTCAGGTCGTAAGGCAATGACTTCTTACTGTAGTGCATCAAGAGCCCGTCCAACCTCCCTTCTTCTTCACCATCAATTTGTGTGGCTCGGGATGCCAGCTTGGATTCACGACCTGAGGGCAGTCGCAATGGGAAAAGGGGCGCTGCCTGACTGACGTCGGCTTTGGCTTGGCTTCACCTGGCGGGTTCTTAGCTTCGCAATTATTATCAACATTCTCAGAAGCAGAATTCTCTGTGGCTCATCCAGAATGCTTCTGTTTCTTTGTGTCTTGTTTCGGACATAAGGAGGTGGGATGTCTCTATAGCTTAACGGCTTCTCATGACTTGCTTCTTCCTCGGACGGCTTATCATGATCTGCTTCGCATTTCAATTTTATATATCTCCTTTATTCCGAGAAAAGCAAGAAAATCTTACCGGTGGCTATTATGAGGAATCAACTAGTCCTTGCACTTGAGCTAACATGAGTTGGGCTCAACTTTTCGACCTTTTCGATGACTCATGTCGAGATGTGAATGTCGATGTTCAACCGAGCTCGGGTTGAGATTTCTGTGCCGACTTTCTAGTCTACTCATCTTCTTGCATCGTACTTGACGGGGCTCAGTTACCCGCCCTGGAATTTTCTTAGTCTGTCAGTTCTGCAATTGTTCTCACTTGTCTACAGAACCCTGACCAGGCGTGCATACCCCCACAATGCACAAAAGAGCATGTATTTTGAAACCGCTGGTCCAAGGTGGCCCAACAAATTCTGAAATTCTTCTACAGGGCTCGGAGAAAGTGTAAGCTAGGATGTGACAGCACCCTACTGACCATTTGCCAGAACCAGAAGAAAGCTGAGGCCCAGAACTTCTCCGGCTGTGCTGTTTCATTTCTTCTTTTCTTCTTCTTCTTCTTGGAAGTGAACTATCTTATTACCAGCGTTGATAGTTCAGATTTCCTGAAGATCTGCTTTAGCAGTTTATTTTGCTGGCGAATCAATTCATCTGCTCCCTGAATTTGGTCATTCTTTGCTTAATGAGGTTGTTGGACAAAAAAAAGAAAAAAGAAAATGAGAGATCAGATTCTGAGATGGAGAATATGTTACAGATTTACACAAAATTTATGGCTAGGTATTCCCTTGGCAACTGATTTTTCCTTGGATATGTCAAAATTCAGATTTTCCTTCATAGAGTCTCTCCGTATCATGTGCCTTCCTGCTTCATTTCCTCGCCATGCTTGCGCCCTGTGGAACCATATGACTCCTAAAAGTATAATCAAGTCTTTCACAATTTTCGACTTGCTCATCATGGGCTATCCTACTTCCGCTAACTTACTTTTAACACATAGTTTCCCGTTAATTATACCCGTCGTGCTTGTGTAAAAGTACTTTGATCCATCGTTCTTAAACAGAAAGCTTACTTCGGAATCAGTAAATATTTTGAGAGAAACAGTACAGAGCTGTCTCTTTTACCAAATTTTCGAGGGCATCATGAAACGGTCTTTGCTCTATGACCATTTTATGAAGACCAGTCACGAAGCAAACCTCCTGTGGTGTTGCATTCGATTTCAGCGCACCTCGGTGATATGATCGAGTGTATTCTCATATTTATTGACAATTTTTCTGCAGGATGCCGAGCAATTTGCTCAAGAATACGGGATGTTCTTTATTGAAACTTCAGCAGAAAACCTCTCAACAACAACCTTTTCTTTGAAATTAGTGAGCTTTTACCTAGTGAAAACATAACGCACATTGCAACCACTAGACTCCTAGAACTGCTTCAACATTTAATCTTGCTTACAGCGCTCGTCCCTGTATCTTCTTTTTCCGTCTCCAATTCACTTAATCTTCAGGCTTGGTAAATCTCTTCGTTGTTTCATGATCCATTCCTTCTTTTGCTATTTCTTGTGGCAAAGAGATGGCAAAGAGCCTTAGCACCATGGACAACGGATATTAACTTGAGCGGCAAAAAACCAGACAGCTGCGCCGGGAGTAATAGCATCTCTAACGTTCATGTATATATCACATGCGTGCCTTTTCTTCGGCCACCATTCTTGCAGTGTCCTGCTCTCTTGTACTTTTCGAATTCGTGTAAACTATTTTCAATTCGGTCGCTCGCTCGCTTTACAAAGATCTGTGAACAGTTGGACAAGAAGCCATTGTCACCAATGGAGTGTTACGAAAGAGATGATCTCTCTCTCAGATTAGGATGTCGTGCTCGTGAAGTCTCTTTGAAACATGTACAAGAAAACAGAGCAAAAGATAGCATCCCACGCAGCAACTGTGCAATGTGAGGCTGAATCTGATGATGAGCTTACGGGTAAAACTCTAAAAACAAGAAAAAGGAAAAAAGAGAAGACGACCTAACTAGAAAGGTACAACTCCTGGTAAATGCCCCAGTTCGTTACAGTGTTTTGATATTGATAAGATGCATTCAATAATATATTGAATAGAAGAACAGTAAAGAATCTGTACCCTCCGACTCTGTCCTGATTTTATCTCCCTCTGAGAGCAGCAATCCGTGCTGCCAAATCGTCATAGTCAGGAAGATTAGGATGGACATGTCCGGCCAACATATCTGGCTGTAGCGAAGTTGACCGGCTGTGCCCTTTTGCCGACTCGGTGGCCTCGGCCTGAGTCGTCGGCTCCAGTGGAAAGGACGCCGCTCTAGCTGGTGCAGCAAACACATCAGATTTCGTGCTCTTGCGCTGCAGGGATTCGCCATTGTCCTGGTATGTTCGTAGCTTAGGAGGCGGTTTCAGAGACCCCCTTGGTTCGCTCTGGTCATAAGGCGATTGCTTCTTACTGTAGTGAATCAAGAGCCCCTCTAACCTCCTTTCTTCTTCATCGTCGATTTGTGTGGCTCGGGAGGTCAACTCGGATTCGCGACCAGGGGGTGGTGGTAATGGACGCTGCCTGACTGACCTTGGCTTTGGCTTGGCTTCACCTTCTGGGTTCCTAGCTTCACAGTTCTTATCAACAAGCTCAGAAGCAGTATTTCTCGGAGTTTCATCGGAAATGCTTCTGTTTCTTTCTGTTTTGCCTTTGACATAAGGAGGAGGGATGTCTCTATAGTTTAATGGCTTCTTATGACTCGCTTTTTCCTCAGATGGGCTTCCGGATGAACTTGAACTGTACTTAGGCTTGTCTCTGTGGGAAACTTCCTTTTTAGGTGGAGAAATCACTTCGGCCTCGCTGCCACTGCTGCTGCTGCTGCTGCTGCTGTCGCTCCTCAGTTTATCATCGTTGTCTATGACTCCCTTTCTTCCATAAAAGGGAAGATCCCTGACATTTCTTTTGGATGCCAAAGAGTCGAGCATGTCCTCCTGTGGTTTGTCTTCGGCATAGTCACTCTCTTTTTTTAACTCAGCACGGTCCTCACTTTCATGCTGCTTATAGTCATTGTCAACGGTTTTTCCTGAAGACCTGACTATGGATTTCTCCTGAAAAAAGATGAAAGTTTCGATTTGGCTTGCATTATTTGAATGGTCAGGGTAATAAAAGTTTCGAGTAATTATATGACCTCGCTACAAAAGCAGGAAGGGAAATGCTCTTCCAGTGTCAAATTAGTTGATGAAGCAACGGGCTTACTTGATCATGTGGAGTAGGCTTAAATAGCTTCTGCTCCAATGCCTTGGAATCCCAGTCCACGGAGAACTCGAGAGCAATCTCGCGCATCAGCTGAAGCTTCATATCCTTAGTGCGCTGCTGTGACCTCATTTTCTCAACAAACTGCGTCAGGCAAACTAGTAAGTCACCACAATGAATAATGTAACCATTAATGAGAAATCAAGAGAAGTTAATTTCAAGCAAGGGAGATGATTATGATACCTCCTTATTTACAAATGTTTCGATAGATTTTCCATAACGATCAGCAAATAAACTTCGCAGCTCGCGCAGTTCCGGCAGGTCAGCAAATCGAGCAGCGGCATACATTAGTGATGCTATGGCCTCTCTGCATTCTTCAGGGCATTCACTGAGAAGACCATAGAAGAACGTGCCCTAATTAGTTAATGTACAAATGCATGGGAGCAAAAACAAACTTCAATGTGTTGGAATTAGATCATGAACATAAAGATCGTATCCACAGATACCTCTGCTTCTGCATTACTGTTAGTTGCCCCGATATGCACCCACAGAATTGCTCGATGAGACGGTAGCACGAGGTCATGTTCAGCTCGATGAGAAGACCTTCGGCCTGTTTCCACATTTGCCTTAACTTATTAGTTCGGACTTATCAAATCAAAAATGTTAACATACAGTCACAAATGCTATATCTAACGGGAAATTGGATGACGTTTCAAGCAACATTTCAGGTTCCATTGGTCAAATGTGGCTTTCGTTCATCGGATGGCAGGCGCGTTCAGAACGAGTTCTCTCGGCCCAGAGAATCACCCTTTATTCTCCAAACACATGATCGCATGATTTGATCAAGAAGAACCAAACACAAGTTAATTCGATTTACTGTTATCCAGGACAAATAACCAACTCGGATAACATTTGTTCATAGGAGTCCCAGACAGATAAAACGAAAAGATAGAACAAAGCCCATCACCACTTGATTTTAGCACTAGGAAGATACGATCAAAGAAGGTTCCATCAAGGATATCATAGAAATGGTCAAAACGTCGTCTTCTCCAACGCAGTGCTAAAAAACATATGGCCGATTTCACAGCGTAAACGTAGCAATTGAGATCGACCGTGTAAATTAACACAAATTGGATAAGCATCGGTGAGTCATAACCCGATTTTTGACCCCGTGTAATAAGGGCTGGCCGAGTGAACGTAGAACTTTAAGAAGGAAAAATCAAAAACCAAATTTACCCTGCCATAGGCATTGGTGTCGAGACCACTCCGGAGGAGATCGGCAATGTCCTTTCTCAAGTACTTCTCCACGGCATTCCTCTTCTTCGTTATCGTCTCCAACCGCGTCTTTGTGAGCTTTATCGCCGTCTTGCTAATAATCCCAGAAAAGGAAAAGAGGAGAATCCGAAGAAAAGAGGAGAATCCGAAGAAAATCGGATCAAACAGAGATCAACCACAGAGAATTTGCAGAAGATAAAACAAGAAACCGACATGCAAGAAAAGAAAAGAAGGCGGGACTAAGGAAAAGAAACTCGTCGTACCTTTTGTTATAGAACTTCGATTTCAATAAACCGTCGAACATTGTCGATGGTCGGTCCTGGCTTTGAGGTCTCCGAGGGGGAAAAGAAGAAACGGGGGAGAGAAAAAGATCAAACTTTTGGGGTTCAACAGGGAGGGAGCGAGAGCCAGAGAGATTGATAAGGTAAGTATCGCTCAAAGGGTGATTTCTTTAATGGCCAGGTTAAGGAAAGAACCAGTGCGTGGCTTGCGAATGGTAACCAAGATATGCCAAGAATCTGCACTCAGGAAGCTCAAAACAGAAAACGGAAACAGAAACCATAAACAGAAAAACGAAATGCGTATACAGTTCCCACAGAGAGAGAGAGAGAGAGAGAGAGAGAGAGAGAGAGAGAGAGAGAGAGAGAGAGGGAGGCGGGAGGTCAATACAAGAATCTGAATATCGGCAGAAAAAAGAAAAATCAAGAAGCAGAGAGACAGAGAGAGAAAGCGAAGCGTCCGCGAAAACAGAGCTTGCGTGATCAAAGGTTTATCTAGACCGAGGGCTGATGTACGTAGGCATTCGCGGCGACTTAGGCAAGTAGAAATTTAGAACTCGGTCTGGTTCGTCGGTGTAAAGAAAGCACAGGATCTGCAAGCGCTTGGCAAGAAGCTGAATAGGAAGGTATCGAGAGCTGGCATGGCTATGGCAATTGGCAAAGGGAGAGAGAGAGAGAGAGAGAGAGAGAGAGAGAGAGAGAGAGCGTGCGTGGCTTGCCACGTCGGACAAGCGTTTCTCGCTCCAGCGAAGCTTGGCGCGTTTTATGAACGCGGGAGGGGCCGTGGTGAATTTACGGATTTGGGTTGGGGGCTAGAACGGGAGGGCCGCACCTGTGGCTCCTAGAACGAGGTCATTTTGGGAAGTTCGAGGCGAATTGGAGGCCGGAAGGCAAAAAAAAAAAAAAAGAAAGAAAAACCCCGCCGGCAGGGGAGGCCAACGATCGACCGTTGGCGGTATTGGCAGACGTACCGGCCTCCCCAAAAAAAATAAAATAAAGCAACTTAATTTAATTTTGCATTTTCTAAGTGATATTAACTTATTAAGTAAGACCATTAATAACCTCCCCTATTTTCTTCATTTTTTCTTCTTTTGATATTGACGGAAATAGACAACGGCCGCCGACTCAATTAGGCATGAGATGATCTTGTCACGTGCTAATCTGCCTCATTAGTGTTCCTACGAGTAACGAGAGAGCTTTTGAATAAATCGAACTTCCCATCCGATGTGGATGATTAGAGGAGCAAGGTAAGTATTTTACTCGTGCGAATCGAACCGCATCTCTTTGTATTATACGAAGCCGCTTCATAAATTAATACGATAGACCGGGTCAATGAGTTTAGATGAATCGAACGATTGAAGAGGACGATGTGACTCGGTCTAGAAATTTGGTCATAAAGGATTGAAAATTAACTTGCAGCTGGCCGTCAATGGCGCCCCTGATTTAATGGGCCAGCTTTGGACAATGATGAATGAACATCATCAGACTTCTTTTGCTTGTTTTAAGGAAGATGTCTACGAGCATGGGTAAAAGAAAATGGCCTTCTTCTTTCCTTAAATGTCGGAATTTGAAGTTGGGATTTTCCGAGTAGATTATTGAGCTATTAGAAAACTGCGGCAACCGTTTTTGTTTTTGTTTTTTTTTTAATTTCACGTAAAAGAAATTAATAATTTCGTTGGGGGTCATAATTAATTATGTTTAAGCCTGGATCAAGGATTACTAAGCATTGATCTAAACAAAAGGGGCTAGGACCGGGGAATCTAGCCATGATGAAACATTCCTTTTCTTGACCCAATGTTCACCTAAAGGTCCTAAACAACTTTTCTTTTTAAACGTAAATTTGAGCTTAGCATCTAAGGAAAGGATCGCCTTAAGAGTTGCATCGGAGTCAAATCAACTTGACACGAGACAAACATCCTTTCGACGCTCGAGGCTAACTCGACTGAATTTTATTTAAGTATTTCACATCGATTGCTTATGGGATCCATATATATTTTATATTCACGCAGTATATTTCTTCCGATTATCATAATTTTTAGGTTAAATTTCAAGTATAATAGAGTGGAGTCGTCGTAACTCGGTTTACACAACAGGAAATAAGATTTAAAACGAAATAAAAGGAGAGAGAGAAGGGGGAGTTCGGAACATGCATGGCAATAAAAGGAGGCATGGCCTTGCGTTCGGCCGAAGCGAGAAACTTGCGGGGCCACGTCGGCATCCACGTGGCGTAACCCCGCTTTTCTAACGAGGGAAACCAGCCGACAACTAGTTTATTCATTCCGAGGTTCGGCTCGTTATATGCTTACCGGAACACAGCTGGGGAGCGACAGGCGACACCTGGCGATTGCTTGCTCGAGCGTACAAGAAGATGTCGTCCTCCCTTCCATTTTCTCATCTAAAGAAATGGCGCACCAGTTCCAGTTATTATTTAAGAATTCAGAAAGCTTTTTCGAGCATCTGATTCGGCTTTTGGTTTCGGAAGGTGTTCAATCGATCACCGTTACTCAATCAACTTAGTCCTGAAAAGATAAAGAAGGGAAAATTCTCGACATTCGTTGACTCCTTACGTAGGACGGAATCGAACCAGGGTCGCCGCATGATGAAGAAGGACTGTACGGCGAAAACCCACGACGAATATGATAAGGAAAGCCGAAATCCTCGGATCAATTCATGGGAACGACGCCGATTCCTTCCTTGGCGATACAACCGTCGATCATCGCTGGGTTTGTGCAGGATCCGACGGCTGTCTCGTGCTGTTTTCTTGGTAGGCCCGCGCCCGTCACGGGTTCGGCGGAGATTGGCTTGTTGTCCCCCTGCCGTGCGATCGACGCCTTCACGCGATCGAATCACGGGCTGTCCCGGAATCTGAACAATCAGTTCAATCCATGACGTGGGACGCGGCTTTCCATTTGGTCATTCACTTCTCATGCATGCTTTTAAGGATCGCAAGGTATGGGATACCCCGGTTCGTATCGAGTCTTAAGGTCGCCCGTGCGCCCGACGGTTAGTCACGTGCCGCCTTCGGTTAGAATTATACGTGCGTACACGCGCGACCGAGACAAGCGTGCGAGCAGCCAAATGCTCGAGACCAAAAGAGCGCCGAACCAGTTAAGAATCCACCCGAGTGTGTGCTTGCTCGCAGCTGTACAAGCTAAAGCGCCTATATATTATATCGATGCCAGGACGGCCTGATGCTGGAGGCACATCTCTCCTAGACATTCCCCTTTGTAAAAAGCAAAAGGCGACCCAACCCAAAATGGCCTTTGGCGACAAGTGTTGAAAGGAGAATCCCTACTAAATGTACACAAACACTTGACATTTGCACCTAACTAACGAGGATGGACTTGGTGGAAAGTCTTCGAAGCAAGTTGAGGAAGTTGGCTGAAAGGGAAAGAGAGAAAGGAGAGGGCAGCTAGCAATTAGGGGTGGGCGTTGCAATGGCTCGCTAGGTTGGTGATTTTCGGCTTTCGTCGATGTGGGTTCTTAGGTATAAGGGGAAGTCCCCACTGGATTTTGGTCCCATGACGCCATGTTGCCTCCCGACAGATGATGTCAAACCTTCACTCTCGACATTTTCCGCAGTAGAGAATCTTGATAAGTCATCACTCAATCAATTCCGAGGTTCTGACTGGTGATACACCCGCTATTACGAGGAGCCGGAATCACTAGGCTACCACAATAATTTTCGGGATCGTTTTAGATCGCCATCGATTATTAGAAAAGTAAGGTAAGGGAGATCAATCTAGCGACGACCTTATCGTCGTCCTTGATTAATTAGCTTGCTTGCATGTGAGTGAGGGATGTCAATGTCTGCATTTTGTAAGCCACCAGTGAAAACGACTGGTCGGACAGAATTTATAGGGTTGGAGGATAACATAATCCCCTTTGGAAAACATTTCTTGACACTCGATTGGAGAAACTTCTCTCTCGCGAGTGGGCTAATAGATCCAATGGGCTTTTGGTCCAACAAGTCATGATCGCGTAGCTTCTGAACCAGAAATAAGCCCATCAATTCCACGAGGCAGTGAGTATCCTGACTTTTTGCGTACGGCCGAGTTTTTTTTTACTAGCGAACAATTTCAACACCTAAGCGGAGCAATTCATATGCTATGAAGTTTACATTGACCATATGAATGTTAGGTTCTTTATGAAACGGGATAATTGAATTTCTCTCTCAACTCGCTCTTGTAGTACCCCGAAAAGGACAGACTGAAGAGGATCCGGATTCGCACTCCATCTCAACGCGACCAAGCGAAATCTGCTCTGCTTAATCAATGAGTAAGAGCAAAAGACAAGAAGAAAAGAGGTTTAGCTGCAGAGAACGCCACGCAAAAGGAGGGCACAAAACCAACCACTGATATAAATACAGTGCGACCGCAAAGAAAGAAAAAGAAAAGAGAAACAAGAAGAAAGTCTGGTCTAGCTATATATGTATAATTACCTAGCAGAAGCATCTGAGGACATTGATGAGAATATGGAACAAGAAATGGTGGGGATGAAGCATTTCGTTGCTGACCAGGCGCTCCAAGTCAAGGTGGCGGGGGAGGAGAGCGCTGTAGTGGAGCAAGGTGGCCACGGTGGTCGCTGGCTGAGCCACCAGCCCCGTCACTAGCCTCACCAGCGAACCCATCATCAACGGCCTCAAGGACTGCATGCATGAGCGACCCCACTGAACCGTCAAGAAAGGAACCATTTTCAAGAAAACTAGTCAGAAAATCAAGATCTAGAGATAAGAAAGCATGCATGCAGACCCATGAACGGAGAAGGAGGGAGCTAAATAAATTCTCAACATCTCCTCGTTCCTGTTCCATGTGGAGTGGGAGTGAGTCTCAACATCTCGCTGCGTTCATCTGTTGAGTAGCCAAGAAAAAGGTGGGTAAAGGAAACAAAAATGAAAAAGAATTCACGCCAGGAAATATGTGAGATGATCGCCAGACATTTACCATGATCGAGATGGAGGAAGATCATGAGATGATGGTGAAGGTGATGATCATCCTAACTTCCAAGGCTTTCATCACGGTGGAGAGAGGGGGGTCTCGAATCTTGACGAGTTTTGCTCTGATGATCTATATTTCTATGCGCAGTTTGCGCCCAATGAAAAGGAATTTTGGGGGAGGAAGAAAGGAAGCGAAAGCTGTAAAATTTGAAGAAATGCGTGATGAGAAGACCAAGGGAAAAAGAGAGGAGAGATGGCAAAAGAGGCGAGTCGCGACAGGGAGTGGGATTGGGCCTCGTTCCTGCCACTTCATGGGGCCTCACGCCGACCAACTGTTCTATACATGGACGGAGACTTCAAGGTTTTAGAAGTTGTTGAAGCATCAGCCACACCGTTCGCTCACTTCCCTTGTTCAGCTTCCTCATGAACTACATGTATAACTTATATACGCATGCATTCACTTGCATTACCTTAATGTAAACTCAATTCCCAAGTCACTAAAACAGAAATTGAAATCCAAATGACTCGAAGCGTAAACATATCTTCCCAAACATAGCGACTCCAAGAAAGTCTCAACTAGACCCGTTAAGACGGGTCCAAAATCCGCTTAATGGCCCAAAATTATTTAGATGAGTCATACTAAATTTCACGGGCCAACAATAACAAATATGCAGAACAATGAGGCCAAAACAAATGGATTGTAAATGGATCCACCATGAGCCACATTTACAACCCACTTAACACATACAAAATCTTGCTCGCCTCACTCAACCTCACTCTCACTTCTCAGTTCTGAGTTCTCACACATGGGCACGACCATCTTCCTTCTTCAATTCTTTGCCTCACATCTCAAAGGCTCGCCCAAGGCCGAGGAGGTCAATCTTGCTGGTCTGTGTCTTTTACTGATCGTCTTTTGTTAATGTGAATCTGTCTTCTGTTAATGTTAGGATGAAGGAAGCTGGTCGGTTCATCAGTGAAAGCGCTACGAAACTCGTTGCGGGTGGACTGGCATGTTACTGAGAGAGGGGGAACCTTGCAGTTTGATCTCGACTCGGGGCAAATAGGAATTTTTTGGGATTGAGATATCCAGTGTTGACTAGTAAAATTTCCTTTATTTTTAATACATTTGCTTTACTTTTTATGAATCTAGAATTGTGATTATCGACTTCATTGCTTTTATGTTTGTGCACTTCTGTGTGGATATTAAAGCTGCATGATTGATAATTAAAACCGAATGACATTGCCTCAGATAATGTTCTGCTAAATGGACGTTAGCCATTATATTATGATCTTTGTTTTTATACTTAACGCAAAACCAAAGCCAGAACTCGATTAAATGCACTGTGTTCACAAGTTCCGTCGTCCTTTAGATCTCACGCGCATATCCGAATCCGTCCGAAGATTAAAAGGGTAGTACTCAATAGGAAATACAAAGAGACAAAGGGAAGCTACGAGAGAGATTGACCCCGCGACTTCCTGATCCGATGCTATAGAGAAACTACGGAGCCTTCATATGAACGCAACATGTAGTGTCATCCCTAGGCTGCATGAATTCACTTAAGGCATCCCCCGAGTCTTGCCTAACGAACAAGCAAATATTTGCAAACTCCGTCGACCTGCGAGAACAAAGCTTCGCAATCCCATTTTGGACTCCACTAATAATAATTCGTGACAAATCTCCTCAATCCATAGATAGATCATGTGGGTATCCAAAGGTACTAATACCGACTTATGCAATTATTCCAAGGTGAATTTTTTTGACTCAAAACAAGCAAGACTCAGTCAAAGTATTCAATAAGAATTTTGACTCTAACATTAGATAGTCCGTTGAGGAACTTATTTCTTTTGTCGATAGGAAGTCAGGCTGGATGAAAATTTTATAGGGAGAGTGTAATACTCAAACTTCGACTCCCTTTTTTTTTCACTTAAAACAAAGAGAGAGAAAGAATTTGACTCCTTTGTTGCAACTATTTATAATTAAAATGCTATTAGTTCTGTAGGAAATATGTTGAGTCGAATAATTTATTTTGACCCACAAAAAGAAAATCTTGGGATGAGAAAATATTCAGTAGTATTATAATATCGAGTCATTAGCTAACGTGGCGGGTAATTTATATGCAAAACTATAAAATGAAATAAAATAAACTGTTCGAAAATATTTTATCATCCATAAATACCAGTAATTTTTGTGATATAACGTGTAATTTTATGAACGGTGGCACTACGGAATATTTTGTCGCCTTGGGACAGAGGAAGATGGGATCAGAAATCGGCCCGCCAGCACAAGGCCCAAAACGACCGGGAGATTCAGGCAGGGGCTACGTAGAGGCCCCCGAGTGGTCCACGTGGATTCCCGCACCGGTCGAGGGAAGAGACGTCACGTTGGTTCGGACGCTAGACAACAAAATAGCACCGGCGGCATTTGTTTTGGCCTCTTCTCGCTCTCTCTCTGGAAAAGGCCTCTCTGGTGTGCTGCAATTGATTTCTACTGGCCTTCAAGTTGAGGTTGAGGCTCTCCCTCTCTGTCTCTGTCTCTCTCTCGTGCGGTACAAGTGATAAGGGAAGAAGGGTTTGGGCTGTTTGTTGTGTCCGAGCTTCGATTGGTAAGAGGAAAGACCCGCATTCGAGGAAACTAAGGAATCTGCGGAGAGCACTTATCGAGAGAAAAGGGAAACAAATCCGGTGGCTATCCTGTTCGGCGTGGGTCTTTCATTAAACACACGTCCACAGAGAGAGAGAGAGAGAGAGAGAGAGAGAGAGAGAGAGAGAGAGAGATTCACAAAGGGTGGTAGTGTAATATCTGTTCCACGAGACAGAGAGATAGTTTGATCCTTGTGCGCGAAAAAGAAAGGAAAAGGAGTGACAGATACTCATCCGAGGGAGGTAAATTGAACGAGGGAGATCATATTGATGTTCGCATTAGCATAGTCGCGGATAAATGGATTTCTGGCCGGAGTTTCTTGCAAGCAGCTGGGGCAGGGAGTTTGTGGCTGGCGGGTTCGGCGGCACCGCCGGGGTGATCTCCGGCTACCCTCTCGACACCCTCCGGATACGGCAGCAGCACTTGGGATCGGGCTCGGCCGTCAGCATCCTCCGGAAAATCATCCGCGATGAAGGGCCAGCCGCGCTGTACCGGGGCATGGGCGCACCCTTGGCTTCTGTCACATTTCAGGTCGGTTAATCCAGACTCTTTTAAGTATATCTGAGCCCTCAGCATCTTTTACTCATCTGGTTATGCTCTTTGTTAAGATTTATGCCCATTGGCAATGGTCTTAATGCGCTGGAGACATGAATGATTCTCATGTGTTTTGACGATTTCAAGATCTTCTCCTCTCTTTTTGTCCTTGTGTATCATGGCTGAATCTTAGCTTTTTTTCGGCTTTTGGTGGAAAGAACGCAAGGAAAAAGAGCTCTTGGTTTTCTCTATGTCTGTGTGCCTGGGTAATTCAGGCACTGGGCGATCCATGGTCCGCGTCAGAGTCTTTGGCTTGATCTGCCTTCTTTAGTGGAGAAAATTAGGTTACTTGTCAGATTGGACTTGCTTTTTGGGCCGTGATCACCAAAAAACAGCGTCATCTCCCACTACGACATTCGTGCTCTAATGCACATAGATAGCGATTTGCATTAGTATTCAGGAATGTCGCTGTCCATAAGATGGGCATGAATTTTCCACCAGATTCATGTTTTCCCTGACAGCAGACGGCATTAGGTGCGAGGAAACGTCGTGATCACGGAGAGAGTTACTTCCGTGTGGACTATGGTCTCTTTCGACCGTCGCCATTTCCTCGTCAGCAATCAAATCCCGTAGCCCTAGTGACATTGGCGTGAGCTGATGAAATGGTTCTTGAGAGACTATTTTATCTGTGCTTATACGTAACATCGTCACTCCACCCAGCCCAAAGACCCGACGTATGAACGCTGACATGCCCGAGAGATTTTTTAATCAGAAAAAGAGGGAAGCGCCTGTGAAGGCAAACTTTTGCACGAGTATGTTAGGAGGAGCATGCGATTCGTTTGAAGACTGAGTTGAAGTGCGCTTAGTTTCAGTTTTGCACTTACGTCGCGCTTCATGCATAATGTGCATCATTAAACCTTAGAAAGATATCTGCTTTACATTTCCAGATACCCTGTCTTCCGGGGCTGTCGCATGTCTGTCATGAGAAAGAAACGCTTGAGCTGAGTATGAAAGTAACTGTCGAAGCGCATGCAAGAGGAAGCTGATTCTCGAGTTGAAGCGTCTTTTTAAGCATTTTTCGCACGATCGAATGATAAGGATCGTTTAATACTCAATCAATATCCATTTGACTGAAGTGAACTAAGTCAGATCAATAGACTCGGTTTTGCAACAGCGTCATGTGCTTGTTTTGCTTCCATACTCTGAGACAATATCACTGCATTTTGCAGAATGCCATGGTATTCCAAATTTACGCTATCCTTTCTCGAGCGTTTGACTCGTCTGTTTCGGCAAAAGACCCTCCTTCACACAAGGGTGTTGCTCTGGGTGGGTTTGGCACTGGAGCTGTGCAGAGCCTTATCCTCACCCCCGTAGAACTGATCAAGATTCAGCTTCAATTACAAGACAGAAAGAACCCCCAATCTCATCAACAGCAGCACCACAGAGGACCAATAAGCGTTGCCAAGTCCATATACAAACGTGAAGGGTTAAGAGGCATGTATCGTGGACTAGGGATCACGATCCTTAGGGACGCGCCCGCCCATGGAGTCTACTTCTGGAGTTACGAGTACATGAGAGAGAAGCTCCACCCAGGCTGCAGGAAGAACGGCGATGAAAGCTTAAGAACGATGCTTTTAGCAGGAGGGCTAGCTGGAGTAGCAAGCTGGGTTTTTTGCTATCCACTGGACGTGTTAAAAACGAGGATACAGGCTCAGTCCCAACTATCCCCGATGAAATACAACGGGATAGTTGATTGTTTCCGCAAAAGTGTACAAGCAGATGGGTACAGCGTTCTGTGGCGAGGACTGGGTACTGCAGTCGCCAGAGCTTTCGTGGTGAATGGGGCCATTTTTTCTGCTTATGAGATTGCTCTTAGGTGCTTGTTCAACAACGGCAATGATCACACAAAAAGTCGAACAGAAAATGCCATTTAAGGGTGGACACACATTAGCACAGCTTTGTCTTGGGGTAACGGACCAAAGATGAGCCAGACTATTGTCGTGTCTGTAAGTTCACATACATTGTTCCCAGATATTCACCTTCAGATCTGAAGACTCAGAAATTCAAATCGACAAGGAAATGAAGGGGAAATGTCGTGTGGAACACAGATTTGATTGATGGGATTATGTCTATCTTTTTTCTACTTGTAACTGCAGTGCCTTCTCAATGACATACAGAAAATTGGCAGCTCATCTAAACTAACCATATCGCCAACCCTTGAGGTTATGCAGCAGGAAATCCCTACTTCGGCCAACTCAATCTAATGGCAACTCTCATGAATTCCAGTGTAGAGACATAGAGTCGTATTATATGGCAGGGAGATAGATACATGATTCATGAATGAGGTATTTCTTTCTGGTAATTGTCAAACCCTCTCGTTCTGGTTCTTTCTGATGCCTCAGCACGTAAACTTCCATAACGAATAACACACGCCTCTCTAAGTTTAGGCTTACACACAAGCAGAAAGTATCGACCTTTAATCTATTGCTCATCGTAACAAGCAAGAACTCCCCCAGAGGAAGCAACAGAAAGGTGCAAGCTAGAAATTGTCATGAAAGAATTAGCCTATTACTGAACAGCCTAAAGATAGGAGACGAAACGATCCACATCTTATGCCCAACAGAAAAAGCTATCCAAAGCTGCCTTTCAGATACATCCTTGGTCTTGGCAAACTAGAGCGAGGGATCATCTGGATAACCCCTTGCTTAAATCTCCTGCTTCTCACCGACCATGTCATTCCCATCACCTTCTTTGTTCATTTGTCACCTTGCTATGGAGCTTGCCTACCTATATGCATAACTAAGGGTTGCTGCATACTAATCCAACTTTGGTTCAGCCAGAAACGAGAAAGAACATCTCATCTCATTCTCATCTTCAGAGGACCAGCATCAAATAGCGAACCCGACAACGCCCTTCCTCTTATAATAGATCATGACCATTATATTTCATAGAACAGACAATAGACACAACAAAAAGGCACAGACAAGGAATGCACTTGCCCAATTTAATCCATATCGCGTGTCGAACAAGAAGATGCAGATGTATTCCCTACCCGAAATTGTTTCCCCGGCAGAATTATACAAGATGGAATAAAGAAAGGAGCAGCAAATTCGTTTAGACTCTCCAGAAGGCCCAGTACCTCAGTTACAGAGTAGGCATATACTTTTGGCGAGAAATGCTCAGTTTCTACACACCCCTGGCCTCGAACTGTTCGATCCTCTCCTGGCCGAGATGGAGCCCCGCCATTCCGTCCTCAAAGCCGCAGCACGTCTCCGCCAACACGTGTGGATCCGTGTAATGCCTCACGCCTCGGATAATGCCCTGCACGCGCTTATACGGATCCGAGCAGTTGAAAACCTCCGAACCCACAAATACGCCATCGCACCCCAATTGCATCATCAGTGCCGCGTCGGCTGGAGTTACGATCCCTCCGGCCGCAAAATGCACGACGGGGAGGCGACCCATTTGCTTGGTCTGCGCCACGAGATCGTAGGGCGCCCCGATCTTCTTTGCGAATGCAAAGACTTCGTCGTCGTCCATGTTGTTCAAGACCCTCATCTCCCCCATCACTGACCTCACATTCTTGACCGTCTCGGCCACACTCCCAGATCCGACCAAATCGCCCTGTGTCCTGATCATTGCCGCGCCTTCTCTCACTCTCCTCAACGCCTCTCCGAGATCCCGACACCCGCAGACGAAGGGGCTCCTGAAATTGTGCTTGTTGATGTAATTGTCCTCGTCGGCGATCGCGAGAGCCTCGCTCTCGTCAATGTAATCGACCCCGATGGCCTCCAGGATCTGGGCTTCCACGAAATGCCCGACGCGGGCCCGCGCGACCACCGGGATCGAGACGGCGCGCTTGACGTCCTTGATCAGGGAGGGATCGGGCATGCGCGAGATGCCTCCAGCGGGTCCGGACGGATCGGAGACGACGACCGAGCAGGCGCCAGCCTCTTCGGCGATCTTCGCCTGCTCCACGGAGGCGACCTCGATGATGGCGCCGCCGCGGAGCATCTGGGCCATGCCAACCTTGAGGGAGAAGGAGTTCTTCTTGGTATCGGCGATGGCGTTGCTGTTGTAGAGGGTGACGACGCCTCCTTCTTCCGCCATTGTTGTAGAGGGAGAAAATCTTCTCTCTTTTTACCTCTGGAAAGCAAGGCGAGCAAGAACTTGGGTTGGAATTGTCGAGGATGAGGACGGCAGCATATAAACAAGGAGGAGGAGGAGGAATGGCGGTGTGTAGTCACTTCGAGAAGATTCGAGGGAGCTTGACCATGTTGAGCGCGTGGGGCACACCTTCAATCTCTGTGAAACTTTAACTGTTCTCCACTTCCATTTCCATGGCATATTCTTCTCCTCCGTCGCCCCGCTTCGTGTTCGTTTGATTCTTTACCACGTAGATAAGAGTTCCTTTATTTAAATTTTAACTTGATTTATAATATAATTCCTAAGTTTTTAATTTATTTAATATGATTTATAAATTTTTAGTATATGTTTAATATAGTCATCGAACTATAAGAAAATGCTCGATATTATCGTTCCATTAGCTTAAATTTATTGACAACATTGAACGTCTTTTATATAATTTAGGAACTAAATTGAATACAAACTAAAAATTTATGGATCATATTAAACGAACTAAAATTTTATGGACCATTTAAGTCGTATTCCTAAATTTAGAGGCAAGAACATCCTTAATCATTATATAAAGTCCAAACATTGATTTAATGTCTTTCCTCATCCATTCAATCTATTTACCCTTTTTTTGTCCTTTTAAAAAACAAAAAATGTTATCAATGGATCACGCCTTCATGTTTAGGAAAATTACCGAAAAAGTCGTAAACCTTTTACTATTTATACCAATGCAATTCTAAACATTTTCCACATTTGTCATTTAAGTCCTTTCGGCGGATTTTGACTGAAAAATACCTACATAACAACGACGTGGCGACATTGGAGCTCTCGTGATGCCGACGTGACAATGACGGAGAGACGACGTGTCCAAAACAAGTTTTTTCTTTTTTTTTTCTTCTCTTTTCTTTTACTTCGGCCGCTCCAAAGGGCGACAAAATCCTCGTCGGCGACGGGTGAGGCCGACGGGGGTTGGGGAGGCCGCCGCCGCCGCCCTTGCCCATCCCCGGTCGACTTGCCAGTGGTCGGCTGGGGCAGGGCGAGGCTGGCCTCTCCAGCGGCCAGTGAGGGTGGGGCAAGGCCGGCCCGACCCAAATCTAGGCAGGGATAGCCTCGCCATGCCCTCGCCCGTCGCTGGCAAGGGTTTTGCCACCCTTGGGAGCGGTCGGAGCAAAAGAAAAGAGAAGAAAGAAATTCGTCGCCACGTGTCGCCCTATTGCCGCCACATGTCGCTGGCGAGGTCTCATCGTCGTTGTGTAGGTATTTTTCGGCCAAAATCCGCCGGAATGACTTAAAAAGATTTATGACTGAATCGGCTTAAAAAAAAAGGTTGATGAATCGGTATAAGTGGTAAATTTTTAAGACTTTTTTGACAATTTTCACCTCCATGTTCCATAGTAAATTGGGAAATCACTGATAAAAATTATAATGTAGATACATTAAATTGTTTAGGATAATTTCAAATAAGAACCTGACGATGTTATTTTTTTTTTCCAAAGAATACTCTAATTAAAGCTTATTTTAAATAAGAATATAAAGTGGCCAATCAATCTTAAATGAAGTTTTGAACTTGAGATTGGCAAACCTTCGTCGAGTGGTGAGCTTTTGATTCTTAGATTTTTTTTTTAAAACTAAGGACAGTCATAGATGCTTTTCACTAATGAGATCAAATGAATGTACTTTGTGATTATTTATTCCAAATTTTCTACAAATTTCTTGGGATAAGGTTACTGATATTGCTTTGTATCCTTTATAGCTTTAAACACTTGGAACCTAAATTGGACCATTTAATTTCGCAAAGTGTACTATTCTTTTATTACCGTCATTAAATTCCTTTTTATCCGATCGTAGTCATTGAATCAATCTTGCTTTTTATCCTAATTTGGACAACTAAAATTTAATGAACTTTCTTCATCTTAACAATCCAGATCTCGCGCCAACGTTAATGCTATCCAATAAACCTAACAATCAAGGGATGGAAGATTTACGTGGTGACGTAGATCCGAAAATACAAACAAAAAAGACCCCAAAAAAAAAAGATCTTATTTTTCGTTCATTTGAAACCGACGGAGTTGAAGTGATTCGAGCATATCAAATTGCCACTGGAATTTCAATTGATGAATCAAAAGATTGGAAGTAAAAATTGTCGCCTCAAATCCAACACGTTTTAACGGCTTTTAACGAACTTCCATTCGATGACGCCATTTCTCCTTCTTCCCTTCCCGCTAAACTTAACCTCCTCGAATCCTCTCTTTCCCTCCCTCTGTGCATGCCACATGATCAAGAAGCTGCGCAACACGGGATCAAGAAGAGATGAAAGGAGAGTAGAAGAATACCCACGAGCCCGCCATTTCAGAGGGTCCAAGGAGAGAATCGACGAAAGAAGAGAGACGAAGAATGGACTGCATCAAGAAACTGAGCCTCCTGACGGTCTTGCTCTGCATCTACGTTGCCCTCACCAACCCGAACGCTGACACCGCGAGGAAGAACTTGCCCTCGGTCTTCTGGCTCCCGCCTCCCTCGGGCCCCGCTAGGAATCTCTCGTCTCGGTTGTTGTCGTGGCCCCGACGGTACGAGGGCGGCCTCGAGAGAGTCGACTTGGCCAGGCATTACTCAGCCGAGTCGCTCGAGTACGATTACTATCGTGAGTCGTGCCCGCAAGCTGAAAAGATCGTCCGAGAGTCGGTCCGGCGAATCCACGGTGTTCGCTCCGATGTCGCCCCTGCTCTGTTGCGGCTCGTCTTTCACGACTGCTTTATCGAGGTGATGAGTTCGATTGCCATTCTGATATCTCATTGTCTGCCAAAAGTGGTAGAGGCTTCTAAGTTCTTTGTTAATTAGATTGTAGTACCTCAGCATGCGCCTGGTCGCGAGATCCAATTACTGTGTTTGCAGAATGCTTTCATCAAGCTATCTTCTATCTTGACGTTGTTACCTGTATTTGGTGTTTTGGATACTAAAGTGTGAAGCCAATAGTTGTGTGTCCTGTTCATGAATCCTCCTATTGTTTCCCTGTTGATTTTTGGGTCTTTTTCGATTCATTACTTTGATCTTAGACGTGATGATTGGAAGTTTGTCATATCTCATGTCGAAACGAAATTGCCACAGGGGTGCGACGCTTCTGTTCTGTTGGATTCGACCATAGCAATGGACGCAGAGAAAGATACGCCTCCAAACGAGACACTGAAGGGTTTTGACGTCATCGACGCCATCAAGGCCGAGATCGAAGAGGTCTGCCCCGGTGTTGTATCCTGTGCGGACATTCTTGTTTTGGCTTCCAGAGAAGGCCTTCTCATGGTAATTCTCTCCACCAGGATTCTGTAAGGGGCAATCTCTATATTTGTGACAGTCATTCAAGGTTTCCACAGAAATCAAGTTCTGGAATTTTGTGTACTGACTTGTGGACTTTTAGGTCGGAGGTCCATTCTATCCCGTGAGCACTGGTAGAAGAGACAGCACCCGTTCATATGCAGAGCTAGCGACATATCAGCTTCCTTCACCATATGAAGATCTCTCGGACACACTCGCATCTTTTGAATCAAGAGGATTCGATGAAAGGGAGATTGTCAATCTCCTTGGTATCTTGCTTATCCCGATTGTTTTTTCACGTGATAAATGCTTGCAAGCTTTGCGACACCTTATCGTGAAGTGGCCAATTTCTGAAACTAGCATTTATGCGGAAGTAATCAATGGTTGCGCCCCACGTTGACTTGGATTCTGACATTTTCCAGGAGCTCACAGCATCGGAGCGATTCGCTGCAAATCGTTCCAAAGCCGTCTCTACAATTTTTCTGGAACTGGCAAGCCTGACCCATCTATAGACGTTGGATTCCTCAACTTAATGAGATCCAAATGCAACAAGAGTCTCTCGGCATCTCCATCACTGTCTTCAGCTCCATCATCATCCCCCAGCTCTCTTGGCTTCTCGAGTTTGACATCTGAGGAGCCCGGCATAGTGATGAACTATGAGGGACCGAGTTCTGGTTTTGGGACTCTGTACTACAGTAGGTTGCTGCAAGGTAAAGGGGTTCTCTATGCGGATCAACAGCTCATGGTGGCAGAAGGGACCGGGAGTTGGGTCAGAGCATATGCCTCAGATGTCTCTCTGTTTCGCAGAGATTTTGCTGAGACCATGATGAAGCTGTCCAACCTTCAAGTCCTAACAGCTCCTAATGGTCAGGTTCGACGCAGTTGTTCAAAGGTCGCTTGAGGAAGAGAAGACAGAAGAATGGTGCATTACCGCACTGTTACCTTGCATCATACTGAATGTGCTCGAGTTTAGCTCTTTCCGATACTGGGATTGCACATTGTAAATGAGAGAATTTAGGAGCTTGAATGAATCCTCTAGTGAAGTCATCTTTTCAACTTACAATTGTATCGGCAATAGCTCTTGTAATCTCTAAGATGTTACGGTTCAAGGGTCTTTTCCTGCTTTGCCAGGCTAGATATGCCTTCTCGTGGCAGATTCAGGAGTCTGGACATAATGCACCACGAAATTTTTCCGTTCCTACCATTGACGTCTATTGAGGCATTTTTTTTTCAGTGAAGACGAGGGGTTAATACCTCAACTCTTAGGATGCTAATTGTCCAAATTTTAGCTAATTAAGGATACCGAGAAGATCAGATGGCAAGTAAGTAGTAAGAACTTCATGTCCCTTCAAGATGGGCCAAACTCAAGTAGTTACAGAATGGATTGGAAAAGAAAAATCTAGTTGAGACGACTATCGATCCATCGAGTGGAGCACAGACTACCACAGGAAGAACAAGAACACGAAGCCATTAGAGATCTATCTGGAACTCCATAGAGCCGAATCTCCTCTTTTAGTTGCTTGTCCTGGTGGGCTCTGGCACCATGGAGAACTCGGAGTAAATCTCCATGAAGAAATTGTGGACTATGTCTAGGAACACCGGGCTTCTGAGGAGGGAGTAGTAATGGAGAGCCTCCTCAAGGTCCAGGACATGCTCCAGGTCACCCAAATCCATTAGCTCCAACTCTTTCATCTTCTCTGCCATTACCAGAACTCCTCTGTCCTCATTTCCCGGGCTCAAATGTCCTTCGGATTTTGACAGATGTGAAGCTACCAGTTCCTTGACCTTCCCTCTGTGTTGCCAACTTTTGTTGCTGGAACCATGCTTCGCAAATTTCACGAAGCTCCCAGCATGCTCGGGTTGTATTGCGCTCTTCTCCATTCTACTGACTGCCTGTTTCATCTAGATTGAAACTTCACTGCCTCTCTCTCATCATGTTACTGTTAAATAGCCTCTTCCGTTGGCAAAGAAGAATCACGGGTTCATCAGATAGATTTCCTGGCATTAGCATCCTGTGGCTCTTGTGGCTGTCGTGCCGGGATGATGATCGCCTCGGTGTGGCCATTCGAGAAAGGTTTCGACCCCAGTCCCGTTTGGATTCATCCCTCCTGCTTCTGTAGATGGAGATGGCCACCTGCGTGTACGGATAAGAGAGAGCGACAGCACGAGTTTGCAAAAGTTAAAGCAGGAAACCAAGGCACTGAAAGTCCAACGAGCTTCTTTTGTCTTGTCTTCTGCCTCAATTTTCATCTCCGCCCTTTTAACTCTCGCCCGACAAAAGGCCATGCTTTTCTGGTTTTGTCTGACGCTCTCTATTCAATGTCAAAAGGGTTCCAATCTCCTTCCTGAGTACATGCTTTTGATGTTTTGACCTTGATATGTCTAAGACCAATAAGAATATTGGCAATTTTAGACCCCTTTTTGGTTTGAAAAACAAAATGGTTATTTTCAGAAAAATTATTTTCTGAAAATAATCATCGCAATCCCTTGAAATAATTATTTAATGAAAAGTATTTTCTTTACTGAAAACAATTTATATATGAATTTTTCGTTAATTAATGAAAATTAATTTCATTTATTCATATTTATAAGTGATAAAAGCGTTCGTTTTTGTAAAAGTAATTTTCAAATTATTAATATTCCGCGAAGGCTAAGCATGGTAAATACTAAATAGGATGACAAAAAAGGCCCGACCTTTACGGGCCGAAGCCCGAAAAGCCCGGCCCTTACGAACACGCGAGCCCGTAAGACCTAGACAAGCCGCTTAGTGGACGCGCAAATCACGGGCCTCCAGCCCAAGCCCAAACACTAGACCCCTCCGACCTTTTCTTTCACTCGTATAAATTCTCCACCTTCACCCCCTTCTTCCTCTCCTCCTTTACAGCTAGGGTTTCTTCTCCGTCTGCTTCAATGGTGTGACTCTTATCTCTTTATCTCCCTGCCTATCTCTGAAATGGCTGTTTTTCCGCTGAATCTGTGTGAGAATTTCGTGCTTAACGTGGTCCGATGCACGTTGCGGACATCTGATTGCAGGGTAAGGGTACGGGAAGCTTCGGTAAGAGGAGGAACAAGACGCACACCCTGTGCGTGAGGTGCGGCCGCCGCAGCTTCCACCTCCAGAAGAGCCGTTGCGGTGCCTGCGGCTTCCCCTCCGCTCGCAAGAGGAAGTGTAAGCCCCGCTCTCTCTTTCTCTCGTGTTTTGTTTTGGGTCGTTTCTACGAGTTGTTTAAGTTCCGGTCGATCTCCGTTTGAGCTGGAGGTTGATGTGTGCTCAGATAATTGGAGTGTGAAGGCGATCCGGAGGAAGACCACCGGGACTGGTAGGATGAAATATCTCCGCCACCTGCCTCGCAGGTTCAAGAGCGGATTCAGAGAAGGTAATGGAGTTTTAAAGTCTGCGCTGATTCAATGGCTAATCACTCGTCATTTTCATCTGGTCTGTCTGTGGAAATGCTTTAGCTAATTCGCAAGATGTGTGTGGTTTAAATTGTTTAGGTACTCAAGCTGCGCCAAGGAAGCAGGCAGCGGCAGCTTCTGCTTGAGGTGTCGGGCGATCATCGTTTGCGCGAAATTTGGGTACCTCGCCATAGATTTTAAGTTGCTATTCGCTTTTGGACAAGTTAAAATTTTGAGAACATCGTCTTGCCGATATATTGTTGAGGTTATGCTTTTAGTTGTTCCTTCTGTAGTTGGATTTGAGTCTGAGGATGGGAAATTTTCAGAAATTTTCTATTACTTGACTTCCATGAACATCTCTTATCCTCTGCGAGTGTGAAAGTCAGTGATCTGTGAGTGGTTCATCATGTTATTGTTGCTAGCGGTCCCAGTTACATCTGCAGTTAAGATGGCTCTAATCGGAAGGGAAATTTACACGTTTATGATGGCGGAATGGTTAGTTCAAGTTGAGTTGAAGGAATCCAACATATTGAGTTACACATTGTGGTTGGAGCTATGTTGCCTCTTAAAGGAGGAGATTTTGCATCTTCTTTAAATATCGACCTTGGATGATTAAGCCAGTTTCAGCAAATGCAAATGGCTTCTAAACTTATGAATTGATTGCGCATGATCAAACCATGTAGCTATGTTGCAATTGACTTGAACCAGCCGATAGACTCTATTTTTGTTTTGTGTGGGAGTGAGATCGAAATTCTCAGGAGATATTTACTGTAATCACTTTAGAAACTCGATTCTCATGGTTCCTATAGGCTTGTCTTCTACGGCAAGATGTCTCTTTGCTTGGCTATTGAAATTGACGTTCCCCATGAGATATGGAGGGTTGATAAAATGTAGAGCAGAACAACTCCTATGCATTTGCAACTTAGTGATTCGTGAGATGGTTGCGTTAAATTGGTCTGTGACCCTATATCAGATGGTAGAGTTTGAGGGTTTTGGTGTTGTTTTGACTTTCAACATTATGATTCCGATTGCATCATTGACTGTTCTAGCCGATTATCGTCATTCTAGCTTATTAGTGATTTGATTGATGATAAAGAAAGAGAATTCTCGGTTCAGTTTTCCACGTGCAAAATTGATATCAAAAAGGTGTTGATCCTCCTTTTACTCGAACCAACATAGCTCCAACAGCAAAGCGTGACAAAGGTATTGGGATGCAAAACTATTTCTCTTTGTCTTTGGCACTTTCCGAGTATTATTGTTAGTTCTAGCTTCTCCTCAGAGCTGGCTATTGACTATAAAATTTCTTTAAAACCAACTAATCAAAGGGCACGAGTTTTTCCAATACCAGCAAGCGCAGTAAAATAGTTCATTTTCACCATCCACATCGGGAGGAGTTAGATTGCTAAAGCCATGTATTTCCAGCGTTTGAAATTGGAGTTACTTGTATCTCAAATCCTTCATTCTCCGAGACGAAGGCTGAATTCGTTGGGAGCTCTACATCACTACATTCCAATCCTTCCGAGCCTCATCCTAGTAGAGGGCAGGGCTCGTGTCTTAGAGATTTTCGAGGAGCCGTCAAGAAAATAGGGGTCCACTCGGACTAAGGGAATTTGACAGAAGAGAAACAAGAAGCTTTACATTTAAAATGCTGTACATCTTGACGTAACCTCATAATTTACAGAAGACTGATTTCCCTCGTGATAACAAGTGGACAACTAGATACAAAATTCACACCTTTGTAAGGCATACTTCGCTCCCTCAGTCAAGTGGGAAAAGAAAAACTCAAGGTGTAAAAGAGATCTGCAGAATAGAAAGGTGAAAAAGTGTAACAGAGAAAGAACCCAAATCTTTGCTCAATCCCGTAGCTAATCTGCTCTGTATTCACCAAATCTATGTTTCTCGTCACATAGCTGCTTAAAGACAGAATCCAGCTCCGGAAATGCTGCTAACAAAAGCAGCTCGAGGAGGTCGAAAGCCAACAATTTCAGGCTCACGGATGACTGCACAGACACACCCAAGTTAAGTTACTGCAACATGCCAAGAACTGTTTCATAAACATGCTAATGGATGCGACTCCTCCGATTGTGCCCGATCTGCCTTTATGTTCATGCTCTCATGATAGTTCATTTTCCCTTTTCTGGGGGAACTGACCAGATACTTCATGAAATAATGAGACATGTCCCTCCAAACAAATCTGACCTCAAATAATCTCTAGATATTCCACCTCAAATAAGGAGATGAAAGTCCATAAGAATGCTTAAAATTGACCAGCCAACCATTTTCGATGGAAGCACATTCAACGAGAATCGGGTAAATTAGCCCCCAAATGTTAATTACATACATGATGCATATGACATCACAGTATCTTTTTTGAATGATCAAGATCAAGGATAGCAGCAATTGCCTGGATAAGTGCAAGTCCGTTAAATGGAATTACTATTAAAATGATCAGAAACTCGCAATAAGGTTACCTGAAGAAAAAAATAGAGATCCTTTGCACACTGTTCATACTCCTTACGACCCACAAGACTGACAATAGCAGCTGGTGCTTTATCTGCATTACCAGGTAAGTCCACTTATGGTCCAAAATATGAGGTGGCCTTATACTATATGACATCATATGGATCAACTCAGACTCAGTACAAAAAGGTCAAAGCAAAGTATTACCAATCATCATCTCATACACAAACTTTGCACGTCGTTCTGCTTCCAGTTGCTGCTGCTCATCACTCTGTCTAGGCGAAGACATTTCTGAGGACTGCTGGCCACGTGGCGAACTTTGCAGAGCATTGACAGGTGGAGCACGTCGTCGCTTTGGATGCTTGGTTATAAAAATTCCATCGGGCCAAAGGATCTGTTTCAATCATGCAGAACTCGGAATGAGTTAACGCCACATATCAATTTAAGTAGTTGAGTGCACAATTCATGAAGCTAATTCAAGCAACATTGTTTGAGACATTGCCCATCATCGTAAAAGATATTGCATTCTGTCTATTACTCCCAGCCTTGAGTTGCTAGGCTATTTACATAATTGAGAAAACTTACAAAGCCAATCCCTGCAACTATAACTGAGGACCAGGAAAGGTATACACGACAAATTTGATCATCCCATAATCCGTGTAGTCAATGGAAAGTTCATAAGTACTCCATTGACATCAAAAGTTTAGCTTCACACAAAAAAAGCAACACCTTTTCTCAGTTCACACAAACCACATGGTAGTTCAAATACCTGCTCGAGACGCTTGATTCCGGAAGCAACAACAGCTCCCTTCCGAAGAAGCTGAATTTTTTCTATCAACCAGTCATCAAAGGCATCTCCCATCCCTAGTTGCAAAATCTGTTTGGCCACCCAAAACGCCTTCCTCCTGTGAGATAGTTTAACTTCAATAGTTAGTTATGCTAAATATTTGTGGAAAGGAAGACAATCAAAGCAACTACACAGTACCGTATCCATCCACCATCTTGGAGTTGGAAAATGACATCGACCAAATCTAACAATGGGACACTGAGATTTGGAGGGACCCACTACAAGATTAAAAATGTGGGGGATTATATCAAACTGCAATTGACTACCTTGAAAAGAAGCATGGCTTTAGTCAGTACCTCTGAAGGAAGGGTTGGGTCGGTGGCAGCATCAAGAAGTCCTGCAGATGTCGCTTCAGTGGCATCACTCCCCCTGCTATTGGCAGTTTTATCTTGATCATTCAGCCGGGAACGATCCACCACAGGATCATGCTTCATCCGCAATGGTGTCTCCTTGCTATCAGACACTATATCGTCTCTTCTGGATGACAAGGGGCTAATGGTTGGCCCAAGAAAACTAGAAACCCTTTTGCTCGTTTGAGAGGGCTTATCCGCTAGGTCAACTAGAAAGTCATCAAGCACCAGATGGAAAATGCATAGTTGATCAGAATGCGGGAAAGAAAGCAAATCATCACAAAAGCACAACCAATTGGCAGAAATGAAAAGGAAAATGACAGAAAAATACACCTGATAGAGTTTCAATGATGGAAAAAGAACTTGAGAAGTAATATGTCTGCATAAAAATATATATATTTAGTGTTTTCACCAAAAAGAGAGGACAAAAATAAAAAGGAAAAATAGGGAAGAAATCATTCCATCCCGACACCCTAAACCTCCCTAGGGTATGAAGTCACAGTATTGCATAGAAATGATGGTCAGACCTGAGAATCAATGCTTAGAAAGTCCCAAACTTCAATTGAGCCAGAAATTGTTGGAAGCTGCATAAGCTTCTGAGCAACATAAACATGTTAGGTAAGACATAAAAACCACAAAAAAGAGAAATGGCTCTTTACAATGAAACTCAGCTACACTAAGATACTGAATGAGTGCCCAAGTACTACTGTATATAATAGAAAAGGAAGTTCAGGTCATCTAATTACAAAGGACAACAGCTTTGACAGAAGGTTCAGAGTAGAACACTTTAAATAGCATTAAGCTTCAATCGTGTATCATGATGAAATTAATATAAAATATAATAAGACAACAGACAACCTAGAGATCAAGCACTTCATGTAAATTTCAGACACCAGCTGGTTCTACCATTGCAGCTTAAAACCAAATGAAAGCCGGGGAGAAAGAATTTTGACCTTTAAATATTTGTCAAGCAATTTACATCTTTCTTGAATCACAACTATATCCAAGCCTGTCGAGAGAAAATGCTTGGGTGGCAAATGAAGATTATACTCTGGAAACTCTTTAAGACGACGATGCAACTCCTCAAAATGCCGAAACCTATGGCAAACATCAGTCAAATATAGATGAAGACACTCAAACATGCATAAGTTGACAAATTAGATCAGAAAATGACAGTGTAGAGATAATCGAGCTGAGGGTATCACCGGCATAAGATATTGAGTTTACATTACAAAAATTACCACAAAGTTCAGGGTGAAATATTTAGTACCTTCTTTTGATTGACCAGCTATTATTATTTACATCTGTGACAGATACGGAATACACAGCGAAGGTTTTAGAGCCACTTTTCACAATATTCGCACCCAATACCTACAATAAAACATGTGCTTAGATGCCTTTCCTATACTAAAAAATCCAGGAGAAAACAAAACTACAGCATGCCAAAATACACACTCAAACTTAATAAGTACCTCACATCTTAACTTCAGAAAAGAATCCACAACCAAGGAATTTTGCGCAGTGGTAGTATTTGAAGTACGACATTCTGGCAGGGATACTGTGGGTGCAGAGGAAGAAGCGGCTGCGCCACTGTTGGCTCTACCCAAAATTTCATTTTCAAAGTCATCACTGGAGGTGTCGTCAGTCCCATACCCTTTTGGAACATTAAGTATGTCCTGTCCATCTCCAGATAAGAAGCTTGTTCTCTCAATTTCCTGCCAAACATGCACCTTGGTGCTACTTAATCTAGACCTCTTCCTGCCCGAACGGGCACCAGCAAATCTTTGATAGCGAGGATGTCCTTTGCTCCTCCTCCTTGAGCCACTGCCTTCAAAAGTTTCTAGCGGATGATGGATGGGAGTAACTCCAACATTTCTCTTACTCTTGGCATCCCAAACTTTAGTCCCGGGAGAGTCAAGACCAGTAATTGTCTCAGCTTCTTCATCTTCAGAAGTATATGAGCTGCTCCCTGAATCAGCCTCCTCCAAACGCATGAGAGACTGGTCATCAACTTCTTCAGTTACAGAAATCAGCGAGTGACCTGCCAAGTTCTTGTTTGGTTGGATGGAGGTATTCTCTACTGCGGAAGAGGTGCCACCTCCAGGGATATTGTTGTTTATCATTTCGTCCTTTCCTTTGGGTTTAGATACAGATCTAGAATGATCAGTGACAGCAGCCTTATTCGCTAAAGACTGCTGTGGAACCTGTTCGATAATCCGATTTTCCCCCTCCTTCTTTCTGTAGTTTCTCCCTTTGGCCCACATGTTTTCAAAATGTTCAGGAGCAAGGGCTTGAGCTTTTCTACGAGAGATCACATCCAACATTTCTCCCCACTCACCTCCAGATCGGTGTCGCAAAATACCTTTATCATCACCATTTTGGGAGTCTGCAGGCAAAGAACTCCATGAACGTGAGGATCGTGCGTCCATTGAAAGCAATGGATCTTTGGAAAGACGTGTTCCATTGATGTCTTCTCCCTTATGTGTGCGAGAAGCACTTTTGGTTGGACTTGTTTTTAACTGCACAAGCTCGACACCAGTCACTGTAGGATCTAAGAATTTGGAGAAATGATCAGATGGGACCTTTGTCCCATTTTTAGATGGCGATGCCTCATTAGCTGCAATTGCACCTTTATTAGACTTGGTTTTAGAAATGACAAAAGCTTCAATCCTTTCATTGATAAACCTACAAAGAATATCCATAGAAAATGAACAATAGACGAAATTAGAGGCCCGTATATTAACAAAAGCTAAGAGATAGTTGCCTTGGGTTAGCTAAGTTCAGGACTGGTCTCATCACTGCACAGGCAAGAAGCTCCCTGACAATGCATCTGAAAAATGAGCATTGCAGATCTTCAGGCTTGAAGGTAAAAGAGATAAGTCCATCCATGACATGTTGTAAAACCTGCGCCAGGGAAAAAAAAGCATGAGCATGAGCATGAGCATGAGCATTGCAAGGAACGCAGATACGCATATGTATAGGAGAAATTGAGAAAGCAACCCTGTGCTCAGCTTCAGTGGAAAATAATGCTGGGTGCAATTTATTTTCGGAAGCCAAGATACGTCTTAGTTCACCATCTAGTTGCTGAATAGTGAGATGTTCAAACTTTTGCTTTTCAATCTTTGCTTGTGTCATGCGAAAGATCTCCAGATGTGTGCAGATGAGACCAACAATATCCCTGCACCATTTGATAAGGGCAATGACCTTGAAAACCATATTTTTTGGAATAATAGTGACCATATTTTTTGGAACAATAATGAAACAGAAAAAAGATGAAAATATCATGATGAAGATACCGTGTAAGAAGATCAATCAGATTAATGTTCCTTGCACGATCTGAAAATTCTGCAAGAACATCATTGATGATGCGCACCAATTCCTCTGGGCCTTCTCTATCAGGTGTTAAACGAGAGTACCAAAGATCTGTGACCCATTCGGAAACTAGATGCCTGGTAAAGCAATCCATTGCATCTTCAACTACAGGAGAATCCACTTTTCTTCTCCAGTTTGACTTTGGAACAACTTTAGGAGTTTGAACAGCTTTCTTCAGAGATGCAGTGGTGCTTGCAGGTTTTTTGCTGTTATATACTGCAGCTTTCCTTCGCATATCAAAATCCATTGAAAAATAACGAAGGGCAATGATCAATGTTGCAGCAGCAGGTAAGTTAACCCACACAGAAGAGCTTGTCACTGAAAACAGAGATAAGATCAGCGAATGTCCCATCATAAGCATGGAGATTCAGCAAATAACAAATAATAGCAGAAAGAACCACAGCACATAAATTTTCGACAACACCTTTAGTTTAACAAATTTTCAAATTATGAGAACGCATCAAAGTTTTGCACAAAATCGCAAAACTTGATTATTCCAATACTCCACAAAGATCCATTAGGTTTTTAACTTTGAGGCAGCAACGGCAACGAGAACAAAAATGCTAGCTTTGCTGAAATGGTCAGAAATGATAGTATGAAGCAAAAGATCATTCTAGCAAGATATTTGCAACCTGTAAAAGTTATTTGAGCTTCTGTTTCTTCTCAATGTTATCGGTTCAGGCCCAAAATATTGCCAAGTCTTTGCTCTCTTAATGATACGCTAATTGGGTAGCTACAAAAGTTCAGAAGGATTTATGTCCTCAAGCCTGAATTACTCACCCATCTCTTCCATTGAGAACTTCATTAGAGAAGGATGTTAGTTCTCATCCCCCTCGAGAGGTCATACTCTGAACTCAAAAACAATAAAGATGAAGTCTGATGCATTTCTGGCCAAAAAAAGAATCCTCACCCTCTTTATTCCCGTTGCCACAGTGCAAAAGAGTGTCAATCTCACTTCTTGTATGATTGACCATGCTAGTGAGTCATCCCACAAAAATAAGGCAAACTAATTGCCGGGGTTTTATTTCAAAGATCATTACACATTATCAAGATGGAACTATAAAAGATAAGAATAAAATAAGTCAGCAAATTTATTCAATGCAAACGAGCTTTCGAAAAATACTTTTAGCCTACAATTTCGTTATCATGCCTATTTAACGAATAGTCCTTCTGCTTCCCTTCAGACTAATTCCTAGACTGGCTAAAATTGGATATCAGCTCACATAAGATGGTTAGATTATAGAATCAAATTATTAATCCATCCATTCATTGAGATATCTGATGATGCGTCACTGAACCCATCCAGAGGACTGTGTTCTGTCCTTTCGTCAAATCAAATTTTATATCATGCAAGTTGACACTGTATAACAGTTCTTCATGCTTAAAAGTAGCCCAGAGACGGTTACTACAGAAACACCAACGTAGACGAATATACAACATATATATGTACACAGACACAGATACACACACATATGTACGAGACTGCAGCCACCCACCAATGTATAGTTGCAATTCCAGTAGAGAAGGAATTTTAGAAAATCAAGCCACAAAATTACTCAATATCGCAACTCATAATGCATACGCACAGCCAAAGTTGATTGAGAAAGAGGAATAAATTAACATCGACGTAGAAACAAATCGGTCAAATTCATAATAACAACACGCGAGGCTTACAGGACATGAGGTACGACAGCCCAATGACGCATATCGCCAGAAAAACAATCCGCTTCTTAGCTTCCTCGGCCAGGTCTCTCGCTGTCACCTGCCTCAACGAACTCATCCTGCCCAATCACCACGAAGCTACGAATCTCATCCGCCGACGTTGCGCGAAATCTCCAACAGAACGAAGAAACGCCTCAAAATCGAACCGCCTCCGGGTCATTTCTGCGACCGATCACCACAAGAGCCATGCGGAAGCCTCGAACAGGACCAGCAAATGCGAAGCCCAAATCAGCAGCACGAACCGCGCGCGATCGAGCAGCGCCGAGGCACCGATCCACTATCAACCGCGCCCCGCGACACTCATCAGCCGACGGTTCCCAGATTCTCGAAACCCGAACCGGAACGCCCTCAAAAGCCGAGGCCCTCCGCAGCGATTCTCATCCCCACGATCGATCCCCACAAAGGAACCATCAGAAACCCCCCGCCTTCCCCCCGCCGTTCGGGGGAACGGACGAATTGACGAGCAGGATCGCGCAATGCGAAGCGCGAGATCAGCCGGGAAACGAAGAACACATGCTTCAGCAGCGGAAGTTCCAAACAATGGGCGATGCAATGCAACACTCGGGCGAGGCGAAGAAAGTCGCCGGAGGAAGAAGAAGAGGCGAGGGAGAGACTGTTAGGTTTAGAGGTGGAGAGCGAATCGCATGAGATCGATTGATTAGCGTGTCCGGTCTGGAAGACGACTTAAAAGAAATTCTCTCTCTCTCTCTCTCTGGCGCACACCGGAGAGTCCCTTTCTCTCAACACTTTCTGGGCGGCTTGTGTTTCAGTTCTTTCTTTTACTTTTCTTTTTTTTTCTTCAAAAATCCCTCTCTCTCCAGAGTGACTGGTTGGATAGTTTTATTCAACCGGCCTTTATTTTTCTTTTCCTTATGCCGGCTTCTTCTTCTTCTTCTTCTTTTTTTCCAAATCCCTCTGCTTGGGAAAGAAGAACAACTTAACTAAATAGAGGATAATGACGTAAATAATCCCTAAATTTCGATTTAATATAAAATATGATCTGTGAAATTTTAATTCATTCGATATTGATTCATGGATTTTAACTCAATGTGAAATATAATCTCAAAAACTCGAATATTTTCATATAATTTATTAGGAAATTTAAATATGTACCAAATGTTCGAGAGATATATTGAATAGATTAGAAGTTTAAAGATCACATTGCACTTGCACTAAACTCCATATATCGTATTGAACAAAATGAAAGTTCAAGAACCGCATTATACATTTAATCGAAAATTAGAGATAATTTGTCTCATTTTCCAAAAAAAATGAAATATATATTTGAACTTTCCTCTCGTGGTATATCCTAATCATGGTATCTCCTGACCAAATTTAAAATCACTGGCCTTTAGCGTCACATTCCACGCGAATTTATGTAATGGCTCGACGTCAAGCTTTTCCTGATTATATAAATTACGATATTTCATTAGAAAGCTATTTACAGTGCAACGCCAACAGATATATTTTTCGATATTGTAGATATAGAGCTCCCTCTGACGATCGATCTGAAGAACGGGTGGTGCTTCATCTCATTAGACGGGTCGTCGAGAGATTTTCATGTTCACGAGTCCAAAACCTTATCAAAAAAGCTTCGCTCGTTTCGAATCACTTCTCCTTGAATGGCTTCATTTTTAACCTCGTCCTCCTGCGAATATTCACACTCGAATGCGGTCCTCTTTTGTCTTCGCTGCACTCATTACCTTGTGCTTCCTTTTCCATTGTTCCTTTTTTTCCGACATTTTCATCTTTTAAAAAGGTATTGTCCTCCTTGATATCGTCTCGGAGTGAAATTAGCTATGCTCGAGCAATAGCGAGAATTATTCTATTACGCCGTATCTATTTCGTAAGTAAAATTTTTGAAACATCCGATAATATTATCATGAAATCTCACAAAATCTCGCATCGTCTATGGATAAATTGCAAGGCTAGGATTAAACTAATGTAAAAAGTAGAAAAATAGAAAAGGATTTAGCCCCTTGAAATCCATTTATTTTTATCGGATGTTGGGGGGAAAATGGACACCCGCTTACCCAGCATGCAAAAGTTGTCCGCATCAAATGATGTCTGTTTGAGGAGATTTGCAAAGACTTGTCGTGCTTTTCTGGCAACGATGATGATTACCGTGATGATGGTGATCGAGAGTTTGAGCTGCTGCTGCCAGAGGATGCGCACTGTAAGCCACGTGGCCCCGCTCCCGAGTATTTGACTGGTTGGGAGAGTCAATTATGAAAGCTCGTTTATTTAGGCAGTTCGTTTTGACGAAATATTTTCTGAGTGTTTTTATGTTCGAATAGTCAAGTGAAAATACACATTTAAAAGGGGAGAAACTATTTTTTACTTATAAAAAGTAAAATATATTTTCCATCTTCTTTATTCATATTTAAATATTTTTCATATTCTTTTAAAAGTGACTTATAATTAGCTGTCCGTCAATGTAAGATAAAAAAATGAGAGAAAATAAAAATAATTTAAAAATAATTTTTCAATAATTTTTCTTGAATTTCAAATGAACAACAAAATTCCAAAAAAAAAAATTAAAATACTATATTTTCTGTTAAACGAACGGAGCCTTAATTTGACCAAAAAAAAAGTTTGTGTATGCAATTTAATAATCATGAAAAGTTAAAAGAGTTTCGCCGTCATAACCAATTTCAACATGGCCCTCGGAACTTATAATCTGTGTAATCAAATTTTTTAATTTGTAGAAATCTTTTCGATCTAAGTTGTTTTCTCCACATTTTTTACAGATAAAATGTTAGAAAGATAAAGACGACTACCCAGTAAAGTCCTTATTTAATAGGAGATTTAACAAATATATTTATTTTTCACTAGATACTCATGTTTATCTCCATAGACGTATTCTATCTTATTTAAAGAGAGTGAAAACCCGCCAAGGTGATATGAAGAATTAGGGGTTTCCTATTGTGGAGGCAAGCTTCCGAGGCTGTCTCCTTGGTCAATTGAAACACATTAAATCATTTTTCTTCTTTGCGTTCGCGTGGTGCCCGTGCTATCGAAATCGCTATTTGTCACTTCGTTCTACTTCTGATTCAGATAAGCTCTTGATCATCTCCTTTTATTCACGTTATCATGGCCAGTTCTTTAGTCAAGTGAGATGAAGAAAAAAAAATTAACATTGCCCTTGGACGATGATCCGAGTTAGGCTATGTTAGTGACTTGATACCCCATCATCCGTCGATCCTAAATATGCCGAATGGCGATCGGCTAATAACTTGATCATGTCATTATCTTAAATGAGATAGAACACATCATTGGGAATAAGCAGGAATATCTCGTCCTTATCTTTTCAATACTCACTCGAGATATCGTTCCATTACAACATGAGAAACAACAGGTTGGTTGTCAAGGGATCTACAAGATCAAATATACAAAGTGATGGATCTATTGAGAGGCGCAAAGTAAGATTCGAGGGAAAAGATTATACTCAAATGAATGGGATGGATTACAGAGAATTATTTACTCCTGTGATCAAGATGAACACAATTAGAGTTTCATGTCGAGTACAATTAGTTGCGGATGGTCACTTTTTCAAATTGATGTTAAGAATGTCTTCTGACAAGGCAACTTCGAAGAAAGAGTACACTAACCTTTTCCCACGAGTTTTGGTGCAAATCGTGCAAATTGAATAACGCAATATACGGTCTCAAGCAATCTCCACGAGTTTAGTATATGAAGCTCATGATTATTCTACTGAATTTTTTGTTCTGAGCTAGATCACTCTCTTTTTGTTAAGAACTTTAAAGGAGCTGTGGTTGTTTTGTTTTATGTTAATGACAGCCATAACTGATAATAATCTTCAAGAGATTGAAATTCTAAAATATTTGGGGACGTTATGCTACTTCTTTGGTACTGAAATTGCTATTTAAACAAATGATTGTTTCTCTCCCGTATAAAGTACGAATTAGACTCGTTGAAGGAAATTGGAAAATTTGGAGCTAAACCCATAGAATCACCTATGGTTTAAGCAGTGAATTTGCCACTGACGCCACTCCTCGCAAAGACAGTGAAATGTTCCAAAGATTGGTGGGTTAGTTAATTTATTTAACTATTATAACATATGATATCACATATCTCATTAGTTATGTTAGTCAATTCACGTATAATCCTACCAAAGATCAGGTGGAATTAGTTGACCGTATATTGCGATATCTAAAGTTACGTCATTGACGTGACATTCTCATGAAAAATAGTGGTCACACATAGATTGAAGGTTATCTAGAAGCTGATCAGACTGGAAATCTCGTAGATGGAATACCAATGAAGGGTTCTACAACTTTGTCCTAAGAAACCCGATTACTCGAAGGAGCAAAAAACAAAGTATAATAATTAAATCAAGTGCAGAGGCTAAGTATAGAGCCATGGCTTCAATGCGTTTGAATTAGCTTCTTTTATTATCGCGGGTTTTGGGTCTTAATAAGCTCCAAACTTCGATAAAATTGTTTTGCGATAATTAAGCGGCAATTTATATTGCTTTAAATCCAGCATTTCATGGAAGGACCGAGTATATTGAGGTGGATTGTGACGATATCCGTGAAAAAATTCAAAACGAGACAATTGAAGCTAAGTATATGAAAAAGTGAAGATCAATTGGTTGACATATTTACTAAGGCCTATTCTACTAAAGCTTTCCTGCATGTGATGGCCAATCTAACCTCTAATGATATCTTCGCCTTAGCTTGAGGAGGAGCGCTAAAAAGATAAGGACAACCTAGTTAATAGAGTCCAAATTTAATAGGAGATTTGGCTCGAATTGAGAAAGAAATAACAACTGTATTTGCTTTATAATAGATATGTTGATCCTTAGAGATATATATTTTTGTATCTACGGCTCGATCATTTCATAGAAAATAACTTTTAGGAAAATGTTTTTCCGAATTTTCCGGCATTTGTTTCACGGAAAATAAAATAATCGAGAAAAATATTTTCCATCAATGGAAAAAATACCTTCAAACTTATGGAAAATATTTTTCGCTCTTTTTAAAGTGGAAACATTTTGTTTTATTTGTTTGCCTTTAAATATCGCGACCTCTAATAATATACTTCAATATCGCTCGAGGCCGGCAAGCCAACGGCCTTTGACAAACGAACATAATAAATATTATCATTTTTCCAACAAATATTTTCTAAAATACTGTATTTTTCGTAAAACGAATGGAATCTAAAGATAATGAGATCTCCCAATTTAATATGAAAAATTGAGGTTTTGCTATAGTGGAGATGGACTTCCAAAGGCTCTCTCTTTGATCGACTGAACCAAGTCAAATCATTTTTTCTTTCTTGGTGTGTGTGGGTGTGACTATAGGGAAAACATTGAAGCTGATATGCAAATCAATGCCAACCAAAATTTCTTATGTTCAAATTATTAGAGCCGCCGGGGAATGAAATGGCCATTGAAATTTGCTTCTTCGTGTTAGATTGGCACACGTTGAGTTCTCCGTAACATCCTTTGTGACCGTCGGCAGGCTGGGATACTTAATTAGCACAAAGAAAAAAATTATAGAGCGCAAATTGTGTTTGGTTTGAGAAAAATCTGGCTACAAAAGAAAGGAAAAAAAATTCAAATAGTCCATGAACTTTGATCAAATGTATAATGTGATATCTAAACTTTCAAATTGTTCAATATGATATCTAAACTATGGCTAAAATGTACAATTTGATCAATGAACTTTCAATATATATAATGTGATCCTTACATTTTATTGTATATATTCAAACTAGTCATTAGACTATATGAAGCTATTCGGTGTAGTCCTTGAGCTTAAATGGAATGATTGCAATTGAATATTTTCATAGTTTAAGGGCTAGTTTGAATACGTACCAAAAGTTGAAGGGCTACATTGAGCAAATTAAAACTTCATAGGCCACATTGAATAAATTGAAAGTTTAAAAACCATTTGTGTCATTATCCCTAAAGGAAAATACTTTCGAGAAATCATATTTCTAAAAAAACATGTTTTCGATTTTTTAGGTTAAGGAACTCATTTTCCTAAACTGAGTATACTTTTGTTTACCTTAAATGATTTCTTTTGTTGACAAATCATTTTCAACTAACCAAGCACATGGAAGTCCAGAAAACTGAATCCACTAAGGTGTGTTTGTTTGAGCAAAAGCATTTTTCGTGAATAAAGTTTTTTAAACATTCACACGTTTGATTTGTTGAAAATAATCGGTCAAAGAAAAACCACTTATGGTCAAAGAAAATGCATGCTTAAAATTAGGAAAATGATTTTCTAAAAAGCATCTACCTTTATAAAAAAAATGAAAACTTCATAATGAAAAAAATGTTTATGTAGAAATCATGTTAAATGAAAAAGGTATAGTTTTCAATTGTTTTTTTTATTTATAACCAATGAATCCATTACGAATCCTCGTGCCCAAACGATATCTCTTAGGGAAGATCAATACATAACCCCAACATTATGGTCTTCTACTTAAAACGCTAATAACCATGGGTTTTGAATCATTGACCTTAGCAATGAGATAGAAACTATCAACTAATACAGTTAATTGCATTTAGGTTTTATTTTTCAATTATTTCATGGTAAGAAAAGTAATTTCCTTCTTACCATAGAGGGAATTTTTTTTTTCCAATTTTAAACTTATTGTTTTCAAATTATGGAAAACATTTGTAAGTTCATTAATTTTGTATCTTCCAAATATCGGAAAGTTGAAAATAATTTATTAGAAACAATTTTTCTTTAGAAAGAAAATAGATCTCCATAATATATATATATATATATATATATATATATATATATATAGACCAAAAAGACTAGTCAACAACAACAAAGCCCCCCTACCAATCTTCTTTTTTACTTCTACTCATTTTGGATATTGTCTCCTCTCGATATTGTCTTAAATTGAACCTTCAATTAATATATTTGTTTCCTATTTTCATTAATATTTTTGGTCCAACATATAATGTGATCTTTGCAATTTTAATTTGTTCAACTTAATCTCTGAACTTTAACTTAATGAGTAATATAGCCACTTATATGTTTATACTCAACCTCATGATTCCATTATTTAAAGTTTAGAGGCAATATTGAATACTTTCATATGGTTCATAAACTAATTTCAATATATACAAAATATTTAAGGATCATATTAAACAAGTTAAACGTTTGGGATGATATATATCAGGCTAAAATTTACGAATCATTATAGATTATATTGTATGTTTAGTTAAAGTTAAAAAAAATATTCGAGTCATTTTCCCAAAAAAAAAAAAAAAAACTACGGTAACAAGGGCATTTCCGGTAGTTCCGAAGCGGTATCCTCGCTGTCTTTCGAAGGACGGACGCTCAGAACAAAAGTTCTCGCCATTGGCCGGTCCAAATTGCTGAGCCCCAACTAAAAGCTAAAACCGGGAGCGCTCCAAATTAAAATCCAGAGATCCTCCCAATCCGTTCCCAAATCTCTCTATCGGAAACCCTAATTTCTTGCACCTCGATCGAATCGCAGATCTCCTCTTCGTCCTACCCATGGCTTCTCGCAGGCGCATGCTGCTCAAAGTCATAATCCTCGGCGACAGCGGGTAAGCTCTCTGCCTTCGCGATCCGGTCAATGCCTGAGCAGATGCGGCGGTGTTGAATCGCGCTTTTTTCCGTGCTGGTGCTTACGCTGTCTCCCTCTTGTTCCGTGGTGCTTTTGTTAGGGTCGGGAAGACGTCGCTCATGAATCAGTACTCTCCTCAGGCCTGAACGGTGATTTTGTTCTCATGGATTTGGCTGTTTTTTGAGGGATTGACTGGGTGTTTTGGATTTGTGGGGCAGATATGTCAACCGCAAGTTCAGCAACCAGTACAAGGCGACCATTGGAGCTGATTTTTTGACGAAGGAAGTTCAGTTTGAAGATCGATTGTTCACATTGCAGGTTGGTGATGTATTTGCTGGTAGGATTAATTTTGGCCTCTTTGACGAGACAAGCGTTTGTTGGACAAGGTGTATTGGGCTGTTTATGTATGATGGTCTTTAATCTTCAAACTGAAATTTGACAGTTCCGTGTATTAATCATGGGGCCAGATGGGCTATGCCCTCGGCATATGATGGTTTCTGAAGAACTCTCGTGGAAATGTAGATTTTGGGCTGTAAATATTGTGCTAAAACTTTTACCTGCCCTATGCGATCTGTTGTAGGGGACTCATCAGCGTTCCCCCCTTCTTTTTCTGCTGTTTTGGGAAACATCGAATGCTGGGTAGGAAATTGAAGCATTTATTCTCTTATTTTCACGAAGTTTTAATGCTGCTAAGGGATAATCACAACTGGTAGTTTGGTGGTTAAGGCTAGAATTAGGGTGTCGAACATGACTAATTTTGAGTCATGCAATCATATCTGGCTTTGGTAACTTTGAGAAGCTGGTATTTATGGTAGATGTGCTCTTTTCAATGTATGCAGATATGGGATACTGCTGGGCAAGAAAGGTTCCAGAGTTTGGGTGTGGCTTTTTACCGAGGTGCAGACTGCTGCGTCCTTGTTTATGATGTGAATGTCATGAAATCATTTGATAATCTTAACAATTGGAGGGAGGAGTTTCTGCTTCAGGTGATATTATTTATGTTTACAAAGAAATATCTTCGATTTTATTGCGATTGAAGCTGTGAACGGGTACGATTCTTGTTTTCCATTGATGTACAGGCCAGCCCATCAGACCCTGAGAACTTTCCATTTGTTGTGTTGGGGAACAAGATAGATGTTGATGGTGGTAATAGTCGTGTGGTAAGATTCTCACTTTCCTGCTTGTATATTGCAGGAATCTATCTTGAAGGGATTATCTGCTGATTTGCTGACATGCAGCTTTCGTGTGCTTCATTTTTGTCTTAAAAATTATTGCTGTAGGTTTCTGAAAAGAAAGCAAAGGCTTGGTGTGCTTCTAAGGGAAACATCCCTTATTTCGAGACATCCGCAAAAGAAGGATTTAATGTGGAGGCTGCATTTGAGTGTATAGCTAAAAATGCTTTGAAGAATGAACCTGAAGAAGAAATGTGAGTATTATTTTACATGTCGAGTTATCTATGACTTTATTAAGCATTATTGGCGTGATCCTAGTTAATTGCTAAACAAACGTTTCCAAAGATAATTTATGTTAATGAAGTGTAACAATATTATGCGGAGCAATTTATATATAATAAATTATGGATAGCAATGTAATAGAATGATAGCTTTGCATCAAAACCTAGAGAACGTCGAACTCTTTGCCTCTGATATAGGGAATGGTACTGTCAGTCAGCAAAGCAATTTGTATCAGTGAGAAACCGTAAGAGGAGTTTATCTTTTTATCAATAAGCGCCTCTTCATTTTTTGGATGCTGGCATTATGGAAACTTAGCTGTCAAAATAGTCATTTGGCTTCCAGAGAAGTGAGTAAAAGTAGAAGTCTCCAATGCATTCTGTGGCCAAAGAAATTTCAATTTAACTCATTATTGTTATCCTTGTTAATTGTGAGAGGATGCAGTAGTATGCGTGTAGGACTGAATGCTAATACATCACATTCTTACGAGTGCAGCTAATTTTGAGATGTTTCTTTTTATTCGATTTACTCTACTTACTTCTCAGTCTTTTTTTATTTGTTTACTTACTTTTTTGGCTTTTTGTTTAAGCTTCAGATATATTTCTGCATAATATGATCCCGTGAAATTGATGTATTGTTTTTCTATGTTCTTTCAAAGATACCTTCCCGACACCATTGATGTCGCAAGTGGAGGACGGCAGCAGAGATCTACCGGCTGTGAATGTTGAAGAGAGTTTTGATCGGCTCCTCTTTCCCGTGGAATGGATTGCGGTACCGACATATCGTGATTCATTGCTCAATAACCGTTACATAAGAGACTAATCTAGGCGACCAGATCAAACTCTCATCATGTATCATTAGTAGATAAAGGAAGACTGTTCCGTGGTCTTATTCGTTTCCTCAGCTAATGTTTGTAGTTTACAAATTTAATTTGTTTGGAAATGGATTTCTGGGTATGAGTTTGCTTTGAACTATGTTACTGGATACTCTTTTGGTGGGGCTTTTCGGCATGTAATAATCTGCATGAGACAATCGTCGGATCTCCGATCTCTCCTAGTTATGCTTTCTCAGAAGTTGCTCGCGGCGGGTAGCTGATGTGCACTTATGCTATCGTGAATATACGACCGTAAGAATGGAGACAGCGGGCGTTCGGTGGCAAGGGGAACGTATCGAGAATTCTCTCTCTCTCTCTCTCTCTCTCTTTGCTTTGAGGCAGGTGTTTGGGCCAGCCCTAAATGAAATCTCTTTAGCCTTTCGGGCTTTTCTCTTTAGTATTACCTTACCAGCTTTCCATGCCTCGATGGCGGCTGAAGTCCCTGGAGCATAACCTTTTCAATATAGTGGGACGCTCTCTTTAAAGCATTTGTTATAATCACTTGAGTCTAAATTGACTTTTATTACTGTGGTTTGCCGTATTTGACCCTCGTGAACTATATTATTCCGGGTCAGTTTAATTTTAATACATCAAAAGGTGGGTGGAGTGATTTCACGAAAATTGAAAATGAAGATGAACGAAAAATAGGAAAAAAATTCGAGAGTTAGGTACGCGACAGATGTTATTTTTCTATTTGTTTATCCCTTGAAAAAATATTATTTTTTCTTTTACTGTTGTTCTACTGTGGCATTCAAATACTTTTATTGGCGCTATTTAGTCTTTAAAATTTGTAGATTTTTTTTGCAATTGAGCCCCCTTGATCTTCGAGTCTGGCAAGTTAAAGCTGATGCGTCTCCCAAATTATGTCGTTGAAAATGGTGCCGCAATTCGCAATCCGCTTGTCCTTGATTATTTCAACGTCAGATTCGGTCAGCAAAGATTGATACGTTAGCTTGGCTTTCTCGGAAGAGAAACGGACGGCGGAGGGATTTGGTAAGAGGAATTCTTTAAATGAAGGATCGAATTGTAAACTTTTGCAAAATGGAGGACCGTATCGAAAACATAGTGCACCTTCAGGGACCAAATTGTGACTTTCTTTTTTCCTCGTCTTGATTTTGGAAATTTCAGCGCCGTCTTTGCCTTCCTAGAGAGCCTATCTCGGCTGAGCAAGCGACGTTCCCCGAACCAGTGGCATGGACGCGGGGGATGATGGAGCAGAGACTGCAGAGTCATCGCCCTCTCTCGAACTGGACGAACTCATTCCTCCGCGCCTCGAAGACGCAGGCCTCGAAGAGTGCGCACTACCTCTCGAATCCATCCAGCTAGCGTTCCTCAAAGCCGTCGCCGCCGCCGTCGCCGCCGACGGATCCGCCGCTCCCGAAGGCGACGATCGCCTCGACGGGTCGTGTCCCTTCGCCAACGAAGACTCCGGTGTCGTAGCTGGGGCTCTGGCCTCGTCTGACGAGACCGCGGATGACGAGGCGGATCCTTATTCGAGAGGTGATGGAGCCAAGGCTGAGCGGAGCACGGACGAGGTGAAGGATTCGCCGGTGCCGGAAATGCAGAAATTGGAGATTGGGAAGAGTGGATCAGATTTGAAATCTTAGCGATGAGGGGGAATGGGGCTTGTTGTGGTGCTGCTTTGGTAAAGTTGTGGAACTTGTTCTTCTCGATGAAGCATTTTGTGTCGTTTTCGTGAGCGAGAGAAGTTCTGCCCAGTGTTGTTCCGTTCCTTTTTTTACCCTTCCTGTGTATTTTGTGATGATTGCCGGTGATCAATCCTCTGAGTCAATTCTATTTGCATGTTGGGTAGAAAAAGAAGGCGTGATGATGATTGGTAATGGATTTCGTACTGGTAGTTGGCGATCAAGGAATTACTTTATCTTACGACCAGTACGTCTTCTAGTAATTGACTTAGCAGGTGCTGGTTTTTTAGATCCAGAAATGGAATTTTAGCACTAATTGGTAATTGTTAGTTTTACCAATTCATGTGTGCAACGTGTCAAGTAGCTTCTTAATTTGTACTTGAGATGTGACGATAGGGGCTTGAGGCTTGGGTCTATAGAGAGGTACTTGAACGACCCAACTTGAGGATTTCAGCATGTAAGAATGGATGTCACTGTTTAATGTTGCTCTGCAAGAAGTCGGTAGGAGAGGGGGTGAGGTTGGTTCAGAAGGATAATGGGGTAAAACGTCATATGAAAATGCAACAGATGAATTCTGCGGTTTTTGTTTTGACATGATAAAAGTACAGAATTTTTGTCTATCTTGGCTGCTTTTGGAGCTAGGACAGCATCGACAAATCCGAAGAGTGTGTGGTGTGGATTTTCCCCACGTTGATGTTTTGGATGCATTACTTTCATTTCACAGTAATCAACTCCAGGTAGAAGCAAACGTTTCTTTTTGTCACTACCATTGGCCCTCAATTTTTTCAATTTATTCGATCTTGTAGATAAGATCTGACTCATGAACTAGCTTTCCATGTTGTCCTGTAGTACCCACGTTACTCTCATTTGACAAGGGACTTGAAAAGGGATATGCAAAGACTATAGGCATATGCTGGGCTCTATTACAACCACACCCATTCTACAGCCAAATTTGATACCTTTTTCAGTTTATTATAATTAAAGAAGTTTATATTACCTCAGTCCACACATCACCGAGATAATGCAAGCCTAGGGTTAATCTGTCGAAGAGGCTGACTCTTGGATATGTTAACGAATGTTCTTTTATCTCCTCATTGACTTTATCTGGAGCATCATTTTATGGGGAGCAAAACAGAAAAAGGAAATGGTCATTTTTGGTAGCTTGGTAGGATTGATACTTTAAACTATTTCTTGGGTGGAAACCTGGCAACGGCACATGTTTGCATTAACAGATGCACCACGAGGTCAGCAGAAACATTTTTCCGCCTTGACAGTTCTTGTGGAGGTCTTCAAAATTATCCTACAGCTAGTTAATTGGCTAAATGGCTTGACTAATGCAGGGGCTGTTTCGTTCAACAGGAAATAAACAACAGGTTTCACTACTAAATGCTTGAGGCGTGATTGATGGCAGCCTTGATGCTTCCAAAGTGCCAAGTTGCTATTGGATGTGTAATACTGGTCTGTAATGGTCCTCTAAATGCCTAGAAAAATTTTCTTGTCGAAAGACAATCTCTTTTCTGTTTCAACTCGAGAATGCTTATATAGTGACCTTTTTTTGTTCTTCTTCTTCTCATCATCATCATCATCATCATCATCATCAACACTTCTTATTTTTATTATCATTATTTCTTGTTATGCACGTCACTTAAAGTGTAGTGGGAGGAGTCCCATTTGGAATAATTGTTCGATGTTCCTCTGCTTATATGTATCTAATTCACCTGCGGCTAGTTCTGTTAAGCCAGGTTCAGACATCAACCTTGGATTAACTGGCTGTGTAAAGCTGTAATGCATAAATTTTCTTTTGTGGCCAATGAGGCTGCTGCTGATGATTTGAGATAGATGACAATACTGTTGCAAGTAAATTTGGTGACAATACACCGCCTGGAGATGAGGTATAGGACTGATAGCAAAGCATCCGTAGTCACATTTGCAGAACACTCGATGAGAACTTTGGGTTAAGCAGACTTCTCCCAGTGGAAGAGGATTTGAGATGGGGTGGTACGGTAAATAAACTATCAGAGTACTTTTTTGTTTAGTACCTGCCTACTTTTGTTGTATGGAAATTTTTTCTCTCTATTTTGGCTGGTTTGACAATAGCTAAACAGGAGAGCCTTTGAAGTAGAGCAGACTTCAAACTTTCTGTTGCTCCTGAAAACTAGTTTAAACTTTTGCTACAGTGGTGGGTGCGCTTTTGCTGACCAAGATTGTAAAATGCTTTATCTTATTTATGAATGCTGTTTTGGTTCTTTTGCTCCTTCTGTTATGAGGATGACCCCCTTCGTGCCGTATCCTGTATCTTTCTTTTCCCATCAGGAAAGAACTGCGGGGGTGATTTTTCTTCACCACTTTGGACCTTTGGTCCAATCAAGATGTTGAAGGTCCAAAGTGGAGGTTCCAATGTACTTCCACTTTTCTTAATTTTGCCTTTTCGTTTCTCATGCTGGAAACTGCATCTGGAACGACATACTGTCATGTTTCTATAGTCATTGCTGGCTGAAGGGGGTAATCTATTATCTATCTAGATTCATTTTGTACTCTTACTGTGAATATGAAGATAAATTACTCTTCCATGTAAGAACTGCTGAGCCTAAATTGCGTTTTTTGCCTCCAAAGTATGACTGGACAACTGTTTAATGCTTTCTTATGTATATTTTATTTTCTTTAGGGCCAGGGTAAGGTCTTGCGTTATAAAGTCTCTTTACTTTTAGCAGGTACATCGGACATAGTACCAACTTGCGATGATAATTGATAACCTTTTTGTCGAACTAGGCCAGTGATATGTACGTCTATGTTCCGATGTTTGGTAGGACATTTGCAGGACAATTTCACGTGGTCTTCAAAGGGATGAGACAGCTCATGTATCTGGCATTGAGATGGCCTTAGGAGATCTTTTCTCAAGATTTGTTTTCACACAACTAACGTAGATAGCTGGGCATGATGTATGACCATGTTCCACTTTAATGGGTCGACATCTTTAGGTGAAATTGTGCCACATCCGCATGATAAGAGTTGGTGAGTTATTGATTGGCAACGATAACCGAAATGAAGTCCTTCCAAACAAGCGTCTTTGCTATTTGGATATCGGATGCTCTTACCCCGTAACACTTGGTATTTTGCCCTGAAAAGTTGAATCTGGGGCTTCCTTCCGAAGGAACCTATGACTTATGAACTGCTTTACTGTAAATAGTTTTTGCTTGCGGGAACACTGATGATGAAGAAGTGCTCTAGTACCTTGCGTTTGGAGCGCCAGAAGGAGCACATGGGGATATTCATCCGAAAGAAGGATTAAGTAGCTGCCTCGTCGAGTCATACTCACGATCTCAGATCCGAGGCAACAGTAATTCACAGCTAAGACATTTTCGTCTGATGCAAAAGGTCAAGGGCTTAAAACATGCACTGGACAGCTAAAAAGACCTAGATGGGTTGACAAATGGGATTTGGTGGTTCAGTTAGATCATCGAACTTCTGCTGAACCTGGACTCAGATACATTTGCTGATATTAAGGTACCCACTACACTAAAGTCTTATATTTTATCAGTGCATATGGATCCGGGCTCGATGTTCATGTGCACGATCCGAGCACTGTCAACTATTAATATCGGTTCCTGCTACTTAGCTGGAAGCAGTTGGTTACTCTGACATGCCGGGACCAACGTTTTGTGCTATTTTATCCACTGACAGCATCCCTGCTCTTCAATAATGTATCCCTTACCTGCATTATTGCAGGTTTACTTCATTCGTTTATTTGACGAGGGCGCTCACTTTATACAAGCAAACCGCTAACGCATGGCATACGTTGTTAATCGTATAAGTAATGTGGTACGTGAATGGAGGTACTGGATAACAGTCCAAACACGAGGTCGCTTGCACTTGGTAATGCCGATAACCAAATGTACGTACTGCTCTTGAACGAATGAATCGATGGATCCGGTCATGTGTGCGTTTATTTGCTCTTGGAGCCATCGAAACAACATTAAAATTCACACGGATTGCCTCGACACGCCGCCTGCTGCTTCAAAGCTTGATCCTCTTCAGAGGAAAAAAAAGTCGGCAGGGTTAATTGCTGATTGTCGATTTCGTGCCGGTGATGATGGTACGTTTCTGAATTGTGCATGTGCACCCCTCCAACTAACAGTCAAGATCTCAAACCCATGGCCCTTATTGATCAGTTCACCTCGCAGACCGAATCTGACCCGATCTCCTCCTTGTTATTTCAGCATAAGTTATCTCATTAAACAACTCAGGATGTACATGTGACGAATATCTGTCGCCGCTCGTTTTAAGAAATATGCCTCTCTTTCTGGGTAATCAATCTGAACGCAGACGGGCAGTTGAGTCGAGGCACGTTCAGACCATGTAAAGTCCAAACACGATTGTCACCCCTTGCAAGAAAGGGAATGCTGATGACTCCAGTCAAACCAGTGGTCCTATTTGCACGCTAAGCTAGTAATAGTATTAAGTGAATAATGTGAGCTGGTGCTGACATGTGTTATTGAAAAGGTCACACTCAAGGTCATGGGATCCATACTGATTTCGCAAAGATACGCGCGTCATCGCGTTTGCTAAACAAATGTACGTTCTGTCTCCCTCTTAAAAGGGGAGATAATCTTGTTCTCCGCGATTCATGATCCCCTTAAAATTGCCAAGGATAGCTCTTCTTGCGAAGGATGCGCGAATGATCAACTTCAACTCGACCTTCGGTACTGGATTGGGAGGAAACCACACTTTCTGCGAATGGGAAACGAGTTCTAGTTTCAGCAGCCCGGTGCGAAGGCTTGCATGCACTCCCACATGATTCACGAACCCCTTTCACTTGGGCGCCGGAGAGCCCGCAAAAGCAACAGTAAACGACTTGGCAGTCTCCAGCAACGTGGGTAGTTTAGGGGCTTATTAATGTGCAGACGAGACAAGAAAATGATTTGAAATCTCCAGCAACATGGGTGTGAAGGCTTACGTGCCTTTATGACAATGCAGTTGGTCATGTCACACTGCCACGTGACTCACGGAACCCTTTGGATTAATCAAAGCAGGCTTAAAGTCATGGTGATTTGTTCTCGGTGAAGACTCGTCTGGTGCAAGCGCGAGGGTTTGGTGGATCGACGTTACAGACGGGTGCTGATGTATGGCTGAGCCGCCACCCGAGAATTTAGTATTGACGAGTTTGGTGGCTCCGGTGCTGGCGAGTAATCAGCGGCAGAAGCTTAACCAGTACGGGTTTGTTGCCCGGTGATTCTTCTAAAGCTCAGCCGGCCCTTAAATTGCCTCATTGTCTTGGAGGTCAACATTGGAGGGCCTTGGCATTTGGGTATTGGAGTGCAAGAAACCACACCACTTGTCGGATCGATGTTACTTTGGAGGAGGAAGAGTGGATCCCTTGATCATGTATTTGGTAAAATGCAAATGTTCACACGTAAATGACGGGGGGATGCATTCTCAGGGTCTCGAGGTTTCTTCTTGCTCGAAAGTGGAAGGGAAGGTTGACCGCGTCTGGTTTGTTTGTTCGTCTTTTCCCCAATTAGGGTTAACATCCAGAAATTTGTGTGTTTTGGTTGTAGCATGTGGTATTCGGTAATCTATGAGGACCATTCAAAGTGGTGAGGTACTCATGTGATGATTGTTGAATCTTTCTTTCGATCGTGGAACAAGTTACAAGAAAAAATGGTTTAACATCTTTAAACTAATAAATGGAGAAAGATCACGTGTTTAAATGGCAGTACTTGAGAGAACTTTGATGGTAGTTAGAATGTTTAAATTAAAACTTTTAAAGAGAAATCGCATGCATATAAAGAGCATTAAATCTCGTGTGGCGAATTATGTGATATATTTTGACGCTTGCTAATTTTGTTTTCACAAAGAACATGTAAGCCATGGACAATGCCAAAAAGGCATCGAGCTATTAAGTTAGGCAAATTAACTTACAAGTTTCCATTCTGATGGCAACTTAAATTCCAAACATAAGGACAATGGCAAATGAAAAGAGGTGATCAAGAACAATCCATCCAAAGAATAATCAAAATGGACACACAACACAAAGTTTTTGTTTGCCGAATGTTCTAACTGCAATCTAACATTTATCCCAAAAGTAGGTGATTGGTCTGGAAACAATACAATTACAATTCTATCGATGTGGTCTTGACTTTTTTTACTATAAGTTTTTGAGTGTCTCGTTCTTTCGAAATGTATATTCTCGACGATAATTTAGATTGGATCTTGAGAAGAAACAACCAAATCCCATGATTTGTTAGATAGGGAATAGATACGTTGATTTTCCACCCTATCGTTTACCTAAACATTTGAAATGGAGGGCGAAAACCTGTTCAAAGAAGGGAAAAGAAAAGGTTGAAAACCCAATTAATTTGAACGACTAGATCCGTTTCATCTAATCGGGTTGGCGGCTTTCCATTTGTATTCCGAGTATAAATCTGTAAATAAGCTGAAGAGACAGAGGAGGAACGACAGGTAGAACTAGGGAGAGAGAGAGAGGTCCGTCGGCAATAAAATGACATGCGAGATCATCCTCTCCACGACGATAGACTAGTGCACAGGCTAGTGTCGTTTATTGTCTTGGCTGGAGCGAAACCCACCTCAAAAAATCTCTCACAAGATTTTATTTCCACCTTTCTCACGAAAGTAGGAGTGGGTCTTCTTTCAAGCTTGAGGTCTCGGTCTTTTGCCAGCATTCTCAGTGACAAGTTTCTCACTTGAGTAGAGTGGAAAAAGAAGTTGTCTTTTTCCTTCTTCTATTTTGTGTATCCTGCACAACTGGGTGAACAAGGTGGGGGATTTTGGCGGGTTTTAGTCTTGTTCATGATGGAAGAGACCTGTAGAAAAGTCGTGGGCTAGGCTCACGTTTGCATCTGGAGTAGTTCCGCAGATTATTTTCTTGATTCTCGTTTTCTGAATTCCTTTTGGGTAATCGGTTTTTGGGTTCTTGCGAATAAATTACGGAGAATTTTGGGATTCATTGTAGATTTTTGAAATTTTAGTGGAAGTCTGATGGCTGGGACTGGAAAAGAATGGTGGGGTTGGAGATGTTTTGCAATGATAGTGATTATTTCTCTGGTTGGAGCTTCAATCCTTGTTTCAGCAAGAGAAGATGGGAGAAAAGAAGGTCCAAGTAGCAGAAATGGAGAATCTAAAATGGATCTCCTCAAGGATGTATTCAATTTCTTGTGGCAAAAGGGAAAATTGGGTTATACCCGTGTTTGGCCGGTAAGGCGATTCTTCCGTACTTATTTTGGATTGGATTTGGTTGTTTCGTTATTAGGGACATGGAAAAATGCGGGAAGCAAAGGGAAAACAATGGAAAGGACATTTTAAAATACTCAGCTGGCTGAAAGCTCATTCAGTGAGATTAGTACAATTTAGAATCTTAATTTATTCTTTTTTTCTATTCGAGTTAGCCATGGTTTTAGGTTGATATCTTAGTCTATAGGTCATTTATTCTTGTTCCTTTTTTTCTGGTTCGGAAAGTAAAAGGAGTACTCAAAGAAGAGTTGAAATGCATCCGGCAGCAATATGCAAACTTTGTCCTGTTCTTTTTAGTTATTTAAGATCACCTGATTTAAAGCAGTTCATGGATTGACAATCTCCCTGAACTGTTACACTGTATCTGCAGGAAATGGAGTTTGGCTGGAGGATTGTGGTTGGATCAATAATTGGATTTTTTGGAGCAGCGTTTGGGAGTGTGGGAGGAGTTGGGGGCGGTGGCATTTTTGTTCCCATGCTCAATTTGATCATTGGTTTCGATGCCAAGTCTTCAACAGCTATATCAAAATGTAAGACATCGATTACTTCTTTAAAATGAAATATCATCATGGACAAGTTCTTTGAGCACGAGTCTCTTAATTTTGCCAAATTTGTCTCACATGCAACAAGGTCAAGATTCAACGAAACTATTTAGGATTTTACTTGCACCGATTTTTTTTTTTCTGGCCAAGCTCTTTCCAAGATTTTTCTCGTTTATTTTAATCCTAAGATTACATTTGGAACTGTATTGAACTGAGTTGTTTCATCAGATCGGTCAATGCTCTTTCCCTTTATTCTGCAAGTCAAATGAATGAATCACAACTCAATGGCTTGGAAGGATAAACATGTCCGGGTGACTTATTTGTCACATATGTTGTCAAAGGGTGAAATTAAAAGAAAGAGTCGTAATGATAAATCTCAAGATGTGTTCTATTTGATTCAATATCCCAAAGTAATACTATTGTTTGTGTTTGTTCAGGCATGATTATGGGTGCAGCGGCATCTACTGTTTACTACAACCTTAAGTTGAGGCATCCCACACTTGACCTGCCAATCATCGACTATGACTTGGCACTTCTTGTCCAGCCCATGTTGGTGCTCGGAATCAGTATTGGAGTTGCCTTCAATGTCATATTTGCCGACTGGATGATCACAGTTTTGTTAATTATTCTGTTCTTAGGTAATGCTCATCTCAGGTTCAACCTTCTACAGATATCCTCTTCTTGGGCAGAGTGTCGATATTGACAATAGTTATTTGCAGGCACCTCAACAAAAGCGTTTTTGAAAGGTGTTGAAACTTGGAAAAAAGAAACAATACTCAAGAAGGTGACCGATGTCCCATCATCTTTATCCTTAACTGGTTTATTTGAGTAGTTTGATTCAACAGTGAGTTGAAACTTGCTTGTCTTCGATTTTCAGGAAGCTGCCAGACGACTGGAAACAAATGGTGAGTTGATCTATCATCTTATATCAATCTACTCTCATTTGTTGGAACATTTCACTTATGAAACAAAATTAAAACTTGAAAGGTGAAAAAAATTACCCCCTGGCATTTTCTGGTTCATACCATTCTTGTGTGTGATACATTACAACCTGAAATGGTGTTGATCTGTCTTTCAATAGGGAATGGAGCTGAGGAAGAGGAGTACAGACCTTTACCTGGAGGGCCAAATGATGGCAATGAGACAGAAAGCAAAGAAACAAAAAGAACTAAGGTAAGAAAACTCTGATCATCATTTCCTGTAGTTAACGGGTCTAGAACTGAATTTTATTGCAATCCAGGTTCCGGTTCTGGAGAATGTCTACTGGAAGGAACTGGGGCTTCTCGTTCTTGTCTGGGTCATCATACTCGCATTGGAACTTGGAAAGGTTTTAAATTTTATCTGATTAAGTTGTTGACATCATACTATATTTGCACTTAAGACCGTGACTGATGAGGTATTTCTATGTTGGGAACAGAATTACACGACGACCTGTTCAGCTCTATACTGGGTTTTAAATCTTCTGCAGGTAAGTGAATGCCCACAATATGTGAACAATTGCAATTTTTATGTTGTCCTTCCAGATGAGATTTCTCAACAAAGTTGATGATTTGCTATTCAGATACCTGTTGCTGTTGGAGTGTCTGGGTTTGAGGCTTATAGCTTGTACACAGGGCGCAGAACAATAGCTTCCAGGGGCGAAGCAGGTGCTAACTGGAAAATACACCAGCTAGTCCTATATTGTGGCTTTGGCATAGCAGCGGGTATGGTCGGTGGATTGCTTGGTCTTGGTGGAGGATTCATTTTGGGGCCACTTTTTCTTGAGCTGGGAATCCCTCCTCAGGTAATTAGTACTTTCTTTATTATCAAACATGTACCAAATGCAGTATCTTGGTTCCATTTAGAATCATTTACTCTGATTAGAGTTCCTCTGATATACATGAAAGATGAGTGATTCTTGAGTAAAATGTGCCACTTTGAGAAGCGAGATAGTCAAGAGATATCCAAGAGAAGTGCACGAGAATTTTCTTTAGTTTCTTATAGATCATCAGTTGTTTAATTATATCATGCTTTTATGACATCTCGACTGATATTTCTACCCTGTCCTGCAGGTCTCAAGTGCCACGGCCACTTTTGCCATGACATTTTCCTCGTCCATGTCTGTTGTTGAATATTACCTCCTAAAACGTTTTCCAGTTCCCTATGGTATGGCTTGTTTCAAATGCTGCTTGATTTTCAAGGGCACCATTTCAAATAGTGCATTACATCCTGGGAGATCTGCTCCTTGAAATATAAATATGCTAATCTTTGGTTGTTCTTTGCAGCTCTCTACTTTGTGGCAGTGGCAACAATTGCTGCCTTCACAGGGCAACACATTGTCAGAAGGATAATAGCCATTCTAGGGCGAGCATCTTTGATTATTTTCATCCTCGCCTTCACAATTTTCGTGAGTGCAATATCACTAGGTATGTACCTCACATCAGGCACTGCAAACTGTCAAGCTTGCAATTCGGATTCTGTTCTGGTTTTAAGATTGCTACAATAATTTCAGACTTTTCATCTGCAAATTTATCCAATGTTTCTGTTGTGAATTATTCCTCTTTTGTTTTGACAGGTGGGGTTGGCATATACGACATGATTGAGAAAATAGAGAATCACGAGTACATGGGATTTGAGGACTTGTGCTCAGCGGATTCTTGACACAACTAGAATTTTTTTTTTTTTGGGTCCTCCTTCAGTATTCTACTGTTCTTCTCTGAAGTGAAAACTTACCGTCATGTTATTTGCAATAAATTTGGTCATTCGGGACAATTACATGTAATACCTTTCTAGTTAACAGTCGAACTTGCTTTCTGTTGACCCGCGTTAACTATGTCTCAAGCAAAACTACTGTGGTTTTGACGGCAGGATTACCCTGCGCTGGCCATAACTACACCAGTATTTCTTGTGAGGTGGTTGATTGAGGCTGACCTGATTGGTGACATATCTGGCGTGCTGAATAGGTCTTGTCCCCATTGACCAAAAAAAAAAAAAAAAAGAATAGGTCTTGTCCCCAGGATGCTCTTTGTCTAGTACAATTTTATGTCAATCGTCATCAACTTACATGAATGAGTCAAACAAAAAAATAAGTTTTAGGTGATGTAGATGGCAGGGCCGTCTCCATTCCATGATTCGGTACTAATCATTATATTAGGTAAAAATGTGCTCACTTAGCCAAAAAAAAAAAAGGAAGCAAAACTGTCATTGATGACAGCCATCAGTTTAGGTTCAAAGTTCAAGAAAAATCGATTTGACCTATTCAATTGAAATGAAATGAAGGAAGAAAGGAAAAGTACTGTAAGCCACGCTACCCGATTGAACAACGATTGCAGATTCAGTTCTGTAATATCGGATGAATAAGATATGGAGTGAATCCTTAACACCTGAAATTAGTAAATTTCTTGCATGGTGTTAGGTTCCACGGAGAAAATGAGCCCGTTCATGTTTTGCAAAAGGTCCGACCCACGTGTCAGCTATTCTTAATCTCATCTAGGGCATAGAAATTTATGCTTTCTTTGGGTTGATTCATTGTTGATCCCATTTCAAGGCACAACTCAAATGCCTCAGAAAGATTTGGTTATAAAAATATGTAATTCTCTGATTATGAAATTTGATTTCTTTCAAACAAATTCTTGTCAAAGATGATGAGAGGACTAAGAATTCTTGCATCTGTGTAAGGTGTAAAGTACTATGACCTTATGCATTTTTACTACTACAAGGCACTCTATCAATTGGTTGTACACAGTTAAATGTTAGAACGAACACTAAAAATAATCCTCTTTTCAAAGAAAGGCAAAGATCAGAACTATTTAAAAATCCTCCACTTCTGATTTCTATACTTTCATCACCACATATATTACAATTCATCTTTAGAACTGTCATAGCTGAACCTCAAATGTTTTGAGATGAGCTTCGCCATGTTTTTCAAGCTTGATTTCGCAGAAACCTTTATCTGCAAAAACAGTATATCATGCATCAGATGACTTGAAGTGGCAAACTAATTAATTAACTCTTTCGGGGACATATATTACCGGATTGGCTTTGTCACTTGCAGGGTAAAACAGGAGCGTTGGATAGTCAACCACCTGCAGAGACAAATATACGATAAACATGCGACTTTCCAAGAAAAAGTGGGTGCTCTATCATATCACACTGCTTTATAAGGACAAGCCGCTTTTAAGAATCGTTGCGTCTATCATGACATCAGCCATCTCATCTGGTAGCCAATATGTTTATTTTCCAAGCATGATTTTATACATGTACCCCATCAATAACTTGACATATAAATCTCCAATATACTTACAAAGGAAGTTCACTATCTTTGATGTATCCTTTGAGAGACTAATAAATTCTACAGATCATGACAAGAACATGTTAACTACCTGTAATTTTGGATGCTCATTTGCAGAAGCATCGATCCTCGCAAAAACCAAATTACTCAAATCTTTAAAGTGCTTAGCTAACTTGTCTACTTGCTTGCCGGTAGTCTCACAGTTGATGCACCAAGGCGTGTGAACCTGTGAAAGGAGATTTTTACAGCAATGCTTAGATTTGTTTGCCGTGGCTGTTTCATACTGGTTGTAAAAAAAGAATGACATTTGACTGGATCGTACTTTGATAAAGTGCAGGTGACTATCATAAACTCTTTACAACTAAAAAGCAGGTGTTGGGACTTGTAAGCAATTTAGCATGTGCTATGTGCTTCTTATGTAGCTGGATCATCATTAGATAAGCAATAAAAATGAGTGAAGTAAACTAAGCTCTGAAAGATGAAGAACCCACACCTCAAGAAAGACATTCTTGGGACTGTTCAAAACTATGTCATCGAATGTCTTTCCCACAACGACCTGGATGCTTGCCTCTTTCTGCTATTTACAAAAGCGAAAGCATGAATTAGATACAATTAACTCATTAGGAAAAAAACATATGCACAAACACAATGTCAGGTGAGCTGATGGCAGCAAAAAAATAAACCTTTAGTCCTTTTATAGCAATATGTTGAAAACATACGGACATATTCACTTTTTGCAACTCTTGTATGCTTGTTGATGCATTTGCATATGATCATCAGAGCAGGACAATACAAAAGTAAAAAACCTGGAAAGGGACATGGAGGAAGAGAAGAACTGCTAAGTTGGCAGCTGATTGTTTTATTCTACAAAACCTAGTTTCAGCTGTTCAGCTGGTTTTGCATCCAAAGACAATTGTGGTAGTCTAAATGATACATGCAAATGCAAATGGCTTATGCAACCTTTACGTGATTAGGCCCCAAGACTATTTTAGCCATCAAGTAGATAAGAAACTAGCGCAAATGACAATAAGGGCTATTGATGCATGGACAGACTTCCCCACAGCTTCTTGCTTATATTGTACAAGCATACTCACATTGTCTGGTATTGGCTGAGACCTGAAATAAGGAGATAATGACCCCTGGAGAAATTTTGAGCTGAAATCCTATGAAAGCAAATTCAGATAAACATTTTAATCCAGTAGATGAAGAACATTTTCCAAGAGAACAACCAAAAGAAATGAAGAGGTTACTTCTATATTGGCTGGTGTTGGATCTGTCTCTAGCAAGTACTTGGAGCTGATTTTGTTATCAAAAGCAGCCACCTAGTTAGGCATGCAAAAAGGAAACACAATTCCATTAATTTGTAGATCCCCAACAAAGGTCCTTACAATTGACTGCAAAGTAATAGGAAACTAACCACGGTATCTTCTGTGTCTTCAAGTCCATAAAGAGTTAAGAAAGGCTTTGCTAGATTTTCATCTGCAATGTCGATATAGATAAACATTATCTATATCACAAAATGGAGTTAGAAAACCATTGCCACCATGGGAAAAAAGTTTAAGTACAGTTGATTATGATAAGTCAATAGTGGGCTTGGTGATTCATGTCAGTATGTCATAATCATGCTTGTGATTTGTGTTCGTCCATACTAGCATACAAATTTGTACTTTTATTTAACAAGTCAAATTGTTTGACTTAAGGTGGAAACATGTTAACTCAAATCAGGCTAAGTGTTAGGCATATTGTGTCATGTCCAAACAGCTTCTCTCTTTGTATTCGATGTTTTGCCTCATGTCATGCTGTGCAAATGATTCGTGAGAATTCATATCAGTCGAATTGTGTACCTGTGACTTGAATTTTCTTGCCACATCTTGAAGAGGCTCATGAAGATTTTGGAAGTCTTCAGCCTTAGCAAACACAAAGAGCTGGAAAAGGGATACATGTCAATGATGAGTCATTAGAGAAATTCTCCATGGTTATTTTCTCACACCAAGCTCAAACCTTAAGAGCTCATATATGTGAAGATATCGATTGGTGCAGTTGATGCTGAATATGAAAACGGGCTAACCAAGAACACAGGAAAACAGAAAAAAAAAAATGGAACACCAAACTCTCCAAGCTTTCAATTGACCCATATTTCATACATGGAAGTAAACTAAAGCAAGTTTTAGAAAGTACACTTCAAGAAAAAGCATATTCAAGTTCTGAACAGCACCTGGAGTTTTATGGGACTGGAGTAAACTCTGACGGAATTAAGCTCAGTCAATTTGGTAACTAATGCAAATTTGTTATGGTCCAAAAACTGCAGCAGCTTTTCCATTTCAAAGGCTCCTTCTGCATAATCAAATTTTAGTGTACTTGTGAGGTTTGAATACAATTTTCGGAAAAAAGGGGATCGAGCTTTGTTTTACATGTCCACTATTTTATTAATATTGCAGGCACCCTGGAATAAAGGCAACCATACATGCAATAAGCCTTTATAGGAACACCACAGCAGATGGAGCATTCAGAACTCAACAGTGGAAGAAGTTGCTACCTACCATATCCAGCATATCTTTCTGGCTCACTTTTGACAATGCCCAGGAAAAAGCTAGAAGATTCAATGTCAGGGTAAAGAACACGGGCAGCCTCAATGTTGCTAACTTCTACAAATTGGATTTCGTTGTCAGCTTTCGCTGTTTTAACAAATTCTTCATAAGCAGGGCCCTGGAGGAGAGATTCCAGGTGAGTGAAAGGAATGAGAAACATAGGATCTTTAATTATCAGGCCTGACAATTAGCAGACAGGAAAGCATCAACAAATAAGAACACATATTAACATAGAGTGCATTGTTAGAGGTCAATTCAAACTAAGGAGTGGCACACATGCAGCCAAACCAAGCAAACTGACAGGCTACATCTTTTAATGTGGCACCTATGAAACCTAAAGGGGAGTCAAAAGTTTGATTAAACAAAGTTCAAAGATAAGGTTGTAACTTGCACATTATAGGAGAAAGAATCACATTATGTGAAAGGAATAATGAACGGAAAAATGGACTAGCTACAGTCAACTTTACTTCCATATGTCAAACAGTCTGTTTTGTAAAGTAATCCAATCACATTCATAAAATTAAAGTAGACAAGTTTGTACCTCAAATTTCTCAAATACACCAATGGCAAACATGTGGTACTTCTTAAGAAACTCTTCTGCTTCAATCACCGAGTTCACCCTAATAACAGGCACGCCTGTCTTTTTCCTTGCCCAGATCACTATTTCTTCCCTGTTCCATAATCAATTAGATAGCTCGATACAATTGCCATACAAAATTTCACCAGTCAAGAGAAACACTATATCGATGTAAACTTTTAGCCATATGACTAAGTAACTAAGGCCAATTTCACCAACATACTAACGCAGCAAGATAAAAAGAAAAATAACATCATCAGTGACATTAGTCTGATTGCAAATCCTATCAAAAGTCAAACCGAATATACAAACAAGTAAATAAATAAACAAAGAGAAAGATCAGGTAGTGCATCTCAACTAAGGCGAACCTTCAATCAACTAGCAATACTTTAGGACAGACTGAAACCACGTGAGGGCCTAAACTAATTTCCACAAAGGAAAACTCTTCCCTTCTCTTCTTCCTTTTCATGTCACAAAGAGTTAATATCATGAATTATACCTGACTAAGTCTACCACTTCGAGGCAGACCATCCACGCGCGCACGATTCCACACACAGCTTTACCATATGGTACTAGTGTCCAAACAACAGCTAAGAACGAACTGGGAAAACAACTTACGCAGAATATCCACCAGTGTAAACCTGAGAAGTCCCATTGACAAACAGAAGCAAAGTGGGAAAGCCTTTGATCTCGAGACTCGAAGCCGCTTTAGAATATCTCTCGGCATCGAGCTTGGCCAGCACAACCGAACTCCCCAATGCTTTCAATGTGTTCGCAGCCTCCGCGAACTGCGGCATCAATTCGGCACTCCTCGCGCACCACGGAGCGTAGCCCAGAACAAGAACATACTCGTTTTGCTCGATCACTCTCTTCGTACTGTCACTGTTGAGCTCGAGCACTATTCTCTGCGCTCTTGTCAGCACCTCAGCTTCGGAAAATTTCACGTCAGCTCCTTGCCGTTGCTCCTCCTCTTCATCTAGAGCTAATAGTTCCTCAATCCCCTCCAAATCTTCACCATCGAAGCTCTCTTTCTCAATGGGTTCGGAAATCGCGACACCGACTAATAGCAAAGTAGCCAGAGCGAGAAGGGCGAATCTCGAAATGGGTGTTCCCAAACCCATTGCTTTTTCACAAACTCGAGGGGGAATTCAAGGAAAAACGAGATCTTGACCCCGTTTGCAGGTTCTAAGATCTTGCAGATCAGGGTAGAAGCGAGAAAGGAGGAGGGAGGGAGACAAGAGAAGCGACGGTGGGGGGACGTGGAGTAGAGAGACTTTTATGAGAGCTTTCTTTACTAAAACTAAAACGACAATGTTCGATTTGCGTTAATAGCGCAGGAAAAGGCGCGATTGGCGATTCTTTATCAGAGAAAGCACATCACTCTGTCGATATGGTAATGGTGAAGTACTTGCCATGGGAAGATGTAAGAATTTATGGTAGAACAGCGGTTTTTGCCTGATTAACCGTAATCTTTAAGAAGAATCTTTTGGATGAGGATGGCACGTCTGTAATCGGATACTGAGCGGGATGTCAACTGGTTAAGAAATTTTGGGAATGCTACCTATTCATCTGAGTTATCTAAAACACATGAACCAACATATAAGAGTTAACATGTGTTGACCCACCAGCGAAACTTCAATATATCGTATTTTAATCAATCTTTAAAAGATATATCATCGCGTAATTACTAATTAATTTCATTCTTCAAAAAAACAAGTTACATAAATGCCATCAAAGTAATGGAAATTCGAACTTATTAATTGAGTTTGGTGCCGGTTACTACCTTGTTATTATGAAATGATCGGTATCTCTTTTTTCTTTTCTTGACTTTTAATTGGTGAGTTACAAGCACGGCCGTTGTTTCCATTCATAACTAGTTAAGTTTGCAAATGGGTCATGCCCGTAATTAGTAAACTAGTAGTTAGGGACACGGTTCTGATCAGATAGCACATTAGGGAGTATGCACGGAAGGATTCCATTACTTCCATTGAGACGGGCCCATGAATCGACCCAGGCATGCGCATCTCAAGGATCTCATGTTATTGCCAGTATGCAATGTCAAGTACCTTGCAAGGAAAAATATGACAGCAATTCTTAACATGAAAAACGTTTTCTTCTAAGCATAAGCCGTTGAACACTCGGCGGCCACGAACTGCGAAGAAAGAGATGCAGCACAGAATGTTGTAGCACTCATAGAGGCAACCGGCATTAATCGTATGTGCAGGCATCTTTCTTGAATGTTATGGGCTTGGTACTGGTGGAGTCGATTGTGACGGGACAAGTGATTCGCTTTCGGTGCCTCGTCCTCACAAGCTTCCCAACCACATTGCCTCGCGAATGGATCTCAAACCGTAGGGTGAACAGGACCTTCACGCCTCCATTTTGTGAAACCGTTAAGCTCGATCCGGCCCCGTACAGAGGAACCTTGTTCCCTTCCAAGTTCACCAGTACGGACCGATGGCTCTTTCTTGGTTGATAATACTTCTTCAGCTGCAACCATTAGCAGTTCAATTTAACTGGCACGATCAGTCTAGAGAGACTACAATATGAGAATTTGGTACTTCTGCAGAAAGTCAATAATTTAATGGGTTGTAGCAAATCAATTCAATCAAGCAAAGTCTTTTTTTTATGGTATTGACATGGAAATTGTGTAGTTCTAATCAAATGGATTGGTATCTTCCTTTGGCCTTTGCTTAATATCTCACTAGTCATGATATCAGAATCAAGTCGACTCAACATGATTCACTGCTCGAAAGAACCACTCAACTCATTCTTGATTTTCAGAACTTGAGCTAAATTCAGTAAGGTGCTTGACACAGTCGAGCTTTACTCAATTCAGCTTGATTATCCCCCCAAAAAAAAAAACTGTAGACTAACAAGAAGGGCTCAACCTGGAAATTAAGCCTGAGCTCCAGTATCATATCAGAACAAAATTCAACAGTTACATATTTATATGTAATATACCTATGCCATCAGAAGTCAACTAATTGATTAGGTTCCCTAATTATGAAAGTCAAAATGTTATGAAACTCCAGCTTGACTTAACCCTCGACCTACTCAAGCAAAACAAAAATTTTAATCAAGCACAAGTTCGATAAGTTAAGCTCAAGTACTTTGTGAGTAGGCTAGCTGAACATAACTCAAGAAACCATTTTGCTGATTAGTCTTGTGGTCTCGCATTTCTAAGACATCTAAAGAAGCAGGTGATGGAGAAAGTTTTCACCTGTCCAGTGGCAACGGTGATCTCCAAGTACTCGAGATTGAAAGGCGTAGAGCTCACATGGATGCCAAATAATGTTGCCGGATTGTAGACACTTATCCTCAGAGAACCATTGAAGGTCAACATCTTGGTCGCAACCCCAGAGAAATCTGACCCCTCCCCAACATAGAAGTTACTCACAGCCAACCTCTGCAAAGGAAATAGAAGCCAGCATACTATTACTTACTTTTCTTCCCCAAAATTTTGCAGTCTTTTCGGTGTGAAATTTCTATCCGTTTTCAGATATGGCCTGTGCCACTGCAAAGTTAATTACTTTAGTTGATTTTCTAAGCAAAAAATGAGTCTATAAATAGAAGTTGACATTCTGGAATAACTGTTAACACAGATTACCTAGAGATCGAACCTTGAGTTAAAGGAGAATTCTGACTAGAAAAAAAGTACAAACATTTTTTCTCTCCATTGTCGTGTCAACAATGACAACTTAGACAAGCATGCGGAAGAAAATAAAGAATGATGACCATTTCCAGCTCTATGGGATTTGAACTATTGAGTCTGAGACATCTATGGTAATACTTCGTTGCCGATATACATGTCAACTGAAAGAACTCACAAGCAAGACAGGAAGTGATATACCACCACCATGCGATAGATACCATGAATCATTAGCTTGAAGCTGTTGGAACTTCTATCATTGTTCTGTACCGTAACTTTATGTTCATTCCTCCCTCCTCAGCATTTCCCATAATCTAAGGGCAAGAACTGGGGAACCAAAATGCGAAGGTTTTCTGAATGCTTCCCAGCGTGATGAAGTGAATGAATTACATAACTTCAGAGGTATCTCATGCAGATCCATCAGCACTTTTTCTTCAACTAAAGAAATAGGCTGCGATTCCTTTACAAGCTCTAGTAGTCATTTATCCTTCACAAACAATCGTCTATTGCTTGACAATGGGAACACCGTGCATGCTTTTTGGGAAAGTGGAAGTAACTTGTCTAGGCAAATTTTCTAGGCAAAAAGCTTGCTCTCCAAATTGCTCGTATTCATTCTCATACTCATAACCGCATATGCAGGTTCCTTACCATACATGCATTCCTAGGATGGTGTTGAAAAAAAATTTCTGCTTCCACTCGATATTTAACCAAAATGAAATCCGTGTCAAATTAAGAGAGAAAAATTGAAACTATACCTTGACAGTAATCTCCGCTTTGTAAGGCCGACTCGCCCCCCAGATGATCAAACAAAACACAGTGAACAGAACCACGAAGCTGCAGAGAGCGATTAAGGCCTGGAACCGCCTCATAAAAGCCCTGTCCTCGAATTCGTCATAAGACCCCTCTTCCAAAATCACATTACACTCTGGCCAACCCTTGTCGTTCCTCTTCCTGCTTCCCTTCCTCCCCGAAGAGGACCTGAAAATCCCCGAGAAACGACTGTACGAAGAGTTCCTTGAGTGTCGCCCGAATGAGGGGTGCGAGGGGGACTCCATGGGGCTATGTGACATCGGAGTGGCATGCATTGATGAGGACTTGTCTCCATCATGAGAGTCTCTCGATGGACTTTGGACATAGTACACGGGACGTTTCGGGGACCTCGAAGGCGAGGACGGTGCTAAACTGGTTATGTCGGACTCAGATTTTGTTGAGAGCATCATTCTCTATTTTGATCAGGGCTTTATCAGTATGAATGGATCAGCTCACAAAACTGCAGAAAGACTCAAGATGGTGTTTGGCCGCCTTCACCACCTTTCATTCATAAAAGCTGCAAGAAATTAAATTTCCAAATCCAGTCAAATGTCAGACACTCATCTTCTAGACTACTCATAAAGCATCTGACCGAAAATGATTCTTATTCATGCCAAAGTGAGAACTTGAAAGGATTAGATCATAAAAGAGCGAACTTCCTCAGCTGGGTCGAATTCAAGAAGCGTACGAGTTGTTTCTTGAAGTGGCTTAAAGCTCCACAAAAAGCAAGAAACACACAAGAGGGGACATATTTCCCCAAAGAAACATAAAAGAAGAGCAAGAAGAAAGAGAGAGACGGCAGATTGTTTACCACATAATTGAACCAAATTCCTTCGAAAAACGTCCGATGTATCACCTCATGCTCCAAATTTCTTGAGCTAGAGGCTCACGATAATAAAACGAGAGGTATAGAAGAGGGCGTCAAGAGCAATAATTCAACACTCTCTCTCTCTCTCTCTCTCTCTCTCTCTCTCTCTCTCTCTCTCTCAATGTGCTGTGCATGCGAGTTGGAACAGAGTTTTTATCTCAACCGCCAAAGAACAGAGAGTCCCACGTAACGCTTTGTAGAGAAAGCAGCAACAGTTACACAGCCTCAGCCTCAGGCCCGGACTCCGAGCCTACGTCAGCCCTGAGGCCCCGGACCAAGTGTCGGCAGCTTAACAGTGTGGAAAATGTCGGATGGTGTCCCTAATCGCCCTTTTTTATTCTAAAATTTGGCCCAGAAAAATCCCAAAAAAAAATTGCATTTCCATGGCATTGGCATTATTATGTGGTTGAGACTTCGACACTGTACCTAAACTTGATTTTGGACCACCCCTTGAATTAATTATTTGTGTTCGGCACCTTATGATATGACATTTCCCTAGCTTTCTATACATGAAAAGTTAGGTCTTGATGAAAAATTTTCATTTCCTTATTGTTCCAAACTGAAAGAAGTATCTTAACATAAGACATATAGATAAGATTGTTTAATATCGTGGGATTACATCAGTAACAAATCCCTTAAAAAATATCTACATACAATAATTGTATATCTGTGGGGCTTCCAAAGTCATGCTTCAACTTCTTGCTTACGTGTATGGCTATAGAGGGGCCGTAATTCTTTTTCATTTTCACTGCGTAGATGAGTTCGACGTTTCCTCATTGTCTTAATTATTAGGAACTGTAAAATTCCATGAAATGAATAGAACTTTAAGACTCTGTAACATGGTCACCAGAACAAGCTATCTCCGTCGCTATTGATTTGGACAACCCGCCATCGCTTGAAACATGACTCCCGGTCTTTGTCAATGAACGAGACTTACGTGAAAAACACAGCTTGTGCAGTCTGTGTACTAATGAAGTCCATCTGCAGATAATCGACAGAGAGATGGCTTTATCTCTTCTTAATTACTAATTAGCCCTCCTTCCTTCATTTCAGTTCATAATATTCGCCATGGCCTACCTTCTTGCTCACCACAGGGACAAGGACCCTTACTGCACTGAGTTAGATGCCGCCGGACGAAAGGATGATATAGGGAGATAGATCCTGGCAGGAGGGGGTTCGCCTCTAGATCAAAACTCAAATGGGTTGGGGTGACAATGATGGAGAGATGAGACAAGGCTTGACAGCAAGATGTGGACCACTCTCCCTCAGTTTCTAGACATCACTCATTTTCTCACACACTTTACCACGAAAGCTAAAAGCCAATAGGCCACCAGACTCGGGGAACCGGAGCTTTTGGGTGTGGCCCCATGCATCATTGCTCATCTTAAAAACGTTTGTTTAATTAGAGTCGATTTGGAGTGGAGGTTGCCAAAACGATGTTATGCATCGTCCAGCAGTCGTGTAAACAAGAAACCATACGTCCTCGTATAGACAACTTGATACTGAGAGAGAGAGAGAGAGAGAGAGAGAGAGAGAGAGAGAGAGAGATTTTCTTTTATCATTGCCCTTGTTATGCCATCTAAAAGTCAAAGACTTGTCACCTTCGAGTTCGATGATTAGAAGGGGCCCGTGTCAATTAACCCAGATCCAATTAATAACCAAAGATGTTCATTTTATCTCCAGCTTAGCTTTCCGGAGAGTGTCCCCCATGGAGAAACTAGAGGACTTCTGACGCCGAGTTCGTGCAGACGATGGCGTCCGATGTCGCAGGAAAAACCAGTTGAATCAGTGCGGGCTCGTCTCTTTCTGTTTACATAAATTTTTTTCTTTCTTCACGAGGACATGAAATTATGGAATCTTAGATCTTTGGACCACGTTGGGTGGAGTCGTGGTGCACATTGAATTGGAGAGTCCTCAAGCCTGCGTTTCAAAGTTAAAAATGGTCCATTGATACTCATGCACATGGATCTACCACTGAACTCTAGCTTTCCATTGATATCATGGTATTGATGTACACTCATCAAGAAACCTTTGTTTGGATGTGATTAATTTTGGCAAATTCTGATTGACCGCGAATTCTAAGCACCAAAAGATAGAATGATTATGTAGTGTTCGATGACTCATCAATTTCTTGATGACTATAGTCATGGTGGTTGTTAAGGATAAGAAGACCATTTAGTGTTAGCACTTAAATGATCATTTCAAGACAATTACAATGAATGAAAAGATGCCGTTCATAGTAGTAAATTCCCCAAAATTTATACATATAAGTGATGATGTGCTGCGTAATGCCCTTCCACTAATAGCATAAAATAACTGCAGCGGAGTTTCCAGTGCTCTGTAACAGATACAATATGACAGTCCAAATAACCTCAAGAGTGGGTACCTGATACGCTTTTGTGCTCAACTCAGCATCAGGATCATCACAATGGAGTGTAGCTTCTCAAAATCTTGAAGAATCCACCGGAGAAAATTCCTAAGCTGAATAAAAGTTTGAAAACGATAATCCTCAAGCTATTGGTAACACCGACCCTTGCGGCACAACGAAACAATACATGTGTGTAGTCCAACAATCAAACAGTTGATCTGTGAAGAAGATGGTTCTTGAAATTTTAGCAGCCCTGCAGCGGCAATTGCGAGACAACCCGTTTATTTCTCTTTAGCGCAGTAGAAATTGGCGATAGACTCCCCCCAGAATCAATCACTTCTTACCAATGAACTGTTCATTATAAAGCAGCAAAGCAATTCGACTTAATTTAGAAAGCAATGCGCTTATGGAGTTCATTATTCAACTTGCTCGAACACCGAAGTATCAGTTTCCCAGTGCGACTTCAGCTAACTTACACCTCCGGGTCTGTACAATAGCCCATTCCCTTGCTTTTACACGAAAAAATGAATCATCCCATAACGTCAACTTCGCTGAGAAAGAAAGAACATAAGAAATAAGGGTATATTTGTTTGAGTGAAGGAATTTTCCACAGATTAATTCTCTGGACTTTCACGGGTTTGATTAGTTGATAATGATCAATCAATGAGAAATTATAAAAATACACATGCTTAAAGTTAGGAAAATGAATTGTTTAATTCAAAAGAGGAAAATATTTTCCTTACAAATGATTTGTTGAAAATAATTTTTCTTTATCATGAAATTTTCTCCTAAACAAACATGTTCTAAATTGATGGACAAAAGCAAGCCGAATGTACTATGCATAGGAGCTCCTCCTTTTCAGCATCATATCACAGAGCTTCACAGCATCTGAGTTATCTTTGACATTATGAACCCTTACAATATTTGCGCCACCAAGTACTCCGGCAGTGACGGCAGCAACTGTTGCTGCATCGCGCTCTGTGGCAATTGGACGACCACAAATGTCACCTATAAATCTTTTCCTAGAAGGTCCTATCAGTAAAGGGGCATGAGAGAGAGTCAAGTTTTTTCTGGCAAATTCTTCTCGAATGGCTGGTAATCCCACTAGAATGTCCACATTCTGTTCAGTGTTCTTTGAGAATCCAATTCCTGGGTCCAAAATTATTCTCCAAGCTGGTAGACCAGATAATTCGGCATCTTTCACTCTAGAAAACAGCTCGGATGCAATCTGCTTACACACATCATGGTATTGGAGATTTTCTCTATTTTGCATGGTGGATGGATCCCCCCTCATGTGCATCGCAACGTAAGGAACCTTAAGATCAGTGACAACAGGAATCATGTTGTCGTCCAACTTCCCTGCAGATACATCATTTATGATATGCGCCCCCTTACTCACTGCTTCCGAAGCAACTTCCGAGTAAAATGTGTCAACGGAAACAAGCTTCCCCTCCATCTCGGGCATTCCCAGGACAGCTTCTAAAATTGGAATCAATCTCTCTAATTCTTCTCTTGGAGAAATCCGATCTGCCCTAGGTCTGGTAGATTGGGCCCCAAGATCAATTATATCTGCGCCCTCTGAAATCATCAAACGGACCTGGGAAACTGCAGCTTCCACGCTTTGGAACTTCCCTCCATCACTAAAACTATCTGGTGTTAGGTTGAGAATACCCATCACAAATGTTCTCCCTGACCAGTCCCAAAGGAGGTCATTTCTGATGGGTAAAACTCTTTTCAGCCCTTCCTTCCCAATCAAAGATTCACCACCCAGTTTATTCCACGATTCATGAAGATTACCTGAATGTACTGACAGAGAATGCCAAGATGCCACTACATCACTGTCAACAGTTGATCCAATCAAATCCATCAGCGGAGCCATCACAAATGGTCTCTCCCATATTCTCTCGTGAGGGACTATAAGTGTGTCGGAGTTAATTCTAAATTTCCCATAGAACAATATATCCAAGTCGATTGGCCTCGGGCCATACCTGATCCCATTCGTGCGACCCATGTCCTTTTCAATCTTCTTAAGTTGGTTTAGTAATTCGTGGGGCCCCAGAGTGGTGACAGCTCTCACTGCGGAGTTAAGAAACTGAGGCTGATCAGTGACATACGCAGGCGCTGTCTCGTACAAACAACCATGCCTTTTAATGCGTATGCCGGACTTCTTCATCAAGTCCAAAGCTTCATTGAAATTGTTGAGTCTGTCACCGACATTGCTGCCTATAGCGATAACAACTTCCTGCTCTTGAGAATGAACCTCCATGACAGTATCCGAGGATGAGTGGTGGAAGCATAAGGAGAATGCTGCAAAGAAAGTTATGATGAGGAACTCAAGCAGAAAAGTCCAATCAACAAGTGCCATACACCGTGTTCATATTGCCTAGACAAAAGTTTCTGTTATGAGCATACGTGCAAGGATACACACATTTAGATTTCTCAGAGAACTATCGAAAAGGAGTAGTGCCAATTAGCGGTGAATATCCAGTACTTGCAGATTATATAAGAGGTTACGCAACCAAAAATCATATTATAAAACTAAAGACACTTTACATCAGCTACCTATCATCTGAGAAGAGCTGATTAGTGCAACTGTCAATTAGGTCGAACTTCTTCTCCAATCGCAAAGCACAACAACGACAAATTTGAAATCAAGAAAAATTCGTGGCAACAGGTTAGACTATCAGAAAAGTCGTCCTCTCAAAATCCCAGCCACAACTAGAAGTAGGAATTCACCTGCACCGTACTTGAAAGCACTGCCAATGTTATTTTTGGCCGGTAATAACTGCTTGAAGACATTCATCAGGAAGCACACTGCACTCGAAATGTTCGGCGTACAATCATTAGTGCCAAGACAGAATACGATAATGAGCAACTAAGTAATGAAAAGAGATCAAACACCCTATGTGGGCTGATGATGGCCGTCGTCCAAGTGAACCCAGGCCACTAAAATGAGTTCCATACAATTTTCATCAATCGACTTCCAAGTAAAATCCGTTTATCTCCTCCAACCAAAGCTATGATTTTGACAAACCACCCCCCATTCCCCATAAGATCCACCACTGAATAGCTGCACAGGCAATTGCAATTCGATTTCCCAAGGACATTACACACTTTCAAAGTACAAACACATCCCACTGCGATCAGCATGCAACAAGACAACAAACAAAGTCCCACTTCCCCCCAAAAATTACGGTGAACAAGGAGTTCCCTCGCTACCCAAGACGCTGTTTCGGAAATAAGCTTTACCCATTGAAGCTTCAGACCTCCACTCTATAGCTTGATCGATCGAAGCCGTCGTCGGAAACCGTCGTCGTCGTCCAAATGGAGCCCAAAATGGGGGTCACTCAGGGCCCCCGAACTGAGAGCTGAGTCCAGAGAAATGAGGACGAGAAGGCGACGCGAGAGCTATAAAAGAACGCTTTTTTCAATTTTATTAAAAAATATTTTTCTTTTTCTTTTTCTTTTTCAACTCTGGGCCGGTGAGGTGGCCGACCTACTCCTATTGGGCCACAGACGATCCTCACCGGAGTGGGCTTGGGCCTACCTGGAGTTGGAATTAGGAATGAAGTAAAATAAAATAAAAAATTCAAAAGGATTGAAAAAATGTAAAAAAAATTATCCACCCGGGTTTATGGGATAGTTGGTATTTATGTCAGCATTTTTGTTCATAATTAGCTGAAAATTATTATATTTACAAATATTTATAAGATTTATTACTAAATCAACAAAATTGAAAGATTTATAATTAAATTAGCTATAAATTTTCCTATTAGAATATCAATGAATTTACTTTATTAAATATTATTTTTTACTTTATGTAGGGAGAATATTTCATTTTTTTTTGTATTTTAATTTATATCTTATAGCATAACTTAAATGATTTCACACCCTATCTACATGAAATTCCCTGATCGACAACTAATCGATATACTTATCATATAAGAACAACAATCAACAATTTCTTAGATTAAAGTACGTGAGAAATTTAAATAAAAAGTAGTGGTCGTTGTCCTGTAGATTTTATCTAACCAATATGTTTGAGTGAATGAGATAAGCAAATTAATCCCATCTTGGGTTTCTAAATATTTCATAAATGTGAAAAAAGAAAAGGAAAATAAGGAAGCAAAGAGAGACGCTTCATATGTGGAAATAAAAGGAAATATTTTGACCATATTTTAAGTGTTGAGAGAATCAGATGAGACACTTGTCAGACATGTAATGGACCTGATTTTTGTTTCTGTCGTAAAATTTTCAAAATTCCATATTAAGATCAATAAAACTTTCAATTTCTAATTGAAACCATTGAGTTTATGGTGGTCGTGGCTCCAAAAGATGCACGCAAGGGAAGAAAAAATAGAACACGAGTGCTAATTTGTCTGGCAATCTACCATGAACACTCTTCATCACAAGGAATCAATGCCCCAAGGCAGCAACCATAGCGATGGCTCTGAGAATCTCTCTAGATTATTATATAATTCGGCTTTTCAGGGTTTATTATTTTTCAAATAATTACGAAACTTCAGCTGTGATTCCACTATTTTAATGGGGAGGCAGGCGACGTGCGTGCGTGTATGCTAACATGCAACAGAATTGAAAAAATCTATTAAATGTTATCTTCGACACGGAATTCATGGATATGACGTGATATTAACGTTCAAACTTTAGGTATGGAGAGCATAAATGTGCCATCAACAATTGTCTAGCTTAAAAGATGTGTTAGTATCTAGATAATCCTTTCGATACAAATTTTCTTTTTTTTTACCCGAAAGAAGATATCTTTGAAAAAGTTGTTTATCATATATTTTCGTGTTCTTCCCGAATAATGGTTCAAATTCTATGTGCTTCAATCCAAAAGCTGGTCCGGTTATTCTCGAGCGTATACTGGCTCTCCAAATTACATAAAGAATAAATAAGCGTTCATCTCATTATAATCGTACCTTCTCAATTAGACAAACAACTCAAATCGAGAAACTACTTGCATTAAGAAACTACTCAGATTAGAAAATGCTCAAATTAGAAAGCCTTCTTGTATCGGGCTCGTATTCGAGACGTATTCTTAGCAGTTATTCATTGTTCATCCTTCATAGACTATTGTCTCGTTTTGCTTGGGCAGTTGGTCTCGCGGAAAAGTAACTTCAGTTCAAGAAAATGAAAATGGGAAGATCTGTCCATAATCAGATCTCACTTAAAATAAGAAAGCTGAAAAAAATTTGTTTAAAGCAACCCGACAATTTAATCAGTACCCTCCTCATCCAAAACAAAAATCAAAAAACAAATTGTCGTTTGCTCCTATACATAACATCAGAAAACTCCAAGAAAGCCCTGACCCGGGCCGATGATTCCCCTGCTTTAGTGCTGAGCCTTACCATCGTTATCCTCGTGAACATGACATCAGATCAGACGCAGTAGAGAGCGGAGTGAACAGATGAAAATAATAAAGTAAAAAGGCCCATAAAGTCAGGAGAGAAAGATAGATAAATACGAAGAGAAAAAGAAGAGTTGGACAATGTGCCAGCTAAAGTCGCCTCCTTATGACTCGGTTACACTTGGAAGTGTTATAGGCAAGCTCTTCTACCAATGTCATAAGTACCCAGTTTGGTTCGGCAAAGCGTGAGAACTCTGAGGCTGTTCTTTCTGGGTTCAGAGAAAGATATAGGAAGGAGATATTGCAAGTTATTTCTTTCTGGGTCCCGCGAAGATGTTGGAAGGGAAGGCTTTGATCGAGGACACAGACATGCCAGTGAAGATGCAGATCGAAGCCATGGCTTGTGCTTCTCAAGCATTGGATCTGCATGATGTCCTCGACTACAAATCCATCGCAGCCCACATAAAAAAGGTATTCCCTTTTCTTTTCCACAGGTTTCGCCATTTATTCAAGAGCGTTGAAGAAGATGAGAAGAGAGGGTTTTGGGCCAGCTTTTTGTGCTTTCCTGGTTCCTTTATCTTATTTTGAATTCTGGGTTTCCTGCGTGTGGAAAACGTGGCAGGAGTTTGATGGCAGATATGGGGGAGGATGGCAATGTGTGGTGGGATCAAACTTTGGTTGTTTCTTCACTCATTCAAAAGGGACTTTCATATACTTCACTTTGGAGACCATCAATTTCCTCATTTTCAAGGGGGCTTCTTCTTGAACCCTCTATGCTCGTGCTGTACATCATGAGAGAGCCTTGCAAGGGGAAGGAAGTTGCCATTGGCACATCACTCTCAAGGTGTCAAATAGCTTTAAGATTTTCCTTTTCTTTTTGTTAGCTAGCTTCTTAGGAAAAGCGAGATGGGCTTTAAGTGCGTTGTGAACTTTTTGCGGGGCATGCAGGCCAGTTGTTCTCTTTGTGGGTGTCTCCGAGAAATGAGAAGGATGTGTAGATCTTTCTTGATGATATTTTTCTGGGTAATGATCTTTCACCCTGTCCATTTGATTGGCTTCGGTTACTGATAAATTATCAACGATGATGGTGAAATGTCCATGGAAAAGGAAGCAATTTAAGATCGTTTGAGGCTCGCTGATGAGCTGGTTTAGTTTCTGCAGCTTTTGGATAACTGATGGGATGTAAGGTCAGATGCGTTTCAATTCCACAAAAATGGGAAAGAACCGAGACCAACCTTGCAAGACGCGCCCCCCCCCCCCCCCCCCCCCCCCCCCCGGCCCTCTCTCTCTCTCTCTCTCTCTGTATTTATTTCATTTCTTTTTGGGGAAAGGGGGACGGCGACCCTCGAGAATGCCACTGAAGTTTTATAATGTTTGGAAAAAGCGCAGAAACACAATAAGAGTGCTGTATATGTGAAGATGGTGGACGCCCTTTTAACCTGTGCATCAGCTCATTTAAGCACGCATTCCCAAACGTCTAGGTAGACTGTTTCTACAAATATACGTACACTAAATTTCACGTGTTCTGCATGAAAACATCATCCCGTAGAATGTACTTTCCGCTCTAGAGCTGCACTTGTTTTCATTCAACCTTGAATAACCATGAAAAATTTACTTGTTCTTGGTACCATATCGGTACTATTGCGAGATAAAAACGTGAGATCATCTGCTTTTCATGAGTGCCACAAAACTTTATGCGAGACAATTGACACAGTGCCAATTTTTAGCCTCGTTATGTTACCGCAATTTCCTCTAATCTTAGTCTTTAATCAATTCAGAACCACATTTCCACCTAAATTGAGGATTGTGTTGAGGCGGGATGGACTCTGAATCTGACGGTTTTGGTAGTTCCCTCCTCCCATGGTTTTATGTCACAGCACTTCAAGGTTAGAGCCATGCTCAAAGTAAAGGGCATCTTGCATTTGCAATAGCCAAAAACACACGTCAGTATCAATATTCAGGAGCTATTGAGAGGTTTTTAGTCAGATCATGGCGATGGCGCCACAATTGTCTTGGACTTCATCCTGTGCATGGAGAGAAAGCATACACCTCAAGCTCGTGCCATCAACAAAATCATGCTGAATTTCATCATCAGATAGGTGCATCGATCCCACGTAATCATAAGCCAAGACCAGAGTGATTTTAAATCTCTCCCACGCACTGGAAAGGGTAAGTTTGACGGTCCATATTATCCTATGGACACAAAATATACATGGGCAATCAAAATCTACTCATGGGACCATTGATGACTACCCCGATTTATGCCGCACCATGCCCATTGTCAAAGCATTTTCTGCAATAGAACACACTACTTTTGCCACTGTTCGGTGGACAGCATGAGAAAACTCTCATTTATTACAACACCAAAGTCAACTTATGGTTACTTACTCCAGGATCATTGGGACATGCTACTCAGTGGTAAGAGTGCAAACGAAACAAGCAAGTCAACATATCTAATAAAGCACTAATGAAGCCATAGTTTGAACCACCAATCATCTGTTGTTGGAAGCATACAATAGTTTCTCATCCGAAAGACACTAAAATAGTGAAGATTGCAGCATCAAAGTGAGGCGGTTCCTATACCCCTAAAAGCATTTCGCCCTCAATTTGCCGGAGGGAACAATTAATTATGGAGCGCGAGCTATATATAGAAAGCCTCAATAAATCTCAGTGTCCACATACCCTTGACGCCAGTTAAACAACCGGAGTCAAAAGTGGTTTGTTCATGAAATGAGCTTCAATGTTTCCAATCACAAGGTCAGCCATGGCTGTACGAGTCTCCACTGTGCCACTTCCAACATGAGGCAAGAGAACAACATTCTCAAGCCCAAAAAGCTCTTCGGGCACTTCAGGCTCATGTTCAAACACATCAAGCCCGGCCCCACCCAGTCGGCCTTCCACCAGTGCTGACACAAGCTCAGGTTCATCAACATGTGGGCCCCGACCAATGTTGATGAGAACACCCTTGGGGCCTAATGCATCAATGACCTCACGGTTGATGATGTGGCGTGTCTCTGGTGTGAGAGGGCATGCAACAATAAGTATATGGCAATTGGAGGCCAATTCAACTACACTAGGATAGTATTTGTATTGGCAATCAGGTTTCATTGTTCTGGAGTAGTAACTGATTGGACAGTCGAATGCTTCGGCTCTCTTGGCTACTGCTGTGCCTATCCTGCCCAATCCAATGATTCCAACAGTTTTTCCAGTGAACTGAAAGAAAAATAAGTTCAATATTACTCATGAACCCAGCAAATTATCTTCATTAGCCAAAAAGATAAAAAAATTTAAACACACAGAAGATGGAGAAACATTGTCACTTAGAAGACCTCGCAACTCCATTGGATTATCATAAGTTTAAACACCCTAAATGATCGATCATGGAATGGAATAATGGAAATTTGTTTTACTTCTACATTTGATGGAAAGCAATATTTCCTTGAACCTACTCCCATCATGCAAGTCCACAAGAATATTCATATACGTGAATTAGCAGCACATAGGAGGACCACTGGTTGAATGCCCTCTACATTTCCTTGACCACTCGTATATGAAGTAAATGAACTCCACGTGCATAATTAATCAGCTTCCAAAGGAAGAGTGTTCCATATCATTTCAATTGGCAACTGACATGACAAGGCCAAGTAATTCTGGTGAATCTCAGTGAACATTGAACATAAGCATATTGTGCCAGTCTTCACAAACTCCTACCGATCCATTTACAGCCCAAGGTAACACATGACCCAAAAAATTCTGACCTTGTATCTAGCAGAACAAACTCAGAGAAGGGCCAAGCTATGTAATAAATGGTAAAGAAACAAGCATATTAGAGATAAGAGGCCAATTATCCAGACTTCATTATCAACCAACTCCATGTAATAGTACATGGCTTGTGTATAAAGTAGAAGCACGAGTACCAAAAAAGTCAGTAGAAAGAAAAACAACTTAGGACCCAACAGAGAACACCAAATGACAGCCTACCCAAAAGCATCAATATCACTCAGCAATGCAGCAGGAATTCCCGTGTAGTCAAAGCGAAAAGAAGAAGAAGGAATAGCATCACTTGGGCCATTTCCACTATCTACACATGCAAATTTAATTCGTAATGCAGCAAACATTCCCACCCCAGCTTCTAGAAAGACCAGTGTGAAGTACAGCGCGTCTTCTTGTGATTTCAATCTCCAACTTTTCATCATCGCAATGCTGGAATTCTCATCTTTCAGCGAGCTAGACAAACCAGAAAACATGTTTTCTTCCAAAACTTTTGTTTTCCCCCGTTTCCTAAAGCAAAAGGGAAAAAAGAAAACTATCTGCAGCAGAAAACTTGCAAACCCAAAAGCCTGAACCAAGTTCATATCTTCCATATTTAACACAATCAATGTGGATCACATTTTCTTTCAAGCCACAAATTATCAATCCAAAATCCTTTCTAGCACTCAATCAGCAATTTTTTGGCAAATGCACGATCATCAATTACACACGCCAAGAAACACAACCATACGTCCCTAAAACCTCACACCATCAGAGTCAACAAGATACGCTACCACACACGCAAGAAATGCCAACAAGGAAAACTAACCTTGGTAGTCAACTTAAAGTCCCCCTTCTTCCACTTGCCACTTCTCACATACTTATCGCTGGCGCAAATCCTCCTCAACACGGCCAGACACAGCCCGATCGCCAGGTCGGCCACATCCTCCGTCAACACGTCGGGGGTGTTGGTAACCCTGATCCCCTTCTCCCGGCACTTCCCCAGGTCGACCTTGTCCAGCCCGACGCTGAAGGAGGCCACGATCTCCAGCTTGGGAAGGGCCTCGATCATCTCGGCGTCGGCGCCGGCCGTGGCGTTGCCGACAACGGCGCGGATGGAGCCGGAGTGCTCCTTGAGGAACTGGGGCTTCTGGGGGATCTGCCAGAACTTGAAGAGGCGGAAGCGCTTGTCGAGCTCCTGCTCGAGGTAGGAGGACATCGGGCAGATCATGAGGACGCCGATCGAGTCCATGGTTGACTGGGCTCCGGCGTGTGGGTCGAAGCAAGTTAGGGTTTTCTGGAGGATTGGGGTGTTTTCGGCTTCTGGGTATACGGCGGATGCGGCGGAGGAGGGAAGCGAAGCTATCCCGGCGTCCCCGTATGTTTGGAAGGTTGCCGTTCTGTGGCTGCAGAGCGCCTTCTGCGCTCGTCAGGCCTTAGTGGGGGGTTTGTGATAGCGCAGAAAACGACAAATATCGGCCGGCGATGACCACGTGGAATCACGAGAGAGAGGACATAACACGGATCCCTCCGTTTCGACCAGCCGTGGTTCCTCGACTTTGATTTTATGTGTAACTGTCGTTCCTTAAAATTTTAATTTATTCAATATTATCTCTTATTTTTTAAATTCATATTTAATTTAATTCATAAATAATATAAGAATACTTTTTATATAATTCGAGAATTATATTGTATATGTATTGAAATTGACAACATTGCATATTGGTTTAAAATTCATTAATCAAACTAAAGAAACTAAAATTCTAAGATTAATCTTGTATATTGATTAAAATTCATTATTTCGCAATTTTGACAGATTTTTTGTACGATATTTTTGTTTTTATTATATTTTTCAGGTTTTGTCACCACCTTGGGATGGTCCAATTTTCTACTCGTTTCTGGAGTTCATCTGTTAATAATTCAAAACCAACCACAACAACCAATTTCAGAAATTAAGTTAACAAAGGCATCTCGCCGAAATCATAGGTTCGGATGTCTAAGGCAATCTGATGCTGAAACCCATCTTGTCGCATCTTGCCGCAGCTTGTCCAATAATTATTGTAAGACATTAAAAAAATAAATAACTTAGATGTAATGTCGTCTCTTGAATTTTTAACTTTTTAAATATAGTTCCTAAACTAAAACCAAATGTGTAATACCATTCATGTACTTTTAATTTGTTAAATAAAGAAAATATCCAATGTCAAAATTTAAGAGACTATTTATGTAATCAATCCAAAAGAGTTTCTTCAAAGAGTGACCTGGCCGGTTAAGTTGACTGTCATGGGGGAGCCACTTGATTTAAAATAGGAGAATTGGACCAGATCGAGCTGCACGTCCGGCCCTGGTTGGCCCGTAAGAAGAACTGGGCGGGCTTGAGCAAGCAATTCCTTTTCAAGCCAGGCCGGCCCAAGCCCACCCGGGTTTTGTCAATCTATATGAAATATGTTATTCTTTGAAATATGTTATTCTTTTGAAGGACTAAGTTAAAATGAGGGATTTTTCATCTGACCCTTAGGTTCGGTCCTATCTATTCCCCAAGTATGATAGAATTCGAAGTGCAAATTTAAGAGAATAAACCATGCAGAGAAAGCAATATTCAATTGGAATGAAGATGTGTACATACACATGTAGATGGTGCATCTCCTTCTCCCGCAATTTCTAATATTTGATTTTCCTTTCCTAGGCGCAGGAAGTTCATCGCCTAGAAGTCAAAAGCATTGGTTTTCACTTCCCCAAGTAGAGAATGTCTATTTACTTAGTGCTCTCACATATCCGATTTATCTACCCAGTCAGATCCTTTCAAGACTAAAAATTATCCCGTCCCCAATCGAATTACCATGGACATCTCAATAGTCTGAACGGTCAATATGCCTGGCCAATTTTAACATATTACATTCACATGGATTATCGATTTGTCGGGTCGGATTAGGATAAGGCTACAGAGACGATGTGGTTATAAGATGGTAGTTTCTTTCTTGAGTGGCTCTAATCTAAACCTTCTCTAAGCTTAGAAGAACCTTTTTTGAAGCATTCACTACAACGACCTTGTCCAAAACTCACTATCTTATTTTTAGATGAGTTAGTTTTTAACTAAGGGGGCAGAGAGAGAGGGGGGGGAGTGGTCAGGCTTGCATGTCTTTGCCGGTTTCCTCTCGTGTCCTTAAGAATTGGCAACGGAGAAACATTCTTGAAGATATTCACTAAAATTCATGCACATCTCCTAAAACATCCCGAATCCTCCCAACATGCACCCCACGTTCAAAGTCTAACCCCCCGACAAAAAGAAAGAAATTAGGGAAATCATCTCCTTTTCCTGTCAACTCTCCCCAAGAATCTAGTCTCTCTCTGTCTCATCACATCTTGTGTTGGCTTTGGCCTCCTGCCCTTACTTATCCCCCCTCTCACAGCTTAAGAAGTTGTTCATTCTTGAAAAAGATTTGACAATTTCCATGGTTGTGTTCTTCCTCAAACTCAACTCAACGCCACCCCACTACTCAAAGTTCCCCAGTTCATCTTGATCCGAGGTTGAATTTCCACTGAAAGAAGATGGTCAGGGCCATTGAGCAAGAGCAAGAGATCTATAGGTCTAGGCTGTTCCATCACAAAGGGACGCGCGACGCCACGGGCCGCCACGCTAGGACTACGAGCGCCGATCACTTCAACAGGGATTGGTCGCTCCATCGGACCAATGACAAGGTTGCCAAGTCGCGACTGTCCCGCGAAGACGGAAAGGACAAGCACCCTTCAGGCGAGTTTTGAGATTAGGACTCCTGTTTTCTGAAAATTCCACGCCTTCAATTCGCAAATCATCATGATTCGAACTATATGCTAAGTACAGTTTTTCATGAATTTCGCTCTTCTTTTTTCAGACGTGGAACTGATGAAGGAAAGATTTGCCAAGCTGCTTTTGGGAGAGGACATGTCTGGTGGAGGCAAAGGTGTTTCTTCAGCTTTGGCATTATCAAATGCCATCACCAATCTCGCAGGTGAACATTGTTAGCTGGTTTCTCTTCCCCTGTTCATCTTGCCAAACTAAAATGATAATCATTACTAAGAATCAATGACAATGTGAAAAAGAAGAACGCCGATGAACCAGCCAACCTCCAATATTCTCCATTCTGATACTTGTGAGGCTCCAATGGTCTGATGTTGATCTGTTGGACGTGAAACAGCTTCCGTGTTTGGTGAGCAAAAAGGTCTAGAGCCAATGTCGCCGGAAACAAGAGGGAGGTGGAACAAGGAAATCAATTGGCTTTTATCGGTCACCGACCACATTGTTGAATTCGTCCCTTCTCAACAGAAAACGAACGGGATGAATATGGAGGTAACGATCACAATCTCTCTCCCCCTTTCTTTCCACTTCCCCTCAGTTTTTGAACATGTTAACCCAGTGGAATCCTTCTTTGTTTGGTTGATTAGATAATGGTGACGAAGCAGCGTACAGATCTGCACATGAACATCCCTGCGCTGCGCAAATTGGACGCCATGCTCATTGTAAGTAAAACGCAATTGTAAGGTTTCGTTTCGTCGATTTTTCTATCTAGTACATCGACACTGATTCCTTCCTTCAACGGAAAAAAAATGGCTTCACGTGGTACAGGATTGTCTAGACAACTTCAGAGGCCAAAATGAGTTCTATTACGTCTCAAAAGATGTGGACCAATCCGAGAAAAAGACGACAGGCGACAAATGGTGGCTTCCTTCGGTCAAAGTTCCTCCAGAGGGCCTCTCCGAAGCAACGCGGAAATGGTTACAGTTTCAAAAAGATTCTGTAAATCAGGTGCTCAAAGCAGCCATGGCTATAAACGCGCAAGTTCTGTCCGAGATGGAAATTCCTGATAGCTACATAGATTCCCTGCCTAAGGTAACTACTGCAGACATATGTTGCTAGAGAAATTCAGCGTGAACTTTAAAAAGTACGACCCTGCATCGGTTTACTAATCCTTCTTGTTGCTTTTGATCTACAGAATGGAAGGGCGAGTCTAGGAGATTCAATTTATAAGAGCATCACGGTGGAGTTCTTTGACCCCGACCAGTTCCTCTCTGCAATGGATTTAACGTCCGAACACAAGATTCTAGACCTTAAGAACAGGATCGAGGCTTCAATCGTGATATGGAAGAGGAAGATGACCAACAAGGACGGGAAATCATCTTGGGGCTCTGCCGTGAGCTTGGAGAAAAGAGAGCTCTTCGAGGAAAGAGCTGAGACCATCTTAATCCTCCTCAAGCAACGGTTCCCAGGACTTCCCCAGTCGGCCCTCGACATCAGCAAAATCCAATGTAACAGGGTAAAAATTTCCACTGCTGTTTGTCCGATATGTTTATGCTTCCAAATTATCATGACATCCAATTATATTGATAACCTAATAGAGGGGTGTTTTTACAGGATGTAGGTCAAGCCATTTTAGAAAGCTATTCAAGGGTGCTTGAAAGCTTGGCCTTCACAGTCATGTCGAGGGTCGAAGATGTCCTGCACGCTGACTATCTTGCACAAAATCCTTCACAAGTAACAGCCAAGAAGAACGGGTTCAGATGTTCTTCCCCCGTCATGGAGTCTGAGAGCTTCTCGCTGCGAGAAGATATGGAGAATCTTGATTCTCCAAGGACACCATCTTCGATGACTCTATCAGATTTCATGGGGTGGAGTTTGGATCAAGGAGATGCCAATTTGAAGAAGGAATTGGGAGGCGATGAGCTGCTAAAAAACAGCGATGGAAAGCATATGGACAAGTTCTCTAATGTAGGGACGCCCAAGAAGTTTTCTTACATAGAAAAGCTTGAGCGCGCAGGGGGTCTAAGAAGCCCGACCGCACGGCATTAGTGACAAGAGTAGGAAGAGAGAAGGTTAGGGAAAAGCACAGAGAAAAAAGAGAGACATCGGAGAGTTAATAGAACCAGCAATCTGTCCGTGTCAGCACCCTGAAGGGGTTTGAGAGTAGCTATTAGTTATTTTCTTCTTCATGTAAATAGAGAAAAGCATACTCCATGCTTGACTTTATGAGCAAAGCAGCTTTGTAATTTTGTGGCCTGCCTACTCGAGGAACCCTTTTTTTTAGCTTTCGGAAGTTTTTCGTCTGCGTCACTGGATCTCTTAACCATTGCCATCTGCACTCTCAGCATTTGATAGTTCATTATTTTTCTCCGAGCTACAGTAACATAAGAGAGGTACGATAAATTTTCCCAAGGTTATTAGCAATGGCTGCCTTTTACAAGGCAATCTAACACTTGTAGTGCTGCAGAACTATAAACAGGAAGTAAAAACATCGGCGTGTCACGGCAAGAGAGAAGGGAAACCTTGTCATGCTTAAACATACCATGGCATTCCACATTACATATCAATGAGACGATTCTTAAAAATTACATAGTGCGGCCTAGACTTTCAGAAGTGTACAAAAGGATACATACACTGGAGACCGAAAGATCAAAATCTCGAATTGAAATCAGATCTTGCCGCGCGGCCCCAACTTTGGTGGGAGCTGTGGGCCCTTCTTGATTGGCAAGATGTCACCGGAAGCAGTGGCGCTGAAGTAGGCAAGGGTAGAACCGCCTCCCAGAATCAAGAACTTAAGTAGCAGGCCTCTCTTGGTGAATGGAGCCGCGAATGTCTCAAAGAATTTGCTCTGCAGCATTGGGGAACATGACATGAGCAAAATTATCCGAAACATGCAGAGCTATATAGGTGAAGCGACTAGACATTACGAGATGGACCCTCTGGTGGCGACAACACCTTTTAAGCCTAAATGTACTGTTTGCACACTAGATCAGCTCACTACTAATAATGCCGTCATAAGGAAGTGGCACGTTCTTCCCTTCTCTTGAATGGGTGCTGGTGACCCGCCTATCCAAGAATTGGACTCATCATACGAGATCGAATCAATCACATATCAAGAAACTTCTCAACTATCACTGTTTCCTGCAAAAGCTCTAGCTCTCCTACGTTTCATCAAATTTTATTAGCTATGTCCATCGCCACGTCCCACTAGAACAAGTCTATCCGACGTGTTTTTACACGAGAGAGATGCATCGCCCCCAGGACTATCCACTGATTATCCGAATCTTCTCAAGGATCATCATTCACATGTTGCCGGCATACATCATTTCGAGATTCCCCCAGAGAAGAAACACGAAAGAAAACGAGGAGAAATCAACCAGACGAGAGCGAGTACAGAGTCAGACCTGAAGAGAGTTATAAGGGGAAGGAGCATCGGATCCATACAAGTCCCACTGGCCGGTGGTGTTGCCCAAATCCTCCAAGTCAAAGTACACGCTCTTGTCTCCATACTTGGCCACCACTCCGCCACTCCTTCACCACACACGTCGAGATAATTTCTTTTAAAAAAAGGGATACACATACAGAGACTTAAGATTAAAATAAAAAAGGGCATAAGTTGACGAGGAATGTGCAAAAAGATCAGCTCAACCCATTAACAACTATGGACTCTTTTGAGTAGTTCTTTACTTGATGCTTCTGGGTCTGAAGCTCCGGCGAGCAGGCTTCACGTGGAGCTTTGTTCCGGCGAGGGAGCTTCCGCCGAGACCCTTCACCGTGACCGGTTGAACAGCAGCTAAGGTTGCAAGCGACGACGCCATCTCTGTGCTCTTGATCTCGCAGCAGGACTTCTTACGTTTCAGCTGGATCTTTATCAGTTGCTGGAGTGTCGGCTCGCCACGTGGCGAGATCAATTTCGTCGGAGAGAGATCCGAGGTCACCTTTGTGTGGTGCGAGGACGATCGGAGCAGGATAAGCCTATCCGTTTTGCGATTCCTTCCGTGATCCTAAAACCCGGCCCACCCATTGATCGGATCCAAGATCCGCCTCAACTCAAGTCCTTGACCCCCTTTATGGGCCTTGTGGTCCTGGCCCATTTATCTTTACTGATCGGGGCCTTTCAGAAGAAAACAAAAAGAGTATCGGAAGAGCACCTGTCTCTTATCATCTTCTTCATCCAGACTCTCACTCTCCACTCAAACAACCAACAACCATGTCCCTCACCTCCTCTCTCCTCCACCCTCTCCATTCCCTCAAACTCTCCACCGCCGGCGCCGGCGCCGGCGCTCCCCCCATCACCACGTTCCTCCATGGGACCACCCCGCTCTCTCTCCTCGCGAAGCCCACCTCCCTCTCTCTCCCCGCCTCTCGCCCGCCCGTCACTTCCCTTCCCCCCATCCGGGCCATGCGCTCCCTGCAGGGCCGCGTCGTATGCGCCACCAACGACAAGACCGTCGCCGTCGAGGTCACGCGCCTCGCCCCCCATCCCAAGTACAAGCGTCGTGTGAGGAAGAAGAAGAAGTACCAGGCCCACGACCCCGAAAACCGGTTCAAGGTCGGCGACCTCGTCCAGCTCGAGAAGGGCCGCCCCATCAGCAAGACCAAGACCTTCGTCGCCGTCCCGATCTCCTCCAGGAACGTGAGGGCTAGGAAGAGCGGTGGTGATGGGGAGGGCGACCTTGGTCTGCCATTGGAATCGCAGGGTCAGCAATAGGCTTGAAATTTGAGGTTCATTGTTGGAAATTCTTGCTTCTTAAGTATGAATCCCTTATTTCCTGTTATCTGTAATGCGTGGAATTGTATTTCGACGAACTTCGTGATTGAGTATAGTGGATTTTGGGACTCTCTCGTCGCTGGATTCTGGGTGAGTTGCCTCACAACTGAGCTAGACGCCATTTGGATGAGGATTAAAATAAGATACAGCATCGACCGCTGTTGTGTCTTCTTTTCATGGATGAAGTGGTGTTTGTGCCTGTTCGATCTCCTTGGTGGCTTGAACTTTCCATGGTTAGAATTGTTTAGCTCCTTCAGGAAGAAAGTGACGCAATTGTTTGATGAAATGCCGATGAGACAGTGTTTGTGACTTGAATTATATCAATCTCGTGATTTATTCATTCGGTTTCGTTTTTTTATATGGGTACTGCTGTGTAAGCAACAAAATTGTGCTTCCATATATGTTAGTTAATCTGACCTAAGGACGGGAGTTTCTTCCAATTTGTGAGGCATTCCTTAAGACATGTTCGCTGTCTCTATGGAACCCTGAAAGAAAGGTAGGGATAACAATTCCCTAATGATAGTAGAGTCACTGGCATAGAGTTGGTAGAGATTCAACGCGCAAGTATGATATGCCTTGAGTTATTATTCGGTACTGCTCTAATGGGCTGTGCTAATGTTCTGTTGTAGTTCATCAGAATGTGTGTTAGCACATCTAAAGCACTAGATTGCATTATATCTTCTGACATTTTGAAAGCCCATGATGTTTCAGGATTACATATGGTAATAGCAATTCTCTGTAATTGTGAAGCAGCAAGTAGCTCTTGATGATGCAGGGTTTGGATTTAGTAGCTTATCCTGCATAATGTCCCTCAAGAAACCCTGAAAGAAAGGTTTTAAAAATCCCCGAACCATACAATATCAACAGCAGTTATATACAAGAAGAATATAATGTTGATTTAACAGATGATAATAACAAAACTTCTCCTCTCTCTTGCCAGCCAGTCACCACTTTCTGCATAAAAAAACATGCTTAAAACCAAGCCAAGCCTTCCAATCCATCCAAAAAACAAATGAAAAGCCATTGCTTTTGAAACTGCTAATTTTCTCCACCCTATTAGTTGTACAGTTAATTTTTACTATCTACTTAAATGAGACTTCAGTTATCAGCCATCCTCGCATTGCAAGCTTGTTCTAATTTTCTGCAATGTACAGGATATGAGAGTGTTGACAGACTCCACAGACTCCATGGTTAACTTGGCTGTGGGAGAGGTATTTGTTAAGATTTGAAAAGCTATTGTGAGCAGTGATCCTCCTTCCGAGCTCTTCTCCTCGTGCCTAGAGCTGATGACTAGAGGCCTCGACTCAAGCCCATCGGGCAGGATTGAGAAACCGGATGGCAACGCAGCAATGTTGCTAGAGTCGCAGCCGGTCATCACCGCCTGCATTCCTGTGATATCCACCGGAGCATAGACCACCATAGATTCATAAGCATTTGTACAGCTATCCTGGAGTACCCACATGCTGTTGTCTTTAGATTTCATCGTCTGCAATTGCGAAGAATTAGAAACTAGCTGATCAACTCTTGATTCGGAAAGAGCTGAACTAAGCAAAGGAACTTACTTGGATGTTGACTGCATTGCCGCGATCTTGCCCTTTCGCTAAGTTAGCAATGGACTGTACAGGGCTTCCACTCGACATGATATCCCACTGAAATTCACGCAAAAGAAGTTTTTAGTCAATTTATGCCCGACGTTTTCATGCAGAGTTAGATTGGATTTGTAAAGGTTCCTGTGGTTAAACCTCGTTACGACGAGCTTCGTCTCTGAGGAAGTCGAACAGTACATGGGGCGAGACTGGCAACAGTACAGAGGCAACTGCACATAGTATCACCCCTAGAGGCTCTCCGGGATCATTCAGATTCTTCCTCGAAGCCACCCTAATGTCCTCTCCTGTTTTGCCCGGGACCTTGGTCCAGCTGTGGTAGCTCGATGCGCCAATGGCGTGACAAAAGCTGTGTGTCATCCTCTGCGCCAGCCTCAAAATGCTTTTCCTGCCGGCGAGCGTGGCAACACCTGCGAGAAAGTCTTGATTAACATACTTCCCCTCCCAAGTCGGAGGTATCATTAGTGTATTAATGCTTACCATTCGAATCTTTGGTGGGGACATTGGTTGCCATAAAGAAAACGAGCCGCTCGCACTGGAGCTGCAGCGTCGCAATCCAGTGCCTCGCGCCGAAGGCTAGGCCGCTGTTAACGATGGTACGGTACATGGGATGAATGTTCGTTTTCTGACACTCCAAGTGCTCTACCCAGATCACCTGAAAATTTCGTAAGAAGGTACGAAATCGTTCATATCTAATCGAGGAAAAACCAAACTTTCGTCTTTTAGCATCTGACGCTCGACTGTTGCTGCAAATTGCACGAGAAAGCGGGTGGTAAAATGCTTCATCTTCCCGTCTCACCTTACAATGACCGTTGGATTTATCCTCGATGATGCAACCGGAGGGGCGTTTCCTGCACTTCCCGAGAGAGGCATCGATGTTGTCTTCGACTTTGTCGATGGAAACGTCGACCAGAGCCCACTGCTCCGCGCTGAGTTGCTTGCAGAATCTGACGAAGTACACCTCCCTCGTGGGCACCATTGGCGTGAGCATTTGCAGCTCTGCAAACATCTGCAAAACTTCCCGCCGTAAAAAACCAGGGCCTCATCTCATCCTACCCATCACTTTCTTCTTTTGGAAAAATCCTGATGACCACAAGTCCGCTACATCCAAACAAATTTCTCGCAGCCACTAGGCTCTGGCGAAAGTCGTGACGAGAACGGAGAGGCGGAGAAAGAAAGATAGTCAAAGGGACTATCTCTTCTTTCTCCTCCACGGGTCATTTCTTCACGAGAAGTATATTCCGAAAGGGGTTTTTTTTTTTTTTTTTTCTAGTCAAACTACAGAAATTTATATTCGAACTCCGGGAGATTTTTCAAAGGTGACTTTTGACCTTCAGTTGAGCATGTTGCAACAAGAAAATGTTTATGTGCGCTCCATTCGCACTCGTGGCTGTAATTTATGTGACTGGACCACACATGAAAAAAGGAAAGAAGGGATGGTGCCGAGGGAGTGGCATCTCTACAAACGGTAAGTGCATGGTTCGATTGTGAAGATAACGTTTTGGAATCTCCACTGGAGAGAAACTGGCCCGAACCGAGCTCAAAATCAGAAGAAAAAAACAAAGTAAGATTCTGTGTATTTTCTACGTGACTCACCAATTGCACGGCGCCGTCTCTGTTGGCACCTTCGCCGCTGCAAATGACATCCACAGTTGCTGCCTTCGAGATCATGCAAGGAAACATTTCCATCCATTGATTCTACAAGTGCATCGGACGAACCCAAGAACACAGAAAAAGGAATATCAGTCAAAACGCTGGGCAAAGGGAAAGTAATGGATGATTTTACTAGCAGATTGATGCATTGCTTGAATTTCAATTTAGTCATTCGAAGCTAGGAAATCGTCATCGGTGTTGTTGGCTTACCTCGTCCATGAAGCTTTGCACGAGGCGGGGAAGGTCGACGAACACGACCCCGGTCTCTCTGGAGGCTTCTATGGTTCTCTTGGGCCTGCCCTCGCTCGGGGGTTCGATCTTGAACTCCTTCACGTACTCATCGTAATTGAGTATCTCACGGCCGGTCTCGACGCTCCTAATCCAAAGAGGCTCTCCAGCAGTAGCCATCTTCTTGAGCTCTTCCATCGCTTGGTTGACCAACTCCAGGATCCTCGACTTCTCGAGCCCGAAGATTCCGGTGTAAAACTCCAAGGAGCTCCTGTTTTCTTGGTCGTTCCCAGCCGAGCACGAAGGCGACGCCGTCCCTGGAGGGCACTTTCCTAGAGACGCTCGGAGCTTCTCAACCTGTAAACGTGAGAATATACAGAAGATGGGCACGACACGTTAAGGAAGATGCGTAAATTGCATTGATCCGTAGAGAGTTCAACGACCAAAAGGCAGAAAATTTCGGGACCTCGGCTTTTAGTCGAGCATTTTCGATCCGGAGTTGCTGCTCCTGAGTTGTCAAGGCGGAGTCCCTGCTTGTGGTGGCTGAGCCACAATTGGGGCAGCAAGACTTCTGAATGGTCTCTCTCATGGCCTTGTTCTCATCTCTGAGCTTCTCCATTTCTGCTTTCAACAGAGAATTCTCATGGCGCTCTTGAATTGCCTGCAATTTTTTTTTATGCCATTTCCAAAAAGTCCCATCAAAAGAGAGAAGAATTACGAAAACGCAAGCTTTCTTTTGATCTTACAAGGACCACGACGAAATTGGACACCAAAACAACCTCGAGAACAATGACAATCGACAAAAAGTTTTGAAAACCCGAAATTCGCCAACGATCCGAATTGATCAAAACGGGCACTGTGCCAATCATCGAGAATCGATCGAGATGGTACGAACCTTGAGTTGCGTTCTGCGATTCTGGAACCAGAACTTGACTTGCCTGGGAGCGAGTCCCAGTTGCTTGCTCAATTGTTGCCTTTGCTTTTCATCCGGATGTGGCGACTCCTTGAACAACCTATTAGAAGTGCCCCCACCAAATGCATGTTAACGAATGCAAGATGAATTCGAACTAATTCTGTGAGCTAAGCGTACAATTACAAATCTTTGTGGCGACCATACTCAGAAGCAATAGAAAACAAAATGGCCAGCGCATGCTGCATGGCCATAGCTACTTAGGAACTTCTAAATGCAAGCAAAGAACAAAAGCAGGTCAAGAACCTTTCTTTTGTTGGTTCTTTACTCCCGAAAAAGCATGCATGCACGTCGCTAGCTTTTTTTCCTTTTTTATGAGAATCTTTCCATGTATTTATACGTATATGTGGCTGTACTTCTGTATCGCCAAAACATTTGACACACTGATCGATGAGTCTAGACCGTGCCATTTCCCAGTCTCTTCTGGTCTCGAGACGAGCAAAACCTGAGCATCGTTGTACGACCAACTACATAATTTATTGCCTAGAAGATGCAGAAATATTTATTATTAACAAATTTCAGATTAAGGCGAAAACCAATTGTCATTCTCTTAATTGATCTTACGATCCTAGTGATCTTTTTAGCCTCTGTGCACCACGGGGATTGGAGTAACAGGAGAACTGTTTCGTTATGGGCACATACGCTTCCATCTCGCGGATCTGCTCGGCCGTGTGGCGGTGGTACTTCTTCCGCTTCTTCTTCTTGCTCTTGTCGCCGTCGGCGCCGTCCTCGTCGTTGTCCCCGTCCGGATCGAACTCGTCGTCCGACCTCGACCTGGCGGGGCCCGAGTTCTCGCTGCTGATCTCGACCGTATCTTCCCTCCTCCCTCCTCCGCTCCCCTCGTCCCCCTCCTCCACGTCCATGCTCGCCGTAGCCGCCGCCGCCGCCCCCGCATCCCGAAAAATCCCGGCCTAGTCCGACACAAACAAACAGAAGTTATAACCAAATACAATCGTACATCAAAAGAAGAAGAAGAAGCAAGACATGTGCGCGCTGAAGAAGAATGCGTGCGAGAGAGAGAGAGAGAGAGAGAGAGGGGTATTACGAGGCTGAGAGAGAGAGCGGGAGAGGCAAAGAAGTCTTTGGTGCGAGAGTTGGGTGGATTGTTATTCGACATGTCGACGACGCCCATGGCAGTTTAGAGGAAGAATATGTTGCGGGGGGGGATTTTGTTTTATGGAGGAGGCAACATGCTAGACACCAACGGTGGTGGCGATGAACATTCGTCGCGCTTCACACACAGAGAGAGAGAGAGAGAGAGAGAGAGAGAGAGGAGAGAGGGAGAGAGAGGGGTGGGGCCTGACAGATTTAAGGATATAAAACAAAACGAAGTGGGGGGGGGCCTTTTTTCCTCGCTTTCTTCTTTACTTTGCGTTGCTTATGTTTGCTTGTGTGCGTTGTGTGTCTGACAGAGGGGGAGAGAGAGAGGGCTGTTAGGAGTTGACTGTTAGATATTAGGGAACAGCTGACAGAGAAAGAAAGAGAGAGAGAGAGAGAGAGAGAGAGGAGGGAGGGAGGAAGGAGAAGAGAGAAGAGGACATGCAACTAACTTTAAGCGGTTGAATCTCCAACTACAACGGTATTTTCAGTTCAATTTCCCCCCCTCGTTTCGTGGCTTCCAGGCTCTCTCAGCCACTCGCCTTCAGCTAGCGGCTCGCTCTCTCTCTCTCTCTCTCTCTCTCTCTCTCTGGGCCTAGCTTGGTAGATTTGGATGGGAATGAAATTAATAGGGAATAATGACGTGAATGGTCCTCGACTTCAATACAATATGCAAACATCATCAATTCTAAGTTTATTTAATTTGATATCTGAATTTTAGCTAATGCACGGAATTTGTTTGATATGGTATTCGGAATTTTGGTACATGTTCAATTTAGTCCACGGACGGGGTGAGAATATTTAATATTAATTTTCCATCAATTAAAGTTCAAGAAAACACTAACATCTCCATACGGTTTAGAGGCCAAATTAAGCATGTACTAAAAAGTCTAAGGACCACATTTGTTCAAAGATGATATTGCACATTTGATTAAAGTTTATGAGTCATGTTGGACAAATTTAAAATTCAAATACCATATTTGATCATAATTTATAAACCTTTTGTATCATTTATCCAAAATAATAAATATTCCTAGCCAAATATGTGGGCTAGGACCATATTCTTAGGTGCACCGAGTGTATCTCAATGGCTGTTCTTAAAATATATGTGTCTTGTTAGAGAGATCCCACATCAAAGAAGTAGTGTGATGTTGAACGATTAATATATCTTAATTGACCAATAACTAATCGGCTTATGATTTTGAGCGATGATGGATCAGATAGAATATGTCGATGGGCTCCCTCTTGGTAATTTCTCGTACGAAGGTATTAGATTACTATTGTGCACTCTAAACAAATGATATTAGAATGGATAGTTGATTGGCGCTCCCTCATTTATTTCGGTATTTGATGAATATCTCATGAAAGAAATCTCTTGTTTTGGATTGGAATTTACATCATGATTTGTTAGGTAATAAAAGACCATAGACAATTGGTTAAGCGACGACGCAAGATAGATACCATGGGTTTTACAATCCAAATGTTGATGCAGAATTATGTATGAATTAAGGGGGAGTCAAATCTAACAATGAACTCGCGTGTGAAGGGTATGATATTGGAGAATTGATGTAATGTTGAGCCGTTAATATATTATAATTGGCTTATAACTTATTGGCTTAACGTTTTAAGTGAATGTGACTCCAACAAGATATGATTATAAACTCAGACTTGGGCTCCTTGGATGAAGGTATCGAGTTTATGTTATGTGCTCCTAACAATCGTATGGTATATAATAATCGTGTTCACCCAAGAATAAAGTTGTGAGGTAGCTAGAAAGATATTATTGTCATCCTTTTTGAAAATAAAGTACTTCGATGGATTCACTAAAATTTTTGAATTTGTGATTAGTGAGAATTTAAGTTTGGCATCAAGTCCAAAGAGTTTTGTGATGCGTAAATCATGGCACCATCTCCAATTATCAACTCGAGTATGTATATAGGGGACTGATCGTCATTATTACAAATAAATGGGTAATTACAAATAATGTGAAAGTCATGAATCGTGCATTAATATTCAGGCTAGGTTAGCATTTATTCTAATGAGGTAATTGTACAGTGGCTTCTTCAGCACTTTACCTATTTTGATTTGTAAGTACTTCCCATTTTAACAAAGTTTGCTTTTTTTAGACAAAATACTTGATCTTATGAGTTTTGGAGCTTCCAAATTATCTCTAATGTACTTATTATCGTGTTCATTTCGATGTTATTAGTACTTAGGAAAGTTTAGAGTACAAGTTGGGCTGTCATTTCATTTAAGAAGAACATTCTTCTAAGAAAGCTTGGCTCTTGATGAGTGAAATTCTAGATGTTTTGGTTTATGAGCAACCATATCATATATAAATTGTGATGTGAAATTTTATATTATTGTGGAGAGATTCTTGTGGTTTTGACGGTATTATCAATTACAAATGCAAAATCATGTGAAATTTAGTGCTAGAAATTGCGGAAAAGAACACAAACCGTGCCTAGCTGCATTATCTATGCAATTTTACTTTATTCTCTCTTCATTACGCACAAGGAAGAATTATATAACCAGGCCTAAAATTATTGTGTATATGTTAATTTAGTTCGAAATATTTCAATTTTGTCAATTTAGATTTAGACCTTTACAAAATGATATGGATATCTACTCATCACCAGTTGCTTCACGCGGCACACCACTACGTTAGTAATTTATGACGAAGATTGACAGAAAGGACTACATTCCGTGTAAAGGTTCATGTGTAAATTGACAAAATTGAAAAGTTTATGAACGTACGTACAATAAGTATACGACTAATCGGGCAATATCCCTTCGCGCACAAAATGTTCTAAAAGCAAAAGAAAACTTTTTTCCATCAGTAAAGAGGGTGACTATTTTAGGGTGCAAAAGATGTACAGGCAAACTCCTCCAAGAAGTGGTAATTCCACCGCTTCGAGACATGGAATACCAAAGAGCTTTTGTCTTTCCATACAAGAATTAGGATCTCTTAATTATTTCGATTCAACTATACTTCAGTAAATAGTTGTCAAGAGTTCCCTAATGCACCTTGTATTGTGGATGTGTAAGATTCTCTCAGGACATACTTGATGCGAGTCCCTCAGGTTTCAACTCAGAAAAGTTTACTTGTCCTTCACTCCTGAAATGCCTCAGGGTCGTCATCTTCTTGTTATAACTAAACAGAAGGTCGGACTTTTGGAATCGATAAAGTCTATCAATGCACAGTTTTAGTATCGGAGCCCAAGAATGGAGTAAAGTTTAACCTGCTGATTCAGCAGAGAAGCAAGAAAACCTAAAGGACATCCCCAAAATATCTCCAACAACACCTCTGGAGAAGATCGAGGTCGAATCGTTAGTGTATCCAGGGTTCCTATTATGACACCTCGAAAGACCAGTGTGCATTCACATGTCTCACAGACTCACACTCTTTTATCAGATTAAACAGACGGGCTGCTCGTATTTTTATCTAGCTGAATTGTAAATCCAATTGACTGTGTCAACACATGATTGCAATTGCTGCAACAGTTGATCTAGTCTAGGATTTCAAAAGGCGAGTAAACGAACTTAATCAAACTAAAATCAGGATTATAAACTTGATGATTGACCCTAAGGAAATGGAACCATAAAAAGACGATGGCAACTTGAAAAATCCTTCAGGCCATGTAAGCTGCTTCGGAGGATATAATAGATACCGTCAACCATCTTTCAACTGTGTTATTTGTCGTAGACCAGTGGATCTTAATATTGGGACTATATAACTTCAAGTTGAAGCAATTTGGACCCTCCATTTGCGACGAAAGCATTCGCGCAAACAACATCTTTCTCACAGGCCATGATTCTTTCCCTATCGAAGGCGGCACCCAGCATTCTTTGCTTTTCAGTTGAAGCAACCCCTGAATGCGTTGCTGCTTAGATGCTGCTTGTTATCTTTTTGCCCCCACTTATTCATACCTAATGGTCATAATATTCCTATATATTCACAGGTCCTAACATCGACATGAACAATGGATCACCGCCTCAAAACATGCTTGAAACAATCGCCCAGTGCTTCTTGGCACTGTATCGCAATGGATTTCTTTACTTTACTTTGAACATCAACTATTGAAAGGATACGGGTCAATCTTCCCCGACAACAATCGCTTTGTACTTTTGAAGACGATTAAGCAAAGATATACTAATCATCTATCTACGTGCATATCAGCAAAATACTTCAACACCAAACTGGTGCAGAATATTCAATGTCTTTAGCCGACGCGATTAGCTTTGAATAATGGATAATCCGAGAATTATCTTCATTAGACTGATGATAATCCCTTTCTTTGGTCCTCCTTCCTGTTATGCCTGCTGGGCTGCTTCTGGTACTGCCAGGATGTTTCTCTCACGCGTGACGACCGCAGGACGAGTGATGGAAAAACAAAATAAGAACATAAACTGGGTCAGCTGCAGCCAGCTCGTGCCCAAGCCGAGCCGCATTCAAAACTAGCTCGGGGCTAAACTAAAGGGAGGAGAAAGAAAAGGAAGGAGGGAGGGGGGGGGGGGGGGTGGTTTCGATCTTGAAAGAAAGGTCAAGATTGACCGATGCGTAGGAGCGTGTGAAGTGTGTGGTCTCCAGTTCGATAACCATTGTTTATACTTCTTCGTGTCTTTATATCATTTAAAGGGTTGAAAGAAGTGAATGCAATTAATGTATTTGCCTCCAAGCTTTTCATGAATCTAAAGAATCCCTTCGCTACATGGGGATAAGTCAATAGCCCATAATCAATATACCTATATTTATATATATAATATACAAAATATAATATTTCACAGTGACATCATCCGCATAAAGAAGAAATAGACTAAAAAATAATGAAATTTCATTCAGGGAGTGTTTTTGCAGGATTCCCATTGGTACTAGATTAGCTGAAATAAGCTCCATGAAAGTGATGTCTTTACCTTTGTGTAAGGTTGGTTATGGCAAGGAGACTACATGCAAAGTTTTCCCACCAGCGGGGCCAATCTCATCCTTTTGGGGAGATTGCAGGGCTTTGAAGTTTAGAATATTCCAAGTTCACTCCATCTAAGAAGAATTATGGAATATTAATTTCAACGCTCTCTCTTAAAAGCATGGTACAAGGAGGTTGTTGCCCATTTTTCCCTTTCCCTGATGTAATGTATTTGTGCTCAAAGATTGAGATAGGCCCTTTAAAATCAGTCTCATGGGAGATATGGATCGAAAATTAAGGGTGGCAGTAGGCTTACTAACAAAAGCCCTAATCCAACACAACACGACCTAACTCGAAATCGACATGAATCGATATTACTGAATCATTTTCGAACGAAAAACGCTTTGTAAATAGCTTTGCTTGAATTAGATAGTGCACTACCTTGATAGTCAGCTTAGCTTGATTGGAGCGTGCCCTACCTTGGCTGTCAGTGTATACTTAGCTTGTAATTTGTCATTCCATAGACTTGTTGATTCAATGCGGAGTTGTTTCGCTGTTCTGAGTTGAAATCTTGCTACTGTCATCATGGTGGCTTTTAATGAATGGTGCTCTGGTGTGGGCTAGTAATGGGATCTAGTCCTCCCATTCTCTCCGGCTGAAATGAAAAGGCTAACCGATTTCTCAAAAAAAAAAAAAAAAACAATGCATTTTGATGATAACACAATATAACATGAAGAGTCCTGACGTATGATACGAATTGCCACCCACTACTTAATCCTTAGAATCACCAGCAGATTCAACCAGCTACTTTTCCTCTTAAATAGCCATCACTCCCCCATATGAGACAAACACATGCTCTACAAAAGGAGAGAAAATACTAGAATACATAGTTCAGGGTCGACTGGCAAGCATTAGGAATCAGGAAAACAGCAGACCCAGTGCAAATTTTGAAAAGAGTTCATGTTTAAAATTTGCTGGATCTCAGCTTCATGCGAATAGCAATTAGGGGAGCACGCAGTTTAACGTCAAATTAAAGCTCCTGCATAAGAAATTCATATACTGCGACATCGACTTTCCAGGCAATATTCTTTCTTGAAGAGTGGAGATACTTATTTCATTTGTTTACTGATTATATGGACATGTATGTTGTTTATAAAACTGGACAACAAAAGAATTCACCGATGCCATCATGATCCATCACCATCCATAATTAAAGTTTTGGTGCCATATGGGTTATGATTAATCCGATCCGCAATTCAAATCACCTCGTCAAAATTTGCATTTTGTCTTCATTTCCCACATGTTATGGGGGAAAAGGTAGTTAGGAATGGTAGATACTATGAAGCAATCACATGAGCCAAGCAAAACCTAGTAGCAATAATAGTACGACTTGATTGGAGTTTCTTTCAAAATTCTCCCTCCTCTTTATCCATCCAAAGAAAAAGCATAACCTGTCAACCAAAGGGGCAAAAAAAAGAAAACAAAGAGAGCAGCCCAGAAATCTGCCAGAAAAGAGGTATCTTTGCTTTCTTTATGTTTTAAGTCTTTTTCTAATCCCTAGTCGTTGTCTATCCAGTTGTGCTTGCAGGTTGCAAAACTCAGAATATGGAATATTCAGATAAAATGGAAGAATTAACTAGCTAACTTAAATTCATACTGAGTGAGGTTATGAAAATTTGAGGCCTAGGATAGAACAGGAAAAGCCTCTGAGCAGAAAACAGAGGTCGGCCTTCAAAGAAGTCTTAATGACGTAACTAATGCACCAAAATGGGGCTTGCACAGCGTAATACCAATCCACTTTAGATGTAACAGATATGCAAATGCTTCCTGCAAACTTCCACACAAGTAAAAGCACGGGGGAAAAAGGATGGATCGCAGAACCGAATGTCAATCCACACTTTTATAGCAAATATCTCGCATACTTAAGGCAAGAACATTGGCACCTCAAGACTCAATTTCCAAACGCAAGACAGACCCTTTCCGTATGCAATGCCCCACCATGGCAAAAGCATAAATGCAAGCGCGACGCGAGGACTTTGGCACCTCAAGAGTCAATTTCCTAACACAAGATAGACCCTCCCCGTATGCAACTCCCCACCATGACAAAAGCACAAATGCGAGCGCACGCATGCACAGTGCGGAGGGGGTTGTGGGGGTCAGGTTTCACTTAAAATTTGGCCAATAATGTTCTCCATGTACGATCTTTCTCGGTTCACCATGGCTGTATTCATTACCTCTGTCCCCCCCAGTCGGGCTGTATTAGCCATTTAAGAATTATACCATCCTAACAGAAGCATGCACAAGAATAATCACTTGTCTACAATATAATATCATAAAAATCACAGAGAAGGTGGACAGCTTCTTCCTAGAGACATGACGGAATCGAACAAGAGCACACAACCTTAGTTTCATAAACCTTATGTGAAACTTTTGTCAAGAAATTCTGGAGAAACCCGAAAGAAGTTGTAACCTATTACCCAACAAGGTTTTGCGTATTCAAGCGGTCTTCCAAGTAGCCAAAACCATGTTTACACAAAGAATCCGTACTTACACAAAAGTTTTCTGATAAATTAATAGGTCATGTCTGATACGAATAAAAAGATATTCAATTAGAAATTTCCAATCCACAAGCTGATAAAAAAATCCAAACACGACACGTAATGGGAAGGTAACTGGAACACCAAACGAGCCGTTGGGCCCACGACATGTGGAAAGACCATCCAATTTCGATGCTGTTTCACCGAAAATCAAGTCAAATAAGGATGGCACAGCAATCTGTATAGCAATGTTTTCAGAAAGCTTGCGGGATCATGCTTCAGACAAAGGCTCCTAAGAACCTATCCAACTTTGGGAGACAGGTAGTTATTGAAGAGTAGATGAAATGGTTGTTTTGGATAGCAGGTGAAAAGCTACTACCACAGATTGCCATGCAGGACCATACAATGCAAATATAATGAGATGGAATAAATGCTAACAAATTTTGTGGAGTAGGTTCTTCTTTAAGGAGAACTGAAGAGTGTAAATACACTCTGGTGTCACTCATTCATGAATGCTTTGCGCTTCACCTAGAGGTCATCAAGCTTTAAGGGAAAAATGGATTCTCCACTTCGCTTTGTCCCCCAGTGGTAATTGAACTATACCAGAAATTTTCTCTCCGCGTGTTCTCTGCGTGGGAGAAAGGGAAGAGGTGGGCACAAGTTAATAACCTGCCAAAACATTTGTTGGGAATTGAAATGAAAGGAACCCTATCTGTGTGGAGAGAGAGAGAGAGAGAGAGAGAGAGAGAGAGAGAGAGAGAGAGAGAGAAGCTATAGGTACTTTTAAAATAAGCCTTACCATTCTGATGATCAATAGCGGCTCTCTTTTGAAGAACATAAATCTACCAATCAACTAATATTAAGGTTAGGGAATATTAACATGTACCCCTGTTCCATTAGCATCATGGATGTCTCAATCAGTTCACCTCCCTTGACATAAGCATATTATCCACTTTAGCATCCATTCAGGGCAAGGATGTCATGTACAGCTTTCGGCCTTTCCATATCCCTCTAAACAAGAAAATCTGTGTTTTATACTATTCTCGGTACTCCATGCACTGAACGCTGCAGTTACTACGGTTGCATTGCAGCATCAGCTCCATTTAATATTTCAGAATTTTTAATATTCAGTATATGGTAATACCAATTAAGAACAGGAATAAAGGCAATCGCATTTCTTCACAAACCATCCATCATGAATCTTCACATTTCAATGACATAATCATTGAATCCACTAAATATTGTGTAACTGCCAGACATTTAGCAGATGAGCTGGTTTACAGAATGAGGTTCCGACTACAAAAGTTATTCTTTTCATTATTAAAAAAAAGCATTTTCCATAAGACAATATTGTTTCCACATAAAAGTAACTACAGGCGTTAAAATGGCTCAAAACTTCTATAGAAGGAAAAAGGAAAATAAATAACAACTACCAGTCCAAAACTAACTCTTTAATATGGGTTCTGTTCACATTTTGATTTGAAGTTTCTGGTTGGTCTCAAGGTCATAGCTTAAAATGTAAGAAACAAGCCCCCACTGAATTTACTGTGTCATCTGATAACTTGTCCCATCCACAAGCTGCCCCACAGGCTATACTTTAAAGGAAAAAAGTTGTCTCGATGAAAGTTTAAATCATTCAAGGAGCTAAAGGTACAAAATCATATGGAAATTTGATAACTGATAATTCAGTACGAAGAGTTACAATCCTTAGACTGCGTTAGGTCAATCGAAGCAAGATATGATATGTTTTATCCTATCTCATATTTGATAACTATCTAGGATAGAATAATGGATAAGGTAAGATATAATTTCATTTATCCAAAACACAAAATGCCATGTTTTTTTTTTCTTTCTCCGCCATTCCCCCCACAGACTACTCCAACTCTTCTATTGGGTTTGAGTCATAGAGTCGAACCGGGTTTCTCGACATGTTCCGAAGTTTCTTTTTTTCGAATTTAAAAAATACTAAATAATAAAAATAAAAATACCATAAATTCAAAAAATTCAAAAAAATTCAAAATTTCATTTTTTTAAAAAAGTCTAGGTGTTTGACCACAATTTATTTCATATAGTATCAATTCTATAAGTTTTGAACCAATTTTTTTTATTTTGAATAAATATTTTTATATTAAAATAAAAAATAATAAAATCCTTATAAAGTTTTAAACTCAATTGAATAAGCTCTTATCAAAAATATTGACATCGAAACTTTCTCCTCAATAGCTATCCAATTCATATCGAAATTTTACGGAAGCGACGAACTGTAATGTACTTTATATGTGCGAATTATTCAAAAATCGTTTATTAACATGATTAATCGTCATTGCATTCTCATGACAACTAGAAAAAAAAAGTGAATTAACTTTTGACTTTATACTTTGTTCTAATTGTGCATTTGTTTGGACTTGTAACAAAATAAAAACTAATGAAAACCTTGCAAGAGAGAAAAAGAATTCATATTTCAAAGTGAATATATTGAAATTGAGGTTATGCTAAAAACTTTTGGTGTTGAAAGGGGTGACCAATAAATTATTTCAAATTAACGGAAAAAAAAAACGTAATCACGAAACTCGATGAAAATCTGTTAATTTGAAAAGATATATATATTGTTTTTGGATGATTTTTTGAATATTAAACATGCAAATATGTACTTGCCTAATATTATTATTTTAAAATATTTGCATTTAAATCCATAGTTCACCAAACAACAAATTTGATAAGATATGAGGATATCTGATTTTAAATCTGTAGTTCACCAAGCACTAGATTGGATATGATATGAGAATATCCGACTTTATATCTGAAATTCACTAAACAGTGGATATGATATGAAGAAATCCATAGATTTCTTATCTTATCTTATCAAGTCTTATCCCGTTTAGAAATTCGAACGACCAAACGCAGCCTTATAGGAGACACTTGATTACAACTAACTCAGCAACTTAAGTTACAGCTTAATCTACTTTAAGGAATCTTTTATCCCAGCTAAGAATGAATCTTGGAAATGCAGGAAGCCCTCTGAAGGGCCCATCGCATTCAATATTCTAACCTAAGGTAGAATGGCAATAGATCTAGTAAGAGAGCGAGTGGCTTGGTTTGTGACATTTTAATCTGGCGCGAAGATCAGTCGGTTTAACAAACAAGTACCTAATTTTTTTTAATAGCAATAGCTGTCAATCTGAATAATAATAATAATAAAACCGTAGTTCTTCTGTAAACTGACTTTTAATTTCCTTCACTATGGTACAATAGAATATCAGAGGATAAAATGCAAGGAGAATATTATACAGTACAGTTCCATTGCTGTCTACCTATTAGATTAAAATTATGTTACAGTTATAGCGGTAAATCTAAGTCATATTACAAATGTTTCTCTAGTAGTCACGATCAGAAGCAGGATGATCGCCCACAATGCCTAACATATCAAAGTGCATTTATAAACCACATTGAAGCCTGATGCAGAAAATTTCTCATCGTAATGACTTTCTATAGTGTAAACACATCCAAACCAGCAAAAGATAGCAATTACAGGAGATAAACTCTCATCTAACTTAACTTTACCAAAAAAAAAAACTCTCATCTAACTTAACTAATCTAGTTGTAAATCAATTGGAAGCCTCGAATCTGTTCGTACTGATGCAGAATTTTTTCTGTAATGACTTCCTAGAGCATCAAACACCTTCAAACCATCAGAAGATAGCAATACAGGAGATAAACTCTCATCTACCTTAACTAACATGTCATTAGCATTTCTATTACTTCCTAGCTTCTGATTCTAAGCAATTACAGTTGCTACTTCATCTAGGGCCATCACAATTGAAGCATGCAACATCATAGCTATTGAAAAAGCTTATGAGAATTCCTTATTTCTAGGGAGAGGTTTGACTATGTCAAAAAGCACGAAATTTGCACCCAAAGTCGTAAGCTCCATATATGAAATGCTTTCAAATCCTAAAGTCTCATCTAACTTAACTAAATGAATTCTAGTTATCGATCACATTTAACATTACTAAACTAGCTATAAATCACATGGAAACCTCGAATCTATTACTAATGCAGAAAACTGTTTTTTCTGTAATGACTTCCTCGAGTTTCAAACACCTTTAAACCAGCCATAGATAGCAATTGGAGGAGCTGAATTCCCATCTGACTTAAATTAATCTGCATTAGAATTTTCTATTACTTCCTAGCCTGTGATTCCAAGCAATTTACAGTTTCATCTTCATCTGGTACCGTCACAACTGAAGCATGCTATCCTTCTTCTAGAGAGAGGTTTGGCTATGTTGAGAATCGGAAAAATTGCACCAAGAGTACTAAGCTTCATATGCGAAATGCCATCAAATCCTATATATTTCCATTGATTCAATCAAGTCTAAACATTTTGGAAAATGTTCAATCAAATCCTTCGCATCAAAACCTCTCCGATTTGTCCTACATGGCACCATCTCAAATTGTCACATAAGCAACACACAGGAGGAGGACTTGCGCACTTTACACGATGTTCAGAACTTCCAGAGCAATTTTTTTATTGAAATGTACAGACTGATTCCGTGTGCCCAAGCAAATCAAAATTCGATAATCAGCCGACATCCCTATCATATTAAATTTCTACCAAGCCAGATGAAGAACTCCTTTGAAATGTCATTTACCAGGGAACCGAGAATGCTTGCAATCTCTTTCTTCAGAAAATGTCCTCAAATACATAGCTGTTCTTAGTTACAACAACTAAAGGGCGTCCTAGTTGATCAATTAATGAGAGTCGTCTTCCATACTTTGGTCAAAACCCAAAACAGTTTATTTAATCTTCTTCAGTGGCGCAGCTTGTAGCTCCGTCAAATTGCTGGACAGTTGGGGAAGTATCTGCAGACCCAGATCTGCAAAAGGCTTGACCTCCCATTTCAGGGCTCGATAGCCAAGGTAGTCAAATTATATTTAACCATTGTAGAAAGAATTTAGTTGTCAACTGGGATGTCATCTACTGGCCTGGCATTCTTCACATGCAAGAAATGGAAATAGCTCATGGTCATGGAGCTTAGGAAGGGGATGCAAGACTTGAATTGACAGATTCTACACTGTTTTCTCGGCTTCCAGAGAATAGATGTTGAAGAAATACACATAATCTCCGCCTCAAAAAATCAAAAAACTCGTGGTTCTCAAAAAATAGCACCTATCTATTTTTCCGTTTCAATAAACCAATACTTCAATATCATTCTTAATTTCTGAAAATCCACATCAGTCATATTTCTCTTTGGCATCTCATATTAAGTCATTAGCCGGTAAGCCATCTAGTTTCCTTTAATATTCTTCATTCAAGAATAATAAAGCTCACAGAGCTTAGGAAGGGGTACAAGATCTGAAGTTAGGCAGGGTCTATTCACTTCTGAATTTTGGGGAGTCCAGTGCGGAGAGTTTACAAAGATGGGCCCAATCCTCATTACTCTCTGCTCCTGTAAAGTTTTGTAACAAGAACTACTGAAGGCAAGACTATAAGAGAACTAAATGACCGAGATTTTGCCATATGGATCCTCCTCGACTCTATTATTATTCAGTCTTGACCATATGCAACAGATATAGCTACGTTTTGCAGAGGCAGCATCTAGGTTTCGTGCCATATCAGAACAGCATTGAAACACTAAACTATTCTAACCACAAAAAGACCAAGTTTCCTTTTCCAACTAGAGATTTTCTGAAAATGGCAACATTTCATAAAAGAATCGAACAGCTACCGCCACCAAAGAAGACAAAGACAATATGAGGGCCAACCATGATTCCACCATGAATTTGGGTGTACTAAGCCACCCTATTGTTTGATTAACTCTTTTTCGAAATCTACAAGACAGAGATGACCCGTACGTGTGGAGAGACGTGTCACTCGACACAGGAAACCTGAGCCCTCGAAAAGAATGAATTCAAACTTCCCCAACCAAAAGCAAGAGTTGCGAAGCCATAGGCCCATCTGTCGGTTGAAACCTTGATCCCCACATCTGCTAATCAACTCCAGCAACATTCAAAACTATTCTGACGAATTACCTAACAGAATCCGCTAATCAATTTGAACAACATTCGCGCGTTTTAACATTCAACAAACAAACGGTCAGACTCTACAAGAACTGTGAAGTGAAACAAAACAGAGGACGAAAAAGAAATGATCCAAACGAGCCATCAGAGTTGCAGGCCCCTCAGGAAATGATCGATGCATCACCTAATAGCGCGAACGCCATGCATCGTAACAAAGACGCGCCCTAATCAGAAAGAACGCTGAAAATTCTCTGAGTTAATGAACTTACTCCCCAGCTTCACCCTCCAAAATAAAAATCCCTTGTCCACTCTCGCGACGCTCTCCCACTCGGGCGAAATCGAATTCCAAACCTAACACTGGCACGGAGGACCCGTCGAGAAAAACCCGCGTGCGTTCAGCCGGAGAAGCGGACGGTTGCCATGGCCGCGCGCGGCGGAAAGCAAGAGGAGGAGGGATCGGGAGTCGCCGCATCAGCGACTTCACACGTCTCGAGTTCTGCTCAATCGCGGCCGTGCAGTCATCGAGAGAACGAGACAGAGTCGAGGTCTTGCTTGCTTTGCTCGAGCTCGAGCTCTTCTGATCTCCCGCCAAGTTTCGCCGTCGAAGAGGACAAGCCACGACGCGGAGCAAAGTCGGGGATTGTTACGGAATTCGATTTTGAGAGTTTTCTCTTCATTCTCTTTTTTTAGTCGTCGTCGTATCCTTAACGAAAAATCACAGTAATCACAACGTGTTTGTTTGGAAAAAATGTATATACACATCTTTCAGAAATTGATTTTTTTGAATGACCGATCAATAAAAATACTTTCCATTCATGCATAAAATTATAAAAGTAAATTTATAAATCTAAAAAATGTGAAAACGCATTTTGAAATTGCTCATCTTAATAAAAGAATTTGTTTTTCGTCTTTTTTTCCCTACCTTTGCCATTTGCTAAACCTCGACGACGACCGTGATTGGCAAAGCACAACCTGACAAGGCTCCATGTTGTTGAATCTGACAAGCTCAAGCCTCATCGGGCAAGACTTGAGTTCATGGACCTCGATGATAGCTAGCAAGCTTGAGCTCATGTCTTGATCAGATGATCTCAAGCTTGTGCTTTGACCTCGCCTCAAACTCATGCACCTTGCGACCTCACTTTCAACCTCGAGCCTCAACCGGAGCTCACCTCAACCTTGCCGTATCCTAGCAAGCTTATGCCCTATTGCCAACCATCGTTGAAGCCTAGGGACTAAAGGATGAAGAAGGAATTATTAATAATAAATAAAAAAGTATTCAAAATTCAAAATTCTTTTTTGCTTGAAATAAAGTCCTCCTAATGAAATCCAAATATCAAAAAAATATGTTTGATCACATATCACCAAATAAAGTGAAACGACAAAAATGGTTTCTCAAAATATTTTCATTTATCATGAAATTTTCACCCAAATAAACGCACTCCTTGATATTCAATATTGTTTTTGAATCTTCTATGAACTTTCCATAAATATTCAATCTAGTTTCCAAATTATATGAAATTCTCCAAACATTTTCATACAGCCCAGGAGCTAAATTGAACATATATTAAAAAATTCAGAAACTATATTGAACAAATTAAAAGTTTAGTAGCGGCATAGACTAAAGTTTAATAACCATATTAAACAAATTAAAAGTTCAAAAATCACATTATATTTTAGATTAAAATTTAATGACTATTTTCCCTAATATTAACTGCTTAAAGCAAGATAGCCCAAATTGATTACGGCGAAACATAATACAAAAACAATTCCTGTCAAAATTTGAAAAATTAAACATCATATTTCAAGTTTAAAATATATACATTATTTTACGAGTCAGTATTCACGTATTTAGGAAGATTTTACATATTTTGGAAAAAAAAACTTAAAGTTAAACTGTTGGAGCCCTTCGATTAATAAAGAAAAAATGTTAAAAACAGAAGACTTCAGAAAAAATATAAAATAAAAATAAAAACAAAGGAATCGGACCCCTACGTAATTGACCAGAGTCTTGGAAAAAAAAAATCAAATTTGTCGTCTAGCCACATCATCAATTTCTTCTTCTTTTTCATTTTTTTTTATCACAAGGCACCCGAGTAATATGCTTTGCTTCTCTTTTCCTTTTGTAGTTTGTTGATTGAGATATTTCTTGGGCAATCAAATAGAAGATTTACAATTTCAAAAGGAACTGACTATTCTCATAATTTATGGACATGATCATAATTTTGAAAAATATATACTAGCATTAAGATAGATAGGTCACTTTTTGGCGTCTCTTGCTTTTAATTGAATGAATGCTCATCATCAATTTTCTGCGAACGGATCGCCTGACACGTGACGTACGTTAGTTCCAGCCATCCGATCTGAAATCAGACGGTTCCCAATACCAGATCCCCTTACATGAATCCCAATTTCCCTCGGCTGTTTTGTTATTTTTAACATTGAAAACAAAATTAATCTCCTTGGATTAAAAATTTCCGGGCCTCGGCCTTTCGCGGGCTGAGCTTGGCACAAGACGCGACAATCGCAAGTGCACCAAAGCTCCATTGGGCCGTTCAGTCTTTTGATGTAGACAAATGATTTGTCTCGGCGGGACCTGCTTGCCAATCGTACGTCGACACGTAGCGTCGTGCGGTGGACGCCAGAAAGGGTGTGACGTTATCATCTTGATTTCCAGCGTCAGCGCATCGGATGGATATCATGCAACGCTCATCAACGGTCACGATTCGATAATCGTTTTGCTTTTAATTTATCGTGAATAACCAGGTTTGGCAAGCGATGTCGGAATATAGAGCATGGGGTTTGTCAAGAATGCGGGGTGATGGCGACGTTGCTGGCGATAATTTCCTTCGCGGAGTTCATTTTCTCGTCGCGTGCCACCGCCGATACCGCCATGGACGTCGATGGCGACACTGCAAGCACCCATCGCACGACGGTCATCGCTCTCGCGCAACCCCACGCAATCGTTGCAGCTCTTAGGCGACTCTTGTGTGGTTCTTAAATGTCATCATGTGGTTGTCGTATGAAATTCTGTAGGTAGTGCGTAGCGAAAACGCTATACTATTTTAGGAGATCATCAATAGAGGGAATTCAAGTTCAAATCTGTCAACATATCCCTTGAAAAGTCAAGTCAATTAGTTATGAATATATTATGATATACTTCACAACACACCAACTCTTCGACGTGAGACTTTTTCTACATGGTTCACACATGTAGTTCAACAGTGTCATACTTATGTGTAAGTTCAACGTTAGGTTTGCCCCTCTTAATATACATATCACAAGTGGTGGCACCTTATGTGCGCAGCATGCAACGCCCACTTGAATTTTGTATCTATTTCTCTAGATCGAACAATATCACAGTGCTCACCTTCATCTCGGGTCTTTTTGGCCGGACCAAACCATAAAAAAAAAAGTTGTCATATTTTGAATCCCGTTTTCTTAAATTGAACCTTTACCCAAAAAGGAAAGAATCATTTGTTTTTTGGATTGAATCGACATCACAATGCTTACATTCACATCGGCTACCACAAAGGCTTGAAAATATCGCATTATTCACGAATTTTCTTCTCAAAATATTTACCGAACACGGACGCATGTTGGGAGTGGTGGCAACCAGAGCATGTAGCAAAAGGCCGATACTTTTATAGATCATGTAAAGGAAATTCAGGTTCAAACTCATCAATATACTCATTTTTACTTAAACATTTAACCCCAAAATTTATGGGCTAAGGAGGATATATCACGTGCGAACTTAATATTAGGTACGCTTCCATTTAAATTTAATTCAAATATTCTTTTGAATTGAGTATGTTCCCCCTCCCCCTTTATCACCACACCCTAGCGGCTACCCTCATCACTTTTGCCAAAACCAAACTATGAAGGCTTGAATGCACAACGGAAAACCGATACCTTCAAAGATCACCAAGAGAGCTTGAGTTAGAATGGGTTAGAATTTGGGCTCCTGAAGAGGGCCCTTACCAAGTATTGATACATATTGGAACCATTGATTCTAATGCCTTCGATTACGCGGATCACTAATAAAGAGCTCAATCCAAATTTGTCAATATACCATCTTTACTTGAAAAGGTCGATGAATTACAAGCTAATTATAACAACTTAACATTTTCACATCTCACGATTTAAACGTTTTAACAAATTTCTCCTATCATGTTCTCTCTCTAGATTTCATATCGCACAACTACAACATGGTTGCTATTCTCGAGCAATCACATGCAATTTTTGCATCGAATTCCCGAGGCAAACAATACCGCCGCCACCATTCTCATCAATCTCTGTTGCCGTGCCTTCTTTTTTCCACCATGTGGCCTTTGCCATGCTCGGATCTAAATTTCCCCTTGGCTTTTCTTTGCCTTATATCGAGCAACCTAGTTAAACTCCTTATTGTTCGCAATCCTAATTTAGATGTACAAAACGCACAACCATTCCCTATGACTATTTAGGACATTACACCTAGTAATTTCCGAATACTAAATCGGAAGTAATCATATATCTTCCAAACATTGTATTTAATGTTTGATATAGGAGCGAGGGAACATTCCTCCGTGGTCTCTATCTTCAATCCGCCTATAATTTTCGTCGAATCGAATTACGTATCAAGCTCATTCGCCAAAAAAAGGTTACATGTGTCGAGATAGACGAACATTTCATTTATTTGCAAATCAATGGCCCTCATCCCTTCCCAGTGCTTTAGGTTTGCGTAAGTCATAATGGAACTTTTGAATTCACCATATTTTCCACAGTTCAACTTTGCCAGATATCGAAAAGGAGAACATTAAAATGTTATTTGACATGGAAAATGATTGTTCAACTGGATCGATTGTTAACCGGAGCGCGAATGCCAGTTGCTGATTCTGACGGTGCTTATCATTTGGTGGCGAGAGTACATCATAATTAGATGTAGTTTTATTTTTTTATTTTTTCATTTTCATTTTTGGTGATGCTGATATTTTAAGGAATAATTATACAAATTACCTTTAACTTCGATGTGTAATGTGATTTTTAAACTTTTATTTTGCTCAAATATGCAATGTAATTTATAAATATTTGATTTATTCAACGTGATCCCTAAATTTTTTCATCGAAATATACAGAATTATCTAAAATTATTGTTTCATTGTCAAATTCTTGAATAATATTGAATATTTTCATATAATTCAAAAAGTAAATTGAACATGTATTAAAATATAAACTAAAAATGGATGAATCACGTTACAGATTGAATTAAAAGTCAGAGATTACAATGGATAAATTAAAATTAATCGATTACATTATAAATTATAAATTGTGCTAAAATATAGACATCATTTGTGCCATTTTTCATTATTTTAACTCATTTTCATTCTCTTGCAATTTGAAGAAAATTTTACACATGATTTCGTTTTCAACCTCTCCGAATCAGATCGACCCGTCATGCCTCTTTCGATTCGCCTCTCCATCATTTCGCATTCTCCTACTCGACTGCGATCGCTCTCTCTCCCCTCCCTGAAGTCCGCGGAGGAATCGCCAGGTCCGATCGCGAAATCCAATGGAGCCGAGTCCTTTGATCCAGATTTAGCGGCCGCATCTCCGACGAGATCGAACTCGTCCCGCCGCGCCTCCGCGGTGTCGGTCTCCTCCGTTCCACCGCCGCTGGATTCCGCGAGCTGATCTAGTAGGCTCGGTAACGCTCGATTCCCGATTCCGGAAACGTCACTTTTCGTCAGTCGGTTCGCCCGCGGCTGCGAGTTTGGGGAATCACGTTGTCTGATTCGTTTATCCTGCGTTCTCAATGCAGGATTTGTTGATATGTCCGGACTTGTCGCGTTTGGCCTGAGAAAGTGTTGTTTCAGTTCTCAATCGCTCCTCGTGATGTCGTCTCTGTTCTTTGGATTTCTTTGCATTGTTGGATTCGGCGAGCTGATTTAGGCACGTCGATGATTGATTTTTTTCAGTTCGAGTCTCAATTACGTTCGGTAATGGCTTCGGTTGCAGCTATGGATTATGTCACATCGTGTGATTATGGTGTGCTGTGAATGCCAGGATTGTTGATGTGTCTGGACTTGCTGCTCGGCGTGACACTTGCTTTTAGTTCGTAACTGGAGATGGCATGGTTCAGTGGGAGAGTATCATTGGGGAACTTCCCCGATTTAGCAGGTGCGGTGAATAAGCTCAGTGAGAGTGTGAAGAACATTGAGAAGAATTTTGACAGTGCTCTGGGATTCGAGGAGAAGTCAGAGTCGAGCAATGAAGGTCTTCACTATTCATTCTTTTTTCTTGCACATTGTTTTAAGTTCCTGTTAAGTTATACATTTTAAGTTAGTCATGCTATATGCCTGGCCTGTAGACCTTGGCACATCAGTTGCACTTGATATTTTGGCTAGTCTGGAAGGCAATGCGGAAAGTTTGGCTGTCACTTCAGATATGTTTCATGGGAATTAGAAATGAGAAAGCATTTGAATGTGTGCTGAGATTATGATAATTGTTTTCTCAGTTTTGAAATTCACGTGTTCCTTTACTTCAGTTTTAGAAGCTTCAGTAACTTGCTGACAGAGAGGGCAGAACAATATCAAGAATGAAATGAAAGAGTTACGAAAAAATTGCCTGCTCATGTAGCTTTGTCATGTGATTCTTGTGTGGAGTGTGCACTGCCTATTATTGCAAGGAACGTGGATTCAAGGGCCTCTAGGGAAGTTTTCAAACCAAGGCCTTTACTGTGAGAATTCCAGTAGCCTCATTGCTTGTAGCATCCACCTTTTGGGTATAGGAATATATCACAATGCTGATGCAGTCATCTATTATGAAGACAAAACTTCATTTTCGAACAAATTGATCTTGTAATTGGACGTGTAGAGACATGGATTTTCTTAAGACTTTTGGAAGATTTTTGCGGCTATTTTAAAGTTGAAACCGTTTGACAGGTCCATCAGACTCAAATATGTGGCCATCAGCCACCGACAGAAAAGCAATAATTGAACCTGTTATCTCTTTTATGGGGCAAAGAAGTGGGGATGCTAGTGTGGAATCATCAAAACAATCTGGATCTCCAGAGCATCCATCTAAAGCTGAGGGGGAAGTGACACCTGAAATTGATGGGTCTCTGGATAGACAGACGGAAAATACTGTGGTTGCTGAAGAAGTAAATGAAGAGCTCAAGCTGAAGAAGCATGAAGAACGATCAGAGACAACAGAGGAAAGAGAAAAGACAACATCAGATCATGAAGAAGTTGTATCTATATCAGCACCGCCGCATGATGAACAGCATAATGCTGATATTATCGAGAAATCAAAACTTGTTGATAACGTAGAACAGAAGGAGAGCCTAGAAACAGATACTTCTGGAAGTTCAGTTGGTGCAGAAGCTGCATTGGAAAACCCCGAAGCAGATCAAGCTGAGGGTAGCCCTCCTGTAGCAGATGAATCATCTGTTGGTGTTGATTTGCATGAGTTTGTTGGCACAGATAAAACAAGAGCAGAAGATATTGTGGAGAAGATTTCATTAGATAAATCAAGGACAACTGACACCCCAGCTGAAGGTGGACCTGAGCTATCTGGTTTGCCAATAGTATCTACAGATGAGGTTGGTAGTGCTGGTGAATTTTCTGGGGAACGCTCATCTAATGTACTTGCTTCAGAAGACAGTTCACAGATGGTCTCTCATGATACGGACGGGACTGTTCCAACAGCTGAAACTATCCCTGAGAAACCAACTGGAGTTGATGATTCCGTTGAATCAATTCAACAAACGAATAGTGCTCATGCTCATGAAATTGACGTCCAAGACCAATGTTTAAGCTCAGTGTCAAATGTTTCTGACACCGTAGATGCTGCACAAGAACTAGAGACGGTGAAAAGGGAGATGAAGATGATGGAGGCAGCATTGCAAGGTGCTGCAAGGCAAGCTCAGGTACATTATTAGTAATTGCTACATGAACTATTTATGTGGATGATTGATCATTTTGGTCAGAAGTGGAACTCATAAACTGCTTGTAAAGAATCTGTATTTCCTGTGTCCTGTTGGATTTTGATTGTAGGATTTAGGGCAAGTTCAACTCATAGTTAAGCACTTACTTTTCCTGCTTGTTTGTTTCAGTCATGAACTTTCTGAGTGGTTTCTTGTGGTAGTTTAGTTGGGAGCTGAGCCATCTCATTAGGATTCTTTGGCTTCTTTCATTTGAATTAGCTGAAGCTTAATACTCTATGAATAAGCATCGATGATGACATCTTCTTTACTAATCTGTTTTCACATGACTTTAGGATTGCTGATTTGATTTGCAAGTTTGCTTGTATAGGAAAACATGTCAGAAACCTACGAATTGCTTTTGCATAGAGGTTACGTCATGATTTGTGAATTTAATTTTGTTTTTTTAAGCTGATTTCCTTCAGCAATCACCTTGTTGCTTTGTTTGTATTGTTATCAAATTCATCGCCATAAATAGACGGTGGTTGATAGCTAATGCTGCAACTTTTTCACACTGTTCTGTGATTTTTGATCTTGGTATGGTCATTTAGGTTGTTAAGAAGGTTGTTAATGAGGCAGTAACAAAGAATGTAATAGGCATGGGCAGCCAATTATGTGGAGGCACTAAGGAGATGCCTGTTTTGTGAATTTTAAGGACCCAATTGTCCATAGCTGCTTTGAGTGTGAACTTCTGGGTATCAAAGTTTTTTGAATGCTTTTTTGAGATGATAAGAATACAGTAGGCTTTTTTCTTCAGTGATTCAAATCATCGACTTGCTAATTTTCTTTAATGTCTGATGATCAAGTTGTTTACATGTAAATTTTTCCATTGTCTGCCTCTCTTGAGATCTACGATTAGAATTTTGCTTATTCTTTCTACATGCCTTCAGAGATTTATATCTGTTTTCATTGTTCTTTTTCCAGGCAAAAGCGGATGAGATTGCAAAGTTGATGAATGAAAATGAGCAATTGAAAGCTCTTATTGAAGATCTAAAGGTACAACTTCCAAGGTCCCCACTAGAGTATCATTGCAAGCATACTACCATGCTTTGAAGAAAATATTCAAGATACTACTTGTCTGTAAATTACTGTGGGCAGCATGAGTCAGATGTAACTTTTCAGTTTGTAGCCATCTCACAGCTTATTAATATATATCTTGGAGTTATGGTTTAATCCACCAAGGTGATGTTTTCAATCTGCCTCCATAAATATATTTTATACTTTAAAAACTAGGAAAGTATTTTCAGACTCCAATTTGAACTTGAATTATGTTTGATTAAAATGATGTGTACAATAGACTTGAATGTGATAGAGAGCAAAAAGGTTCCGCAGTGAGGAGTTTGATACATATAGAAAGGTACAACTTGGTCTAGTCTTTAGATATAACTTAATCACTACGATCAGTTTGTTGCATGACATTTTATTTGCTCATGTTATGCTGAACCGCATTAAGTAAGAGGATTTGGTCCTCCATCCCTTCATTTGTTCTACTTCTCATACTATTTAACTGTTGATTAATTTGGATCAGAGAAAATCAAATGACGCTGAAATTGAGACTTTGCGAGAGGAATACCACCAACGTGTTGCAACTCTCGAAAGAAAGGTGTGTCTTCCATTTCTTATCGATGTTAAAAAGATTGGTACTGTTCATGTGCATAGTCAAAATTTGGTCATTGCATATTTGAATCATAAGTTGAGACTTTACATCAGAAACTCATGGTAATGGTTGCCTAGGCATATAACTTCACAAGAGAGCTGATGTGGATTTTTCTACAATGTACTACCTTTCACATGCTAGCAGATGTAGAAGCTAATGGTTTTTCTTGTTTACAAAGAAGTAGACTTAATGAGATGCAAAAAGAAAGGTTTTCCATCAAGTCTCTAAGGCAGTTTAACATTATTTGCAAGGTTGATGTGGCTGAGACAATGTCTGGCTATTGAATCAAAGTGAAAGTAGAGATGTGGTTGGTTGCAATAACATTTCGTCTTGCACGTGTAATGGCAGAAAAAAGTTAAAACATCAGTATAATAGACTCGATAAGATGCAAAGAGAAAGGTTTTCCATCAAGTCTTTGACAAATTCAGTATTATTTTCAATGTTTGCTGTGGCTGAGACAAGTCTGGTCATTGAATCAAAGTGAAAGTAGAAATGTGGTCAGTTGCTATAACAACTCGTCTTGCCCATGTAATGACAGAATAAAGTTCAACACCAGCATCATATTATTCTTCTTCGTTATTGGTCAGTCCTAATCCCACTTGATCAGAAAATTGCAAGTACTAGAGTAGTTTTCCAGAGTTAGAAGTATGCCCTCTGATATTTCTCCGAGATATATGTAATTGTCTGAGCATGGGTGGTTTATCCTTTATTGGATGTTGTCACATTCTGATTACAGGTCTATGCCTTGACTAAAGAAAGAGATACTCTTAGGAGAGAGCAGAGCAAAAAAAGTGATGCTGCCGCTCTTCTGAAGGAAAAAGATGAAATTATTAATCAAGTTATGGCTGAAGGTAGGGGTTTTAAGAACTTCACATGCCATTTAGTAGAGGATTGAACACGGGAATCTTCTTGGACTAGATATTCATTTTAGTTATTTTGTAATCTTCTGTTCTTGTAATTTATATGCATTTTAATCTGAATGAAGTTTGATGAGAAAAATAGAGATTACATCATGAGGATTTTGGAATGGATTTGTGGAATTTGCTTCTTCTGCTTTCAAATGAGGTTTATCAAACTTCATTCTTTACTGGATGTCTATGATTATGAAAAGAGCTGTTTAGGGTGATGAATAGATTCATAACCTCAAATAGAAAATGATTGCTGCAGAATTGGGAAAAACTTCTTATGCAAAGTTATCCACTTAGATCTCTCTCTCTCTCTCTCTCTCTCTCTCCGTGTATCTGGAGTAATGATGATTACTGTCTTTTACTTTTGATCTCAGTTCCGTTAGAGTTATACGTATTTAATTGTCTCATGATTGCTATTGCAGTTTTCTCTGCATTTTTTATTTTTATTTTTGCAATGAGCAGTCTTCTCTGTAGTTAGCAAGTAATAGTATATACATAGGCTAAAATGACATACATAGATAACCTTTTCATTTACCAGGTGAAGAGCTTTCCAAAAAACAAGCTGCTCAAGAATCTACAATAAGAAAACTAAGGGCTCAGGTGAGCAATCATTTTCTAATACTGAAAATAGTCAAATCTCATCTGTTTTAAATCAACTGTCTAAGTTTTTTTTTGTTAAAATGTCCCAATTTATATTTTAACTAGTTTTCCGTTTCTTCTGGAAGCTAGATCCGAGAGCTTGAAGAAGAGAAGAAAGGATTGAGTACAAAGCTTCAGGTACTTAAAAGTGTCATTTAGTTTGTTTGTGCTTGTATAAACTTTTTCACTCCTTCAAACAGCATAGTTTTGTATGTTGGGAAACTTTTCTCATGCTGAAACCTCGTATATTTATCATACCCTCTCTTATCTTAAAGAATTTGTCAAAATTTCTGTCAATACTTCTGTTGGTCGTCCTGGCATCAATTAGTGATTGCCTCAATAATTAATGAAAGTTCAATTTTTGCCTTCATACTTTGAGATTCCTCATCATGCTATCTGAATAAATTTTGGTGGGAGTGGCACGGCACATAAAATAATACCAAAAAGGATCTCATGAACCATTACTTCCTTTGTTCTCTGGCTTGATGTAAAAGCATCTGTGCTCATTTGACCTCTAGGTAGAAGAAAACAAAGCAGAGAGCATGAAGAGGGACAAGGCAGCAACAGAGAAGTTGCTGCAAGAGACGATAGAAAAGCACCAAGCTGAATTGTCTGTGCAAAAAGAATTTTATACTAGTGCTCTTAATGCGGCCAAGGAGGCTGAAGCCTTGGCTGAGGCCCGTGCTAACAGTGAAGCCAGGACTGAATTGGATGGTCGCCTGAGAGAGGCTGAGGAATGTAAAACTATGCTAGTTCAGACACTGGAGGAATTAAGGCAGACTTTAAGTAGAAAGGAACAGCAGGTTCTCTAAATATTCATACTCCATTTGTGGCTTCATATAGTTGAACTTCTGAGAGATATTATCTCATTGAACCGATCACCAACTTTTGATCTTGCAGGCAGTTTTCAGAGAAGACATGCTTCGCAGGGACATTGAAGACCTCCAGAAACGCTACCAGGTATGTCCGCAATTGTGTAGTCATTGAATTTGACAGTTTTCATGGTAGCATGTTTCTTTATGCCTTTAATAATTCTCCAATTATGTATAGGAAAGTGAACGACGATGTGAGGAATTGATTTCACAAGTTCCTGAATCCACAAGACCTCTACTAAGGCAGATTGAAGCTATACAGGTTGAAAGATGATTTAATCATTGACACTAGTCTTTAGATTTTCTTTTGTCCCAGCATGCAGTTTACGGTTATGGCATCCTCCATTGGTAACAGGAAGCAGCTTCCAGGAAAGCAGAGGCATGGGCTGCTGTTGAGCGGTCATTGAATTCTCGGCTCCAGGTATTTAATTTTTCTACAAGGTCTTTATCATTCATTGACTTTTTATACTGATTTAATTGCTCCCATGGGGGAATCGGGGACCTGCAGGAGGAAGAAGCCAAAGCTGCAGCTGCTGAGGAGAGAGCCAGATCTGTAAATGAGCGTTTGTCCCAGACCTTGTCGCGGATTAATGTGCTGGAAGCTCAGGTTGGCTTTGAAGGAACAATGTGCTTGTACTCTTGACATATACTGGATCACTAATCATCCTTTTATCTTTCAGATTTCCTGCCTACGAGCAGAGCAGACACAGCAGAGTAGGTCCCTTGAAAAGGAGAGGCAGAGAGCAGCTGAAAATAGGCAGGAGTACCTTGCAGCGAAGGAGGAAGCAGATACTTTAGAAGGTCGTGCCACCCAGCTTGAAGAAGAAATAAGGGAATTGAAACGTAAACACAAGCAAGAGTTGCAAGAGGCTTTAATGCATAGGGAACTTTTACAGCAGGTCTCATCTTCCTCAAATCTGTACATGTGTCTAACTCGTGATTAGTTTTCTGAATCAGTCATGCTGTATCTGGCAGGAATTGGAAAGGGAGAAAACTGCCCGTCTGGAATTGGAAAGGACATCACATATGCCTCCTAGTGCTGTATCTGAATCGAAAACAAAGCCTGGCCTTGAGAATGGTTTGAACCTTCAGTGAGAACTTTTGACTTGGTTGTATCTGTGTTAGCTTTGTATCTTATTGGAAATATGTGCAGGAATTTTGACTCGAAAACTGTCAAGCACCAGCAGCCTGGGCAGCATGGAGGAAAGTCATTTCTTACAAGCATCTTTGGACTCATCTGATAGTATGTCCGAGAGGAGAAATGCTGGGGAGACTAGTCTGAGTCCATACTACATGAAGAGCATCACACCTAGTGCTTTTGAAGCTACCCTTCGTCAGAAGGAGGGTGAACTTGCATCGTACATGTCTCGTCTGGTGGGGACTTTTTCTATGATACTTCTTATGTGGAATGTAAACTTAGTTTTGTGACTTGTGCGGTGGTTTTCCAACTCTATTCTGCTCCTACGTCTCATGTGGAAGGATTAGTTTTTATTGGGATTTCTCTAGGCCTGTAGAATTTATTGTTATTCCTTTGAATTTCGTACTGAAAGCACTGTTTGCTTGCTCACTTTAGGCATCAATGGAATCTATTCGCGATTCTCTTGCCGAAGAGTTGGTAAATTTGACAGCTCAGGTTAGTTTCGGTGGTTAGTCTATCGGTTCTTTTCAAATCAGGTGAGACTGAATTTGCTGTATGCCACTACAGTGTGAAAAGTTACGTTCAGAGGCAGCAACAATTCCTGGGATTCGAGCAGAGCTTGAAGCACTGAGGCGGCGGCACTCTGCAGCACTGGAACTTATGGGTGAACGTGATGAGGAGGTAATGCATTATTTCCATTAGTCCTTCACTCACATTGGCAGGGCATGTCTTCATTTTTGTGCTGGGAACTATCAGCATAGAATTTGCACTTACACGGCAAGAGAGCAAAAGCGATTTTGTTGTGGATGCAAATTTCATGCTCAAAACATGTATTGCTTTCGCCAGTCAAAATCAGCGCAAAAATGAATCGATATTTGCCTGAGACCCACATTTGTTTTTTTCAAAATGTTTATAGAACCGGATGCCCAATCTAGCGAATATAAGATCGGGGAATCAGCAAGAGTGTTTCGTATATATGCTTCTTTAAGAACATCACATCATGTCCTGACATTTTGTGCATTCCTAGCTGGAGGAGCTCCGCGCTGATATTGTGGATTTAAAAGAGATGTACAGGGAGCAAGTCAACTTGCTCGTGAATCAGGTATGAATATCTCAGCAGCTTCTATATGGGAAAGTACATATACGCGGCTGTCGTTAATACATCCTACCATTTTGGGGCGCAGATACAGAAATTGAGTTCATCAATGCGTACCGGTTGACATATCAGAGGGGACTATCGCCTTCTCATCCATTAAGCTCAGGGCTGGTGGTATATGGATAACGGAATCCATCGTGCATGCGTGGAATCATCGTTCGTTTCGTTACATTATGACCTCACCATTTCTTTCTTCTCCTTCGGCTCTGGTTGCAAAGGTATGCGGAGCGGTCTTCTGACGGGTAATGCCTCGAGACTGCAAGTGTGAAGTTGTTATTCGGGATTTCCTCCTGTATAGAGCAAATTTGACAGATTTCCATAGACAAAAGCAAAAGTCTAATTGAAGTTGCGGAGCGTACGATTTCTTGTTTCCAATTTTGCAAGACTTCTGGTAGATCCCAATTTTTGCGAGATTAAGAACTTTGTCGGTCATAATTTTTGGGTCGAAACGAACCGGGGCCATCGAAAATATAGCTGCGCATGCGAGTTGTTGCCGCGTGATGTGCGGTACATTGAGAAAATGTACTTGTTCACTGTCTGGCTGATTGGACATGCTTCTTAACACGGACTAATCTGCTAATGAATGCTGCTCGAATGGTAGTTGAAAAATCTTATATATTTCTCAACATAATCATTTGTGTTGTTGATAAAATATTTTTCATTTCATTTATCGTAAAATTCATTATAAATAAATTATTATTGATGCTGATAATATATTTTATTGATTAATTCTTTTAAATGATATAAGTAATTTTTATTAAGAATGTTTACGAATTATTTATGTTTCGATGAATAAATGAAGTGTAAGTAATTAAGGAAATCAAATAACTATTAATGGGATATTTTTCCTCTTGTTACGTCATAATATATTGAAATTTGAAAAAAAAGTCTTAATAAAACGTTTCTCCCAGTCCCCCGACGAAGACGCGTGGGGCACGAGCGAGGACGCAATGAGTCGACGAGAATCCGATGGTCCATGGGAAGACCATCGAACGCGCGCCCCTCGGGCATTCAGTCCACCTGATCCCAACAGTCAAAAGCAATGCGAGGGGAGTTGAGCGGGAGCCGTGTCGCCCTGTGATTGGAAGCGCGACCCCGCGCGCGTGATTCGAGAGACAGCAGATCCAAACCTCACCAAGACATCCGGGGAATTATTTAATGAGATCATAGGACACACGTGTTCGCCTGTGAGCGACTCCAGGACTGGGAAAGCCTCCAGATCCTTCTCCCTCTCTCTATCTGACTTTGCTGCTTCTTTACACCACGCTTAGTATCCAACTGTTCCAGACAGAAACCCCCCGCGGCCGGGGCCGGGGGCGCACGTTAGCACCCAATAATTACCCACTGTTAATGGCCATGGCTCGAGGCTTTTTATTTTCCTTTGTACCGTGATACGTACCATGAAATACGTTCTATTCGATGTTAGCAAATACGGCGTGCTTCCGCGGGCATTTCAGTGTCACGGACCGGGAAGGAAAGCTATAATCCAAAAGGTTCCGTTATCGAAGCACGAACCTCCTTATGCACGATATTCTAGAATTATCCAGAAAGCGTGCAATCTTATAATTATAAATTTTGTATTTATTATGAATATATGTATTTGGAGAGATGTATCTTCCCCCAGATCGTTAGAAGATTTGCGGTATAAGGATGCCCTCCCCTCTTCATTTGTAACAATAATCATTCTAATAATAAAATTCTACAACTTTTCTCAAAACGATGTATCTCTCTAGAAGTTTTATGAGTTTGTAGAAAAAGCTGCTTAGAACAAGATCCTAAGGCCGCACAAGTGATACGAGGGAACCCTAGGTTGATCGACCTATGACGCTAGCTTTAGAAATTGAGGTAAAAATTGTCTCCACTAAAATTTCGAATATCGTAACTTTTAGAAATATTTATTGTGAAAAATAAATACAACAGGATAAAATAACTGCAATTTGTAAAGATATAATTTTCAAAAACCCTTAAATAGTAACGCAAATGAAAAGTCGCATACTGGGCTTTGAATTTACTTTATTTTCTTGATGGTATTTGAAGGTTGAAATTTGTTGGATCAAAAACATTGTCGATTTTCGATTTCGAAACAACGCACCAATTAAAAAGAGTGAAGTGTGAAATTATGAGGTTGATGAGTACATGTAGAATAAGAGAGTATGGTGACTCATTCTCGGTGATTAAGGATTCGAAAAAAGATAATAATAATCATTATTTAAATGATTTTTTTGAAATACTCTCTCAAAATAATAAAACGATATTTATGAATTCAAGATGACGATTTCCTTGTCCACACCTGAAACAGATACTCTCTCTCTCTCTCTCTCTAAGTGTTTCCTGACAATGATGGACAAATATTAAGCCGGGCGCAATTAACGCCCTCTCCCGCGCATGTTAGCCACCTGTCCGTATATCCGAACATCTTCGCCATCGCCATCGCCATCTCTCTGCTTTTTCACTCTCTTTCTGAAGGCGCCTCCGTCATTACCTTTACCGTCCCCCGAAGGTACCGGAGACTCGACCGATCTCTCCTTCTCTGCCCATGTGACGCCGACCCCGATCTCCGCTTTACCCGCCATTTCTTCCTCCCGCATCTCCGGGCTCCGCGCTCGAGCTCCGTCGCTCGTGTTCCGCTGTTCCCTGCGTACATTCCGAGCTCCATTGCCTCTAAGTTTCGCGGCGCCCGGCCGTCTCCGAGAGCGTCCTTCCGTCGTGGAAAAACGGTGAGCGCTCGTGGCGTTCGGCACTCGTTTGTGTGATTCTGGAGCTCTCGCGGTGTCTCCGTGGCTTGTCGCTCGTCGATGTATTGGATCTCGGTTGTTCTAGATCTCGGATGGAAATTTTTATGTGTTCTCGAGCCGTGCATGTTCTCGCTTAGGAAATTAGGAGGAGGAGAGAACAAAAAAAAAAAAAAGAGAGGAGAAGAACGAGACGTGTATGTAGACCTCCCAATGTTGGGCATCCGGCGATTTCATGGCGGTGGGCATGCACGTGGCGAGGATGTTTCTTTCGATGTTTGGCGTCTTTGAACTACTGCTATGGGGAAGTACGAAGTGACGCCACTGTCCATTCTTCTTTGTACATAATCATTTGGCAGAGCCGACGCTCCTTTTTTCGAAAAAAAGAAAAGAAAGAAGAAGATCTTTGCTTGTGTTAGTTTTGTGCATTTTCTCGAGATTTCCGGCTATGTTTCGTTCGATGACTGTGGTAGCTCCGCTAAAGCTTTTCGGCTTCATGATGTTGCAGATGGCCGGGAGTGATTTAACCATGCGCGGGCGTCATGGCGATGCCTTCTCGACATACAAGCGCACTGTGCTTAGGGATTATGTCGATCTTCACAAGGATGGTGCCCCCGGTGAGTATAAATCCCGGTGCTCAAGAGGCCGTTGTGGAATATCGACTGTTAACTGCTTCTCCTTTTACCTATGTAACCAAGACAAAAGTTCATTGTCGGTTGCATTTTTGGTTTCCTGTCCTCGATCCGAGGGCAAGTGGCTTGCTTCTGTTCTTTCTCGGTAACAAGATGAAGATGTCCCAAAAGAGAATGAAGACAGCAGATATATAAATGAAAACGACAGGAAGGAAAGAAGTGACGAAACATTGCAATGCAGTTTAGGCATGCAGTCATTGATTTATGCTAGTTGATTGCCACATGAAAACCCGCTGATGTGTGCCTATTGTTTTGCACTTGCTCTAAATTTTTTATTTTGGATCGATCCCCTGCCTAGAACGCTGCATTTACTTAATTTATCAAAGGATATTCGTCCCCTAACTCTTGTGGTTTAGAATTAAAATGAGCAAATACCTTTAGTGCCTTTTCCTGACTTGTTGCTTCCATTGGGTTTGTGCAAACGACTCCTAATGGCTCAACCAATTTAACATGGTTTCAGGACATTTACTAAATGGAGTAGGTAAAGATCTTGGAAACCCTTCATGGAGGCATTCTTTGCCACATGTCCTTGTGGCGGCTCTTTCTTCCTTCCTGTTTGGTTATCATCTTGGGTATGCACATGAAGGTCTTGATTGCGATTCCTGTGCTGAAATCAACAAGCATAAGAAGAATCACTTCTTTTTGTTATGACGTTGCAGGGTAGTTAATGAGACACTAGAGAGCATCTCCTTGGACCTAGGCTTCAGTGGAAATGCAATGGCTGAAGGTACTAAAATAAAAATGCCACTGATCTTTTGTACATGATTATGAGATAGTGTATTGACATGCTGTGTTTGATTAATTAAGGTCTAGTGGTGAGTACGTGTCTAGGAGGGGCATTTATTGGATCCCTCTTTAGTGGTTGGATTGCAGATGGTGTTGGGCGCCGAAGGGCATTTCAGCTATGTGCCCTGCCCATGATTATTGGGGCCTTAATGAGGTAAACACTTATGATTCTTCTACATATTTGCATTGTTTCCATCATGTGCTTGGAGCTATCCAAGAATAGTTTTTCTTGTTCATCATGAGGTGAGTACTCTGCAGGGGTAACTCATATGTTGCATAAAATAACCTGGTGAGATGCAATCATTTCTTTTTTTTTTCTTTTTTTGGTTTTTATCTCAAGTACATTTGACTAGGTTTATTCATACTGCCGGCAGCTATGAATAAATTATATACGCTTTCTATATGTTAATATGAGTAGCTTCCTACTTCTATGTAAACTCTGATCGGCCATGTTTGTGGAAAGTGCTTGATGTGTTCAAGCGATATGGTTTTTATTCTTTTATTTTCAGCTTTTTCTTCCAGGCTAGAGCATAAATCAAGTGATAAATTTTCATGAGTAAATCTGAAAATAGGTAGTCAAGTAAAGGTGAAATAAGATATCCAGTGTTCATGCTGAGAGCATATATATTTGTGTATCTCAAACTATAAGTTCAAGGTGTTAATGTCACTCCAATGTGATTTTTCAGTGCCACAGCGAATGATTTGTGGGGTATGCTTTTAGGAAGATTATTTGTGGGAACTGGAATGGGTCTTGGCCCTCCTGTTGCTGCTCTTTATGTTGCAGAGGTATGATGCACTGACTGCTTCATTATTTTCTGCACTGCTACTGGGCTTGTTTCTATTTCTAATTAGTATAATGACAAAAAGATGAAAATACTTTGATTGACTTCTCTCACCTACCTGCCTGAGTTAATTTAGCTTTTACCATTAATAGGTCTCGCCTACTAATGTAAGGGGTGCTTTTGGGAGCCTCACCCAAATTGCAACTTGTCTTGGACTAATGGTGTCTCTTTTCATTGGAATTCCAGCCAAGGATATCGCAAGTTGGTATGATGTGCCTCATAGTAGATTGTCTGCTCATCTTTGTGCCCCTCTCTATGTAAATATCACAATTGAAAGCTTGAGGGCGTTTGAGAAAAGAATGGTGATGGTTATTTTCTTCATAGGTGGCGAATTTGCTTTGCGGTGTCTGTTATTCCTGCTGTAGCACTGGCTCTTTTCATGCAGTTCTGTGCTGAAAGTCCTCATTGGCTTTTCAAGGTTTTCTTCTTCTCCCTTTGCATTGGTGGTGGTTATATTTATAGTTAACCTTTTCCTTTTGGATTATTGATTTTTAAGCTGGCTGAACAGTTTGAGCTCGATGTTAATCAAAGTAGATAGATCATATTTCGACTTTTCCTAATGGTAGTCACATCCCCATTCTACATGTCTCCACAATTATGGGCTAAGTTATGTGTGTGCAACATGTAATATGTGTATGGATAAAAACTTATCTGCACTAGCACATGCGCACATACGCACACTCTGTACATGCAGTCATGGACAACCAGATAAACAGTCTTACATCTTTGAAGAAAGAAGATAGAAGTGGCTATTTTCTTTATTATCAAAACGAATCATCGGATCCATCTTTTCAAATTTTGGTGCCTCTTTACGATTTTTTTTATCACCTTGGTTCATTAAGGATTCATCCGATTCTTGTTAATGTTTGGCTTGTTTTGAATAATGTTTGGTGGCTGCATATATAATTTTAAAGCTGACTGATCCAAACATTAAAAAAAAGAATGAAATTTTACTTGACTGTGTATGATCTTATGGAGAACTTGTTTCTGAGTTATGGAAATTGTTTAATGATATGATAATGGCACTCATCTCTGAGTGAATGCAGATGCATTGGTCATATTTTAGCAGTAGTCTAATGGATTCTCCCTTCAATAAGAAATTAATTACGATAGATTCCACAGGCTTTGGTGCTGTAAGTACGTAGTTATTAGCTCATGTGGCGCACAATGTTGTTACCTTTGGATTATGACTTGCTGCTCATGTATTTCCTACTACTTTCCTTCTGTTATTTTTCACTGGAGCTCTTTCCTGCAGTTGAGTTATTGTAGGTGAATCTCATAGACGGTGCTTACAGTGTTCCTGACTTGTTTCAGAGAGGAAGAGCCGCTGAAGCAGAAACTGAATTTGAAAAAATTTTGGGGGGACTATATGTAAAATCTGCAATAGCAGAGTTGTCAAAGGCTGATAGAGGAGATGAAGTAGATGCTGTAAAACTCTCTGAGTTAGTCTACGGTCGCTATTTTAGAAGTAGGCATCTTAATCATTTTTCCACTTACTTATATTATCTGCATCTCTTTACACTAAGCAGCTTTATTAATTACCTTGCAGTGATTTTCATTGGGTCTGTCCTTTTTGCCTTACAACAGCTTTCAGGAATAAATGCTGTCTTCTACTTCTCTTCTTCTGTTTTTAAGAGTGCTGGCGTACCTTCAGATATTGCAAACATATGTATAGGAGTTTCAAATTTGTCAGGTATACTTTTATGCTTCCTTTTTGTGGAATCTGAGATTGATCATGACATACTTCTCATGCTGCTCGCAAATTAATCAGGGTCGGTCATTGCAATGATCCTGATGGATAAGTTAGGAAGGAAGCTGCTGCTTCTTGGGAGTTTTATGGGAATGGTGAGTTTCACGGATCCCCTGGGAAGACTGCATTTGTCATATTTAATGTTTCTTAAACTTTCAAAAGTGACCCTACTCTGATTTTGGAGGTCATGATATGTCTGGTGGACCATTGGATGCTTAATAAAAGCGAGACGCTGCAATTATATTAGTAGTTATATTCAGGATCCAAAACCATATTTTGTGCCTACTCCTTTAGTTGCATTGGTCAAGGTGTGCATCTGTTACTGGTTGTCCATAGTGAGACATGTTACTGTGTGCTTTGAGGGTGATTACAAACCTCTAATAATCATACAAATTACCAAACTGATAATAAAATCATTTTGACCTTCGTGATGATTTACATACCTTCAAACTTTTACTTTCTTGCTTGGTTTTTCCAGGCAGCGTCATTGGGTATTCAAGTGGCTGCTGCAAGTTCCTTTGCTTCAGGCTCTGTATCATCATATATGTCAGCTGCTGGCATGCTGCTGTGAGTATCTACTGAAATTTGTAGAGGAAAATTTTGTAGGAGAACATATGATTCAGATGGAGTGATTAGGCTCTGCATAAAGTTATGGCGCTATATAGGGTTCACATACTGATAAGTCCAGTAAGATATGGCAGGAAATCAGAAGAATGAAGATTGTTGTTGCGAATGAAACGAGAAACTTCCTTTGTGTGGATATGCTTTCAAAATGGCTAAACGATGAGTTGGATGTGCAGGGTTGTCTTGGCATTCTCTCTTGGTGCTGGTCCAGTCCCTAGCCTTCTGTTGTCAGAAATATTTCCTAATAGAATCAGGGCAAAGGCAATGGCATTTTGTATGGCTGTGCACTGGGTAATATTTTCTTCCATCTCATGGTTTTTCCATCAGTGATTGGTGCTTCATTTTTGCTGCTGTTTGTATAGGAGCTAACATCTGACTTCATGCCTGTGAGATTTGGGTTTATGTGCAGTTTTTTGTTTGGATTCTTGCCTCCAGTTCATGAGTTGGTTTTTTGAAATTGTCAAAGTTCTGAGCGTCTCTTTCAAAATTAAACTATGTTTCACATCTACAATCTTTTAGTTGGGTTGGCTATTATGTCATGAAATTCTCTATAAGGTTAAAGCTGGAGATTGTGTTAAATTTGCCCAATTTATTCATTTCCTCGCTTATACTCAACTTACTTTTTCAGTTTTATGTCAAATCCCAGCCCACACACGATGATGAGTGATGACAGTTTTGAAATAATACATGACTTCTCTTTGCCAGTTTAAATTTTTAGGTGGGTTGGTATTGGTCCCAAAATTTATTTTATACTTTATGCTTACTTCTAGGAATGCCCACTTCGCTGGGAATCTGGCAACTTTGTGCTGTCTCTGTAAGTTTTGGGTTCTTCCTCCTTGATCATTTGACTCCTGATTCTAGCTACAAAAGCCAATGGTTCCTCGTTTATAAAAATGCTGTAGTCAACTTTCTATTCTCTGCAACAACTGGGATCTCAGGGCCTCTTTAGAATTACTTCAAAATGTGGTATAAAGAGGTGGCTTAACCCCCGATGTGTTACTACAGTGGGCCATGCCCACATTGATGGCATGATCCCAAGTGCGACAATACCTGAATTGATGGCTGTCTAGTTCATACTGTCCTTTTTTATTTTGGGTCCAATACGGTCATCAATTTAGATGTTTTCTTAGGTTATTTGAGCAGTATTTGTTCTGCATAGATCATCAGATCGCTTAAACTAATGCAAATTTGTTTTGAGCTCAACTTTCAGATATAATTAGATATTGTCTAACTCTTAGGTTAATTCATGGTTGACGGATCTTCAAACCGTTGCAATTCGATGAAGGCAAATAGAGATGATTGCATTACAATGACAGACTTTTAAGCTACTTATTTTTTTTTTAACCTTCGGTCAAAGATTTTTGGATTATGCCATTACAACAACACTTTTAAGTTACTCCATTTCTGCCCCTAGTTTATCCATTTTACCGTGTTTTAGCCTGCCTCCATTAAGTTTCTGTGTTACGGTGGCCACTGCTGATCCATGTTTCCTTTATCATCAGGTGATTAACTTTTTTGTTGGCTTGTTGTTCTTGCAATTGCTGGAGCAATTAGGGCCTCAGGTCCTATACACAATTTTTGCCACCTTTTGCTTGATAGCAGCTGTTTTTGTGAAGAGGAATGTAGTGGAAACGAAAGGAAAATCACTACAGGAAATCGAGATTGCTCTTCTTCCACAAGAGTAAAGGTACTTAAACTGCTTGTGCGCATGCGAGACCATCAGAAGTATCTTACCACAAGCTGGGTATTGCTATGCCTATTACCTTCATTTGATGACTACCACGGTGATTATGTTGCTTATTTCTTGAGCTCTGGTTCCAATCCTAGACACGAGTAGTCAGGTCGAGACTGGCTGCCTCATCAGACATTGGTCCTGCACGACATAAACGTGCAACTCTAGGAAGTCGCAGTCGCCCGCTGGATCTCGATTGCGAGTACATATCGTTGAAGGAGCATGGGCAACATTTTTGTATCCGTTACTAAAGCGCATATGTAGTTAGTATATACTTGGTCTACGTTGATATGTTCACGTGCCGGGAGTCATGGTGTTTCTCGAATCAAGTCGTTCCTCATTTAAGTGAAATTGCCAAATGTTTCTTGAAGCTGTCTGATTGCCTCAGCATGCAGTTCTAATCTTTGGTGCTACATTAAACGCAACTTACGCCAGACTTAGAGCGGCCTGTGGACGATGGGGCAATGTGTGCTTCAGACCCGGTTTAGTTTGGTCAACCTCAGACTTCGAAAAATACCTAGTTTACCGGATTGAAATGGCAAATCGACGGGTAACAGTTGGAATCTGAAGAGACGATAAGAGACCATGCGGGGGACGATTTGCCATTTTGGTGAACTTATTGGACGTTATATCATAGTCACGATGCTAAGTGTTTTGAAGTCTTGGTGACGATCGGTCGAATAAGAGTGTTAAATGGGTGGGTCGGGTATAACACGATTTACCAAGAGTGTCAAATGGGTGGATTAGGGGAGGTTGGATAAAAAATGGTTTGATTCATTTAATCCGTTTTGACTTATTTTTATATATTTAGCGATTGACTCGATTCGTATTGTTAAAAAACTTTCATGTTTAATCAAGTTCAAGAAAATTTACTTTATGATTTTTTAAAAATGTATTGTTAAAATAATTTTATGTAATTGCGGGAGTCTAATGAGATTATCTCTCGACTTTTGGTCGGCAATCAACTTAGAAAGAGGGAAAAAAGAGAAAATAAAGGGAAAATAAAAATAATCAAATTTTTATTTTTAAAAAATTAAATATTAGAATATCAAAAGTTTCGTGGTTTGAAAATGACTTGTTAATACTATTAAAAATGATTTGTTAATAACACTTAAAATTAATATGAAATTTATTTATGACCAGTTTCGGATCCATTTTAAACTTATTATATCATTAAATACCCATTTAAGTCTCATATAATTTTTTAAGTTAATATATTTATGACACATATTATTAAATATGAGTTAAAGTATGGGTCTTTGACCCATTTTACCACTTCTACTGAAGAGTAAGAGATGCTATTCAAGAAAAAGTGTTGTTGTTAAGTTAAGACCGAGTCGCTTGATTATTGGTATAACTAAAGAACGTGTTCTTCCCATTTTTGTGATGAGCAATTTTTGCCATTCCAATATTTTTGGCTCTAATTAATATTTAGAGTCCACATAACATGACTGTTCATTCTCAAAGTTAGTTCTTCTTAGTCTAATTTGAGAACAAAGAAACCAATATTCTTTTCAACGATTCTCAGACAAACAAATCATTCGACTTATCTCCAAAAAGTCGAGAATAACAAAATATAAAAAAGGATAAATATCATAACAACATATAAATTATGTCAATCGTCATGTAAATATCTTCATTTTTTTGTGTTATCAAAAATCTCTATCATTATGAAATGAATATTCTCAATATTTTTTATGTCACGAAAAAATACAAATTTATAGGTGTGAGATTTATATAATCGTTATTTTAGTTTCATTCATGATACATTTATTATATTAATATAAGTTTGAGATTTTTTGTGATATAAGAAAAATTTAGGGCATTTGTATTATTGTGAATAAGTGTATGATTTTTAGTGATAAAAGAATTTTGGGGTTTGACTTATTTTAGGATCTTTTGTGATATTAAAAAAACTAAATAATAAATACTTTCAGAAAAACATCTCTCTCTCTCTCTCTCTCTCTCTCTCTCTCTCTCTTTCTCTACCCTAAGTTTTCGGGGGTAGAAAGTTCATAAAAGAGGGGTCACCCTCGCATGCTCTGCAGGCATAATCACCATCCACTCCACTCTTCTTCCGGCGACAGCAATATCATCTATTGATCACTCGTAAGCACTCGTTCTTCTTGATGGTTCATAGCTGTTCGAAGCCGCATGTTTGATCAGGGAAGGCGATAGCTTGTTCATTTGCACTCGGAGTCGTTCCCCTGTGTCTGTTCGCATTATCACCCAACTGAAAGTACAGGATGCGTGTTGCTCCCGAGATTGGCGATTGGTCCTAGGTTCCATTACTGGGTGTCACTGAATGAGAGAAACGTCGCGGCTATTGTGGGTTCTTTTTTTTTCCCCTTTGCGAAGCAGCTGTTTGTTGAATTGCCTGAACTGTGATTGACTCAGCAATCCAATGTTTTTCCTTTCTGGGGTGTGTTGCTGACCTTTTTTCTGTTCAGCTCTGGGGTTTCTTGAGGAAGTGAATTGAAGATGGAGAATGAGGACGAGGAAGTGAAGAAGAGACGTGTGATCGAAGCGCGGGCGAAGAACATCAGTCATAATGTGCGCTGCACTGAGTGTGGCAGCCAGTCGATCGAGGATTCTCAAGCTGATATTGCTATTTTATTGAGACAGGTGATTATTTCCCTCTGTTTCTGGATCTTTTTTTGTGAGGAGGCAATTTGCTTATGAATTGTAGATGTCAACATATGTAATCTGAGATTAATGTTGTGGTTTTGAATTCCTATTCTAGTGTGTGTGGTTTTTTTCTTCTTCTTTTTTTGTGGACACGCAAAGCAGGGTGTTCCTCGATCAAATGCTCAGATAATGTTTCAGGGATACAAAAGTATCTTACGCGTGACAAGTGGAAAAAGTAAGAAGAAAAAAGGAGATGGATCTAAGAGCTTATAATTGTTCTTACTTTGTTCCTGTGTGCAGGACTTATTCCTGAAGATGCTTGTTAATTTAAACGCGATCAAGGGATGTAATTTATGGAATCCTTTTCTTGTTAGCCTTTATGACGAGTCGGGATGCATTAAAAGAACTGCGTGTTTTGAACATAGTTTGCTGTCTAGGTTTACCTTCCTAATTGGTATAAACCTTCTCTTCGATAACTCTCTCTTAGACCTTCGCTAAAATGCAGCTTCTGCAATTTTTGCTGTGTAGTTGATTCGCAATGAGATCCAATCTGGCAAAACTGACAAAGAGATTTATAAGAAGCTTGAGGAGGATTTTGGAGAGACGGTTCTTTACACCCCAAAGTTTGATATGCAGACTGCAGCCTTGTGGCTGTCACCGGTTAGTATAGAAAGAACCTGAAGATAATATCCTGAATGATTATACCTTTTGCCTGAATTTGTCCGCATTGTGACTTAGATGGTGTGCTGCAGCTACTAGTGGCAGGTGCTGCTGCTGGTGTATGGGCTTACAATAAGCACAGGCAAAGGACAAACGTTCACATCATGGCTCTAAACCTTGTTAGAGGAGTCCCACTGACACCGAAGGAGAAGGAAACCATGCTCGATCTTCTCACACCACCTCCATCCCCACGAGGAGCTCCATCCTCATGGTGGAAGAGGTGGCTTGGCCAATGATTTGTAGCATCTCGCTTTTAACTGCCATCTTTTTACTGATAGTATGTTCCCATTCTCATGGGGAATCTATTTTAGATTCTCTCTCGTTAAAAGATGAAAGATCTACTAAAATTGAATGTATGTTCTGAAATTATTGGTTAGAGGGCCTTTGGAAATTTCGTGAGAGAAGTGGAGATGCGCCAAAGTGATTAATTCAAGCCTCAGCTTAGTTTTGTGGATGCAATAAGTGATCCTTCGTGGTTGAAGTGTTTTGCCTTTCCAGAGGAACTGTGTACAATTTTTAAACAGCTAGCAGGGCCCTCAGACAAACAATCATTGCTCATGGACGGCAGACAGGAAAATAGTCAACAGTTTGCTGTTATCATTGTAAACAACCACGTAATGATGCGGGTGAAAAACAATGCAAAATTAGCCAATACAAAACGACTGAAGTGCGTAGAATTTATTTGGCTTAACTTTCCCACAAACTAAAAACTGGCAACATCTGTGGCATTAACTAGTTTATTGTATTTGGTTGTTCCTTTAGTTTTTTGTTAGTCTCGTGACCCTCTGGCTCCAAGCTTGATTTATCCGCTACGATGTCTTGGTGAAGACAATCTGGGCACACACTATAAAATGTTCTAACGGAGAGTAGGTTATAGGAAATCACAGGAAAGGGAAATCAGCCTCGTCCTAGTTTTCGGCCTTCCACTCCATCAAATGGCCAAGCTCAACACCATCGAGGCAGACGGGACGGTGCAGCAACCGCCCGGAATGATACAGCAACCACATGGGATGGTGCAGCAACAGCCTGACGTGATGCAGCAATCATGTGGCATGGTGTAGCAACGGCTCGGGATGATGCAGCAACCGCCTGAGGTCAGCCACTGCCGCATTCATTCCCTCTTCCCCTCCCCCCCTCCCGGGGACGACTTTCATGCAACCACCCCAAGATCAGCCAGATACTGCAAATGATACCTGCGTTGACTATTCAACCGGTCAGGTGCTAGACAATCTGGATGTCGGAGTACCGTGGACCACTGGCTTGTCTGACTGTTTTCAACATCAAAAAAATGGTAAAGTCGGCTAACACTTCTCCCGGGAATAGTAAAGCAAACGCTTCGCTCGGAGAACATTCTAAGTGCGGCATAGTGGTAAAGACGTTACTAGGTGGAAGTTCACACATGACATCATTCTTCAACTAATAATGAGAAAGACACGCTAATCTGTTTTTCTGAACTTTGCAGCCATTATTACAGCATATGTACCATATGTCACGTTTGGTCAGATTGCCGAAGTCCTGGATGAAGGGGAAATGATTAAGTCCTTAACTCAAAACTTTTGTTGACACATCCCATTTGACATCCCATAAGATTCAGATAAATTTGACTTTATCCTGAACTCTTGGCTACTCGATTTGATGAGAGGTAATTTGAAACAACTAAATACATCGTCAAATATGGAAATTTCAGATTGTGCATTGGGCAGTCACATTTACTTGGCAATGATGCCGGCCCTGTGCTCTCACTGGCTAATGGGATCAAAGTACCGAGCGAAGCTGAGGAAGTACAATCTAGTGGAGGCTCCTTTTCCGGACATAATTTCTCACATCTTCTGTCCCTGTTGTGTCCTCTCCCAAGAGTTCCGTGAGCTCAAGAACAGAGGCCTCGATCCCTCTCTAGGTATCAAGCCCCTCTGTCATTTTACTCAAAAGCGGCTTTAATCCTTAGCTTGATTGATGGATTTCAGTATCCATGGTACTTGTTCGAACTTTGCACATTGCAAGCGTTTTAAGAGCTTCCTGAATGTTGCTTGCAGGTTGGAAACGGATACTCGAGCAGAAAATGGAGAATCTTCCTCCAAGTCAATCCATGACTCGGTGAAGAAACAAAACCAGTTGGAACCTGCAACATATTCAATTTTACATTGTGGAGCCATTTATCCTAGAAATACCCCCTTGAATGAATGAACTTAAGATTTTCGAGTTTCTTGAATCCTGTGGTCACGGTAGCCTTGTGAAAAGTACAGGACTAATCAATGCTTATATCAAGTGCGACAAGGGATACTGACATAACTTAGCAACGATTGATGTAACAGACAATTTCTTGACCTTTGCTTGATTCATACATCGCGACTCCTGTAAATGGGTAGACCCGTCGCAGTGCAATTCAAATTAGAAATTCACAGGAACTCCTCAAATTTGGCCTCCAGATGATGCTATGGGAAGCGAATACAGGTTTGGACTAGAGTGGCCGAACCTCCGACCCTATCACTGTCCGTTTCTCCAATTTATATACACGCAGCATCGATGATTAAACTTCTGCTGTCGAGAGAATGTGTATTCCTAGATGATCATGTGAGCCAGTGCAAATGATTATCTATTTGTATCACCCATCTTTCTTCGGAACGTCTTATCAATGTCTATTGGGGCAAATTGCTGTCTGAATACATCCTATACATGCTCGAAAGAGATGCACGGCACATACATACATAGTAAACTTCAGATTTTTGGCCTTTTTTCTGTCTTGGGTAAGCCCGTCTAGAAAATATTAGGTAGGCCTGTCTTGCCACGTGGAAGATGAGTCAGCCCACTTCCCAACTGTCCAATGACAACTACACATGAAATCATTGAGCAAATATTGAATGCTAAACATCTAAAGCTCCTATTGATTGATGATTGCAATATATTTAGGACTGAATTGGCCATCGTATAATAGGTTTAGTCATTAAAGCTTTTACTAATGCTAAACCTTTTATAAAGTTCTATGGCAGAACTTCCTGACATTCTTGCGACAACTAAATATGATATATTTGAGCAATAATTTACATCAACAGTCATGGCTGCTCCATTTTAGTTAGTTCAGTGAATAGACTTTTGTTTCTTCTGCGGCACGGAAGAGAAAAACTGCCAAAAACCGGACGGCCGAAGAGGCAACGGCGGCGGTGACCACTCCTGCAAATCAGTCGATGCAAGTAGAAGCAGTGAACAAGCCGAGTGGTCCTGCCCCAGCCAGCCAAACTGACTCCATCAGTGGACATGTGCACCCATCTAACTTGCTTGTTGCTTCGCGTAATGTCGACCATGCTTTTTGGTACCTCTTAAGTTTCTAGGACTCTGTGCTGAGTGCCAAAGCGTGGCGTTAATCTAGCGCAAGTGTTTGCCGAGCGTGTCATGTATATTGTCTTGCACATAGACCGTTGGACTTGGCAGATCACATGGGCGCTGCGGTTCAATCTACCTAATCTGTGCGGCTAGATATAGTTGATGACGACTCGTAGCAGATACACCAAATAATTACAAACATGGAACTCAAGAGAAACCGACCAAAAAGTTTAAATCGATAGGTAGGGAAAGAACATATGAATACATAAATAATTTATGATCAATTGTCAAATGATATAAGATAATTTTTCAACGGAACCGAAGCCTTTGAGATAATTCCTACCACATTATGAACCGGAAATTCAAGTGAAATGACTTAGGATGCAACCCCCAACTCGGCGGCTTCATCACAAAAGTCAACCCTCGGTTGTCCATCTAACTCAAGCTCATCCGGTCAGCACTCAACTGCATCCAAATGGAACCATTTTACGGTGCTTTGACAACTTCCAAGCATGTGAACTCTCTCTCTCTGTCTCTGTCTCTGTCTCTCTTTCGCTAGGAGGATCGGTTCTTCTCTTGCTTTTGTTTCTCCGAGAGTCTTAATTTCGCACGTTTTAGTCCTGCGTTGCAATTTACCAAGTTTTAGTCCCTTTGCCTTCACTAACCACAACAGTTTTGAGTTCATTTCAGTCCTTTCTTCGGTGAAATGCAGGATGTGTGGTGTTCTGTTCTCTTTACCTTGTGATGGTGCATCTCTTCTGTTCCCAGTGGATGATAAGCTCACGCTACCGAAGAAAGTATAGGAGGCATATTCGGTTACCCAAAGAACCCTGCGGACCCCTGTTGTGCCCTTCGCCAGGAGCACGGAGAGCTCAAGAATGGAGGGTTCGATCCTGCCCTAGGTTAGATGCGTCGACTATACATTCATCTCCGGAAACATCCAATTATATGCTACTAGAGGAGTTTGTTCAATGGAGTCATCGATCTGACCTTGGGACCTACCTATATATCTTGAAAACAACCAGTAGAACATGGTCATCTGCGTCATGCAGTTCACGGTTTGATAGGGAACATGTATTAAAATGTTAGCATCAGTAGTATCGCTGAAATATCTTGCATTTAAAGGGTTTATATTACATTCGCCGGCCAAGAACGAAAAAGGGTTTACGATATATCTTGTAAATCAGCTTATGAGGACCCTTCTGAAAGTGCAAAATTTGATTGGGGAAGGTTAAACTTTAGAATTTTGTTGCCTGCGTTACGAACATAAGATGCTTGTTACTTACTATTGGCAGAGACGAACAGTGGAAACGATTGGACAAGAGAATTACACTTTGACGTCGGCAATGCAATTATATATGAGGATGTTCTAAATTTCGAAATAATGATAAATACGGAATTATTTACTACGACATGAAGCTTTTCACTAGTAGGATGGAAGAGCATCATTGCAGAAAAGGCGAGACAAAATGGCGATCGGCAAGGAGCAGCGCCTCCTCCAGATCGGTCCGTGACGCGGTGAATGATATTCGATCCCAGTTGAATCTGAACCAAGTTAGTTCTGTCCTCCATGTCGTTGGGTTTGATTCAAATGCACTTTGCTTGTCGGGCTTCTTCACCTCGGAAGTACGAAGTGCAAACCGTGACTGATTCATGTGTCATGAGCCAAAGCGGAACGCTAAGCTCAGGACTGTGTTTTCCGTACGTCTTATGTACGTTGCCTGAGCTAAAGAATCGCATGTCCCCTTTGAACCTGCAATGATGATATTGCAGAGTTGATTGTGCCGTTGACAAGAATGTAAACATTGAGATAAAAATGTGCTCTTGATGATATGCACAGAGCTTCTTCTTCCTTTCATCCATCGATTAGGACGAGATTAGACAGTCGTCCTTGATCATTTAATGAAGGACGGAGCTTTCAATAGCCATTGTCTGCCCAATTGATTTGCCGTCCATGGCGGATGGCTATGGACCCGACCATCACAGCAATGACACCATGTTTCATCTTACCTAACTTTCTATCCCTTCTCAAGAAAAAGAAGGTGTCGCGACATTTTTAAATTGTCACACCCCAAAGTCTTTAAGGATGGGGCAATGACACGGCCGTCCTTTCTTACGAAGGACGCAATCTCAAACACAACCAAAGATTTAATATCAACATATATTATTTTCAAAAATATATATGAGATAAACAAAGAAGTCAGTTTCCACATAAGAGTTTCTATAACTTTATGTGCAACCAATCCAACAACTATGCATAATATCATATGAACTGCTAACTAAAATGTACCCCGAAATATCTACTCTAAAAAATTTTCCTCGATTTCACTCTCTCCTACTACCGGCCACTGGCCAATGAACTTGAAAAATAGTAAAGATGAATGGTATAAGCAACCATAACCCAATGAGTAGTACATATCTTCTAAGTAGATCGAGCAACTACTATGCATACATATAAAATAAAATCATAACTCATGAGAAAATATTCAATGGTTGCTTAGGCATTTTTTTTTAAGATTGATGCGCGTCAGTTGAGGTGGAATTAAAAAATAAAATGTAAATGTTCATCTTCTTCCTCCTTCCTCTGTTGATGTGGCTGTCCTCCATGGCCGCGGTGCTTCCTCCTCCATCACAGAGCACCATTCCATCCGGCGTCACTTGCAGTCGACCTAGGCTCTTCATCATCGCTCACAGCGGCTCGTTACTTGTCCAGATTAGGCCTCAACAATGTCCATGGCCAGTGCTTTTCGCTCTGGTCCGGCCGAAGTTTCAGATCTGGAGCTATGGCTGGACCAGAGCAGAAACTTTGATGAGTGCTTTCCATGGCCATGGCCAGTCGTCGATCTAACACTCACCATACTATCAAGACCCATGATCTGAAACTTTCAGATCTGAAACTTTCAACTTCGTTTGGTGCCAGCTCCGACGAAGGGGAAGCAGCACTGATGGCCATGGAGGGGTAGCTCGAGTTGGAAGGGGAAGGGGTAGAGATGCTGGCGGTCGAGGGATGGTGCTCTGTGATGGAGAAGGAAGCACGGCGGCGATGGAGGACAGCCAGAGCGACAGAGGAAGGAGAAAGAAGATGAACATTTACTTTCTATTTTTTAATCTACCTCAGCTGACACGTGTAAAGCTATTATTGGGTATATGTAAAAAAATGAGCGCCACGTCAGCAACTACTGAATATTTTTGCGCGCCAAGTCAATTAGTTAATCTCCGTCAAAATCATATCAATGGTCCATTCCATTGATTAATATATTGCTCAACATATTTAGCATGGTCATGACACAACACCCCCTTAGTAAGGTCTCCACCTACAAAATTAGTGGCTCGACCTAGAAGGATATCCTAACCTGTGATTCAAAATCATCAATAACGCTAAACATATCTTTCGTTTTGACCAACGACTATAATGTCTTTCGCAAAACCCACAATATTTTAGCTCTTTCGCTAAACAAAATACATTTCGTAAAGTATTTATCGTATCTTTCACAATCACTTCCATAAACTAGTTCACAATGATTTGCATATAAAGGGTAGTAAATGATCAAAGGGTAGTAAATGCTTGATTCTGCTTTTTATGCAACAATCTTGTCATTTTGTAACTCATATGGTACATACTTCATATCGCGTTTATATATGAATTTATAAACACAAAAAAAATATATAGTACCACTCACTTGGGATCACTTACGATCAAATAACAAATTTCGAATCACACTTTTGAATTTCCGATCCTATCAAATAAGTAGGAAATAATATCAAGATCAAACTAAATCACTACGTCAACTATTAATAGCTCAATCGTTAGCAAATGACCCTTACGCCCCAACTAACTCTTTATCAAACGAATATTCAAAATAATCCGTAAGGCGAATCTTAATTTCTCCATAACTCCCTCTTGAAAACTTTGTTTCAAGCAACTTATAGAAAGACCCATAAGTTGGTTAACCCAAAAATCTACCAAAAACAAAGAAATTTGGCCTGAAGCTATTGTGTGCATATTGTTCATCGCGCATGGAGAACTTCCAAAATCCGTTTTGGACAATCTGTAAGCTCAAATTGAGTTCCGTAAAATTCTACGGCTTCCTTATAACCCAAAAAAAATCAACTTTATAATTGAAAAATTATACTTCTCTGCTCATGTTACATAAAACTCTGAATTTATGCCATAACTTCGGATACTATTCTAATCAGACGAATGAAGGGTGCAAACACTTAGCGATGTTATGATTAGTGGTGTATTTGGCTTGGTGAGCTCTCCATAACATGTGCGCAAAACCCCACTTTCCCTTTCTCCTCCCTTTCTCTCTTCCTTTCTCTTCTTCTTCTTCCCCTTTCTTTTTCTTTCTCGCGCGTCTTCCGGCCGAGCGTCCCATTCTTTTCTCCCTTTTTATTCTTTGACTTTGACTTTCTTTTTCTTTTTCTTTATTTTATTGTGAGGTCCACTTCTTCTTTTTGACATAGTAAAAAAGGCTATATTACATAAATAAAGAGACCCTTTTGAATATTCATATCTTAAAATGTCGTATGTGATCATAGAATTTACTTCCTCATTTATAACTATTTATTACACTTCAATCATAGGTCGAGGCTGAGTATATTTATGCAGGATGACATTGTCTTAAGAGTACTTTGAACGAAAAAAACGACTTTTTCTCTTGAAAAAACTAAACGAACCTATGAATTTTTACCCATTGAAATGCTAGAAGTCTCTAAACCATGTTCAAGGTCAAAAGAGTACCTCATCGCCTATGTAGATGTACCATGTTCTCGAAAAGTTATCATGTGATGTATCATTTTTCTTAGAGATAATAGTATAAATAGCCCCTAAACTTTTAATCTGTTTAATCCGATTCTTGAATTTTGGTCTAATATTCAATATTGATTCTCGAAAATTTATATATTTTAATATAATTTGGAGACTACATTGGATAGTTACTAATAGTTCAAGGACTATATTGAATATTATGAAAATTCATAAATATTTTTTTTTATTAAAGTTCGTAGATTACATTGAACAAACTAGAAGTTCATGAATTGCATTATATATTGAACTAAAGTTCCGGGACCATTTGTGTCATTTCCTTCTCTTTTCTTTTTTTAACAATCTAGAGAGAGAGAGAGAGAGAGAGAGAGAGAGAGAGAGAGAGAGAGAGAGAGAGAGAGAGAGAGAGAGAGGACTAGGAGGTCGATGCACTGGCCCACAAATGTCCAAATCTTCAATCTGTGCAAGTGACCTATATGTCGATCTAGCAGAATCTAATGTATCATTTCTTCATACGCAATTTTGTCATGTCGATGCACTGGCCCATAAATGTCCAAATCTTCAATCTGTGCAAGTGACCTATATGTCGATCTAGCAGAATCTAATGTATCATTTCTTCATACGCAATTTTGTCGTGTTGCCCTCAATCTCGACTATAGCCAAAAGCTACAGGGCGACGAAACCGATGACGATGACGACGGCGGCGGCGACAAAAAACTGTCTAAAACCTATAATCCAAGCGTCACTCAAGTTTTAGTAATAATGCATGCATACTTAAGTAAAATTTTCAACCTACAATAATAATGATGATAATAATATATTGGGGATGTCATTTTCTCAAGTTCGATCATGGCGCACGCAGGTATAGTCTACGCTTGTGCGCGTTATATCTAAATTGTATAAAGACGGAGCACTTACATATGGCGATGCCGTCTTAGAGAGAGAGAGAGATGGAAGACAAGGAGGAGGAGGAGGAGGAGGAGGAGGTAGAGAGAACCGTGAGATTGCTGGAAGACCTCTCCAATGGCGTCCTGCAGCGCGAGTTCGAGTTCCTGACGTTGCAAGGCCTTCGGGTCGTCCGCGCCCGGAAGGACTCCTTCCTCTGCAGCTTCGTCGTCCCCGTTCGCCTATCGGTAAATCCATCCATTCAACCCGTCACCTCTCTATTTTCCTCGCGAACATCGAAACCGATCCTTCTCTCTCCTTGACGTCGGCACGAATGGGCGCGCGCATTCAGGACGGGGATGGGAATTGGCACGTGGGAGCGATGGCCACGCTGATCGACGACGTCGGAGTTTTGACGGTGTACTCCGCCACCGGCAACTTCAAGGCCACCCTTGACTTCTGCGTCTCCTACCTCTTGCCGGCGAAGATCCAAGTACAGTCTCTCTCTCTCTCTCTCTCTCTCTCTCTCCGTGTGAGGTGGCAAAATGCTGTTTTGGTGATTGGAAAAAACAAATCCTTTTGTTTTCGGGGGTTCTTGTTATTATCAAAAGCTCTTTTCATCAATTTTCTCAAGCTGGATTGAAAAGGGAAATTAAATTTATATTTATTTGATGAAAAATAACTTTCAAAAAAATATTTTAGAATTTTATGGCATTCGTTAAAAAAATAAAAAAATAAAGGAAAACATTTTCGTTTTTTGAAAGTGAAAAATATTTTATATATTCTTTATTTGCGTTTAAATATCATGATCTCTAACACCATGTCTCAACCTCGCTTGAGATTGGCGAGCCAACCTCCTTTGATAAATAAATAACAGAAAATATTATCATTTTTCAGAAAAATAATTTCGCGAAAAATATTTTTCAAAAATGCTATATTTTCCATGATACAAACAAAACCTTAATATTGCAAATTCAAAAAGGAAGTTAACTTTCTTTTCGAGTATTATCGATGTTAACCGAAATGAAAAATAATTTTAGGGATCAAATTCACACTTTAAACCGACCATCTTCTTTTCCCGCAAATGTTTGCGTATCAAACACATTTGGGTAAAGTTTGAAAATTGCATAAATTATCGTATTGAAAATGCCAATATTTCCCCCCCAAAAAAAGGGCGAAACGAAAGGAAAGATCTGGAGACAACTTCTTGAGACAGGAAGGGGACTTCCTTGTGAATTGTGACGATGCGTGTGGCAGGAAGAAGTGGAGGTGGAGTCAAAGGTAGTCGGGCCGGAGTCGAAGGGGAGGCTGGCGTTGGTGGTGGTGGAAGTCAGGAGGAAAGAGGACGGCAAGTTAATTGCCTTGGCTAAGCAGTGGTTGGCTTCCGTCAACTTCACCGGCGATCAACTTAGCAGCAAGCTTTGACGCTTGCTCCGGCCGATTTGCCGTGCATCCGTTCCGGAGGTTTCGTACGATATTTCACAAACTCGAAACTTTCGGATAATTATATATGCTATAGTTTGTAAAGTGTCTTGACCGCTCCTTTTTTTCGCGCAAATCTCATGACTATCAATTACGGCGCGTCTTATTTGAAGTTTTTCATTGTATGTCCTATCTAGTTATTTTGCAAGTGTTTGATGATTGAAGGCGATGGTTATAAGCCGGTTGTTTCTTGCTAGAATCGGAGGACTGGAATTTCTTTCTCTTCCTATGCATTATGATTGCCAAGATCAAATTCCTTGTCAAGTCTTTGTCATAATTCTAAGAGATTCCTTGCGATGAACAATGCTTTGATAATGTACATACGAACTTTAGCAAGATGAGCTATGGCTATGCGATTGACTCGATGCTCAAGACTAGCATGGTAAAGGAAAATAAAAGAAGCACTTGAACGACGTAATCAAGCCATGTCCTCTTAGGCGAAAAGGAAATAATTGATTTTCCGAAAATACAAGTGAACAAAAGGATATAAAAGAATTAAAAAAGCAACATTTTCTATGGATCGAAAGAGAGCGAGCGACTTTAGATGCGAAGAGAGCGACTTTAGATCGGAAGAAAACGACCCATGAAAACATTTTCTATGGACCGAAGAAAGCGACTTTAAATTGGAAGAAAACGACTGTGACTTTCTAACAAGAAAGAAATCGCTTTCTCTAAATCAATTCAAATTGATTTCTATGGGAAGTATTTTCTTTTATCGTAACATTTTTTTCGTGAAACAAACGCACCTTTTAATTTAACACCGGTCCACAGTTAGAGCTAGACTGGTACTTCGATTTGTCTGCAAAGTGTAACAACGAAGGACCCAAGTTCAATTTTCCACTGAACAGAGGTCTGTACATGATAAAAGTCTCGTCTTATGAATGTCAATGCCAAAACACCAAATAGCCAGGCCAGTATCTTCGGCCTTGGCCATCGGAAAAAATATTACAACGGGACCTTACATTGCTTGTCAACACCAGCCACAAGTCAAAGCACCAAATTCTTATCTTAGATACACTCAAAAAACAATCTTTAGAAATCACACATGAAGCCCTATGCGCCAGAGATCTGTACCCTGGATTTCATGATTGTAGCATTTGGAGCAGTTCATTACTTTCAGCTGCATCACTCTACCCACATCTTCAAAAAGTACTGCAAGCTCTATACAATCTATATCTTCAGCCTCTGGACAGTGACTTATACACTGTCAATCCTTTGAATAATGATTATATTGATCCAGGCTGCACAACACAGTCCCCATATTTCTTGAGATCAGGATCCTCCTTTCCTTCCTCTCTTTCATCTAACTCATCCTTAAGTTTCTTCTCCACTTTACACACTTCTAGTTCCTTCCCAGAGCCAATCCCCTGCTCTTGGACATTCATGCCGCTGCTTGCGCAGGGTCCATAAATCCAACTACAGAACAGGAAATAGAATATGTTCACCAGACTCATGATGGCGAGGAGCCAGTAGTAATTGTCATAACGACCCTCATTTATATTACTCGATACCCAGCTTTTTCTCGTCGCTCCTGAGGTGACACTGTTCACAGCGCTCACTATAGCACTTGCCAACAAGTTTGCCACGGCCATCCCCAGTCCAAACATGGAAGCCGCAATACTAGACATGGATCTAGGGAATTCGGAATAGTAGAACTCGGTTTGGCCTATCGCGGTGAAAGCTTCGGCAAACCCGTTCAAACAATACTGTGGCACAAGCCACATCGCAGACATTCCAACCACCGCGCGTGGATTTTCTTGCGACCCTTCTTGTAAAGCTCTTTGCCTTCGAACGTGCTCAACTATTGCTGAAACAACCATGGCCATAAAGGTTAAGAGTAGCCCAATTCCCATCCGCAGTTTCACACCTAGACGTACTGGCTTTCCCCTGATTTTCGATGCCAAGGGAAGGAGACCACGATCGTACAGGATGACCCATATCGTGAGTGAGATGATCCCGAACATACCAAAAGATCCTGCTGGGATTTGGAAGCTTGAACTAATGTGTCGGTCCATAGAGCTTGCTTGGAGCAACGGGAAAGAGGTTTGGCTTACGTTGATCGACAGCATGATCCCAGTAGACCACAGCGGCATGACCTTCATCAGTGCTTTCAGCTCTTCCACTTGCTGGACTGTGCACAAACTCCAGGGATCGGAAGCCAATCCATCTGGAGTTATATCATTTTCTGGATCCTTAATGATGCATGCTTTGTTCAGAAACCTGCAATTATATAGTTAAACATGTTCACTTCACTTCCCCTAACTTTGAGACAGTGGCTTTTTTGAGAAGTTACCTTAGTTTATTGGTTGGCAGGACAGACTCCGAACCCTTCTTCTGATGGTAGCAGTGGAAGCTATCTAATTCCTGCCTCGGGAAATCGAGTTTCCTGTTCTTGTAGGCAACAACCATTACTTGCACAAACCCAGTGAACAAGCTCTTGTTCGCTTTATGCTTAACGTAAAAAGGTGAAGCGAGAATGAACAAGAACGCTGAGAAAAACATGAGAATAGCGGGAATCCCGAAACCGACCTTCCACCCCAAGTGATCTTGTGTATAAACTATGGCCGTTAAGGCCACGAGGACGGAAAGAAAGGCCGATGCATAGTACCAACTGAAGTAACTCTCTAGGAGCCTCTTATTGTTCGGGTTTTCTCTTCTGTCCACTTGATCAGCACCAAATGCTAATGAACAGGGCCGGATCCCTCCTGCTCCGACGGATATGAGGACGAAGGCTGAGATCAGAAGGATCATTTGGGGTGCGCTTGAGGACTCGCAGGATTCTGTGGACTGGTCGCAAGGAGCAGGCCTTGCCTGTGGTATCATTGCTGTTAACCACAGTAGTGTCATTCCCTACAACGTGTGTGAATTTAGTTGATGGTGTTATTTTTTTTATAACCAAAATATCGAAGTGATTAGTTGATGGTGTTTCTCTCCGCATAAATCAAGGACAAGGTTGACATTGCTATGACAAACCAATCACATTCTTTCTGCCAAAATCATCAAACACCAATTCAATGAAGAACAACTAAGAATCTATCTACATTAAATTTACCAAGGTACTGACGATTTAGGTTGATCTTTGACCACATCACATTGCTTGCTTCTGAAATTTTTCCTCTAATATATCCTAATAGTAGTCTTTCAACTGTGTAGGTCCACCAGAAAGGAGAGGACAATAACAGGAACACTGATTGGGACATAATTGAGAAAGCACCATAAAGTGAGAAAGTAGAAGCCCTCTACATCAGGGAGACGGAAACTAAAAGGCAAAAGCAAGAAAGCGACGGTCGACAGATGGTATCGGCAGCCAAATAATTAAAGCCAAAGCCCCCAAATAATTTCCAGATCTGACAGTGAAAAAGAAGATATCTCCGAAAGCTCAATATAGGACGGGAAGATGCATAATGCCCTAAGCAACTTGAACAACAAAATCAAGGAAAGTTAAATATAATTAATTACCGAGAGGCTCGAGATGGAGCCCAAAGCAATGGTGAGGAATCGACCCAGATAAGAGTCGGCAACGAAAGCCCCAAGAAGTGGCAAGAAATTAGTAGCAGCTGACCAGAAGAAGATCAAGTTCGTCCCTTTGGCCACTCCGAAATGGTAGTCCCTCATCAAGTAGAGTATCATGTTGGGCATAAGCCCATAGCTCGCCACCTTCTCAAACGCTTCGTTTGCTGCGATTAAAATCGACTCAAGACTCAGCATTTGGAGCAAGAGAAGGACCAAAAAGGAAAAAAAAAATCAGGAAATCAAGAACCGCAAATCACAGCAATGCAGTAGTGCTTAACCTATGATGAAGGGCATTGTGATGAGACCACCCTTTGTGGGCTCTGGAGTTTCTTCTTCTTGGCGATTCATCTTCTTCTCGAGATGCAATGCAGAAGCGAGGGCCAGTTGGGTTTCTTGTTTCTGTCCGAAGTGGGTAGTCTTCTTGTGACGGCACTGAATATAAAGAAGATCACAGAGGTCTAGAGATGGCAAAATATGTGCTGAAAAAGGGCTTTTTCTTCTACTTTTTTTCTCCTCAGTGTCAGTGGGGTTTGACAGACAGACAGACAGAGAGAGAGGGGGGGAGAGATGGATGACTTTGCGTGTGAAAAAGAACAGATAAATAAATGACATGCACGTAAAACAAGAATAATTTCTGTGTACCAGGAGCAGACTAGATTTTAGTAACAGGGCACAGTGTGGGGGCTCCGGCTGATGGACAAGCAGAAGGTGGCCAATACGATCGGTGTCAACTTGTCCGGGCCGTCTTGTTTTGGCGTGGCGAGCAATCCATTTCTGAGGAGCTTCTGACCAGAGAAAGATCTTAATGCGTCCTCCAAAATTCCAAGCAATTATTGCCAGGAAAGAGGCAGAGCCATCTCCTCTGGCTCCGACTACAGCACATCGCGCGTTTCTTCATCCTCATATTAAATACCCCTAGCCATTGACTAGGGGGTACGTGTGCTCGGCTCGGCATGTCCATTCACTGAAAGCAAATGTATTTGTGCACGTCATTGACTCGGGGTGTGTGCTCCGCTTAGTATTTGTGCAGTTGAAGTTGGGAGTTTCCAAAGGGGAGGCTTTCCTGGGCCAGGGGCATGAAGAATCCCACTCCTTTTCAATCAGTCATGTTTATTTTAGAATATTTGAATAATAAACCACATATTCATCTAAAAAATTCAACTTTTAGAATAGCTAACAATGACCCAACAAAATTTATATGATAGCGGAATAAGGATATCTTGAATTCGAATCTTACATGTCTTTATTTACTTCTCCAATTATATATTTTAACATTTTAGCTAAGGTGAAAATCCAACCTACGCACAAGGGAGAGTGTTGGAATATTTAAATAGTAAATCGTACTTTCATATAATAATAAGCTGATAATGATCCCTATAACAGATTTAGGCTCCAAGCATTGGCTATAATAACATTATGATCTACCTGAAATCCTCATATCATCTAATTCCAACATTCTTCTATAGTAGGCAGTCCGACTTACCCAAACCCAATTGATGGACGTAATCAACATGTCCAACATATCTATATGTAATTATCGGGTGGTTTGGCGGTTAATTATATGTGCCTAATCAGTCCTCGGCGATCTTGATGGAGCATTGATGCATTTGTGATGAGTGACACCAACGTTGATGCATCAAAACTTGTAATCATAGCAGCTATTCCCCCATTGATTAAAGGGTGCACTTGTTTTAGCATTTTCAAAACCCTAGAGAAATTGTGCAGGCCTTTAATGTAAAGGGTTTTAAAGAAATGCAAATTGCATTTTGATTCAGCAATGATTAATTATGGGTTTTGGCTATAAAATTTTCTTCTGTATTAAAAAGAAATCAAATACTTCATCAGCTCTAGCAAAGGGCTCAGGCCGCCAATAAGCCAGATTTGGTGTTGGCAACTATTTATCAAGGTCATGTGACCTTAGGCAACCCCTGGCGAGTTTTACGAGACTCTTAGCGAGGACTGGCTTAGGTTCATGTGACCTTAGGTGACCATCACCTATGTCGCGTGACCCCAACAAGGTTCACTAGGGTCATGAGGGTTGCCCGGGGTCAAAAAAACCCCAAGCAAGTGGGTCTCACGACCCTAGATAGCCATTGCCTACGGTCGTGTGACCTCAAGCAGTTGTCAAGTGTGTGCCACCCTAAGCGACAAGGCCTAGGACCGTGCAATCCAGGCGACTATCACCTAACCTATTGCATGACCTCATCGGCCTTTTCCAACCCTTCACCAATCCAATGTAGCTTCATCAGCCCTCATTGGCCACTCTCATGCAAAAAGAAGACGAATAGTATTAACGAGGGGTAACATTGAAAAAGCAAAGAATCGTTGAGGATAGCTTTGAAAGGAAAAAAAAAATCATTTAGCCCTCATTTCGGTATTTCGAAAAATATCGAGAGCTCAATGCAGGTATACCAACTTTGAGCTACTCTTGGCCTTTCCAATGCTAGATTTCATCAAAATCCCTTCAGAAATTATTGTCAAATATCTCAATTTTTTTCACAAATTTTTAAAATGCTAAATCAAACGCACTTAAACTACTCGAAGGTCATTGTAAGGAATTCAAAGTTGATGGTGTTCCTAAAATGACTCAAGGTTCACATAGATCACAAGGCTTTTATCATTTCGATGATTAGTAACATGATTTTCCTAGCTGATACATCATCGATCTCGTGACATGTTTGATCAACATAGTATGGTGATTGTGGATTTCGTGACGACTTTTTCCCTTCAAACGAAGTGATGGGAGAGTCGTACAGTAGTTCAGCCAATTTGACAACTTGGGCCTGAATCTTTGGATCAACTTCTATGAAAAGGGCTACAGATTTCCAACTTCGGCCCATTTTCAAAGTGGATTTTCAGAAGTCTCGGTTGGTCGTCTGTCGCCATAGCCCCATTAAATTCTCCGATCCTAATCAAAGCTGTTGTGCTTCGGTAACACAACTTTTGCTTTTCGTTATTGATTGAAGCTCGACTTCGAAAATTAAGACTAATGAGAGTTAATGCAACCGTAGTTGAATGTTTAATCGAGACTGAGTTTAAGCACTCATAAAAGCAAAAATGCTCTTTCTGAATTTGAGATCTGAGTGTGAAAATGAACTCGTTTGTCAAGATTGAGTCAAATGTTTGATTTAAGATCTAGCGATACTTGATTTAGGGCACCTCCATCTTGCCTTCAATTTCAACATTAGTCAATACATATCTTTTCGGATTCACTTCTTGTTATTCTCCTTTTTTTTTTTTCCTTTTGGTGGCGAGAATTATAGTCATGTTTGGTGGGACATGCGAGAACAAACGCCACAGGATAGGAACAAGAAGAAACAAGACATTCTTGGTTTTTTGGATTCAAGCAGAGACAAAGGATTTTGAGAGCAATGAGTGATAAGTTTTCAGGTTGTTGTAATAACTTTTTCAGGTTGAAATGATCACTGAAGAGGCATGGCATGTGTAGCTGCATGCTTTTGTTACCTTCTGCTCTCTCTCTCTCTCTCTCTCTCTCTCTCTCTCTCTCTCTCTCTCTCTCTCTCTCTCTCTCTCTCTCTCTCTCTGTGCGCTTCTGCTCTCGCATGACCTGCAGATTTGCGGAGAACCAAAAAGGCCAAATAAATCTGGCAAACATATCATGGTGCCAAATCGAAATTTAACCCAGAAAACAAAAAAGAAAATTAGAAACTGGTTTCTTTCTTTAAAAAACTGTGGAGAAACATTCATAACTTAGCTTCAAGAGTAATGATTGATAGGAAACAAGTATTGATCCCTTAGATTTTCTTTATCTCAAAGCATATCTATTTTTTCCCTTTCGTTGTCAGACTAAACTGGGAAATGAAAGATGAGGGTGGCGATACTTGGACAGGGATCTAATTCTCTATTAAGAGCGACCTTTACCAAATGACAGCCCCACCTTCATATTCCCAGCAAAACTTCAAGACTTGTGCATATCAAAACGAAATCGAAACGACAATTCAAAAGATAAAAGCTTAAAGCAATGGACGACCCACGAAGATCATCATCACGTAGGTCTTCTCATGTATATACAATTAGGATGAACTTTTCAACGAGAGCACAGAAAGTTGGCCGGGAAAAAGAAAACGAGAGCAGGGAAAAAAAAATATTTCTCTGAAGCAAAGTGGGAGTGATGCAACATATGACGAAGGAGTTACGACAGAACGTGAGTCATGCCCACACTCTGGTTCTGCAGGAGCGCATTTGAAATGGACGCGACTGGCCCTCCCATTAATTTCTATTGAATTTTCATCCTATGTTAAACTGCAATATATACCTGTATAATTCACTCGAGTACAATCCAAAAAAGTCTGGCTTGGAAAAAAAGACCCGAATTGAAGGGACCCACATTGGCATATTCGGGTCAAGCCCACTTGAATATCTCTCTCCCTCCCTCCCTCTCTCTCTCTCTCTCTCTCTCTCTCTCTCTCAACTTTCCAGTTAAGAAGATGGGGTAGCCATGGACAACCAAGTAATGGATTGCTATAATAAGTACTCATGAAAAGGTCCCATAAAGAAAAAGAGAAGGGAGTGCATAGATTCACTGTTGATGACAAGATGTATGATGAAGGAGGAGCTATACAATCTTTGAACTCTTGAAAGACACTCTTCAAAGTCTGTCCTGCACAAAAAACAGTCACATCTTAAAACAAAGTATCTGTTTGTTGCTGCAACATTTGAATTGGTATGACTATGCACTTACCATTATTAGCTTTCTATCTTTCTTTTTGTTTATTGGAATTTGCAAGATCTTATGTTATTGTTCATTCAATTTGTTGTTTATCGAGTTTTCTTTTTGCCTCCGGATACTCATGTCATATAACTCAAGTCCAAAAAGTATGCTCTAGTACAAAGTACAGGTAAAACCGATTCAAGTTACCTGTAAGTAGTTTAGACATGACTATAATATATCACCGAGTCGAGTTCAAACTCGTCGGTAGTCAGGTTGACAAGCTCTCTCAAACCTAATTGAGCTTCTCTTTTATTTTTTAGAACTATATTGTAATTGCCAAAAATAAAAAGACACACAAGTGAGACTATATATTTAAGATTCATATGCATAAACACAAAGTGAATATCCAAGCTTGTTAAACTCGAGGTTGAATCCATATATAACTCTATTACAATCTAATCGAGCTCGAGCCTAAGTTTTGATACTCGATTAAGCTTGAGTGGAGTTTCACATCCCAAATAGTCGAGTCAAGCTTGAGCTTGGCATTGTATCGACTCAATTGGGCTTGATTATACCCCTAGTCCGAAGGATGAGGTGGAAAGGTTCTTATTGGTTGATCACGGTAGTATGCATGCTCTAATTTTCGGTATGCTGAAAAATGGAATAATTTCCCACGTTGGTAAATTACAATATAATGTAGGTGCGTTCTAAGTACTATTGATAATTAAGAAAATGTGACTGGTTTAATTGTTGTTTGTGTGGTAACTTGCTAATTAACCTACATTCATTCTAACTTACCAACATTTACATGATTGGTCCGAAGTTACTAGTTTGTCTAATAAATTACTAATTTTTGTTTGTGTTGCTTACAAACTTTTTAAAATTACCAACTTTTATACAAAATTACCAGCTTTAGTTCAAGTGAGTTACCAACTTTTTTCCATTTAGCTACAATCTAGTTTCAGCTTAGTAACTTCTAAAAATCTATCAACTTTTTAAACAAATTATCAATTTTTTCGAGTAACTTACCCATTTTTTATGAAGTCGCCAACTTTAATACAAGTTTAGCATCGTATTTGAGTTAGTTACCAACAATCGAATAAAAAAAACTCTTGTTTGAATCATTTACCGGCAACTATTTGATTGTTCCCAAATTACCAGATTTAATTGACATTACCCATTCTTACCAATATCGTTCGGGTTACTTAACAACATTTTCACCATGAATTATCAATTATCGACTCTTGTTTAACTCACTTATCAATGTTTGTCTGATGGTCTCTGAATTATCAAAAAAATTTTAAATCCATCATTTTTATTTTGAAGAGGACATGTGAGAGTAAAGTTGGTACTTTCACATGTTGTTCGAAAACTTACTATTTTATAGCATTTGCACATCAAAGCAAAGATTCTACACCTAAACAGCCATTGGAAAACCGGAATAAGAATGGAAAATTAAATACACATGCTTTTGAGCAGAAGTGTTGGAAAGACGTAATTTGGATTTTCATTTCATTTAATATCAAGGGATTAATATATATTACTACCTAAAACCATTCTAGATTATAACCTCTCATCCATGAACTTCGTCGTTATACAACAGCTAGAGTTCTCAATCAATCAAGCAGCCGAACAAATTAACAATCAAGTCGATGCTACCCTAGGAATGCATTGCATCATGAGCAGTCAGCCTTAGGTTTAAGCAGAGTGACTGCTCATGATATTATGTCATTCCGTGTGAGCTTGCTTCATCAATGTTATTGCCTCTGTCCCCATCAAAAACCCCCGCCGAGTCCCGGAGCCCAATAGTCGGCTCCGCTTTCGTTTCCAACTTGCATTGTGCAAGAGACAGGAACCAAGCACAGGCCTCTACTCTTCAAGTCCTTTGGTTTATCTTGGTTTTCCTGAGAAACGAAAAACATAAATGTACCAATATAAAAATCACTGGGATAAAAGAAAAGTAATGAACATCCACCACTATGCTTATGAAATAAAATGATTCTTATTATCATTATAAAGGACCTCCTCAATGCGCACTGGTTTCTCAGGATGATTAAATTAGAGCAATAATGATGATCCAAATGATGATAACAATGATGGTGGTAAAATAAGTTATCCTACAAAATACCACGGAATCAAATGGAGAGGACTTTACATTTGTTAAATTAATGCTAAAGTGGTGGACCTTTGTTAGGGTTTGCTTTTGTGATTGGGCAGGTGTCCTCGAAGAGCTATGTAGTGAAAAGAATGAAAAAGAAAGACGAGAGAACTTTTATCATATCCTGGCAAAAAGCCTTTTAGGATTCCAAGCTAATGTCAAGTCCTGGTTTTATATATTATGCTTTTGATGACTTTGTGAGGGTAAAGGCGTATAAATTATGGGAACCTTGTTCGCCAGAGCTTTCTCTTCCCATCTAAAATAGGAGACTTTGATGCTTGGTCTAGAATAAACAAAGTCTGCTCTCTCTAGCTACTTGCTTTTGCTTATTTAAGGGGATGACAGATCCAATAAAGCACAATTATATACCTGCAAGCTGGTGTCTCCAGGAAATGCAAAATTCCCTTCTCCTTGAACCTGACAAAAGCTTTCCGCTCAAGAACTTACCAATATAACTATAGTGTTAACAACAATGAAACTGTTCACTTCCACTGAATGTGCCTTTTGAGAGAGAGAGAGAGAGAGAGAGAGAGAGAGAGAGAGAGAGAGAGGGAAGTTGTACTTTGCTTCAAACAAGTCTTATAGCAGACACTTAGTACGTGTAGCAATGGTCTTTGTTGGCTTTGGTTTACAGCTAATTAATCATGCTTTAGTCAGATCATAAACAAAATCTAGAGTCTCAGATGCAAAAACCAAATTTCATGTTTAACCGAAAATATATATTGATTCACAAAGTGATGCAGTAATCTTTTATGGGTGTTTTCATGTCCTACTTATTTGAAAAGTAATTCTGAGTTGCTCAATGATATTAGTCTTTTCTGTTTGAATATGAAGTATGTGTATATTGTGGCCAAGTACTTACGGACTGGTGAATCCTCGCATTTCCAGATCCATTATTGCGCATGTACGGAGTGCTAAGAGCCTGCGTCATTCATGGAAAACAAAAATAAAAAATATTCTATGCAAACTTCGAAAACTCAAGGAGAATGTTTCTTTCAGAAAAGCTAGCAAAGTATGCAACTTTTCTAGTCTTTAAGTGCACGCCCTTCACTGATTTTGAGTGGGTGTTCTGCAGAGAGCTCACACATGTATATAAAAAATGTGAGAGCAAATAAACATCACCTCAATTTGACCCTGAAGGAATCTGATATACCCAATGGCTTCTAACAAGACAGAAGCAGTGTCAGTCTGCAAAAAACCCTAAGTTATCTTTCTGGTCCTTCTTTATTGCTAAAAGGAGAGCATATATAGGAGAATGTGAAAAAACAAACAAAGGAGCAAAGAAGGGGAATTTTTGGCAGAACGAAATTCTGCTTTTTATGGGCTTTATGCATATGAAAATCACCTTATGCAGATATCTCCCTTCTGTTCATCAATACGTGCTGGGGTTGGGGATGAACAAGAAGAAGAATTTTCAAATTAAGTTTACCTTTCCAAAAGGGGAAACAATCTGGTGGAGTGCTGTTATTCTATCGCCTAGCTTCTCCTTCCTCACCTGCATGCCTCATTGAATACACAAAATCATCTCAATTAACCACTCCAAATTTTATGCTTCACAGAGAGAGAGAGATGCGCAGAGTTAACCTTAAGAGGTAATTGGCTCGAAGAGGGGTGAACCCTAGCCTTCTTACATGCCCCTCCGGTGACTGCACTATTACACTAAGAAAGAAAAAAGTTGCAGGTCAAAAGTCAAACATACATCTACTGCGAGAACACAGGAACCAGCTCCAGTTATGCTACAGGTACTCCACCTAAAAGATCTTGACCCAAAGAGAGTATTATAACAATTCTAAAAAACAAACCTACCGAAACACAGACAAATGCAAAGAAGAAAAGGTAAAAGAAAAATTGGAAAAAGATTTCACCAACCTCAGATGAATGATCAGGACGCAATTGAGTATCGCTATTTTTGTTGCTATCAGCGTTGGTGCTAGAGAAGTCCAACAGGCTGTTGTTGTTGTTGTTCAAAGTGGGGACACATGAGGGAGGAGAAGACACAGGCATGATGGTGTTACTACTATTTGGCCAAGCAGGCTTATTACTGACATTGCTTGGTGCCAGGAACAACTCTTCATGGACTCCATGGCTGTTCAACAAGTCACAGCTGGTCCGACTCACCTCTTGTTTTACATCTACAAGCTGAGGATGAGGATGACGAACGATGTGTACACCTAAAGATGGGTTGTTCACCATTTGAAGCTCTTCCCAGTTTTCCAACTTTTTTGCCTGAAAGTGACTCGCACCATACTTGGAGTTATCTTCTTCACTGCAAAATCCTCCCCTGGAGAGAGAGAGAGAGAGAGAGAGAGAGAGAGAGAGAGAGAGAGAGAGAGAGAGAAGAGTGATATCACTAGCAAAATAGCTTCCAGATTTGACCTGAAAAAGCTGGAAAATTAGCTCTCTCCTTCTCACACACACACACACACACACACACACACACACACACACACACACACACACACACACACACCCACACACACACACATACAGAGAGAGAGAGAGAGAGAGAGAGAGAGAGAGAGAGAGAGAGAGAGAGAGAGAGAGAGAGAGAGAGAGAGAGAGAGTACAGGAGGAGTTGACTCCAGGACTGAGGAAGTTCCTCGGTGTGATTATCAGCAAGAGAATTCTGAGATCCAACGACATACTGAGGAGGTAACAAATTGGTAGGAGGCTGATGATGGTGGTCATGATGATAAGATGGTGGATGCATGTTCCACCAGTTAGGGTTTCCTGCCATCATTTGTTAGGGAAGTGAACTTATGATCTCTCTCCCTCCCTGTCCTCTACTCGGGACCTTCTAAAGAGAGGGGAGGTTAAAAACCCAAAGAGCCCCAAAAAAATAAAAAACCCCCTTTGCCTCCTTTTCCCTCTGCTTCCTCTTTACCCCGTGTCATGTATTTCTTTGCCTGTTCATGCACCCGAACAAGCCTTTTGTGGATCGAAGCTTTTCGACAGAATACTATTTGCTTTCCTCAGATTAGGTTGAAGAAACGCCTCGAGCCTATGTCCTCCAAGAGAATTTTTATGAACAGCGTTTAGGGTTGAGAGAAAGGCTTCAGCATTTTCTTTAATAATTTAACCCATATTCTATCCTTCCTCCCCTTTCCCTTCTTCACTCATTCGAGGTGTTGATTTATTTATTCTTAGCTTTTTTGCGGTTATTATAAAGTGGAGGGCACAAAAGATGGTGGGTGCGCAATAAACTAATGATCTTTAGCCCTAGGAGCCTTGCCCCTTAATCCGGGGCTGCCATACCTCGGGATCGTTTTTCGTCTTATATTATTCTTTTGAGGTGGGGCTATGTCCTCTTACAATGTTGGATATCATACGAACGTAACATATCCAGTGTTTTCTGCCTCCTAGGGCAACATCAACATGCCAATAATTTCTTGCAAAGTGAAGAATCGAGTGAATAGTTATGATCGATTAACTAATTTAACACAGGATCATAGACATCGTCCTACTCTACATATACGAAACCCTATTGGTTCATCCGTAGATTTGATTGGTCTAAAGGTAGAATGGCTTAGTTACCAATTATTATCAAATCACTCCAATGTATGGTGTCATTAGAGAGCATTTGAAAAGCTGAATGAGGAAACAGTAGAGCTACCTTTTTAGGAAAGTAGAGCCGGCAGTTGCCTCCATTTTGGCATGCATTAATATGCTATAGTACTTTAAAGAAGAGTTGAATTTCAGTACTTCTCTTAATTATGAGTCAAGTGAGTAAGTATCCATCAATTTAAACCTTGAATAGAGCGTTGCAAAGCCTAAGTTTCCTTGCACGTTTATTTTTCATTGTACCTCTCAAGCTTTTCACTCCAGTCAATAGGATCTAGGTTCCTTGCTAGGTAAAAATTACACCACGAGAACTCGTCAACCAAAAACGAAAGGAAAGAAAGAAAGAAAGAAAAAGTTAAATCCCAGCATGTCAAATTTAGTGAGAGAGCTGATATTAAGAGCAAAATTAGTCATAGTAGACCGTCGGGCCCAACCTCTCAAAAATTCCGCATATTCCTCTCATGTTTTCTACGTGTCGTGTATTTTTCAAGCAAATGATAACGACTCATTAACCTTATTATTTATTTGGACCATCTTTTATTGATGCATAATTATCAATGCAACGATTCTTTCAAAATACTCAATATGAGCAACAGTGACATAATAAAAACAAAATAGATCAAAGCAAAGAACCAAAAGAGAGAGAGGGTGAGGGAGGCGAGAAAAGGCGTCGACAGCAGGATTCGAACCTGCGCAGGCAAAGCCCAACAGATTTCGAGTCTGTCTCCTTAACCACTCGGACATATCGACGCTTGGTTGGATAATCTTCTGCAGAAATTTATATTATCTTAATTGAGCACGTGCAAAACCACCCATCAAGGATATCTGGAGGCTCCTTGATGCTGCCCATGAATCACGATGAGCTTCCCATCGGATCAAAACATTAACCTTATCGTGCATACCATCTATCACTAGAGATCACGTGCATAATTACAAATACTTATGTTGGATAAATCAGATCATACGTGTCACTACGTTTCGACAACAATTAAAAGTCATACGAGAAAGACCATTTTAACCTGCCGACCCAAGGATAATGGGTCGGGCTTGGATCGTGAAACTATTTCTAGAGCCCAAAGAGAGGAACCGAATTAACAGTTTGCCGCCATGGTTTGTGCTTCCGAAATCATTTGAATTATTGAAAAGCTGGGGCGGATCAAAATAAAAAGATTGGGGGCCACACGAGTCTCGCTCTGGTCAATCCAATCTTGAAGGCCTGTGAAGAAATCGAGCACTTGGGAGGTATAAAAAAAAAAAAACGTATTTCGCCTTGTCACCTTTGATGTACGCCTGCCCACTTTCTCCTCAGTGGAGAGCAAGCGTGCTCCAAATTTTTTTCTCATTTTCCCACCACCACCACCACGATTATTCTATGTATGAATCACATATAAATAATATTGATTATGCAATGTAGTGCGTCAGCTCTAGTTAACCCTAATTATATCCCCCACAATCGAGAATATCGTTCTAATGCTTTCTCTATAGGGCGTGCTGGACTCGCTAAGAGAGCCCGATCCACATCTTGCCTTTGTCTAGATGGGGGTTGTTGAAGTATTTAAATATTAATTCACGCGTTAATCTAATAATTTAAGTTTTTAGATCAGTTGACAATGGTCATATAAAACCTCAACAGCGGTGACACCCCTAGGTTCCAAATTTTTGTTTATGCTAAGAGGAACTTTGTTTTTTTTTTTTTGGAATGAATTATGTGCTTAGAAAGTATAGTTAAAGTGTGTTATTCTAGCATAAAATTATCAATCCTCATATACAACTTCTTCGTATTAAGGTTAGAGGGAAATATAGCCCATAATTAGACAAAAACAATTGGCGAAAATCGAGTTTTTTTTTCCCGAAAATGAAGGAAAACATAGCCTATTATTAGAAAGGAATAGTCGGCAAAAACTCACTCCTTGATGCAAAATACAAATTCATGAAGTTAAAAGTCCATGATTTATCTCAGGCTATAATTTTTTTCCTTGAATTTTCTGAGAGAAAATTCAAGAATTGATTTCTCCTAAATTAGAAAAGAAAAAAAAAAGATGAATGGTGCTCAGCCCAGCCCAGCCCAAATGTTTGGGCCCTCAGGCCATTGCGTTGTTCTAATTATTATTCTTCCCTAATCTTTAAACAGTTGGGGAAAATCATTGTACTATAATTTTACTATTAGGAGATTACACATGCATACGTGCAAATAAAATTAAGAATTAGTCCACAAAGATAGAATATAAAATAGCGGCAGTTCGTAATTAAAAATACGGTTGTTCATGAAAAAAATTATTATCATCATCGTTCTTTCCTTCTGAAACTTTCCTTTTTTCTTTTGACAAAAAAAAAGACTTTGTCACTCCATTCCCATTAAACTAGTTCTCATTGAATGTGCTCAAGACTATATAAATTATTTTCCATTTCTCTCTTTTCACTTTTTGTTTTTCATTTATTTGAGGGTAGCCCACGGACCGATTATGATGATCTTGTATAGACTAGAAAATCACACATGAAATAGAATTATATATGTATGTATGTATTATCTATCCCTCGTGAAGAAGGGCGTTTGTTTGGAATCTCAAAACTATCTAATTTCTCAGGGTTTTTTTTTTTTTTTTACTTTCACTTTTCTCCGACCACAGATTAGCATGCATGAAAGAGAGTGCACGCTGGGAAACAATATTAGACAGGCATAGCTGTTCTTGTTTCAGAGAGCCGTGCAATTATCGCGAATCATGAGATGTCAACAGCTGAAACTTTGGCTCTCATGAACATCGACACCATCATCCACACCAATCTCTCTCTCTCTCTCTCTCTCTCTCTCTCTCTCTCTCTCTCTCTCTCTCTCTCTCTCTCTATGGCGATCATTGATTCTTCTTCTTTTTTGTCTTTTCCCTTTCTTTTCTAACCTTAGAACATGAATCTCATTAATCAGGACAAGCAAACCTACACGGAAAAGAAAATTTGGTTTGGCTGTTGATTAAACAAGCACTCTAGTCATACACAGAAGCTGGTCGCAAAAGATGGAGAGAAATCTCGACTTCCTTGTCGAACTGTAGGGGAAGGATCATGAATTCTAGTGTTCAACATTAGCAGCAAGTATAGTGAGATAAAAGTACTTTTTGAATAGTAAAAAGTCGAGATGTGATATCATCTAATATAGTGTCTTAAAAGTTTTGGAACAAGAACTTAAAGTATGAGGAAAATAAATATGAGGCGATAGTAGAGGGGGCACCTTATTTTGTTTGGAAGAACATGCATAGCTAGAAATAGGCTTAATTCCCCCCAAAAATTCTTAACTTTAGGTCCAATCTTGATTGTATCCCAAACTTCTTTTGTCTAGAAAAAAAAATCATGAACTGCCATTATAATCCCAAATTTGCCCTGCTTTCGGAAAAGGTCTCTATTTTCTTCAAAATTATCAATATTGGGGCTAATTAGAGGTGTTTTATCAAAACTAGCGTTTTCACCAACACCCTTATCTTTTTATGAAACAATAATATCCTCCCAGTGTTAATAATTTTGATGAAATTAGGATTGAACCTAAAGTTGAGGTATGGTTTTTTTTTTATTGAGAATTAGGACATTAGAACGTATGCAAGATGCTTGGACGAAAAAAGGTCGCCATTCCATCCTGAATCTGGAAAAAGTTTGTAACAATTTCGATGGTTATACGATCCTTAAAACATTCAAGGAAACGAGATGGAAAAAAATGAGTTACGTGAATGTATGACCACATCCTTTCATGGGATGGTTGAGAACATTGATTTTAGGGTTTTAAATTGACAGCGTGTAGATGACCAGAACAGCCTTTCATGGGCGATGCATCTGGGCAATATGCTGTTCATATGCTGTTCATCCCGCTGCACAAATTTGACCAAGATTTCGATCAGACTGAACTGAATATCGTTTGCTTTCTTCCCATTAGGCCGAAAGCGCTGCGTTCCTGAGAAGTCGCCATCGAGCGTGGGGAAAAGAGGAGGGGAGGAAGATGAAATTCCCGGATTCCAGCGGAATGGGAAATCGCTGTTTCGAGCTAGAAGTGACAGCGATAAGATTTCAAGATTCGGCCCATCTGGGCTTGATCAAAATCTGATAAAGAATCGACAATGACCACACATCGAAGGCAATTCTGGGCGAGTTTCATATGCTGTCAACGTGCGATTCATCAGGGGTCGATACATCCGGCGGGATGAGATTAAAGGAGGGTGTTCTAAACACCGCATCGCACGATGGGTTCCGTGCATATATCAACGTAGGTTAGTCAGCTCTCGTGTTGTTTAAAACTCCGTCGCGTTCTGCTTGTCTTGTTAGACGACCTGCGTTGACGTGAGGACATGGCCGCGCGCTGTTTTCACGAGGACCTGACGAGATCTGAGTATGTCAATGGCCGTCGAACCGGAGGAAGAAGGAAGGGAAACGCTCCTCAGAAGCGTCGTGTACGTTGGGCCACCACTTATTAGCATCGACATAATTACTAGCTAGACTTATTATATCAGTATAGTAAGATAAACTCAATGAACCTATGGAATATATATACACGTCGCTCGTGTTGTGGAGGTGAGATCCATCATGTTCGAGAGATAAGCCTAATAATTCCTCAAGCAATCATTGCAACTTATTTTGTAAACTAGGGTATCAAAATCACAGATGAGATGTTAGGAGACGTCCTGCTGGCAATACATAGTTGCAAGCTCCAGCTCAAGACAAACATTTTGGATACATCATATGTATGCAAACAATACTTTTGAATATATACCTTAGATGCGTATGTATATAATATATATACATAAAGTGTTCATATCTTTATATAGCAATATCAAAGCCGGTACTTTCGACCGAAAAAAAAAATATCAAAGCCGGTACTATCCGTTGATAACCGATCCTAAATGTTACATATGATATATAGAAACCCTAGCTAGCTTGAATAGTTACCTATATCGTTGGCCCTTTGAGTAAGCTACACATGGTCAGCCACAAAAGTAGAGAGGACAAAGATGTGGTTCTTCCTCGAAGAGTTATTACTCATGTATAGGTTTTTTTTTTTTTAATGTTGTTCTTCTTCGAAAGATCATGTAAATCACATTCCGTTCTTTCCGAAATTACAGAGGCCCCTTCATAGTCCGTCGTATCTATATACATAGAGTTCGAAAGTAAAGAAGCAAAAGATCGAGAGCTTCCTAAGCTCCGCAAGAAATCATGAATAGCTTATCGAAATCATCGGAAGCAAAGAGTTGAATAATCGTCCGAATGAGATTTTTCTCAAATTAGACGATATCGAACTTGCGTGTTGAGCTGCCGGGATCGCCATATATGGCGTCCCGACATCGCAAAGCCTCTCTCTGGATGATGATCCTGCTAAAGATGTGCTCGCATGTCGCCATCACCATGACAAAGACGCGATTTATAGAGACAGAAGGAATCCTTTTTCGGCTTATCGGATTAGCGACTCTGCACTCAAGATGCGTAGTGGCAATCCACGAGGCACCAAACTGAGAGACTCGATTCGAAACGGATGCGTTTTTGATCGAACAGCCTGCAGATTGATGGGGGAACGCCTGGGCCTCTCTTCTCCGTGCCATCATAATCAAAACGAAAGCCAAAAAATAAGGGGAAAAAAAACTTGCTGGAAGAGAGAGAGAGACGACAACGTGTAAATTTTAGATGAGATAACGACATAAATGATTTTTGAATATGATCCATAAACTTTTAATTTATTCAATATGACATTTGAGCTTCATCTCAATGTATAATGTGGTCATTGAGTTTATGGTTCTTAAATTTTTTGTATATGTTCAATTAGGTCTCTGAATTATATGAAGATGACCAATATTGCCATTCCCTTAATTTAAATTCAGGGACAACATCGAATATTCACAGATAAATCATTGACTAACAATTAAAAGTTCATGGACCACTCTGTATATTAGTTTGAAGTCCATAGATCATATTAAATAAATTAAAAATTCATAGACCACATTATATATTTGGTCAAAATTTATGGACTACTTATGTCATCTTGCCTTATATCAGCTCTTACCGAGAGAGAGAGGGAGAGAGTGGGGGTCAATTTGATTAAAACTTTATGATGGGACCCGCCATCTCGTGGCCAAGCATATTGCCAGGTGGATGCATTCATATATTGGCCTGTCGCGCTTTCGATCAAATATTCAAGAGATTACTCATCCGTCTTTTTCATAATCTAATGTTTGATTTAAGAGCAGGTTAACTATGCAGCTTCTTCCTTTCTAATCAATGGAAAAGTGGAAAATTCTAGACTCACGACATAATAATTGTAGCTACTATTCATCTTGGACGAGTCCGCTATTGTCCCCTCCCCCCCCCCCCCCCCCCCCCAAAAAAAAAAAAACCGCAATGCCAATAGGAGTAGAGTCGAGATTATCCTACGTTACGGCATGATCGAACCTAAGAACAAATCAACTTCCTCAAGCCAAGCGATTGAAGGTTCCGAATACGTGTGACTAGAGAACGCCAAATCGTTTGAGAGTACGCCTCACATCTTCACGCTAGCCATTATGGCAATTAATTTTGTTATACAATTAAATTTCTCCTTCGAATTCCCATTACCAAATAAGCTATACTTCTCACTGAACTTTCCAATAAGGCTCCGCGTCGTTAGCTCAAGCGAGATCATCCAAAAATAAAAGTACTTTAGGATACTTGTTTAAAACAAATAGAAAGTTCCACCGACAGCATTTCCATATTTCAAGACCTAGTTCAAGGCTCCAAGTAATTGATCTTATACGTGGATTAAAATCAGATAAACCATAATTAGAGGGTCGTGTTAAAGACTGAATCTAGATTCCACGCACTTTCCGGGGGTGAATGCATAAGTCACGAATCTCTTTTGCTTGTTCCAAAAGGAGATGAATTGAAATTTTAAAGGATAAATGGAATTCAGAGGGGAACAGTTTTATTCTTAGTAATTAAGAAAGTGCAGTCTCCAAAAGGTGCTTCGATTCTTTATACATGGCGTGGGGAACAGATGGGGCCATCAGGGTTTCATTTAAGCAAATCAAATTCGTTTCTTGGTGGCTCCACCCCTGAATAAGCAATTCAACTGGAGAGCATCATAACCTTAATTGCATATAGAGAACGTAAGAAATTCTCAACCTGACCAATAGTAGTTGATTTTGCATTTACAAGTCGCTAGGTTCCAGCAAAAATAGAAAAGTCAAACATTTTCGAGTGAGCATAATCAAGCACGAGGATGCTAGGAATACAGTCGCATGCAAATTGCTCTAAACCTAATTTGACCTGTTCTTTACTTCTTCTTATTCTTCTCTTTTCCTGACCTGAAGTACTCGAAACCTTTCGAATGGGGCTTATACGACCCCTCGCCTAAGACTCTCGTCACATGCTCTAGACCCTTCAAGGGTCTTATGGCGAATACTAGATCGAGAATCTTAAGCCACTACGCGTTTGACTTTTTCGTTTTCGATACAAAATTTCCAAAAATAATAGGGTTATAGTGACATATAGATTCACATACAATCCATTCAAGATAAGTTTGTTTCACGAGAAACTAATGATTTGAAAAAACACTTTTCTAAGAATGACCGTATGAATCGCTTACAAAAATGAATGAACGACAAAAAAACCTTTCATCAACTAAAAAATTAGACGTAAATCGTTGTTACTAATGAAGCATATATCGTCAACTTAGAATTTTTTGAAACAATGCAAACGATGACGCTGGCTAATGATCTGGACCAGCATCTCCACACCTTCGAAATCTTGTAGATGAAGAGAGGAGAATCCCATTTCAAGCGACCATCTTCAACGTCGGCGGTGGTTTTCTACAGTAGAAGAAGAACCCGATCGACGCACTGTTCTCGTCTCGGCCGCGCCCCTCTTTGGTGATTTTGACAGCATATGTCGGATGTGGAGATTAGACGAAGCGCGCAGGTATACTTAATTTTAAGTGAATATGTACAAAACCGACGGACCAAATGGCATTGGAGATCCGATTGCATGATATTATATGATATATTGCTTTGCCCTCATGTCAAATTAAATTCAAGCATGATTTCATCTCGATGAAGAAGCCGCCCTCGCAGAATATTATATCTCAAGGGCGATGTGATCATTGGTTACCTACCCAAGGTGGGCACACAGTTGCAAAGATGGGGTGTGCCGACCGCTCAAAACGACGATTAAATGGAAGTGCATCCCATTGTCAAAATGTGCTCTTTGTAGCAATACGATCTCTATGTTATCAGTTTAAGCTTTTAGTTGGATACTCAGAAATGGCATCGGAGTCAATGCGGGGAAAATTGTCGGAAGAATCGTCAATATGTTGTGCGGATGTCGATTTAGGGTTCAATTGATCAAATTAAAATAATCTATGACTGAACTTACATCCGCACAAACAAGTCTAATGCTTCATTTTCTAATTATTCCAAGCTAATCTCGTCCATCTTGGGTATGTGCATCCACCTGCCATCGAGTCGAGTTCCTCATGTCGCTTTTATTATGGCTCGCACTTGAAATGTGTGTTGAAGTGTTGTCCCACATAATTTGATAATGGGTCTTATAAGTTCTTTTGAGTTGGACCCTATTTATTTTGTGATTAAATGACCACTTGGATTCCCTAAGTTCTGACCTCGGGATCTGCCCACTACGAGATGTGTGTGACTAGGCCACATACCCCATTGGTTGTTTTTGTGGACCTCACAGTACGTAAAATAATCTATGAAAAGTACATAAATAAATCCATTTAATGTCCACTTGTCCCACACTCTTTGCAACTTTAATTGTTAGAAAACGAGCATTTTACACTTCCGTGTCTCACAATCCATGGGAGATATCGTACGATGTTTGGGATATCATAAGTCCAAAATAAGTTGAATGAATCAAAGATTATTCGTTTGCGATAAAAAATGTTTTGATTAAATTTATTTGGAAGGCATGGTTTGGCATCTAATTTAGTTCTTTGAATATATGAGGAGGTCACACTAACGATTATATAAAGTGAGGATGACCAAAAAAAATTACCGAACTGAAAATTGTTCGAACCTGTTCTAGATAATTCTTAATCCAGATATGGATCTATCCACTTGAACCTTACCAATATATATACTCTTATTACTACAAAATGGCGATTGTCTACAACCGGGTTTTTTTGCCTTGTTCTCTCGATTCCATGTTAGCCCAATTCCTCCCATCTGATCCTAATTGCGTGAACGACCATTTCATAAAACCTAATTACATATTTGCTTATCTCGCTACTCGATCACTCAATATCTCCCGTTCATGCCGAGTCTCACTTCTCGCTTGCTTCTCAATCTCAGGCCTCTTGTAGCCTCGCTCACTTTTTAGTCTCATGCCTCTTGTTTAACTCCTCCTTCTCGCTTCCCTCTAGCTCAATGCCTTCTTTGATTCTTGACTCTCGACTCTCGCCTCACTCTCTTTTTAGTGAACTCTCTTGATAGTCGCCTCCCTCTATTGCTCGCGGATTCTCTTGCCAGCCGCTAAAGGCGCGTTTGGTAATGTTTCTGTTCCATAGAATAATTTTTGAACATAAATATTTTTTGCATTTCTACTCCCTTGAATAATTTCAAAATAAAATAGAATGTTTGGCAAAAAAAAATTTAGAATATAAATGCGTTTAGTACGATTCACAATTTTTTTTTGTTGTTTTCATTTTTTCTTCTTATTCATGGACTACCAATCATCGCCCGACTCGTCGCCAACCGACCGCCGATGGACTGTCGGACCAACCCCCACCCCCTGCCAATCGACGGCGGTGGCGGCGACGACGGCTCTAGGTGACCGGAGGTTGCACGACAAGAGAGAGAAAAAAAAGAAAATTTATTTTTTTAAAAGTGTTCAAAAACAAGAAATAATTTTTTTTTGTTAATTATTTATGTTCCAAATGTGTTCAATGGAATAAAAAATAATTTTTTTTGTTCCTGGGAGCAAAAGTGTAAACAAAATATTTTTATTCTCTTGTTCCGATTTATGTTCTTTTTTTGTTTCCCATGATAAAATAACAGAAAGAAGTCTGTTTATGAATACAAACAAACATGCCCAAGTCATCGCCCTTTTTCTCTCACCTCTCATCGGACTCACCCCTCCATCCCTCTCTTGTAAGTAACTTTTTTTATATTACTAATTCTCATGGATTGTGGCCGAGTTTGCTGATTTTGATGTTGCAGTGGAGGCATTCTACTGGACCAGAACCAGAATGCTGGTTTCTTGAAGATGGTATAGGTTTTTGATATTGCTATCAAATTAATTACGTCGATTATTGGACTTGAGAATCGAACCGATCTGATTCTACACAGGTTCCTAAGTAAGTGAGTCATTTTTTTGATTTTATAAATCGGAAATCGACCTTTCTGATTTAGTTCCTAGTTTCAAGATGGGAACCTACCCATCCTCTAATCGATCATTTCGAACATAAAGATTTTTTAGAATCGACTTACTTTGAAATCGATCAACTCTAATATGGAGATCCTCTTCATTTATGGGAAAAATGGGCACATTTCATTCAAGGAAATTTGACGGGCTATAAAATCAGATATTTTACATGTAGACAATTACCCAACGTAGCCGACACGAGCGGGGGCCCGGTCAACGGGTCAACGCCTCGGTCAACGCAGTTGCCCCCCCCCCCCCCCCCTTCCCTTTTTCTTTCCAGGTCGTCGCGAACGGCTGCCCCCGCCGCCGTGCCCGCGCGTGCATCCTACCAAACGGCAAAACCTCCCTTTGACGCGACGGTCGGATCCGGCCCGTTGAACTCCTGAAGGGGCACGCGTGCCGTCCGATCCGGAGCAGACGCGACCGTCTTCCGCTTTTTCCTCCTTTTCCTTCTTTTTTTTTTTTCTCCCCAACCGTGGGATGGCAAAATAATTACGTCAAGATTCGGGCGTGGTGGAAAAAAGATTCACCCGACCAAAGAAAATAATAATAATACTAATTACTAATAAAATAATAATAATAAAAATAATAGTTTTCCCGACACATCACTGCACTCGCTCAGTAAAAACACAATGGTCGGTTAAAAAGTAAGCAAAGCTTTTCTTGTCAATCTTGATGGATGGGAAATTTTTACTGTGTCCATCTTAGCCTTTGTCGTTTCGTTTACTTATTTATTTATTTTTCCGGGTTTTTCTTTTCTGCCCCGCTAAAATTGTCTACTCACAAATTTTCCTGCTCGCGATTCGATCGTCAAGGTTAATACATACATCGATATCATCATGGCTCGTCTTCTCCGAATTAATTTCATCTTGGAGAAAATTTCAATCAGATATCCATGACACATTCACCAAAAACTAAAAGGGATACCAATTTGAGATTCTAATTTAATGTCGAAATAGTTGGGAATATTTTTTTGAGATGAGAATTAGTTTCTGTTGAATACACGATGGGTAGTGTTTTACAAATTTTGACGATGTTAGCCCTATTATCAATTTTGTTGGCTTTCAAACCGTTAACATTCATTTATATTATAAAGTATGCTCAAGAGTGACTATAAAAACATTATGAAATGACATTCATGAACACTATCAATTCGAACCTACAATTTGTGAATTTACTTACAACCTTTGAGAAAAGCATGTATTTAAACTGAGACAGAAGGAAATGTATTGGGCCAAGCCTAATACTGTTTACGGAAGGGGAAACCATTTTTTTGGCGAATAACCTGTAAAAAGATAATACAATAAAGATCATTCGCATTGACGAATTGAATACATCGATTTAGTTTCACAATTCATTTCTCAATTTCCAAAAAAAAACAATTTGATTCAAATTATGAGAAGTTCATCGTCGAGGCCCCGGATGTTAGGGCAACGGAAACTGAGCAGGGAGGATCAAGATTTTCAAACTTGGTAAGAATCTTAATGGGACGAAAGCAAACACTCGATATTCCAAAGACTAATAGCGAGTCGAGTTTAAGATCAATCATCGCAAATCCTGTTTTTTTTTTTTTGGGGGAGCCAAGAAACTTTCCTTCTGTATCTGTTCTAGGTTTTGTTTGGCCAAGAAATGAACGTCATTACTCAAAAGAGCAAGAAGATGATCTGCCCAATTCAAGTAAAGAAACCTAACCTATGAGCTCTTTTTTTTTGCAGTTTCTTAATGATCTAAATGGAGTAAAACCAAAGTACATAATGTAAACAAGGGAACAAAGCTCGATTCAGAGATATTGGGGTGAACGACAGACGAGGCTGGTTGTTTGGCCCAAAAAAAGAACGACAGAACCCTTCATTGCCAAGGACCCCTCCGTTTCAATGGCGCTTCGGACAACGTTCTGATCACGAACTGTCCACGCTCTCATCTTTCCTGTGTGAATTGTGATTGTTCCATGTCAGAGGTTTTCTCCCCCTCTCGACTTTCCTAGGGTTTTGTTCTCATGCTGTCCTCTTCAATGGACTCCCCTCCTCCTTTCCTCACCACCCACCAGCACATTGATTTCTTCTGACGTGGTGGACCATCTCTGCACGTAAAAACGCAAGGGCTGATGGTAAAAATCTTTCGACGACAGATCCGGGGTTTTGTCGCTGAGTCGATCATCATACGCCATGGAAAGTCGCTCCTTTTTGTTCGATCCCTTTCTGTGGTGTGCTGCGCTTTTCTCCACCTCTGTGCATCTGTTTTTTTTTTCTCCCCTTGCCCGTAGTCCAAAACATAAGTTCAGGCGATATGTCCTCTGATTTCCTATAATCTCTAGGGCTTGCATGTTTATAACAACAAGTGTTTCCTACGATTTCCTTTTGAAATCGTTAGAAAGATGGGAAACCGTAGGTTAAGAAGTAAAAAAGTAATGTTGAAAAGGTCAGTGTACACGTACTCGATACATTCTTTCGTGGAATGAGAAATGTTTGTAAAGTTTGCGTTCAGCTAAATATGAGCTCACGCGTACATTTTACAAACAAATTTACACAATGCAATCTTGTAACAAAAAAAAAAAGACATGTGCTTTGATACGACGCTTTAAATTGTAGAGGCCTTTATTGCCTCAGGAGACAAATCCTGCAGAAAAATGAATTAACCTCGACGACTTTTAAGTCAAGTACATGCTTTAAATTGCCATGGGAACGGCATTGAGCGCAAAAGGTGAAAAATCGTAAAGTCTTCTTAATTAACGACTGTCATTAGTCCACTACCGGTACGGATATTGACTTAGAGAATGCATTCCACTATGTCAGGCGTGCTCAACAAATAACAACCGTGATTAGCTTGTCATACCATATCGATCATCGATCATGCATGCCATTCACATACTATTATAAGTCCGATTAACTTTCTTCTAATATAACTACTCCATGCAGGCGTTCTTCTGACCCTATATTCTTTTCTTCTACTAGGGTTCCATTGCGAATGTAGCCTTTTCTTGCTTAAGAAAAGCACAAACGTTTTGAGTGTACACAACTTATGTATGTTCGGAGGCTACACGTGAAATGCTGAAGTCAAAAGCAAGGGTAAAAGCCAAAACTCACAGCGACACCAAAATACATAATTATTCCCTTTAGGGTTCTTTTGGCACTAATATCGTTTCTCCAATTCTAATATACACACGCTGGTGGGGAATTTTCTCAGTGGGCTGAGTGGCACATCTTCCATTCAACGATGTAATAATGGCCAAGAAATGATGCCGAGTGAGCTGTCGGTGGTGTGTTTGCTGTTGTACAAAACTCAGAAAAAATTGAGCAAATGACAAAGCTCGAATGAACTAAACAATGACATTGCTTCTGTTTCACTGTCAGTGCATATGGAAATTTGAATCTTCAGCATCCTTTCAATGCTTTTCGTTTTTTTCCTGATTTTCTTGAATATTACCTGCCGATCCCTTCAAAATCATGATCATCGTCTAAACGTAGTAAAAAATAAAATGATAAAAATCAAAGCACAATGATGTCGAGAAATTTGATCATTTTTTATATATTACGATATTGTTTTCTACAAATGCGAAATCCAATTCTAAGCTCCATATTTTCTCGATCGAGAGAAAGTTTATCAATTAACCGGACCGTTTTCAATGCAAGAATGCTTCCTTCATGCTTTTCAAAATTAATGTGGATTTCTCACATTTTGTAACTATAGATTTGGATTTAATATGAGAAATTTGTGGTGTGCTGAAATTTGGCCCAATGCCACTCATTAATATTATTACCGGATCACCACAGAGGTAGAATATTACATATATGTTTTTCATATTATTGATAGTACTCTCTTTGTATCTTAAACTAAAGATTGCCCAATTTCATCTCTTTATGAGTTGATAATGCTAATTTGTAGAGGGCATGGTTGTATCTCCGCGACATTCTTTTAACCCCCCGCCCCTTTTTCTTTGTGGTCTGTGTTTCTTTAAGGACATTCTTTTGCCTTGATTTATGATACAATTGACGTTTGACAGTACATCTTGAGCCAGGTGCTGCTTCTTGTCATTGAACGAAATTCATCCGTCTTTTGATGCAGTGCTAAACAAAATAAAATAAAATACAAAAGTTCTTCATAATGAGAGGAAAAATAAAATAAAATAACTATGCAAAGGAAAGGGGTGCTATAGAAAGGTCAAAGAAGCTTCTTTTCTGTATCAAAAGAGCAAACCAGCTCTCCCTCTCTCTGTAGAGCTAACCAGAGTGACTGCTTCTCACAGCTCTCTCTCTCTCTCTCTCTCTCTCTCTCTCTCTCTCTCTCTCAATAGTCTATTCTTTGCTTCTCCCTCACATTTCTCTTCCAACTTTCGTCTCTGCAAACTTGGAGCTTCTTTTCATTTTGAGTAACTTTAATGTCTCCGCCATTAGAACATGACTACATAGGCTTAAAGGAGACTTCTTTAATGTCAAGAAGCTCTGAGAAGGCCTTACCCTCTTCTTCCTCAGGCGAAGATGAAAAGAAATCCTCACTTAACCTCCGAGAAACCGAGTTAAGGCTTGGCTTGCCTGGTTCTCAGTCTCCTGAGAGAAAACAAGCTCTTGCCGTCTCTCTGTTTGGCAAAGATTTGGAGAGCAAGAGCAGTGTTTTAAGTTTTGGTCTGAGCCCTTCAAAGAACTCGGTTTCAGGAGCCAAGAGAGTGTTCTGTGATGCCATTGATGGGTGTCCCAGTAAATGGGTGTTCTCTGCGAGCAACAGCAAATCTGAGGTTGATTTGGCCAAAGGAGGTCCTGTTCTGTTGTCTCCAAGAAGTGGCAAAGAGAGCGATAATGGCGTTAACGCCCTGCAATCTTGTGTGTCAAAACCAGCCATGAAAGAGGGTCTTGGTGGAGTTCCTCAATCTCCAAAGCCTGAGCAAGAGGAGAGGAAGAATCAAGGTACTGGTGGGAGTGAGCATGGCTCTGCTCCGGCTGCAAAGTAAGCTTCATTCTTGGCTCATTCCCGGAGTCCTACCCAGCTTTTTGGTTTTTCTTAATCTCGTTTTTGAAATTTCTTGAAAGTGTCTTTGGAGTTACGTGATCTTGTGATGATTGAAGAGGAATAAGCTTTTCTATATGCTTTCTGCAATTTTTGTTTTTTTGGTTTGTTTGTTTGTGCAAAGTATCACTGAAACGATTCATCCTAACCAGGGCTGATACCCAGGCCCATGATCTTCTCCTTATTTTGGTTTTGGTGTGTTTGAGCTTACACGGTGTTGAAAATTCTCAGTTACCTGCATGAGTGCCTGATTCTCGGGCAATTCCCCTTTTTACTCCCCAAAGTGTCATATGCTTCAAACTGCCTTATGACCCAAATAAGGCCACCAAAAATATTTGCTTGTTTTGGGATCAACTCTTGGTTCGTTATGGTTTGTGCACCGTTTCGGTCTTTGTTACTAATTACGAGAAGAGAATTAAAGACCTTTCCTAGTTAAAATCCTCCAATCGTTAAATAGTTTGAGGATCACAAATTGGAGGCTGATGATCCTACTGCATTCATTCGCTGAGATATGCCCATCTTCGGTTTACTCACCTCAGAGATTTTACTTTCTAGTTTAAGTGTGTGCTGAATGTGAAAGTGCACGTGCAATCTAACAGGGCACAGGTAGTAGGATGGCCACCAATTCGATCGTTTCGCAAGAACACAACGGCCTCTACTTTGGCGAAGAACAGCGACGATGCGGAAGGCAAATGCCTCTATGTGAAGGTTAGCATGGATGGAGCTCCGTATCTGAGGAAGGTCGACCTCAAAAACTACATCAGCTATACGGAACTCTCCACTGCTCTTGAGAAAATGTTTAGCTGCTTCACCATCGGTAAAATTTCCAACCCATTTGATTAGGGACTCCAGCAGAGAAACTCACCCTGCAGACTGGCTACAAAAGATTTTAATGAGACGTTTCAATTATGAATGTGTTAACTTCACTTTCACTTCTTGTTGTCTTCGTGCACACTCTGTACAACTGAACTCTCCAACAATCTTTGTTCTTTGGAATTATCAGTGAGTTTTCATGTCTCATTGTGGTATTTGGCTTGCCGTGCTATGTGGATGCAAAATGCCTTCATTTCAGAAGGTGCTAAGATTATCCATGCCATTCACTCATTTTGCGAATGGCAGTATCAGGGCATTGCGATTCTCATGGGCCTCTGGGGCAAGAAAGCCTGAGCGAGAGCCGGTTGGCAGACCTTCTCAATGGTTCTGAATATGTTCTCACATACGAAGATAAGGATGGTGACTGGATGCTCGTGGGTGACGTTCCCTGGGAGTAAGCACTTCTCCTAAAACTCACTTATGAGCATTTTCCACTTAGGACATTATTTTTCTGCGGCATGACTCAATTTTTAGTTCTTGAAATAAAGAAGATCCAAGTTAGCAAAAAGCATGTTTCTTTTTCTTCTTCTGAATCCCCTCTGCATATGCCATCTTCAGGATGTTCACCGACTCATGTAGGAGACTAAGGATCATGAAGAGTTCTGAGGCAATTGGTCTAGGTATTCATTCTTTACTGCATGCACAAGCTTCTATCAACTAGGCAAATTTTCATTTACTCTGACCTAGTGTCACTGGCCAATTCTTCGCTCGCAGCTCCAAGGGCTACAGGGAAGTGCAAGAGCCGGGATTAGCATGCAAGACTCTAAAGATTTCCACGAAAAAGGATTTTGAGTCATATAATTCTATTGAATTGCTATGTATGTTGCTAATTGTCCTTTGAAGCTTTGGAAAGTTTCCTTGAATGGAAGTATTTCATTTGAATCCAAGTCTAGATCATATGTTTGCTTTTTCTGGTCCCTATGATGTTGTATGTTTGAATTCCAGTTGATGTAAATGGTCTGCTTGCCTGTTTATGACTCTCTCTCTCTCTCTCTCTCTCTCTCTCTCTCTCTCTCTCTCTCTCTCTCTCTGTGTGGCCTTTTAGACTCGATCTACCCATATCTACCCTGAATTTCGTGGTTTATCATATACATCAAGATTCAGGAGGGACTACACGTGTTTGAAAATTTCATGGGCTTACCTGACTTGATTTGTGAAACGAGATTGAATTTGTCCACTGACCATAATTTGACACTTGGGTCAACCAAGTCCACGTCTTCTCCACTTTGCATCCACTAGTTGACTTCATTGACCACTTCCTTAAGTTTCCATTGCCATTTGAATAAGTCTTGAATCCAATTCGTACGCGGGTGCTTCTCTCCTATTTCGTTCCCCCTGTTTCGGAAGACGGTTCCTAATTTCTAGAATCCATCACGGTAAGGATTGGAATGGAGAGTTTTGATCCTGACCTGCATTACCGCAGGCCAAGGGGCAAGGTCTCCAAGGCCTAGATCTTCTCTCCGTCTCTGTCGCTTGCGCTTGAAATAAATGCACAAGGTCCGGATTCTAGATTACTCCCATCGTACCGTTTTAGATGGTCACTGACATTTCCGCTGAAAGGCGTGTTCCATACGATTAAAGAATCAGAAGAGTGCAGTGTTGTTTTAATGCATCTTCATTTAATCTTCCGATTGTTCAATCGTTCCGACGAGGCTATTGGCACATCTCCTCGTATCTACCGTCTTGATCAAGGATCCGGCCATCAAACTCGAAAGTGTAAAATTCCAGGGCGTCGCGGAAATCCACAACACAACAAGCCAGAAAAAGAATGTCAAAGCATTTCATTGCAGCAGATCATTCCGAGAACTGGAAACAGAGAAGACAACAGAAGTAAAATGGACCTAGTAACTACTCTGCAGCAACGGGAAAAAACCAAGCCTAACTAGTATCAACACGAGTCTGAGTCATGAGAAGGTGGCGAGGCGCGTCACCATATTCTCTCATTGGTGTTAAGACTATTGTTTTGATACCTCAACATATACCATCTGAGTATATCCATTAAATACAGAACGGTCGAATCCCGCCAAGCCAAGCCGCTGAAATAAGCGAAACCGACCATCTTCCACAATTGGAGGGCTGGTTCGAGCAGGATCATATCGGGATTGATGCGTGAGAGAAGGGCCAGCAACGGGAGGGAGCTCCCAATATACATCAAGCACTGACTCGAGGAATCGGCTATTTTGAAAGTGCTGTGTGTAGGAGATGGGTTCATTACTGTGGTTGAAGTTATCTCGCATATTGCCTCGAACGCCCCACCAAGCTTCTCCCGGACCACATAATTCATCTGTATTCACTGCCTTCTCCCAGAACTTCTTTCTCTTCGCTCTAATTCTGGCTTCATCACTAAATTTAAAGCAACTGTGACCACCCCCTGAAAGATGTTGCAGCAAAGGGAATCAACAACAAATCCTGATTATCCCAAAACAAAGAGAAGAAAACTAATTCTCTAGATCCTTAAGAGATAAAGGACAGTGGTAGCACCTGTAATATAAAATTGGTCACAGATCTGCCTTAGAGAATAATGATCTCCAGTCCCAGTATCGTAATTGTCCTCAAAAACAAGATGCCTGAAGCCAGCTCTAAGTGCTTGGTTGAGCCTGCAATTGAAAGATTGGTACAAGAGCAAAAACATGTAATCCGATTGCAAATGAAAAGAGCTAGCTTCTCTCGCATGAAAGGAACCAAAATGACAGGGATTCATATGAAAATAGGTCACACTATACCTTTTCAACTCATTTTGATGATCGTCGAAAAAAATAAGAACACGACCGAGATCAGTGATCCCATGTTTCTTCATCACAGTTTTCCAGTCCATGCTTCCAAAATCAATGAAGTCCTTCCCAGCAAAGTATGTGCAGTTACCATCAACGTAAGCAGGGCCCTTCTTTAGATATTTCTCAGGGTGCCGAGGTGAAAGTGAAATAATTGGAGTATCTGGCATTGCTTGCCGCAAGACCCAAGTCGAATGACCCTTAAAAGCACCACTTTCTATCATGAGATCTGGCTTAAGCCACCGTGCAATGAACCACAAACCAAAGCTGTGATCAAAGCCCATTCCATACATGTTGTTTTTGATTGGTCGGGTTTCATATATGGGTACAAATTCTTCCAACCCCTTGAGCAAATCCTTGGATGTCCATTCAACATTTTTTCCATGTTTCGATCTGCCTTTTACCAAGTAGAAAAATCAAATGACTAGGTACTCCAACTAAATTCATCTATGAAACAACAAATTATCGAATTGTAAGCGGCAGGACATCAGAGATTGAATTAGTCTTTAAATCAAGAGCTGAAAATGAAAATACTTGCAGGTCTGGGTTTTCTTAATCCCAGCTTAATTTAACCAATTTGAGTGCATTTCAGGTGAATTTCAAGCACAAGATTTTTATTAAGTGAACTTATGTCTACTTATAAACTCCCCTTAAAGTGCCTGCATTTCATGTGCCTGTGGAAGAACAGATGCAGGTTTACTGATGATTTTTAATGCACAATAACAGACTGGCAGCATAGACCTTATATATAAATAAATTCCAGTTTTGCATATTTCATCAAATGCCAGAACTACACTAAATACAATGCTAAGGTTGACATCTTCACACTTCATTAATCAATGCTATAGAAGCTCCTGATTAGTAAGAAGCAGAAAGGAGCAACACCTTGATTGCCCTCACCATAATTAACTCATATAAACTCCAACCTACAAATTTATTCAACAAACTCAGTGAAAATGGAATAGTGGTGTTTACTACACAATCGATCAAGATACAGATTTTATCAGTTCCATATCACATAGAACAATAAAACCAAGCACAGGATTCACGATTAAACAGCATCGGAGCTAGCACACCGAAGAAATCTTCATCAAACTTTAAACACTTCTAGTTTCTCTCATTACAGTAAACTACCAGCAGATCAAAATAATCTCATGAAGTTCAGTTTAGATGTGACGACAGTAGATATTGCAGACCCACAAATAATAAAGACTGAGTCCCCTCCATTTGCCATGTGTGCACAGAAAATACCTTAGGCACAAGATTCATAATGATAGAACAACAGGAGCAAAAAGTTAAACCACATTTTAGTCCATAATGCTCAAATGACAGTTCAATGATCGGGGGCACTACTTGGACATTTCGACAATTCATTTCTCTATCATCTTATAAGCCACATTTGGCACACTCGGAAAACAATTTACCAAGAATGGCTTCGCGGAAGGGCATTATCTAATCAAATTGAGCTCACTCAGAGACAATGGCGCTGTTCACTCCACATACACACACAAATTGAGACAAAAGAATTTATGTATTACCTCGCTCTTAAATTCGGCAATCAAACCAATCCCTACGTTTACGCTCAAAAAGTGAAAAGCTAACAAAACCAAATCACACTTCAGCTCAAACACGAGACCGAAGCAAGTTGCGATCCAAATTTAAACAACCCAGATCCGATCCCGCAATATCCCCCAAATTGCATCACTCACAAGACCAAAATCCATCAAAACGAGAGACTTACACCAAGGAACACCAAGCGAGCCGAAATCGGACTCGAGGCCGTCGAATCCGAAGAAGCGGGCGCGGGAGACAGGGTCGTAGGGGTCGGAGATGCAGACGATGTTGCGCGAGTGGCGAATCGCGGAGGGGATGAGGAAGAGGAGGAGGAGGCAGAGGAGGACGCAGGGCCAGGGGCAGACGTGGTTGAGCTTGGAGAAGTGGTTGGTGATCCTGGCGACGAGGATGGAGGCGTGGTTCTGCTTCTTGGTCTTGGACTCGTCGGCCGCGAGGGAGGCGGCGTCGCCCCCGTCGCCACCGCCCTCGCCGTCGTCCGTGTGCGGCGACGGTCTGCGCATGGAGAGGACTCGCTCGAGCATGGGAGCGAGAGAGTGAGAAGTGAGCGATGCGAGCAGGCGAGCTTGACACGGTGTTTTCAGCTAAATTATGATGTAAGATTATTTCCAATCATGTTTCTATAAACTCAAATCGAGCCCCTATAGTTTATCTAAATCGCATAACTGGACGAGAATTCATATCTTTTAACATTTCAACCCCTCAATATCACCGGCGCTTTTCTGTCAAGGTTTTATCTCTAACTAATCATCTTTTTATGGTAATATCCATGCGGCACGAGACCAAAAAATCCGTTTGCCGAATTCAAGTTGAAAACTCGATTTTTCACCTCGACGGGTACCCAAGGAAGGTTGTTTGCAATGAGTAAAATGTCCCTAATCTATTTGAGACAATAATACCGTGTTTTACATAATGAAATGACGTGAAATTATTAAGTAAATAGAATGGAATCGAAAAGAATGGAGAATACCTTATGATGGTTAACTCATTGGAATGGAATTGAATTGAATGAAATGGTGATTCTTGTGTTTGGTTGTAAGGAAAAAATGTGAACTTAATGAGAATTTTTTTAATTATAATTGAATTATTAAATAGTTTTTTAATTAAGAGTTTTTAGGTAATAATAATATCATTCATCACTCATACTTTAATAATTCAATTAAGAGTTTTTAGGTAATAATAATGTCATTCATCACTCATACTTTATTGACTATAATTAAAAATAATTATCACGAATATAATGAAAATTAGAATTGTTGATTCTTAAATTATAGTCGCTGGTTAGTCTATAATCATGAACTCAATGCCAGAAGGATATTGTAATTCTGTGACATGCCGCGTAATGAAAAATCCTTCCAACATGGCACGTCAGTGACGCCAGCAGCAATTCTCAATCCTCCTCCTGCCTTGCCTTTTTCCTAGTCGCAGAGGGAGGGCAAAGAATACTTCGCGAATGATCGCTTGCTGTTCCAGGTCTCTCCCACCCTTTCGGTAATCACCATTTTCCCTTCTTTCCCTTCTTCGCTTTCTCTCGTCTTATGTATTTTGATGAGATTAGGAACGACCCACGTTGTTCTTGACCGGAAAAATGTGATCTTTCCGTGGTTGGACGATAGTAAGTGGAGGGTTTCGCTCTGCTAAGTTTGAATAAGGAACAATGGATGTTCCTCTTCAATTAATGTTTTTGCGCTTTCTAGCTGGACATAGATAAGTGCTGCATTCGAATTTGAGTGAAGTTTCTTTCGTATTGTGCTTGGTAGCTTGATAGTTCCAGCTGTGGCTTTTAACTTCATCTATTTGGAAGCACTGCTCATGATTTTTATTTTGCAGATTGGATCGCGCGCTAAAGCTCACGAGCTCCTATGTCGTGTCACGTCCTGTGAATAATTTTCTGGTACAGAAGTCTTTTCTCTGTATTTGTTCCTTGTCATTGGGAAAAAATTACGATACTTGACAGAAGCTGGATATTGGGCGATTATTTCTAACTCATAGTGGGGAGTGAATTTCACAAGCAATGACGTTTGTTACTTCAGAGGGCAAATCTATGAGATGTCTGTTTATTGAAGTTTCTCTGGGCAAAAAATTTTGTCAACGGAACTGCAGGAATTGTATTTGTTATTGTCCAGTAACCTCGTCTTGGTTGCTGGTTTGACCTCTCTTAACTAAATTTCTGCTTAACCCAATTGTGGGTCTGGAAATGTGGAAGCTTATATCCGAGATTGTAGCATGGGCACTTATGTATATGGAAGTTATAGACTTTTTCATGTCTGATTACTTTGTCTTAGCCACATCTTGCTTTTCATTTTATGTTCTGGGAAATCTGTGCTTCTCTGCTGCAATTCTTAAACAGTTTCCATTGCCAATTGATGGCATTGTGTACAGTATGATTATCATGGTGTGAGTTGCAACTGGACAATGGACAAGAAGGATTCACAGAGTTCTGCGGAGCAGAAAAAGAAGCAGAAAAAAAAAATCAACCTTGCATGGAGACCAAAATCTACTCAAGCTACTTGTTTCGAGGGTTGGTTCTTTACTGGAGAAGTCGTTTCATTTGATTTAGTATGCTATGGTTAATTTGGTTTTGGATAAGCTGAATGAAGATCCTTTGGTTTTCAAAAGTAGTCGGAATTGACTTGTCCTTTGCAACTCTTTCCTACCTTTATGTTAATGTGGTTGCCATTTGTTAAAGCTTTCCTTGCTTAAAGTGTGCACTGTTCTTGCTTCATTGCGGAGACCCCTTTACAAGAATTTCAGCCTATAAATCGGGCATGTGTTTTTAGTAGGGAGTAGGCTCTGAATGTAATAATGACAATCTTTGTCAATGCTTATCTCCCTGAATTCACAGTTAACGATATAACAATCAAGTCAGAGGGTAATACTAAAGTTCAAGAAGTACATGGGAACTTAATTGGCCATGCTTCAATTGCTGGGAAGGACATAGCTGAAGCAGAAATTGATGTAGCTGAATCAGTTATCAGCTCTAGCAGTCCAGGTGTTGGTGCAGACATAGAGCCAGCCTTTTATTCAAAAAAGCATAGTATTTCAATTGAGGTAATTTTTTTAATTAGATCTTATCTTTGCTAGTCATGTTTTGTCTTTCACGCTTTCATACATTAAATATGATCTGGTGTTTCCTGCTAAAATTAGGATATAAGGTGCACATGAGCTGTAGCATAACTAAATTACAGTTAGTTGAATCTCTTAAAACTGTTGGACAGAACTGTGATGTGTATATATTCGCGAGTCTTTCGATGGGAGATGCAATGAGCCAGAGGTGCCAGTGTACATTTATCCTACAAGATCCTTGGCCTGCAGAATTCTGTGCCAACTTAAGGGGGGAGAAAGTGCTGAAAAAATGAAATGGCTTTTCTGTCTCTATCTTCCTTTATCAACTGGTTTTGTTTGCTTAGCTCAGTTTTAAGTGTTGAAGTATGCAGGATCGTAGTATTTAGGAAGGTGATCTGAGCCAATAAATGAAATTGTGGTGGAAGCCACTAGGATAACTAACATACTTTATCACCTTCATTCCTTTGGCTGAACGATAAACTGTATCATCATGTATGTGCAGTATTGTTAATGGAATCCCATCTGCATGGAAGAGTGTAGGACCGATGTCTTTAAACCTGGACTGGTCAAAGAACTGGTCTAGGTTTTGGTTCGCACTCAACCGGTTGAACTTCCAGGTCAATAAAGTTAGAGAATTTACAAATAAATTTTACAATGTCAATATATTTAGTTATGCCAATTTACACTAGCACCAATGACTACTTAATAGATACCGCATTGTCTTACCTACAAGAGTCAGGGGGTTGAACACTTTGTATTTTTTCACCAAGTCATAAATTGGTCAAAGATCCAGGCGAACTGTCCCGGTCTAGTTTCTGGTTCATGGGTCAACCTGTTGAACTTCCTGGTCAATAAACAGATAAATTTACAATATAAATATATTTAGTTATGCCGATTTACCCTAACAGTAATGGCTGCTCCAGTGGATACAGCATTCTCTTACCTACAAGGGTCAGGGGGCTGACACTTTATATCTTCACCTAGTCAATAAATTGGTGAAGTATCCAGGCAAACTGTGTGGCCAGTTCACCGGTTTGAACATTTGAACTGGGTCAACACTAGTTGTGACCTATCTGGGTAAATAAAGTGGACTGGACTGGACCATGGTCCGGTTGCCTGTCCAACCGGTTAAATCGGCTAGTCCGGTCCAGGTCTGAAAACATTATTTTAGACTATATTATTAAGGAATAGCAATGGTTCTCACAAAAACCTAGTCTATTTTATTAGATGAGGTTGGCCGCATGATCATTTCAGTTATTGCAATAAAAGCAAGACACCCAGTCTATAAAAGTTCTTACAAGAATTATTGAAGCTATAAAAAATTGGAAGCATTTGTTTGTCTGTCGCATTAATTGTTTGGTGAGCCCAAACTTAACACATGATCATTTTTTTTTTTGGTGGGCTTGGGGGGTTATATTTTCGAGCAGCAGAGCTCCAAATACAAATGTTGCCCATGAGTGCAATAAAATGTTCCTGGTAATTTATCACCCTAAATGTGGCTCCAGATCTCTTTGCCTTTAAGGTTATTTCTTAAAGGTAATATCTGATGATTTAGCTGGGAGTTAAGCAAGGGCCTGTGCAAGTTTCATATACAACATCAAAGCTTTGCATTTCGAAAAATTATAAAAGTACGTCTATCGGCCCTGACAAAGCTAAAGTTGAAGAATGATTTTTGTTTGACTTCATGTAGTCAGAAAGGCACTTCTTTTAAGCTGATTTAGTCGGTGATATCACCATCAGTCATATTTGTTTGTCTGAGAACATGCATCTAAAGATCTTGTCATTATTTGTCCTTCATTATTTGTTTTGCCTCTTAACTAGCACTATCATACTTATAAGCAGAATGTTGGATCAGTTTCATTAAGTTGACTGGGCAACTTAGCTGTAAAAGTTTTGCTTATTAGTTCCATTAGCAGGTGATGTGCTTCTGGCAACAGTTTTATGAGCCTATGCATTATGCCATTAATCCTTGAAGAACTTTGAGTTTTTGCTGGTTGAGAAATCTGTGAACTTTGAAGATTTTTGGTTCTCCATTTCAGTGGATGTAATCTTCAACTCTAAATGATGAAACAATGTGTTGTCCTTGAATGTTAATTAATATTTATCCAGAGAAAAAGCTACACAAACTTAAATTTTCTGACATTTAATTGCTAGTCCATCTCAAGTAAAATTACTTTCCTCAGTTTTTCATTAATAGTTGGTGTCTTAGTACCCAATTTTTGTAAGTTAGTCCATATTGTATAGTTCCATATCCATTGATACAGTTGATCATTTGACGCAATTGTTCATCTCATAATTCTGTTTTTGTAGTTGTATGGTCCAATGAGTAGGCATGGTCGTGTCTTAGATTTTTCTTTGAATATGGAGAAATTTTGTTATGGGACCTTGCATGGCTGATCCTTTTTCTTATGACCACTAAGCACATGGTGATCTTTGATATCTCCTGACATTCCCAAATTGCAGGCAGTTGAAAGCCCAAGTCTCGATTACTCTCATTTTGTTTCACTTCCTTTGGCAATACACCCTGGATTAGTTGACAAGCTTTTCAACTTTCAAAACTGTATACTGGGTATGAGCAATTCTTCTGCTGATGAGATCGTAGATAAGGATTCAAGTGAAGACAACTCTAAAGGGGAAGAAAGTGAGCCGGAGTTGAGGGATGTTGCAGTCAAGCTTGAAGTCGCAGATGGGAAGGAACAAGTTAAGGACGATATCACCAGCATACCAATCGTTAGTTACCCCCCAAAAGCAACATCATCTTCCTCATTATCTGGTAAGTAAAAGCCTGCCGCTCTTTTGCTCAAGGGTCTCGTCAGCTTGAGTTGGCCTTTTGTTGGGTTTTTGTGGTTATTTGCACCTCATGTTAAAATGCACATAGCCATACACATATGCCCAGAGATTCTCGGCCCCTATCTTTATTGGGGGGGGGGGGGGTGAAGTAATGCTATCTTTCGTCTTAATCGTGAAAATTTCGCTGATTTTTACACTGGTGGCTTTGGGGCCCTTTTGATATCTCCTTTTTCTCCTCCTCCTTTTAGCTTTTGCTTTCGTTTTATCGACATATAAGATAGATTTGTCAGAACTGAGTCTTTCATGCATCTTCTTCAAGGTCCACATTACTTTAATTATAATTCCTTGAGTCTTATGTGTTTCCCTATATGTTTCCCTCCAATTGTGCTATAATTATACTTACTTTGAGCTAATTTTCTAGACTTCGGAATTGACAAATCTATATTCATTAAGCCAAAAACATTCCACTTAACTGTACTCATGTTGAAGTTGTGGAACAAAGATCGGGTTGCTGCAGCTGCTGAGGTATTGCAGGTATATCATTTAATCCAACATAATGCTTATTAAAGTAAAGTATATTGACATTCGTTAGTGGTTAGTAGGTGAGCTTAACTAAGATAATTGGGGTCTTGGGTTTCTCCTATGCTCTTTGTATGGAGCCATCTTATGTACTCCTTTATCAAATTAATTGAGTAAGGATGTAGTCTTTGTCAAATCTCTCTCTCTCTCTCTCTCTCTCGAAGATCCTTAAGTATATACATGGTATCGGAGCCTTCGAGAGAGAGGACCCAAATCAAAATCCTAGGTTCTGTTTCTTCAGGTCATCTGTAAACAAAAGGAACAAGAGTATTTTTTGTCAACATCACGCTTCTGGTTCCACCTTCTTAGTTCAACACCATCATCACTGTGCCTCCCGTCCTCCAGCTCTCTAAGGTCATGATTCATTGTCCCCCTCAGTCTAGGGTTTCCATCAACTCAGAATCGACTCACCATGCTCTTTCAGTTATCATCTTCCATGTCACCGTCATCATCTATCCTCAGGTCATTCAGACATGGAGAGTTGTGCCTTCTCCTCCGTGTCATCAGCAGGTCTGAGTAGTCTTTTGATGCTTGCCATCTGTTGCTCGACCTTTCTCTGTCACTCACAAGCTCTATCCTCTGTGGCCTGTCCACTTCTCTCTCACCAGCCACTGGTCTCGTCATCTCTGTCTGCTTTCTGGTGTCGTTGAAAGCTCATCCTCCACTGTCATTGCTGCCCAGCACATCCCCTCTGTTTTCAGTGTTTGTTTCTATCAAGGTTCCATTGTCCTTGTTGAGCCCAATTCATGCCTCATTGTTTGTCATTGTCAGCCTCTCTCCCATGTAGTCAGTGACGACATCTGCTGTTCATCATCAAGAGGAGCTGTTTGTTCCTCTGTTCGCTACTTCTCTGCTGGTTGAGCTCCATTCCATCAATCATTTCCTTGTTATTCATTGATGTCCTTTGTTGTCTTCAGTCATTCTCAAATGTAGTCATCGGTTTTGCTCCATAACAGTGAAGTTCTCTGTTCTCATGGGTTGCTGGTTTGTTTTAGACTTGTGTCAAGTTTCAATTCATTATAGGTAAAAAGAACAAACAAAAAAACTACACTTCATCGAGCGGCCAGAGTCAAGTACTGTGAGGTGGTGCAATTCATGCAGTCAGGTTCTCACAAAATTTTACCTGTGTTGCTCGAGGAAGAGAAAGGTGTCAAGTTTTTTATTCGATTTGTCACTCACAAGCTAAATGCTCCAGTTTGAGGGAGAGTGTTTAAGAATATCTAATTGTATTTGTCAGAGGTTAGTAAACGAGTTTTAATTAAGGTAATTACGGTTTTGGGTGTCTTTGGGCCTCTATAAATATAAATAGAGGCATGTTATGTACTCTTTAATAAAATCAATTTAGTAAAGATGTTATTTATTTTCTCTCCCTTTTTTCTGAAAGAACTTAGGGCATTTACTATGTTGTCTCCTAAGTTCATGTGCTTCAAGTAAATCACTCCATTTTCTATGCAGAATATCTCTTCAAAAGTGAGAGATGCATTGGATAATCGTCCCATCTTCATAAGGCTTAAGGGTCTGGTAAGGTTCATTTGAAATTGGAATGGTCAATTATGAAGCCCAACACAGTATTTTTCCAACATTTCACAAGTCTCTTCAGTCAAAAGCTTCTACTGATGTCTTGATTAACATATCAAGATCTTTTTGCAAAGCCTCTTTATTTATTTACGCTGTTGGTAGCATGCATGATGTGAACTTAAGAATATTCATACTATTTGAATAACAGAGCAACGATTGATGTTGCATGCCTGCTCAGATATATGCCCTTGAAAATGAAACACTGTGGAATATAATTTGCAACTTTTGACCCTTTTTTTGGCATTTGAATGACTTGATCATGGAGAATCTGTTCTTTCTGTTCCTTGTAGGACTGCATGAGAGGTTCAGCGGCCAATGCCAGTGTTCTTTATGCTCCTGTAGAAGAGGTTGGCAATGAGGGCAGACTTCTACGTGCTTGTCGTATCCTTCTCTGATGCGTCGAAGCCCTATCAATATATTTTCTTGTATTTGTGGCCTTAGTAAAAGCATGGGGGAAAATTTGGCTGTCAGCTGGATGTTTTGATTTGACTGCTTGGATCAGTAGTTCTTTGAATTCCTTAACAATTCTTAGAAGTTATTATTGATGCCTATACTGAGGCAGGACTCGTGTTAGAGAAAGATGCTAAACGAAAGTTAAAGGTACTCTCTATGGCCTTAAACGTTTCTTCTGTGTTTGGTGTGTTGGATCTGTGCAATATTACAATGCTTCATAAGAGACAGACATGCGCAGAAAAATTGATGCATTTGTGGGGAGGATAAGCATTTGAAAACAGTCTCCAAAAATATATTTCAAATCAAAGAGCTGCCAAAATTTTATGTAGCTTATCCCATGAGCACAGAGTCTTAATGTGCTTGCCTCCTTGAATTGCAGTTGCACGCCACTGTCATGAATGTCAGGCACAGGAAAAGGTGGTGCCACTCTCATCCTTTCTCTTTTCCCTTTCCCTTATATAAGTTTAATGGCAGCCTTTTGTTAACTATCTCCAACTAATACACCACTGCATCTTTTGCCAACGTGTCTTTTTGGGTTTAAATCAGCAAGGTGAGGACTAGAAGGGTGGATTCATTTGATGCCAGAGGGATATTCAAACAGTATGGATCCGAGGAATGGGGGGATTATCTCCTCCGTGAAGCTCATCTTTCACAAAGGTTTGCGTTCGATGAGAACGGTTATTATCACTGTTGTGCTTCAATTCCCTTCCCAGAAAGCATGCAGTTGGACTGATTTACTTTCTCAACTGGTAATTTCATTCCGTTAGGAGATGAGAAAGCTAATAATTACTTAAGTGGTTTAGCATTCTGTTCTTGCGGTTTGTTTAAATTCTCTTTATGATACTCCGCATTGTAGCTTCTCTTTGACGTGATGTGGAATGTGTAGCTGTGGAATATTTTTCCATTCACAAGTTTCTGGATGAGTGAAAGTGGTCCTCTCATTTTCAACTTTACAAGATAATCCCTTCCAAGAGAGTTGTTTGAGCAGATGTAAGAGTTGGCTGCAATTGACTTAGGAAGTCACAATTCACGATATGCATTTCATGGTCGTAAACAGATAAGAAAGTTATTATGATTTCCCACCACACATGCCGTGGAGATTTTTCCAGATATGAATTCGATAATCTGCTCAAGATCTTCCCAGTCTATCAAACAGACGCTACATGGAAGGGTGTCATATAGTTAAGTCTTTTAGTTTGATTACCAACTTCTCGATTCTCTCAACGAGAATGATTCCCTTGAATATGTGAAATCTAAATGATTGAACTTATAGTAAACGAGGAAATGTACGAAATGTGCCGTGGGCTACATTTAATTCTTGGAATTCATGTAAAACCAGTTTTCTCCATCTTGATGCTGGAAAGGAGCATACGAGTTTCTATTTACGCTATTGATGGTAAGCTTAGTAGGTCACTTAGATATTCAATTGTTGAAGGTATGGAAAAGAAACCTTTCATTAGGCTAGAAGTTCTGAATCGATCATTGCTGAACAATTATAAAGCGAAGCCATGTAGACGAGACTCGAACCGGAGAGCGGACCTCCAAAACTCAACAATGGGAATGGCAGAGAAAGTTCCCCAACAATCATCCTGTAGGCTTATTCTAAATCAAACCTGAAGCTTTTTCACCACCCATGAGGGTGACAATACCGGACTGGACTCAAAATCCACACCATCCATCTGCTGATCCTCCACGGTCGAGTGCTGTAAACTCACCTTCTCTGTCGGATAAACCTTGACTCTCCAAACCTTGAATGTCTGATCCAAGCTTGCACTGTAAACCAGCAAGCCCTTCACTGTGGCCTCCCTCTCCAGAGTCGCTGCTAAGCATTTCACTGGTCCATGATGTCCGTCCATGACCGCGAGACAAGTGTGAAAGCAATTCCCTTCCTCTCTCCTCCAGACCCTAATGGTCGCGTCTTCGGAGCCGCTGAAGATCAAATCTGCTACGGCTGCTAAGCAAAGAACAGCGAAATGGTGACCCTGCAGGAAACCTCCGTGGTTGAACCTTCCCGAGGTCTTTTCCTTCTCCCAGAAGTTGATGAGCCCATCGGACGAGCCGGAGTAGAGGATGCACGTGCTTGGCAATAAAGACAATGCTAAGGCATTAACCGGCGAGAGTTGGAACCTCAGAGTCATGGTGAGAATGTGTGAGCTCTCGCCGAAAACCCTCCTCCATATCTTCACTGAACCATCTGACGAGCAGGTGAAGACACAACCATCTTCTTGGTTGATCGCAATTGCGTTGACATGGCTTTCATGAGCCACAAACGAATCGACACACCGGTTTTCCAGAATTTTCCACGCTTTGACTGTTTTGTCCCACGAACCAGTGTACAAGAGCTTCTCTTCGTGGTTGTAAGCTAAACAGGAGATGTAGTCCTTGTGTTTCTGGTTCGAGCTCTTCCTTGGAAACATGAAAAACGAGTTCTTCGGGGGTAGGGTGGCAATTTTCTTCGGCCGAAAGTTGTCCGTGGCCGAGACACCCCATACACGAATTCTGTGGTCTCCGTGTGCAGTGATCAAGATCCTCCCATAAGCTAGGATCGCCCAAACCTCTCCTGAGCTAGATTTTATGTAACCCACTTCCGTGCAATCCGGGTGCCTCCATGCATGGATCCTACAACTCTTGGTTCCCGTGAATATGAAGTCTTTAGATACCGCGAGAGAAAGGATGCTGCCTTCGTGGCGGTGGAGGGAGGCTAGGCAATGGTATAGAAGAGGTTGTGAGGGAGATGTGCGAATTGGCGACAACATCCACGGCGTCTCGGGGCTCATAGGCCGGACCGGAATTGATGTTGCGGAAGTAGTGGAGATTCTAGCAGAGGGCAACTGCATATCGTCATGTTCGCTCGAGCTTCGGGGGTTGAGGACGCAGACATGAGTCGGTTTCTCGACTTTGTTTGCGTCTTCATCGATGTAGCTCCATAGCGTTGTTTTCTCGTGGAAGTCCATGCCAACGTAGGATAGGAAGGATAATTTCAAACCCGAAAGCTTTGTGAGACTTCTTTCTGGGATTGGAGTTCAGTTGGAGCTCTTGGGATAGTTGGTTCAGGCATGTAGGAAACTTCAACTGTTAGTGCACCTTCTTCAATGTCGTGAACAAAGCTCAAGCAATGCTGATCGCAAGCAGTCAAGATTATTTCAACACGAGATCCCGGAAAGGTACACGAAAAGCTCAAGAAACCATCTAATAAGCAAAATCAACCAATCAAATTGTAGGCAACTATTGAATCGGGAAGGTGTCTCATGAATGCAGCATCTTTAGGGCCAATAAATGGGCGATAATTTCATTTTTACCGACTCTTCTTCTAATCAAATAATGGTGCGACCTACCACTTATTGACAACGGAAATAGTTAGTAGACAGCTAGACCAGGGGACCAACTCACCCAGTATTCCTAGCTGCATTTCACTTCCGGACATGGACAATAACCAAAGCACTCATAGACGGTTGAGTTAGATGCAATCTTGTCTTCCCTTTTTTCTCTCTGAAATGCTAAACTACATACGGTTCGAACTTCGACCTCTTCGCACCAGTTTTGACAGCCACAGGATGGTGAACAATTCCTTTCACTGCTTGTCGGCTTCAACAATCTGGCGATGAATACCATCAATCCGACCTCATATTTCCTCACGATCTCAGTTTGCACCCATGTTTCTGCATGTACTTGTTAAGGTAACCAATGCAAGCATGGTGCCGTACCCGCTAAGACAAGGACAATCCTTCGCTGCGCGGTCTCTCGAAAGCCCGGAACATGTTTTCTTGTGATTAAATGGACAGATCAGCGAGCAGTCTTCTGGTGAGGAAGGATGTGATGGTACCAACTACCGAGGAACATTAAGGAACGAGGGTAGCTAGTGGTTCATAAAAATGGGAGGAGATGGCCATCCTACATTACTAAGTAGTTAATACTGCTGAAACGCGGCAGTCTAGTAAGTACAAAAGTAGCGGGTTAGTAGCGTGTTAGACGATCGGAAATGAATTTTTGAATAATTAAATTATATGATAATACCAAGCACAAGGACAGTGACTACGTCCGTGAATAAAAATTCGATCTCATAAGATGATTGATAACACATTTTGCCTACTCATGAGGTACGAAAAACATGTTAAAAAATATCCTAAATCCATTATATTTGTGCTAATTTAGTCATGAACTTTTGGATCTAGATCCAATTTAGTTCTTCCAGCTATTTTGGCCGAGTATTGTTCACGTGGATGTTGTTTAGTCTTTCAAGCTATTTTGGCTGAGTATTGTTGACGTGGACGTTGGTCATCATCGTATGTGGCACGACTGGCGTTGATGTGGACATTAATTTTTTTTATTTTTTCTTTTTATTCTCTTTTTCCCCTTCCCTTCCTTCTTCATCCAGCTGGTCGCTAGACCTCGACGACCAACTAGAGGCAAAGGCAAAAAGAAGGGAAGGGAAAAAATAAATCAAAAAAATAAAAAATTATTAAAATTTGGTCCATGTAGCATCAGCATCGGCAATGCCGCATAGTATGGCCAACACCCACATCAGAAATATCCGGAGCCAAAATTTTTTTATCTAAATTGATATAATTAAAATGATCCGTACTAAATTGACGTTAACTCGATAGGTTTAGCCCTTTTGAGTTACTGATTGTGGGGATTGAGTGCTGCCGAGTGGGCTTGGGCTGAGCCGTGGGATGAAAAGTGCGTGTTGTTGAAGAAGTCAGCTAAAAGCCCAACTGAGGCAGCAACCTTTGGGTTTTCTTTGAGTCGGAAAGGCAGCCCAAGTTGCCCATTTTTTCGTGGTTCACCTGCAAACGAGTTAGTCAGCTTATTCATAGTGTAACTTTGTGGAAGTTTTATCAATTTAATTGCCGCATAAATAGATAGAATTCAATACATACGTCTGTGACTGCACGCATACGTATACAATTGCGTGAGTTATGTATGTTTTCGGATAAGTTTTAGATTTCAACAAAAAAGGAGAAAAAAAATACTTTTTCTACTTGTAACTTAATTCTAAATAACCGAGTCCTCGACTTATAGGGGCCATGTAGAGGAAAATTATGGCCGGTTGTTATCACCATTTTAACGTAGTATAATATTCTTTTAATCATTCGTAGCGGTCCCACGTTGGTATTTCCCTGCATTTTCAGCGTTTGTTGTATTGTATGTTCTCTTCCCCAACATCTTTTTTCTTGTGACATCGGCTCGTCCTCTGTGGTCGTCTTGCAGATACCCTTGTGATCTATATCGGCAAATTCTATTCGGAGGATCATGTGAACGCTGATGAGGTAGGACCACTATAGTCAATTACATGTTTCGTTCTTTTCCAATTTAACATAACACCAAAAAAAAAAACAAGCTTGTAATTCTTATTTTGGCGCGCAGACAAAATAAATCAGTAATGCCATCCAATTAAGAACAGTCTCTTTCAACCTGTTCAGGTAGACATTCAAACTAAGAAGGATCAATTGGTAAGAAGGGTTTTGAATATGCGGATGAAGCAACTAAATTTTGAATGAAGCTTATAGAACTCTGAGGGATTGGAGGCCTTACCCTGCAGATCAAGACGTCGGAGACGTCAGCGAGGAGTTTGGTTTTTGTGCTCTTCGACAGCTCTTGTAGAACCGCTCTCCCTCCACCTGCAAACTATCTAATCCTTTCTGTTCTCTTAATCGTGCAGGATGTTGATGGAAGTGTCCTTTTCTTTAGAAGAAGTGATTCTGAAGGCAATCTTGTTCCCCCAGATGATGCACAAGTCGTGAAGAAAGGGCTGTGGGAAATCCTTCTCACAATTCCCGAAAGGTATTTTTTTTTTTTAACGGATTGTTGATGGGGCTTCACTGGAGTTTCTTCCATGCATTGGAATGTACAAAGTATAAATGAGCTCTGCTGACATTAAGCAGAATTCACGGGAGAACGTTATATTGCTGGGTAATAACATATGAAAAGAATTATTGGAAGGAAACATGTGCAAGGCTTGGCATGAGTTGGAAGGGTTTAAAATGGTATTCTTTATCTGTATGCATGTTTTGTCATGTGCATTTTCATCTGCGATGCTGCTCTACCAATGGTTTTCGAGTGCCAAATCGTTCACCTTTCAACATTGCCTTTGTTTCCAACTCAGGACGCTTCTTCACTAGCTCCGGTGGTTTGAGGAGTTATGAGCAGCCACTGAATGAGGTGAAGCCAAGCTCCTGGAGTGGACGGCTCTGGCCAAGTCTGCAGTGCTACATTCAAAGTGGATGCAGAAACTAAGAATGAGTCCAGCATGCCTAGAGTTGGGAGTGCTGCAAACTGTTCCTCGCGCTACTGAGACTTGTGGCCCTTTTTGGGCTGCGCCAGTAGTTATCAAATGGTCTTCTATAGCTTGTAACTCATACGTTTGACAGTTTTCAGCTCCAACAGTCGGTTGCTCTTGGTTGAGAGTTTGAGATGACATTGTTTTATGCAGCTGTATATGTTGCTTGTAAAACCAAGCCTTTACAAAATGTAATATGTTATGTGCAGTAATTTCTGGCACTTCGTTTCACTATCATGCAGAGTTTATCCAATGTTATGTTTTTTTTTCTCTTAGATGTCTATCGTGTTGGACCAAAATAACTTGGAGCATGCCGGTTCCCATATGGAAGGAGAGTTAGCATGCCTTATGAAGGGTCATCTGAACCCTAATAACAGACGACAGTAGAATGTTTGATGTTAAGGCTAAAGCAGTCAAGTTAAGCTGTCAACATGGAACTTGATGCATACTGGTACATACTTAATATGAAAGAAGATAGAGGAAGCTGTCAGTACCAAAACAAATGGCAAATTGCAGATAACTAAAAAGGCACTTCGCCTGGCCTTATTGTTCTGGTTGCAGAGACCTCTTTTAGTCCTTTGCATCAGCTATGCCTCCCGGTGTTATCTGAAAAACGTGTGTACGTTAAGTTTACCGCACATGGAACAAAACTTAGTCTTCTCTTACTGACATCTGCAAGCTGTCGATAAAGTTTCTGAGGAGATTAAGTGATGGTATTGATAGATGGGCATTCTGTACATAGCATAGGCTGCATAGTTAATCCACCAGTCCTGCTTATGGGTACTGCAGATATCCACTTTTTTTTTTGGTCAATTCCTCGGCACAAGATTCATATTCGACATTTTCATGGATTTCCAAGCAACATCAAGTATACTGTGAGCGTCATGCTGAAAATCTGATCTCAACCTATCCATATGTAGACTTAGTAGCTACTTTCTCTTTGCTTTTGATATAGATTTCTAGATGTTTCGTTTGGTCTCTGCAGTATAAATCTGGTAAATTTCAATAATTTCAATAGAGTAACGTGTATAGCTAGACGAAGTTCCAACACAAAAAGGATATAGCTTCAGCTTCGGGTAGGTTTGGGGCATCAAACACCTTGCAAACGCGCTGCTCACCTTTGCCTTTCCTAAACATCAGCCTAATTGTGGCTGCATGAGCCAGAACATGCCCACCTGCAGGTTTCTTCGGGTCTGATATGAATACGCCACCACCGGGATCAGCTATGACTGAGACAAAAAAATCAAAGACAAAGTTGTCAAAAAAATCATCTTTTTTCCTAACTCATGGACAGCTGCTACTCTATGTATCACTGGTTAACAATAAATAGCTGGTTCTTGAGATTTTGCGAATCAGTATGAGCATTATGCAGCCCCCAAATTGCCATCTTTCAGAGTGCAACTATCAAATGGCTAAACTGGATAAGATCTTCTAATGGATGCATGACTGTGGGAGAAATGAGATGTGATGCAATACCTTGGTTAGTCATGTAGACTGCAACATTAAATTCCTCAGCTATCTTAATTAAACGTGAGAGCATTTGTGCCAATTTTTGCTGCAATTCAGAATCTATTAGGGTTAAACCGGATGACATGAAAAATCACTACTCGTGTGGTTTGGCGGTTTCAGGATCAACCTGGCGTTCTGCAAGTTCTCCTCTTCCAGTAAAATCCACTCGAAAGAGTGCGATCACCGAATCAACAATCTGAAAATGGTACTCACCCAAGGTCAACCGTCCACACCTCAGAAAATCTGTATGGTTTGATTCTCGAGCAGTGTCTTACCAGTAACCTAAATGGTTCTTCAGACATTTTGGCCGCCAAACCAAGAAGCAAGTTGTACTGATGCTCATAAGTATAGGCACGGGCATAAATGATCTGAAATTTACGGAAAGACTAGATTAAGTAAGCACACTAGCCAGAAAAGAAGAGTTGCCACCAGTATAGAAAGCTTAGCTTACATTGTCTAGGACTGCACCAGGATCCATGCCAAATCTCTCGGCAATTGGAACGATTCGATCTGGGCGACTGCGGGTGTACTAGGTTAAGAAAGTGCACAAGCACTTGCGTGGACATCAGACGATTATGAAACACAAACAGCTTCTTCTAAGGTCAAGAAATTACTGACAGATTATAATAGGATACAAAGTTCCTTCTGTGTCGACATAAGCTACCTTGCCATTTCCTCCTCTCATGTGAGTTGGCAGCTGAAATTTTTTAGGAAAAGGGAATCCACAAACCATAAATAAAGAATGATTGAAAACAGGGGTAAATACTGTTATAGGACTTGCAACTAAAGTAGAGTATCTCTAAGCATCGCATTGAACAGATGATCAACCCATATCTGAGTTTGATAATAATTTAGGCTTTTAATCCATTATGACATAGTACACAACCTTATGGTCTTTTTCATACTAAAATTGAGCCACTGGATTATGGGTTCCAGTAATACTGACTGCAGATTACAGAAAATGAGAGTGCCATACTTCCAGAATCACCTAATACACACATAATTATGCCAAGATCACCCACGTCTTTATTCTTTGTATAAATTCAATCATTATGTTTATTTGGCATTGTCATCTGAACACAATGCAACAGAAGTTAACAACAGAAACCTAATATGCAATTTAGACCAACCTGTGTAGAAACACACAGCGTATGTGCAAGCTGCGTTTTCCCAGACCTAAAATGACGTTAGCAGCATTTTCTGAGAAAGCCAACTAACAAAAGCAACTAAAAGGCCACCAAGCATAATCTTTTTCAACTGCTTTTTACCGAAATTCACCAAATGCTTCTGTAATCGCCAGAGTTTCAATACCGCCTGTTTAAAATCGAAAAACCAGTGAAAATTGTTTTGGTTGAAATGCATGAAGAACAACACATACAGTCGACAAAAGAAAGTCCATTACCGCCTAAAAGTTCATCGAGGGCTTGGCTTCCAGTTGTGATGCGAACAACCGACTTTCTCTGGAAATGAAGATATTAAAAGTACTTTGCACTGTGAGGGCAATAGTGTTTAGAGCAAGTGCAGCTTTCTAAAGCCCACATGCTAATTTGCAGGCTTTATTTCAAGGGTTATTGACTCATTGAGGTCTTCCGAACCATTTTACTCAAAGTTTGCAGAATGAAAACTTACTCTGAGCAGAGCGTCACTTCCAGTAATATAGCCAAAGTTCTGATGAAACAAAGGGAAGTCAATGTGAGATGCTTATAATAGTTTTAACTGATTGGAGCTACCATCGCAGGATAAGAAAATATTAAGCTCTAACCACTATCTTTTCAGCTGCTTCACATATCTTGTCAACTTTTGCTTCAGATAAACCTTTGATTCCAGTTAAGTGCTACACACACAAAAAAAAAAAAAAAACACACAAAGACAAAAGAAATCACCTTAGACAAATAAGAAGAGGTACCTCAACTTAATCCTCAGAACTGAAGATCACATACCTTCTTTGTTTGCATCATCAAGCCATTGCAAGTGTAGATTCCTGCTTCCTGTAGCTTTTTTACATCTCCAGCATTTATTCCCTGAGAAATAACTGCAAACAAAGAGAGAGAACAATTCAAAGAAAGAAAATGAAAACAACTCACCATTGTGTTAAAATCTATAATTTCTGGTGAATGGAGAATGTCAGGACAAAGCATTTCCTACATTAATGACAATCTAGTGTTCCCACAGGGATTATTGATGAATTTAGTTTAGGACATTCGTTATTAATCCAGCTACGTCACATTTACTTGGAGAATAGACATATAATGGTGCAATTCCAATGCCACGTAACATAATGAAAGCTGAATTGCCGTTGGATGATCAGACGACAAAAACTCAAACTATTTCATCATCACAACAAGCTCAAGAGTAAGATTGAGACGTAAAACCCTCATAGATTCACGGTGATGATCCAGGAAAATCGAGCTGAACTGAGTAACCAAACTGAAATCGAGCTCATCTGGTTAGCGATATTCACAGTCACTTAATATTGATATTCATAGATATTTATAGTTATAGATCCATCAAACCATCTGCATTTTATTAACTTCACAGAATAGAGACCGAACAAACTAATCCGACTTTCAATGATAAGAAAATGCTCTTGAACTCATTTTAATGTAAAAAAAAAGGATCAGGTGAACGAAACTGAATCCAACAGATTAGCGAAGTCGCGAAACTCATCTCAGAATCAAACCGAATCTTCGCTCATCAGCCTGAAATGGCCGCATTTAAACTCATTGCGAGGCGATGACATGAACGGAGAGCAGTTGCCTACGCTCTGTTCTGCTCGAACTTACGTTTGTCGATCGTTTCGAACAGGTCTTGTTCTTCATCGATGTCTTCTCTTTCCACGATCTGGAGCTGGCTCTGCTCTTCGGCTCTGAACATCAAGGAGAAAGCAGAGCCGAAACTCAGAATCGTTGTCGGCGATCACACCAGGGAAAAGGACAGAGAATCGAAATCTGCAGAGCTCGCGAAACTCACTTGAGAGACGAAATCATCTTCGACGATGGAGTGCGACGATCGGCGATGACGTTCTGCGAAGAAGAGACTTTCAAATTTTTGCGGATGGAAACGATCCAAAATTGGAGGGTACGTTATATATAGAGGCGGGAAGCGGGATTGATTTGATGGAGTTAATTCGAGTTGAGTGATAATTTGAAATTCGCTAATTTGTTTCTTTTAGGCTAGAAGAAGGCTCTTGGCTTATTTTTCTTTTCTTTTGTGTTTTGAGAAAAAAAAGGTTTAATTGAGTTTTATCATCCTGAAAAATATAGAACATATCGAGGTTTAATGAATACCATAAATTCTTTAAAAATTTTGTCTATTTTAAGAATTTATGGGATCCATCCTTAAAGAGGGAGAGAAAATTGGGTTCATATCGTTAAATTAACTTAGTTTGATTTAGCTCAATTTTATAATCACCTCCGTCCTGCCCGGTTTACAATTTTTTCATAATCGGACCGAATAAAGTTCTTCTTAAAATAGGGAAGGAATCGATTTGCATCGTGGTCGATTCTTGTTTTAGCTTCGTATTGCTCAATAAAGAGTGACTGACATGGAGTAAATCTAATATATAACATTTGATTAATGACAAACCTTTTCCACTCCAATTTGTAGGATAAGCAAATCAGACTCAAAACTTAAAATCATTAGTAATCTCTTGCATATGTTTTCCCTAAAATTACTATCGTTTTACATATATTTTTGGACTTATATGTTATGGAAAGAGGTTCAACTATCTACAGATTATATGATGATTGATTTCAATATGGTTCAATTTATTTCTTATACTAAACTTTATAATGATTTTAAATTGAATTTTTCGTGTAAACTCAAACGCCTCAATTTTATAAAAAGTTAACACGAGAATATCACCATTTATAAGAGACCCTTGAGCTCTTTTACGGTGCTCATAGCGCATTTACGGTGATCTTCTCGAATATTTTCTTCTTGGGCTCTCGTTCTTCCTAGTCCCGTCGCATGTAAGCTGCTCGATGTTTGTCCTGAGTGAGGGGGCGTCCGCTCTTCGTGGGCTCGTTCCTTGATCTTGGAGCCAGACATTAGCATCTCGAGGTGACCCGTCTTCCATTCAGTTTGGAAAACCTCCCGGAGCTTCCTTGAATGAATGGACTGCGGCAAGAGAGTTTGGATGCGTTGTCGCCTCGCCAGTGCGTTCATCCACCCGAAGCAAAAGCTGCTGAGTTTTGGCGAGATTTTTCTTGAACTGGTCGCAGCGGGCATTCATGACCAGAAGCAAGAGAGTGCGACATAGAAGCAAGAAAACGAGGGTCCGTGATCTCAAGATCGCCTCTGAGAAGCTTGAAGCGGTGCCTAAGGTGTTTGTTCCGATGGAAATGTTGAAGGAGGAGCAGAGATGATAATCCCCGTGAAGGTCGGTGGATCGATACGGGAAACAAATTAATTTGCCGAAAGCCACACAGTAGAGCATCCTTAATCAGAAATTTTTCTTTTTCAATGGCTGCCTCGGAAGTTTGGGCCGAATCTATGGACCGACTCGCTAAGACAGTGAGAGAGCTCGGATGCTTGGTTAAGATGTGGGATATGACTGCTCATGGCCGGGAATATTACCAAAAAAGTCCTAAACATTTACCAACTTTACCATTTAAGTCATAAAATTTTTTTAAGCCGATTTAATCCTAAATCTTGTCTACATTTGCCATTTATGTCCTTCCGGTGAATTTTAACTGAAAAATGCTTATGTGGCCCAACCGGACCTCACCGGCGACGATGTGGTGATAAACTTTTTTCTTCTTCTTTTTTCTTACTCCGACCACTTTAGAGGGCGATGAAACCCTCGTCGGCAACAGGGGAGAGTGGCGAGGGTTGGGGAGGCCGCCACCCGCCCTCACTCGTCACCAGCGAGCGCCGGGCGAGGCCACCCTCGCCCAGCCCAAGCTGGGCCAGGGCAAGGCTACCCCGCCCAAATCTGGGCAAGGCTGGGCAAGCCTGCTATTGGCAAGGCAGGTCAACAGCCGGCAGGGGCAAGGTGAGGCCGGTCCCACCTAGATTTGGGGCAAGGCCAGTGGCCAGCGGGGGCCTGCCTCGCCTGGCCCCCGCTGGTAGCAAGCGAGGGTGGGGGCGGCCTCCCCAGCCCCCACTGCCCTCACCCTTCGCCGATGAGGGCTTCACAACCCTCTAGAGTGGCCAAAGCAAGTAAAAAGGGAAAAAAAAAAGTTTATCGCCACGTGTCACCTTGTTGTTGTCGGTGAGATCCAATCACACCACGTCATTGCCACATAAGCATTTTTCAGCCAAAATCCGTCGGAATGACTTAAATGGTAAATATAGAAAATGTTTAAGACTGAATCGACTTAAAGTTGATAAAGGTTTATTATTTTTTTGGCAATTTTCCCACTCATGGCCCATAAGTAACATGAAGACATAGGTGAACGCTATGCCGATCATTGGGAGGTTTCTTTTACGTGAAGACCATGTCCAAGAATGAGATTCGACGTCATAAGATGGTTGATGGCACAGTTTGCCCACCTGACTTTGGCTGAGTGGGGGATCAAGCGTGTGGGTTTTCGAAGAAATCAGCTAAAAGCCCAATGAGAAGGGAACCGAGTTGCCCTAAGTTTGTGGTTTCACCTACGAATGAGTTACTAAACAGTTTATTTATAGTAAATTTTTGGACACCAGACACCATGTAAGATAACATTGGACGTCCCGATTTGGGTATTCATCCATAAGATTTATGATTATACTTTAGTCAACTTTATATTCTTTTGCTCATAACCGTAGCTTAAAAAAAATCTTTTACGGGTCGTCGTCAACTTAATCAACTCAATGTGTTCATGTCCGACTCCACTATAGATCCACGCTCTCATGGAAAAGACGTTGCCCCAGACAAAAGCATGTGAGTGGCTCCCAGTGATCCAAATGCCTGGAACACATATCCTAAATGTCACGCATGTTAAATCATGCATTTTAAGCAAATTTCGACATTGGTGTCTATGTCTGATCCTATTGCCTTTATTTCAAAAGCAGTCGATCGTCAACATAGAATAATTATCCGCACCGATGTTGTCCTGACCGCGCAAGTAGAGCAAATCTCAAAAACACTACTCGGGCAATTTGATAGTGCCCGTTTAGCATGAATCGTCACTATTGTGTATGTTACTTCGATCAAGTGAATATTTTTCTGTCACTCTGCAAATTTTTTTCCCTAAATTAATGTGGAAAGGCGGGATGCAGACATAATGAAAAGAAGCTCGTGATCATCATCGTCTTCTGCAGAAAGTTGGTCTGCTTTGATTGCCGAAACGAGCCAAGATAATCGTCAAGATTCCTTGCTACCGATCTTTACTAAGCCAGCCAAATCCCTTGCGTTTGATCTCGATCCCATTTTTGTACATGTAGAAACTAGGAAGAAAGGGTTGGTGCCCGAGACCAGATTATTGTATAAAATGATGAGTTAGTACGATAAAGATGACCCCACAAGATTATGAGCATGACCTAGCGATCCTATCCACCACACAGTTCAAACATCAACGACACACAAAATTCCACCACGATTTGAATGCTAATCCGTGGTCGGTGTATTATGTGGACCAAACTCACCCTCTTGCTCCTATCAACATCTTTCCTTTATCATTCTTTTATCCTTTTTAATCTTTTCCCACTTCACTCGCGGCCCCATCATTGTTTTGGGCAAGCGTTTGGCCAGTCACATGGGAGAATCATTGATGAGCTTCCCGACAGTTCCATAAAAGCATGTTGATGACAGCGAGGATAATGTGCATGAGGGACATGTACGTATTGTCATACTCCCTTTATCCACTTATACATTATTCAAAAGCAAAGGATTATGCGAAAACTCGAACTCCATTCAACCAAGCTTTGTTTTATGCTCATTAATACGCCATACGTGTTCCAGGTGTTATATATATGTGATATGAAGAATGACTTTTTTGTGCTATCTGAAGCATCAGCTTTCACCTCCTTCCTTCCTGCTCATCTCTATCTCTCTCTCTCTCTCTTCTTTGATTGAGCTCTCTCTTTACACTAGTAAGAAATATGGCAGGAATTGCATTTGGACGCTTTGATGATTCGTTCAGCTTAGGCTCCTTGAAGGCCTACTTGGCTGAGTTCATCTCCACCTTGCTCTTTGTGTTTGCTGGCGTTGGCTCAGCCATTGCTTATGGTCAATCACACTCGACCCTCTTTCAAAAGCTTTACTTACTCTCGTTTCTTCCATTTAAAAGTTTCTTTTTTTTTAACTTGGACTTCAAACACCAGATTTAGCTATGGCATATACAAGGTCAAGATACCCCAAAAAGAAAATGACACAGTAGGTAAAAATAAAAAATAAAAAAAATAGAAGAAGAAGAAGTGCACAAGAAGCAAGGGGCCTTCTGGTTTTCTCTTGTCTTGAGTTGAAAATAACATGTTCTTTTTTGGATTGTGCTGTTGCAGATAAGTTGACATCAGATGCTGCTCTTGATCCATCTGGGCTAGTGGCGATAGCTATTTGCCATGGGTTTGCTCTCTTTGTTGCGGTTGCAGTGGGTGCAAATATCTCTGGTGGCCATGTCAATCCAGCTGTTACTTTCGGACTGGCTCTGGGTGGCCAGATCACCATCCTCACTGGCATCTTCTACTGGATTGCCCAGCTTGTTGGCTCCATTGTCGCTTGCTTGCTCCTCAAAGTTGTCACTGGAGGACTGGTAATTATGATGTCTGATCTTGGAGTTTTTTCCCGGAGTTCTGATCATGTATATATTTCAGTTCAATGTAGCTTGGACTTGCAAAATTAACCTAATGAAAGTGCGTTTGACAGGTTATGTCGTGAACAATGTCCCTAAACTAGGCAGAGTCGGGTTAATTTTGAGATTATTTGGTTTGATAACTTTTTCGCATATTCTATTAATCATTTCCTCTTGTATACTTTTCTTTCTCCATTTGTACATTTTTGGGAGCTTTATGAGGGAGTTCTCGGAAACTATAATCATGAAAGCAGCTTGCGCAGGCAGACTAGCTTGTACGATTTGTTTCTTTGAGATGAACTTTCACTGTTATCTGTAAAGCCAAAAGTGTACCCTTTTTAGGCCATTGCAAGCTAATCATTCATATTTGGTTTAATTAATTTGTTTTTTCACAATGGCTTTAAATTGTTTTGCAGGCAATCCCCATTCACAGTGTTGCAACTGGAGTTGGAGCAATCGAAGGGGTGGTCATGGAGATCATAATCACCTTTGCATTGGTCTACACTGTCTATGCCACAGCGGCTGACCCAAAGAAGGGATCATTGGGAATAATTGCCCCCATTGCGATTGGCTTCATCGTTGGCGCCAACATCTTGGCCGCCGGCCCGTTCTCCGGCGGGTCTATGAACCCTGCCCGTTCCTTTGGGCCCGCCGTGGTCAGTGGAGACTTCCATGACAACTGGATCTACTGGGTTGGGCCCCTCGTCGGAGGTGGCTTGGCGGGGCTCATCTACGGCAACGTGTTCATGCGCTCGGACCACGCTCCTCTTGCCAATGAGTTCTGAGTTATTCAAATCAAACCATGTGTGCGCTCACGATCCTTTAGTTCTTGTAATAAAAAGAGAGAGAAGCAGATTCTGCTGCTCTTTCTCTTGTTCTTTTTTTTCTTTTCTTTCTTTGTTTTCAGTTTTCTCTGATTTTGCTGCTGTAAAGCCTTCTGTTGGGGTCCATTGTGTGATCAAGAAAATGAATGTAGTTGGTGAGTTGTTGAAAAAGCGTGCCTTCTTTTTGTGACTTGCCTTTTGATTTCCTTTTGCTTGCGATAACGGTGGGTGAGACTATCTGTGAGAGAATGGCTCACATGGTTTGGACGCATGCGAATTATTGATGGAGTAGACAGCTTTTTGGATATGGGATGCTCTCAGTTTCTTGCTTTGTGACCCTTTTCACGCTCACCGGAAATGCCATTATGAGATACCAGGATGATTCTTTAGCTTGGGGTGAACATTGATCCCCTTGAAGTAAAGATGGAGGAGCACCTGCCCGGATAAAACAAGATGCATCTGGTCATGCTTAGTAAAGATTTTATCAGATCATTATTCATCGCACTTATCTTACAATAGTAAAGAAAAAGACAGCTGAACAACAACGTTTAAAAAAGATTGTTGTTATAGTCCATTCGTACTTTTCCTTATTAGTTCACGTATTGGAGAAGCGAAAGATGTCTTAGTTGAACTTTCGTTAATCCCCTTTGTACAGGGAAGAACTCTGCTGATAAGATTAACTAGTTTCCAGATTATGTATGGCATATAAAATTGTTACCTTGTCTTTATGGCCATTGCTGATTTACCTTTTACAGACTTATGAACCTGAATCATATGAACTGCAACGGAATATTCATCTCAATACAATAGATTATGAGGAACTATCTGATGGTCTCGAAAAAGAAGAAGAAAAGAATCGAGCTTGTCCATTCACAATAAAGTACATACAAAATTTGTATCATAAGAACTCCGAAGGCGGCACTTTCTCATATTTCCATTCATGAGCCTTCCACTCAGGCAACTGTTGTATGATAACCTACAAGAGATAGAAAGAGGATGTTCACATGAAGATCTAAGACGAGTAGTTAAATAGACAATGAAACTTTCGAAAGCAGTTGCTTTAAATGTAGAAAATATCAGGAGAGACATGTTTACCAGCCCCCTAGAATCAGGTTTACCAACTGTTGTTTGACACGCAAGCCTAAAATTTTTCGGCTTCTGCAGAAAATCCATGACATTAAGCAACGATCAAATCAGAAAATTCATCTGATAATTACATTTAATCCACCAAAACAAGAAAAACAGCTTATAATCTCTGAAGGATTTATGTGTGCTTCTCTCGAGCCTCATTGAACAGGACGTAACACTTGAAATAAAGTCTCATTAAGCATAGAAATAGAATCTAGTCCTAGTACAAAGTTGGAAAAACAATGAAGAGCAAGGGAGATGCTTATTGCATTTATGAATTCATGTTCATTAGAGGCTCGAAAGCTGAAATTCCTGTGATTTGTCATTTGAGTGCCACAGCTGGTGCCATGTGGCCAAAATGAACTAGTCGATGCATTTTGTAAATGCTGATTTAGCAAGTCGCTTATCTAGACAACCGGAACACATGTTGCTTACCTTTTTAAGTTTTTCCTTCTCTTTGTCCGTGAGAGGGCTTAGTAGCTCTTTCCCTTGAACAACCTAACATCAGAACCCAAATGTCATGGTCAGGAATTCTGTTTCCTCATCACCTAGTCACTTGAATCGTGCAAAACCGGCACATTTCCATTAGGCTTTCTTGATCTCATTTTGAAAGTAAGCGTCGTTGGGCAGGTGACAACTGCAGAGAACTAGTTCACTTCCTCAAGCTCTATTTCCCCATGGAGACTAATTGAATGGGAAGCCAGTCCAAACAATTTACGGGTTAGTTAACATTAGGACCAGATCCAAGCATCTATAAGGCATCATAGCAAAAAATGTATTAGAATTAATAATTCATTTGACCCAGTTTGGTTTTTACTTCTTGCAGTTCACTCGTCTATACAATTTAAGTAACTTTCTGTAACCAAACTCAAACCCATAAATCTGTTTTCAGAAACCATAATCTAAGGAAAAGAATGCGAAGCAAAATCTGACCTCAACCATACAAGTTGCACATGTTCCTCCCCCAGCACAATTCAACAAAGGTCTAGCCTGAAGAACATCACAGAACACCAGCATCAAATCAGTCCAGACACGAACACATAAAAAAGCTGGAACATTTGCCAAAAACGATTCAGTCATGCTTACATAGGGACCATACAAGTCAATGTTGGAATCCAACATGATGTTCCTCAGTTTTTGCCCGCCGCACGCCGTGCGAAGATGAACGTCCGGAGTCCCATCAGGAAGCAGAACCGACTGACAGAGTTCACACCGGGAAACAATCACGGGCAATCTCAAGTTCTCAAATTTAACCCAAAAAAAAAAATCACCTCAATAAATGCGAGTCTTCTCAGTTTCCCTTTTCCTTTTGGGACTTACACTGACAAACGCAAAGTTCACACACGGTGGTTCCTCTGGAGCTGCAGTTTCAGAGCCGCTCTCAGGGATGGTTCCAACTGCTCTGATCCTGCCTCTTGAGAAGCTCGTTTGGCTCCTGAAAGGTGTGAGGTGGTCTCGGCGGGTGCGTGACCGATGGTTGAAGCTGGGAGAGAGCGAGGAAGAAGCTAAACGGGACGAGCTTAGTTGGACACTACCCATTGAAGAAGAACGAAAAGGTTCTCCCACTGTTTGGGGTCTGCCTGATACTTGCATGGAGATTGGTTTTGGGTTTCTTTTTGTGGTGATGATACTTGTTGGCCTTATCCAGTGCACAAACCTGGGGATACAAGGTAACAACAATCTGGTTTCTCCATCTGACCCCAACTATGCACTAGTTAAAAGTTTTACTGCTTAGGCCCGGACTGAAGTGTATTGTTGATCTCTCCACCGACTTCGTGGTGGAGTTCATGATGATGGGCTTGTCTATTGGACAGTCATTGTTTGATTAGCGTCTTCACCAGAACATTTCGAAATAGGCGAAATGTCTGGTAAATCAATCCTGTATCTTTTTGTGCAAATGGAGTTAAAAGTCGTACTATCTAAATTTCAAGTTCCCGACTCCATTTAGACACTAGAAACTCAAAAGGTATTTTATAAGTTTTGAGTTTGACTATTATTTGCATTCGGTTTTAAATTGGTTTGTTAGATGCATAATTGAGGTCCTTGTTTCACTCCTATCATGGATAAGTTAATTAAATTGAACAATATTCGGTTCTAATCGAGATGGATTTATTTAGCTTCAACTTTAGCTTGTAAATTACTAACATTTTATCGCATATTTTGAGATAACAAAATTCATTTATTAAATTCATTCGATTTGAAAATCTTTCAATTTATGTAATTAACTCCTAAAATTTAACTCAAGAATATAATGGAGCATTAAATCATACTGAAAAGTGCAACTTCAGGCCTCATTTAGGCGACTTTCGAACGTCATATAAGTAATTTTATTGGTATTTTTTTAATTGTCTTTTTTTTTATAAAGGGGTAGGATTTAATTTGTAATATTTTTTTCTTATTCTTTTTATCATAAAAACGTGATTGCATTAAGGACAAAGAGCCCGCCATATTGCTTAGCTTACAAGTTTTATTTACAAGTGTAATTTTGAGTCCATAGCAATCAATCACATCAATTTATTAAAAATTATGAGTCTTGTTATTTTTATTTTGGGAAAATCACCAAAAACCTCAAACTTTATCTACTGTGACACATTTACCCCAAATTTTTTTATGTGACATAAAAAACCACAAACTTTATCTACCGCAACACATTTACCCCAAACTTTTTTTTCTTTCTTTTCCTAAAAAAATACTTGGCCGGCGAGCTCCATCGGCCACCAGAGCTCACCAACCACTCTAGAGGGCAAGTTGGCCATGGGCAAGGGCGATGGGGGCTGGGGAGGCCGTTGCGGCCCTCCCCGTGTTCGGCAAGGGTCGACCTTGCCCAGATTTGGGCAAGGGCGACCTCGCCCTGTCGTCACCAGCTATGGTCGAGGGTTGCCCAGACCATGTTGGCCCTCGCTTGCGACCGGCAAGGGCTGCCTAGTCCCCGTGGGCCTTGCCTACTGCTAGCGAGGGTCAGGCAAGGTCTGCAATGCCTTGCCTTGCTGCAAAGTCGAGAGTTTTTCCATGAGTGCCACCTGTTCGACGAAAAGCACTAAGGAAATATCATGCAACTCAGTCGCATATTTCGTTGAATGAATGGCGCACGTGAGAAAACAGTCGACTTTGGAGTAAGGCAAGGTAGGGTATGCCTCATTCGACCCTCACCGGCCTCAGGTGAGGGCCGGTCGAGGCCGCCCTCGCCCAAATTTGCCTCGCCTAGATCTGGGCAAGGTCGGCCCTCGTCAACCACGAGAAGGGCTGCAACAACTTCCCCAGCTCTTGCCGCCCTCGCTCGTGGTTGGCCCATCCTCTAGAGGGACTAGCGAGCTCTAACGGCCGGAGAAACTCACCGGCCAAGTATTTTTTAGAAAAAAAGGTTTTGGATAAATATATTACGGTAGACAAAGTTTTAAGTTTTTTGTGTTACACAAAAAAATTTAGAGTAAATGTGTCATAATGGGTAAAGTTTGAGGTTTTTTGTGTTACAAAAAAAGTTTGGGGTAAATATGTCACAATGGACAAAATTTGAGGTTTTTGGTGATTTTTTTCATTTTATTTTTTACCGAAACTGCTATGGTTAGAAGATTCATCTGATTAAGCCCCATAATAACAGACTGCTAAGATATTAGATTATATAATTATACAAATAATTATTAAATCTTGACCAAATAGATAATTTGGCCTTTAATATTATTGAATATAGTCAGGGATAATTTTATATATTGAGTTAAAAATAATAATCTTATTAAATAAATTAAAATTTTGTGAAAAGGATTATATATTAAATTAAAACTTAGGCTTCATTCGTTTCGCGGAAAATATTCTTCTGGAAAACATTTTCTGGAAATTATAGTGTTTCGAGGACAAAAAATAACTCGTAAAGAAAGGAAAATGTTCTTGTAAAAACAGGGAAAATGTTTTCATTTCCTGAAAAAAGGAAAACAATTTCAATATTTTTTAACAGCCAACCGATCCTCGATGTCAACCAAATTATCAATAGACCCGCCGCTGGATCACTGGCCGTTGGCTGCCATTAGTGGTCAGGGCGGTGGCCGCGGTCCGGCAGCGGTCAAGCTGTGATGGCAGTGGTAGTCGGGCGTCCATGAATTTATTTTTAAATTTCAAACAAACACTGAAAAATATTGTCATTTTAAAAAAATATATAATTTAGGAAATTATTTTTTGGAAATGTTTTATTTTTTGCAAAACAAACAGTGATCAATTCTCCAACTGGGCCCGCACATTGAACCGGTATCCGCTAACGTGCCCGCAATTAGAGCCGGTTCGGAATTCCCGGCTCCGACGTTGTCCACACGCGTCGGCGACTCGCTGTGCTCGCCACCCACCTGTTCTTCTCCTTCTGCTCCTTCTTCTTACATCTCTCGACGCACCTCGCAATCCCATCGACTGTCTGTCTGTCTGTCTCGATGTTTCGCATGAAAGCCTCGATTTGATTCCACTCGAATTCGAATCGAATCGAATCGAATCCACTTCGTTTGCTAATTCCTCTCCGGCTCAAGTCGGTGAAGGAATTTATTTATCTGATCCGGCTTGCATTAGTTTGCGTTCTTTGTTTTTTGGACCTTTCCCCTTTTTTTTTGTGGGGGATTGAGGTGAGATGGATTCGAGTAGGAGAGCGGTGGAGTCGTACTGGAGATCGCGGCTGATCGACGGCGCGACCTCCGGTGAGGACAAGGTAACGCCTGTTTACAAGCTCGAGGAAATCTGCCAGCTCCTGCGTTCTTCTCACGTCAGCATCGTCAAGGAGATTTCGGAGTTTGTGCTGAAGCGGCTCGATCACAAGAGCCCCATCGTCAAACAGAAGGTGGGTAATGGAGGTGGTACTTTTTTGGTTGAGTTTTGCTTTCGTGCCGTTTCGCAGTTTTGCATGTGTGGAGCTGATTGTGCACCCGGTTATTAGTCCTGCAGAATCAATGAGAGCCTGAATCTCGAAGGAAACTTGTTCCTGTGAGGGGAAAAAAAAGGTTGAAATGGATGATTTTGAGGAAGTGAATTAGAAACAAGCATGTAAAGAAATGAGTACTGGATCTCCTGATTCTAGCCCTGTGATACTGAAAAACTGCTTACATAGCAGATTGTCCCGGCATCTTCAGCTGTCTGAAGATTACACTCTACATATATGTTAAATTTACGAAGGTGGATAAGCTCGAGAGAGTAGGCAGCATCCATTTTTAAATGCTTTCTTTTCTGAACAAGTTTGAGGGTGGAGTTCTGAACTGAAGTGGAAGTCAGAGAGTAGTTGGTGTTTGGAGCTTTTAGTTTGATTGGGTTTCGAAATAGTTGAAAGGTAAAGCATTTGTGAGGTCACAGTTGAAGTTGGCCTAGGATCTAGTTACGGCATTGGGAAAGAGAGGAATGATGTCCACCATAATGGAGTAATTCCCAAACATGATGTTTGCAGTTTGAGTGGGGATGTAGATACTGATACAGGGTATAGGGCCTCTATTTGATTCGGACAGACTACTTCTTTATGACCAGTGGAGGATTTCTGCTGTTTAGTACTTTAGTTGAGCTATCGTTTTGCTTATTAGCTTCTTGACATAAGTTTTTGTGAGCTTTCTTTGGGGAAATGTTTACCTGTTGTTTCTCCTGGTTTATTGCTGTGAGAATGATAGTGCTTCTGAATCTGTGTTACTGAAGGGAATGTAATTGATAGGTCCTGCAATGGTCGTTTTGAAATCTTGAGTGATACAAAACATTTACTTTATCCAAAACCAAAAGATTGTGAAGTTGTGGATAAATAAGAGAACAAAGGGAATTTCTCGTGTTGAATCTTTTGACTGACCGCAAGAGTGCTCGATTATTGAACACAGCGAATTGCAATCAGGATGTTCATTTTTCAGTATGAGGTTTTGGGATGTGTCTTAGAAGTAAGGAAAAAAGCTTTTACCTCTTGCAGGTTGTGTGTACTATCAAGCCCACATGCTGGAGCAGTCAGCTGAACCAGTTCTGTTTTCATGCTGTGCTGTTCCTGTAATGTCTCTAACTAGCTCGCAAAAATGAGAACTAGGTTAATAATGAATGAGACTGATAACATCTGCACAGCACCCCATTCTTTCTTTGCAGACATAATTTCCATCCCTGCATATAGGCATGTCTCTTGTGCAAATTAATTTTGTGTATATATTGTGATTCAATTTGGAGCTGTTTCAATTTGTTTCCTAATCCAGCATACTTGGTGAGGTGATAAATCATCTGAACCATCTACAAATGTTCAGGAGCGAATATTTCTGACTTCTGTGCATCCTGGACAAGTTGAATATCTCTTCTGTCTATTGTACCTCTGATAAACTATGAATAGCGCATAGGAAGTTTTAACTTGGACACGGTTGGATAACCAGTTAAATGGCTTCTGCAGGCTCTTAGGTTAATCAAATATGCGGTTGGAAAATCTGGTTTGGAGTTTCGCAGGGAGATGCAAAGAAATTCTGTTGCAGTTCGACAATTATTTCATTACAAGGGGCATCCAGATCCTCTTAAGGGGGATGCTCTGAATAAGGCTGTAAGGGACACAGCTCATGAGGCAATTTCTGCCATCTTCTCTGAACAGGATAATAAAGCAGCACCCACTGAGGATCTTAATACAAGAATTCAAGGATTTGGAAACACTAATTTTGAAATTCAATCAGAAGATAAGAAGTCGTTTCTAAGTGAGGTAGTTGGGCTTGGAAGTGCATCCATCAAGCAAGGACTCGATAGTTTCACTCAGGGGCAGTCATTTAGAAAGAATGAAAATGGCAGTTATAAAGGTCCAAATCTTCGGAGATCTTTGACAATAGAAAGTGATAACACAAATAGTTATGAACCAGTTGAAATAGGCAATGAAGCTCAGTTTGGGGTCTCTACAATGCAGGCAAGTGGTTCCTGGAATCCAGATATGAAAATGACAAATACAGAATGGACAAATGTAAATTCCACTTCCATTCACGGCGAGAGCAAGACTCGTGAAGAGTGGTTGTTGGAAACTATCGTAACATCCGGTGGTGTTCGTCTACAACCCACACGAGATGCTATTCATATATTCCTTGTGGAGGCAGCAAAATTGGATCCAGCAGCCTTAAGCCGGGCACTTGAAACAAAGCTTCAGTCACCTCAATGGCAGGTATTTATTATGGATTATTTTCAATTTGTTGAGGCTCTAAGAATTAGAGATGTAGAAAAACACTGATGGCCAAAAGAAAAATTTTAGTTTCCACGGACCTAATCTTGAAACAGCCAGCTGGAAGAAAATCGGCTAAAGAATACCCAAACATTGGATGACTGGGTCAGGTGGGGTCCACGCTTGAGTCTGGAGCATCCATGGATTTCTCATTATCAGGCTATCCATTAATCTCCTTATCTTCATGATATAAGGGCCAGGATGTTAAAACATGGGTGCGTCCCATGAAAGCTGCTCAACAGGCTGTAAGAAATGAGCAACAAGTGAATGATTTGAATTCCTAAATTTAATCACTTATGTCACGTGAAAAATGCTTGCATTTTTGACAATAATTCATGTCTAAACATTTTCATGGCTGATGAAAATAGTTTATGTTCATTCATTTTTACAAGGGATACAAGCGATCATTTTTATAAAAAAAATTTTCCAAATCATTCATTTTTAGCGAAAAAATGCATCCTAAATGATAATTCTTTTTCCAGCATGTAATTACCTTTTTTTCTTTTCATCTTGTTGCCAAAAAGACAAATTATTTCATCATAAATATACTTCATGAATTAGTTGATTTTCAGGTTCGTGTGAGAGCTGTCTGTGTATTGGACTCCATTGTGAGGAAAAAGGACAATGAACCCTTCTCAATTGTGGCTTCTTATTTCAGTGAGAACAAGGAAATTTTGATTAGATGTTCTTTGTCTCCACAAGCTTCTTTGAGGGAAAAGGCTAATAAGGTACCCATCCTTCCACCATTTTGAGATCTTGTAGTTTATTTCCATCTCTCTGCTGTTGAGTGATAGGAAGGGATAAAGTAATTGTTTACTTGTGGTGTCATCATGTGCATTATGGTCAATCTATTTGGTACAAGAATCTTTAATAGGTGTCATCCATGTCGGAGCTGCAGCTCTGTAGTTTCAGATGAGAGCCAGTGGACGTTGTAGACTCCATATATTTAGTTGTATGCAGACCTCTTGAGGAAATTGTGAGGGTGACATCATGCTTCTTTTAGCTGGTTCAATGAAGATAATATATCTTCACATAATGATCTGAAAGCTCAGCATGTATCAGGAGTGCTTCTCACTCCTGTTGGTTTTTTCATGACTATTTTTTTTAATGACCGAGGACCTCCACCATGGGCCCCCAGTGCCCGAATGGCATTCGTGACTATTTATCTCTTTTGTATGATGAAAAAAGTCAAACGTTTTTTTTTTTAAATGAGTATGATCCTAAGAGCAGAGACTATATTACTAGGCTTGCCATCACTATCTTGTACTGTTTGATCCTATATGGGGAGAATTCTGGTACTTTTTTAATGTTATTTCCAATATTGGTTTTTCATAATATTGGTCAAGGGAATTTGTGGACTCAAAGATATATGAGGTAGCACATACCTTCCTTACATCTAGATTTTTGCAACTTGTTTTGCCACCTTGTATATGTTTAGCCCAAAAAATTATAATTATGATATTGATTGCTTGGCATGTTTCCTTTACAATCAAACCACTACTTACGCGTCAGTATGCATAATTTAGAGAATAGTGGAGTATATATTGGCATTATGGCTTTTCTTCACTCATGCACTATTAAAGCATGCATTTATATCATTTCAACCTTGCATAGAAGGAGTACTATAATTAGGGATGGATAATTTCATTTTCCATAGGTCTGATCATGCTTCCATTTAATTATAGAATTTGAGGATGCCTCTAGTTTTTCGTTGCTTTTCATAGATTGCTACCATAACAGTAAATACCCGTTATCTGCAAAAGCAATCCCTTTTCCTTGTCTCATTTGGATCTGTCAAATACCTCTTGAGACATAAATTTGATTATTATTGACAACTATGGCCAGATATTAATTACACAAACGTTCTTGTCTCAATTTGTAAATTGTTTTTATTCGTCAGATTATAGTTATTTCACTCATCCTTTTTTTCAATGTGAAAGAACCAGATTCTGTGATGGTTTCTATAATGCTGTACTGTGAAGTGTGTTTTGATTGATAAAGCTCTGTTGAATGATAAGGTCCTGATGTATAATGTATGCTTGCGCTGTTGTGAACAGGTCCTTAGCATTTTGGATGACGAACAGGCAGGTACTCTGAGGGTTGATTCAGGCAGGTCAGTGAAAGCTGAGACTGCTACTGCTGTTCAGTTGCCTGATCTGATAGATACCGGTGACGCCGATTGCATCAGTGGAACAAATGATTCAACAAAGACACAAGGTGCTGAAAATACTGAAAGCTTGATGAAAGGGGCAACCCCTTCCATTTATGATTTGCTTGGAGATAATGTTGGGTCTGGCGTGAGCACCAGTGAAGAGAGAAATGATGATGATCCCTTTGCTGATGTCTCTTTTCACAGGGGCCATGGTCAAGACTCTACAGATGATATCTTTGAGGGGATGACTATTGATGATAAGCATGTTGCTAAACAAAACCATGCAACAATCCATAAAAGTGGGCCTGAATTTTTTGATATTTTTGGGTCTTCTGACATCTCTTCAGAGCAGGTAATTCAGAGAAACGATGTCAATGATTCAATGGCCAGTTTGTCTGTAAACGGGAGTGAGGTAAAAGGAACTCCTGCAACCCTATCTGAAGCAGTACTATCAGATCCAAAAAGCAATTTTGACTATCAGGTCTCTAATGATACGTTGAACAGAATGATTGGATCTCAAATGACTGCCATGAGTCCTAACGCCATGCCTCTCTCCAGCAGCCTGCCATTTAGCATGCCTCCTGGGATGATGTTTAATCCTGCTTTTCCATCGCAACCCATGAATTATGTGACGATGGGGAATTTCCTTGCTCAGCAGCAAGTTCTAGCAACCATGTCTAACTTCCAACTTAATGGGAATATGATTGCTCAGAGTGTCGGCACCGGTCACGTTACCGGAACTAATGTCAGTCATTCATTACCCTTGCCAGATGTTTTCCAGGCAAATTTCCCCACTCCGGCTCCTAATTTGATGGGGAGCAACTTGAAGAAAGAGGAGACAAAAGCATTTGATTTTATCTCGGTAAGTCCTTTTTCTCGTATGATCTTCTTGATAATCATTTTCATTGGCTAGCTAGATCGACCTTGGAATGTCTGAGTGAGAGGAAATTTTACGCTTGTTAAAGTCATATTTCAGATAGTGTTGTAGGCTTGGTGGTTTATTCTCTGGCTAAGGCTATCGTGTTGCAAAATTTTCCCCAAGTTTTAGTTTTCTTTGTATAATTTGGGATAGTTTGCCCAAGTAAATTGTAGTTGAGTTGCTTTGACTTATTGTATTCATGCTGGACATTTCAAATACGGGATAAGTTTTTGGATGGTCATGTGCTTGTGTCTTCTCTTGCAGGATCATCTAGCTGCAGCTCGTGATTCGAAAAGGATAGTTTAAATTTTTTGAGCATAACATTTGTTCGAAAGCACTTGCCAACACGTCCAAATTGCCGTATTTAAATTTGGGGAAGACGACTGAAGCAACTATCTATCATTAGAGATGGTCATACATTCCTTTTGCTGGAAAACCATGAAGATGCACAGCAAGTGCGAGTTGGTGACAGATTTGAGTGGAGATCACAAGCAGTGACAGATTTGAGTGGAGATCACAAGCAGAATGACCACTGACGAGTTCTTTCGAGTTGCTTGCATGGTTTGTAATGTAAAAATCTGGTTGTAAATGTCGATTATTCAACGGTATGAAAGGCATGGATCATCTATGGCGGTTATTGACCTGTCAAGGTCATATGCTGGTGAGGTACATAGATGAGCAAAGTACAAATTTGTCTACTCTGTGCGGGTGAATTACCCATTTGTGTGTTTGAGTCGGTCTTCCTTGTACCATTACATTTCTCTGCCTCAAATCAGGAAGCGGGTCTTCTCTCGAGTCATTTGTTGTTCTCAACTTCGTCGTGATCATTTTCCTAGGAAGTTGCTTGCCTAAATGAGGAATGATTCCTTTTCTCATTGTATCATTCTTTTGAATTTCCATAATTGCATGATGCAGAAGGAAGAAACATTCTCGCAAAAAAAGAAAAATAGTCGCGACGCTGGTTCGGGGCACAACAAAATCGTTGCTTTTGTGTTGTCTTTTGGATGCATTGAAGCATCAGAGATGCAATGGGATGAGAGATTATATAACTCCATCGAAGTTGCATAACTTTGATGAATTGATCTTATTGCTGTACATTATTTCAGATAGTCTCTGTTTTGTGTGTGGTATGTACAGCATGGTTCGTGCAGAAAGTTACATCCTAGGTTATTTTAAGGGAAGAGTCTTCAAGGTTGCTCTACAAATGGACGTCCATCTTTTTAGTCCTATTTAATTGCTTGACAATGTCCAGACGTTCTCTTGAATATGGAGAAGGGATCTGGTCACAGCAATTGGAACATTATTAGAGAATGGCAAAGAAAAAGGCGAGGAGAAAGATCAGCGTGCTTTACCAGTGAAGGTATGTACTTCTTGATGGCTGCTAATATGGCAGCATGACCCACAGCAGAGACCTAGCAAAGTCATACATACAAGTCAGGATCAGTGCAACAATTAGAAAAAGGCTACGTTACGCTGAAGTGAGTGGATTCTAGAAAATATATGGAGGAAAATGACCAAAATCTCAGCAACGCTTCGCTTTATGCGATTGCTTATGTCTTAACGATGATGTACCAAACAGCCTTCCTTTGTATGTTCAAGCCAAGATCGGAAGTACCAATAGCAGCGGAAGTGGGGCAAATCCTGCCTGGGCGTGGATATGCACACTGTGCACGTTATATGAGCCAGTGACTTAGAAATTGGGAATGTCACGCCGCTCGTAGTCGTCTATGATTGTTTTTCATGAATAGTAAATGATGCACGATTTGATAAAGCGGAATTAGAAGGAACGAAGGCAATTGAGTCTCCTTCCCTCCCGTACTCCACTTTGCAGGCCCGAATGTGGCGCTTAGTGCACTATTTTTATGCAGAGAAACAAGAGGGCAGAGAACTGAGTTGGTACGCACTGGGATTAGCATCAGTATGGTGACTGGAATGAGTGTCGCCATATCTCGTAATGTCCTCTTTACCATCTTCCTCTCTCTCATCGTGATGTTTTGACCCTGCATTTGCTTAAGGAGAAGCTCGAGTGACAGCACTATGTCTATCCAGAGCAGCTGGGTGCCCATCCATATATTCTGCCAACAAGCATGAAATTATATCATAAAAGTATTTGTTCACGATGATAAGTTTGCTTAGGCATCAAGCGGCTTACGTTTCTGGCAGAGACCAACTTGATGCTGAACTTCCTGTGGAAGCATTCATCCCGGGCATCGGATTTAGCATTTCCCACCCTGTTGTCAGGAGTGGCTGGAGCAACTTTCATGTTTAACCTACTATCCTGCAATTTTGGCAAGGACAGGCATACAAACTAGGATCATGATGTCGATGGAGGTAATGTTTGGAATCTGGAGCTAAAATGAAGGCATTCGTGGCAAGCTAAAGCCAACATCAGGTTACGAAGATCATTAGACCAACCAGTGTTTCCACATCGATCCAAATATGGTGTTATCAGGAATAATTGTCTTTAAGAGGGTCAGAGAGGCTTTGATAACCATTCCTTTGCTGCTTCCAAAGGAAATGATGCCATTCTTATTCAAACAGTAGGATATATTCCAAGTATTACGTCTTTTCTTCATTCATAAGCTCTTCCCAGTCTCCACATCGTCGACGGTATTCAGACTTTATTGAAACTATAAGTTGAATCGTGACTTCTTTTTGCTTGGCCTAGGCTGTGATCCTGGCTGACCAGACCACTTCCATAACCGCCACAATGAAAGAGTTCTCTCTCCACTAACCCTCTCATAAATTGTCAGGAGACAATCAATAAAATCACTTCCTTCTATCAACATATTGAGATCTTTGCAGAGGAAAAATTAAGTGGAGATGGATATAACTTTTAATTCAAGGGATAGGGCAGGGCACACCTTTGTCAATTTGGGCTCATGCCGAGAGTAGTTCTCAAAGTGTTCTTGTGTCGTTGACCCACTTGCTTTATGCTGTGCCTCCAGGGCTATGGATAGCTTAGCCTTCTGCTTACCTGCTGCAGTTAATGTGGGGTTGGATGCACCAGTTTCTGCTGTCTTAGGAGTTTCGCTGACGAATATAGTTTGAATGCCATCACTTTTTAGAAAATAATATTCATTTGCTTCAAGAAATAACAAGCATGACCAGTTGCATATATAGCTTACCTGGATCTATCATATACCACCCAATAATCTTCTAGACAAGCACTTAGCAGGCTTTGGCTGCAAAATTAGTCACAGACAACTTGAGGATTGGTTTATTGCTAGAAATGAAAGAGGAAAAGCAAGAAACCGGAATGACAGATCCACTGATGGAGATTACCTGCTGAGTAGAAATGCCAGCAATTCTGAATCCAAGGGTTGCAATGTCGAACGGCTGAAATGAGCAAAGCCAGAGAAAACATCATAGCAAGTGGTAAAGACCCGAGACAGAATAATCTCTGTCTCTGCCTGGATGACATGCTGTTTGGACCTTTTCCTGTCAGGACTGCTCGCGGTTTGTGACGCGTAAAAGTCAAGCCATCCGATTTCATCAATTATTATCTGGGGAAAGTAGAGAGAGAGAGAGAGAGATTTTAAACATTGAAATGAGTATCTCTTCCCATTCTGAACTAGGGGTTAAGGAATCTGACCTCCATAAAAATCTGATACATCGGTACCGAAGAAAACTCGGGGTATATGAAGATGATACCACACTCCAAGTAACTTCACAGATATGAAATCTCCTCAGAAGGGAACGCCAAAAAGCATGTGAAAACGACCCTATAGCTTTTGAGTGAAGCTGACACATACCTGAGAAAATCCTTAACCTGCTCATCCACTTCTCTTATACCCATCTTTGACAAGTATAGTCTAGTTCTTCTTCCCAAATATGCAAATAGTCCAAGAATAGCTAGACTCTCCGCCTTGACCTGCCACAGTGTTATGAACCAACCCCCTTTATTCTCAAGGATGAGACTCATTTTCAAAGGGACCGACATTGTTCACCGGGACTGACCTTGTTCAACAACCCAAGTTTTAGAATATAATTGCAATTGTTTCCGTCACTAAGAACTTTTCTAGAATGATATTGAGATAGAGATAGGAAATGTTACTGAAGCTCCTGCCATTCGACCTAAAAATAGTGGTCCCCATTTCAAAGTTATCTGTGAAATTGGTGTTCTAACCTTGTCACGAGAATCTTCCGTGCACAAAACAAGAGGCTCTCTTTGAAATGCAAGTGAGAGCTTCTTTTGAGCAAGACCAATCCAGAATTCAAGCTCTTCACTCTCCTTGCTGGGAAGGAACTTCCTCCCAAAATGTGTCAAGAAGTCCAATTCAAAACCAGCTCTAGTTGCTAATTGATATCCTTTTTCCACTGACACAAGGCCGTGAGAAAGTTCCATGAGCTCAAGCAAAATAGCATCAATGGACATTGAAAGCATGCGGCAGCTTGACTGCCGAGGACCTAATCTCACCACTGCTGAACAGCAACTTATTGCGATAACAATTCCTGCAACACCACTGGAGAATAATCTTTTAGGACCATATCTAGCTTCCAAAATAGCCCCTTTATCAAGGTTTTTTAATATTATTCATACATAGCTGCAGAACCAAAGTTGTGCAACAATGAAGTCCCAACCAAACTTATGAGAACATTATAACATCTCTCTTAATATGCAGAGGTACAGTTACAGTACATTCTCTTATAGGAGAAGCTTAGGATTCTCAGGGAGTAGACAAAAGGGGACACTTGAGATTTTTTGCACAAACCTTCCTGCGTAATCCATAGACCACTTCTTCAGCAGAGGAATGAAAAATCCAGCTAGACGTGGCAATTCTACGTCCCTGAACCATCCTACTAGTCCGGTGTGCCTTTCACTCAATTGACTTTCTATGTCCTCCTTTAACAAGTTCAGCCTTGGGCTCAAGCTGAGGGATGTGATAAGTGAAAGTCAGATACTGGACCAACAGGGCAATAAAAAGCTGTTAAACTGTTTCAGAATAATATCTTCTAACAACTGTATCACTCAGTAAAAGAAAGATTCTTTGGGAAAAAACTGGCGTTAACAACTAGACAAGATCTCATTTGAGAAAAACACACGGTGGACCGGCAAGGGCAGTATTCTGCTTTCACCGACCTCAAACACACTGGTTCAACTTTATTCTAGGACCTGAAACTTTACATTACTACTTCCCTTTTACTCCACAAAAGTATGGTAAAGCATGATGGCATGAAGCTGAAAGAATCAAGACTCACATCTCCCTGACGACCGAAGGGTTGTTGATACGCTCATTAGAGAGCAAAAACTCCACCTCAACGGCCATCGTTAACATAGCATAAGCTGCCACCTGCATGAGAATTACAAATGATGATTCTTGAAAAGGATGCAACCCCTCCATTCCAACGAAACCACCATTTTCAAGAACTTGTTGAGGAAGTTATGAACGCATATATTGATAGGGGATAATTTATATACACTAAAGATAATATCTCAATAATCATAAGGAACATTAATAATTTTTCTGCAGATACCTGATAAGAAATCCTTTTATGCCACTGGTGCACATCCTTCCCGAGCCAAGCCATCAAAATCTCGGCACTGCTTCCCTCTAATTCAAGCAATTCAATCGCCGTAGAGAAGCTCTTGGCAGATTCATGGAGCACCCACACAAGACAATTTACACGGTTGAACTCCATTTTCTTACTATGACTTTTGACAATTTGACCCCAGTTCTCAACAATGGTCTCATCAGTGAACAAAGAAACCATAGGTGATAGTGCCTCCAAGGAAAACTCCCGTGGAGAAGGGTGATATGCAAGGAAGAATTTCGAAGAACTGAAGTTGTTTGACCAACCATAATTCTCGCAGTCCTTCTTGATTAATTTCAATGGATTCAATGCAATGGCCTTAATCTTTGGTTTCTTGTCTGAACGAAGGGATTTTCTGTGGAAACCCATCAAGAAAAAAAAATAAACAAAACAAAACAAAAGCCGTGATTTATATCAGTCGCAACATGATCACCATCATGAACAGTAACAAAAGAAAAGGAAAAAGGCCGAATTTTCAGCATGAGAAAGCCGCATCTACCCCCAAAATTTTAGCCTTCAAGTCCAAAACTTTTTAACAGTTTTGAAGATCAAACATTACGATTCTAGTCTTATAGGCAAAATAAGCAGTCACCTATGATTTATCACCTCTATGTTTGTTTTCATTAAACACATTGATTAGATATATAACCAGTCACCAACACATCAGGAGGTTCACATCCCACTTTCTTTTCCTTCTCTTCTTTCTTCTTTCTTGTCCACAATCACATCAAAAGCTATCTACTCACGCACATACTTCTTAAGCCAAATATGCGTAATACAACACCATGGGTACAATGGTATACAATGAAGCGAGTCAAAATGAGAGAGCTTACGAGTTGTTGAGAGGCTTGGGGAGTTGCAGAGACAGACGGGAAGCCATTAAAGAACACGAAGTAAACAAAGAAGGGAAAACATTGTAGTGTCTCCCCAATATATACGACAACGATTTGCCTCAGCGAAGCCGTCGAGGTACCACAATAGTTAGAAAATGATTTTCTTTTTTGCTTAAAAGTCGGGTTTTTATGGTTGTTGACACCCGCCGGCTACTTTGTGTTCCAATATTTTGGAATTTAAGAATATGTTGACCATATATCATTTTTATGTAAACACTATGATCCAAACAAAAGACTGTTTCCCCTTTTGCTTTTAAACCAGATGACAAGGAAGAACTTATCCACAGAGAGGGAAGCTGTTCGGCTATTTGTGTTTAATTGATGTTTATATGTGCCACTTGGGTTTCACATGCCTCGTCATGAGATATTGCAGCATAGGGAACTCCATGTACAGTCATCCATCACTCTTGTTAAACCTTATCCATGTGTTTGATACTCTCTCAGCACTGTCGATAAGCAAAAACCAAAATGTCCCCACAGTTAAAAAAGGAAGAAAAGAGAGCCAATGCTCGAGGAGAAGCAATTTGATCTTGGTGGTCCTTCTAGAACTTCAGAATTAACGAGAACTGGAAAGAAAAGGAAAATGAAAATGGCTTGACCTGTATCATGTGCTTATCAAGTTTTCAGCTTTACAAGATGTTCTGGCAAAGGAGGGGTGATATTGGTACATGCCGTTTGATGTTCGACGAGATTTGACAACTGGTTCGTTGATAAATTGTATATCAACACATTGCTTTCTCTCTCTTGTCAGAGCTAGCAAATTAGCATCGAGTGCCAAGCTTATCTTCACATGCTATAGGAAAACTTACTGAGTATATCGACCGGATCTTCCTTGCTGTTCCAAATACTTCACGCCTCAATTGCGAATCCACCCACTTCTTGATAATGGGGAAGTCTCGTATATGCGAAAACTCTGCTATAAGATAGGTAATTGAATGCGACAACACATATATTCAGGGGGGTTTGGGTTCTCGAGCTAAAAGCTGATTCACAGAAGAAAGTCTTCTGTTTGACTGGAGAATATAGCAATCAGAAAATGGTAGGACTTGGTTTGTAGTTAAGGATTGAGGGTGTGAGACACTCGCTAACTCACAGCACCTTCTATCCCTGAAGAGAATTGCTAAGAACAAGCACACACTTTCCTCATCGAAGAAAAACGGTAATAACGATGAGTTAACAAGCACCGTGTAAAATTTTTTGGTGTTATCTCATTGACTTTTAATTGTAGATCATTGTTCGGAGAGAAACCGAACAGTGTACAGCTTCAAAATTACTCCGTCAAAATCTAAGAAGTAAGATCCCTCTATATATCCTGTTGACTGATTACTTTTTTTTCTTTTCAACTCTCCTGAACTCACTGATGCAATCAACCTAATAAAGAGAAACAGCATTGTTTGCTGATTCAGTTTCCCCAGGACATTGCCTGGGGTTGCCAGCCTTAGTAAATATTCCTTTCTGTTTCTGTACGTTCCATCCATAAGCTGGCAACTGAAAAATCATCCATCGATCCTCTTAGATTCATTCTCTGCTGGAGCTTCGGCTTCAGTTTCCTTTCCAAATCCCAGTTCTGACATTTCTTGCCTTGCCATCAAATTCCTAAAGAATGAAAATGGCATACTCGTGAGCTCAACATCAAAAACCATTTTATTAACTGAAGCTGGGTATGGGTACCCGTTACATGCAAACCACATCTATAGGCATCCATTCCATCTCCATGTCATCAGGAAAATACTAATCCACACATTATAACTCTTCACACAATCAAATTGGTCGTTTTGCTGCTCAGTCTCGAGTCCCCAAGGCAAATCAGTCTTGGGAGAAACTTCATGGTAGTTGGGATGTGTTGACTTACGCTTAAGGCACTTCAAGACTTCAAGTAGTTTGCAATACTAAAACTCATGAATGGCATCATTCAAGTGACATAGCAATACCCCTTCAAGAAACTTTATTCTATCACACAGCTGGACAATACAATATGTTTAATTCAGATGGAGCAACTCATGATGACCAGAATCTGTTCTCTTGTCTACTCTTTCATATGCATATGTTTAGGTGGTTCAAAGAACTAGAAAAATGAACAGAAGCCCCTCATTCATGTCATATTTTAGAATCAAGGAACCTGTGAGAAAGCAGATCATAACATGGTGTAAAGCAATGTGCCTACAAGATTTCCCATAGCTTTGCAACTCTTAAGCAGATGAAGCACCATGTTCATCCAGCCCATTAAATTTGATCTGATGGGCGTGCCACATGCTTAGCAAACTATGATATCTTAAACAAACAATTTGGATACTTTGCAAACAACAGCAGATATACAACAACACAAAAGTGATCCATTTGAAAGCTGCAGCCACAAGGTATACTCACTTTTCCATACGACACTCCAAATACTTTTTTGAGAAGTTTCTACATTTTTCAGATTGATGACTTGAAGATTTGAGGCAATTTAGATAGTCCTTCTTCTCCTGAAACAGAAACAGCCACTATCATGATTAAAAACAAAGTCCAGAATGCACCCAACTGTCAGTCAAATTCCCAACTGGTATAGGATTCTGGGACTCCTTTCTTGTAAAAAACATGACGTACCAGGTCACATTCATGCATGTGATCCAAGGGGAAGACACCTTTCTCAGGAGGTACTGGTCGCAATCCCCTGTTCCCTCCAAATGCACCGCCTGCAAGGATTGCAAGTCACATATGAATGCAGTCATGTATAGGGGCTTCTTCTCAATATCCCAGAGGAAAGGTAGCTTATGGCGCAAGTGAAGGTAATGCTTTTGCAGTTATTGCAGCACGTGATGCTAGATCGCAGGCACTATCCAACTCCTACCGCCCTACTCCTACTCCTATTGCTACCCCTAACAGCCGCCACTCCTATCATTGCCTCTACCACCATCAGTTCAAATGACACCACTAGCTACCCACGCCACACCGGCCACTACCACTTGTTCAAAAAAGACAATTCCATGCCGTCAGTGATCCCCATTGACTGTACAGAAAAAACACGTGAAATGACCCGGAACTACTTATCACTGGTTTAGCAAGTGATTGGAGAACACTAACTATACCAAGTCAGATTTGTAAGTGATCTTCTTCTTCAAACAATAGCAGGTGCCGGCACTTGTAAATTAATTACCAAGTTAGTTTCTTCTTTTTCCAGGGAAAAGGACGTCGCTTTTCTCATGCCCAGCTGAAATACTTTATGCAACACACTTGCAAGGTAAAACACGGGCTCAATTCACCAACATTGATTCATTTCATCCCATAGAACAGACTGCTTCAAGAACTCGTCAAGAACCCTACCAACCCCCTTCCCCCCTTCAAAACCCCAACAATCCACCCCACACAACAATATTTTTATAAAGAACGTGCAAGGAAAAGGCAACGGCGAAAATTACAGGAATTGAAGTGGAAGGAAGAAAAATTGGAATCAATAGCCAGCAGTTCCAAGAAAAGAGAAGAAAAAACAGCTTGAAATCACGTCCGATCGAAGGCTCAAACGCAAAACGCTCCAGAAATGCTTGTGAGAATCGAAGGTGACTTTACCTGCGCTCATCGCAAGTGCCTACGCAACTCGGGCGTTCGCCGGAACTCGGCAGATCAATTCTGCTTCGGCGCGACGATAAAAGCGGAGCAGGGAGGAGAGTAGAACTCGAGAAACTCTCTCCCCGCTTGACCGGGCCAATAGAATGTCCCCGAATTTGGGTTGGGCCGATTATGGGCCCTGTGATGGACCCAAGAAAGCCCGGTGAGCTGTCGCAGAGAAACCTTATGCTGACAGAGGGGGAGTTTTCACTCCCAGATTTCAATATCAGTGCGAAGGATCTCAGAATCGGTCGGACCGCTCGAAACTGTACCAGACCAGCCCTAAACCGGTGGTTCCAAAAGAAATTAGTTCAGTTCTCGCCTTTCCAATAGATGGGCACTGGTCTAATTTCCTGTGCCAGTTATGGAACCACCCATCCAAATCGAACCAATAACAATATATATAATTTTTAAAATTTTAAAGAAATGAAATTTCTAAATTCCTAATATGAAACTCGTCATTCTTGTCCGAAACTCTCGGTGTTTCACTCTCATCTCGATCTCTTTAGTCTCAGTGTCTTACTCTCACCCGATTCTCTCCATCAAACGGAAGAGTGCACAGGAAACAGGAACCATCCATGGAACCGACGACCGGCTCTTAGTTCCAATTTTGTAAAACCGATCCTTAGTAGGTACTTCCTAGTTCGAGCATAGAAACTGCCCACCTGAACTATCCTCACCCCTACTCTGTCCCCGTCTTCATCTCTGTCTCTTGACTAACAGCCTCAACTCTTAACTCCTATCGACTCTTGATGACATCTCCAACCATTCATCGCCTCCATTTGATGTAAGTTCGAATACCTAATCTTCAAATTACTCAATAAATCCCTCAAATCTCTCAACTCGCATCGACTTCTTAGTTGGCTCGCAATTAAAGAACAGGGAAGTTATTTGTTTGGCTTAGAATTCCTCTCCGAACCGTCGGGAGGGGGAAGGCAGCAAATGTAGGTGTTGTCGGACTTGCATCGTTGAGACTAGGAACATCGGAAAGAACTAGGCTAATGCCGCTAGAGCCACGATAACTTTGAGGAACCTGCGAAGCGTCCGTCAATGATACCAACAAGTCTAATAATGTTGACAGAGGTCCACAGCTGCGAGAACTATCACGGTGGAGTGCAGATGACTCGGCTAGATAGGGGAAACATGATTGGGCTTTGCACAAAGCTTAGTGGGACCGATTTCATGGACCCACTTAGGAATTGGATTGGCCCGATGTTCCAATTCACGAATAGATCCATGAAATTACTAGAATAATCTCAATTCCAATTTTGCAGAATCAATTTTTAGTAGGTGATTTACAGTTCTAGAATAAGAACAGTCCACCTAAATCATGCTCATCCCTAATATAAGGCACCAACTCTATGTCGAATGATTAGTCTCGTGCTTTTGAATGTTTAAGCAAGAGGTTATGTCATTTTACGCGACGAACTCTGATTTCATGAGACGTTACGCATGTTTAGCATGTAATTAAGGTTGCTGTGGAATAGTTGTGTCCGCGAAAATCCTGATTCCCTGTCGGATAAAGGCTAAATGCTCAAGACATTGGCAAAAAGAATTTATGAGAGAAAAGGCTGCTTAATCCTCTGCATGCGTAGCTCTAATCAGATAAATCAGAAAAAGAAAAGAAGAATATACAGTTTCCATGATCGGGCTATATTTAGCTACAACAGGGGACGACAGCGAATCGTCCAAAACAACACGCCGTTTCTTGGCCCCTTCCTCATCTCTTCTTCTATGGAGGGAAATGAAAATTTTGGCTGAGAAGTATTCCGTAGTCACCATACAAACACCCCGCTTGAATCTCACAGTTGTGCAGTACTCTTATCTCCCGTGAGCTCCTAACCACACATAGACTCTCGAGGACTCGGTTACTTGAAGTCGCTAAAATGCCTGAGCTTGCAAATGCTTGTCAGGATTTCTAAGCCTGTGCAGGTGGGGATGCTGAATCACGACGAGAATCGAATCCCTACAGCTGTTGTTGCCGCAAGGGGACGTTGGCTACATTAACACAGACATACTTGGTCAGTAGAAAGAACGTCATATAATCCCTACCAGTTTTCATAAAACTTGAAGGGGGAAGGACTTCAGTGAGAGAATAGAGGCACATACTAACATGCAGCGTTAGCTACGATAGAACCGGAAAACAAGCTTTTCTGTATCAGCTAGACCAAATCCAAATAAGCAAATGCTTAAAGACTTGATTATGTTAATAAGTTTGAGCTGCTTACTATTCCGATGTGCCACTTGTGATGACTGAAATCTTTAAAAGTAGCTGCATCCATTTCCTGGAACAGGTGGTTAATACATTAACGGAGAAGCAATCCTATTAATCAACACTCAAGCAAAGAAACAGGAGGGGCTCAGTTAATTGGGGGGAGAGATGTCCCTAACTTTCAGGAAGCATGCAGATGGTACGATTTAGTTGAGGACATGCCAGGTTGAGAGAACCAAACTATGAGGACAGATGAAATATCTGCATGTCTTTTGATAAGACTAAGAATGTACAGTTTAATTAAAAAGGCTAATGTAACATAAAAATTTCACAATTTTTAAAGGAGAGAAAAGCTAAGATACTCCTGCACTTACATTGAGGTAAACATCATATATGATTTTCAAGATCTAGTAAGACTTTGGCACCAACATTTATTTGGACACAATGCACAGAGCTAAGGTCAACACACTATCCAAATATGTGACAACAAACAAAAAGCTGTACACCTTTACCACAGAAAATTGTCATTCTATGGCAACTACTGTATATAGGAGGTAGAGTAATCGCAATTTTCCCCAAAATGAGATAACTTACAATACTGTATATAGGAGGAATGACTGTGCTACGTTTAGATTTTATGGTTGGCATGACTGTGAAGCGTGGCGCCAGGTCTTGAGATCTGAAAGTCCACCTACAACAAACATCAGCAGAATCAGAAATTCCATGTAGTTGAAGAAGTATTTCCTTTTCTATTCGAGGCTTTCACGGGCTTGGAAAAGGCATATTTGAAGAGGGAAACCTCCATAAACTTGCAGATCACTTACCCGATGTACAAAAATATGCAGAATATTGCCCATTCTCGAACTAACAGCCGAAGCCAGTAATTATTTGATGAGTCGTCAATGTTAATGTATATCTGGAAATAAATGCCAAGCCATTTTAGAAATTAGACTCCCTACTTTGCCCATCATAACAGATCATAATGTCGACGCGGATATATAATATACTTGCCACTATTTCGGCCATGGCAACAATTTGCATTGCACCCTGAAATTTCCTGTATGGACCAAAAGAAGAGCAAATTAAAATCAATCTATGGTAGACCAAAAGAGAGGGGGAAAAAATAACCAAACAATGCTTATAAGACTCGGGTTAAAGACAGATAGGGCACCACATACTTGAACATGATGTACTTCATATATACAGCATCATGCATTGCATGAACATCCTCGTCTTCTATATAGTTCAACTGCTCCCTCAGTGCTGATAGATTTTGAGATATGTGGTAGAAGATTGTATAGAACGACACAAAATAATTAATCAACAGAAGCCCCTGCAACAGAATGCAGTATATGTCACAAGTTCTACCCAGAAGGAGATGTATTTCTCCGATATAGACTCTGCATAAAAATTGCCAGGCAATCGAAAAATGAAACCAACACGCACTAGCTTAACGAAGCTCACCGTAAAATAAGGAACAGAAGCTCTGTAACCAACAAGAGTCAGATAGAACACACTCCCAAGTGCAGCTGTTGTACGACGCTCATTTACGGATAGGCGCTCACAGGTGATACAGTATCCATGAGAAATAAGCAAGAAGGATATAAAAGAAACTGTCTGAAACAGTACTCCAGTCACATAGACCCCAAAAGACATCCATAAAGAACACCTCTGAAGATAAAAGCACGAATACCTACAAAAGGCACCACATTTGCTGGATCAACTTTTCAGGAAAAGAGGCGGTTGGTAAGTAATGTTTACAGAAGAATGAGTATCTAAACTGGCTGATCTTTCACCACAGCCTGAAACAGCAATTCGTGTGGGTACAGGATTTAACACGACTTCCCATTACAGTTTTTGACATTGCAAGCACATGTATCACCTGCTCTAGAAAGGTTTAAAGCTTTTCCTGTCTAGGTATTACCCCATAGCAATAACGTGAGAAACATAAACACATGCATTTCCTATTCAATAACTCAATTTAAACAAATCCTTGTCCAGAGATGTACATAATTACCTACAACTCCATTGTTCTAAAGATTAATCCTGAGTTATATTATTTGAAGTGAAAAGCATGACATTGTCATGACAATGCAGAGTTCTAGAAAACCAGAACGGATCACGATGTCCCGAGGAGGAAACAGGGTGAGAAAAGGAAAGAAGGTCCATTTTGGTACTCAACTCATCAAAACGTCAACCCAATCCACTCTTCTCCATCTTCCATAGATAAAACTTTTAAAACTTGCTAATTCAAGCGCCCCCCCCCCAAAAAAAAAAAAAGAAGAACACCCAAAAAAAAAAACTTACCAGAAAATGAAGGAGAGCATGAGTTGCAAAGCCTTGATCAACGGAACAGATGCTAGCGTCCACTGCAAATTACTGGTCTGCTCTAGGGTAAAAATAGACAACGGAAGACAAAATCACTTTCAAGGAAAAAGAAAAGGAAAAGATATCACTTCGTGAAAAAAAAAAAACTGCTTTTGTGTGAAATCACATACAACCACAAAAAAAAACCAAAAAAATAAAAAAGGAAGAAGAAGAAGAAGAAAACAAAATAATAGACATGACTGGACTTAAAGATGGAACGATCAGCTACATAAATGTAAATCGAAGTGATTGTCTAAATTCCCGAGAGAAGCGACTTCACTGAAGCAGAGAATGTGAATGGCAACACTGAACATGCCCCGACTATACAACTTGTACACGACACAGTGATGAAGAAAACCAAAGCGTTCTACAAAGGAACACAAGAAACCAATCAGGCAACACATCATGCCTCTTCGATATGCTAGCTAATACGCTATTAAAGAAGCAGAGAGAATGACACGGAATCTACGAAAGTGCTCGAAACGGATTTCGTCTTCGCCAAATTCGGCGAGAACTAATAGCAAACCAAAGGAGCGCCAAAGACGATGCATTCCTGGACAATAGATTCATCTCAACCGAAGCTCCCCCAACGACTCGAATGGGGAACCCAGGAAAACATTTCCAGTCATGAGCGCAGCCGGCGGGAAACAGAACAACCGATTCCCCAGTTGAACACAGCCAACCGAACTGGAACCGGTTGACGAAACGACGGAGAGGGGGAGAGGGAGAGGAGCAGAACCTGGAAGCGGGCGTTGCGGTAGGTGTTGAAGGTCCAACAGCAAGCGGAGACGAGCCAGATCACGAGGAAGGCCAGGTACACCGAAGGCAGCGGCCGGTAGGACTCGTCGAGGCCGAGACGGTACGGCGCGTCCATCTCCGGGGGAGCTTCTGCTCGACGAAGCCGGAGATGACGACGATGACGACGACGCTGAACGTGTTCCCGGGCCTGCCTGGGTTTCAGACTTTCAGTTGCACAGAGAGAGAGAGAGAGAGAGAGAGAGAGAGAGGGAGGGAGAGGATCGTGTGCGCCGGGGCTATTTATACTTACATAGTCGGAACGCGCTCCACGCGCGCAATGCGATTTCGGGTCCACGCAGTGAGAAACAAATCGAATTTCCCATTCTTCAGAATGCGATATTCTAGTTAGAATATAACACAGAATTATAGGAAGCAATCTTGAACAGAATTATTTCGAAAACGATTTCTCATTTTCTGCAAGTATATAATATATGGATTTTACTTTTTTTTAGCCCCAACCATGAAAAAAAAAACCCTTTTTATTTCCGTCGGACTTATATCCTCAACTTTTTTCGCACCGTGACACCGACACGTGCAATTTTTTATATACTTTCTATTTCGATCTCATTCGTAGGTTCGAAGTTTTCCATAACGCATAGAAATTTTGGAGTGTTTGTGTTACGATGAGCAAGTTCAGGGAGGAAAGGAAAAATCCGGACAATCCGTGACGCGGCGGGAAATGTTTGGAGCTTTTTATGATGTAATCTTTATGTATATGAAGCAAAAAAGATCCCCTCCCCCCTTTTTTTAGCACATTATGCATTATATTGTTGGAGTGAGTGTTCCCGAATTCAATAGGGGGAAAAGATTGCGGCTGATTTTATCTTACGAATGATGAAGTAAGTGGTTCGGGCTTTCTTTGGGCCAAAGACGGTGTCGTGTAGTCCCAACAAGCCCCACGGGGGATTTCTGCTCCGGGCGAATGCCGGTCTTTTGCTCATTCATTCAAAGATCGTCCTGCGTCTCCGGCGCCGCAGTACCCAAGAAACTGCGCAGAGCACGCGGATCGAATGCCTGCTCCGGTCGGTCTCGATTGGACATGTCGGGCGAGTCCATCGGGTCGGGTCGGGTATTGTCCGAAGCGTATCCATTTGACCATCTCTCTCTTACGCTATTCTCCGATCTTCTTCTTCTCCTCCTTCCTCTTCTTTTTACTGTTCTTCTGCATAATTCATGTACAGAAATGACCAAAGCTTGAACAACCCGACGCAAAACGTGGCAGTTTCATGCCGAGCTTATGGCAGGAGGAGGGAATGTGTGCGTCGATCTATTTGGACCAACCACTCTGGAATATCATCACGCAATGTCCTGAGATTGGACTCCTGTGATGACGTGAATCGCTTGTTTTTTTAAGAGCGTTCGAGGAAGGTTTCGTTAGGAAGTTTATGGGGGAGCTGTCCAGACACGGCGAAGATGCATTAGGTGAACAAACTCAACACCATTAACTAGTTCCCCCCCTTCAATCCTGCTCCATTTCCAACAGCTTTGAAAAATACGTTTGCTTTATTTCCCCCCTCGCTTTCGTCGTCGAGGTCGACGTGTTTATACAATCTGTATATACTCTGTATTCTTTAGCGTCGCTAAAAGTGACCGTGCGATTGATCACGACGGTGAGATTAATGGAGAAATATGAAAAGCGAGAAACAGAGGAGAGGACGTGTCGGAATTTACACGGTTCAGTTCGGTCCGAGCGTCGGAATCTATGAGCCCACCATGGACAACGGGGATTATAAGCTCGGATCAAAAGCTCTCTCACACCTAAGCGCTCCCAGAGTAGATTAAACCCTGGGCTCCAAGGCGGATCAGGAATCAAACCCAGAAATCTAATTAGTCCCCACTTGGGCTTGGGGTCGTGGATGGGACCTGGCCCTTTAAAGGATATTTGGGCCCATGGATGTAGACTTATAGATATCGGTGATTCTAAACATGGCCCAGAAATTCAGGCCCATGCTCTCTCTCTCTCTCTCTCTCTCTCTCTCTCTCTCTCTCTCTCTCTCTCTCTCTCTCTCTGTGTTCAGCCTCCCCTTGAGTTTGTCATTTGCTTCGTGACCCCGCAGTAACTCCAGTGTTGTCATATTGTCGAGTCGGTGTCGTACTCCTTTCCATGTAGCCCGTAGGTGATATCCGAAATAATTATGCAAATTAGGTTAAAATTCAGTTCTTTGATCTACTGAGTAAATATTCGACCGAATATATGAAGTTACGATGCTCGTCATTATCTAAAGATGTGAATTAGAAAGGATTAGTCAACGAAATACGTATTGGAGACTAAATATCGACCCACCTCATAACAGTAGAGGAAGAGAAGTAGGAGCAGCATGCATAGGATAAGTGATCTTTCATCATCGAAGAACGTACCATGAATAGAACCCTAAATTGGTATATGCCACCGTTACACCATAACTCACATTTGGGCTCATAACATAAATGATTCGGATAATATTTTCTTTAAAATGACCGCTTATTTTGCTTGCAAAACTTAATGACTGAAAAATATTTTCACCTTATGTGAAACATACATAATTTTTTTGTCAATAAAGAAAATATTTTTTATTGATTAATCGTTTTGAGGATAAGAGCAATCAAATTTTCAGAGTTATTTTAAAAATCATTCCTTTTTTGCAAAATGATCGGAGGCTTGTAGAAAACAAATGATTTTGCGTATATATCTCGAAATAATTAGTCAATAAAAGATATTTTTATTATTAATTTAACAATTTATATGTAAACATTTTCATAGACAATAGAAATTTTTTTTTGTTCTTTCATATTTATAAGAGACACAAGTTATTATCTTTAAGAAAGTATTTTTAAATTATTTATTTTTCGTGAAATAAACGGAACAATGATTGATGAAACGCGGCTAAACATGGAGACCGTGAATCAACAAAAGGGCTTTGCACTGTGTTGAGTTTTAGTGGATTTTAACTCATTTGGGCTTTAAATTTCATCTGCTTCAACTCATTTCATCTTTTTTAATTAATGAGGAAATTTAAAGAAATTTTGCATTTAGCTTTTTTTCTCTCAAAATTGGGAATTTATCGAATTAATGAGAGTATATGCTTTTAGTGGAAAAAACGTCTGATTGCCCACTGATTTTGGCATACTATAATAAAGAAAATAACAACATTTTATTTTATTTTTATAAAAATAAGCGGCAATTCCAAAATGCTTCAATATCTTATAACTGAGAAGTTTCCATTTGTAATTTAGAGGCGAACGCAATCGCCTTCATGCAATTGCCGCCTTATCTTTAAACCTTCAGTGATGATTATAGTGCACTTTGTTAAATCTTTTAGTGGTGATATACAAAAATTATAAATGATCGCCGTGGTTTTAATTTGTTTTGTAAAAAAAAAATTGAAAAATACTTTCGTACAAATGATCGATTTAGTCGATGAAAAGCTTTTCCAATTATCAATAATAAATTATGTTTAAATGTTTTCATATGTTTATTTTTAGAGCAATGCATATAATAATTTCTGGGAAATTATTTTTAGAATCATTTATTTTCTTCCACGTGGACACACACCAGAAGTCAACATTTTTCATACCTCTAATCTTTATACTTACTCGGTATGACACTTCATATTCATGATCAAGAGATATACTTAGGGATGATTGTCCACGAAGTACTAATCATATTGTAGGGTGGTGAATTCAATCTTAAAACTTTCAACGGTATCAATTTAGTCATTAACCTTTTAATAATCTTTCTACAAATTTTCAACTGGAAACCGTTAATAAAGATGTCGGTGATCTTAGGTGACATAATTACATGGTGCGCTCGAAATCACGTGGATAACTTTTTATTTATTTATTTTCTTCTCTTCTCTTCTCTTGTCTTCATGTGGCAAACGGTCGGCTATTAACAAGGATGTCCTTAGCGACCCCCCAAAAAGGGAATATATATATATATATAAAAGAAGAAAAGAAAAGAAAAAAATTCAAAAATTTAGTAAAAAATTTACACAACCTATCCATATCAACATTGATCGTATTAAATAAGATAGTTGAAATCTAGGTCATTAAATATATTAAAAAATCATCAAAAGATTTTAAATTATATTTGCGCAATTGAAAGGTGTAGAAGTGAATTGCCCACTATACAATAGATATAAAAAAATTCCAATAATTTTTCCTATATATAGTTAGCTCAGAAATAAGTCTTTCAAGAGAGTTAAGCATATGTCATCCGAAGCATCAAATCTGTAAATAAAGAATAAAATAAAATTAAACAATCAGCTAACTTTGTAAATATATGATGATGATATCCTGTGGCATGGTCAACATGTACAGCAAAACCATGAAGAGGGTAGGAGCCACACCACAAATGGACAAGTAGAATTATTGAAAAGCATAATTTCTTTCGGTCGCATACCAACATTTAGTTAATCCACATTTTAAATCAAGGCATGATCATATCGACACCGATCTTGTCTATTCCCATCACCCAACTAACACCTCGTCTGTCGCTTTGTCTCGGTGACCATAATGGCTCGACAGCAATGCAAGAGGGACACAAAAGAATCCCCGGCAGTCTTGACTAATGATTCGTGCTTAATCACGTTGAGATTAGTTTTAATCTCACAAATGCATTTCATTATCCTTTCCAACCAAAACGTTTTTGTCGCTAAAGCATTGTTGACCGGAAAATTCCGAATATGCTCGAGCGGAGCGTCTGACTGAACAGGTCTGCCATGTTTCCCATTGGGCCAATTTTTTCTTCGCAAACAAACAAATGAAAAAATAGAAAGAGGTTAAATATCAAATTGCACATGGGCTGACCAATTCGATTATTGGTGGACTAAACGAGGTGTTGACAATCATTTTAACACGTCACGTGAAGTGGAATATCGACCTTTCTATCCTTTTTTTTGTTAATAAAGCAATCATTCGCTAACAATAATAATTGTCGGAATTTCTTTTTTTTTTTAAGAAATAGCTAGGTTAAGGGAGACAGCCCTTTTACTTGTATTTGCGATCAAATCTGTTTTTTTTTTTCTGAACGTAGCAAGCATTGGAAGAGGCCAACAAATTAATATATGTAAAAGAAAAAGAAACGTTAATTAGAGTATGTTTGGTAACATTTCTATTCCGATGAATAATTTTTGAAAAGAAATAGTTAATTTTCATTTATGTTCACGGAAACAATTTTTAAACAGAAGGATGCTTTTGGTAATAGCTAACGTGATCATTTATTTGTTTCTTAAAAAGTGTTAAGTTTTAAATTTTTCTTAAAAAGTGTTTTTTGGTAATAACTAACCAAGTATAAAAAAAAATAAGTTTTGAGTTTTTGTTCTTTTATTTCTAAAAAAGTGTTCCCGAAAATAGGAAATAAGTTTTTTCTAACTTATTTTTGTTTCAAATATGTTTCCAAAAACAAAAGTGTAAACAAATGCATTTCCAATCTTTTTTTGTTTCCCGAAACAAAAGAACATAAATTTTTGTTTCGGGGAATATGAACACTTTTTTATCAAACAAACCCTTATAGCAACTATTAGCGCTCCGACGAAATGAATAAGAAAATTGACGAGCTCTTAAATAGCCGACGAAATAAATTTCGTTTTTCCTTATTCTCCATTCATTAGTTTTTTTTTTTTGGTCGAAATTCTCCATTCATTAGTTGAGATGTTCATATCAGCACAGGTCAAAATGCTCTTACATACTCCAATTCAAATTGCACCCGTTGAGACTGAAAACAAAAAGAGAGAGGTCAGCATCCACGTGGAATATTATATTAGAGATCCTCTTTTTCTTCTCTTACTTTTTAATTTGATGGGTTGATTAATTAGCTAAACACCAACGAGTGCAACGAGTGATCCTGCGTCGTCTATCTGTTTTTGCGCATGTGAGAGGAATGTGCATTTGTTTAGTTGATTCTCCCGCATTGAGCCAGCAGAAGTTTGGTGTAAAGGGCGACGATTTATCATGAATTATTGCACGATTTGTAATGCGGTCAGATCAGATCTGTACATGTCTCCCTCCCTCCGTCGCTCTTGTTTCTTGCCTGGTCTAACCTATTTTGTTGGCTGCCAACTTAGACTTTATTGTCCTTATTTTGAATGCAAAGGAAGAAGCATTCAACGGTTAAACATAGCGCAATTAAGAGCGGACGGTTCCAAGTTTCTTACAAGTTCCATCTGGAACCGGGAGGAACCTATCGGTAGGAACGGATTCTCAAATCTTTGGAACCCGGAACCTACCTACGTATACTCAAACCCGGAACATATGCCATCGCATGTTCCGAGGTCGGTTCTAAGGTTTAACATGTTCCGTTTGTTTTTTTTTAGTTGAATGATCGTAATGAATCATCGTTTCTAATGACTGTCATTTATTATTAAAATCCATTGATAACCTCATTTTTAACTCATGAAAAATGTGGAACATTAACAAAGAGAAGTTTCGGTTATGGTAATAAAAATTCAGACTAGTTATTCCTTAATACTGCTCCTCATCAGACACCTTAAAACACCCATGATCATGCGAAAATATAAACAAAAAAATACGAAGACTTATTTTTAGATTCCATGTTATAAGCCTAGAAATCTAGAACCTCCATGTTATAATAAGTTCCTCAAATTACAGAGTTTGGACTTTACCTTGCATGCCATTGAACTTGGAATCCTACATTGGGACCATGCTCACCCCTACCACATATTACAGTTAGAATTTAGAATAAGCAAAGGAGCCGTTCATACCAAATAATATTCAGCTACCAGGGAGGTGCCCCCAATCTAAGCTAAAAAAGGGGGCGTAATAAACCTACCTCTGAAATTTTCTCTTCTTTGGGGGGTTTCCATGTAGGCTCGGATTCATAAAGATTATTTTCAGTTAAAGTTCCGTTTGTTTCGTAAAAAATGAATTTATTGCTTGAAAATAAGCAATTAATAATGAATATTCCCTTTATTATCATCGATAACAATTTATGTCTTAACATTCTTCGTCCATTCAACTCCGTAAGCTATTGAAGCGATCATTCATTTTTCAAATCGTTCATTTTTTCCCAAAATAGATACACCAAAAAAAAAAAAACAAGAAGAAGAAGCATCAGAAGATGTACACAGGTCTAAATACCATTTTGCTTTTATGGGGGAGGGGGCAAAAAATAATAATAGGATGTAGACCGAAAGCCTAAGCAGACGGGAAAGAGGCTATCGTCCGACGTGATTTCGAAATAATTCTTTTCCGATCAAAATAGGGGTTAATAATACTCAATTATTATCGACATGGAGAATATTTATAGCCCAAAGTCTTTCGTTGCTTTGCAAAGTACGAGCGAACCCCGAAAGAAGGGACAATAATTGGAGAGAATGCGATAGAGACTTCAATGAAGGGAGTGGGGCTTGGGTACAAGAATGTGGAACCCAATTCGTACCCCCGACATGCCCCTCCTCGTCGGACCCGGAGCCCATTGGGGATCCGGGCTGTTAAATCCCCCTCCCCTTGTACTAGGGGGGATTTAACGGCTTGGATTAGCTAACGTGGATTAAATCACGTTAGCTGATCCAAACTCCTCCTCATCAGCTGGTCCACGCCTCTATGCTTAGCCTTCGTTCTTTCCCGTTGATACCTTGTTTTCTTTTCTTCTTCTTCCTTCTTTGGGACATTTCTTCTGTCCTTAGATCAAGTGGCATTTGGTTTTATGCCGTGTTTATGCACGAGATTGTGCAATTTGGAGGGAAGAGGACGTCGATGGGATTATGCTCCAAAAACAAGTACTCCGTATCCTCGATATATCGTCGTACCGTGATAATATGCTCGAATTTCTTCGAGTGTCTGTCGCTTGTGAATTTTATGTAATATCCATGTATAAGTTGCGAATGTAAATAAAATCGACCTTTTTTACCGTATTTCGTTTTGGAGAAAGAAAATATATCATTTGACGACTACCGTATCATCATGCTTTTCCTGATTAATTCTATGTAGGTTTTAATTCGAATGACCGAGTCTTTTTACTTCTATCGATTTTTTTCCTAATCGAGTCCTTCCGACGACGAATCCTGACCGAATTCAGGTAACATAGTTCTCGCATGATGCCATGATACGATACAGATAGAGCATACGAATACCCACGCGAAAGACTGCCTATAAACATATCGGAGTATGACGTGGATAAAAAGTTAGTCGACGCCGATCATCCGGACGTTCGCGTCGGAGAAATTCTATTCCCATCTTGCCGCGAAGCCTCGACAGGGCGGGCCAGCATCGTATTCCCCGGCCTTTTCTCCACCCGAGTTACTTTGACGATTGCGTGGAGTCGATCGAGCACGCATCGTTTCTAAGGGTCCATTCGTTTGGCGGAAAATATTCTTCCAGAAAATATTTTCCGGAAACTTGGCTGTTCGAGGGGCGGAAAACATTTTCCTAAGGAAAATATTTTCCAATCAACCAAAGGTTTCCTTCTAAAATTAAGGAAAATGTTTTCCGTTTTTGAAAAGTGGAAAACATTTTCCGGATCTCATCTCTTTCTCTCTCGTCATGAGTCTATGAGCAATTTAATTGCTTGCCGTCGCCGCCACCCGCCGACCGCCCCCCCCCCCCCCCCCGCCCGACCGCCACCCCCGGCCGTTGCCCGCCCGCCCGCCCGCCGCCACCCGCCCCCCGTCGACGGCCGCCCCCCACCCGCCGCCGCCACCACCCGCCGACCGTTGCCCCCACTCGACCACCACCCCTAGTCGTCGCTCGCCCGCCGCCGCCACCACTCGTCAACCATCACCCTCGCCCGACCGCCACCCCCCGGCCGTCACCCGCCCGCCGCCACCGCCAGTCGTCGACCACCGCCCCCATCGGCCATCGCCCCCCCGTCGCTACCTGCTCACCCCCACCACCTGCCCCCATCGGCTGCCACCCCCCCGTCAGCTGCTGCCCGCCGCCACCCACCGCCCGCCCCCGATTGCCGCTGCCCCCCGTCGGCCACCGCCGCCCGCCCGCCCGCCCGCGACCGCCGCTCGTCGCCAATTGCCGGATAATTTATCAAAAAAAAAATTCCAGAAAAAAATTTTCGGAAAATTTTTAAGTTTCAAACGAACACCGGAAAATGACTTCCTGGAAAACATTTTTCGAAAGTGCTTTATTTTCAGGAAAATGACTTCCTGGAAAATATTTTTCAAAAGTGCTTTATTTTTCGTCAAATAAATAGACCCTAAATGTACGTAGCGTAGACATTGGGGCGAAGAGGGAGAGAGGGAAATGTGAAACGGGGAGGGGGTCGTCCATGATGGGGTTGATGAAAGGCGACTACCCGAACGTCCGAGTTCTGAAGCAATTGACTTATCTAAGTTCCCATAATAATAATAATAATAATAATAAATTCCTTCATTATCTCCTAACCCTTCTTCTTCTCTCTCTCTCTCTCTCTCTGTCTATCTCTGTCTGTCTCTCTGTTAGTATGTTTTTGTCATCCTGGAAAAAAAATGAATGGTAGGTTGTGGGTCGCTTTGCAGGAGCGTGCCCACTCTTAGCTCCTTCACTACAAAAACCACGCCAACCTCTCTCCCTCCCTCGATCAAAATCTCTCTCTCTCTCTCTCTCTCTCTCTCTCTCTCTCTCTCTCTCTCTCTCTCCCCGACGCATTCTCAACCTCTCCCGATTCATTCTACGTAACGCGACCGCCAATGCCGGGGCCGCCTTGCTCGGCAGAGGCCGAGGCCGCCGCCAGCAACTCACCCGTCCCGTCGCCGGCCTCCCCGTCTTCCTCCTCCGGCTCGTCTTGGGCGTCGAACCCCGGGGGGTCCGGCCAAAGGTCGAAGGGAAGAGCTGCGGCTCGGAAGAGCGGAAGCCGGCCGTCGGCCGGGCGTGCTCGGGACGGTAGCAAGCACCCGGTGTATAGAGGGGTCCGTAGGCGGAGCTGGGGCAAGTGGGTGTCGGAGATCCGCGAGCCGCGCAAGAAGTCACGCATTTGGCTGGGGACCTTCCCCACGGCGGAGATGGCGGCCCGCGCCCACGACGTGGCCGCGCGGAGCGTAAAGGGCGAGTCGGCCGTGCTGAACTTCCCCCGCCTCGCCTCGCTCCTGCCCCGGCCCGCGTCGCTCGCGCCCCGCGACATCCAGGCCGCTGCGGCGAGGGCGGCCACGATGGACGTGGACGTGTCAATGCCGGGTTCGTCGCCGCCGACGTCATGCTCCGAGGTCGCGGAGCCCGAGGAGCTGAGCGAGATCATCGAGCTGCCGAACATAGAAGGCGGGTTCGGGACATCCGGGGCATCGGGCGATGTGCTGTTGGCCGACACGGTGGACTGCGGTTGGGTGGATGATCAGCCGCGGTGGCTGATCGAGAGCGGAGACGCCGACTTCGGCGCGGAGTTTCTTCACCAGTTATTGGCGGCCGAGAGTAGTTACCCTCCTAATTTCGAAGCGCTTTTGCAGGATTAATTACGGCTGATCATGTAGATGCTTCCTCCTCCTCCTTCTTTTCTTGTAATTTTCAATTCCTTAGGGGACCGTATAAGACTATTAATTTATAGGAATCACCTCATGTCCGTTCCTAGCTATATGCTAACTCATTTCCTGGAGCAATGTAAATTTAAACATATGTCGCTTACCCGATTCAGCGCAATCCACTCTCTTTATTTCTCGTCTCGTGGCGGTCGAGACGTCGCCTGCTCTGCGCCGGCGGCGGTGACGGTGGCAGCGGCGGCGGTGACGACGAGTGGAGAGAGTCCGGTGCTTGCTTCGCGGTCAAGCGGTCACGAGTTTGTCTAGTAGCAGACTTTTCGCGGTTGCTCAAATGTAAAACGATAATTTTCTTTGTCCTAAACAGCAAAGAGGCATCCCTTTTCGAATACTAATTAGTCGGGCTCCACGTAGTCCAGTCTCGTGCGTGGACGCGTGCCGAGAGCTCGAAGACCATCCGTTCTTCCGCTCTCCCGCTTCCTCCTCCTCCTTCTTTTCTCCGCCCCGACCGGCGGCGGCGGCCGAAAGTTTTCCATCTTCTCCGAATTCCGGCGCCTTTCCATTCGAACCGCGGGCGGCAGTGATTCGCGATGCTTTGCTCGGGATATTTTCCAAGCTTTTCTTTGGATGCGCGGAAATGGTCCTCACGAACGAGAGCCGTTGGATGGTTTTGGATCGGCTCCCCACCACAGGAAATTGTGCCGTTGGCGCAGATTTCGTTGTCAAAATAATTGACTAGCGGACGCCACCAGCGACAAAACTTGAATCCTATGATGCGGAAAGAACATCATAATGCGGACGTCGTTTGTCAAAACGATGGGCAACTCTCGTCCTCTTTTCCATCGTATGGCAAAAGATGGAGGCCTTCCCTTCGTCATTAGCCCGTCTTTTGGCTTAACCAAACTCCTAATCTTGTTTACACGTCGATAATCATTTCATTCTATTTTGGGTTTTCTTTTTAATTGAGGAGGTCGGACGGGTGTCGGGCGAGGACGTACCGTTTGGATGATCGACATGTGGGCGAAATCGCTCCGGGAACGATTTGCTTACGGATCAAAAACACGTGTGTAGGAACTACTCGCCCTAGTATCTAATCGTCGTTAATTATCATGAGAACCAAGCCACGCATCTGAATGAAAGCTCCATGTAAGCGATGTCACCCGCATAGGGAATTCATTAAAAGAGAATTCCCATTTTCCGCCGAATTGCATTTAAAACGTGAGTCCGATCGATTGTACTTTCGACGTTTGTCCTTGAAAGAGTGGGTAAATGGTCCGACCTTGGATATATCGTGGCCGCAACATCCCAACAAGCATCATCTGATCATGAAATGATGCAAATTCTTATTACAGCTGAAGCAAATCATCCCATGAAGCAAGAAAAGCGCGACATCTCTTTGATCCCGCAACGGTCGCACGGCGACTGTCCGAAGCCATCGTCCAGTGGCATCGTTTTTTTCTTCAAGACGCTCTGGTTTTGATTCTTTGGCGATCGGAGCATCACGACACTGTCAAAATTGACGGGGGGCGGCGACCAGCTCCCTCCGACCGCTTGGCCGTCGTTGGTTGGGTGTGGCCGGCGGCCGCGTTCGCTGGAGCGGGACCAAAAGCTCGGGAAGAAGAGTTCGAAACTTCACGTGCGACTGGTCTTGGAAATCTCACCGGTGTCATCTGCGGCGGCGCCCTCGTCGGAGCTGTTGACACGAAGGCTCTCGAGCTCGAGCTGGTCCAATGGGGTGCGGAGGAATGCAATCATCTCGGGGTCTGAAATTTCCACCATTGAGGCGTGCCCTCCAACGGACAACTCGAGATCTATTGTAATAAATTATTTGTGGATGGGATGGTTATCAGAACATTCTTGAATCCATCCTAATTACGTCAGTTCAGCAATTTTTTTTTATTAATCCAGTTTTGAACCCATTATACATGTACTAATTCAATTTATCCGGCCAATTTTTGCTAGTCCACTAATACCGACGTGAACAAGTTTTAGTATTTTAATGTTTTTAAATTATTTTTTTTCTTTCTCCTTTTTTTTTTCCCTTCATTCTTCCTTTAGCAGGTCGTTGGCGATAGGTGAAAGGTTAGAAGGAAGGGTCCGGCCAACCGGAGGACAAAGGAAAGAGCAAAAAGAAAGACGAAAAAAATGTTAAAAGATTAAAACTTTCAAAAAAAAATCGAAATTTATTTTCATGCATATGTGTCGATCGGTCAAAATCATTTGGATGAATTGAATAAGCACAAATCCAAAATGTTAAGTATTATATCGGAAAAAGAAGATTTAAAACTGAATTGATATAATTATAATAGATTTCTGATTTTTTTTTGTTAATTTTCTGGATAGTCTCGCTTTCCTTTTCATGCCATATAGCATTTTTCCCACTGCCACCCGAGCGCATCGTAGGATAGGATTCGCGTACCGTAAAATCTAAGGCGAGCCACCCACGTCGAAATCGGCGGTTCGCTTTTGACATGTTTCCTTATGGCCCGATTCTAAATTGTAGCGCCGACTATGAATCGAACGTGAAATCCCTTTGGCTTCATGTTACCCGGTATTCGCACGTGTTTTATAGAGTTAAAAGAGCTGGACCGTCCAAATCCTGATCATTCAGGTGCATGAATGCGGCAGTACTAATTGCCTGGACTAGTGCGTGGGCTGGAAGTCGCTAGGGCGGGAATCTACTGTTCGTGACGTAGAAACTAGGACGCTCCGAGCCTCCAACACAGGACCTCCCACTACACAGTTCATTGCGGTTGCTCGAAAACTGTTGCCACGCCAATCAAAGAACACAGGGAGACGTTTTGCGTTGATGAACAAGTCCAACGCCATCTGTACTAAGCACGACAACGCTTTAAAGAACTAGCAATCCGGCCGCCCGATCGAGCCTAACGCAGTGCCTCGGCTAGCCCATAAGCGGTAAAACGAGATTATCTTTTTCGGGTGGAGCAAGCCGTGCGCAGAACCGATCCCCAACCTCTACTCAGTGGCATCAGAGGGAACATGGCATGTTTAGTCCGGACGAGAGAGAGCAGAACGGGAATATGGTACAGCTTCGCATATGAAATGGGAAAACGAAACTGGTAAAGGAGTGAACAGGGCGCAGGGAATGCTGCAGCAGCACCTATAAGCCCTCTGCACATTCTCGAAGCACCAGTCAGAAGCTCGAGCTTTGGTCGTGACGTGTCGACGTCGAAAAGCCATGGCCAACGGAGCTGGAGGTTTCACTTTTGGGAGACATTGTGGGACTTCACTGGTATCGTTTGTGCAGTCGACGGTCACATCTTCGCATCGCTCCACTTTCTCTCGCGGTGACCTTCTCTTCTTGGGCAGGAGCCTCCCTCACGAAGACTCCCCATTCTTGAAAGATACAGCTACTGGTTCTAGGGTCAATTCCGTGTGATTTTTCTAGTCTCGACCAGTTCAAAAATCAATAATATAACGGGGGGCAGTTGGCTTGACGTTGAAGTAGGGGCAACAGAGAGTTTCTCGTTTAAGTTTAGAGTAAAGTTTTGCCCTAGACTTTTCCACATTCACAGAAGGGAATAGTGGTTCTGTAAAATTTGGAGGATGATCACCTAGCCTTCCTGGCGCATGATCATTCCGTGGTTAGGTAACATGGTTTGGAAAGAGACATGTCTCTCGTTGTCAACCATTAGTTGGGAATAATTTTATAAATTTAAACTTATTATAGGGATGCAGTAAGTATTTCAATTTAGATAAGGTAGTCATATGAACCTTTTAACTATTTGCCATTCTAGTCATTTTAGCCAATTTTTACAAGAAATCTCTGTTGTGGACGCCGGTCTGTGTTGATGTGAATACTTTTTATTAACTTTTTCTATTTCTATTTCTATTTTTTTCCATTGCGGCTAACAAGGGCACGAAGGCTGCCTCCCAACAAAAAGAAATTGCAAATATTGTCTAAGACAACATTGGTTGTGTCATGTAAGACAGTCAATATATACTTTAGCAATTTCTGAACAAAATTGACTGAAAGAACTGTATTGGTGAAACGTCAAAATGCTTATGATTGAATTGGTTGAATTGAAATATTATGGACTAAATTGGCATCCGTAAAAATAGGTTTAGGAATTTCTTAGTAATTTTCCCGCCACCAGCTTCTCCTACGTTGAACTAATCTAACGGTGAAGAAGATTCTGATCATTCACTTGGCCTGGCCTTGTTATGATTGCTTGCTTATACCTTTGAGGTGGTGGAGCATGTGATTCTTTTTCCTATCAACGTGTGATTTGATGCCACTAAAGTGAAAATAATGTGGAGACATTAGAGCCAAAGTTACCCACATCCACTCGTCATTGTGTCCTGAATGGGGCCACTACGGCATTTAAGCGAACAGTACTATGGGTCGCATGGGACCCCTTTAGGTTTAATGGCGCGTCGCCAATCGAAACTCTTAGGTCGAGAGGATTGCATATAATATGTGATGTGACATATCGTAAGTGATCAATTAAATAAGTGAGTCATATCTATAGCCAATGACAACCCATCATACAATGTAATATACTCATTGGGGAAAATAGTTAGCCTTTGCCCGTTTGATGGTTTAGTAAAAATGATTATCTTCTTACTAGAAATGGAAGTCATTTTTCTCCAAACCTAAACTTATTATTTTCGGATGATGGAAAATGTTTTCTGGAAATTGATTAGTTTTCTGTCGTCCAATTTCGAGCACTTGAAAGTCACAAAGATAATTTCTGAAAAAACAATTATCCTTCTAATAAATTGGCCCTTAATAAACATATCAACTCTCTTTGTTTGATTAGTCTCTGCCTTATATTGGCGAGAAAGATGAGACAGAAAATAAGCACAAAATTACTTGATTACGAACGTAGGGAAGGAAAGATCAGCAGCTCATGCACGCTTCGAACTAGCATAATTAAGTGGGTAGAGATTACACAATCTGCTCTGTGATAAGTTTGGTTCAATGCTCTTCCTCGCATCTACATAGACAATAACTAGAACTCAAATAAAATGGATTATTGATGATTTTCGTGGTTAGGGAGCTTAACCAATTTGATTTCTTGTAATCAAGATCGATGAATCAATCTTTGCCGCGTGATTTGTCAATGTCGGAATCGTAACTTCTAGTGAGCGCAAGCGGCAATGCTTCCCGAGAACTTAATAAAAATGAAGGCAGATTGCGTCTTTTGATTTAATCACATAATTTCTTAATTCAGGCTCAATTTATTTCGCTAGAAATGGATAATTTGAAGAAAAAAATTCTGAAAAATGATGACTTGTGCCGCTTGAAATAATTAGTCAATAAAAATCATTATCATTATTAACAACAATTTATGTCAATATTTTTCGTGAATGGTGGAAATATTTACAGTTTATTTATTTTTGTAAGAGATACAAGCAATCATTTTAAAAATTCGAAACTATTCGTTTTTTTTGTGAGACGAATCTACCCCAAATCAAGCACTTTCTTTCGCAGATACCGATATTTTCTTGCTCAAAAATGAGCGGATGAAATTCGCACACGAGAATCAATGTTGTTTCTCACGCCTCATCCGAGTACAAAAGTTGCCCGATCGAGATCGGACGTGAGGAGTTTTGATTCGGTGGAGGATCAGTTTATTGCGGTAAGAGGCTCCGACACTCAACCCTAGCAAATAAGGAAAGGTTTGAATAATTTATACCAGCAATAAAAAAAAAATATTGCTATAATTAAAAGCATCAACAGTTTGCTTTGATTAATTGAGAGGTTACGACAGTTTTGTTGACCATCTTAAATTATTAATTTGTCCATAGCCTCGTACTGTAAGATTACTATTCATGTTGTGGTAGGCATGAGCTTTCATGGAATTTTTCGTTGGTTGGTGGTCAAAAGTTGCCTCCGAGCTTGCATTTCGAATAGAGTGATGTGGAAACAGGAGATTAGTCCGCTCCTTAATATAAAGTTTATGTAATGGAATCGTTGCCGCATCGTAATTGGGTTGTGTTGTCGCCATCGATTTTGCAACGCCGCAAGACATTTTGAAGTTAAGTAAGTTGTCTTTCTAAAGCCTGTTTGCAATTTGTTTATAACTGTGGAGTAGACAGGCTCACGAGAGCTAGTTACTCATGAGCCTGTCCGGACTCGGTCGAGCCAATTTGATAGAACGGTTAAAATTTGGGCTAATTTGGATAAACTCGTTTGTTTAAAAAAGTCTAACTAATCCGATCGGGTCCGAATGAGTCCAAGCCTAGTTGAAAGAGTTATACGTCGACGTTTTCTTCTTCTTCTTGTAATCATGGGAGGGCTAGCACGACAACTAAGGCTCGACTCCGGCACACATAAATATTACCTCCATTGTGGCAATGCTGTTTCGTAGTTAAAACTAATTATTTCGGAAAGAGGTATTAGATAATTGTACGGCAAAACTCATCGATTCGAGTATTGATTATACCTAAAATCGATACAAGTTCTTGCATCGAGAAGAGCTGGCCATGCCCGATGTTGCTCCATCCAATAGGAGCAATGAACCCGTCGCTCTCTAAGTTGTGCTACTTGTTTCTCCATTAACAAATTTGAACACCTTAGTTGAAAAGAGCCCGCATGATGCCGAAATCATTAATAACCATCCTTTGTGCATATGCAGGGCATAAGAGGCGTGACAACTTAATGTCATTGTCATTTTCCACCAACTTTATGGCCAGCAGTCCTAACAAAAGGAAGAAAAAACATAGTACAATAGGTCACGAGAAGAAATATGTCAACCTACACATTAATGTACAGTTTGCATTTGGGGTAAATCGTGGAGATGGACGAATTGAGATCAAGGAACCGCACGAGAGTCTTCTGGTCCACTCCTCTTTTTTTTTTGTTGAAAGTTACGTAACTTTGAAAATGGCAAGTTAATGCGAAACTTTTACAATTACAAACCAGTGTACTTTCTTCGAAATCACATGAGTTTTGATGGTAATACCGGTTGAAAACTAGGGTTTGAAGTTTGGGGGAGAGTCCTGTTCACTTGTTGTAATGACTAATGAGTTACCCACAAGGTAAGAACCCGGATTTGCACGTCGAGAACATCTGATTAATAATGTCTTCCGCCATTAATTAGACACATCTACTTGCTTGAATTTTGTCTCCATCTCCCAAGAGTCTTCCCAGAGGACAGAAGACAGCAAACACGCTGTCAATCATCACATCGATCACCCCCGCACCGACCCCGGCGTGCAAAACGATGCTGTGTTTTATTTAGCACGAGACGAGACCCTCGATTCCATCGGAACAGGACATGAGCAAACTGCTGAATCTAGTGCTGAAAACGAGAGTGCTGCAGAGATAGCGCATGTCAATCTGAATTACTCAACGTCATTGCTCACTATTGTGCACTAGTGACACTCATGCGGTTGCGATGGAGACAAGAGCGCAACTTTGATCGTCGTAAGGATTATAAGATGTCAGTTCTTTTGCAAGTAGACAACTTTAAAACGTAATAAACCTGAGATAAAACACGAATTTCTATGAGAAATCGCGCACTATATCGGACCGAGTTCACCATCCCAAAATAACAAAAACGACACAATATTCTTCTCGTTTTTTATGGTATGCCCCGTTTGAGTTATGACAAGAGGGCATTGAATTGCTTCCTTGTGTTGAAAGATTTTATTGGTGCCACAGTGCTGTGGCCCGCTATTAGGAACTTTTAATCATAAACACCATAGGAAAGGTTTCTTCCCTTATTGGGCAGATTAAAGATTGCCCCTGGGGCAGGAATAAACAACATAAACACAAATTAGATCAGGACATTATAAGTCACACAATTAATTTGATTCCCAAAATCTTGTCGTCTCCAGCTTACGAGATATCAACAACGCCTAACAGACAACACAGCCATCGCATTAGTACCGGATGACGCATGACTCGTCCCAAAAAGAAAAAGACAGATTAGAGAGGCGAAGAATTATGTCGGGTCCCATCGCCCCAGATATTTAGTGGTATGTGCGTATCTACATATCGACGACCAACCGAACGTGCACAAATTGATTGAAGTTGGACTAGGAAAAGAATTATGGGAAATACAAAGCATTTTTATCGGCTTAAATCTCCAATGGTTCCGCGAAAACCAGCACGGATTTGTTAAAAAGGTATTATTAGACGATGCGTAGACTTAGCATTTAGTTTCCGCGTCTCCACCTATTATGCCTGGCAAAATCATGTGTCCAGCTTCAAGATACATGATCGATTCTGTCGCACATTCCCTGAACATTGTGAAAGGTTCAAGCATTTTATTTTTTTTTGCTTATGGAGTTTGACTCTTGTGCTCCAAGCTATGTGCTCATGATCGTACTTTAATATTTTTCATCTTGTTCTTGCATCGGATGACTTGATCAAACTACTAGAAACCCACCTTTCTCTATAGGAGTTGAGCATGATTTCTAATGTTGACAAAGGTTCGCGTGGGAGATGCAATTCTTGTCTAATTAGTTTCGCGATTCGTCGACACAGGAGAAGCAGCTTCAATGACTGATGCGCTGGTTTTTCTTCCTTCAAGCGGGAAGACAACTTTACGTTATGATAAAGGAAAGATCGCATCGCCACATCATTTGTTCATTGATAACCTTGTGATAATAGTCGACCCAAAGACACAATGCGTGACCCCGGGGGGATTAACTTGGTTTTATTATCGCGATGATGGCACGTCAAGTCTTCTTTTTTCCAAGGCATGACAACAACCCTTCATTGCTTTTGTTGACAATCCGGAGGAGTGTCCCGAAAGACATACAAAAAAGGGAAAAGAAAATGACTAATAGAACCGCAAGGAATGTGAATGCAAAGGGAGTGCTGCATAGCCCGTGGAACTTGCGGACGCTGCAACATCATCATCATCAGGCAGCTCCCAAAGATGTCCCGAAAGGCATACAAAGGGGAAAAGGAGATGAACAATCGAACCCCAAGGAATGTAAATACAAAGGCTGTGCTGGGAGAGCCTGTGGAACTTGCGGACCCAGCAAAACCATCATGATCAGGTAGCTTCCAATGTGGGTGCCGGTACTCGCCGGATAGATTTCAGAATCCGAAATTTCGAAAGCAGTCATGCCATCCCGCAACCGCGGCATGCCCTGCACCATTTACCTTGCATAGGGTACCTTGTAGAAATTTGCAAGGTACAATGTATCTGTTCCTTAGTTAAATGCAAGGTTGCTTGAGTATGCACGACTTTCTCTTTTTCTTTTTGAAATGTTAACATCTAAATTTTGTGAAAACCCTAATAGATCAGGGAGCTCCAATCCCAAAGAGAAAAAAAAAACAAATCTCTGAACTCCACTTCCCCCTTCGTCTCTTCGACTAGCTTGGCCATGTATATGACCATACAATATAGCCCTTGCTCTCAACAAAGTGGGATTGGCTTTCATGGAAACTCCTATTAAATTGAGGGGTGGAAGCTGATTCATTTTTTGGTTCTTTTTTTGTACTTGTTGATGTTATAATCCTTGTTAGATGCGGCCTAAGATCCTCAAACTTACCACAACCACCATCCATGGCCTATTTTCGTACTCTTTCCTGCCCAGAAAGGATGATAAAATAAAGGTAGTCACTATTAGACATGAACATATTTTGCTATGTAATCCACATGATTTGTGCTGAATGTTCAATGTGTTAATAACTAGAACTTCAACAATTTTTAATCCAATGAAAACTTTTTTTGTGTGGAAAAGTACAGCGAAGTTTGGTGTTTGTGTCGGTTTTTAGGTTCTAACAAAGTTATGAAACCTATAATATGTTCCTAGGGATAAAGACCCATCTCACCTAATTGACAATTTACTAAAATCCATTCTGAAATTATTTTAAGTAATCAACATTTTTTTTGGGTTTTCTATTAATTTATTATCAAGTTTTATCTCTTTTACCAACTTCTATTTGTCATTTGTACAAAAATCTTAAATTTATCGGTTCTTATATGAATTTATTGAGCTTTATTTGCGTGGCACATTAGCTTTTATCCTACTGTGTTACCAATTAGTTTATGTTTATCAACTCTTATTTGTGTTGCTTATCGATGTTTACTCATTTTTTTTCTTAAATTTTTCCAATTTTATATTAAGTTACCAACATTCGTTTGTTTTGCTTATCAAACTATTATATTGACAATTCCTTCTCCTTTTCTCCCTTTTCTTTTTGCCAAGGCCAGCCATTGCCAAAGAGAAAAGGGGAAAAGATAAAAAGATAAAAAAAAATTAAAAGTTCTTTTTAAAGTGTTTCAAAATCATCCATGTAAACACTAATTATACTTGGGCATGTCACATAAGCTAGCCGGCATTCATGTCAGTTATTTCCAGTTAAAATGGCCTGAAAGATTAAACTGATAAATCGTTAATTATGTTGGGATCATTAAATGGTTTATAACTGAATGGATCACTAATAGTAGGTTGAGCACTTTCTAAACAATTGTCCCTACAAAAAATAGTTTGTAATTTCATAAAATTGTTAGCAAGTTACCTGAAAAACAATCATTCGGTCATTTATTGAATTGATAGCTTTTTGACATGTACCAACATTTTTATTGAAGTTTCTTAACATGGAGGACAAAAACCTACTCTTTTTTTTTGCACAGAAGAATAGGACTTTGCAAGAATACTAAGATAAATAATTGTATAGTCGCACTTACCCAAAAAAAAAAATTGTATAGTCGCTATTGTGTAGTATGATTAGTTAAGTTCGGGTTGTTCTATGCGAATGTCAGCTAAATCCCAATTCTGTTGGGGGGTTTTCAGACTCAAAATCTGTCCAATGGTCTGAATCTCCAAACCCAATTGCAACCTCATAAAATTTGGGCAAGCCGAAGCCTCGTTGTCGGAGCTGGTCACATGCCTGTGCGATTCCCTCCTTAGAACACATTTATTTTTCGGTATTCCATGCATGTCAAGAAAGATTTATATAATCATCTCGATTTGTAAAATTGTTATACTAAGTGATGTGACAAGTTGTAATAACATCTCATGCGACTAACTTTTTCTTGAACGAGCACTTGCTAGATAATGCCCCTTAGAATTTGCTAGACTTTAATTTGGTGTCACCACATGAATCGGGACTCACACTTAATATATGCATCAACTTTATAATCAAACTGAAAAACCCAAGCATCATTCTCCGTGCTATGGATTCATTCCAAGACAACTAGAAACTATGCAAAATTGTCTAGTTCTCCGGATAACGTCGGTCGGTTTCGTCGAGTCAAGTCAAGTTTCTTAGAATGTCAGAAGGTATAGCAAGATGCAGTTTCAGAAGATATAGAGATATGTGAATTGTGGACAACACGATTAGGCATGCATGCGCATGTAGATAGCAATTACACGTTTGCATGGAATGATTTATGTGAATTGGACAGATAACTCTCACAAAGGACATCCATATATGGCACACGCAGTAAATTAATTAAGGCAACATGGCAAACATACCATATTATAGAAGAGTGCGCAACCTCACAAATATGTCTCGAATTCATAAAATGAAATACAAAATGCTCATCAAACAAACATAACCCTGAAAACCTTACCCAAAGAAAAAAAAAAACATAACCCTGAATACCCAACAAATCAACCAAATTCAACAAACTATAACGATAAAAATTAAACAACCATGACAAAATGACGATTGGAAACAAAATAATCAACTACTTTTAAGTCGCCTGAGCAACAAATCCTCCTAACTCTAATAATAAGAATGCATCATAGCTGCGAAAGAAGCCACGGCCAACGGGCTCATAAAAACCGCAGCCGCAACTGATGAGGTTCCTTTTGCAGCTCCTGAGGACGCACTTGAGAGCGGGGAAGCATAAGGAGAGAGGCCGCCCATGCCTGCCTGTGGAGGGTTGGCGATGGAGGGAGGAGCGGGGCGATGGATTCTGTGAGGGGACATCACGTCGACGATCAAGCGCTGGCCGTTCTTGCAGTGATTAGTTGTCCCGCTTACGAAGTAAAAGAGGCCGGGCTTGTCGAGAGTGAATGTGCTGTTCCCGTTGTTGAAGGCCGTGATGGGGTTGCTTGTGTTGCAGTGGTAGTAGCTCCATTTGTCCACTACCAGAACCGAGTCATTCTGGTACTCGAAATCTTCATATTATGAAAAACCAATTAATTGACAACGAAGCTATAATAACCCTCCACCAAACTATAAAGGCCATAGCTCCAAACTTGCTAGTGTGCTACTCAATTTATGATATAGACTCTGACAAAACGAACTTTCAACTAAAAGTGCGAGCAACGAGCATTCTGTAGTTCTAAGTTGTTATAGCCATTTGTGGAGATTTCACACTAAAGTCTGTACCTTTTTAGTGATAACAAGTGAGATCTATTGACCAAAAATTTTTCATCCCTTCAGGTAATGCTAAAGGCCTGCTCCCATATGGTACGTAGATTTGAAAGCTCATCAACAAATTTGCGTGTAAAAGAGTTAGGATTAGCTTTGACAACCCTAGCTGCATCTGCAAATTCACACAGATTCTTCTATAATCAAAACTCTCCATTTAACTAAACCTAGTTTAGGAATCTTCCCCTATGTTGGTCACTCACATGAGTAACAACCACACATTATCATTGTGTAACCATGAGTGCATATATTGGAGACCACTGAAAAAAAATAAAAGGACAAGAGAAAGAAGAGAAAAGACATACTGAGAGAATCTCCAACATGGAACCTGTTCCTCGTAGCCCAGTCAGAGTAAAGCGAGGAGTTGACTTCAGCAGGTTCATGCCAACCTTCGCCATCGCCCACTCTGAATTCCCTCGCAGCTTCGACCTTTGCCACTCCACCAACAACAACAAGAGCAGCGAAAACAGCGACGACCCAATTGCAAAGTCCCCAGACAGACGCCATTTTCATGACTCCTGCACGAACTGGGTGAAAAGAATAACGCCGAGAGGAAGTTACGGGCATGAGAGTTTCGTCCGTTGGAACCGAGGGAAAGGAGAGGGATGATTTTATAAGCAGGTTCGGTTTTTTTTTCTTCTTCTCGCTCTGACGAGCGTGGATGGGAGAGCAGGGACGTGGCGGTTAATGGCGGTTAATCGTGGGAAGGTGGTGAGGGTCAGCTTTGCCAGTCAAGAAGGAGGAAGTTTTTCTTTCATTGAGAATGTCCACGTGTGCCAACGACAGGGCGTTTCGGTCGCCAATTTGGGCTGGTGCATGACGGGGTCGTGCCACGCCAGATCGTGGGCCACGGGCGCGGCACACGGGGCCCAGCGTGGCCCAGCGTGGCCACGATGAAGGTCCGTGCGTGGCTCCTGGGTCGGGTCGGGCCCGACCCATTCGTCATCGCGATGGGAGCTGCCGGGGTTTGGATCCAGCGGGTCCAAAATGGTGGACGGGGACGACCGACCCGCGAAGCAACTTTTGCCGTTGGAATCCAATTCCCAGGGGGAAATAAACGAACCATTTTGGAGAAATGCTCAATTCCTAAAATGAATGTCTCAATGAGAGAATGGAAACCGTTAACTCTCTGTGCTCTACTGTTTTTCAGATTTCTTTGATTGTCGATTCAATTTTCAATGCGTTCAGAACAATTTTCGATACGAAAGTGCTTTTATGTATTTTAACTATCGAGAACGGTGTTCGGCAAATAGTTCGTAGTTGCATTATTTCGTGCCAACTTTGAGTTGCTTCACCCACCTTCAATGTGTGACAATCTTAGAACATGCGTCGATCTATCGCATATACCCTAACTCATTAAAACAATATTGCAACTACGCCAAAAGAGTTGATGATTAATTGAGAAAATGACACAAATAGTTTCTAAACTTTAACTTAATATATAATGTAGTTTTTGAATTTTTAATTTATTCAATATAATCCATAAACTTTTATACGTATTCAATTTAGTCATTAAATTATACGAAAATGTTCAATATTATGCATAATCTTGAATTAATGGAATGAATATAATTCAGCGGCTGAATCGAATTGAACATGCAATAATATCCCATTAACCATATTGAATAAATTAAAAGTTTAGAAATCATATCGATACCTTAAGTTAAAGTTTAGGACCCCATTAAATTAATTAAAAATTTATGGATTGTATTGCACATTAAGTCAAAGTTCAGAGGTTATTCGCGTCATTATCTGTAATTTATATTGCTCAATCAGGATTTACTAGCTCATGTTACTTCTGTTTTATTGGGTATTATTCAAATTCTCAAGCGCCTCCCCTCAAATTTTCTAAGTAGATTTGAAGGATAAATATTTAGTTTGCATGAACATGAGAAAGGCATATAGGAGGACGAGAGGCGGGTGCAACCTTAAAAGGGGAAGTGTGTTTAACATTAACGAGGAGCAGAGTCACAGAACCCGAAAATAGGGCTTCAGAATGTTAGGCTAAAATATTGTGTGTGTAACCTTCATTAGCATATTTATTTTCCGTAGGTTTCCTGATCAAATTAGATCAAATTAGAGGTTACCAAAGAAACATGCATAGCATTAAATGGAGAGCCGCCAAATACACCAGCTACCTCCGACATGTGAAGTAGATGAACAAGGATGTCATGCTCAGCCTAACTAGGTTCAACATAAGCAGTAGAGGACTATAGATAGAGACGGATGTGAACCCAGGAGCCACTTCTGACACTGACTTAGATTGAGAAAGGTGGTATCATTTTGAATCTCGACCATTTTCAAGTGCTTTTCTACTTATACAGATTGGGAAACCACAGTACGCAATGGATTAGGACTAGTGACTTAAGCTTGTAATAGAAAAGAAAGATGTAGTTTCAAATTGCACCATATTGGTCACATGAATTAGCCACTCGGCGATAGTGATTGTTCTGTTAAATATATCCTCGACAGGAAGTGGTAAAACGGTAGGTACAACTATGGGTCCCGCGAGTTTGAACAATAATTACAAGAATTGAACATCTAACTTATGAATTTGATCAAGATGGATACTGCTTGGAACCAAGGTTCGTCAAGTGGGTGGAGTTAAAGTGAAGCTAGTCCCACACATATCGATCCATTTTACCTATATTTATCTATTTGTATGCAATATATGACTACGGCGCCCTACATCTAATCCAGGCTCTAATTCTTTGTAATTTTTCTTTTAAAACTTTTGTCTCTGAAAAACGGACAACTTCATTAACCGACTCGCAAAGACAATGAGGGAGCTTGAGTGCTCAGGTTAGGTCATGGGCTAGGATTTGACGTGGCACATGAGCAACAGAGATATGTGTGTGAGAACACTCGCGTGGGCAATTTCGAGGATTGGTTTATAAATGAGGGGCATGAAAGTGGCGATGAGGCGAAGGGTACTGGTGGATCTTGCTCGGGTGATGAGCAATGCCCTAGCTCCCCTGAATCAATTCACTTTCAGGCATTGGGCAATTCAAAGATCCTCAATCAATGAAAATCGTCCAAACTGAATAAGCCTTACTATTAATTCCCCTCCTGTTGACATCAACAATTAGTGAACAATATATTCATATGGTTTTATTTCTTAACCCATTTCAAAACTGTAGTTAAAGTTTGGAAAATGAGTTAATAATGAGTTATTCCTTAACACATAATCCATCGAAAATGAGTTAAAAAATGGGTCTATAAGGCATATTTCGCATCTATCGGAACCTGATCGAGCTTCATGACATGAGCCTTGGTAGTGACTGAAGGAGAAGGGATGGATTGTAAGAGATTAGGATTCTCCTCTTTGGCTGAGTGATTAGTGCACGCTTAGCGCAAATCCGATGTCTTAGTGTACAAAGACGGGAGATAGGTGCTGGAGGCGGTGGCAAACCCCCTAATTAACACCCAGACTTGTATGGAAAATCACTTTTATGAAATGATGTTAATGATTTCATATTTCTCTGAATTATTAAGCGCGACCCACTTATTTAAATTCCCATCTTAGGTCATCACGTTCTTTTATAAAACAATTGTGCATGATCTTCATCTCCCTAACGCTATCCTCAACGGCTGGAGAAGATGCTTTCATAAGGAGTTTGTCCCTGTGCCTGTGTTACAACCTGATCCCTGCAGGCCAGTGAGACGAAGATCCACTTATATATGCGCATGCTTGATCACTGTTGGCTGTAATTTAATCCCACATACAGAACAAGCTAGACCGATGAAATCTACCAAGAGAGCTAGCTGCACGAAGGTACATATGCTTCACAAGCGAAGATGGCTTCCACCGATTCGATCGATCACGAGGCACACGAAACAACTTCAGATGCCGTTCTTTACTGACTTAGGAAGGAAGGAGGATATGTGGAGCTGACGAGTTAGTGTTTGGCCAGCCAGATGACGTCTAGGACGACCGAGGTTGCGAGCAAGATGAAGCTGAAGAAAGTGAAGGCGATCGAGACCGTGACGTGGTCGCAGAAGCTGCGGAGAGGCTTGCAGAAGTTCGGGAGCGCCGTGTGCCTTATCCCCGTGCGGTTCAGGTTGGTAACCCCAGAAGCGGCCGATCCGGCGCTCATCAACGCGTACGCGAGCACCTGATCTCCAGCAAAGACGAGCCACACAAAGTTCCTCGAGGGAATCACTGACGATTTCCTGAGCAATCTCGAAATGCAGATGAGCAGTTGCAGGAATGAGTGAATCGCGACCACCCCCGATACGCCGACCAAGTACCTGAATCAGTACCACAAATAAATCGACATAAACTCGGAGTAGCACGTAGTGTTCCTTGATACTAGGATATCATCCGAGTAAAGATAAGTCCGCAATGGAAACCAATGTCTATCAACACTAATTACGATTTTCAGGAGAGGAAATTTTCAGTGTATCAACACTAATTACGCTTTGTAGTGTACCGGCCTCCTAATCATGCATATGTCAACAGCTAAGGGGGACCTATGACAAATTTCTGCGAGGAAAGAAAGGAAAAAAATTAAAATAAAGTAGCACGCCAATTTAGTGAGCGATTGTTAACCAACAACATGGTCAGCATTATACGAATGAATCAACAATAGAAAAATGTCGGTGGCTCATCGACATGAGTCGAAACCAAAAATGTTCCTCTTTTCATTTTCTTTTGTTTCTTTCGGAAACAGGACAAGGCCAAGCTAGATGCTCGTCGCTCACGGGTTCTCTTTGCTATTCCTAGACACCTTATTCTAAAGGAGTCCCTTTCTTCAACCGATAAGACGGCAAGCATCAGAAGTCGCAACGCGACAAAACGAAGCAGGATAATTTCTCCGGTTCTGCCGGTCAGCTTCCTCGTGGAATCCCAGTTCAAAACACGAAAAAAGAAGACAACAGAGAAAGAGAAGGGAGGGGGGATAAGTTCACAAGAATAGTTGCAGACACAACTAAGCGGTGGCTTCGCAAGGTGATTGAGACATCTTAACAAAGAGGATGAAAAGTGGGACAAAACTCAACCAAGACTCCGGCGTATGACTACTGATAAGTTGATTTTGGAGGAGGTGTTGCTTGAAATTGGTTCTGTTTAGATTCTTTGCAATAGATCAAGAAAGATTAGTGACCTGCGACTGAACCCTTGTGTGAAGGATATGGGCCACCCATGATTTTATTTTATTTTTTTGCATGCGGTAATATATAAGCTTCATTTATTGATGCTGGAGTAGAATAATTTCCCATCATTAACTTGAATTATTCAGCAAAAATCGAAAGCTTTTACTCATCATACTAACATGGATCCCCGCAATCAAGAACGAGAGAGAGAGAGAGAGAGAGAGAGAGAGAGAGAGAGAGAGAGCGTACTCGAAGGAGTTAGAGAAGGACCATTTGGAGTGTACTGGGAACTGAAAGCCGTAGATGATCAGAACGCTGTGCTGTTTGGCAGTGACCATGAACGAGAGCGCTGTCACAGAAGCCGCCATGCACATCACCCTCAGGATCGCGTGCATGACGATGGCTTTCCGGCGAGCGCCTTTCAGGCGTGGCACCCCCGCCTCCTCGGGTAACCCGTTCATTGTCACGCCTTGGTGATCGGCCGCCACTTTTGTCTCCGGCAGCTGTAGCGCTGCCTCCGGTTGCTTCAGCTTCTGTCCGTTGAACATCTCCCTCCCTCCCTCCCTCCCTCCCTCCCTCCCTCCCTCCCTCCTCTCTCTCTCTCTCTCTCTCTCTCTCTCTCTCTCTCTCTCTCTCTCTCTCTCTCTCTCTCTCTCTCTCTCCGTGAAGAACTAATGGTGGCGCTGGCGTGGAGACTGTGCTGCGTGTGCGTCTTTGTTTCTTTTTAGAGAGAGAGATGGAGCTTGCGAGTGTTTAAAAGAAGGCCAAGGAGTTAGCTGAGGTAGCGACTTCTGTTTTCATTTCACCGGAAAACTTTTGTATCGACAAGTCGGTGTAAATCGATTGTATTAGATTAACACAGCCTGTGTCTGCTAATCCTTTCAGGGACATGTTAAAAAATAAATCTATAAAATTTAAGTTCATGGTTATGTGATAGGCAAAATTGATTGTAATGTTAGAATTACATGAAAAAAAAAAAAATTGTGGGCGATCGCCTCATGTAAGCGATCCCTTGAATTGGATGACCACATTTGAGACCCTTAAGATCTAATGGATCATACACTAGGCTAAGTCAAGACACAATGTGAATTTCACAAATTAAGTTGGCCCGATACAACATTGTTTTTTGAACTACGTATATATGTAGAATTAAATGAGTTGAAATATTTGGATGCTTCGTATATAATAAAGAAAATGAAAACAATAATAATAGTAATATGCCAAAGTACACTCGAAAGTTTGAAACATATCAGATACGTTGATATGACATGACCTCATATTCACCAACCATTCAATCTTATTTGAAATATCATCTCGGTCACATGAGAAATAGAGATGCATTAGCTTATTGCCTATGCCTACTCTACGAGCTTTGGAATGATTCGAAAAAATCCAAAAATGCGTAACGGTTGCTTCGATTTTTACTTTATTTTACTTTTTATGTTAGGTTTCTAATTTGGACTTTGCTCCCTTAAGAGAAAAAAAAATGATTTTTTTTTTTTTTGCAGTCGTGTGGCGAATCAAAGATTGATGGCGTTTTTCTGTAGATCTTATTATATGTCACGTAAATTCGCACTAAGAAGACAAGTAAAATTTCCATTTCTAGCGATAATTCCTGTTTCCTAGGGGAAGAAGGTCAACAAGATTAGTCAAAATTCAGGAACCGCCGCACCTCCCGGGCCCACCGTCGATCCAGCCGTGGCCAGCGCGACACGTGGCGGAACGCGGTGAATTGGAGGCAGACTTGGGGGCGCCCGTGAGCGCACAGGACAGTTCTGTCTTTGGAGATATCCAAAGTTCCTAACGGGAACAGGCCTTGGTTTCTCGATCGTGTTGCATAGTTGGACAATTTCCTATTTTTCACCCTTGCAGATTTATTGCTTTTCCAATCGAATTTCCCTGCCCAAAAAGTTTTCTAATCAAGACCCTTTCACCTTCGCAACATCTAACCAAATCTGTCGGGCACATAAAAAAAATTTGGACGAAATCAAGTAGATTAAGCGTCCGAAAAATCACGGGAAGTGAATGTACAAACAATTTTCATTTTCCCGACCATTCAACACGCGCATCGGGTCTCCATGTAAGGAACGTTTGATTCACGTCACGGTCATGCCGATTGGATCTGCTCGGATTTTCCGCGACCGGAAAAACAGAGGAGGCGCGGGGTCGAAAAGCAAAAGCGTTTTCCTGAACGGTAACTTCTGCCGGTTCTGCTCCAGCCAAATCGAGTGGAACCAAGGATCGAAAAGCGCGAATCGAAGTGAAGACGGTGTAGGAAATCAGTTCGTTCGCGAGATTAGAGTCTTTTGACAGCAAAGGTTGAAATGCAGCTGCACTCCTGGACAGACGCCATCATTACAATGATGGCTGCAGTTGCCCCTGCTCTGGCGTCTCGGCAAACAACAGCTGAAGATCCAACCCTCTGTTTTTCTTCTTCTTGGTCTTTGTACCAAAAGGGGTTCGATGAACGGGTTTCAACAACGTTAGAACAGCTTGCCCTAATCTCTGTCTAGGCAGAGAGAGATAGATTTATGCCTGAAGTGCAAAGGCCCGAGGGTTCGGCTTCGCGGCGGAGTCGTCGACTTCCCGATCGACCGGCGATCCTGCCGATCCTAATAGATCGATCGACTGTTAACTAGTAACACAAGGGTGTTTGAGTACGGCATCCAAGCTTCAGTTTCAGCTGTGAATTGGGCCAGAAGGCCCAACTCCCTCTAGGCCCAAATGCCTCTCCACCAGCCACATTCTCGTGCCTCTGGGACGAAACACAAGACAGCAAACGAGGACTCGTGCCTGTCGTGAATCAGTGGGAGAGTTTTTTTTTGTCTCGTGAAATCTCCGACCTTATTGGCAGATTTTGTCACTTGGGGACCTCATCATTTCCGGACTCGATTCGGTCGGGCTGGTCATGTTGCGACTCGGACAACATGCTGCTCCTTAGTTCTTACCAGCATGTTATTGCCAACATAGTTTATATTTCAAATGAAGACGACGAGGTCGAAAAGTAAAATAATGTATTTAAAAAAAACATACACACACACACAACTGGAGTCCATTGGGAATTGGGGGTTTCTAATTTGATAGTGGCGATGGCCATCATCATTGCTCTCCAAGGTGGTCATGAGCTCACCCTCTCGATTTCCTCTCTCCAATCCGCCTCTACCCACAAGTCACGGTCGAATCCGTACCGTTCATGGATTTGGAATGCAGATATCGAAACTAAGTTCATGCTAGAATCGCGCTTATCGTTTCTTTTGTTTTTGGGTCCGGGAAAAAAGAAATTTATAGTTGCACTTCTCGCCAATCCCCTTCCAATTGTTGTTTTTGCGATTGGGTATTGATTGGGGGGTCGCCTGATTGTCGCCGTTCCGTTCGTGATTCGGGGGCCAACGACAGATTAAAGAAAAGAGAGAGAGAGGAGGAGGTAATTGACATAATAATTAGGGGCATCGAGTGTTCCTTTTTCCCTTTTTTGGCAACTCCTTCCGCCTCAATTTTCAAATTTCGACGTCCCATGTGTTCATTTTGCGCCGGCTATAAAAAGCCCCCCTGGACTTTTCATCCTCATTGCCCTAACGAGCCCGTCGCCCTCGCCGGGCTTGCGCCGGCGGCCTGGCCGCGCAAATCTCCGATCCTTCCCCATCGCGACGGCCCTACCTCGTCGGCTTCCATCTCGAAATGGCCATGGGAGGCGAGACTGCCTGATCTTGCGGGTTTTTACGTAAGCCCAATCAAAATCAAGGGTTTAGAATCAATTAAATACATATACGACGCATGGGGATGACCGGTACGAGCAAGGGGTGGAACCGAGAGGCGCCAACTAAGGGGTCGGCTCCAGACAATGAAAACTAAGAATAGCCCACTAATTTTATGGATGTACCAGGTAATCAGACCGCCGATCCGGTTCAATACCCTAATGCATTAACAAAACCGGTCTCTTGAGATAGATAAGACCGTCTTAAGTGTGACTGGGAGAGGGAGAGAGAGAGCGAGCTTACGAGAGAAGTGGCGAGACTTTATCACAGCAACCTCACCAAACGTTAACTTGAAGTTCAATGGAGTCAACACCGTCGATTCCAACGTATTCATCAACACCAGCAATGAAAATCAAGCAATAACAACAAGAGAATGACCATTACATTCGAGGCGAGGCGGTGACCATGATGTCGTGATGGAGGATTGGAGGTGAGAGCTCAGCTGAGAGGCAATCGAGAATGAGATTAAGGCGATAGAATTGAAAAGAAAAAAAAACAAACTCCTTTTTTTAAGAGAAATTGTGGGTGGGGAGGATCGAGAACCGAGTAGTGTGGAGGTGTGAGAGTGAGCTGGATTTAGGAATTAGAGTTTTGAAAATGTAAAAATCGAAATATATATATCGGTCCAGTTCGGGAGGCGGTTCCAAATTTAAAATCGAATCAGTATTTATTGATTTCAATTTGACTCTGAAATTGCTAAGAATCGGCCCATTTGATTGATTCTTTGTTATTTTATACACCCTTAACGACGCGTGAGTAAATAATCAAAATATAGCCCACGCTTTTATTTCTTTAGATGTTTTCTTTTTTTTCTTGATTTTCCTCACTTCCCAAGCAGACGAAATTCAAATTTTCACCCTCTCTTCGCCCCTAATTGTTAATTTAAAAAGAAATGAGAAGAGAATTGGCTGTCCTCGACTTTCTTTCTTTTTCACCTTGCCTTTTTTGCTTGCATTTGCTTCACCTACCAAACGCAGTAACAAGGCAAAGCAGGAAAGCCGAGAGAAAGACCTAGAGAGTTTTGGAACTGTGATTTTCATGTGTAATGATTGAGAAAATGACCCCTATAGTTCATAAATTTATCGAATTTGTAATATCGTCTGTAAATTTTAGTTCATTCGATATAGTCTACGAACTTTTTTTTAATATTTTAGGTGTTGCCCGAACTTTTAATTTGTTCGATTGGATCTTATCTTTTCATATCAAGTAAGATCAATCATTCCATATTATCTACGAGTTTTTATGATTATACTATCATGCGAATTTTATAGTATCTTTTCATTTTCAACTCTTTTCCTATTTCAACGCAGAACATTATATTATTATTATTATTATTATCATAACATTTTGGTATTCAACAATATTACGATACTTTCACTTAAGTAAATTTGAATTCACGATAGCTATAATAGCAAAAGTATAAACTCATCTAGATCAACGTTCGTGTTATTTTATGTTCAGGTATTTTCACATGAATATATCCAAGCGATGTCAACTTATTTATAGATACTCATGTTTATATTGATCTAAATTTTGTTCCTTCTTTTACGAAAGTATGAAATGCAACGAATTGAAAACTCAATATAAAGTTCAAATACAACAAATCATGTCAAGAAAAAATTTAAGAAATATAATGGACAAAATAAAAGTCTGACGATGATTGTGCAAATTTGGCCAAATTTCAAGACTGTCCTGTAATAATAATATCAATATGTGTGCTGATTTTGATAAATGATTCACCAATGATGTTGATCAAGCCCTCCATCTTTATCAAAATTATGCATCGTATAGTCATCGAATACCAGATGATGATAATTTACATCTTATTCGAGTCGTACCCCAGTCATCAAATGCAATGTACAATGTCTCTCTTGAAAAATTGATTCTTAATCTTTAAAGTGATTTTTCTAATCTCCTCGAATCAACGAACTCGAAGTGTTTATTTTGTATTTGTTTTAGCCATTTGCAACTCTTTAATGACGTAGAACATCATAGGCAATTTTATTTATTTCTTTAATTTTTGATGTTATATATAATTAAGTACGTTATTTAAGAAAATATTTAACTCAACACAATCTAACATTAAAAAAAATTAGGTATGTTGCATTCTTTCCATTCAATCATGGACAATTATCGAAAAAGTTTTAAACATTTTACAACTTTATTGATTCGGTTTAAATTTTTTTTTGTCAATTCAGTCATAAACATTTTTTTTCTACCAGTTCAGTTGTATCAATTCACTCATAAGCATTTTGAAATATGGCCAATAAAGATTTATGATTGAAGTGGCCGCAAAGTTGCAAAAAAGTTTTAGTACTGAATTGATAAAAAAAAAATGTTTAAGACTTAATTGCTAACGGTTGCAAAAGTTTTAGGACTTTTTCAACAATTGTTCCAATTATTTTATTTTGGACTCCAGCCTCATATATACGCATTGTATCTCTTACTATATGTAAACAAAATACGGCTTGACAGATCATACAAGTTAGAGGACACCTTGTCTAAATCTAAGAAGACGGACGAGCCATGCAAGTCGTACGTTGGCTCAAAAACTGTGAGGCCGACAAGTTGCGTAGGAAAATCGAAACCTTAACATCGAGGACGAAGAACTTCCGTACATGCCCCACGAATCCAAGTCAATTGGGTTGTATTTAGTAACGGATTATGTTTTTGGAAATAATTTATTCTCATATATATATTTTTCTACTTTTGCTCTTTGGAGAAGTTTCTTTAAAAAATAACGTATTTGTGAATTGCTATTTTCAAAATAGAAAAAGAATAAAAATGAGTTTAGTGCAATTTTAATTTTCAAATAATAATAATTATTTTGTTCATATTTAACGACGGAAATGACTATTTATATAAATAATTGCAGCAAAAACGATTTTGTTAACAATAATTTTGCGTAATGTCGTAGATTAAAATGATACTTTTACGAGAAAATCAGACGAGACCATTAAAAGGACTTCCGGCACAATCAAACGAGTCCTTAGCCATTAATAGACAAACAAAAAGTGAAATTATAAAAAAATTCATAAAATTGTATAGCCAAAAAGTGTCATTTTTATTTAATGAAATTATTAAAAAAATTTTACATGAGAAATCATGCTTCAATAATTCTATTTCGGATCAATTTGTATAGGATTAGGTATACAAACACAACCAAATAAAAAGTAAAGGTTAGGAAAGAGAAATCAAGACTCAAGATTTATCTTGATTCGACCTTAAATTACGACTACATCTAACAAAAGAGTCTGCTATAATTAATACCTTCTCATATTTCACAAGGAGAAGGTACACTTACCCATCAAGTATTTATCGGCCAAAAGGGGCTCGTCTCCAGAAGCATTGCTCCCTAAGACCCTCTCTGTTCTACCCTATGAATGGAGGATACGGATCACGCCCTCCATAAATCTTTAGGCGTTTCGGATTAAGAAGAGTTAAAAAAAAAAAAAGAGATTGCCAGTCGAGAGGTTTTGATGAAGCAAAGTAGTGAGATGCGAAAAATCAGGAAAAGAACAAGGAGAAGGCAAAGAGAAAATGGAGGAAACGAGGAGCCCCTGCTCCGACACTGTGAACCGTGACTTCACTCTGAGAATTCTAGATTAGGTGTCAAATCGGCTCGCAAATCACGGCCCCATCCGGCATACGACTCGCTCTCCCCTGATGGAAGCCCCAATCAGACAAATCCAACGATAAAGAGTCCAGCTAACACCCCCCCCCCCCCCCCCCCCATCCTCCCTCCCTCCTTGTCCCCACAATCTTACAATATCCATTACATCACACACCCACCCCTTTCGTTTTCACGTCTCATCATGTCGCGTCACTCGAGGGAATTCATATTTCACACACACACACACACGTATATGTACATGCGTGCTTATGTATCCTGGGGGCTGGTATGTGTGTACGTGACTGCAGGTATGTGCGAATAGCGATGCAGCATACGGATGTGGAGGACGTGCGATCATGACGTAGCCTCATGGAAGCCCCCCAGCCGAGAATGATAAATTCAAAAGAAATGAGTTCCCCTTTTCACCTCTTTCTTTATGGGGTTTTTCAGCTTTAAAATTCGAGACGCATGCAAGAGAACTCATGATGGTGTTCTCTGTGTCCCACGCCAGGCCTCCCCTCTCTCTCTCTCTCTGTCTCTCCCCTTCTCCCTCTCCCTCGTGCTCCATAAAAGAGTGTTTTATAAGTTTCTGATGCAAGCTCCCTGTTTCTTGAATTGCCCCTTTTGATTGCTGTTACTTACCAACTTGCCATTCAAGAGGAAGGGGCCTCGTCGGGGTAGATTTTGATGGACGGAATTGCCATGAACGGGAAGAAGGTCCAAGATTAGTTGTAGGGGAACGATAGTTCCAAATCCAAATCAAAGATTTTGAATTTGGCTTTTTGGGATCTTTTGGACAAAGTCTGGTTTAGCAGGCTCTGGATTCACCAGACCAAGATGACACATTTGTTTGGTGCATCCTCAGTTTCTCGACAGTGATTTTGATGGATAATTAGTTACTCTTTCTCTTCTTTGGCTTTGTTTTCCGATTCCCAAAATTTCTTCCAAAAAAAAATTGCCGGATTCTCTTGGGGAGGGAAAAATGTTCTACTCTAGTATGTACTCTCAGGAAACCAAGTAGTACTACGCTCATTCTTGCTCGTTATCAGCTCATGTTTAGGTACCTGTGCTGATGAGTACCTCAGCTTTATTTTACATATCAAATGATGAACTTAATCCAACCACATCTCGTATTAGATCTCGTCTCATTACAATAGATACCATTTCCAGAGATCCCTTTTTCCCGCCTTCTTTGTTTCCAATCCTAGAAGGCTCAAAGGACGAAAAAAAAGAAGTTATTGTGTGAATCTTCCGGCAAGTTCTTGCAATCCTGCATTAATTGCCCTATTAGATAGATTTGTGCAGAGATTAACTTTTTTCTCTGAGCACAAAATCATTAAAGATCACACAGCGCTGTTCACAAAGATTGACCCCCAGCAAAAGAGAGGGACAAGTGTGGTTCAACACCTCTCAAAGATTTGACTTTTTGCAGGAATATCTTTCATCCCTTTTGTCTGTCTTGAACGGCATTCCAGGACCTTACACCTCACCTCACTAGACAGAGAACCTCATTAATGATTTTTGAAATACAAACATAGAGAGGAAAAATTACATACTAACGCAGTTTGTTACTCTGCTTTGTTGTCGTTGCTGCGCACAGTGAAGTGAGAGAGATCCTGTTTGTGTTCAAAAATAAAAATAAAATTGCAACGGACCTTGCTCTGAGCCGAAAGTGACGAACCAATGAGAGCACGAACGCGCACAGAGCAGAAGAGGGTATAGCAAAAACCAAAGTAGAACCACTTTCCTGTGCAAATAACAAAGCCTTCCTTTTGGTCTCTTTTATTGTCTCTCACCCTCTCTCTCTTCCCTCAACTCCCTTTACTCAAATTCAATGAATTGTATTGCTTTTTCTCCATTTTGCCGGGGCAGGGAATAATTATCACCATATCTGAGATCTCCTGTTTTTGACTCCAAACTTCTCCTCCCAGCCCAAACCATCATCTCTCCCCCTCTCTCTCCTCATTTAATGGGTCTTGCTTGCAAGTTTTTGGATTTTATATCCTTTTCGTGAAACCCCCCATTAAAGATGTGTGGACGAGCAGATGAACAGTGGACTCAGAAGAATCTTTATTGGCGCGATGAAGATCGGTGAGAAGGAAAAGAGAAAAGTTCTGTTGCCGCTTCTTCTTCAGCCATTTGTCGCTCCTGGAGCTGAAATTTGGATCTGGGTGTGAGCAAAGGTCGCAACTTTATGCATGCCGAGGACTTGCCGCTGAGTTCACTCGTTGACTCGCTCGGATCATGTGACCCTGAAGAATTGAGGTCCGATTCTTGAATAATAGACAAAAGGGTGCCCGTGTTGTGTATGAAGCTTGCGATTGTGAAAGGTATTAGGTTGAAGAAGCGCTGATCTCTAGAGAGGGATTTTTCACTGTTCGTCTTGTGTTCGGTGATGCTTCTCAATGGGACAACAAGGGATGAGACTGCGTAATTAGACCGGGGATAATATTTGTTTCGTTGTTTGTATCAAGCAATTCTCAAGATTGCACTGAAATCTTGGGTATTTGGCATTTTGCATGTGGGTGAGAGCTCAAAGAGTCGGGAAAAGAAAAGGAGGGTCCTTTGGGGTCAGGCACTGTCGACTATTTCTTGAGAAGTTCTCCGGTTCTTTTTCCTGGAAAGTGAGAATTTTTCCCGGAAAGGGAGGGTGATTGAATTGAATTTTACTGGAGATGGCAACCTCCTGCAAGGACGGTAAACTCGTGAACAGCAACAGTAGCAATAGCTTGGACAATGGAAAATATGTGAGGTACACGCCTGAGCAGGTTGAGGCCCTCGAGAGGCTCTACCACGAGTGTCCGAAGCCCAGTTCACTCCGTCGCCAACAGCTCATCAGGGAGTGTCCCATTCTCTCTAACATTGAGCCCAAGCAAATCAAGGTGTGGTTCCAGAACAGAAGGTATGTCCATGTCCCATTTGTCTTTTTTTGGGTTTCCGTCAAAGTGCGGAGATAACTTTTTTTTTTTTTGAAGCGAGGGTACATGGAAAGCATGTTTCAGTTCATGAAGTTCCGTTGTTTCTCTTTCTTTCTTGAAGTCGAAATGCGTTGCGTCCTCATTGCTTTATTTAATGGATCGGTAAAGGCTCGAAGAGTAATAACCGCTGAAAATCTGCTCTTTCTTCGATTTTTGGAGGCTGTGCCTGTGTTAAGTAGTTGCTCCGGCGTTATAAGTAATGTGAGGCATGTTGTCGAAGTTAGCGTTAACCATTGCAATGACTTGGTACATATAGGGACTTTCCCTTGGCAGTAACTAGTCTCACGGAAGTGCCTGTGTGCGTGTGCTGATTGCAGATGCAGGGAGAAGCAGAGGAAAGAAGCTTCCCGTTTGCAAGCTGTGAACAGGAAGCTCACTGCCATGAACAAACTATTGATGGAGGAGAATGATAGGTTGCAGAAGCAAGTTTCTCAGCTGGTGTATGAGAATGGCTATTTCCGCCAACACACCCAGAACGTATTCTCTCTTTTCGTTTGTATATCTCTCCTATTGAACGCTGTAAAATACTTAAAGATTTGATTTGGGCATGCGTCAGTGCAAGATCTTTTCTTTATTTTGGGTGGTTTGTTTTCTCTGCGATTCTGATAGTTAGCAAATTAGAAGGGTTTTATTTTCCTTGTTAGTTTCATGAGTGTTTTGTGTGATATGAGACTATGAGCTTTTTGGATTGAGATATGGTGGTGAAAATTGTTTCTTGCAGACGACGCTTGCAACTAAAGACACAAGCTGTGAATCGGTGGTGACGAGCGGTCAACACCAGTTGACATCTCAGCATCCTCCAAGGGATGCTAGTCCTGCAGGGTTAGTGGGGATGTGGTTGTGTTGTCACTTTCTGTCATTTAAAATGCCCTTTTGATCCTTTTCTTTTGTCTTTGTCTCTTTCGCTGTTAAAAACAACATCGTGGTTCTTTCCTTGTCCTTTCTAATAATTAATTAATATCGTGTTTGCAGGCTTTTGTCCATTGCAGAAGAGACTTTAGCAGAGTTTCTTTCAAAGGCCACTGGAACCGCTGTGGAGTGGGTCCAAATGCCTGGAATGAAGGTATCTTTGGTCTTATTTTCTTTTTCAGCCTCTGGCATAAATAATTTCATTGAGGCAATACCTGGAGAGCTGTTTACTTTCTTGTAAAAATTGATTTCATAGAAATGTGGAACGATCAGTTCCATTTTTTAGCTCTATTCGATTGCAGCAATATGCAAAGCTGCTGTTTTTGTTTTCGTTGTTTCTAATGTGGTGTTGTGCTTACAAATAAATTGACAAGGATGTCTGTTAATTTGCTTAGCCTGGTCCGGATTCCATTGGAATCGTTGCTATTTCTCATGGTTGCACTGGTGTGGCAGCACGAGCATGCGGACTTGTGGGTCTTGAACCTACAAGAGTAAGCATCGCATAACTTTTCCGTCCAATTTGCATTTGAAGCTTATTCCTATGTGTTCATAAACATGACTTGGAAACTGATTCAGGTCGCAGAAATCCTAAAGGATCGACCATCATGGTTCCGTGACTGTCGAGCCGTGGATGTTTTAAACGTGCTGCCAACAGCAAGTGGTGGAACCATTGAGCTGCTCTACATGCAGGTGATGATATACACTGTTTGAACTGTTTTGGTACTCTAAAGTATAAGTGTTCCTCATGCTTCTATTCATTATTCAGCTTTATGCGCCAACAACCTTGGCGCCGGCTCGCGACTTCTGGTTGCTGCGTTATACTTCTGTTCTGGAAGATGGGAGTCTCGTGGTATGTTGGTGAAAAAGTGGTTGGCTTGTGTTTGGTGTGCTTGTGTAGACCAGGAAATATTGTTTCTCCCCTCCTTCTTTACTTCTAATGGCAGATGTCAAAAAAACACCTTCTCCATATCGGCTGCTCATATCTACTGTGTCTTTGGTTAACTATTGTTGTCATTATCCTGATACTGATGACGTTTAGGTTTGTGAGAGGTCACTTAAAAATACTCAAAATGGTCCAAGCATGCCTCCAGTGCAGCCTTTTGTCCGAGCTGAGATGCTGCCTAGTGGCTACTTGGTACGTCCATGTGAAGGTGGTGGTTCAATCATACGCATTGTTGATCACATGGATCTGGAGGTAAAAATTGTGAAGTATCTTCAATGAGCTTGCATGAAAGTATATCCTGCTGTTCAATAGTACTAAAATGAGCACCTTGCAGCCATGGAGTGTGCCTGAAGTACTGCGCCCATTGTATGAGTCCTCCACGATGCTTGCTCAGAAGACGACAATGGCGGTAAGTTGACATGGATATGGCTACGCTTAGACTCAACATCTTTTAGCATTTCTGAGTGTTCTATTAACTGTTACTTTAACACGGTGAGTTTCACATAAGTTGGAGGGGGTATTCTGATCTTCCATTCTTTTCCCATCTATGAGATCAGGCTTTGCGACAGCTGAGGCAGATAGCTCAGGAAATTTCACAGCCTAATGTTTCTGGCTGGGGAAGGCGACCAGCAGCGCTTAGAGCTCTTAGCCAGAGGTTAAGCAGGTGAAAATCATCTTCAAAAGTTCAGCTCATGATTTGATTGCTGATGGTTTCTTGCTGCTGCTTTCAACTGATAAATGATGATGTACAGGGGATTTAATGAGGCTCTTAATGGATTCACTGATGAAGGATGGTCGATCATGGGGAATGATGGCATTGATGATGTCACTATTCTCATCAATTCATCCCCTGACAAGCTAATGGGATTGAATCTTTCTTTTTCGAATGGATTTCCAGCTGTGAGCAATGCTGTTCTATGTGCTAGGGCCTCAATGCTCTTGCAGGTGACGATGCTAATTGTCTTTTTGCCTGAGTTATTTTAGGAAAAAATGTTGCTAAGCGATCACTCTGTATGTGGATTCATGATCCAGCTGAATATTACTATAATTTATAGGCTTGGAGTCTATTCTACTTGGTGTCGTCTCTTAGTTTGGTTTTGATTTTTGTGGGTTGCACTGGAGCTACTGCTCTTTCCATCTGTTCTCTAGAAAGGCATGCTCATAACTTGTTTTTAGTGCAGTGAATGGCTTTTAGATTTTTCTGTAATTGACACTCCCATATTGTAATCCTATACACCACATGAGCAAATAATTTTGCAACCTACATTCTGATGATTTAGTTGTCAATTTCCAAAAAATTCACCCCCGTCCTGGCCATGTATAGAAGAATACCAGAGCGTCCTTTAGGAAGTTCCTTCCAGTTCAATCTGGGTTGAAGCATTCTTTCTAATTGACTTGCCTTAGCATTTGTTTTGATTACTCTATTATGTCTATATTTCTAATCTAGTTGTCCTGGCTTGATCTTTCCTTTTCAGAATGTGCCTCCTGCAGTCCTCCTTCGCTTCCTCCGTGAGCACAGGTCCGAATGGGCTGACAACAGTATCGATGCATATTCAGCTGCAGCAGTTAAAGTTGGTTCCTGTGCTTTACCTGGATCACGTATTGGGAGTTTCGGGGGTCAAGTTATACTTCCACTTGCTCATACTATTGAGCATGAAGAGGTATGATGGATGTCTAGATAGTATACGACACCCTTTTGCACTATCCTTTTATTTCATTCAACTAGATTGTGATTATCTATTTTCGGTTGATCTATATCTTGTCTTGTACATTTAAGTTCTTGGAGGTCATCAAATTGGAAGGTATGGGCCACTCTCCAGAAGATGCCCTAATGCCTAGAGATATATTCTTCCTGCAAGTAAGTATTATTTCTGCTTTGCTTGTGTTCTTGATTATCCTGTTAAATATAGGAATTGATATTTTTGGCTTGATCAGTCACCACTTATTCATGCAAACCTCTGATGTTGTTAGTTAAGTTCATGTAGGGACTAAATAATCTGATGTATGCTCTCTCTCTCTCTCTCTCTCACGCATGCACACAGCATGCAAGCGCGCACGCACAAGAACATGTCTGCCGTCTCTTTCTAGCTGTTTTTGGTTAATCTCTCTTTTTGCTTTTTTTTTTCAGATGTGCAGTGGAGTGGATGAAAATGCTGTGGGAACATTTGCCGAATTGATATTTGCTCCAATTGATGCTTCCTTTGCCGATGATGCACCTCTTCTTCCTTCTGGGTTTCGTATCATTCCTCTTGATTCGGTAAAGGTGAGGCTTAAACTTGCTTTATTTAGCATCATTCACACTACTACATTGGTGATCAATTCTCACTTAACCTTTGATTCCTGCAACTTCTTTCCTGTCATGTCAATCATTGTGTTGCACTGCAGGAAGCTTCTAGCCCTAATCGCACGCTGGACCTCGCTTCTTCTCTTGAGATCGGGCCTGCTGGAAATAGGAGTATTAATGATATTAATGCTAATTCTGGCTGTACGAGATCAGTGATGACTATCGCATTTGAGTTTGCATTTGAAAGCCACATGCAGGAACATGTGGCCTCCATGGCCCGCCAATACGTGCGAAGCATTATATCCTCAGTGCAGAGAGTGGCATTGGCGCTCTCCCCTTCCAATCTTGGTTCACATGCTGGTCTGCGTACGCCTCTTGGCACTCCTGAAGCCCAAACACTTGCTCGCTGGATTTGCCACAGCTATAGGTCTGCCACACTTTTTATTTTTATTCATAATGTGCAAGGCTTATGACACATTTTCCAAAAAATGGAAAAACAAAATGAGGCTATTGGAATTTACTTTGGAGTTTTAACGATCTTCCGTTAGGAGAATAGGTGTTACGCAAAGATAGCCTTTTGTTGAAGCACCTTAATGCTGTTGATCTTCTCCTTATTGACCAGTAAAAAAGTCAAGGAACTACAGTTTTCTCATTGTTGGCAGTCATATAGGTTCCTTTAGATGTTTGGACATTGATTCTGATTGATGTGTGAACTATTACATCACCTTGTATGTCTGATGACCATCTGTGGGAAAATTGCAGGTGTTACTTGGGGGTGGATCTTCTCAAGTCGAGCAGTGAAGGAAGTGAGTTGATTCTCAAAAACCTGTGGCATCACTCAGATGCTATCATGTGTTGCTCTCTTAAGGTGCGTTCTTGTTCCCTTGCATAGGATATCTACGGTAAATGACTCACAAGGAAATCGTTCCTTTACTACTTAAAAACAGATTTGCCTCTCAAAATTGTTACCAAAGCAACTATCTCCTTCAGAAGATTTAAATTAAGGCCGCTGGTCTCTTGAATTTAATTTTAAGGACGAGTGCATGGTTTGCTGCACAATTCTGCAAGAATACCGTAGTTCATCTCTGAGTTTCACCTGTGCTGTTCTTTTATTATGTAGGATTACTTTCCATTATGCAATATGATCTATATTCTAAAAACCTCTTTCTTGCAGGCCTTACCTGTATTCACGTTTGCGAATCAGGCTGGTCTGGACATGCTTGAGACCACCTTGGTCGCCCTGCAAGACATAACCCTTGAAAAGATATTTGATGATCACGGGCGAAAGACTCTGTGTTCAGAGTTCCCGCAAATTATGCAACAGGTCTGTTACTTCTTCTCCCATTCTTTTAACCCAAGACAGTATTTAGTTCGAAAAGCTTCGGACCAAAATGGGGTCACTCAGGACAAGCCAGAAATATACTTAAGGCAGAGAGCTTGGACTAGATGCAAAAGAGGCCACCTAAATTGAATTTTTGGCTTCTTGACCAAATTTTAGTTTTATTTAGCCGCTTTACTTTAATGGGATCTTGTTGTAATTAATTGCTTTGAAGTCGAATCATTGTTCTCTGGATAAGTGGGTACTGCATATGTCGATTTATTACAAACTTGGTAGGTTGTACGAGCTGAGCTGCTTGAACTCTCTTTGCAGGGTTTTGCTTGTCTTCAAGGCGGGATCTGCCTCTCGAGCATGGGGCGACCGGTGTCGTATGAAAGAGCAGTGGCGTGGAAAGTTATGAATGAAGAAGAGAATGCCCACTGCATCTGCTTTATGTTCATCAACTGGTCTTTTGTGTGATTTCTGTTGCAGAAAGCTAAGGTGTTAAGCTATTATGTAAGTCGTGAATAAGACTCTTTATCTAGTGACAACTACTTTAAAACTCCTTTGGTCTGTGAACCTTAGAACTGATGTCCTCTTCTGGTTAGACGATCGTCATGCAGACACCTACCTGGTCGATGTCGACTCTTTTGCCATGTCTGTGTAGTGGTAATGAATGGACCTGGATATTATGCTTGGAAGTGGTTGATTATCATTGTCGTGGATGTAGATGTGGGCATAACTTTCGTTCTAGTTGGATATAAATCGAGTTTTTGGTAGAACAGTGATGACCGCAACTGAACTAAGTGGAACTATTGAAGATTTTCGGGATATATTTTACCCAACCGGTACTGTTATGTCGACCTAGGACCTACAGAATGTCTACATCCTCATGCTTGAAGTATCACTCTCAAGAACGACAGTGAAATATGTGTCTCAAACCATTAGGTAAGTCTACTTCGGCTTCGAACAAACTCTTTTTGGTCACGCAAGCGGTCCTACGATAGCCAGATTGCTGGGTCCCTTAGGCAGAAACTGGTAGGAAAACTGAGAGGAGTGGGAATCACATGGTTCGACGTGCCAAGTTCCTTGTCGCGCTTACGTGTATCGCATATGTTCCAATGGGAAAAACACGCGAGAACCGCGTGGGGCTGACGCTGTTATACCCATCTTGCGAGTTATCGAGTTGGGACATGGGGTCATGATGGAATGCGAGTGTAACGCCGCGTGCAAACCTGCATCCCATGAACTGCAAGCTCAATTGCTCATGATTTCATGTACCCTCCCGTTCCTGGCCTGCAGCGAGTCTAATCAGTAATCAGAAAGGTTTAAAGATGGAGCCACTCCTCTTATAGTAAGGGAACAATTTGTTAGCTGCGTCCGCCGGTTTATGGACAATTTTTCTGCTTCTTGTCAGGTGGCACTACTCTGTCGATGCTCTTTTAGTGCGATCAAGCCGTACCCCCGAACGAACTTGTTGATCTCTCTCCCCCCAACCTCCGTTTTCTTCTTCAACCCCAAGGCTGAAAGCCCCACCTCTGCTGCTGCACCTCCCCGCCTAGCGGTGTCTTGCGTAGCTGCCGCCTTCGCAATCACCTTTCGCCGTTTCCATTGGAGCTCCGCTGTCTCGATCTCCATCTATCGTGTCAATGCCACCACATGCACGATTGCAGCGGCAATCAGCAGTCGGCTGACGGGCTCTGATGAGAGGAGATAGAAATGGTCGAATTTTCTTGGGGTTGGTTATGAGATGTCCGGCGGCACGAATCTAATAGCCTATTGAAGTACCTAGGGTAGCAGCTAATTTTGGCGCTTTAATTAGTACATGGAATATAGCGACCAAGATCTATAGAACGTGCGAATCTAGTAGTACAAATTAGGTAGTTTGCTTTTGTCCATGTTGAGAGAATACTACAGGGTCTATTTGGGCATAAGTCAAAGTCAAGAAAACGCATCACTCATTTATATCTGTGGTGACGTACCTTAGGGAAGAAAAAGTCAAACATGTGAGGTACTTCTCTTTGTGTTTTTTGGGCGAGATATTATATTTTCGCCGTAGTTGAATTTCTTCATAAACTATATGTCCTTCCAAATTTTATTCTTGGAAATTCGATTCAATAAAATCCGAGATGTGGGCATAAATATGACCTTAGGAGTGGAATGACACCATATGAATCAATGTTGAACCACCGCACGTTCTTTGAATTACGAAAATAGCACAAAAAGGACTAAAACTCCGTTCATTTCACAAAAAAAATGTAACATTTTTTAGAAAATATTTTCCGTGAAGTTATTTTTCTGAAAAATGATAATATTTTTTGGTGTTCGTTTGAAATTTAGGGAAAATTATAAAAAAAAAAGCAAATTTTATTTTATTTTTAATTCTTTTTTACATAGGTAGGTTGTTGGCCATAAGCCTCACCAAGCCCCAACAAGCTATTGGCTTGCCACCATAAGCCACGAATTCGCCAATTTAAGGCAAGCCTCGAGCTCACCCCTAGAGGCTCTAGAGGTTGCTAGCTGGCTACTAGTCTCGAGGGAGGTCGAGGCATATCGCTACAGACCAAGATATTTAAAGATAGACAAAGAAAACAGGAGATGTTTTCCACTTTCAAAAAAAAAGAAGAAGATATTTTCTTTACTTTTGAAAGTGTTGTTCTATTGACAGAAATTATTTTCCTTGATTGTTTTATTTTCTGTGAGAAGTTCGAAAAATATTTTCTTGAAAATTATTTTTCGTGAAACGAACGGAACTTAAAATGAGAAAACTAATTCGCCATTTGGTAACGGGCTATTCAAGCCTCTTCCATTGCCTTTAGCAGTATCTATCTTCTCACATATTCTATATCTGGATATGGAAAAGGATAGAAGGCCATCATTACATATCGTCATCGCTTTGTATCTCTCGTTGTTCTCAAAATTCACTTTTGGATATTGGACAAAATTTCGGCCCTTGAAAGAATCAAATTAGGCCCATTCAAAATAGATCCGTCTCCCACAAACCCAAACAAACCCGAATCACCTGACATAAAAGTTAGGCAGCATAAGAGGGGGCCGTCCAATTTAGACGGCCATCATTAGAGGGGGCAAAAAAAAAGTGATGGGGTATATTTTTTTTTACTTTTTTTGGAAATTTTTTTTTTAACCCGTTAGATTTAGATCGGACAGCTGAAAAAGGAAACATGGACCCCTTACCATGATCCGTATAGAGCAGGTCACTACTAGGTGGTCGTGGTCCTCCTCGTAGCTTGTGCCATCGCAACCTCTCTCCCTAGGATTGCTATATCTCTCATGCACGCCTACACAATAAAGGGTAAATACACATGTATTTAAAATTTAATCTTAAAATCTGAATACATGTGGAATTTGATTAATGGGATGGACATGCATGCAAAAGAGATAGCACTCGACTCTAATATCATGTCGGAAAATTCGATTTAAAAATTTAACTTATAAAGTGGAGAGATATCGTATGAATATAAAGAGTGTACACAGTCGTCAAATGACTTGGGATATTTTGATTATGAGTCAAAGATAAGCAATTGAACAAAAAAATTAAGCTAGTTCATATCTATATATCGTAAATTAAGGGAGGGTTTTGGGAGAACACGTTTCGCCCTCCCTCTTTTTTTCTCCCTTTTTTTTGTCGTTTTCTTGTTCTACTATAAAGTTAACTAATTTCATGTTTTAATTGTACTTTCAAAGTGCCACACTTTTATTTTCCCTCCGTTATTATTTTCACTTCTTGTGTTGTTGTCGGGATCATTATGTTTTAGCCCTACTTATATTTGATGCGACTAATTATTCTATTTAAGTCATTAAAAACATACGTAATTTCGCACGATTTCTTTTATCTTTTAATATTCTTTTTTATGAGATTCTTCCTCTTCCAAATAATCACGACTAAATCCTACCTTGGCAAATTGATTTCCAACTAAATTATGAATCGATATTATCAATTCTTTTCCTTTCAATGCAACACATCCTATATTTATACATTTCATTTTTCAACTATTTGTCAATATATTAAATTTAATTTGATAAAATCATTAATATATATTATGGTTGTATATTTAGAGTATTAAAAAATACAAACTTAATTAATTACACAGGAATAATGTTCTTCTTTCATGTAAACACTTCGTCAATTTCTAATTATTTCACGAATGGAACTTCAGATGAGGTAATTATGATGTATTTGAATTATGTTTTAATTGACAAAGGAATTAGACGATGTTACTATTTTGTGATTGTTTATTTTAATGTCCAAGTAAATAATGGAGTAATGGGTTTTTCATAATGAAAAATTATTCTGCGACGTACGAAGCGCGGATAACTTGCTGGTTTTCCCTTAGTAATGGCTTGTCCGGAATTTTTCTGTCACCTCACTACTCTCTATCTGGTGTGAAAATCCTCAAATCTTACATAAATAAAAAAAAGTACAAGAGCACAAAGTTCTCGTTCTCTTGAGAATGGACCTTATAGAGTGCATTTGTCCAAATTCCAACTAGTCGTCAAGCAAGATAGAGAGAACAAATTATCACCTGAGCGTAACCCTTGAACTTTATAATAAGAAATTTGCTTCGACATGATTAACCTATGATGTTTCTCTAGTCCTGATTCTCTTCATCCTCTTTGAAAATTCCATTCACATACATTAAAAACTCAAAATGCAAAATTTTACAAACTAGGTCAAACTTGACACCGTCTTTGTTATTTCACTAAGCAAACTAGACCATACATGTTGCGAGGTATTAAGTTCACGTGGGACAAGGGGTGCTAAGGTTACCATAATAAGGTTTCGTCCATTAAGAGTCAAGTAACAAAAAAAGCTCGATTCGAGAAATAATGTGTTCTTATTTATCTCAATCTCTCCAAGCCAAACTGCAAACGCCCATCCTACATCCAACATTCACCCGTTTTACTTCTTTGATTTTTCTAGAAATTTCCAGTTGAATTGAAAAGGAAAACAAATAATCAAAAGGCTTCGAAATTTATTCCCTTAAGACTAAAACGCAGCTTTTCAGGAAATCTAGGGTTTCGTAATTGTCGTCCAACAGCACCCACGTAACGAAAGCTAATTCCTCAACTTTTCAACCATGTAAGACAACTACAATTCACAAATACTCTCTTTTCGTAACTAATATCTCTCTACTCCTCGTGACAACAAAATCAACCACCTTTCTTGCTCATTCATGAAAGTTAAAGCTCACCATATGATATCGCAGCTCGTGAAGTTATGGCGATTTTCTGTGGGGGCAAACTACGTAGGAGTCGCTTTCTTTCATGCTTTAACGATATTAGGGGGGAAAAAGCACAAAAAAAGAAGAAGAGAGATTTCAGCACACATGCATGCATGTTTGTGTTGGTTCCACACGTGAAGCTCTTCCCCCTTTTGTTGAAGATGTCTCTTTCTTAAGGTCTGCTTGGTCTAGCTTTAAGCAGAATCGTGGACCACATGATTGGCTCTGATCTATATTACCTAATTTCGTGTATAATAAGGAAATAAGTTCGTTATTTACATACAAACACAAGAACATATGGACGTATTTCGTTCGCGAACATAAATGCTGTCGTATATGGTCCTATCTGCTCACGTTGTCTCTTTCGCGTAACTTGTATCAACACTTGACTTCTAAGATGTCATCAACGTCTGGCTGAATATCTCTTTCTTTAGGTCTACCACTTCTAGCATTAATTAGTAAAATTACAAACCACATTGTTAACTTCAAATTATATGTTGCCTGATTGATGCATAATAATCATGGTTAGGAAAATGCACACACTATAATTAGCTTGAATCATGTTATGCTTTACAAGTGTACACACGCGCATCTAGAGCATTTGACTGTAGACTTATTTCACTCAATACGCGCATGAAGATATGAAAAATCTATGATCCAATCTTTTATCTTTTTCTGTAATTAGCAAGTACTCTATGTTTTGAGTAAAAACTTGGGCCCAAACTCGAAGTTCAACCGAGATCTTGCCAGTTTTTTTTTTTAATCAAGACTGGAAAACCAGACTACCTTCAATTTTGGAGAAAAGCAAAACCTTAGTAGGAGAAACCGAATGTTCCATGTTTTGGATCCTCCTTTCCATTTTCTACCTCTTTTGTAAATAACAAACAAAGCAATTAGATGTTTCCTCCTCATAGATGTTTCTTCCCAATCTCTATCTCACTTCTGTCCGAACAAAGGCAACAGAAAAAGAGAAGAACAAGAGAAGGAAAAGAATAGAAGATCATGACAAGACATGCAAACTGTGCAATGTGCAGCTCACGCTCACGTTAACGTACTGTCGTCGTCATCACCATGATCAGCCAAAAAAGCAGAAAAACAGTTAGCTAGTTTTCACTTGGAAATAAATGCATGGCTTCTCTCATTGATGATGACCTTGAAACGAAAGTTGGAGCAACTTGCTCTTTCCCAGCCGTTTCTTTCCTGGAAAATCTAGCCCGTTCACGGCGATTCCTACGTCGATGATAACTGACACGAGACTCATCATGGTCCATACAATCTCTAAAACGATTCACGCACACAAAAACACACAGATTCACGTTAGGGGAGAGGCCTCTCTAGTATTATAAATATGTGTACATTGCACTTGTGTCTCCCCAACTTGAAACGATCTTCTAGCCGTCAATTGCGCTCACTCTCCTTTTGCTGGTTAGTTTCTTCTTTCTCATCGATCTCGATCGATTTCGATATAATTTTGGAGAAAATCTCCAACTCGCCGCACCAACATTTTCAACTCTCATGGCACCACATGGAGAGGCTATGGTCAACTCTTACTCCAAACCTGCTATCAAGGCCTTGAGTGCCTTCTCCAAGCCGCCAAGGCTATCGACCGACAACCTTCACCGGACAAAGTCGGACATATCGTTCGAGCTGATGAAAGAGGTAGCCTCTGATCACTTTAAAACAGCGGCGGCAGCCCTCCCACCGATATCGGAAGTCGAGGATGCCAAGTGCGAGTGCTGCGGCATGAGTGAGGAGTGCACGCTGGAGTACATCGAGCGTGTGCGCAAGAGGTTCTCGGGGAGGTGGATATGCGGGCTGTGCGCTGAGGCGGTGAAGGAGGAGGCAGAGAAGAATGGAGGGAGGCGGGACGAGGCACTGACCACGCACATGAACGCGTGCGCCAAGTTCAAGAAGATCCGGGCGTACCCCGCGTTGTTCCAGGCCAACGCCATGAGGGAGATCTTGAAAAAGAGCACTGTGAGGGCTAAGTCTCTAGGCCCTCGGGACGCCGAGGGTCAAAAGAGAGTCAGTATGATCACGAGGAGTTCAAGCTGCATTCCCGCCATCACCAAGGACTTGAATGACCTGAATCTGGCCAACTGAATTCTTTGCCGAGAAAGAAGAACCTCTTCTCTAGCTACAAAGGTTCGTACTTTCAAGTGTCCATGGTTTCATATTTCATCAACCATGTGCATCATCTATCAAGCTAACAAGTTGAAGTCCTCGTCTGTCAGCTGACCCCTACCTATGTGATAACTTGATGGGCCGGCCTTTTTGTTGTTTACCTTCTAAAAGAAGGTTTTTTTTGAGGGCGTTGTGCTCGTTGAGTTATCAACCTGCATCTAGTCAATTAGGGCATATATTCTGATGGTGCTTTGAGGTTACAGGTGTGCCTTTTTTGCCCATCTAGCGTAAGTGCAACTGATTTCGATCTTTATTTTGTATCAGCCCTTTTCCTTTGATTGGGAGCTGGTTGTCTATCTGGTGTCGTTGACCCTTTTTGCGATATTAATCGCTTTATAAAATAAAGAATGTTAGTGTCCTCTAAATTAAGAATCTCTCTCTCTCTCTCTCTCTCTCTCTCTCTCTCTCTCTCTCTCTCTCTCTCTCTCTCTCTCTCTCTCTCTCTCATGATTGGTGACGAACTTCATCGAATCAGAATTTCATGGATTAAGCGACAGCGGTCCGTAAAATTTTCTAAAATATTCAATCAGGTCCCTTGACTTCAACAAGGGAATTGAGGACGTGAGTTGCCGCGTCCATTCTGACTGGACTACTGAACGAACATTTGGAGTATTTGCTAATTTGGATTAAGTACGCAAATTTCACACACAAAAGATGAATAAATAAACTAAACTTCCACAGCACTTAAATGTTGGCACGTAAATTGATTTCTTCGTAGTTTTATGAAACTCGAATACTATTTTAAGTTTTGGCGCAAAAGATTAACAAGCCCTTTCTAGTTTTATTTAAATCCAAACAAACGTGCCCTGAATATTTACCAAAAAAAAAAAAAAACAAAAACAAACAAACGGGCCCTGAATTATCGAGAAAAGATCTTGTCAGACTTTGCTTTTCACTAATACCAAAATGGAACCAAAGTCCGTCCATAACACTAATCTTGATTCATTAAGAATTAATGTTTGTCTATTACAAACTTTCACAGAGAGTAATAAACTCATGCAACGCATTCACCACAGCAAATATTTCTTTTAGTCAAAGATTGCTACATTTAGATCTTAATTGTAGGTAGTTCTATTAAAGTGAGTTAAGGCCCAAATGGTCCCGCACAATGACAATCACTTAATATGGAGTAAGATCGGCTACCCACAAAGTATATCCATTGATGGGCTTATCAAATTTCAGCCGTCCGTAAAATTGGCCACTAAATTTCACAACAACCCTTATTCACATGGATTAATAGTTTGGATCAATGAGACACGGATGGACACATAGGGAAGGACAGAGGTTCTCGTCCGACTTGATATACAGGTCCCACTTGTTTTTACATTCAATTTAATCACGTTGATCACTCAATATACAAGTCTCAGGTGCAAATTCTCAATACCCTTAGCATCGCTCTTTTTTTTTTATACGTGTGTAAACTATACTACCAAAAAATAATTTACACTTTCCTAATTTCGTAAAGCATATCGACAACTAAAATTAATTGACAATGCCATCAAGAGAAGTGTAGGTATTTTTGTTTTCGGATAACAAAGGAACATACACAAGATGAAGGAAGTTAACCTTCGGTCCCATGACATATTTTGCAATAACTTTATGAACCAAGTAAAATCCAAGTCAAACAGACACATATGAAGAACAAAAAAAAAGGATTCATGCCATGCGCCCATTTTCCAAACACATTCGTACCTTAAACCAATATATGAATTCATGAGAATAAAGTGCAAGTTTTTTTTAAGTAAGAGGGACAATGAAAAGAATTAAGGACCTAAAGTACGTTTACGAGGGACGATCGGAGTGGATAGGAACCTTCGTACGCCTCGCTCAAGTTTCCCACTTAATTAAGAGAACTCTTGCCCAGTGAAGGGTCGAATCTCCCCTCCGGGGACGCATATCCTCTATGGCCTTGCGGGATATTTTGCACTAGCACTTTTCTTCGACATGCGTTAGGTAGGCAGCAGCCAGCTTTTGCTTATTTTAGTGTACGAAGATTCCGGTCTTCAGCACGCAAAGGCGATGCGAGAGAAGACCAGCCCAAGCAAAAGGCCATTGGCCCATGCCCTCCAAGATCGCCACGCTCTTCCTTCGTTGTTAAGGGTCTCGTAATCACATGATTTCCTCCTGCCGCGGGCATCGAGGCACAAGGACAACGATTAAGAAACAAAAGAATTAATAATTAAAAGGCAAAGGTGGTGTCAGTCAAACTAGTGATCCTGGCCATCCCGAGCACGACTGTCTTGGCTCCGAGATTTGATCTTCCTCTCCCTCGAATTATTGCGCGGACGAGGCTATAACCCATGAAAGCGACCCTTAACTTAACCAACGAAATATCTGTGCACGCACCGCCATTCTGAGTTACATGCAGAGTTAAGCACCCAACTTTAACTTTTGCTTCTTCTTCCTCCTCAACCTTCTTTATATAAGAAATGGATCCCCTCTCTTTCCCCCACACTTACCCATCAAATCCCAAACAAAAGCTCTCTCTCTCTCTCTCTCTCTCTCTCTCTCTCTCGCACACTCTCACACATACAAACACACAAAGACAGACATGGAACATAATCTGCCCTTGACGGCTAAGAAAATATGGAACATAGTGCGCGTGGTGTTCTACATGCTGAGGAAAGAAATGTCCAAGAGGAGAATCATGGCTGATCTCAGCATGATGATGAAGCGCGGCAAGATCGCCGGCAAGGCCATAGGCAATCTCATGTTCCACCACCATGCTGCCAACGCAACCAGCCGCCGCTCACACGACAGCTATTCCTCATCCTCCACGTCGGGGCCGCTCGAGTACGAGTTCAGCTGCAACAACAGCCCCGCCTTCCCTTACCATTTGCCCAACCTCCACTCCAACAAGCGCAAGAGCAGCCAACTAAACCACCACTTCCACAACCTCTTCATGTGCGCTCACCCACCCCGGACCCAAGATGACGACGACGACGACGTCTTGGGTGCTTTTAACCTCGATAAGGCGATAATCGAGATGCTGAGGAACCAAAAGGAGGCGGTGGAGGCGTCGCCAAAGTTGCCGGGGTTCGGCCAGACCCCGCTGGCGCGGCAACTGAGGATCACAGACTCGCCTTACCCTTTGAAGGAGGAGGAGGAGGAGGATGATCGCGTGGACAAGGCGGCGGCGGAGTTTATAGAGAAGTTCTACAGAGAGTTGAGGCAACAGAAGTGAATACGCAGTTGAAATGACCCCGCACATGATGATCTTGCTGAATAATTCTCGCTTTTGATATTTTGTGTAGTTGATTTTAGTGGATGTTCATGGACACGCCCAAATGCTCTCTTCCACAGAGAGGATCTTTGTGTCGTTGATGAGAATAATATTTGAGAGATTAACCTGCAAGAGCAACCATTTCCAGCCCTTGTTTATCTTCCTCTTTGTCGATTAAGAAGTTTGTGGAAATAAAGAAGTGTATATTCTAAAGAATTCGAAGGCCTATACCAGCACTTTATGCATCTCTTCAATACGGTAGTATCTAATGAAAGAAAGTTTAGGGCATAAGTTCAAGGAAAAAGCATGTCCGTTTCCCCAATTGTAGCTCACAGATCAAGAGACTTCATTTTCTTTTGCAAAAATCTAGGTGAACAGATGTGATTAGTCTTTTACTAGGGTATATCAATTATGTCAACTTTAAAACGATAAGCTAATAAAATTGTTATCAAATTTGGCAGAATTAGCCTTTCCTTCATCAAGGCCCTCGAACTCCACTATGATTACGATTGTCGGCTTTCTGCATAGATCTTTGCTACATACGATATAGTGATCCGTATTCCCTCAGTCCCTTCCTTCGAGAATACTTATTTACATGTTACAAATATGGACATCGCCACTAGGCAAATTTCATTAAAAGTACGGGCAATCTCTCACCAAAAATGAGCTGAAACATCAACCCGAATTAAGTCGTCTATTAGAATGAAGTGAAGACCACCGTCAATTAGTAGCCGTGAAACATAAAATCTTGCCTTCATGTAAAGTTCCATCACACAATTTAACTCGAGTTAGGTAGGCCATGAACCTTTGGTAGCATATAGTTGTACATACTCCAATTTGCCCTCCTGAAAAGGCGCCAACCCACGATTCTATTTCTCTATGAAAAATCAGACTTTTGAGACCTCGTTTTGTTGTCCCCACTAAGAAAATGTCCTAATGCGACTCCACTACGTGTAAAAAGCGAACCTAATAGTTGGCCCCTCTGCAAAACACAACTAAGAAGCTTTATTTTTTTCCCCACCCTGCTTTTCCTTTATTTTCCTTTCTTGCTTTTTCTCTATTTAATTATTTCACGACTTCCAAAGTTGGAGCTGGTTTATGGGAAACTTCCTCCTCTCTCTTTTTGGTTGTCAACGAGGTTAATTTTGCAAAATTAAAAAAGATCTGACCACTCCCGGTCCCAGAGATAATAATTGCAATAAACTGGAGTATTTTGATATTAAAAAAAATGTCTTTTGAGGAGGGTACTTTTGCAATTGCCAGTTTAAGGAGGTTGTTTTGACAAAATGTAAGAGCTATTCTCATGGCATGAATTATCGAACTGCTCATAGGGGGTTGCTTTGTTGCGACTTACATCGTGTGAAGAGACTTGTTTATTACTAGCACTTAAGTGAATTTAACAAGCTTCCTAACCTCAAAATTTTTGTTACAAGTGGTGCTGCGCAATTATGATTGAAATATAATAAATTTTATAAGGGATCACTAAGATCGTTCCTTCACGCCCCTTTATCATAAAAAATTATAACATTGCTTAGTCAATGAATTTGAGAATTTTACGGAGAATTATTTCCTTATAAGAAAAGTCAATCACTACAACGTTTTCTAATGAACATACTAGAACGTTGCATGATGGATTTGTTTTCCACGAAATGTGTAATAATAAGCTGCACATTTTATGAATGTTGTGATGGACCGAATCATCGAATTACTGACATTCGAGAGTCAAACGAGTTTTTTTTTTAAGACCTAACGTGACCGTATAAATTCTTGAAACATACGTTATTCACTTTATCTGATAGATTAAAGTGTACACGTATGCGTTAATGATGATTTATCATCTCTCTCGCTGAAGCTTCACTGGCAAACAAAGATTGCAACAAGGTCACTTTCAAATAATTGGTGGAGACAGGCATTAGGAAATTTATCGACATTGACAATGACATAATGTAAATAAACTAAAATGGCATATTTCATTGCTGGGTGAACACACAGATCGAAAATTTCATGTGCCTATCGGGATTTCTCTTGTGGTATCTCTCAAGGAGAGTTCTTTCGTACGTGGTGCGTCCAACGACACGTACTCTTTATGAGGCCAGTTCATATCACTTTTTTAAAAAAGCAAGCAAGAAAGGATTATCCAGGAAAGATTATAACATGGACGACTTAATATGTCATTTTCTTCATCCTTTCCAAGAAGGAAAAAGAGGGTCTCAAGAACACTTTAATTTTAGAATTGTCAATTTCTTTTTCCTTGCACGGCATTAACCCAAATGTCATTGTCCTTCTGCACGGTGTTCCGACAGCAGCGCATGATTGATCAATCATGACAAAAGAAGTTTCTCATATCAATCCTAATCTCTCCGAAGTTATCTTCTCACCGTTCAGATTAATAGCAAATTGCTCAATTTCGAAACGGCATATTAATCCTAATCTTTCCGAAGTTATCTTCTCATCATTCAAATTAATAACAAAATGCTCAATTTCGAAACGGCAGGGAGGAAGTTGAATAACATTTTTCACATACCCACAAGAGAGAAGATTGCTTAATGACTTTGATATATTGGAATCAGAATAACTATTTTATTATTCTAACACGCTCCATACACGTTTAGTTTTTTTTTACCTAGTAATAAGCGTTGATATATTTAATTGAGAAGGCAAATGAGGTTTGGAAAGATTTGAATTTAGGACCTCCAACTATGATACCATATAAAATTTTGTAGGATAATTGTCAACTGTTTTAAAAATTTCAATTATTAGATAAAGACATTGTTTAGTATTTAATTACTCTAATAATAACGAGGTTATATCTCTTCAAGATCAAATAATAATCTTGATCTGTTTGATGAAGATGACTGAGTTGAGCTATTAGGTGCACTAGTGGCGTGAAATTAAGTCATCGGGCTCATTCCCTGAACATATGGAGTTAGCCAGAGAGTCTAGGGTGTTTCATGTTCCCATGCTATTCGAAACAAGTAAATCTGTGCGTGTTCTTCTCACGTCCTTGCTTGTAATGCCTCGTATGGAATTCGAATAATCCGTGAAATCAAGACGGGGAAAGAGTGAAACCTCGCCATTCTTGGCAAGTAACGATAACGGCTAGGGTTTCCAACTTTTCTTTTGCAAGCCATGATGCAAAGTGGCGATGCATAAAGAGGCTTAAAGCCAAAATTTTAGGTGAAATGTTAGGTGAAGGAGAAAAGACATTGGTGAATTGCGGAACATTTGTCGCTTTTTGAACTCAGCTTTGGCCTTTTCTGGAGATGCTTCGCGTACAATGTTTGCCAGAGGGGTTTCGTGGTCTTCCTCTTCCTTGGTTCATGGAAAAAAGGGGTCTATTTTTTACGCGCAATAATTTCGTTTCGTGCACAGACATGGAAAACAACGTTACATAATTTTTGAAATTATTCAAAAGTCAGCGCATTACTAGCTAATTTCGTGTATTTTGCAACAAAAAGCCGCA